>CM037587.1:146354183-147841683 GCA_021018995.1 Chloranthus sessilifolius
CTCATCGAGTCCCATATTTGCTTTGAAGTGTCCTTCTGAAGTATGGTCTCCAAGATGGTTCGGTCGATTGCTTTGAACAAATAATTCTTCACTTTCAAATCCTTCAACTTCAACTCATCGAGCTTCTTTTGCTGTGCCTCAGTCATAGCTGCTCCAACTTTTGTTTCTGCGTAACCAGTCTCCACCAGGTTCCAATATTCCTTGGACCTCAGAAAATTTTCCATTAGCATGCTCCAATGGTCATAATGGCCATCGAAGCGGGGAATTGCTGGCTGCACGAAATTTCCTTCACTCGTCATACCTCTCTCTCTCTCTCTCTGTTTGCAAATCACTCAAAAAGTCTGCGACTTTTTTTTTTCTTCTCAGGCTCAGTGGTGGCTCTGATACCAGATTGTTGTGACACAAAAAACTAAATGAAACAATATACTTAATCAGGGAGAATGACTTGTTTTTTAATTCAACGAACTCTGGCTATTAAATAGCCTTACAACTTCCTAAATAAAAGCAAAGATTACAGCCCACGTTTACTCTAACAGAAACATGGTTATCAACAAAGGAAAAAGTCAAAACAACAACTACACCCTAGTCAACAGGGATTATTCAAAACAGATTAAACCTAACAGAAACACCTACAAACTCGACAAATATTGATTATTTTTTTTGGTTTGATGCTGATGCATCAATTTATTTAATATTTCAAAAAATAGTTAAGGAACTGATTTTTCAATAAGTGTAAACATGAAATAATTTATTTTAGCATTCTCTTGTAGCTCTAGTGTTTGACAAAATGCCTAGGTAAAGTAATATAAGGCTGTTTTGGTTATGAATTTGATTGGGGACTCCTTAATTGCATGATGATAGGGAAGGTTGAAATTTGAATATATGAGAATGTTTTGGTTATGAATTTGATTGGGATAGTGATGGGTTTTCCATCATTGGTTTAGATAACAACAACTCATTCATTCACAAATAATCGATGCCTACGATGTTATGAAAATTGCATACAACCATTGGCGTGGATATATATATTCTACACTTTCGATGGAAATGCTTATCATAACTATCCATTCATGAAAATTAAAGTTTTGATTTTGTTTACAAGTGCAAATTAAAAAAAAATTATTGTCGGTTGCATAAGGAATAAGCATTTTTTGGCCTTCTCAAGACAACTACAACAAGAAAACTGAGAAAATGGTAAGAAAGAAAGGATTCTAAAGGTGAAAGATAATGATTGAAGATTAAATAATTGATAAGTAGTGTAATGAAGAGGGAGAGTTGAAAGACTTAAAATGATAGGGAGAGAAAAGTAGTTGGATCCACTTTGCAATAGGGAGATATTTGATGAGAACTGTAATGGATATAGAGAGATATAGAGAGATAATAGAATCATACCCAATATAACTTGGGTCGACTTTGCAATTATACAATACTTTCATCACTAGTTTATTCTTTGTCTACAATTTTTTTTAAAATAGAGAAATTAACTGAAGACCCTAAACCCTATTGCATGTGGATCATATATATGTTATTAGTCTTTATATGAATAGCCCATTGAAAAAAGAAAACAACTTAAGGTTTTGTCCATATAGCTGCATAGTCAAGTGTCTATATGCATTTCCAAACGGCAAGTTCAATGAGTATCGGTGGTGATGAGTTATGAATTTATTATAGGGAGCCTTTGTTGGAAACTTTTTCGTTTAATGGCTATTTGTGAGAGGTCATATTGATTCATTGGAGTTTAAATTGATATAGTTAGGCATTGTGATCACAGTCAGCTTCTAAACCCGACTTTTCCAAAAATTTGAAACTGCTTCTAATACTCTGATTAACTCTCTTCTTGTGAAATGTTGCCTTGCCCATTACTTTACTTAATGTAGTCTTTAAAATTTTGTGGTTTTGCCAATTAATTTTAATGGAATTTGCTTCGAAAAGCAACTTTTGGAATGCATTTTGAATTTTATTGTGTTCATCTGCTGTAGACCTTTACCGCTCTCTGTTGGATTAATGGCACAGTACATACTTAAACTGGTCTTGGGTCTGCTGATTGCAAGGGCATTTGGAGCGCCCCCTATGTTCTATGCAGGTTTCATTCTTACTTGTTGCGTTGCCGGTGCCCAGCTGTCGAGTTATGCCAGTTTTTTGAGCAAAGGAGATGTTGCTCTCAGTATTCTCCTGACCAGTTCCACCACTATTTTGTCAGTGATCATTACTCCCCTTCTTACCGGTCTTCTGATTGGCTCTGTTGTACCGGTTGATGTTATTGCTATGTCCAAGTCAATATTGCAGGTAAAATTTCACCCATGGAATATAGGCTGCAAATGGCACAAATTGGGTCGGAGTTTACCTAAACCCGACCCAACCCTATTAACAAAAATTTGGGTCGGGTTGGGCCAAGTTGGGTTAAAATGTATGAAGCCAGGACCTGAATGCAACACTTTTGAGCCAGAAGGCCACTTATTTTTGCTGTTGTGTGTTTATAATTAACTCTGCACCTTGAGAGGCTTGGCTATTCTGAAAGGTGATTTACCTGAGCACTGATGGCGGTCCATAGTCTTTTAGTTATACAGTTAAAGTGTGACTACAGAGCGAGGACTCTTTTGCCTCGCTGGAGCTCTTGTGGTTTTTTTTCCCTGATTCCTTTGCAAAACCCAACCTCGAGAAGGTTAGTGTAGTTTGCACACAACTATTCAAGGGTATTCTTGTTTCATTTCTTATTTTTCCAACCATCGTATTTTCTTAGTTATTCTTTGAAGTACAGATGTATGACAATGGAGGAACTGATGCTATCATATCATTTAACCAATTTGATGAAGGCCCACCTCGACACCATATTTTAAGACTTGGTATTAGGTGCCCAACCAGTGTGTGTTGTGTTCATCATCAGATATGCACGGTCTACATTATCTTGAAGTCCGTGCACATCTAAAGGTCTAAGACTCTAATGCTAGAGGTTCATCCTGAGGGTGCACAGGTTGGGCATCTAACACCAACTCTATTATATTTCGAGCTTTTATGGTAGATGGCAAATATCAGTGTAGGTGCTCATAAATCTGGACCGTCCATTCAAAGACCTACCTCATAGATGAGCTGTAGCCCAAATTTTGCACCAGTCAGACATTTGGAAACCGTCCAATCCGTGCAAGGTAAAATATATAGTAGGTAGCCCAAGTTAAGTCCTGTACCTTGTATTCACAAACTTGTTTACCTATTGCCAGCAACTAGGTAGCCCTGGCTGTAAGGATAGATTCTTCGAATGCAACTTTTAAATCTAGGGATAATTAGAGAAACATGCCTCAAAAACAAACTTTTTAGTAAAAAAAAAACCCAACTTCAAATGCTTTAGAAAAACGATACTTTCACGGATTTTGGAACTTCAGAAAACTGTGAAAGCACTATTTTTTCTAAAATGTTTGTACAATACAATGCTTTTACAATTTTTTGAAGTTGCAAAATCCATGAAAGCGCCTTTTTTCTAAAACTTTTGAAGTCGGGTCTTTGAGGCATTGTTTTCTAAACTGCCCTTAAATCTAATCTCATGGTCCTCAATCATCCTACCTGATGCTAACTTTAAACTTGAGAAAAACGCATTAAAAAGACCGTCCTTCATATGACCAACAATATATAGATATTTATGTGAACAGTCCAATCTGTGCATGCTAAAATAGACGGTAGTTCACACACCCTCTTATCTCAATTCGGATGGTCAAAATCCTGCAATAAATTATCTTTTTCGTTGAGACTTGGGTTGATGATGCCCACTTGACTTTGTGCCTTGGTAAAGATAAAACAGGGACCAGCCAAATGTTAATGCACGAACACTCAAAGAAGATAACCCATATGAGGAAAAAGTTATTTTAAGACAATAAAATTGACATTACATCCAAAGTTGAAAATTTCACAAACAAGCACTATAACATAATCTTCCAAATTGAACTGAAACGATCCCCTTGCAGAAATATTACCAAAACCGAACATTGTAACTATAGGCATAAGTGACTTACCCATTCTAGTTCACAACATCCATCTACAAGGACGGACTTTAATTATACCAGAATAGGCATGTATGACTTACCACTCATGCATCTAGAAGCATTTGTGTTTGTGAGTTTATAGAAGCTATTTTAATATCCTAATCATTTTCATGATTGGGCTATTTAATGACTGATATTCACAAAATTTTTGGAAATTACCATATTCTAAGACCCTTATAATTTTTGTCAGCCAGCTTGTGTACTGGAACTGTCTCAAGTAAACTTTTCGTCTTGCCAACAGTTTTTTGCTTCTGATATCCGAAATGAAAAGTTAATACAGTTGATCCTTCACATTTACAGTAATTAGCGTATCACAAACTAGAAAACATAATTTACCAGAAATAACTAGTAAATGGAAGCATAGCCCTGCTAACCTATAATTATACATGTAGAACTATTCTAAACAAGGTCACTAAACTTACACAGCAGCTCATTATACATACTATCAATAACCAAAGCGCCAGCCAGTCTCGCTTGAATTCAATACGAATATGTATATCCTGGAGAATGCATTCACAACGAAACACCCATACCTGTAGCAGTCCTAGATAGCAACAACTAAGTATAAAGACCTGCAGCAGTCCTAGATAACTACAACTAACTACAAAGACCTGCAGTAGTACTAGATAGCAACAACTAAGAATTAAACTGCCAACAATCACATTCATATGTAGAAATTCTTCCACAATAATTCAAATGAATAAAATACTAATTTTTCATCAACAACAAAACTGAAAAACAAAAAAATCTACGCATCCATAACTACTAACTAAACAAAACCATCGCAAAATGTGAATGTAAGGTCTCCAAGACCTAATAATTCTCAAAATTACATGTAAGTAGGCAAAATTCCAAAAAGAACAACTGAAGCATAGGCGCATTTTACAATCCACAGGACTTCCAACACAGTAATTTCATAGAAGCCTCTCAGGCTAACACCACGTATCGACACATTTCTAGCACAGACTCCAACAATTATATCATGGGTAAATGATCAATCAGATGAGTGTATGCGGATTCGAGAGTTCTTCGACCAATGACCCTACATAAAGAAGATAAAAATTGTTACGATAGAGGATACTTATGTAATATCCCTGATATTTTCGGCATATTTTCGTTTACCTCGGTAAGCGTGCCCGGAAAATACTGGAGAATATTTTTGGACTTTTGGTAAGCTAGGGCTATGGTAAGACTAATGGCCAAAGGATTTAGTCTCGAGAGGTGTGCAAGTCATGAAGTCAATGACTTATACGATTGGGTTGGTATCGGTGGTTAACACTAGATATACTCTCAAACTAAAAAGGATAAGTTGTAAATTTAAATATCTAGATTTTTTTGTATGCTTTGTTATATATTAAAGAGAGAGAGAGTTTAGAGAAAATATACTTCTCTCTTCCGGTTGGAAAATATAGGAAACTTTTGGGGCTGCTTTTGATCTTTAGATCTAGAGAGTTTGAGAACTCCTCTTCCCATCTCAACCATTAATAAGCCTTGAGTTAGTACTTGGATCTGTTTGAGCTACTGAAAAAGAAAAGAGATGAGGAAAAGGAAAGGGAGAAGTTCTCTTAAATGGTAGACGATGATCACCTCCAAAGGAATAAAGAGTCGAAGTTGTAAACCGTTGATCATAGAAGCTTGTTAGGTGCGTGAATCGGTACAAGGGGATCATGTAATTAAGCTACAAGAGGTATGCCTTAAAACCTCCTTATGCAAAATTGTTTGATTTTGTTAAGAATGTAAGTTTTGAATTCAATAGAAATGATGGAATGTAGAAAATATGTAAAAAGAATCCGAGCATGTTAAAAATTCAACCCACAAGATTCGAGAAAATCGACCATCGATTTTCAAAATCATTGTCGAAATTGAAATCATTGTCGAATTGAAATCGACAAATGAAAAAGGGATTTTAGCTTTAAAACAGAATTCTGAAATTCGATGGTTGAAATTCAAATCGACCATCGAATTTCAAAATCGACCATCGAATTTAAAATCGATGGTCAATTCATCGATTCGCTTTTTAATTTTTGATTGGATTTTTGTTTTATAAGCCTTTGGATTAAATTTTGGGTTGTATATTAACACTTAGGTGTTAATATATGTAGGTTTTAGTCAAATTGGGAGTCCTTGGAGAGGATTTCTTAGACATGCCTTTGATTTTGCTTGGTTAAGGTAGGGGAACCTTGTATTTAATTTGCATCAAATTATAAGTATAGATTGTTGACTATTTCAATTAAGGGTAAATTTTTAAAGTTCTGTTGTACACAGTATAAATAAAACTACGAACACATGGCTCAATTTGAAAAATTTGTGAACCTTGCTATAACTAAGAACCTTTGAATCCGAACCTCGTAACCTCGATTAATTTTTGAATCGTAACCTCGCTAACTTTTTGAATCGTAACCTCGCTAACCCGAATCGTAACTTTGAAAATCGATAAGATATGAATAATAAGCTTGGATACGTGTTAGCATTTGCATTTGATTTTTGCGACGATGCCCTAGATTCCACCAACCGTGTTGTGGTAAAACTTTCGCAAGTTTCCCTCATAGCGTAGGGGCTTGTTGCATTTTCGAAATGGGTTCATGAACGGCGATGGTCGAGGGTCTTCCCATCGGTCACGTAGTCCGCTCTCATGCTATAGGAAATTTGGGAGATAAAATTAAGTTATAAATTTAAGACAAGAAGCATGCTAAATCGTAACATTTGAACACTTTAGATTTGTTATCGCTTTTGACTCGTGATTAGAATCGGAGATTTAATTTGAAAAGCATCATTGAAAAATAAAATCATATTTGATCCGATTCCGCTTTTGAAAACCTTTACTTATAAAAATGCAAATAGATCTGCTTTTCCCCTATTGAGCTTGGTGTTAGCTCACCTCGACTATACGTCCATAAAGTCCGAGATCGACCTAGGGTCAGAGGATCTGGAGGACTCCGATTATATTCCCGAGGAGGATTTGGATATACCAGCTGAGGAGTTCTTCCCGTGATCCTAGATTTTCTATTTTTGGTATTGTCTGGATATTATTTTGGATGATGAGCCTTAGGCTATTATTTTTGATCTTTTGATATCACTCGAGGAACCATCATCGTGAACCATTAGTTTAGGTGTTGGATTGGCCATCACCGTTGGTTCCTTTTGGTTCCTCATCGTGATAGATTTGTTATTACAAGCTTTTGAATTATGAATTATCTCTGCTTTGCCTCTACTTTAGACCTTTGTTTATGTTGCCGGCTTCTGTTTGTTACGGCTTATTGAGAAATCAATAAGTTGATGAACCGGCCTTTCCTATACCTTAGGGATTGGAAAAGTCGGGTCGTCACAACTTACGTGCTCATCTATGGCAGAATTTAAATATTAACCTCATAAAGAGGATATTAATGAAACAATTCAAGGACTCTACAATTCAAAAACTGAAAAAGGCTAAAATTATCATATATTTTACTTCTGTCACAAATAATCTATCTAGGTGTGTTCTCGTTTAAGACTGTATTAACTTGTGATCACATAAAGGCACAAATATTTTACTTCTGTGACAAATAATCTATTTGGGCGTGTTTTCGTTTAACACGACATTAACTCGTGATCGCATAAAGGCGCAACTATTAACATCCGATTTATTCACATCTATTTGCATTCGTTCCAGTGAATACAAATACATTACACAATATAAAGATGTCTTTCAGTCTAGAAAAGAAATTGGACATATATTTCATAGATGGGTTGTGGATATTTGTTAAATATGATAACGAATCAACAAGTGAGATATGGGATATCCTATTTTAATAAAAATAAATAAACATAACTGGGCTTTCTCTAGAAATTAAAATTGGATATATGAAAGGGGGTCAAATGGGGTTTTTGTCTTATTTCACAAATTCTAATTTGGTTTTCTCTATATATGGCATTGGGTCGCCTAAGTTAATGGTCTTTAAATGATAATTAAATTAGGATTTCATATTTTAATATAAATAAAAAAACATAAATGGGCTTTCTCTACAAATAAAAATTGGATATATGTAACAAAATTACTTCAGAAAAAAAAAACATTTCTTCCATACATGGCTTTCGAATTTGGGTTAGAAAAAAGAACAAAGGTCCAATGGGGTCTTCGCAGGTCAACAGAACGAATTTCAGTTGTAAGTGTGTGTGTGTGTGTATATATATATATATATATATATATATATATATATATATATATATATATATATATATATATATATGCGGGGATTTTGATTAATTTTAAAAGGCATTTAAGCAAAATGCATATTTTTATATAAAACCCTACCCTTATCTTTAGCCTATTCCTAAATCCTAAAACGTTAACGTAGGACTTATAGAAAAATCTGTTGAGAAGTTGAGAAAATTTTGATGTGCAAATAGAACTTATAGAAAAACCGAAACCGACCAAACCAAACCGAACCGAATTGAATCGGGTTGGTTTGGTTTAAGAGTTGGACGGTTTGGTTTGGTTTGAAAATCTAAAAACTGATTAAAATTGGTTTGGTTTGTGATTTTGGTTCAAAACTGACCAAACCGAATCGAATACACCCCTAATTGTAAGCGCGAACTTTGTCTTCGATACTCAACTCTCCCCCTCTTCTTCAAAGAGTACTCTGAAGGTCTTGCACACTTTCCTTCATTGTCGACAAGATATCCCTCATGGCGCCACACATGTCCAACAGTCTAATCGGCTCATCCAACACCTCATCCACCCATCTATGCATTCATATATGTCACTAAGCTTGATAAAACCATCACACAGAATCTCCCCTGTGGGATGAGTGGTGGATGATGAAGTCCCCCAAGCCCTCAGTTTGTTCAACTTCTCTTGAACCGAAAGAGTCGCGGGATGCAGAACTTTTATACAGAATAAACATCCCACTAAATGATTGCCGAATCCAAACTTGGTTACTGAGTTTGGCCCTTGGAAAAAATTCATTAGTTTTCATTAGCACAAGGAAAAAATCCATGTCACCTGTTAGTAATGGCCAACCCAAACTAGCTTCCATTCCAGACTACAATCACACCATCTTCTAGATCAAACTTAGACTACCTTATAAACTAAGCATTAATCTTATTTACAGCATGTAACAAGCTCCAGAAAAAAATCAAGTTTGCAATCTAACCACTGCAAAAGAACGTGTTCAATCAAACTAACCTACAAAGACTTCACTTTTCACATAATTTATTAATAAACAAACATAATAGATAGATTATAAATAAAATAAAATGACGATGAACAAAGATTACCTGATCGGCGGATGCTCAGTTTTGATCTGAGCATCAGGGACCTTTGCAGTAGTGCTGAAAAAGTGAACCAAAGGTTGGCCATATGTATGAGGAAATGACCGACTGATCGTGTGGGCATCTGATTCATCTGCAGTTGCAGTTCCATCACCAAACTCTACTATCACCGCGGTTCCCTGAGCATAAGAGATTGAAGAAAACAAAACTAAGAGACTCCATGAATGAGCACACAGAGATCTGGAAGAAGAGAATTCCAAACCCTAAGAGGGCAAAGGTAGACGAAGCTGGAGACATGGAGGAAGCTCCGGTTGGTAGAGAGATCTATGCTTTTGCAGATCCAATAGTACACTTTTTTATAGTTGCAGCGATACTCCTGGCGAGTATTTTGCCAGAGAAGAAAACACAACCGGCGATGGTCACAGAAGACCCACGAACATGCGTGAGATTCTTCTTGACTGGAAATTTAGTCTCTTAAATGAAAGGTAAAATCGACCTTTTATTTCTATAACATAACTCACATGTGTTAAAAATTTTAAGATTTTCAAATTTTTTCACCCTAAAAATCCGTGCAATCCTGATTATGTAAAACATTTTGTTTCAGTGTAATGTTGAAAAACGTTATCATCATCAATCCTCTTTTGGAAAAGTGCCCTTACCATTAATTATTTGTCTTATGGCCTACTAGGAATTTTCTAATTCACACATGTAATGACACAAATATGTTGTATGTATGTTATATGTGTAATTCCTTTTCATATTTTTTAATAATAGTGGGCAAGATTGGTTCATTGCTTCATGGCTAAGTAGTATACTAATATTAATTATTTGTCTCCAAGAATCCCTCCAAGTAGTATACTAATATTAATTATGTGTAATTCCTTTTCATATTTTTTATTTTTTTTATTTTTTATTTTTTTCTCCTAACTTCATGGCTATGCTTTCCAAGGCTAAATTGAGGGATTCCAACTTTCCAGCCACTTTATATTTTTTTTCTATATAACGAGGGATCTATACATGAAATTAAAGCATGTTCGAAATTGTCGAATAGATGATCCCTCAAAAAAAGAAATTATCGGATAGATGTGTCTTAATATTTGTGACCTGTACTGAAATGCAATCATATCCATCAATTAGATTCCTGATATATGTTTGCTTGTACTATGGTCTTGAGTCTTGACGCATGCTCTTCGCTTCCGAATGTCTTGGATCCAAAGGTTTTAAAACCTGTTACTAGAAGTCAGCTATGCTAACTGTTCTTCCGAAAGCACTTTTCTAGAGGAAAATGTTTGGGTGAAATGCACACATTTCACCCAAAGACCTAATAACGTTTAGCTTAAAATGGTGTTTATTAAGAAGTTACTCTCCTGCTTCTCACACTACTTTATTTTCAGCAAATGATAGACCTTTTAAAAAAACAAAATTTGAGAAGTAGAATGTGATTCACCTCTTTACACCATATGAAAAGTGCTTTTTCAAAAAGGGTCATTGCCAAATAGGCCCCTAATAATTAGATTTATAAGAGTATGAGGTATTGACCGTCTCTCAAAGAGGTCTCCAACTCTCCTTAATTTAAGGAGCTCTTAAAGTGGCCCACTCCTAGTCTCCATCACTTTTGTAGTTGTAGGAACTATCCATAATATTAGAAGTTGTGGGTACTATCCATGAAGTTGGAAGTTGTGAAAGCTACCCATGATATTGGAAGTTGTGGGAACTACCCATGAAGTTGGAGGTTGTGGAAACTACCCATGATATCTAATGTTGGAAGTTGTGAAAACTACCCATGTTGTGGTACATGTAGCCACTAAGGCTTGATAGAAGCATTGGCTATAAATACCATAGTTTCGTCCCCAAACTCAGACACTCAAACCCCTTCAGTTTTATACCGTCTAACTAGAGTGAGTAGAGTTTGGAAGTGCCAAAATCGAGAGAGATAGAGAGAGAAAAACAGTGAGAAAGTCTAAATAAGCATCAATGGCTGGAAGTATAATTTTTATATATTTCAGTTTTGATTCTTATTAAGTGTTTAATTTCGCATTATAGAATCATTTTTTGTCTAACAATTGGTATCAGAGCCAGTTTTATCTCTGTCTTGATGTTCGGAGATACTCTCTTTGTCTTTGTTTTTAGCTAAAATTAAGTTTTGTTTTAGTCGATTTTGATTCGAAACAACACACACTACAAAAATAAGGTGTTTTAGCGGCACTTGCTGTTAAGGCAATTTTTGGTAGCGATAGGATTAATAGCGGTAGTTTTTTATAGCGACAAGACTAATAGCGGCAGTTTTTTGTTAAAAAAACTGCCGCTAATAGTCTTATTTTTTGTAGCGACATTAAAATCATGTGGAAACTGATTTTCTAAGTTTTTTTTTGTGACTAAAAATCATAATTGATTTTTGGGTCGTGATCCACACTTTGTTTTCAGTTTTCAATTTTGGGGAAAAAATGACTAATAGTTTTCACTTTGTGAATGGCTTGAGTTGTACGTTTTGGGCCCACACATTTTTGTGAAAACTCATTTATTATGCCTTTTGGATTATTGTTGTGCAAATTTTACTTATTATTTTTATATTTAGTTAATCCTTATACATAAAAATTGTAATGTCTAGTGATCCATATAATTTTTAGTTAATTAAAGAATAGCCATAATATCTTTAATTAAATAAAAATTATATATTATAATTTAGGATCACATAAATAATATTTAGACATTAATTATAATTAATCATATTTAATTTAATATAATAAATTTTATCCCATATGAATTTTTATATATTTATATGATTAATTAGGGTAAAGTATCAAATTATTCATAACTTACCCACATGAATTATGAATTAATAAATAATTTGATAGTTTTATCATAAAGTCTGTAATTAGTAAATAATTTAATAAATTCTATTATAAAGAATAATTAAATCTGTTTGGATTAAAAATTTTGATTCACAGGCAATTTTTATGTCATTAGATTCAATTTTTAAACATGATTTACATTGGTAAAACATGAAAATTTTGTTTAGGCCTCAGTTTTAACATAAGCTTGTAATCTATAATTTTATGCAGTTATACAACCTGCAAAATTCTCTGATGTTCGTTGTGATATCCCTGAACTTAAGGGAGATAATTATAAAGTATGGAAAGAGAGAATTCTTCTTCATTTAGGGTGGATAGACATAGACTATGCTTTTAGGAAAGACGAATCACCAACACTTACTGATACCAGCACTGCAGCGGACATCACGCTTTATGAGCGATAAGAACGATCTAATCGCCTCAGTATGATGTTCATTAAGACTATAATTTCTGCTGGAATTTGTAGTTCTGTTGATTAGCATGAAAAGGTCCTAGACTTGCTAAAAGCCATTGATGAACAATTTGTCACTTCTGACAAGACACTAGCAAGCACCCTAATCATGAAGTTCTCATCCCTAAGGCTCACCAGTGTGAAAGGTGTGCGTGAGCACATCATGCAAATGAGGATAAGAGCGATCTAATCGCCTCAGTATGATGTTCATTAAGACTATAATTTCTGCTGGAATTTGTAGTTCTGTTGATCAGCATGAAAAGGTCCTAGACTTGCTAAAAGCCATTGATGAACAATTTGTCACTTCTGACAAGACACTAGCAAGCACCCTAATCATGAAGTTCTCATCCCTAAGGCTCACCAGTGTGAAAGGTGTGCGTGAGCACATCATGCAAATGAGGGATAATGTGGCTCAATTAAAGAAACTCGAGGTTGAAATGTCAGAGTCCTTCCTAGTACACTACATCCTGAACACCCTTCCACACCAATATGGACCCTTCAAAATCTCATACAACACACATAAAGATAATTGGTCAATTAATGAACTCATGACCATGTGTGTTCAAGAGGAAGGGAGACTGGTGATGGAACAGGGAGAAAGTGCAATGTTGACAGCGCATGTAAAGGGAAAGTCTCAAGCCAATAAGAAAGGGAAAAGTAAAATATTTCCCCAAGTTGGTATTAAGAAAGACTCTAAGTGTTTCTTTTGTAAAATAAAGGGACACATGAAGAAGGAATGTGTCAAATTTCAGAAATGGCTTGCAGACAAAGGTAATCCAACCTCATTTGTTTATTATGAACCTAATATGGTTAAAGTCAATATTAACACATGGTGGATTGATTCTGGATCAACAATCCACATTTCAAATTTCTTGCAAGGTTTGCAAAGCCTAAGGAAGCTAATGAGAAGTGAGTAAAGTATCTTATCAAGGAACAAGATGGGCTCGCATGTGGAAGCTATGAGAACTTGCAATTTAATTTTAAGTAGTGATTTTGTTTTAAAGTTAGAAAAGATCTTTTATGTTCCAAGTTTTTTTAGAAACTTGATTTCAGTTTCAAGGCTTGTACCTTTTAAATATTCATTTAATTTTTCAGATTCATCATTCAGTTTATTTTATAAATCTGATTATGTTGGGAATGGTACTTTATCTGATAGTCTTTAGTGCATTAATTTATAAAAAAATGCCACTTATAATTCAATACATGTTCACATTGGCTCTAAAAGATGTGTTATTAATGAGGATTCTTCTACATTATGGCATCGAAGATTAGGTCATATCTCCATTGAAAGAATAAAAAGATTAGTAATTGAAGGGGTACTTAATACCCTAGATTTTACTGATTTTGAGACTTGTGTGGACTGCATAAAGGAAAAGCAGACCAACAAGTCAAAGAAAGGTGTCAATAGGAGTTTGGACATATTAGAGATCATACATACTGATATATGTAGTTCAGACATGGACTCACATGGTCAAAAATACTTCATCTCTTTTATAGATGATTACTCACGATATATATATCTCTACATGCTTTATAACAAGAATGAAGCATTAGAGGCCTTTAAAATCTTTAAGACTGAAGTAGAGAAAAAATGCGGTAAGTAAATTAAGATCGTGAGATCAGATAGAGGTGGAGAATATTATAGTAGATACACAAAAGATGGACAAGCACCTGGGCCATTCGCAAAGTTTCTTCAAGAATATGAGATTGTTGTCCAATACACTATGTCTGGTTCACCGGACTAGAATGGTGTAGCAGAAAGAAGAAATCGAACATTATTGGACATGGTGCAGACTATGCTTAGCAACTCCGATTTTCCTAAATCCTTGTGGGTTGAAGCACTTAAGACAACAGTGTATATATTAAATCGAGTTCCAACCAAGGCTATTCCTAAAATACTATTTGAATTATGGAAAGGTTGGAAACCGAGTTTGCGATATATGCGCGTTTGGGATGTCCGTCTAAAGTACGAATTTATAATCCACAAGAAAAGAAGTTGGACCCAAGGACCATCAGTGGGTATTTCATTGGATATGCTAAACGGTCTAAAGGTTATAGATTTTATTGTCCATCTCACATCACTAGGATTGTTGAATCAAGAAATGTAAAGTTTCTTAAAAATGACTTGATCAGTAGGAGCGATCGAACCAGGAACATAGTTTCTGAGATTGATCATTCAGAATCTCAACCTTCCACCTCAAGTGATAGATTGGTTATTGTTTATAACACCCCTCAAGTGCAAACTGGTGTTGAACAACTAATCGTTGAAATTTCACAAGCTGCTGACGAAAATGATCAGGTAGTTCAAACTGGTGTTGAACAACAAGTTGAACTGCATACTTCTTAGGAAGATGATTGTACAACATTAAGAAGATCTATTAGATAAAAAAGATCAGTAATTCCTGATAATTATATTGTCTATTTACAAGAATCTTACTATAACATTGGAGCCGAAAATCATCCCAAATCTTTTTCACTAGCCATGAGTTGCAAAGAATCAGAATTATGGTATAATGCCATGAAGGAGGAGATGAATTCTATTAAGAGTAACAGAGTTTGAGATCTTGTTGAGTTGCCTAATGGTGTAAAAACTATTAGATATAAATGGGTCTTTAAAATAAAGAAAGACTCATTGGATAACATTGATAGATACAAGGCAAGACTCGCTGCTAAAGGATTCACTCAGAAAGAAGGAATCGATTACACGGAGACCTTTTCTCTTGTATCTAAGAAAGATTCATTGCGCATTATTTTGGCATTAGTAGCCCATTTTGACTTAGAGTTGCAACAAATGGATGTGAAAACGATATTTCTCAATGGAAATCTAGAAGAGGAGGTTTACATGAAACAACCTGAAAGATTCCCCTCTACAAATGGTGAGTAATTGGTTTGCAAGCTCAAGAAATCCATATACGGTTTAAAATAAGCATCCCGCCAATGGTATTTAAAATTTCATAATGTAATTTCTTCATTCGATTTTGTAGAAAATATTATGGATCAATGTATATACCAGAAGGTCAATGGGTGTAGAGTTTGTTTTCTTGTTTTATATGTGGATGACATTTTACTAGTTGCTAATGATAAGAGTTTTCTGCATGAGGTGAAACATTTTCTCTCTAGTAACTTTGATATGAAGGATATGGGTGAGGCATCTTATGCCATTGACATTAAGATCCATAGAGACAGATCTCAAGGTATCTTAGGTCTATCTCAAGAAGCCTATATAATAAAGTTTTAGAGAGATTTTGTATGAATGACTATTTACCAAGTGTAGCCCCCGTTGTGAAGGGTGATAGGTTCAATTTGAACCAATGCCCGAAGAACAACCTTGAAAGGAAACAAATGAAGAGTATTCCATATGCTTCTACTGTCGGAAGCCTAATGTATGCTCAAGTCTGCACAAGACCTGACATTGCATTTGCTGTGGGAACGTTGGGACGATATCAGAGTGATCCAGGTTTAGGTCACTAGAGAGTTGCAAAGAAAGTAATGAGATACCTTCAAGGAACCAAAGACTACATGCTTATGTATACAGACAGACAATCTGGAAGTAATTGACTACTCAGATTTTGATTTTGTTGGCTGCATTAATTTACGCAAATCAATATCAAGATACATATTTGATGGCTGATGGAACTATATCATGGAGGAGTGCCAAGCAGGCTTTGACTGCAACTTCCACTATGGAAGCCGAATTTGTCTCTTGAGGCTACTTCACATGGTGTATGACTTACGAGTTTCATTTTCGGGCTTAGAATTATGGATTCTATCTCTAGGCCATTGAGAATGTATTGCGACAATTCAGCTGCTATTTTTATGGCTAAGAATAACAAAAGTGGGAGTCGAAGTAAACACATCGACATTAAGTATTTAGCCATAAGGGAATGTGTTAAAGAAAAGAAAGTGGTCATTGAGTACGTCAATACTGAGCTAATGATCGCCGACCCTTTGACAAAGGGCATGCCACCGTTTAAATTCAAGGGTCATGTAGTAAATATGAGACTTCGTTCCATTATGTAATTTTTCATTGTATTGACAATGCTATTTTATAAAAATTCTTAATTATTCTGATGTTTTTCTCATATTGATGTGCACCTTAATTTAATTTTGTGAAAATTCATCTATGTTGGACCAAGAATAACTATAGGGTTTATTTATTAAGAAATTGTTGTCACATAAGTTATAAATTCATAGTAATACATGGATGGTAATAGTCGTCATTCGAGAACTTATCGCCATGATTTATGTACTTATTACTTAATACAGATTATCGATGGGTTCAAGATGAGACATTAGATTAGAAGTGCGGACCAAGTGGGAGAGTGTTATCCGTTTCTTAAAGAGGTCTCTAACTCCCCTTAATTTAAGGAGCTCTTAAAGTGGTCCACTCATAGTCTCCATCACTTTTGTAGTTGTGGGAACTACCCATGACATTAGAAGTTGTGGGAACAACCCATGAAGTTGGAAGTTGTGGAAGCTACAAATGATATTGGAAGTTGTTGGAACTACCAATAAAGTTGGAAGTTGTGGAAACTACCCATGATATCTAAAGTTAGAAGTTGTGGAAACTACCCATGTTGTGGGACATGTAGCCACTAAGGCTTGATGGAAGCATTGGCTATAAATACCATGGTTTGGTCCCCAAACTCATACACTCAAGCTCCTTCAGTTTTACACCATCTAACTAGAGTGAGTAGAGTTTGGAAGTGCTAAAACCGAGAAAGATAAAGTGAGAGAAACAGTGAAAAAGTCTGAGTAAGCATCAATGGCTGGAGGTATAATTTTTATATATTTCAGTTTTGATTCTTATCAAGTGTTTTATTCCACATTATAGAATCATTTTTTGTCTAACATGAGGCTCTTATGAAATTGGATGCTTCATAAACTTTAGTGACATTCTTTAATATCCTTTTTTATAAGGGTACCTTTATCTTTAACTCAAGATTCTTCCTTTTCAACTTTGAGTTTTATGTGCTTAAATTGCTGAATGGAAATCATCTTTCGTCTCATTCTTCAACACAATAGATCTTGCGATAATGGCCCTACCATTGGATAGTCATATTTTACTTCAAAATGGCACACATCTTGAAAAGCGACTGGAGAACCACATTCAATATACACCCATGTTCATTTTGACACATTGAATAAAAATCTGACCATGTGATGGTAGGATCATGATCTTAAGATCTCTTGGGCCGAAGATTGAGAAAAAAAAAATGATATCCATCATCTGATTCAAACCAAATACCAATTTAAGCATATGAAGTCCGAGTTGAAAAGGAAGAATCTTGAGTTTAAAATCAAAGGGCCTTATGATAATAAACCTTGGGTTTAAAATCAAAGGCCGATTCATGAGCCACTCGCAGTGCATGGGTCAATCTCCTTCTCTCAACCTTGAGACTTCTCCCAACCTTGAGAGATAGACAGGTATATTTTTTTTATGGAAGTCACTGAGGTTAGAGGGTCATCACCCTTCTTATAAAAAAGAAAACTGGAATACAAACAGACTCGATATAAACCTTGGGTTGCGCTGAGGAGAGAGAGTCAACTACTCGCCCTCCTACACTAACAGCCCCATGGAAGGAACAAGGAACCCAAAAAAAGCAACGACATGATTATCCTTAAAACACTAACTCCCAGTTCCTCAAACAATCTTGAACAAAATAAGGATCTAGAAGCTTATGACTCTTGGCCCATTGCAACTGCTTGCTCTTGATTTTTCGACTAAAGCGGTAGGAGAGGCGAATTTTGTTTTCGAAAACTCTGTTATTACGCTCTTTCCACAAGTACCAAAAAACGACAAACTTCACCAAAAACCATACGCCTTTTCCTCTAAGAGAAAAAACAGCGATGAACCATGAACCAACCAGCTCAGAAACCGTAGAAGGATTAGCCCAAGAAAGACCAAACCAATTAAGAATAGTGTTCCAAACTCGAGAAGCATAATCGCAGTGGGTAAAGAGGTGAGCATTATGCTCTTGATCCTTGTAGCATAACACACATCTGTTAGGGATCTGAAAGCCCCTTCCTTGGAGGTTGTCCACCATAAGAACTTTATCGAGAACTGCTAACCAGACAAATGTGAGAGTGCGCTTGAGAGCCTTGGCTTTCCAAATCCACAACCAAGGGAGCTCCGAATGGACGACCAGAGCTAGAAGCTGGTACAAAGATCTGACCGAGAATGTACCTTCCTTGCCTAGGAACCAAATGGGCTTCCCAATAATTCAGCCAAATCGTGAATCTCGTGATCATATAGTCTACGAGAAATAGGCACGCTCCATGAAGTGACTTCCTGATGATGACTCATAGCAGCTTCCGAGACTCTAGCATTCTTATAAGAAGCTACGTCAAAGATGGACTTAAATATAGTCTGAAAAGATTCCTTACCCAACCATACATCCTTCCAGAAAAGAGAGTTTGGGTTGTTTCCTACTGCAATGTGGGCACCTAGCCTAAATATGTGTCTTCTATCACCAATGGCTCTCCAAATTTTAGATCTCATTCTCCTTGAAGGTGCCTTTATCTCCCAGATGCTATGGTTTGTTACATATTTCGCTGCAAGAAGCTTGCGCCACAAGCTTTCTGGTTCCGAATAGACCCTCTAAAGCCACTTAGAGAGAAGAGCATTATTAAAGTCTTTCAAATTAATGGCCCCCAAACTACCCTCATCTTGCCTCCTGCATAGTAACCTCTAATCAGTCAAATAATATTTCCCTTTCTCATGTAACCCTTGCTAAAGAAAATCTCTGTAGGTTTTTTCCAATTTATGTCTCACCCAGGCCGGGCAAGTGAAAAGTGACATGTAGAAAATCGGGAGCGTCGAAAGCCTAGATTTGATAAGAATGAGACGACCTGTTAAGGAGAGGAGCTTCCCTTTCCAACCATCTAATCTTTTGAATGTTCTATCAATTAAGGTTTGCCAAAGTCACTTGTCCGAAAGATGGGTGCCCACAGGAAGGCCGAGGTAAATAAAAGGAAGCAATACAAATTTACAGCCGATGATGTTAGCCTAAGAGTCTACTAGTCCCTGATCCCATCCGACTCCTACTAACAGAGATTTCAATATATTAACTTTAAGCCTAGAGACCGACTGAAAAGAAGAAGGATTTTTTTAATAGTGGCTAGATTTGTCGGCTCCCCATCAATAAAGATAATTGTGTCATAAGCATAAAGGAGATGGGAAATGTAGAGAGAATCTCTAGAAATTTCGAATCCCTTGAACATCCTCATATTGGTAGCACGTTTAAGAAGCGCGTGAAGACCTTCAGCAATGATGAGGAACAAAAAAGGGAATAGAGGATCCCCTTGACGGAGGCCCTTCTCGATCGGAAAAAACCTTCAACCGAACCGTTGATAATGACCGACATCCAAACCGAATAGATGCATCCCAGGATCCACTCGATCCACTTGGCTCCAAAGCCCATCCGACGAAGCATATATATGAGAAATTCGCAATCAACATTGTCGTATGCTTTTTCGAGATCGAGTTTAAATAAGAAGCCTTTCTTCCTTTTTCAATGGCAGCTATCGACTCATTCATTGGCAATGAGGACGCAGTCGATTAACTAGCGCCCCTGAAGGAATATCAATTGAGAGTGGGACATAAGGCACGGGAGAAATTTTTGAGTCTATTGGCCAATACTTTGACAATAATTTTATAGATTCCATTGATGAGGCTGATGGGCCGGAAAGCGTTGACCTCCACCGCTTCTTCTGATTTGGGGATGAGAGCTAACAAGGTCGTGTTCATCTCTCGACTGATAATGCCCCTTTGATGAAATTTTGTAAAAACTTCAAAAAGATCTCCTTTGATGGTCGACCAACATTTCTGATAGAACTCAATGGGGAATCCGTCGGGGCCAGGGGCTTTGTCACCAGATATGTCCGCAGCTGCTGCCTTAATTTCCTCATCTGAGAACTCTACTTCAATATCTTGATTTTCCTTCAAGGATAAAGAGTTGAACACCAACCCATCCAGCTGGGGTTTATAAACATTTTCTTTTTTAAACCTGTGGCTGAAATGAGAGACAAACGCAGTAGCAGTATCCGCATAATCTAAGTTGTATCGTCGACCTGAATTTGAATAATGAGGCTGCATCTCCGTCTGTTGGAGGCAAGGCGGTGGAAGCATTTCGAGTTTCGGTCGCCGGACGTCACCCATTGATCCTTGGAAATCAGCCTTCAGTAGATCTCTTCTCTTCTGAGCGTGCCATGAAATTCTTCCTTAAGGATGGCTCTGATGTCCCGATCAGCCCTCGATAAAGGAGCAAATTCTTTCTTGTCTTCGATGGCTTTGATTTGCTCCGAAAGACTCCTCTTAGTGACAAAAATATTACCGAACAAATTCTTATTCTAGTCCCTTAAAGCAGAATTAACATATCTGATTTTCGACCTAAACCTCCACCTTGCCCAACCTCCTTCAGTGTTCGAATTCTAAGCGGCTCTAATGACCTGTAAAACAGATGCATTTTCAAACCACATGAGTTGGAAATGGAATCTCTTGGGCTTAGAGAGGGTGGGTCTAGGTCGGAGCAACAACGGGTGATAATCAAACATTGGGCAAGCTAACATTTCCACCACAAAATCAGGACAACTAAGCTCCCATTCTTCAGAAACTAGAAAGCGATCTAACTTGGAAAGAGCGGGAAATTATCAAAAATCAGACCACATGAGAGCACCCCTAAAATGGGAATAGCGATTAGGTTATTATTAAGGATGAATTCAGAGAAAGCAATCGAATCGAGAGTAGAGGTACCTGACGTCGTCGATCTCTCCGATAAATATCTAGTAACATTAAAATCGCTAGCTATACACCAACCTGTTGTCCCATCTCCTAGAGATGCTTTAACGGCGTCCAATTCAGACCAGAAGGCTGGTCTAAGAGCCTCTAAACGGGGGCCATAAACATTCGAAAAAACATAAAAATACCATCGGACCTGCATTAAAGAGATATAGAAAGGTTGAATCTTCCTTTAAAAAATTGACCTCTGTTAAGTAAGGAAGAATCCCATACAGTAATAATTCCGCCCAAATTCCCTTAGGATTCTATAGCTTCCCAATTGAAAGGATCTCCGAAGCCAAAATCCCTGATAACCGAATTTTCAATTGATTGTAATTTGGACTCTTGAATAAGTAAAACTTCCACTTTATGAGTTCTAACTAGATCCCTGACATGTCTCCTTTTATTTATAGAACCCATCCCTCTTATATTCCAGGACTAGCAAATCAAGAAAACTTAGATGTCCCCTCCCCCATTTTGTGCTTTCCTGAAAATGCCATCGAGGTTTGCAACTGCCTAAGCTCTTTCTAGCTTCGTTTTTTGCTTTGAGTTGCTCTTTGGACCAGCGATTCAAGTTTGATTTTCAATAAAGTCCATAATCTTGAGGAGTTCGGACTCCTTCCCGGCAAAAGATAACCACCTATTCCAACATAATTCAAGTGCACTATGAGCACGTAAACATTCTAGAAGTTGTGTGTCTGAGTGGTGAGCCGGCGTTGGCGTTGCAGCTTCTTCTAACTTTGGTTCCATCCCGAATAATATATGCTCAAGTAGTTTTTAGCATTAAATCGATGAAAGGTTGCCATTTTGGTAAAGGGACATTGTCACGACCTAGAATCTTATCCAATCTCAAGAGCCTAGAATCCCGTGTTATGACCCCGCACGCTTGTTAAGACGATAAGTTGACCTACGTATCTTACTAAATCTTACATAAAATTGAGCTCTCAAAAATCGTGAATCAAATTTTCATCTCATATTAAAAATTCCCTTCAATAAACTGATAATGAATTTTGAGTCTAATATACAAAATGGCCATAAATTAAGGCACGATCATCTACTGGAAAGTCCCTTTTAAAAATTTAACACATACCTGACATAGTCTATCTGGTCATCCACGCCGTCACCCTCATAATCTGTATAATCTACTAATACATTAAGGGATGCAACTGTTAGATTTTGGGAGGGGGTGAGTTTATTCAATCATGTAAACTCAATGGGTTGCACAACCGATCCACCACAATCTACCCGGGTGATCATGGGTGCAAGCTTGTGAGTGGAAGTGAAACCCTTACAATTTCATATAAACAACATAATAAAAATTCTCATAAACATTTCATATCTATAAAGCTATAAAACTGAAAGAACATAACAGATTTCAATGCATATGATGCTTAACACTTTTCCTACTTGCCTTGTCAACTTAACTTACATGGCATATCGAAAGTCTTATTATTACTCCATATGCCTACACAACGTACTTCGTATCTTACTTATCTTATTTAAACGATCTGTGTCAGGATCGCTGCTCGAGCCTTTCACGCGAGGTTCACGTGTAGATAATCACCCAACCTCCATATCATAACATAAACCACCATCTAACCCGATGAGGTTACGCGCATAAAAATTAATGTCCCTTTAAGTTAAGACATTGTTGTATCATATTGTCCTTAAGACCCGTCTTGGTTGCAGACATTGAATCTTACGGTGGCAAGCAAGACATGGCACCTGTAGGAACTTAATTCATGTTTAGCTGACCTCCACAGCGTATCTTAACATATCATAACATTATTCGGTTTTGGGCTTAAGTCTCCACCCCGATTTCATATTTGTATGGGCTTAAGTCCCCACTTTCTTAATATCTTGTAGCTTAACATATTCATATTCCATCTTTTCTTAAACTTAATTAAAATGGGTCACAGTGTGATAGGCTTCACAAACCACACTTTCCAAGGGACGGATTCTGTAATAATCTGGATGTACTTCATGTGACATCCCATACTACCATAGAGGGTTGCATCCGTACATGGACGCCAACATTCCAAGTTTCACGTGACCGTGAAAGAAATCCCACCGTGACGAAGGCTTAAAAGTCGTGTGTTGTATCTTATTCATTTTTCTTAACATACATATACCCTAACGTACTTCTAAATGATGAATGCCATATAATGTAAATGAAATATATAATAAGAAAATATCTAACCATAAAAGAAGCTAATATTACTCGTAATTCGGACACCTTACTCATCATTAAAAGAGAAAAGAATGTGACCTACAATAAAAGTATGTGCGTATTATAATCACAAGGTAGTCTCATCAGATAGATCTTGTCGATCTGATGAAAACCGACTGATCATTTGTGAAATTTGGCTAAGGATTGACTTTCGTGGAATTCATACAAGTTTTGATCGTCGGATCCTTATTACACGGTATTTATGGTATATATAATCTAATTTAGATTGATCTGAACTTATAGATATAGTCAGGGTATAGGCTATTTGAGTCTCTCAAAGTTTCGACCGTTGATTTGATCCTTTGGATCCTTGATTTGGTCCTTTGGACCCTTATCTAGAAAGTCATCAATTCGGGTCAATATCGTGTTAAACACGATTATTGAGGTGCCTAGATTCTCATGGTTTAAGTAAAATATACACCTAACAAGTTATTCTAAGTTTATGAGTTGAGTTTAGGCCATTCATTACAGATCGGTCCGAGATTTTTCAAAACACGCGTTTGGCTACATTGGATATACAAGCCCATTATGGGTCCATAGACTAGATGGACCCAAGGTCCGGATTTCATCAATGCTTAAGCTAAATTTGAGGTGCACTTTAAGAGTTTAAATAAACTAGTTATAGGACATCTGGTTTGGTAACCATATAGTGTCCTAGAAAATGAGATGGATTTTTA
Organism: Chloranthus sessilifolius; assembly: GCA_021018995.1. Lineage (NCBI taxonomy): Eukaryota > Viridiplantae > Streptophyta > Magnoliopsida > Chloranthales > Chloranthaceae > Chloranthus > Chloranthus sessilifolius. The sequence goes on from CM037587.1 coordinate 146,378,454, forward strand.
TTCGGACCCCTCATTGAGTTGACTCATTTTGAGGTCTAACAAAGGGTCAAAGTGACCCTTTTTCTAGATTCTTATAGACATTGATTTTTAGGGAATATTGAACACTCCCTGAATCTAGATAGAAATTCTTTCATACAATTTCCTCTGTTGGATGAGAAGAGAGCCAAAAATTAAAGGATGCTCATCTTGATGGACCTTGACTAAATTTGACCCAAAACCCAAGATCTAATAAGGTCAATTTACACCCCCGACTTAGGTGCCACATGGAAGTGTAATATTTTTAAGTGTGCAAGTGCACATCTTTAGGTGATACAAAAATCACAATATATTCACTGTGATGAAAATATGACCATTGGTTTAATAGATGGTCAGATGGTCGTTAATTTGATTCATGAGTGGCGGCCCATAGGTCCAAGGTTTATTTAATATACGAGGTCAAGTGGACCATTAAATCTATATATATATATATATATATATATATATATATATATATATATATATATAAATCTGGAACATAAATTATTCTAGTGTTGGGAGCAGTATATAAATTATATATATTTTCCCTATTTTTATAGCATGTAAAGAATGATTTAATACATTATTTATTGGAATCTAAATCGTCGGATTGGAAGTTGGTCAGAATGTACATGGGGTCTACTCTTTGACCAAAAGCTGATAAGGTCAAGATCTCTAGATTTATGTGGTCAAAGTGCCGCCCTTTATCATATGTATATATTTTAACAAGTAATAGGAATAAAATTTCTGTAAGAGTTAGAAAATTTCACTGGTTTTGAGGGCACTAAAAATAATATATTAAACTTGATAAAAGGTGATTTGAACAGTTAGATAAGTAGTACATCAGAGTATGGAGGGTCTCCCTATTGATATTTTTCTAAGAAGTTCCATGGGTCTGAAATCGGGAAGGTCAAACCATGACCTTTACCCTGGTCCAAAATGTGTGTTGGTGCATGTGTGCAGTATTATGCACTGTTGCGGCTGGAGGTCTTTGACCCCAATTTCGAGGCCCATAAGGGTCTATTCGTCGAATCACTTTCAAACGAAGAATGAAGGGTACTGGGTACCCTACATCGGGGTCAGAGGGTTTGACCATCGGGTCAACCCTTTGACTTTTATGGCCTCTTGAAGCGTGCTAAAACTCATAAAAACTTATTTTTTAAGGTTTTTTGTCAATCGAACGGGGTCAATTAACATTTATAGAGGCCACAAAATAGATTGGAGTGGAATCGGAAGGAAACCCATATGTTGAAGCGTGATCGCAAAGGTTCGGTTGGTTTTGTGACAGTTTCGCGCAATGAGCAAGACGGAAACGTTGTTGCCTAATAATCGGCTTGGATCGACACGGTCCATCTCCCACCGTGATAGTAGATTCTCCTTCTTTCTTCCTCAACAACGATCGAATCAAAAACACCCGCAACTGATAAGATCGACTTTTGGAGGTCGAATAGATTAGGTTTGATCTCATGTAACCATGAGGTGTGGTTGGGCCGGATGATAGCTGCCATAATTGCTGTTACTGTTTTGTGAAAAGAGGAGGTGAAGGTTGGCTCCAAGGATTTGATAGAGGGAACTCGGCTATGGAGATGTTGGGACAAGAGAGAAACTACCAAGTGCTTTGGACTTTTGGTTTTCTCAAGCGGCTGAGAAGCATTGGAAACCCGAGTGTTGGGATTTGCATCCCATAGAGTGTTAAGAGAGAGAGAGAGAGAGAGAGATCTTGAGAGACTTGCTCCATTATGACAAGAGTATTATAATTTGAGGGATTTTTTAATATTAGAATAATCTAGATATTGATTGGAGATTTGAATTAGTTGGTGTATGATTTTGATAGGAGGTGATGTAGGAAACCAATTTGGAAAGTTGCAAGAAAAAAAAAACGTGGAGTCTCCTATAAGGAAATAGTTCAACCCTTTTAAAATTCTCTCTTTTTCTTTTGAGAAGATTACGATATAAAGCATCGGTATTAAACTCGGTGCTTCTCACCATTTAAGGCCATACGATTTGAGTTTTAAAAACTCGGGTCATAACAGACATTGTCTGATTTGAGTTTTAAAAACTCAGGTCATAACTGACATTATCCGGTGCACCGTCATTGCTCACAGAATAGACACCTAATACCTTCTCAGATGCTTATTAGAGTTAAAGAGTAAGTATCATCATTATCCGTTCTTTCATGAGAAGCAGTTAGGGATATTTTCCGTGAGAAATGTCCATTTTATTTAGGTAGGCTACTTGGGGTACGTATTTCTATCATGTAGCTCCAGTCGGGCACATAAGCTTGACCCATCCGGTTAGGTTGGGTCGGCCATGAGCCATTCGACCTGAGTTTCACTAGGTTTACTTAAAGGTTGGGTCAGGTCAGGTCAGGTCGGAGAAAAACTTGACCTGGCCAATATTTTATATATAAAATGAAGGAAGATATAGGGATATTTTAAGTCGGAGCAGAAATTGAACCGAATCATTTCAGTTCAATTTCTGTGTTTATTTATTTATTTATTTCTTATATTTATTATTTTTGGTATTAGAACAAAAGTACATGTCAATCTATCAACTTGTCGAACTTCAGGAGAAGCGCATACATTTTTTTTGTCTAATTTTTTTTAATTAGAGAGATTATAGTTTTTGCCATATTTTATTGAGATACAAACTCTAAGTTCTTTTGGGTACCTCTAATCGTGCTTACCAAGTTACAGGTGGACGCCTACCTTGAAAATTATTGACTACATTGAATCAAACAATGGTGATATTTTTTTATTCCAATTCCACATAATGGATTCTGGGCATGTGCCATAAAGTAAAAAAATATGAAATATTTTTTTGGTATCTAAATAAAAAAAATGAAAATTTTTTTTTGGCATACCAAAAAAAAATTTGGTACCTCAGTCGTGAGTTTGCTCCCCAATGGATACCAGTTCGAGTCCCCTCAAAGCCACTGGAGTATTACTCAGTTGTTAGCTCCAGGGCCCGTGGCATTAGTTGAGGTGCGCGAATATTGGCCCGGGCGCCCACAGATATAAAAAAATAAAAAATGAGAAACTTTTTAAAAGGTTACGAATAATTCATGAAATTCATAAATAATTCTTGAAATTCGCAAGTTTTTACAAGTAACGAATAATTATAATTTATTTTTTTTCCTAAAAATCACAAATTAGATGCAACTTTTTCAACGAGCTAGAGAATTTGGTCAGATCCTCCAAGCTTGGTGTTCGGCGATGCATAAATACTTCCGAACATAGTGACAAATTTCTTCGAAATTTCTTCGAAATTTATTGAAACAGGGGTCGGGCGAAACTTTCGGCGAAATTTCAATGATTTCTCCGAAATCGCTAAAATTTCATTAATTTCGGTGAAATTAACAAAATTTCACTGAAATTAATAAATATTTTCTAGTTTTTATCATTTTTAAAATAATAAATAAAAATTTTATAAAGTTTAAATATAATTTATATTTAATATTTGTTGTACTCCCGAAATTTTTCTAAAACTTTTCAAATTTTTCTCGAAATTTATCCGAAATGAACCGCTATCGAATTATCGCCAAAAACGAAATTTATCACTATGCTTCCGAATGACAAATCATTGGAAGTTCAAGAGAGTAGTGTCACTAATTTCTGTGTTCAAATATATTTGTGAAACTTATAGGGTTGACCACATAAGCAAACGGAATTTGACCCATGCATTGCCATTAATGCACAGGTCAGACACCAAATATCAACTCATTCACCACCAGTGAGTGTATAGCAGTCTGCAAACTCCTATCAAATGGTCCCATTTGGATTGTTTAGGATCCCTAATGATAAGGTTACCTCTATTTGCGGGAATAGGTTTACTGAAAGTGTCAATGTTGGAAACCCTTCAAACCTATTGTTTGCTTTGAATGGAGATCGTTTTTCACCCAGATCTTTGACACAATAAATCTTGACCAAGGTGTCAACTCGGGTACCAGTAATGGGCATCGGTCCAGGGAGGACCAATATAAATCAACCAATACTGAGTTGACTCGATGAATATTTATTTTTAAAAAATAAAACAGGGAGGCATAAGCTGATACTGATTCTATATTGGCCGATACCCAACACATATTGGCTGTTGCAGGTAGTTTAAAGCCTAAGCTTAAGAGGTGTTAAGCCTGTGCCAGACCCGTTTAAATTTTGGGTACCACTATTCACTCCCACTAGTTCTATGAAAGCGCCTATGTCCCAAACCCCTTAAACAATTGTTGATTGTTTCGTATAAAATGATGGAGATCTTGCTTCACCCCGAAATTCCACACAATGGATCTTGAGATCATAGCGCACCTATGAGGTAGTCATTTTTTGATTCCATATATCATAGATCTCTAAAAAATGGCTCTTCAATCATATGGCACACGTCATGATCAAACATGATTTTAAGGCCATTTTGGGGGGATTTGGGACACATAGAATAAAAAATAGACTGTTTGATAGGTGCAACATGATCTCAAGATCCATTTTGTGGAAGACTGGGGGTGAAACATGATATCCATCATCTGATCCAAAGCAATCAACGGTTTTGAAGGGGTTTGGGATGTGTGCGGGGGTGCAAATAGAGGTACTCAAAGTAAGTACCTTCAAATTCACCCACCCAATCTTTGAGTTCACTTATGCTAAAACACATTGAATGCATTGAATTAGACAATCAAGATTGTTTATCCTCCCATGGTTGAATTGGGTGAGGTGGAGTGGAGAAGGGTCTACTCTAATACCATGATAAATTTGGGCATCCATCTCAAAACCAATTAACAATAAGTGGAGGAGCTTCGGATCTAATAAGGGGAGAGACAAGGCTATAATTTACTCAATGTGGGACTAAACTTCAACACGACCCAACCTGATACTCTATTAGGCACATACACTTGGCCTGTTGGGTCAAGTCGGGCATGAGACATCCGATCTGACCTTCAAGATGGGTCGGGTCGGGTCAGGCCGACTAACGAAATCCCACATCATGTTGGGGTTTTGGGACGGGCGAGTTAAGTCAGGTTAGTATGGCCAACCATATGCTATTTTCCATTAGTTAGCTAAATTGTTGACCTGACCCGACCAAACCCGGTGTAGAATTACCTAAACCGATCCACATCATAGTCACAAAAATCGTCGAATTTTCTAAAAATTCACGAATTTAAGGTACCCCGAGTTAATCCCGAATTATTTTAATTCGCAAAGTTTTCGAAAATTCACCTAATCACAAAAATTCATGAATAATTCTTGAATTTTTCAAAAAGTTGTAACTTACTAAATTTTTAAATATTTTTTATAATTTTAAATCTTTTTATTTTTATTTTTAAAATTTTCTCACTGATATTTCCTTCGAATATTTCCTCAAGCTTCTCGGATTTGCCAGAAATTTTTGAATTTTAACGTCACGGAACCCCGATTTGGTGACAATGATCTACAATATATATATATATATATATATATATATATATATATATATATATATATATATAGGTTCGGGTCTGGTAGACCTAACCCGACCCAAGTTTCGACCCACTTGATCTTTGAGTGGACCCAACCTGAAAGTTGTATCTAGGGTTCACAATGGGCAGGATTAGGGTCAGGCTGGGGTTCAGCCAGGCCCTAACCCGGGCTTGGGCATTTTTCCGGGCTCTTTTTCGATTGTTTTTTTCTAATAAAATTTGGCTGAGCTATTTTTTCTAATAAAAATTGGTTGGACTTTGACTGTTTTTTTTTTTAATAAAAGTTTGAAGAATTTTAATTTTTTAATTAAATAATTATATTAACATTATAGAGGCTCAGGTTCATACTTTTATTTAAATATTTCATTTTAGTTTGTTGCACAATGAATATAACGGACAACGGTTGTCCAATGATTATAACAGACAGCGATTAATCTCAAGGCATTTAAGTAAATTATATTTAATTAAAAGAATTTTTTTTTCATAACTTTCAAAGGATATATATATATATATATATATATATATATATATATATATATATATATATATATATATATATATATATATATAATATCCGAGGCAGGTGCGAGATGGGTGTTGGAACACTTGACCCAAGCCCGGCCCGGATTGATTCGGGTTGCAACATGTTTAGCCCGGTCCGAATATCGGGCCGAATTTGCTTGATAGAAAGTACCACTTTTTTCGGGCCAAGTGCGGGCCAAAATCCGGGCCAGCTCGACCCATTGAGAGCCCTAGTTGTGTCAAATACTTCTTTCTTGGTTGGCGCTTAAGTGTCAAGTTTATGTGCCCGACCTTGCAAAATCCCAACTTAGGCAGGTCGGGTATCGGACCGACCCGACCCATCCCGTTAACTGCACTACTAAAAATCGACCAATATAATTGGATGTACAATGCAACATAGTGATAAATTTCGTTTTCGGCAATATTTCGGTAGGGGGTCATTTCGGTACATTTCGGATAAATTTCGAGAAAATTTCGAAAAGTTTCAAGAAAATTCTGGGAACTACAAAAATATTAAATATAAATTATATTTAAACTTCATAAAAATTTTATTTATTATTTTTAAAATGATAAAAATTAGAAAAAAAAATTATTAATTTCGGTGAAAATTCATTAATTTCACCAAAATTTCAGGGCAGGAAAATCGGAGAAATTTGTTACTATCCAGTGCAGCGCCCAAGTGATGCAATTGTCTGTTTTTGACAACTAAAACAAAAGCACTTCTTAACGGTTTAGATTAGTCCCTCACAGTTTACGAGAGAGATCGCGTGGGTCCTCCACGTCAGATGTGTCAGACGAGCGTTCCATCAACTTTATAAATTGGGAGTTGGCGGGTAAATCAGATTTCTCTGCCCCCCACACTTCCTGCTAAGCTGTGAGCGACGGCGCTGTGAGCGACGGCGACGGTGATCTTAAGAAAACCCAAAACGACGACGAAAAAACCATCCGTAAACTGAAATCTGATAGCGGAAACATCATATTTTGCTAATTAAACCTGCAAATCGAAGAAATTTGGGTTGAAAGATCAGATCCGACGATCTTCCGGATTTTGAAGGTGCGTCTCTCTCTCTCGTTCGAAAATTAAAAAAACGTGCTCTCTCTAGTTCTTGAATTTTATATTCTTGAATTTTGTGGTTTCGGATCAGTATAACCTCTGCTTTCTACGGCCACAAGTGAGGATTTCGTCCGATCAGCTCGTACACCATCTGTATTTCCATTACATTATTCGTGACGTGATCAGGTAGCTATTTTTTATTTTTTTTCTTCAGTTCGTTTATATTTTTTTCTTTTTCCATATTTTTCTTTTTTTTTAATCCTTTATTTGTTCTTTGTTTTCTTAAGCAAAATAACACTTCTTTTTTTCAAATTTTCAGAAAAGTCAGTCGATCTATTTACCATAATTTTATTTGAAATAAACAGAGATAAGAAACTCTAATGTTTCAGGATAATTTTCTTCAAATTAAAATACATTTTCAGTTCCTATCTACGCAAAATTTCTGAAAATTTTCCAAAAAATAGTAGATCTATTTTTATAAATTTAAATGAAATAAAAAAATTGTATGAATAGTGTTCGAAAAGGATCTGTGCATTTTCCCAGGCATGGGGTTCTTACTATGGATAGTCATAATCACAAAGATTATTTGTATCCATAGTAACCAAATTTTCCTATTTCTTGAAAATGTTGAAAATAATTTATAATTTTTTGGAAAAATAAATAATGAGCACTTCTTAACGGTTCAGATTAGTTCCTCACAGTTTACGAGAGAGATCGCGTGGGTCCTCCACGTCAGATGTATCAGACGAGCGTTCCATCAACTTTATAAATTGGGAGTTGGCGGGTAAATCAGATTTCTCTGCCCCCCACACTTCCTGCTAAGCTGTGAGCGACGGCGATGGTGATCTTAAGAAAACCCAAAACGACGACGAAAAAACCATCCGTAAACTGAAATCTGATAGCGGAAACATCATATTTTGCTAATTAAACCTGCAAATCGAAGAAATTTGGGTTGAAAGATCAGATCCGACGATCTTGCGGATTTTGAAGGTGCGTCTCTCTCTCTCTCGTTCGAAAATTAAAAAAACGTGCTCTCTCTAGTTCTTGAATTTTATATTCTTGAATTTTGTGGTTTCGGATCAGTATAACCTCTGCTTTCTACGGCCACAAGTGAGGATTTCGTCCGATCAGCTCGTACACCATCTGTATTTCCATTCTGTTATTCGGCGACGTGATCAGGTAGCTATTTTTTATTTTTTTTCTTCAGTTCGTTTATATTTTTTTCTTTTTCCATATTTTTCTTTTTTTTTAATCCTTTATTTGTTCTCTGTTTTCTTAAGCAAAATAACACTTCTTTTTTTCAAATTTTCAGAAAAGTCAGTCGATCTATTTACCATAATTTTATTTGAAATAAACAGAGATAAGAAACTCTAATGTTTCAGGATAATTTTCTTCAAATTAAAATACATTTTCAGTTCCTATCTACGCAAAATTTCTGAAAATTTTCCAAAAAATAGTAGATCTATTTTTATAAATTTAAATGAAATAAAAAAATTGTATGAATAGTGTTCGAAAAGGATCTGTGCATTTTCCCAAGCATGGGGTTCTTACTATGGATAGTCATAATCACACAGATTATTTGTATCCATAGTAACCAAATTTTCCTATTTCTTGAAAATGTTGAAAATAATTTATAATTTTTTGGAAAAATAAATAATGCGGGCTAAGCCAACTATCGATCCCAGAGAGAGGTATATATATATATCATGCTGATGAAGGTTTGCGTGATCCAAGTCATCTTGGGGTTTGTCTGATTTCTTACTTGGTGTTTGTAGGATTTTTTTGAAGACTTTCAGGCTCACGAAGACGAAAGTGATTAGGTATAATTGTTAAAAATTTTAAGATCTAGGCTCGAATTACACGATAAAAAATATAGCTTTGCAAGAACACGCATACCTGATATTTATTATCGGGTCGCCGCCCACGTTACCTCTCGTCTTTTCTAAGTTTAGTCTCTAGATGGGAATGAGCTAAGGTTAGAGAAAGAGGGGACGGTAGTCTCCTTATATAGCCACCTCTCTTTCCTAACCCATCAAGTAAAGAGAGTAGAGACAATCACTTGTGGTTTTGTGGTCAAAAGTCCAACCCAGTTTTTAATGGAAACACAAAGATGGGTTAAGGTGTTAATCTAACATTCTCCCACTTGATTTACACCTTAACTCATCTAAACATAATTTTTTTAAAATGACTCTCTGGGCTGACAAACTCTGAAAAGCGGATGGCCATCCATTTTATGTTTTAAAAAATCATTGACCCCCACTACCTCAATGCTTCATAACAACCACACAAATTCAATAACAATACCAGTAAAGGATCATAGCGCACAGAGTATTTCATCTTACGAATCGACACTAGGCAATCTATAGTCACAAAACTAGCATCATTAATGAATTTAAGTCTTTACTTCGTGATATCAGGCAACTTATATATCTGTACAGTTCCTATATTTGTCCATGTGTCATACCCCCAAGGATATGTCGTTCCTGACTCTATGACTTTCAGTCACCAAACTATCAGAACGAAGGTTTACCGATGTTGTGCCTAATCACATCTAGCCCAAGCAAAATTCAGGCATAATGAGGTACAACCTCCCCATCATGTCATGTGATAAAATCCTCATGCATATGGATAGAGTATAATCACATATACTCTCAAGAGCACGTGCACAAAATTAAAATATATGTTACATTAACAATAAAATAAACTAACCAATATCAGAGAGACAACTCCCACTAAAATTGCGCAGTTAAAACTAATTCGATTTGAGCATCACAATTCTAAGAATCGTAATAACTGTCAACAAGTATAAGCTTCCACTGATTTAGCCATTCATTAAAATCAGTAAGTTTCCGACAAAAATAGTTTAATCATAACCGCATTAATTATTCATAATTTTAAATGTTTCATGTCTAAAAGAAATTGATATCAACAAAAAATCATTAAATTTCTCTATATCAACTTCAATGTTTTAGTATAGTTCACCTCAAATAAATTAATACTTCGGAAGCAAATAGATTATGAGATAAATCACAAAGTCATCTCCAAATTAAAAACATTAATATTCTCAAAATATGTTTTTAAGTGTTACATTTTCAAAACATCTATAGTTATTCAATTTGTGTCTCACTTATCGATGCACGGATCATCATCGTCATCATTTAACTTTTCTCATTTATATATTATATTATAAAATCACTAGCCACAGGTTAAGTCAAAAAATTATAATCTTTTCGATGCTCAATACCATGAAAATTTTAAAAACGGTAGACACAATTATAACTGTATTAATAGTGACCATATACCACTAGATAACATTAAAAAATATGTCACTTTACTTTTATAATGTATCAAATATTTTGACCATATATCACTAACTATTCTTTATGAATTACGTCATGATCATATGTCTGATAAATCTATAATCATATGTTACGGATCGTCCTTGAGAATTACGGCATGACCATATGTCATTAAAAAATTCATCATGAACTATGACCATATGTCACTAACTAACCTCCGAGGACTTAACTCGAATTTAGGGTCAAATTCAATTTAATTATAGTGTAAGTCATGTGCTAGCATTCACTCTATGGGACAATCCGGTCGCATCGTCTCAGTATCACCTTTGGGCAGAAACTTCAACATGCAGTTTGCTTCCCAAGATCGTGTTTAAGAAAACACGCATAAACCTAATCACTAGTGTTGTATGGTTAATCTGGACTCTCCATCAGCTTTGGCCAGAAAGATTATCCTTCTTTCCCTTAAACACTTATGACTATTCTATTCACCCTACTTATATGAAATTCCTAATCAGCTTTGGCCAGAAGTTAGAAACCTCATAAAAGTATGTGCCAACCCAATCTTAATGAGACACAAGTATCAAAATTCAAAAGTCACACAACCTACATAGGTGGTCACCTTTGAGCAGACCTCAGCCTATTTCAGCTATGTACTCTCGAACGATCGTTTTACCGGTCTACCTTGATCCCTAAGGTATGACCTAAATTTCATTTAACCATATCAAGTCTGATTCAAGGTTTTAAAAACTCATTTCCAGATATATGCACATCTTGCTAACTAATTTACTTTTGAAAGATAAATCAATGTCACACATTACAATTGATGAACAAATTAGTCAAAATCAAACAGTTATAAGATACACATGCATTAAGTGAAACAAATTGTCTATAATCATTAAACTATGATTATGTGGGCATGTATGCCACATCTAGTCAACATCGATAATAAAGCATTGAAAAACACATATGATATTTACCTTGAATCGAATATGATATGTTGAGAACAATTAAACAAAAATAAACCTCATTTATAAAAATCACGGTACTAGAAAAGATCATCACTGTTGGGCAGAAAAATTCTTCAAAGTAGCCAAATCTAACTCATGTGGTGGGTAAGTGCCAAAATTAATAATTATGGGTAACATTTTGTAAGTACCAGTATTGGTGCTAGAGCACAACCTTCAATACCCAATCCTATATTTTCTCACAAAACTCAACGTTAAATAAAAGCACTCAAATACACAATAATTATCCGATTAAAAAATTATCAAAAAGACGTTAGGTCATGAAAAATTCATAACAGATAACTTATTTTAAAAATAGACCTCAAAAATAGATCCAGAATGCCCGAGAAAGATACAATCCACATATAATGTATGAAAATCAGACTTATCAATAGCCCAGAAATGACTCAAAAAAAAAAAATTGAATAATAAGGGCCAAAATGGGCCTTAAGGACAAACGGGCCGTGTCTAACAGGCCGAATCGGGTCATAAACCATGGGCTAGGAATGGACTGGACCGAACCATGGGCCAAGATGTCGGTTTAGGCAAATCGTACTCATTTTAATTCTTAACTTACTTAAATTCACCTAATTAGGCTTGTTATTTACCCTTCACTATTTCTAGAATAAATCATAGATGTGTGACACAAGTCATCCAAGAGTTGCTCTATTGAAGAAAATCATAATCCTTGTGCTATAAGATAGACCAATGCAAATTTTACGTTAGTTAAGCATTGATGGCTCATCTTTGAGCCCTTTAGTGTCCATAGACTCATGAGAATGGGAGGTCGACCTTGTCTTCGTCCCAATCTTCAAATTTAGGATCTCAAGGTTTTAATAGTCTCTTTCCATCTCATTTTACTAAGAGAGTCTTACAAAACCCACCAAAGCAAACCTATCCCAAGTTATAGAGACTTGGGAAGCACCAACCTTGGTGCTCCAATTTCCCGTACAGATCAACTTTGGAAAAGAATTCACAGTTTTTAATGGAAACACAAAGATGGGTTAAGGTGTTGACCACAAAAAATCTAACAATAGTTTGTTTAATTTTTAATTCTGTTTTTGGTATTTTTGTTAGTTACTTTCATTTACAACTAATATTATTAATGTTGATGGTATGAACTTAAAGATTATGTAGAAAACCTATCTCCACCGAATGATTTAAAGAACTCAATGAATTTTAAGTGTTGGCGCCTTTGGAGAATAGAGCTCAAGGTGTCAAATCGGGTATCGGTCTCGGGTATCGGTTTGCCTGAGGCCGATACAAATCAACCGATATGTATCGGCCAATTTTTTTATGTTTTTAAAGAAACAAAAACTCAGTTGAAACCGAGACGTATCGACTAATACCCGATACGAATCAGCCGATACGGGCCCGTATCAGCGATAACAATACAGGCCGATACGTATTGGTTTGGCCAAAAATCAATACATATTGGTATCGGCCAATATTTGATACCTTGATAGAGCTTTCTTTACATAAGCACACGAATGTCACGAATTTTCTAAAAGTGCTCACGTGTGTAATCCCTTAAAATAATAAAAATAGTACTTGATAGCTTCTAATATCAGTGGGACTAACTGGATAACGGACCCATTAAATAAGACAAATAGTATTTAAATAATCTTACATCATTAACAATCTAATACGTTGAGTGAGAGGTAAATGAGCTCTTGATCTTTAATACTCTAATATTAGTGGCTAATCTTATGATTCATATGGATGATTTATGGCTGAGACAAGTTCTAATAATGCATTGTAACTAGGACAATAGTTATATTAGTAAATCGCAATTTAATGCTGTACAACCAACAGTCTACTTTTGGTGTTTGGACAGTGTTAATACGAGTAGGCAGTTTTTAATAGACAATTTTACAGGTAACTCATGTCAGGTGATGTGACTGGCTGCACGTGCAGTGGGGTCCAAACCCTACAGCCAGTCAAGTTGTGGGACATAAGCTGCTTGGATAATTATCTGAAAAAACTGCCTACCATTTATAATTTTCCTTTGGGTTTTAATGTTAGTCAGCCGCCACTACCCGTTATATTGTACGCCCTGTATTTACTACATTAAGGGATATATATATATATATATATATATATATATATATATATATTGCACCTAAGTAACGTAGTTTATACTTAATTGCAGAACCGAGAAACAGAGATGGAAAGAGGTAAAGTGGCTAGACTGAAGTCTAAATCACGTTTACTATGTGCAATGTGTGGTTCCGAGAAATATTTTTTCGAAAATCTGGATTGCTCACTCGCAAAAAAGAGCATCACAAGAGTCAGAAGCATGATTGCGCAATTTGTTTCTATCGGTTTATAACGGTAGCGGAAGTGGGGTAGCATGCACACCTCACAAATATCGAAGGTGATTCCTCTGTCCACATTGCTTGAACATGGACATGACCAGTGGAGTGGAGAAAGTGATTAACTCTGGGTCTCTCTGTTATTTTTTCATAAACCTGTGATTCCTTTCCTTTTTGATGTGGATCTTTTCTAGAACCTACTCTATACATAGCTTTGAATTCAACATGGGATTGCTATTTGGTGCAAAGAGCACTCTCTACTTTGGCACAGAGTACTTAATATGAGACTCTGTTTGGTTATAAGTGTTCACTCATAGCTCTTTCATAAATGGGCTGGCCGCATCCAACCTGTTAGAAAAATAGGTTCAGGTTGCAGAAGAAGATAAAGATTGAAATTAAAATATACGTTAATCCGATTCGAGGCACGTTAAATATCGTTGTCTTTAAACCGAGATTTGCCCCTACCACTATGATCTAGTGGTCACCAATAGGTTACCGGCAAATCGATTCCAGGATACAACGAACCGGCAGCGTATCTGTGTGATCAGATTTGGTGAATCTGATCACGCAACCAGAACACCAAAAAACTAAAGCGGAACTCTGAGAAGGAGAAAGCTTAAAGAAATTTACGAAAATATGCAGTTTTTTTAAAATGAGGGGTCTTGGGGCCCTTTTATAGATAAAATGGGTGTAACCGAATGGACATATCCGTAGCATATAACTGAACGGTCGGATAAGACATATCCGTTTAAAATTTAAATGGGCGGTTAGACACTTATTCAAAAGTTTAATTAAATTACCGTATCGCCACACTACGTACACGTGCGCGTGCCCGTCCCGACTCGGCTCGGCCTGGCTCGGCAATGTGTGGCGTGGCTGGATGCATGTGGAAGCTACAAAATTCCAAGCCTTGAGCCAAGACAAAGAAATATAAGTCAAACCCAAAAAAGAGTTTACACGATATGGGACAAATCCTAATTTCAAAAGCTTATTTTTTAAAACCTTTAAAATATCCAACACAACCTTGTTAGTAATCAGGCCATGTACGGGTTAGCTTCATGAAGCTCGATTATAAGTGCGATCTAACACAACCTCAGAGAACCCACTTTGTTCATTCTACATAAGAAATAAAATTAGAAGGATCACAGTTTTCCGAGTTGGGCTAACTGTAAGTCATTTAATTATCACGATTTATGGTCAAATCTAGGTCAAACTTCGATAGGTTAGTTTGCCAACGTGTATGAGGGACGATTTAAGATTAGACCCAGGTTGGGTTGCTACACCTTAATTCCGTTGGATGCCTTAAATTAGATACTGGAGATCGCTATTCGTCCCTCACAAACTATCTTGAGATCATGGGCCAAGTACCAAACAATTAGATATTGATTGGCCATGTGGCATATATCTCAAAACAGTGAATATGATCATAACATGCCATCAAAAGTTTTTACATTTACTTTTTCGGGATGTGTCGGGATGTATGCCATGCGGAGTCAATATCTGAAAGTCAGACCTATAAATATAAGAGAATTTTGATTGCTAAAGTCGGAGACTTTCTTCCATCTGGAAGAGAATATAGAGCATTGGGGCGAATGCAATCCACCACTTTAGAGTTTTATCCATGGATTGAAATCTTGTGGGAGACGAGATTAATGTGGCATTCATTTCAAGAAGAAGCAGCAACAAAAATATTACTTCTATATTTTAGTTTATATAGGGTGTTAGGCTTATATACTATTAAAAGTATACTATTCATTCTATTTGTATATGTGGTATTATTTTATCTTATCATATTCTATCTATGTGATGATCTTGTGAATGAGTGTCATGATGTGTCCAAAACTATGCACACTAGTATCACTATTTTTCTTATTTTTTAATGACTAATATTAAAAATTCCTGATTGGATGATATACAATTGGTTAGTAGGTGTGATTCTTTTACTCATGTGTTTCCATCATGAACAATCACTTGGGAGCCTGACCCAAGTAGGTTAGGGCCAAGTTGAACCCCAGGCCCTAATCCGGCCCATTGAGAGCCCAACCTAAGAATACCTTATTCTTCCTTCCCAACTCGGATTTCCCTCTGCGTAAATCGCTGGTTGCTTTGAATCCGAAGATAGAGATTGTTGTTTTTTGTTCCAATCTTCAACAAAATAGCTCTTGAGATTATGGTCCTACCCTCAAATGTTCAAATTTTGATTTTATGTGACACTTCTCGAAAAGTGATCCAAAAATCAAGTTTGATGCATGCCCATAATTATGTTCATTTTAAAGCAGTCACGTAAAACTCGAGTCAAGAAGGAAGAATCTTGAAATTAAAAGTAAAGGTAACAATTAATCCAATCTAATTTATTGGGTACCTGCCGTAGGGCTTTTCGTTAGTCCATTGATCAAACTTCAAAGAATGCCTTCTTAAGAAATTTCTAACCGTCCAATCAAGGCACATTCATTTGGACAGATCGCAAGGACCAGTATACGTATGATTTACTTTTGCGCCCAGCATGGACAGTCCGTCCATCATGGATAAACTCATTTTGAACTTATGTATGATTGAAATAGAACGTCAATGCTGGTTGCCCAACATGTGCGGTCACAAGGTCTATTTTATAAACACAAATCTTCAATGGACGGTTGATTACTTTGCATGCAAACTCTATGTTATGTAATATAGAGTTGGTAATTAAAATAATTTCGCCCAATTGATAAAGTCACTTAAATTTTGAAAAAAAGTTGTCAGACCTCTATTTCGGCAAATTTTACTGAAATTTGTGACGTAGCTTATAAAGAGCCACCCATTAATGTAGAAAACCTATGAAAGCTAGCCTTTGACAGGATTTGATAGCTTCCAGCCTTCCAAGCAGAGCCATATAAATCCCCATATTTTTCAATAATTTGTAAGTAATTCGTAATCTTTTGGTGCTTCTAATGAATCCCGAATTGCTTGTGAATTTTTAAAATATTGTGTATTTTTTACAAATTTATGATTAATTTGTAAATAATTCACTATTTTTTTCAATAAATCATACTTTTCAAAATGTTTTTTATTTTTTATATTTTATATTTTTTTTCTCCTAACTTTATAGCAATGCTCCTCAAGGCTAAATTGAGGGATTCCAGCCACTTTTGAATACCTCGGGTACGAGGGATCTTTACATGAAATTAAAGAATGTTCAAAATTATAGAATAGATGATCTCCGAAAAAAAAGAGAAGAAATTATCAGATTAGACAAGTCTTAATATTCGGATGCTTCATAAACTTTGGTGACTGCACTTGAATATCCTTTTTGATAAGGGTACCTTTATTTTCACCTCAAAATTCTTACTTTTCAACTTGAGTTTCATGTGCTTAAATCGCTGACAAGAAATTAATCATTTTTCGTCCCAATCTTCAACACAATAGATTGTGAGAGTTGAGATAATGGTCCTACTATAAGATAGTCATATTTTACTTCGAAGTGACACACATCTTGAAAAACAAACAGAGAACCACATTTAATATACGCCTATATTCATTTTGACACATTAAATAAAAATATGACCATTTGATGGTAAGATCATGATCTTAAGATCTCTTGGGTCGAAGATTGAGATAAAAATTATATCCATCATCTGATTCAAAGCAGATACCGATTTAAGTACATGAAACCTAAGTTGAGAAGGAAGAATCTTGAGTTGAAAATAAATAGATTTTTTAATAACAAGTCTTATTTTTTATGTCAAGTGAGAGTAATATTTTTAGAGTAGGTAAGGTGGCCGATTCATGGGCCACTAGCCGTGAATGGGTCAATCTCCTTCTACCAACCTTGAGAGATGAATAAGTATTTTTGAACATTCAATCGGTGAAAGGTTGCCATTTTGGTGGAGGGGGACATTTTATGGTGCACCTTCGTTGTTCACACGATAGACACCTAATACCTTCTCATATGCTTATTAGAGTTAGAATTTGTATCATTATTATACATTTTTTCATGGGAAGCAGTTATGGATATTTTCTGTGAGAAATGTCCATTTTATTTAGGTAGGCTACTTGGGGTACATATTTCTATCATGTAGCTCCGGTCGGGCACATAAGCTTGAACCGTTGGGTTAGATTGGGTCAGGCATGAGGCATTCGACCCAAGTTTCATTGGATTTACTTAAAGGTTGGGTTGGGTCAGGTCAGGTCGGAGAAAAACTTGACCTGGCCAATATTTTATATATAAAATAAAGGAAGATATAAGAATATTTTAAGTCGGGCATGGATCAAGTTGGGTTTTCGAGTGGGGTTGGGCATATACCTTTGACCCATCAGGATAGATCAGGTCGGGTCAGGTATATGCTATTTGACATCCAACAACTAAAATTTTGGCTCTTCCCGATCCCGCTATCTTAAGTTGACGGTTGCTATCTAGAGACGATATTAGATGGTAATCTATTTTAATTGTATACATAGTATGAAATCACTGTAAAA
This sequence comes from Chloranthus sessilifolius, assembly GCA_021018995.1. Classification (NCBI taxonomy): domain Eukaryota; kingdom Viridiplantae; phylum Streptophyta; class Magnoliopsida; order Chloranthales; family Chloranthaceae; genus Chloranthus; species Chloranthus sessilifolius. The sequence goes on from CM037587.1 coordinate 146,396,558, forward strand.
AAAAAAAATCGCTAACATACCGCTACCTTAAGATAGCTGTATGTAACATACAGCTATCTTAATTAAGATGACGGTTGTTATTTTAAGCTAGCGGTATGCTAGCGATCGCTATCTTAAGATGGCGGCCGCTATCTTAAAATGGTTGTCGCTATCTTAAGATAGCGGTATGCTAGCGATTACTATCTTAAGATAACGATATGCTAGCGGATTTAAAAAAAAAAAAAAATCTTTTTAAAGGTAGGCATTAAATGGTAATCTATTTTAATTGTGTACATTGTATGAAATCACTATTAAAAAAGAAAAAACGCCGCTATCTTAAAGATAGCGACCGTCAACTTAAGATGGTGGTTACTATCTTAAGATATTGGTATGTTAGCAATCGCTATCTTAAGATAACAATATGTTAGGGATTTTTTGAATTTATTTATTTTTTTCTTTTTTTACTTAGGTCTTCTGTTCATATATTTTTTGCAGATCACTAACTAAAAAAGCTTATATTGGATAACAAAATAATCTATCTTTTTCTTCATATCCAATAATCTCTCTTTTTTGCATATCACCATTTTAAGATAGCCAAGATAGATAGCGGCCCGCAATTGTAAGAGAGTGAGTGTTGCAAACTGAAAAAAGGGATAAAAAAATAAAATAAATAAACATATATATAATGAAAAAATAGGTGGATGCTTATGTGAAAACGGCTTGACTTGGAGCTGACCTATTCTACACAATTTCAAATTATAGGGCCATTTTTGCAAATAAACAAACTTGTATGGCCGAAAATGCAAATTTTTTTAGAAACATTAATACTTGGAAATTAACAAGAGCAGAGCTAGATTTTTTTAAAGGAGGGACAAAGGCAGACACGAAAACTGAGCGAACCGAATCGAAAACTGATTCAGAAAGAATTGAGGCAAACCGATTCTGATTCGAATCGGTTTTGGGAGAAAAAGAGAAACAGTCTAACTACTTGGAATTAGATGGTAGACTTATTCCCAATCTTTGGCAAGCTAGATCTTGAGATTACGGCCCTACCATTAAAAACTGATTCGAGAATTACATTTGATGTATCCCAAAGATCATGTTTATTTTTGGGATGTGTCATATGAAATCAAAATTTGGTCATATGATGGCAGGCTCAAGATCTAAAGATCTAATTTGTCGAAGATCAAGACAGGAAAAGATCCCCAACGTCTAATTTGAATCACTCAATGTTTAAAGCATATAAAACCGAATTGAGAAGGAAGAATATTAAGTTATAAATATAAGAACTCTTTTAAAGTAAGGAGAGCAGCTGCCGCTCCATGCCCCAATGTAGCTCCTCCCTGCCAATTATGCCAATTAAACAACAATGCCCCAAGGGCTCATAGTTATCAACAATCCATTGACTCTCTTCATAAGCTTAGGCCCTATCTGCATTTTCGGCCGATGAGTAGCGGAAAACAGGAGACAACGTGACCGAGAATCAAAACCATCCGCCCATTCAAGTACAGAACGAAGTAGCAAACCGTACTGCTTTCTCCGTACATTAAAAACCATATAAAAACGCGTTGACACCCCCTTAAACATTTATTTAAAAAATATTAAATTCACCCGACAAACGCGTTTCTTACCGTCTGTAAAGGGGGTACCCCTTTGCCTTCCTCTAAGGTGTTTTTCGAGAGCGAGATTTCACTCAGAATCTAAGTTGAAACTTAGAAAGTAGCAAGATCGGAGGCTTTTCTGAGCAATTCTTGTGTTCGGGAGCTGTCATTGGGAACTGGGATTCTGAGGCATTTCCAAGTGAGATTCTGAGCTCAGATTTGTGGCGGTTGAGTATGTTTCACTTAAGAATATATACACATAAGATCCCAACTCCCCTCAACGGTCATAAATTCCAACAGCTATTCATCGTCCAACCAAACTGATTTTTTAATGGAGGAGAATAAGGAGTTTTTTCTTTGTTGCTGAGTTGGGAGTTTAGAGGAGGAGGAGAGAGACAATTAGATTATATCAAAGAGAGAGAGAGAGAGAGAGAGAGAGAGAGAGCGCATGAGGTATGGCAGACAGAGCAAGAGAATGGGGTTTTCCGTTTTTATCAGAGAAGTTAGAGCGAGAGAGAGATCCATTGTATACATCGGATCCCGTTTTTAACAGAGAAGTTAGAGGGAGAGAGAGAGAGAGAGAGAGAGAGAGAGAGAAAGTTGAATAGGTTTTTTTCTTATTATTATATAGCTGAGTGCTTATTACATAGCAGGGTAGTTCTAACCTGAGTTAATGACAACTTACCCTGGTTAATGAAGGTATAAAGATGCTATTGGAAACTGATTTGAATCAGATGATGGGTGCATTGAATCAGAGTACTTTTAAATCCACTCACCAAATCTTTGAGTTCACCCGAAAACACATTGACTGCATTGAATCAGTTGATGGAGATTGCTTATCATTCCAATGTTTCACGCGATTGATCTTTAGATCATGGGTGTACCATCAGACGGTCGATTTTTTATTTCATGTGGTACACGCCCATAAAAGTGACCTTAAATTCAATAATAAGTGTGCACGTGATTTTAAGGTCACTTTTCTGAGATGCGTGCCGCGTGAAATAAAATACTGGCCGTTTGATGGTATGCCGATAATCTCAAGATCCATCGTGTGAAAGATTGGGAGGATAAATGATTTCCATCGTCTGATTCAAATTGGAACAAAAAACAATCTCCATCGTCTGATTCTGATCAATCAATGATTCTTGTCCATTAAAAATTGTGTGATACATTACTCCTGAGTGTCTAGAGCAAGAGAGAAAGACTTGAAGTTGTATATATATATATATATATATATATATATATATATATATATATATATATATATATATTAGAGTACCTTTAAACCCACCCACCAAATCTTTGAGTTCACCCATAAACACATCGACTGCATTGAATCAGATGATGGAGATTGCTTATCGTTCCAAAATTTGACGCGATCGATCTTTAGATCATGGGTGTACCATCAAACGGTTGATTTTTTATTTCATGTGGTACACGCCCATAAAAGTGACCTTAAAATCAATAATAAGTGTGCACGTAATGTTAAAGTCACTTTTCTAAGATACGTGCCGTGTGAAATAAAACACTGGTCGTCTGATGGTAGGCCAATAATTTCAGATCCATCATGTGAAAGATTAGGAGGATAAATGATTTTCATCATTTGATTCAATTCAGTCAACGTGTTTCAGCGTTGGTGAATTCAGAGATTCGGTGGGTGGATATATATATATATAAGCAATCGACTTAAATTAGATTCGAAAAAAGACTTCGTCAAATACGTTCAACCCTATCTCGATTGGTTGCCCGTAAATTTTAAGAGAAATTCGAGTACAGCATATAAACCGATGATTAGATCATGTTTCTACGATCAACATAACTACTGATTGAATCGATTATGAGGATTTTTTGAAAGAACTTCAAAACAAAGGATTCTGAGTTTTATAAGAATTTGTCGGGAATTTGAGTAACTTAAGAACGCATATAGGAAAAATCAGGAATATGAGACTGCTAAGAATCTATTAGGAATCTGAGTGTCAAAAAATTTGAGCTTTTTTGAGAAAAATTAGGAAACACCTGAACGAGGCCTAAGACATCGCCACCGCATAGTTTCCATTTGGGTTTTTTTTCAAAAACCCCCTATGTTATGCTGAAATTGCATAAACCCCCCCCGAATTATGCTTATTTATATTGTGCCTCTACTTTTATATTTTCTTTAATATAAATGTGAAGACACTATCGAATTCCTTTGATTTAAATGTCATATTCTAAAGATCTTCGATCTCTATCATATGACTTAATACAATAAATGGTCATCATCTCATCCATATTTGATTGCTTTGAATTATATAATAGAGATTTTATTTTATACCAATCTTTCACATTAAACATATTTAGAACAAGACCTTCAAATCTGATGGCTAAGGTGAGGTTTTCACTTGGCATAAGTCTTCCAAATACCAAGTCTTTCCTTTAAAGGATAACTCTAATTATACCAATCAGATTTCTAAGTGCTCTACATTCGAAAAATCATTAACTAATGTGAACCAGATGATAGAGATCGATTTTCTTTTCAATCTTTCACATAATAGAGCTCAAGATCAATGGTGTACCATCAGACAGTCAATTTATGGTTTCTATTGCATACATCCCAAAAAAATGATCGAAAATTATGGGGCACGCATCATACTCAAACGTGATTTTTGATCACTTTTTGGGATGTTTTATTTGTACCACATGCAATAAAAAATTAACTGTCAGTACACTCATAATCTCAAGATCTACGATTTGGACGAAAACGATCGTTATTGTCTAATTCAAAATAGTCAATGTTATTCGGCTATGATGTCATTCAAAACTGATTTCCAATTCGATCTTCTATATGATGATCCTAAGGTAAATAGTGTACCATTAGACGGTAAATTTTAACATCACCGATTTAATTATTATTATTATTAGTATTAGTATTAGTATCATTACTACTACTACTATTATTATTAATTATTATATAAAATCTTGTAACTCGAGCTTAGTCGATCAAACCCGACTTGACACCTATCACGACCTTAACCTGAAGGGTCGAGTGTATATGCCCAACCCTACCTGACACCTGACTTGACCTGGTTGAAAATACTCTATTTTATTATTATTATTAATTATTATATAAAATCTTGTAACTCGAGTTTAGTCGACCAAATTTTTCTTTAACTTGACTCAACCATACCTACAGATTGTGTCTGACACTTCATGCCTGACTTAGCCGAATAACCCAAGTCGCCTCGAGAAAGTCGAGTATCAAGTCTACCCGATCTGTTGAGGGTCGAAATTTGAATCCGATTAGGTAAGATGACAAATTTTGATCAGGGATACATTAATCGTGGCTCAGAGGGTTTCAACTTTCCAGTAAATTATTATTTTGGTAGCTTTATTAACACCCGCGGAATCTTAGAGGGCATTTATGCAAAAAATTATTGACTCTTTGTATTAGTTGATGGAGATCATTTTTCGGCCCAATCTTCTACATAAGGGATCTTGATATCATTGGCTTACCATTAGACGATCATTTTTTTTATTTCATAAGATGCAGATCCCAAAATATGGCCCTAAATTTATATTACATCATGCTCAAATTTAATTTTTGGACTATTTTTATGTGATCTATGCCACATAATACAAAGCAAGTCAAATATTTTAGGGTAAAATTGTTAATTCACTTAACTTTGTGGATTTCTTTGAAGGTACTAAAAATAAGGAAGGAAAGATAACTTTTATAGCAAAATTGTTAATTCTCTTAACTTTATGGGTTTCTTTGAAGGTGCTAAAATAAGGAAAGAAAGAGAACTTATTTGGATACCATTATTTACGTATTCTCATTGAAAGAGATTCTATTTGGGTATCATTATTTGCAACCCTTAAAATTGTGACATTGACAATATCCTCTAGTAGGTATGAAATAACCGCTTTGAATTGGAAGATGGAGATTATTTTTATCCCCATCTTTTACCTAAATGATCTTGGTATCATGAGAGTATTTTTAGACCGCCGATTTTAAAAAAAATGATATTAAAATCATATTTGAGAGTGATGTATGCTATTTGATTTTAAAGTCACTTTTTTGGTTGTGTGTCAAGTGAAATAAAAATTTTACCGCATGATGTCATAAACATGATGTCAAGATCAACTATATAGAAGATTGAGAGGAAAAATAATCTCCATCGTATGATTCAGAGCGATCAATATATTCAGACTGAAAGAGGTGAGATGAAGTTAAAATTTTTTGGATGGTAAATAATGATACCCATTATAATTTTATTGTCACAGCTTAGGAGTGTATATAGGGGCAAGTGTGGAAACAAAGATTGAGATTAACTATTTTAGCTTTCATATAGTAGTAAGGATAGGGATACATAAGGAAGAAGATGAGGGTAGATGGAGTAGCTTAGGGGTATTTTAGCTAAGGGGTATTTTATTACTAAAAATATAAAAACACTAAAATTGACCGAAATTATTTGTACTTTTATATAGTAGTAAGGATAAATACCTCTACTGTTATATGAAAATTAACCAGACGTCATTTCTTCAATTAAATAACGTGTTTGCCCTTACTTAACATTATATACAAAATGACCATTGTATTTTTTCCAACTTTGACCGCATTTTAAATGGTGGATAAGTATCGGATCCTGTCCAAATTTTTTGGGTGGAACATGATTGATTTCTTATAAGCTATCGTGTTACCCGATTTTTGATTTAGGTATCCATGACGCTCGCTTGACTTATGGGTAGCGTTAAAATGCTACCCCCATTGGTAATATCTCGACCCTACCATCGTTGCTAACCACCTGAGCACCATGAACACCCAAATTGAAAATCGGATAACATGATAACTTAGAAGAGATCAATTATGTTCCACCCAAAAAATTTGGATAGGATCTGATATTTATCCACCGTTAAAATGCGGTCAAAGTTAGAAAAATACAATGGTCATTTTGTATATAATATTAAGGAAGGGCAAATGTGTCATATAATTGAAGAAATGATGCCTAGTTAACTTTCATATAACGTCAGGGGTATTTGTAAAGGAAACATAAAAGTAAGGGGTGTAGTGTAAATAGGCATAACTTAGGGGATTTTATGCAAATTTAGCATAACATAGGGGGGTTTTTGCAAAAAACCATTCTCTTTTTAGTATTTGAAAATGGCGGAAGCAAGGATCAAAATTTCGGGTTTCGTTTCGGTTTTGAAGGGGACCGAAACCGAAACTTTGACCGAAAACCGAAATTTCGGCCGATAATTTGACCGAAAATATGAATCCCATACATATTTGGAACGAAATTTCGGTCCAAATTATCGTTTCGGTGAGGACCGAAACCGATAATTTGGACCGAAATTTCAGTCATTTTGGCCGAAATTTTGATCCTTGGGCAGGAGTCAATGTTTCTTCACTTTTCCTCTTCTCACTTCTATTTTCGGTCATCAGTTTGAGAAGAATCAACGGTCAGTGGCTCGCAGGACATGCTACTTTCTATGGAGCCTCTCAAAACCCCACCTCCCTTGGTAAGTCATGTTTCAATAAAGGGAAATGCTAACGTGCTTAGGTGGCGTAATGAACACTAAGGGCACCTTAGTTTAGCCGTAATCCTTAAATTTTGCAAACATTCTTTTACTATTAACAATAAAATGGACAATGTTGTATGGCTGATAAGAAATGGCAGACTATTCAACTGGATTGCAGATGTGGCATGATGAAACCGCAGTGGGGCCCACTTATATCGCACATCTGGTTTATAGTTTGCTGTTTTCAGTCTGTTTATTATAATTTTCCCAGAAAAAAAAAAAAAAAATACTTTTTCTTTCTATTGTAAAGTGCACCTGCAAGATCAGTAAAAATACTAAAATAGTGATGGTGCATTCCACCATACAGGCATTATTTTTTTGGGCTATACGTAGTCCAAAAATGATACGAGTTGAACCTCTCGTATGCAAGAATGGTTATGCCTAATGCAGACATCAGTCATTACGCGTTGTGACTATAAAGCATGCATTGAAGCTATGCCCCATCAAACTTACGCCAAGATGAGGCAACATGTATGTTAGTTCTAGTGAGTATATTGTATCGTGTTGCTTTTATTGTACTGAATACTGGTATAAATGTTTAAAAATATATATATATATTGATTTAAATGTGGGTCCAATGTTTATGTAGGAGGAGCGTGTGGTTATGATAACGCATTTCACGGGGGATTTGAAGTTCAAACTGCAGCTCTGAGTGGTGCATTTTTTAGAGGGGGTGAGGCATGTGGTGCGTGCTTTGATGTTGCTTGTGACGCGGGGTCGGACCCCAGGTAGTGCATTCCACATACGGTAGTAACAATGACGGCTGCCAACTTCTGCCCTCCAAACAACAATGGTGGGTGGTGTGATCTCCCACGCCAGCACTTCGACATGTCCTTCCCAGCTTTCTCTACCATCGCTCGCCAGGGCGACGAAGGGATAGTCCCTGTGCCCTTTAGGAGGTATTAAAAACATCTAGGCTATCAGCACGTTTACATGCATGCATGCACTTCACCTATAGAGAGAGAGAGAGAGAGGATCTAATAACCATATACAAGATAAATTCGTATGGTTCCATGGTCCGGCCAGGTGTTATCTTGGGTCAAAATCTCGTTAAACCGATACGAATCATCCGAGCTCAAAAACGATACGTATCGGAACAGTAAAATACTGGACGATACATTGAATGTATCGTCCGGCCATATACATACAAATGAGCGATATGGTACTTTCAATGTACTGTATCGTTCGGGTCCAATACCGATACGTATTGGTATCGGATGAATTTTTGATCCATGGTGTGATGCTAGCCCTCCCAGTGAACCGCTCACTACCTGTTGGCGTAGATGAGTCAAATGGGACTATGTTAGGGGTGCAAATGGGTCGGGTCAACCTGGCAGGTTTTGGAGACCCGACCTGTTACAAATCGGGTTTGGCTTTTAATACTTGACCTATTGGACTGGGTCGGATCGTAAATTTTGACCTGTTACCTAAACAAGTTGGGTACAAGTTAGACCCAAACGCGACCTGAACCCGACCAGGCACCTATTTATAAATGTTGTATAACATTATATATTATAGGATATAATACTTATGTATTATTTATATGCTTAATAACTCACTAGTAAACATGCATGTGCTTTGCACGTGTTGCTCTATAAAATCATAAAAATAATAATAAATTTATAAAATGGAAAAGGTCTATAGATTCTAATCTATGGATCAACCTATGCATTCAAACCTCAGATCATATGTCGCGTGACACCTGATTTCAAGATAGTACCTTTTTTGGCATCGTGTGCAATGTCGCATGTCATCTATTAAATTTTTTTTTTTTTTTTTTTGTCGTCTAAACTTCAACCAAAGTTTGGATACTGTCTCACACATCATAGCGTATTGAAATTTTTATCGTTCGACCACATTTTGGACCGTGGATGTCCACTCATTTTCAAAAGTTTTTATTCATTGAATACAGTGGCTGTAACATAAAGTGGTGTTCTGGTAACACTAATCAAAACATTATCAAGCTAATTTGATTTAATTGGTTGACTCAATTTTTTAATCAAGTCGAGCATATGAACTTGACCCCTCAGATCAAGTTCAAGCATGAATCATATGTAATAAGATAACATAGTAGTGGAGATGAGTCATGAACTCTTATAATATCATTTTAGAGTTTTATTTGTATAGGGATTAAAAAAGTGTGGGGATGAGTCATAGACTCTTATAATATCATTTTAGAGTTTTATTGGTACAGGAATTAAGAAAGAAGGTGGAGAAAATATAGGAAGTTTATTTATTTATTTATTAGGGTATCGGAAATATTTTAGATAAACTTAAATTGGCAACAATGAAAGGCATTTTTAGATTGAGGGGTATTTTGTACCTAGAAGTTCTAAATTTACATAAAGTTTTAATTGCTATTTTCACTTTTAAGAGTAGTATAGATTATAGATTATAGATTATATTTTGATCATGTCTGATCAAGATCCTGTGATTCGCTGATCGATTCACAAATTGAGCTTCTAGGTGGATGACATAGATGAAGTCATTTCAAGTGCTACTTGTTTCTTTACAAGGATGGCACACCATGTTTGATGCACGTGGGATCAAGATCCTGTGATTTAGATATTTATATGTTGCATCCGATCCATGGATTGATCTTCTATGTGGATGACCTAGAGGAAGTTATTTTCTGAGTGTTATACTTGTTTCTTTACATGAATGGCGCACCATATTTGGTACTTGTGGTTGACCAACTGAGATCAACTTGGTGTTTGGTAGGAATAGTAGCATAAGAAACACATGCAGTTTAGCATCGGTGCTTTTTCATTTATTATTATTGTATTTTGATCTGAATCTGATCAAGATCCTTTATTTCGTTGATCGTTTGATCATTGATCTTTATTTTTTGCATCCATCCACAGATTGATCTTCTATGTGGATGATCTAGATGAAGTTATTTCGAGTGCTATATGTTTCTTTACATGAATGACGCACCATATGTGGTGCTCATGGCTGACCGCCTGATACCAACTTGGTAGCAGTAACTTTTTTGTTTTCTTCGATTATTAACTTGGTAGCAATATTGATATAAGAAATACATACCGTTAAGAAACAGAACTCTGTTCTAGGGACTGCCTCGATGCACTTTTGAGTTAGTGAGGTATTTTAGGCATAGGAAAGTGACAATAACTATTTTTACTTTTATATGTACTAGTAAAAAGGCACGTACAAATGCATGTGAATATTAGGACCTTTAAATGATTGAATTTTATTTTTAGACATTTATCGGGTGATTTGAACATAAAAAAATATGGTATTTCAAGCATTCGTTACTATGTTTTATGATTTAGTAAAGACAAAAAAAAAAATATTTATTATTATGTCTTTATTATGTATAATTTAAAATTATAAAAAATTTAATAAAAAATGAAAAAATATAACTTATATTGTCAACCATAGAACATAAAGAAAAAAAATAAAAACTAACAAATAAATATAATCTAGAAATTTCAATTAAATCGAAAATGGGTATTTATTCCTTCTCGACTTTAACTTTCTTGAGGATTTTATCGTCTTTATCATCCGTAGTCTCGTATTTAATGCTTTGGGATATCTACAACCTTGTAAGATAATTTTGATAAATTATATCTTGCACTTTGACTTGAAAGAAATATTCATTTTCAAAATATTTGTTCATTTTCGAGATATTGACACCAAATTTAATTTTAAGGTCACTTTTTTGGGATCTGTGTCACATCAAATCAATGCCTGACCATTTGATGGTACGCCCATTATCTCGAGATCAAGTGTGTGAAAAGTTAGAACAAAAAAATTCTCCATCATTTAGTTCAAAACTGTCAATTGGTTTTAACATAGTGCCCTAATAGATTCGGTGGGCATAGTTACTTAAAGGTAAAATCACATTTTGATAAAATCACCTGTTATTCATCTCGTTTAAATTTGATTTTAAGGTCACTTTGAAGTTTGAGCACGTCAAATCAATATCTTACCGTCTGACGGTACGCCCCTAATCTCAAGATCAAGTGTGTGAAAGATTGAAACGAAAAACACTGTTATCATCCATTTCAAAGCAGTCAATGGGTTTTAACATGGGCGCTCTCAAAGATTCAGTTGGGATATTTAAAGGTATGTTTGGAGGTGGGATTTTAATTGGCATGCCGAGTTGCTATGGTTTTATAAGGTCTAACTGGTTGAACTTTAAATGCGATTCAAACATAGTTGAGTAGTGCACGTGTGATGAGTAGTGAAATATGATGATATTTCACTCCTAGATACCTACATTTAGCTATCCGATGAAGGCTATCTGATAAGGGTGTTTGAGGTAAATACAAGCCAAGTGCAGAAAACAGCCCAAGAATTCTAAAAATAATGTCAAAACACTGCAACGTTGGGTCATCGAGAACTTGGTGCAACTTGCAGCTCAATTTGGACCTTCAAGACGGCCGAATTATGAAATTGTCAAAACATAAAAGTTGTAGAGCTTTCTGTCAGCTTTCCAACGGCATAAGAATCGCCTCAATCTGAGTTCGGGACAGAACGTTATGGCCAAAATACTGAAATAGTATCTGATACAAAGTTCGGCAGGAATTCACGAAAATCTGGGAGGTCGATGCATCGACCCTATTGGGTCGATTAATCAACCCTAAATTTTTGAGTTGAAACACCTCTGCGGCTGGAAAACTTCGGCTCTATTTAAAGCGGATCAAACACTTCGAGAAGAGGAGGATAATTAGAGGAGGAATTAGAGATAGGAAATTAGAGATAGATAATTAGAGAGTTAGTTTTGGCTTTTCTTTTTTGAGAGTTTTTGGAGAGAATTTTTTAGAAGATTATTATTCATTATTATTATTTTTGGTTTTAGACTCCTCTGAGCATATTTTCAAGAGTTCTTCTTTCTCCTTCTTCTAGGGTTCCATCTGGGTAGATTGTACTTAGGATTTGCACTGTCTTTCTGTTACATTCATAGATTGTATTTAGGAAAAGGCATTGTAAACAAAGATCTTTTGGAAGAAATAAAAAGATGAATGACTTTGAATGAACATGGAGATCATACATCAGAGATGAGCGGCTAAATCAGTTGATCGGGGAAGATGCGATCCCCAGATAAGTACCTTTATTTATGATTAATACCATAGTCTATTATGTCATCATGGAATCGTTTTGCTCAAAGTTTGTGTTATTGAAAATATATTGAATGCTTGTTATGACCGTTGATTGCGCGTATCAACGGCTATAATCGCTAGATCTGGACCTGCAGACTGATCTAGGCTGCAGAGCGATTATGTGTTTACTGTTGTGATCTAAACATCATGAGACACGCTATGCTTCTTACATGACTCATGCCGTAATGATAGGCTGAGTCATTATTTTTAAATAGGGTATGCCTGATTGATGATCATATTTTATTACAAATCATTTTTCTATAGGAATGATGGTGTGAATGATACATTAATGAAACTGTGGGTTTTTAATGAAAGAAAAGGGGTACAAATCTGGGGTAGCATATTCCTTGATCTCATTTAAATATTGTTCTTAGATTCATCAGTAATTAGTTGTTTAGATTAATTTATTTTTCTTGCATTTAGGAAAAGTGTGATAAATTTGTCGGTAAATTGAATCTGCCCTTTGGTACTTCCTTGGGGATGTTTTTAAATCTCTGAAAGAATTAATTAAAATTCACATTTCCCTGTGGGTTCGACACCTTTGTTCTTTCCATACTGCAATAGATCTTGTGCACTTGCAAGGGTTACATTTAAAATACACCAACGTGGACACCGTAAAATGAAATATTTTGATCAAAGATGATTTTAATTATAAGTTAAAATTGGCTGATTGTATAAAATCATAATCGTATATTATCAGTCAATCACTAAAAAAGTAATAACAATTATTATTAAATATTATATTGATTCGAGTATTTTGTAGAACTTATTATAAATACATGTTTCTATCCTATCATGTTCGATTAATTCGATAATATACTAATTATATATGTTTAATAAAATTTTCTTAATTGTTAATTAAAATTTTCTTAATTGTTAATTTCTATTTTAATATGATAATAACTAATGTAACTAAGGCTTTAAATTTTCATACCCTACATATTTATTAATTATTATTAAAAATATGAATAGTAAAGTCCACCCATACATAGGGATATAAGTTTTAACTCAAAACTCAAAACTGGCCTGAAAATTGGCGAATCGAGCTAGTTCAAACAGACCCGAAAATCGATAATGAACTCGCCCAAAAAACCTAACTAATTGAACCAACCACAATCGATCAAAAAATCGGTTTAGACCGAATCTGATTTCGATTTTAGGTGGAAAAAGTCGAAAACCGATTAGGTAAGATGAGAAAATTTGATGAGTGGTACATTAATCGTGGCTCAATGGGTTTCAATATGCCAATAAATTATTATTTGGGTAACTTAACAATCGTGAAATCTTAGAGGGCATCTATGCAAAAAATCATCGACTCTTTGTATTATTTGATAGAGATCATTTTTCTACCCAATCTTCCACATAAGGGAATTTGATATCAAAGCAAGTCAAATATTATATGGCAAAATTGTTAATTCTCTTAACTTTGTGGGTTTCTTTAAAGGTGTTAGAAAAGATAATTTTTATGGCAAAGTTGTTAATTTTTTTAACTTTGTAGGTTTCTTTGAAGGTGTTAGGAAAGAGAACTTTTATGACAAAATTGTTAATTCTCTTAAATTTGTGGGTTTCTTTGAAGAAGCTAAAAATAAGGAAGGAAAAAGAATTTATTTGGATACCATTATTTACGTATCCTTATTGGAAAATGGATTCTATGTTTTAGGGGGGAGTTCAAGGTATTTTTGGTGTTACAAAATGTGACATAAACTACTTTTACTTTTATATAGTAGTAAGGATGTGTGTGTGTGTGTGTGTATATATATATATATATATATATATATATATATATATATATATAAAAGACCGATACGTATCGATTTCGGCTGATTCGTATCAATCCTCCTAGGACCGATATCCGATACCGAAACCGAGTTTGTTACCTTGATTGTAAAAAATGGTTTGGGTTTTATTTTTACATATATTTCATTTATTTTCATTAATAATTTTGTTGTTTTGGATATGGATTTTACACATTTAGTCTTCCTTTCTTTGCACAATTACAAAAAATCTAAAATAATATTAATTGCAAATTGCTTTGGCATAGATTGCGAATGTCTCTAATTTTTCAATTATTTTGTAAAAAATGTATTAATTTGATAGATTTTTTTATTCATGTTATTCTATTTTATTGAAAAATGGGTATTATAATAAAGTTTAAGTGCAGATTTGCTAATAAGTATATCTGTAATAGTACGGGTTATAGTCATTAAGAAGGGGATGCATTGAAGTATTGAGGTTGTATATATATATATATTTATTTTATTATTTTTATTTTTTTAAGCATATTTCTTTGTTAGTTTTTTTTTTTTTTTCCTAAGATTCTGTTATTTGATGGCTATGTAACATTGTCTTGATATTTTTTAAATCGTGGTTTATGTTGGTTCCAGTTGCTTAGAATGATGTAGGGTTTTCTTTTTTCCAGTTTTTATGTGAAATGCAAACCAAATGTTAAATGCAAACCTAATGTTTAAAATTATGAATGTAAAACTTTTTTTTCGTATAGAAAAGTTACCTTTCAATACCAAAAATGAGTTCATTTAGTCTTCATTTGTTGAGAGTTTTTAGACTTGAGATCCTGCTTTGGACCCCCTTTGATGCTCTGCTTCTAACCAATTGAAGTCTACTATAGAACTTCAATAATTTCTATTATTATATTCTTTTTGTTCTCTGTTCAAGCCAAAGTAAAACATTAGAGATCTAGGATTGATAAGTTATGCCAGTAAAAATTGATTAGACTCCTAATTGAAGTTTAATTACAATATATAATTAATATATATATATAACTCTTTTGTAAATAGAAATAGAAATAAAAGCCCAGCAAATATCAACTGAATAGAAACCCAAATCTTGTGGGTAGCAAGAGATTTTGTAGAGCAAAGAATCCCAAAATTTTGAAAAAATCTTGTATTTAAGAATCTGTCGTATTCACTATTAATTCAAGAATAATTTAATTTTTTTAATAAATAGTATGGTTCAAAATTTTGGCCGAAATGCATCGATTTCGGTGGCCTCCGAAACAAAATATACAAATTTTTGGTTTCGGTATACCAATAGCATAT
Organism: Chloranthus sessilifolius; assembly: GCA_021018995.1. Taxonomy (NCBI): domain Eukaryota; kingdom Viridiplantae; phylum Streptophyta; class Magnoliopsida; order Chloranthales; family Chloranthaceae; genus Chloranthus; species Chloranthus sessilifolius. The sequence goes on from CM037587.1 coordinate 146,411,876, forward strand.
TATCGGTCGATAATTTGTCCGAAACCGAAATTTTGACAGATAATTTGCCTGAAATCAAAATTTTAACTGAAATTTTGACTGATATTTTGCTTCTTCGGAAAAAAAAAAAAAAACATTCGGCCGAAATTTCAAAATTTCGGTTTCGAACAAGACCGAAACCGAAACAAAAACCAAAATTTTGATCCTTGATAAATAGTCACACTTTATTTATTTTTTAAAATTTCTCTCTCTAGATATGTTCTCGAACATACCAAATTTTGCCAAGTTTTTTCAAATTTTAACCTAGCCGATTTATTGCCCAACCCGACTTTCTGACTATGATTTACAATGCCAAACATGACTTGTGATTTTATTCATTAAAATAAACACAAAAAAGAAAAAAAATAATAACAAAAATAATTATATCCGATTAGTATGGACCCAGACACGTAGGACCAACTCTTCTTTTTAAACCGTTCATTTCCAAGATATCAATTTAATGATCATAATTTTGGTATAGGGGGCATGAGTTCGTATTAGCTAAACATCTTAAGTACTTAGGTGCTCAACCACTTTTTGAGATTTGTGCCACGTGGAAACAACATATGAAATTTTCAGTTCAAAATTTGGCATGAAACATGTTCTTACTATCGGATTTAACGCAATCAAAGGCAATAAATAATTAATGATATCATGCAAATCTAGATGATAGAGATTGTGTTTCACACCAAATCCTTAACAATCTTCGTTGTGATGAATCTAATGATGGAGTTCATGTTCTGTGTCAAATTTTTATATAAAAAATATTTGTTTCTATAAGGTATTAAAAAATTCAATGCGCTATGATGTGTGAGGCAGTATTCAAACTTTGGTTGAAGTCTACACTACAAACAAGTTTTAATTTTTCTTAATAGATGGCATGCGACATTACACACTATCTCAAAAAAAGGCACTATCTTGGAATCAGGTGTCACGTGACATATGATCTAAGGCTTGAATGCATAAGTTCATCTATACATTATAATCCACATGAAAGTCTACTATTTTCTATTCGCTCACACTTTTAGCGAGTGACTGCGTCCATTACCTTATACCAACTTCTGGATCTTTTGACTTTATGCGATTGACTCTCGCCAGCGTTGTCATAATCTAGTCTAAAAAAAGTTGGGTTGCACATATTTATAGGGCTCTGATATCTGTGAATATGTGGCAAGCGACAACCATACTTTATTCACCCAATTCCATCAGTGTTAACGATCCAACAATTATTTTTTTATTTTTTATAAACGATTCAACAAAATTTGGTCATCAAGTCAGTGCAACTTTCAATTTAATGTCACCAATTCTATGATCTTGGATTATAAAAATGTGCAACATCGTATACGTAAGTTGTAAGTGCTTAGTATTATATCATTATATTAATACCGTACAATGAGGACACAAGCGGATTGGACACTTGGCCGAGCCAAGGTCCACGCGACTCGTTCGACTTCTTCGAGTCGACACTTCGATTTCTTTGTTTCTTTTTTATTTAAATCTAATGGGGCATTGAAGATACAACAAGTATTCTTCGATTAGGTTTGTCTATGGATCGATTTGAATTTCTATTTTTTAAAACTTTTATTGCTAGGGTTTCCAATTATTTTAATTCGATGAGATTCTCTAAATGCTTCTGATGTGGTTGGACTTTTTAAGTGATTAATATCTAATATAGTCATAAGAGAGAGTGCACCATGTGGCAGACTCCCATACAACCCAGGAGTCCCTTTTAGTTGGGATGCTTACAAAATGTGACAGAAAGTCTTTTTAATTATTTTTAAAAGGGTATTTTTGGTATTACAAAATGTGACAGAAGCTATTTTTACTTTTATATAATAGTAAGATATACAAATCTTTTTAAGATTTTTAGCTAGTATCGTGTGTTGAAAAAAAAATTTGAGCTAAATTTTTACTAATAAAAATAGTTTATGGCAAAATTGTTAATTCTCTTTAACTTAGTGAATTTCTTTGAAGGTATCAAAAATAAGGAGGAAAAGATATACAATTTTTTCTCACATAAACGTCTAGTTTTAAAGCAAGAAATATTTTAGGAGATTTTAAATAAAATCGTTGAGTGATTTTAAGAGATATTTACTAAATAAAGGAAAAAGTTTTACAATGAAATTGAGATTCTATTTTCTTTAGTAAACTATAGGGGTCTGCAGTCAAGACGGGTCTGAAGGACGTTATGATAGCTTTGTCTTGAATTAAGGGGACACTGTAGTTACTATGCGCGCAACATCATCAGGCTGGATGATGGTTTATGATATGATATAGAGGTTAGGTGATTATCTACACGTGGACCTCGCGTGATAGGCTCGAACAGCGATTCTGGCACAAATCGTTTAAATAAGATAAGTAAGATACGAAGTACGTTGTGTAGGCGTATGGAGTAATAATAAGACTTTCGATATGTCACGTAAGTTAAGTTGACAAGACAAGTAAGAAAAATATATGCATTAAAAGCATCATATGCACTGAAATCTGTTATGTTACTTCAGTTATAGTTATACAATGATTATGAGAACTTTTATTATGCTGTTTATATGAATTTTTAAAGGATTCACCTTCACTCACAAGGTTGCACCCACGATCACCTGGGTAGATTGTGGTGGATTGATTGTGCAACCCACTGAGTTTACGTGACTGAGTAAACTCACCCTACCAAAAACTAACAGCTGTAGGTGAAGATATGGACTATATTGCTCGATAAACTTGATGCATTGGAAGATGATACAGATTATAAGGGTGACGACTTGAATGATCAGCTAGACGACGTCAGGTATATATTAATTGTTTAGAAAGATCTTCCAGTAGTTGACCGAACCTCTATTTTTGGTCAGTTTGTTATTGGACTCAAAATTCAATGTAAACTTATTGAAAGGAATATATAATGTAGAAAAAATTTTGGTTCACGATTTTTGGAAGCCCAGTTTTATGTAAGATCTATTAAGATATGTATGTCAGCTTATCGCCTTAACAAGCGTGCGGTGTCATAACACGAGATTCTAGGCCCTTGAGATTGGCTAGTGATGAGTACTGAAAAATGAGGATATTTCGCCCCTAAATACCTATATTTAGCTGTCCGATGAAGGCTATCTGATGAGATTGATTAGATTTGAAGTGTTTCAGGTAAATACAAGCCAAGTATAGAACATAAGAATTCTCGAATATAATGCCAAACACCGCAACTTCTAATCAAGAACTTGGTGCGACTTATGGCTAAATTTGGACCTTCAAGACGGCCGAATTACGAAATTGTCAAACATGAAAGTTGTAGATCTTTTCGTCAGCTTTCCAACGGCGTAAGAATCGTCTCAATCTGAGTTCGACAGAAAGTTATGGCCGAAATACCGAAGCAGTGTCTCAACCACAAGAAGTGCTGAATTTCACGGATTGGTCGATGCATCGACTTACAGGTGTCGATTAATCGAGCCAGAATTTCAGTCCGACACGAATCTGACACTAAAAGTCTATTTTTGGGACTCTTGGTCGGCTCGATGCATCGACATCCATTGGCATTAATCTAATTTAAAGGTAGGCTTAGGAGACCTCCGCATCGAGTCTATTTAAAGTGACTCAAACACTTCGGGGAAGAGGAGTTTAGAATTAGAGTTTTTTTTTAGAGAGTTTTAGTTTTTAGTGTTCTTAGTTTTTAGCCATTATTTTTCATAGTTAGACCTAGAAATAGGGAAGTGTTATTATTTCTTTTGAGAGCTTTGTTCCTTTAATTTTTCAAGACTCATTCCTTCCGCTTTATAAATTTTGTTCAAAGTTTATTTCTACATTTATTTCGCTTTCAAGATTATCATCCGTGGTGGATCAACGTAATTTATTTTGAAGTTTGAGGTAATTTTAATTAATGTTATTTTCCGCCTTTATTTATTTATGTCATTTACTTACAATATGTGGGTTAAATTTATAGGGATGGAGATCTAATGATTCCCATCCGAGGGATGTACTTTTAATAATATAAATTAAGGATTAAAATATGAGATTTTATTTTATGGTTGTTGTGCTATCATGAACGGATGAAATCCCCGCCACTAACCGGGATCGAGTGTGCCGAGCCATGCCCGGATCTCGATCCGTGATTTAATTTTACCCTATCATTGTTATGGTCTTTGTGTTTTCATTGTGTGGATCTAATTACTTATTATGTTCGATCGAGTGCCGAGCCATGCCCTCGGATCTTGGTTCAGAATGGTAATTTTATCTTAATAATCCCTAATCGCCATGCCCTTGATTTCAGATTTGTAAATGGTATTCTTGTTAGAATTTTCACCCACCTTGGGGATGATTTTTATTTGAACTCGAGATCATGCGCTGCGTCCTCGATCCTGCATCTATATATGAAAATCATCTAAGTCCTAATTGCAGGGATGCAACATGGAACCTATTAGTGTGTTGACCATTGATCTTCCATAAAAGATGTTTGTTACTAATGAAATATCTCATAATTTAATCCTTAGATTTATATTATAGGAAGAACGGACCAAAGATGGGAGGATTTAGTATCTTCATCTTTATCATCATCTTCACTTTTATTTGTGAATCATCAATTGAATTTTAGTTTGTAGTCATTAATTACCATCAACCACTTAAATCATAAAACTGGTAGAATACTGTTAGATCTTAATAGATTTCTAGAATTGCTTGTCTCTTTTAGGTATTTCAAAATTAATCCTCGTGGGAACGATCTCGTACTCCGCACCCACTATATACAAACCGATTCGTGCACTTGCGAGTAAAACATACATTAAAATATCACATCAGCTAGGATTTTGGGTCGTGACAGTTGAAGACAAACATAACAACTCATCAATGGCATACAATCATGATGACTTCTAAATTTGTAGTTAGTTATTCATCAAGATCCATGGTGAATTGGGCTTTAGAATCTTTCCTTTAATTTTTTTTGTCTGCAACAAGTATAATTTCATTAGGAATAGGTACAGTGACAAATTTTGTTTTCGGTAATTTTTTGGTGGGGGATCCTTTCGATACATTTCGGATTAATTTTGATACCATTCAGAAAATTTTTGAAAAAGTTTAGGAGATTAAAAATATTTAAAAAATATATTTAATATTTTTTAAAAAATTACTACAATATATACAAAATTACAAACATTTATTAAATAATAATAATAATAAACATAAAAAAAAATCAAAATTTACCGAAATTTTCAAAATTTCACTGAAAAATACCGAAATTACCGAAATTTTCATTTGACCCCCTTTTTGGTGAATTTCGCAAAATTTGTTACTATGGGAATAGCACTGCGAACGGAATTTACAAGTAAAAAAAAAAAAACAATAAAACACAAAAGATAACACCAAAGTACAGCCGTATGAACAATGTGACACCAAAATAGTGCCTCATGTAAGAAATTCATGATCCGCTCGCCAAATACGGTGAGTGGATCGATTTTTGTATGCTAGCTCCTCGTGAGTTAGAATCAGGTAGCTGACCCTAGCGCTACTGGTGGGTTAATCTCCTATTTGCTGGTGTGCACCGCTATTTATGAGCATTCATATCACTGTAAGTTTGCTTTTGACTTTTCAATTATGGACAATGGTCTGAACTAGATTTCGAGTTCAACGGCATCTCCGGCCCTTGAAAATAGGAGCATCTTGACTCCACATCATCCTATAAAAGTGAAAATCTTGTAAGTCAAGATTCTCCCATATTCAAAGGCTGCAGATGTGATTGAACTCGAAATTCCCTGCAACCTAGTGGGACTTGACCATTGCCCTTCAATTATTGTGTTGAAAAAATATTCATGTCTAAAACTACACAAACTGTGCTCGAATAAGGAAGAAAGCACGCCAGCTACCTGCTATCTTATACATGCGTTTTCTAGTAATTTATTATAACCTGTCTACTGGTTTTCCGGCAAATTTATCCAATAAAATCCGTTTAGACTTCATTTATCTAACTAAGATACACATTTTTATGAGATAATTAGAGAAACATGCTTTAAAAAGAAACTTTTTAGCAAAAAACACCCAACCTCAAATGTTTTAGAAAAACGGTGTTTTTACAGATTTTAGAACCGTGAAAGCATTATGTTTTTAATTTTTTTTTTTAAAAAGCAGTACTTTCACAATTTTCTGAAGTTCAAAAATCCGTGAAAGCACGATTTTTCTAAAACGGTTGAGGTCGAATTTTTTTGCTAAAAAGATTATTTTTGAGGCATTGTTTTTTATAGTGCCCTATTTTTATTATCTCATCTGACGCTTTCAATCAGATAAAAAATGTGTCAAAATGGTGTCAAAAGCTGGCCTAGTTTTATTTGTCGAAAACAGAGACACTTATATCTCGAGATATAACGACCCAAAACTGGGTGTCAAAAACTCAAAATACACATTTCAACTATCCAACACTCCCTTTACACAACTTAGAATTAAATTGCAATGAGGTCTTTGCACCTTATCAAGAACCTATTGTGTTCCTTGTTTCTGGCCGTGGTCTTGGTGATTGATGATCGGGAGCTCGCACGCTCGCGTACCAGATCAAATGGCAGCGATATCGTACCACTATTCATTAGAAGGAATGCTTCCGAAGGGCGTGCCCGTTCCTCCGGGCCCAAGCACTGGAAATAACTAATGTTGTCGAGTCAGATTGGAGCACCAGTGACCAAGCTCGTGCTGAAATCCGAACTTAACTAGTTTGGTTTCTCTCAGCAACTAAAATTATATTCAGTTACATAGTTTGGTTTCTTTCATTATAAGTTCATATGTGCTAATTCATTCTTGTGCAGGGTGGAATATCTACATGTAATCTAGATATAAATGAATCTAACATCGTTTATGTGATGGGACATAATGACTTTTCCGTATTCATTGATCAGTACAGAAATAACATTTGTCCTCGTTCAAAATGTTTGTGTTTCATACAGATTTCCAACTCTCTCTTTGGAAATGCTAAAATTAATTGATGCTGGGTGCGTTTGATAGCACGTATGGCCCTCATCTTACACGTATTAGCCTTCAATGTATGTTTATTTTTTTTAAAAGATACGTGTTTAGGCACTTTTCTCACTTCTTTTATACGAGTACGAGTTTATAGCCTCATACGCCCTTGTAGCGATGTGTAAGACCGTTTGCACAAATAATTCCTTATGGGTGGATAAACGTGTAGATGTATTATATAGGGCCGGTCCTGGACCAAGGCGAGCCAGGGGGCTGCCTTGGCCCCCCTCCCCACCCAAAAAAACATTCCCTTTTAAAACTTAGTCTTGAAATATATATATAAACAAATCTCCAGCCCCTCTCTCCAAACCCTCTCCCCTACGCTTCTCTCTCTCTCTCTCTCTCTCTCTCTCTCTCTCTCTCTCTCTCTCCAAACCCTCTCCTCTCCGAGCTCTTTCCAGCGCCCTGCGCGACTACGCCTCTCTTTCTCTCCCCAAGTAGGCCACTCCGTCAGGCGTCACCGTCACCCACGATAAGAACAAGATCATTATCACTTCCGAATCTGATAGCACATTCTCCAAGTGGTACTCCTTTAATCGACATTTAATTCATGATTCAATTTGATTTCGTTGTTTCTTTGTTATTTCTGGATTTTTTATTTTTGTATTTTTTGATTTTTTTTTAGTATTTGATATCACTCTTCAATTGCTTCTATTTTTGTTGTATTTTAATGTTATAGCCATTGATTTTCATGAGAGGCATGACAAGGTTATCAAACACCTCTTGGCGGCTAAATCAAATTAAGTACTAACAGCAGTGGCTTTGAAGGTCCTCGGAATCCATGAAAGCTCATTTTTGACAAATTAGGCGGCAAGAAGGTGCGTCGTAAACATGGGTCAAAATGCCGGCTTTCCGATACGTATCGTCCGAGCTCCAAACCGATACGTATCGGAATAGTAAATTATCGGATGATACATTGAATGTATCATCCAGGCCTTCCCATATAAATTGGACAATATGGTACATCGAATGTACTGTATCATCCTAATCCAATACCAATACGTATCATCCGATACGTATCGGTATCGGACGATATTTTAATCCATGGTCGTAAATGATGCTGCCTGCATCGTAAATGCCTTTGCCTCCCATTAGGCCATCTTAATAAAGTGAAAGGTTAAGCGGTTGACTCTACCACCCTACATCATCAATTGGTAGCAACCTTCCTCATCATAGGCTATATGGTTCCCATAGGGCATATTTTTGGCGTAGACATGTAAATATCACTTATCAAAAAAACGTATATCAATTAGTAGATTAAGCACCATCCAGTCCAAGCAATATGGCAGACACAAGATTTTCATTTAAGAGGGATAAATACTTAATCAATATTACAAAAAATTAAAATATTATATAAATTTAAAATAATTTATGTCATTCACTTATAAAAAGATAAATTTTGAATTAAGGGAATGCGAGGATAATTATATAAGATATCAAGAAACAAAATGGTGTTGGGAGTTCGAGCAGGCAAGTATGGGCTGCGATGGTATTTTTGACTCTCCGAAAATGTTAGCAATACCTTAAATGCACATGAGAGACAAGTAGGCAGGTGCTACTTCAAAACAGGGAACACGACTTTTGGAAAAAAAACACTGTTTGGTAAGGGAAAAGGCATGGATAGGTAAGCAGCCCGAATGTAAAGTGACCTAGTTCAGGTACCGGTTTTTGGGGTATGTGCCGTATGATTTTATCGTATGTCTCATATGATTTGAAAACCTTGATCAAAAGATCTAGGGTACCTTGCTTCCACCGATTGAATCTCTATGGGTACACTAGCCAAATGATCGGAGATCATTTTATTGTTCAATTTTCCACACAATGGATTTTGAGATCTTGGGTGTATCATCAAACGATTAATTTTTTTATTCCATATGGTGTACATCCTAAAATTTGACCCGAAAATCACGTTCAAGCATGATGTGTGCCACATGCAGTAAAAAAATTGATCCTATGATGACCTTAAGATCCATTGTTTGAAAGATTAGAACAAAAAACAACCTCCATCATTTGATACCAAATAATAACTATGTGCTTCATGGAAAAAAAGCCTGACTTTGTCCTTGAACCTAACATCTGTGGAAATATATTTTGTTGTCTATCAATTTGATCATAAACTCATAGATTTTGGGGACTTCGACATGAAAAATGTTGATTAGGTAGAAAAGCTGTGTTTTATATATGTTATACTGCTTAAAATCTTTGATAAAACTATATATATATATATATATATATATATATATATATATATATATATATATATATATATGTGTGTGTGTGTGTGTGTGTGTGTGTGTGTGTGTGTGTTGAAAAATTATATTTTGAGAGGACTTGCACCCGGAACTTTAGCTTCCTTTATTTCCAAATGCTCTTTAAATCGTGTAACACCTCTGTGTACACCTCGTAAGAAATAATTACAACTAATATCCCCGTATTTTCATCCATAGACTCACAATAATTCCACCCAATGTCAGGCTAATTTTGGGTGCCATAATGAAAAAGATCAACTACATTGCATTTAAACAAGAATAACAACCAAGGATAATTTATCATTAAATAATTTTAAAGATCAATTACATTGGTAATTAAATGATGAATTTTTCATCCTAGGTGTGCTAGGTTATGCAGACTCCCATTCATGGATCAAAATTTCGTCCGATGCCGATACGTATCGGTATCGGAACTCACCGATACAGTACATTGAATGTACCGTATCGGTGGTTTACATACATTTACCGGACGATACATTCAATGTATCGTCCGGTACCATCCGGTACCGATACGTATCGGTTTTAGGTTCGGACGATACATATCGGTTTTCCGAAATTTTAATCCTTGCTCCCATCATCATGCCTCTGAGGAAGGAGGCCGGGGCTGAGAGGTCTGAAACCCTTTCCCCTAAATGGATGATAAATTGGCCAGGTCCTAGCTAATTCTGGTATTTCTTTTCGCCTTCACGTCAGTGCTTGGTTTTCGGTCCCCGTTCGACCTAACAACCTAGTCATCTTCCCCTTTTACGAAGAGCCCACACCTGTTACAGCTCCCCTGGAAGCCAAAGTTTTGAAACTTTTGCAACACTGCAGACCCAAACACAAGCTCCAATGATTGTAGATTTCCTCATATAAAAGTTCTTCGATGAACTCTTGTTGTTGTCGTCATTTTTGGAGTTGCCTGTAGTCCTCATCATCGTAGTTGTTGTATTATAATCTTTACGATAGGATGCCTAAGGTTTAAATCTTGTTCTTACCATAAAAACCGGCCTGTATATATACCAGTATGTACCGGTACATCGATATTTTAATTTTTAAATAGCAACAGTAATAAATTGTTAAAATACTAGAATACAATGGTAGCAATATATACAGCTTATATCGACCGGTGTATACAATATATTGAACAGTACGGTATATTGACCAAATACACCGTACTGTTCAAGTCTGATGCCAGTATATACCACCATAGTCAGCAAGTCGGGTTCAGCAAGGTTAGAATTCGGAAAATTTCAGCAAGTCCGGCAAAAAACCAGCAAAAAAAAAAGTTTGAAAATTTCAAAGAATATTAAAAAGTCATGATTTATTAAATAGATCTCAAATTATTTGTGACTTAATTGCAAATTTTTGAAAATTTTGAAATTTCATAAACACGAGTTTTAAAAAGGGGACCTTAGAAAAAAGACCTTGAAAAAGAAACGTTTCAGCACCATATACAGGCGTCAAACGTTTTAGCTAATCAGGCATTTGGTATATTCTGAACTTCAGATATCCGTGAGATTTCTGAAAGTGATACACGTGGGATGAATTGCATCCCTATAATTTTACTGAAATGCCCTTCTATAAAGGGCATTTCACAAGCTTATGGTAGGTTTATTCCCAAGTCTCCTGCGCAGCTCCAACCTCTCCTCCCCTCTGCAGCTCCAACCTCTCCTCTCGCCTGTGCAGCTCCCACCTCCTCTCGCCTGTGCAGCTCTCACCGTCTCTTATCCTATTATCCAGGCAGCTCTCACCGTCTCTTCTCCGGCGCAGCTCGAAGGTCTGGTATCCTAATTAAAGGAGCTAGATCTGTCTCCAAGGGACTCGGCGAACAACTGCGCAGTCCCAAGTTTGACGCCCAGCTCCCACCTCTTCTCCCCTGTGCAGCTCCCACCTCTTCTCCCCTGTGCAGCTCCCAATCTGCAGCGACGCTTACGGTGGGCTATTTTGACTTCGTTTTTCATGCGCCGCTCTCACCGTCTCTTCTCCGGCGCAGCTCGAGGGTCTGGTATCCAAATTAAAGGAGTTAGATCAGCAGGTATTTATATTTGATCTGGGTTTTATATGATGCATTGTTTTGGGTGTTTTCAAATTTTGACGCCTATACTGTATAACGTTTCATCTTCAAGGTCCTTTTTCTAAGGTCCCCTTTTTTATTTGTGTAAGTTTCTATATATACAGCCCCCCTCCTTCACTGGCTTAGAAGGATCATGGGTTATGGTGTTTGATTCGAAGTGGTGTCTAAATGGAAACCTAAGTTTTTTTTTGTTTGGGTTATGGTCTTCTAAATGGAAACCTAAGTTTTTTTTTGTTTGGTTATGTCTTTTAAATCTATATAACACAAATTAGTTGGACTTCCATAATCTCACATTTTTGAAGGTGTGAATAAAATATTTTCAAGCTAAAAAGACCAAGAATATGGTAAGTGTTGCAGGCACCAATCACTACATGGAGTCCTTGGAATTCACGAAGATTGAAGGGCACCAAGATAGCTAGATAGTCAAAATCTCCATGAGCTTAAAGGTCTCTATGACCTTTAACCAGTTGATTATTTGAGTGGTTTTCTTGTAACAAATGATTAGAAAAGAGGAGAAAGAGAGAGAAACCCAGATCTTATTTGAACATTATATCTATGGTTCGATTACGACCTCTCCAACAATATAAGAGCATTAAACAAAAAGAGAAGTATGTAAAAAATTTCACTAAAAATTTTACATGATTTTCTCAAAGAAAAACTTAAAAGAAACTTATCCAAGACAATTGCGAATGCGAAGATCGCGAAGGTCTTAGATCTTCACCTAATTCAATACAAATATGTGAAAGGCCATATGAGTATTATGACAGTAAGGATTTTCAAGTAGACCTTGCTTCTATATCACTACAAAAATAAGACTATTAGCGGCAATTTTGGGCTGGTTTGTTTCTTAATCGCAACAGTTTTTGGCGATCACTGAAACACCTTATTTTTGTAAATGTAGACACCTACCATCGATTATCTCACTTGGAAAGGAATTTGAGACACATTTTTTCTTTTGTTTTGATAACTTGGGTATCCGGGCCTCTTAAAGTACCCGCCTAATCCCAGGGGCACATGCGTACCCCAAATTCAGCACATGCCGGGTCAGCACAAGATAAACCCCTAGGGTGGCCTCAAGGGGCGGAGGAGATTCGAACTCAAGTCTCCTCCTTTTGAAAGCAGGCACCTGGGCAGCTCACCTAACCCCTTGAGGTTAATTTGAGACCCTTGATCACCTCCTCATACTAGGTAAGTCAATGATATATTATATTTGCAGTGTAGCACAAAATGATCTACACGCTTTAATTGTCGCTATTAACAAAAAAATTGCCGCTACTAGTCTTGTCGAGCCTAAGAGTTTTGAGAATGGTGTTGGGTTTGGGTTATGATTTATTTGGTCTGTTTTAGAGCCTGATTATCTCTTGCAAATCTCCCCTCCTCCTCTGCTTTCTTCTTAATATAATTTTTCTTCAACAACAAAAAATGGTAACAATGTATAAAATTGCTCAAAATCGAATGGTTGGGTCTCTTACAATCTAAAAAAAATCGTGAATACGCTACCAAAAGTAAATAACATTAAAATAATAAAATTAATAAAATTGATGAAATTGATCAAATGTTCAACACAAATATATTGAAGGTTACATGCCATTATGAATAAGCACATTTGGAAGTTGATAATCCACATTGAGATAATAGTGTTAGGAGTAGGTGATAATGAAACACTAATAAATAAATCAACCAAGGTTCCATTAGAAATGATAAATATAAGAGAGAGCATCAATTAGCACTACAAAAAATAAGATTATTAGCGATAGCCAAAAGCTGCTGCTACTAACCAAAAACTGTCGCTAATAGTCTTAATAATGTTTTATTAATAGTGGCAATTTTTGGAGCAAAAACGCGCCGCTAATAGTCTTATTTTTTGTATTGTAGTATTGACATTAGATAATGGAAGGCTATGCAAAAGATAAAATAAAATAAAATAAAAAAATCAAAAAAAGGATATAACCCACCATTTGGTAGTTGTTTTGGCTTTATGGGGTTGACATCTTAGCCTAAATCCACCATTGGTTTCCTTGTCAAATGATCTCATCACCACTCACATAGACATTTTGTGCTCTTCCGCTCAATGCTCCTAATAGTGTATGGAAAACTAAACACAAATTGCACTACTCTCCCCATTTCTCAGTTTGTGTCGTTTGATTGCTGTCATCTTTTCATCGATTTTCTCTTGTGTTGCACTATGTTTATATTCCTAAGATCTTACAAGTTGTTTTCTGAATACTAGCTGGAAAGAGGCTATGACTAAGGAGATATTTGCAGTGCACTAAAATTGCATATGCAAATTCTTGATCTTCCTAGGAGAAAGTGTGATGTTAGGTGTAGACGAGTTTACACAGTTAAGTATTTGCCCATGGCATTGTCGATTCAAAGCATAGTTAGTGGCTAAGGGATACTCGAAGTTGTATGGCATTGACAACTTATAGACCACGTTTCACATTTCCAAACTGAATTCCATTCGAGTTGTCATTTCTTTATGCCGAATTTATCGTGACCTCTCTACCGAGAATTACTACAGGTCTATACGGGGCAACACTAGGTTTTATTGCTCAAGGGAGTCATCTAAGATATGTCATCTACAGAAAAAGATTTATAATCTTGAGCAATCTGCTAGTGCGTGGCTCGATAAATTTAGCATAGTAGTGTCGTATTGGTTTTGTCGCCAAGCGCACTACCTGCATCTAGTCGATGTAGGGCTTTTATACAATTCTAATCGGCATCTCAAAGTCGAAGGATATTTCGATGCTGACTGGGCAGGATCTCCATCTGATGGGAGGTCGAGTACCGGTTACTGTACATTTGTCGGAGGTAATCTTATTATGGTGCTTGTGTTAGATGGCACATAAAATATTGACATCATGGTGCATGTGTCAGATGGCACAGATGATGATTCCATGTGGCACACAACCAAAAAGTGACAAGAGTACGAAGTTACCTGGCACTCGAGCCACTTACCTAATACTAGTTCATTTTAGCTGCATGAAGCCGGAGTCAAAAAGGAAGAAGAAACATAGTGAACTTCTCGTGTAGATTTTATGGACGAATAAGAAATTTGGAGATTTATAGTTAAATGTTTGTCTGAGCTGATGTGTAAGGTTCACTGCTTGCTTTTTTTTTGTATTTTACATCACTGGATTGGTATTATCCATCTCTATGGGATAGTAAGAACAAATTAAATTTTAGCTTCCATGATTGGGTATTGATGAACAAATTAAGTGCGACCGATACACATTGAATAATTAGTGTACAGATAGAACTCAGGTGCATCAAAATAATATCCATAAGGCAAGATGACAAAACTCGGGGATGTTGATCACTAAAGAAATTTACTTAGAGTGGAAGTTTCATTGTTCTACCACAACATTCCTAGAGCTGGAAAAGTTCGAAGTCTTGATTATGTTATGTTCTTATGGTGTTTGATATTTATTTTTTTGGATTAATGGTGCATCACTGCCATCATAGATCATCAAACTTATGAAAATCCTTTCACCCCATCAACTTGTCAAAAGCTAACTTCCAATGTCGCCCTGCTTCAAAGTAAAATGCTATTCATATGCTTGATAATCTTATTATGTTCGCAAGGAGAGTCAAATCGTATCTTTCTATTGTATTATATTTTATTGATTTGAAAGGATATGCAAGAGGCACATAGAGGTTCGAAATAGTAGAGATTTGAAAGTCCATATGGTTACTCTTCTAATTTTAGTCCCGTGTCTCACATTTTCAAAGATAAAGAAATCTTTGAAGCGAGAAGAAATAACAAGAGAGTCAATAAAAGGGTTTCTATATAAATTTAGGAGAAACTCAGCTATTGATAGATGGGAATCAGATACTTATGAAATAGTTTAGAACTCAGATATCATGAACAGAGTAGTAGGCCATTAAATTATACAATTGATCCGGAGATCATGTATTACAATGAGACGATGAGACATTGAATCCACGTGGCACATATCCCAAAAGAATCATACTTATTGTATGCACGCCAAGTATGATTCTTGGATCTCTTTTCATGTGTGTGTCACGTGAAAACAATATCTGACCAAAACCATCTCAAGAGCATAAGAAATTTTGGTAAATTGCACGACACTAAAGTAGTTAACTTCTGTTAGGACATAGCTAATGAGTAACCCCGCTTATCGATATATTTGATATATGAGCTTCTTTATTTGTGACATGTAATATGTAGGTACAATATAAAGGATGGAAACTGATACAGTATCGATAATTTTTCGTTATGACGGGACACTCACTATTGATCGAGATGTGGCGAACTATCACGAGGGGAAACAAAGAAAAAAATCGATGAGAAGGGACATCTCTGCTTTGAGAATTCTTACAAGAGACGTGTGTCATGAGCAATTGGATGGGCGATAAGTCTCTTATAACCCTCAAATATTCATATTACAATGTAGCTAAGTCGACACTAGTCTTCGACTTAGTCGATGAAGGAGATCTGCAGGAGATGTTTACTAGTTTTGGAAAGGAATATGAATATATTATCATATATATAAATAAACCGTAATGTCGACCTCCCATTCGGCCATGACGTAAACCACAAGGGTAGTACATCAAAAGTAGATTATAAACCGAAGGAGTGCGCCAGTACCTGTAATAGGTACGAATCTGTTACTGTTGATTGTATCTGTACTATCTTTGATAGGGCCTATCGAAAATTGTAGGGAATTGATATGGCAATGGTACTAACTATGAGAATGATGTTTTTGAGGTGGTAAATCGCCTAGATTTGCACCAATAAACTCCGACTACAAGAGCTATGATACTAATCATCCGATTGACGGGGTGATGTAAAATTATGATAAACACACAATCGTTTCTACTTATTCATATATCATAATAGCTAATGGGCGATACTCAAAATCATAGGAACCGATGATATAGCAAAGGTACTAACAACGTGAATGATGTTTGCGGAGGGTAAACCGCCTAGATTTGCACCAATAAACTCTAGCTACAGTAGCTATGATACAAACCACCCAGTTGACAGGTGATGTAAAAACTACGATAAACATATAATCATTCTACTTATTCATACATCATAATAGCTATTAGGCATATACTCAAAATCGTAGGGAATTGATATGACAATGGTACTAACAACGAGAATGATGTTTGCAGGGGGGTAAATCGCCCTAGATTCGCACCAATAAACTCGACTACGTGAGTTATGATACTGAATCATCCGATTAACGAGTTAGTGAAAATGGACAAAATTTACAATCTCGAGATGTGTTTGTACTAGTGGACACATGTGTTGTTTAGTTTACAATAAACACCAATTTGATGTCGGTTTACAATTTATTAAAGTTATTGAAGTTCAAATTGAAATGATGACTGAGAAATGTATTCTCTAATTTTATTCCCTAAAATATATATCCGATTAAACTTGATATCACTTTAATGATTGTTCATCGCAGGGTAGAATTACCAAATTATGAATCAGATAATGTCTCCAGAGATGGTCAAAGTATTTCTTTCGACGAGGATGAAACAAGCACAGATGGTGTTGATGATGCTATAGGGGTCGATGAGGTATTTGAAGAATGCAACCTTGAAAGATGTAAGGTGAAGGAAGGGGTGAAGCGGAATGAAGGGTTAAACGAGAACCCATCATATAATTGGGCGGAGCCGATGGAGCAGTGTAATGAAACGATATCCTCGAAACGTAAGAAGAATGAAAGGGAGGATGGGATAAAGTCGAACGAGGGTCTGAACGAAAGGGTATCCCCAAAATGCACGAAGGGCAAATGTCCTACCGGGGCGAAGCCGAATAAGGAGCCGAAAGAAAGAGCATCTCCAAAAGGTCAAAAGAATGGGCAGTTTAATCACGACCAAGGCTTCTTTTCCCGGCGGACTACGACCGATTCGATGGGTTCCCAAGATTCGGGGTCTCGATTCTTTTTCGATGACGAAAGCGAGGAGGACTCTAATAACTTGAGCGTTGGGGCGATATTCCGTTCGAAAGAAGTATTTCATTCTTTTCTGACAAAGCAATGTAGAGTGTAGGATCAGTTTTAATGGTAGAAGAAAGAAACATAAAGGTACCTTCACGGGAACTTTCCATTCAATTGATTGCAACGTTGAGGCTAGGATCTGAGGCTAGGATCATATTGCACTTCCAGATATGCAACCCACATTTCATACACATAAAATAAGTATGTCGTATCTGCACCATTGGCCTTAGCCCATCACGTGTATTAAATTCTCAACGGATGCATTGCCAAAAGCAAATTATCTAACTGCTTAATTCTAAAGTATATATATATATATATAATGGTTAATTCAAATTATCTAACGGAGAGCATGACACAATTCAGATAGAAAAGTCGTCTCCAATAACCGTCTCTAAAAGTCCCTTTTTTTGTAGTGCAAATAATTTGAGTGTTCTATCTCTGTCTCCCACATCTTTTGGAAGGACCATCACGCCTAAATTACGGAGTGAATCACAATTTTATACAAGTAGAGAACCCACTCTAAATGATGCACTACTAAATGCTATATATTTTCCCGTACTAAAAATATCTTTCAATTGTGTCATGCTCTCTTCAATTGCATAAATCTGTTTATTTTGGTAAATTTAACTCATTAACCTAATGGAGATAAGGGAAAGAGACCTCCATTAGGTCTCAAATGTAAAAGTAAATTTTAAATGGCTTTGGATCAAAAGCAGATTGAGGTACCACTGTATTTATATCAGCAACATGACACACTGAATAAAGTTCTACTTATTCCACAATCCAAACCTTTTGGTTGCATTACCATCAGAATTTCCATAATGTAGCAATTTATTTCAATATCTATATCTTCTAACTAGTCATTTTACATTTTTCTATGCAAGCAAAATTGAAGCAAAACATGATGTCGCTTACACGAGGTTAAAATATGTTGATAACTGAATCTGGATCTTGAGTAGCTAAGGGCCAATTTGAATAGAAAATATTTTAAATAAGATAAATGGTGCTGCCACGAGGTTAAAATATTATGGTAGAAACAGTTGCAATCATGTTAAAATATTATGGTAAAAACACATAAAGGCGTACAATTACTCATAATTTTATACAATAAAATAGACCAAAGGAAGAAGAAACTAAATTGGCTGGAAACCCTTACTGTTTATCATCGTTCTGTTTGCTAATGACTTCAACATAATCAAAGAACCAAATAAATGTAATAAAACCCAACTCCAAACTGACCAATGAGATTTAGGTCGCCCCCGGTCTGCATTTTCTCCACAAATGCTGTATACAAAAGCAAAAAATTTGTTAAAAACTATCTTCTGTTCCTCTCCAAAAGCAGAAAAAAGCTAATTCATATATATATATATATAATTAAAGTACCTGAAATTCCAGACTTAGCTATGGTTCCTAAGTTCTTGATCAGATCCTCCTTTATCATTCCTATACCTCGATCACGAATCGATAAAATTTTCTTCTCCTGATCTAATTTCATCTGCATTGTATGGCAGAGTTAACAAAAATTAAAGCTAAATTCTCAAAAAACTTAGAAAAAATTTCTTTTCACAAAATACGCTTCAACTAGATCCCCTTTTTTGTAATACTAAATCGTTACTAACCATGATCTCAAGCTTTGTATTATCTCCTTCACCCAAAACCTCCTTATCGGTCAGCGCAAGGAACCTGATCTTATCCAATGCTTCACAAAAGAAGTCAAATATATACTCAAGTTTTAAAAATAAAAAATAAAACCAAAGCCATTAAAATTCAGGTAAAAATGTATAGGCTTTATGATCTGCTCACATCAAGCATTGAGATCGCCTTCAAGAAAATGTCTTTGTTGCTATAAAGGAGTTGATGATTATATCCATAAGCCTTGACACCTCCTTTGAAATTCAAATTTCTCAAAGACTAGTGCGGAGAGATTTTCGTGACATCGTTCGCTTTCGACTAGGCCAATAGCTGGGTGCTCTGGTTATGAATTGCCAGCAGCCAAGAGAAAGCCTCCACTTCCCAAATCTGAGACAACTTATAATTGAGGGTTTGATTTCAGCTCACTAACATGCAACTGCACTCATGCTTTCTTATACACATGGTTTTGAAATATCGGATTTCTGAGTTGTCCTGTATAGCCCCGAGACCAAGACGTCTAGCATCATGGTGTGACACGAAAATAGCCCTTTTAATGATCTTATACCATTAAAATATGTGTTTAATCTAACACCATTGAATAATATTTTACTATTATGTCACATGGAAAATGTCTTTGATCAATCTAAACAGTCCAAGTGGCTGTGCATGATTGGAACATCAGTTAAATGAATCACACCCATAAATCAATTGCATACAGTCGGACAAATTATCTTCAATATTAATCATTAGAAATTAAAAATTATTTCGTATATTAGGGTGTACAGATTTCGACACACTGTGATAGCCATCCATGAGTTCATCACATATACAGAATTAGAGTACAACAAAATAGGGCAATGTGTAAAAAATTTATGATTAGTACTTCCTATAAAAATTAAAATATAAAATAATTATTTTCTATATTCCATCTGAGAGCGAAACACACACCAATCTCATTTCTCTGACCCCCAAGACTTCTTGTCTTGGACGATATGTCAAGCCATGCTAATAAGACATCCCCGCAATTCTTTATCCAACCATAGTTATATGGGTGTTAGTATTACATGTCCCAACCTTGCAGCCAGCTAGGGTGTCTCCAGGTCATACCCTCTCCAAACTGGTTAGACCTTGCAAGAAGTAGTCATTTATGGATATGTCCAACTAGGGTGTCTCCCAAGTCAAACTTGCACCAAACTTGTTACGCACCACGTATAACATCCTCTTCTACAATTCCCTTTGATGAAACAAGCCTGTCCAATAAAACCCATCATGATAGAATCGTTCAATGGGCAACAAATATGAAGAAATCGCAAGAATAAAAATACCCAATAAGTTCTTATTTTCTCTTCAATTCTGTAACTAGTAAGTAATAAAAATGCCCCTCCAACAAAAATACCTATGGTAACTAGTACCTATGGTAACAAAAGAACCTATGGGAACGAGTAATGGTGTCAATGCCCCTCTACCAAAAGTAAGATTTCGAGTAATAAAATATGTTGATCTTAAAGTACCTATGGTAAGGCCTTCTTACGTAGGATTTCCAACGCAATCGTCCTCCTAAACGAATCCATGTCATCCTAAACACACATGGAGCGATTAACACTATTGCGGAAGTGTGTACAAAAAAAGTGTGGATCGATTTTACCATAGGAAGTACCTTAGTGAAGTTATATGGAAAACCACGAGAGGAATGATCGACATATTTCATCACAAATACACCACAATCGAAACCATTGACTTGTTTCGGAATATCTCTACATTCTTGTATTGGGCAATTAGCGATATCATAAATGTCGACCCCTAATCACATGAAGCAAATGAGGAGAAAATTCCTCTGTAAAGTAAAGAAAGTTATAGTTCAAATATCAGTGATTTGAGGAACAAATCAATTGGAAAACATCTACTACCTCAAAAATTTGATGGCTCTGAGAACATATCAGTAACATAATTTATGACTCATAAAATTAAAGGCTTTGGGAACATACCAGTAACAAAATCTCGTTGTGGTACCTCGCCATGAGATCGTTGTAGAACGAGTCCAAAATCTCTACTCTTCTCTAAAGTATATAAGATAAACAAAGCCCAATGACCCTCCTTGAATATTGGTAAGAAAACCTGTGACAACCTCATAATAAATAAATACAAGGTTGGGGACCTTGCGCAATTATCGATAATGGACTATTCGTAACACCTCTACATAAGAATTTGAAGTAAATATACCTTCTGACAGCTACTAAACTTTTTTTGAGGTCGTACAGGGTCGAGCCATATTTTCAGATCGCCATTAGGAATATTAAAATGCTTAGGTAGGGGACCATCAGGAACGTCGTACTTTTTGTATTTTCTATTTTCTCTCCACTTACTGTAGGCGTTTGATAATTGCATCAACAATTCCTACCATGTATCAACAATAGATTATATAAGAAACATATGGGAATCATGACTCGTACTGTCAGGTACAAATAATGGAACTCGATTTTAGACTTGCCAAATAATGCGCAGGGAAGAAATGACATCTAGGAAACACATCTGCATTCCGATCCTCTCGTTTCATTAACAAATGAAAATATGCTGTTATCGCCTGTGCCCACATGGATTAAGATGGTATTAAAATTGATCACTGAGTGATAAATATTTAAGGTGACGAATTGAATTTTAGAGCACATTACCACTCCATCTACCCAGTTTGGCGGTTTAAGCGACTGCAACTGATCAAGGAAGAAAATGCGTACTCCATCTACATTTATCTTTTTACTTCGGTATATATCCCGACAAAATAAGGGTGTTTAAGTTACAAAAATATATGCGATAAATTTAAATGTGAAGTGGATAAAAGAATTCATACCTATTGTCCGGATCTTCCCAATGCAGTCCACTAATAATTCGTTGTCTTCCTCTGAGAGTTGGTGATTAACTTGATGGCAAGCCTAATCAATAGACAAAAGCATTAAGCCTAAACCAACTCCGTATTCCTACCTCACATGCAGTCCTTAAGCAAGAATAACTATGAATGTGAATAAAGGGTGAAGGGTTTGCTATTACCAGGTCAACGGGCTTTCTAATACTGTACTTTTGATGTTTCTTTGACAAAGGGTAAGGACGCTTCAAGTAAGTCATTAGCTTATTAAGATTTTCACCAAAAATCTTTTCCTTAGGATCCTAAAATGTAAAATTCATAATTGTGAGTATTACCAAATCAGGTGCATTTTAACATGTAATTTTTGGGATGATGAATAATACCTCGTCATCATCCGCCGAATTACTCTCCTCTACACGCACCTACTTAAACCGTTTAACAAATAAGAAATTGGTGATATTTTATGATACTCATAATCTCATATAATACATTAAAATAATGTTACAAATTACCTTATCGGTCATATTCTTCCCTTCGCATGGCTCGATCTCCTTTTTAGTTTTTCTCTTCACCCTAATATCACTCGTGTACGGCGACCTCAAGGACGTCGAAGGATATTTCTTTCTCTGTGGCTTACCAGTAATATTTGTCACCTATATAAAATAAAATTAAATTGTCAGAAAGCAGGATGGAGATTCACTTATTAATTAGATTTCAATATTGTCACCTTTGGCTCTCTTTTGACAGCTTCTTCCAAAACCTTCTCTCTTAAAAGCTCATCTAAATGAATAGTCGGATGTTTTCCCTCTTCATGAGCTTCCATTCCTTCGTTTTCCGTTGTACAGTTATGACTTTTGTAACAAGACTCCTTAGGGGAATGCACTCTTTCTTCTCCCACTTTCATTGATGTGCTCTTCGGTGGCATATTCTTACGCATGGGATGCCCCTCTTTCTTGTCCTTATTGAGTACAGATCGATAAAATAAGATTAGAGAAGTTGAAGATTTATTCTAGGTAAAATATATTGAAACTCGTTACACTAGAAAAATCATTGCTCTTACTTTAAGGTTTGCAACTTCACGCTCTATCACTTTAACGCGTTCTCTTAGAGCCTCACAAGAATTACATTTAATACCAGACTTTTGGCCCACACTCGATCGCATATTGTAATCTTCTTTCCCGTGTGACGTGGATGAGATATCGAAAATGATCTGTGAATATTATCAAAAGCTTTTAGTGCATCATGTAAACAATACATGTAACATGACGAGAACTACGCCTCATACCTTGGGATTTATAAAAGCGGCCTCGTAAAATGAGCGATTTTGCCTTTGAATCTTTGGATACCTCAAGTATCTTGGGACAATCATTGTAGCTTGCGGCGAAGCTAAGTTTGGGAAATGCTCATAAGCCCATATCTGCGATGATGTCACGAACAATATCATGCTCTTTTTATAATATTGAATTTAAACTATTTGAATTGGATGAAAAACTAGTCACGAGGAAGCTACCTGGACCGCAAATGCGCACCCTTCGACAACAGTGTGAGTCTTCGTCAACTTATAGTTCGAAGCACATTTACTCAAAGACCCCATTAAGAAGTCATACACTAACTTCCCCCATGCAAATTTATTGAATTTCTGAATGTCCCAAACCATTTCGAAATAAATAATATTAACTTTCTTGTCATGGTTGGGAAGCAAAAAACACGCAATAAAGTACAAAAGTGACAATCGTATAAAATCTTTTGACTCTGTTGTCGAATCTAATTTTGAAAGTGCCTTGATTTCGTCTCTACCAATATCGGATGCTTTCGCAAAGTGTCTAATAATGAACATCTTTATCTCGGGGTCATTTGTATTTGAATTTGGTTGATCACCACCGCTCCAACCCTCAAGTTTTAGACCTATAACTAATTCAATCTCAAACTCTTCAAATCTTATTCTCCTATCCCCGACTACTAAGACCCCGCTCTCAATTTCAATGTTTTCAATAATCCAAAAAATTAAATTTGGACAAATAGGTACTCTAAACAATGCAAGGAGAGGTGAGAATCTGCATTTGATTCCTTCCCTCTCCTGGGTGGATAAGTCACCGATGAAGTAACTCATCTTCTTCATATTGCATCTCAAGAGTTCCTGAAAAGCGGTGAAGAATTATTAACGTACAATGTCATATTTTTACATTATTACACCAAAGATAGTAATTCAAACATTATTGACGGAGACCATACCATTTTCTCCATCTCCAAATTTAAATAGGTGTAGGATGACAATTTGTGATAATATGTTGTTGCCTACAACAACTGTAACTTGCAAAATCGAAGCACATAAGAGATCATACGAGTCGCGCAAACAAAATTGTAAAAGAGAGAATGCGGATACATGACTGATATTGAAAACAACATATACCTACACTGAGCATAGACTAGTAAAAAGGCACGTGTATATTAGGACCTTTAAATGATTAAACTTGGTTTTTAGGCATCTATCGGGTGATTTGAATATAACACAAATATAGTACTTCAAGTGTTACATTATATTTTATAATTTATTATAGACAAAAAAAAACACACTTATTATTGTGTTTCATATGTCTTCATTATGTATAATTTAAAATTATCAAAAAATATAATAAAAAATATAAAAATATAACTTATATTGTAAACTATAGAACATGAAGAAAAACTGCTTTCTCGATGGTACGCTTATGGTATCAAGATCCTTTGTGTGGAAGATCGGGGTGCAAAGCAATTTCCATTTTCTGATTCGAAGCAATCAATGGGTTTGAAGGAGTTTCTGATTTGGTGCTTTCATTGAACTTGTTCGCGCGAATTGAGGTACCCTACCTGCACTTGGGAAAGTATCCTCTTGCACCAAATTCAAAAGACTTGCAAGTCTGGCTACCTATGCTCTGATGAAGACACTATTTAAGCCATTTAATTTGAAGGGCAATGATTTAAATATATTAAGTGCAAAATCTAATGATCTATAGATCAAAAACCTTGAAATCAGTCTTTAAAAAGGACTTGGTATTTTAGCGTGGGACACGTTGCTAAAATACCAAGGCTTTTTTTAAACTTGGAGCAAGGGCCATCTTTCACGGGTGCAAGAAAAGGCTAGTGTTACCTTCTATGTTATAGTGACTGCCTTAAAACAGAGGAAAATCGATTACCTTTTTTGAATATGATGATTGAGATTGTTTCTCGGCCCAATCTTTCACTTCATACATCCTACATAAGATATCGATTACACGTTCTAGACATTCCAAAAAATGAATATGAACCATATTTGATGGTTCATCATGGTCATGCTCACTTTTGGGATGTGTACCATGAGGAAATAACATCTGATCATATGTCCCAAACCAATTTTTTGTATGTAATTTTAATGAGAATTATGTTTCATAAATAAATAAATTAAGTTATTTTCTATTTATATGATATGTAAAAAAATTAAATTTGATTTCATCATTGGAAAATGGACTGATGATCTTTGTGTGGTACCCAAAACATGGAGCATTATGTCGGTACCCGATCTAGCTAACTAGTACTGATTTGAATTGAAATCTATGGATCGAGGGGCGGAGCTAAAATTTTCTTCATGGCGACAAGTGATGGTCGCCAGATACTCTCAATAGTTGATTTACGACACTTTTTGGTGCAAAAATTGGAGTTAAAAAATTATCTCATCAGGCAGTCAAACAATCTAAAAGTAATGGCTACCATGTAAATCCAATATAAAAAGTCAAAAGATGCTAGGTGCCACCATATAATAGCACATACAGTTTTTTTGTGTTCCAATATTATCGACCTGGCTACATACAGGCCCAATCCTATGATAGGATATACTAATAATTTATGTTCTCAAAAACATCATTGAGTGATAAAAGGGTAGAAATTATAGGGGTAGATAAAGAGTCAAAGTTGAATAAATATAAAGAATTGATTGAGACAAGAGAGGAGAGTATGCCAGGGGAGCTGGTTTATTAGGAGTATTTTGATCCAAAATTGACCCAAATTTTAAAGATCTCGTTCTTCAATTTTAGTAGTAGTTATTGCATCAATATATGTAAGGAAGTTAAAACAAGATATAAATTCAATTTGATTTACTTTGATTTTGGATAGTCAAACTAGCATAGCACAACAATGTAGAGATTCCCTGCCAGGCTTAGCTCGAAATCTCATTACTAGAAATGCCTCTTGGAGCAATTTTACTCTTTCAAATTATCTTTGGTAATGAATTTCTATGAATAATTGTATCGACGTCAAATAATTTCTATTAGAGAAGAGTTTATAGCTCGTGTTCGTTAGAATATTAGTTCGGGCGAGGACACACAATTATGATTAGATCCATGGCTAGAGAATGAATCTTTGATAGATCGATTTGGTAGAAGGCTTAATCAGCAATTCGGTATTCTGATTGATGCAAAAGTTATCACCATTTGCACAATTGAAGATAGTTAGAAATGGCATGACAAACTATTCCTATCCAACATGTATTTGATAAGATTATTTTGAAAAAATTCGCAAATGAGTTATTATATTTTAGATTACATGGCACATTTCATTTGGCCAATGCACGTAATCCAAGTAGGCAATATTCATATCATCTCGATGTGTTCTTTGTTGGAGCGACATAAAAATATTGGTTGCAATTTTTCGCCAGATTCCAAATTGATATGAAAATCAGCATTCGCTAGATGCAACAGAAAGAGGGGCCTTATTACTAAATTTTCTGATGAGATAGAAGAAGAGAAAATTAGAAGAACAACCCTGAGAAAGAAACGTTTTAGCCTATTATCCAGGCTGCAAACGTTTTAGAGGACGAAAAATGACCCCAACTCGACTATTTTCACGAAATTCGGCGAAATTTGTGTAGGTCCCACAGTTTTTACCGCACACAAGAAAACCCCATACACGGCTTAGAAAGTTTCTACTCTCATATTCCTACCAAATTTGGCTAAAGAAACGAGGCCTTAGGGTTCAATCTAAAGACCCGGGACCAAGCCTCCTCTTTCCTTTCTATTAAGGAGACAAAAACGGTCTCCGTCTCTATCTCTCTCTTCTAATTTGTATTAGATACTCTGCATATTATCCAGAGCTATGACCTCATCCACTCTCCCCATCTCTCCCCATCCATCTCAAAAAATATTATTCCCACAAATTTGGTTAACCGTCAAACTAGCACTTTAAAACGCATGTGCATCCCCTAAGATTTGACCAACGTACTGGCGGGAGATTGACCAGCTCACCAACCTTACTGCAGAGACAAAATACATAACAAAAACCTTGAACTGGACATGAACAGAGGTATAATTTCTGTGGAAGAGGATCTCGAATTGGAAAAGAGGTTTGCCAAGAAGCTCAAGGTGAAGGATGGGAAATTGTGTGGTTTTGATTATGGGATGAATATATTTTTCTATGGCATCACCTCAGCCGTTGATTATGTAATGAGCAGTGAGACCTTACCTGAAGGAGCTTCTATCCTAGAAAGGGACTGAGCAAGTCTCTTCTTCTATCCTAAAATTGTGTTCTATGGGGGATTTCATCAAACAAAAAGTAGGCAACTTAGATAGCCTAAATTAATAACAACTAAATAACATAACGTATGACTTGGTATCCTAAAATTTACCTTCAGTTCTATGAGGCATTCTATCAAACATAAGGTATGCAAAACTCAAAATTGATTTTACCTAAACGGCTGACTCGGCGACCAAATAAGCAAGCGTCGTCTTCTTCAATAACCATGAGCACAGCACATGTTCAATAACCAATAACCACGAGCACCGTCTTCTTCTTCAATAATCACGACCACAACACGAGCACCGTCTTCTTCTTCATTCTCCGGCGACCAAATGAACGGCGTCGTGTTCTTCAATAACCAATAACCACTAGCACCGTCTTCTTCTTCAATAACCACGAGCACAGCACGAGCACCGTCTTCTTCTTCAATCTCCGGCGACCAAATGAACGGCGTCTTCTTCAATAACCAATAACCACGAGCACCGTCTTCTTCTTCAAATAAAGATCCTAGTTCCTTTCTATTTGGCGCAAATCTAAACTTCAGCTACCACCGTCTTCTTCTTCAAAGAAAGATCCTAGTTCCTTTCTATTTGGCGCAAATCTAAACTTCAGCTACGATATCAGGGTTGTTGATGATCAAAGCATATCTCAGTATAGAGGTTGATGCTAGTCCTTTCTATTTGGGAGCTGCGCAGACAGATGCTAGGGATTTGTATTTGGCGCAAATCTAAACTTCAGCTAGCACCGTCTTCTTCTTCAAATAAAGATCCTAGTTCCTTTCTATTTGGCGCAAATCTAAACTTCAGCTACGATATCATCATGATGATCAAAGCATATCTCAGTATAGAGGTTGATGCTAGGGATTTGTATTTGGGAGCTGCGCAGACAGATGCTAGGGATTTGTATTTGGGAGCTGCGCAGACAGATGCCATGAATCTGGAGTATTTGGGAGCTGCGCAGACAACTCAGCTTCTATTGGGGTTAAGCTTATAGAAGGGTATTCCAATAAATTTGTAGGGATTATATTAGTCGCACGTGTGCCTCTTTTCACAATCTCACGGAAATCTGGAGTACGGCAAATAGCAAATGCCTGATCCTCTAAAACGTTTGCAGCCTGGATAATAGGCTAAAACGTTTCTTCCTCAAGGTTTTTCTTCTAATTTTCTCTTTTAAAAAATTCACGAATAATTTGTGATTAATTTGCAGAGCCTCAAAATCGCATGTTATTCAAAAAAGTTGGTGTATCTGTGACTATAAATACCGCCGGAAATCGACAGTTCAAAAGTAGATAGCCAACTAAATGGACCCGAAATACCAAATAGGTTTCTTAAAAAAAATAAAAAAACATTGAACTCTTCATCTAATCTACTACATCTTTCTTTACATCGAATGACACCGATCCGAGAGGCCGTGCAGTTAATCAGTTCAACATAAAACTTTCAGAGATATATATATATATATATATATATATATATATATATATATAGAGAGAGAGAGAGAGAGAGAGAGAGAGAGAGAGAGAGAGAACTGGAGCGCCTGGGCATATTCTCGACGCTTGCGGAGTTCACGGAGGACTTGTTGCAGCTCATAAATTGGAGCTTTCTTCCCCTCATTGGCCTGTTTTTCAAGCTCTTTAACAACGCTAATATTACGGTTTCCGAGGGGGAAAATCTGCTTATAAAACCTAACTCTCACAGACTAAAATCTGCTTGTAATTCCATTAGTGATTAGGGCATCGTGCAATCGAAAGGATCTCAAACGTTTTGACAGAGAAAACAAGCTCGAAGTCATGAGAAACTAATTTCGATATAGGATTTGTTACCTACGAACGAGGCTAACGAGACGAGTTGCCGCTGGAAAAAAGTATTAGGGGTTTTAAGCTCGTCAGGGGTTTAAGCTGGACGAGTTGGTGTTAAGTACTCCATCCGTCGACCCTGGGTGGTACACTGGTGAATTTACATCCGCTAAATTGGTCAAACCTCGGGAAATGAGAAAAATTTATGACCAATCACCAATGGTCAGGTCCAACTGGTTGAACTGGATTTTGGGTTCAATCAGTTTTGCATCCCAAGAGAAGAATCTTGACTTTCAGTGTTTTTATTTTGGGAAAATTAGAAAAACAACCTTAAAAAATAAATGTTTTCGCAAAAAATTCCAGAAAAATGCTTTGAAAAAACAATGCATTCGCAGTTTTTTGAAGTTCAGAGATCCGTGAGATCTCAAGTCCTCATTAAAAAAATAATGCTTTCACATATCTCAGAACTTCAAAAAATCGTGAAAGCATAATTTTTTTAAAAAGTTTAAGTTTTGGAACTTTTTGCTAAAATGTTTATTTTTTAAAGTTGTTTTTCTAAAGTGCCCTTTTATTTTTGCATGATGACATGCAATCAAGATTCTCCACTATCTAAGGGCTGCAAATCCGGTTGAAAACAGAAAATCCAGTTCAATCAATTGGACCTCACCAATGCCAAATTCATAAATTCATTGGTCTCATGTTAAAAGAAAAAAATGTGCACTTTTGGGCCAAATTCATAAATTCATTGGTCTCATGCTAAAAGAAAAAAATGTGCACTTTTGGGCCTTGTTTGGGAGACCTAAAAAACTTGTTTGGGAGACAGAAAATCGCAAGCAGAACTTGCGATTTTCTGTCTGAATCAGTTGTTCGAGAGTTTCTCTGGAGTTGTGCTTTCTGAGTCTTTTTGAGCGAAAGCGACATCCCTTCATCCCAGTTTTTCGCTCGAAAAGTCTTGAAAATTTGAGGAGTTTAGAGGAAGGGTTGTTTATAGCAAGGATCAAAATTTCAGCCGAAATTTTCGGTTTTGGTCTCCACCAAAACGTTAATTTGGAACCGAAATTTCGGTTAGATTTTGTATGGGGTTGAAATTTCGGTCCAAAATTTCAATTTCAGCCCCTCCAAAACCGAAATGAAACCTGAAATTTTGATTCTTGGTGTATAGATCGCTAGATATGAGCATCGGATATCCTTTTAGTTGCCACTAGAGCAATTATTAAAATATGCAATAAAATCATAAATTTAATAGATATATAATTTTTGGAACATATCCCAACTCAAAGAAACATGTATATTAAATTTGCTACATGTATATAATGTTTTTAGTAATTACCTTCTATAAATCATATTTCAATAATCTGAGCGAAAATCCAAAAACACTTGAATGAGGCCTTAAGATTGATTGGCCTCCTATGTGAAAGTTTCAATTGATAACTAGGTGCCCTAGCGAGTAGAGTTGGTATTAGTTTACTAACATGGGCACCACTCAGGTGAAAAGGTCAATAGGAGTTCTCCTTTGACCTTAGGACTTGGACGGATTTTCTTGACTGGAAAATCTGTGAAAGTTGAAACAAAAACATTCACTGATTTCCATCCTCTAAACTAGTTGTGCATTTCCGAATGCTTAAATCACAAGATGCCAAAGTCGGGTTAACATCGGGCAATGGTAGATCCAACTGATTGAGCCTTTTTTTAATTTTTGTTTAGGGAAAACTAATTGGAGTCAAAAGAATCAAAGAATAGCCCAAAGGCTTACAAGGGGCACCCGCCCGAGCAGCAAAAGGCCAGGCACAGATAAGTTTACATAGTAAAAAGCAAAGGAGAGAAAAGGAGAAAAAGGGGAGCCTCATGTGGAAGAGAGGCTGCGCAGCTTTTCAAAGGTTTAAGCTTCCAAAGCTTCCAGCCAAGAGAACATGCTTTCACTATCAACCAGTTAGCCATCATTGGATGGAAGAGAATCTTGACTTTCACAATTTCTATTTTCATATGATGATTTCAATCAAGATTCTCTTTTATTCAATATGGCTGTAAAACTGGCACTAAATTAGATATCACTAGTTGGATCTGACCATTGTCCATCTAATACCAACTCTTGCCAATGCATTACGTGCATAGCGGTATATCGACAACAAGCTTGTGTATATTTGACATTTGTAAAAGTAATTTTTTTTATAATTAACAATTTCTACAAATATCAAATTCCCCAAAATATATATTTTTTTTAAAAAAGAAAAACCCCATAACCACCACTTTCTCTAAAAAAAGTTGACTACACACAAATTTTAGACACTGTTAAAGGATAGAACTGACCTTTTAGGGATAACAAGGTCTCAAATATCTGTCAATTTAGCAATAAATGTTCTAAAAAACTAATTTTGATGCATTCGGGAGCATTAGCTTTTGTAAACTTCGGCATTTTCTATGTAGAATAATTATTTACTGATATGAGGGAACCTAAAATCTATGAATTTAAAAAAATGTGAGGGGCATGATTAGACAGCACACGGTAGCTTATAAGCGTAAAGGTCCAATAGTTTATGTTCTTAGGCAAAGGACCACGTTATCTGCTTCACTTAGGCGATGTGATGAGGATGTAGATATATCGTGTACTCCGACAGTGAGGGAGAGGATGTAACAGCCCGGATTTCTGCACCTAGAAATTCGTGTCATCAGAATCATACTCTGGATGATCCCCAGGACAAATCACGAAGTGTCTGCTCAATATAGCGAAAATCAAGCAGACACTGTCCAGCAGTGGTAGATCGAGTTATCACAAGGCATTTAAAATAGAAAGAAGCAATAAAACAAACATGTATCTAAATATATAAAAATATACATTCCCAAAAAGGAACCAAGAAGAACCAATGGTGATAGACATCCATCACCCAAAACAATGGTTCCTAATAATGGTTCCAATAGAATGTATAGTAATACTATAAAATGAAGAAAATATCTACAGAAAGTAAATACAGAAGTGGCCACCAGGCGCACAATAATCCAAAGGTTTACACAAAATCCCAAAAATAACAGACTCGTATACCCAGACTAAGGATAAAAGTCGTCCGCCTAGACGCTCCCTCGCCTCTACCCTGGATCAAAGTTAAAATCTGGTCACTCTCGGTAGAAGTACCGCGTAACCTAAAAGTGATTTAGAAAGGTGGTGAGCTACATCATAGCTCAATAGAAGAATTCCAACTAAATGAATTGAATATGCAGATCATGCTATCTCATAACAGAAATCAAATCAGAAACGTACAATCATGACGAATCAAATCAAATACTAAGCTTTTAGACAAGAAATCAGATGTTATGCAAGTATATTATCAGAGAGCTTAAATTGTGTATATTTAACTTAAGAAACTTCCGTGACTATATAGCACGGAGTAAACAGGAATGTCCGATAGGAAACCCCAACCAATCGTCGTTCACATGAACAATTTTGAAAGTGCAACAATGCCTCATCTATAGAGTGCAATTGCGCCGAGGATTACAAGCAGGTGCACAAGTGTGTCAGGCATCGGATATACCGCCGGGTCGGTGGGGATCATCTGGTTTAAATCATCAAATCACATACATATATACCTCACAGATCAGATAGCAGAAATCAGAAGCAGATTTCAGGATACGAATCAGGAAACAGAAATCAAAGATAGCAGGAATTTATGATATGCATACATGCTTGTTAAAAATAGAAATCAGGGCACAGATATAAAATAAACATGAAATCATACTCAAAAATAGTTTAGGTTGGTTTTCCCCTACCTCAGGTCAACTTATCTTCTAAGCAAATCCAAAGCCTTTTCAAGGTGTCAGGGTTTGATTCCTAGATCATAAACATAGTACTTAAATGTTAGGGATGTCAGAAAGCTAACCGGCACAATGTCCGATGGTGTTTAATCCTCAAAACCAAAACAGAACTAAAACAGGGGTGATTGATCGATCACCACACTCATTGATCGATCAATACCCCTTGTTGATCGATCAATCCCTCTCATTGATCGATCACCACCCTCTGAGTTCTCATCCTAACAACCAAATTGATCGATCAATACACTTTATTGATCGATCACCTGTCATCATTGATCGATCAATACACTCATTGATCGATCAATAATCCCTCTTCTACACTCTTCTATACAGTTTAAATTGATCGATCACCACCTTTGTTGATCGATCAATGCTCCCTGTTGATCGATCAACGCCTCTGATCGATCACCAACCCTTTTCAAAAACTCACCATACATTCACATTAACTATTTATCTGATTGATCGATCAATGCCCTCATTGATCAATCAATACTCGATGCTGATCGATCAATACTTCTGTTGATCGATCACCAACTGTCATTGATCGATCACTCTCCTGTTGATCGATCAATGCCCTCATTGATCGATCAATGCCTAAATTGATCGATCAATGCCCTTCGGGCATTGAACTTCTAACATTTTGGGTCTCTGTTCCCCTATTCTGTCCTATATAGATTGATCGATCAATGGGCTTCATTGATCGATCACCACTGCTATTGATCGATCACCACTTGTGTTGATCGATCAATAATGACAGAAACTCTGTCATTAATGGAGTTCATCTCCAACCCTATTTTTCATTAATGGTTCTCAACTCCCATTATCACCACATCTATGCACCTACTTGGGCATCTTATTTGCCCCTATTTAAACATACAAACTCACCTTTGTTCGGGCCCTTACGGGGTTTCGGCTAATCGATTTGAATGAGGGTTTCGGATCTAGTTTCCGGAGTTTGTCGTCGCTACGGCTTGGATAAGTCGATGCCCAGTTTCCTTTCAACCCTCTAGACCATACACACTCTTAAGCTAGTGTGGAGTGTCCTAGCTCATCTCTCAATCTCTCTCTCTCTCTCTCTCTCTCTCTCTCTCTCTCTCTCTCTTTAGAACTCCCAACTCTAAGGCTTGCAACCGGGTGAAGCTTCTTTGAGAAGCTTTGCCTTTTAATTAGCTAAAGGGTTTGGTTTCGGTGCGAAGCGATAACACTGCAAAAGTGTGTTAGGCTTATCCACTTGAAATAGAGTTTGGTTTCGGTGTTGAGCGGCACACGATGCGTCGGTGCACGGCTTTCACACTAAAGGCCCAAACACACATTTAAACTTTAATCCGTCCGTACAAGGTTATTCTAATATTATTTAAATATTTATTATTATATAAAAATCTATGATGACATCGATTTTCGTGTCGACCACACACTCGAGGTCAGTCGAGTTCGGGTCTGATTTTTCGGGTTATTACATTCTTCCCACCTTAAAGAATTTTCGTCCTCGAAAATCGACATGCCAGTTTCAATAAGGTATGAGTATAATTCAATATGCCCAAAAATTATGGTCATGACATTTTCCTCTCTTCAAGGAATTTTCGCTTTCGAAACTGCAAAACATACCTAAATAGGTCTACTATCCCCACAGATTTAAACAAAGCAGTGATAATTATGTCACAAAATTTTATTATATTATAGTAATAGATCAAGATAGAATAACTAAGTTCTAATTTATTTTTGCCAATAATATTTTCATAAATTTTAATTTATTTTGATTTTTCGTGCCAGGCACGTATATCAAAGCAGTCGAGTTCTGTTTAGAATTTTAGGGTCATTACAGAGGATGATAAACTGATGAGTAGTGTTATGTGTGAAAGCCATGTAGAGGCGTAAGGGGAATAGTGGTGCTCCTTCTAGTTCTAGGAGGAGAACAGAGGAATGGGAACCTGTTATAGATTACTCAGTTGGCCCCTTGGATGCATTGTTGTTCAGGGAAGGGAAGCTGGAGCAGAAGAGGTTAAAAAGATTCCTACGTTAAGAACACTATGTTCGAGTTGAAGATGTCGATTGCAAAGTTTTGTGACTACAATCACTTCCTTGCATTTTTCGTTGTTTCTCGCTATTTCCAGCCCATTTAAATACAATAGTGCAAGTGGCTCTCAAAGTCAAGGGACCCACACCACATGAAGTTGCCAGGTCATTGCTTGCTGAAGAATTAAATGATTTGAATATGTGCAGGCAGTCTTTCAGGGAATATGAGAGAGGGGTGCATACTCATATGTGATGGGTAGAGTGTCCCTACTAGCAAATCAATTATCAATTTTTCATTCTCCAATCCAGTAGGCAGAGTCTTTAATAGGTTCGTAGATGCATCTAATCAAATCCATTTCGCACATTCCTTTTTCGGTCTGATGTATGAGGTGCTGGAGGAGGTAGGTGAGATCAATATCGTGCAAGCAATCACTGATAATGGAGCAAACTGTAAAGCTGTTGTGTGCCTACATATGAAAAATAGACACCTGTATTGGACCTGTTGGGGGCCCATTGCATCCGTTTGATGCTAAAAGACATTAGACAAAGGAAAAATGAAGAAGGTGTTGACATTGTTGCTATAGCTAGGAAGGTGAACACTTTTACGTACAAATAAAGTTAAGTGGTTTGGTTGATGAGAGAGCACACATAAATAGAGATCTCCTATGGCCAGGCGTTACATGTTTTCTTCTATTTGATATTTGGAAATTGCTATTTTCGTTATTTGTCTTTGAGTATTTGATTATATCATTTGAATGTTGGAGAAATGAATTGACATGAGTTATGTTGATAATCAGTGTATCTCATTATTTACTAGTAAATATGTGTGGTTAATATTAGGGAGCCATTACTTGCACACACATTCTAAGTGATTGCCCCAGATTAGTAAAAAAATGGACTTTATTACCTATTTGTGAATGACAAACTTACCCTTGTGGCTGCACCTTGCCTATATAGAGATAAAAATTGAGATGAAGACAAACCTAATTCAGAGAGCAACAACTATGTTTTAGAGACAGTGAAAATCATGTCTATGAGTGCATTCAGCAGAGGAAAAATCTTATATAGTTTAAGGCTATTATATAACCATCGATTCACTCGCCCAATTCGAGGGCACCCAAGCAGGCACAACCAGAGAGCGCAGTTGACATGAAAATTTCGTTCGGCTCCAGATCTGCGAGCCCCATTATGGGGAAAATTTCAATTGCCTCAATCGGTTGGGTCATCTCTGCATAGCCCGATATCACATTCCAAACCGGCATCTGAGTGTCTGTGCCTTGTATGGCATAACCTGCAACCATCACATTCCATAAAGACCACAACATTCTCCATTAAAAAAAAAAGAGTACAGAAGGAAAACAAGATGGGGAGAAGAGAGACCATGCTTTCCTCAGGTACCCAAACAAGGAAGGGAGAAACGGTTGGAGAAAGGGTGAAAGAGCAAGGCAGTACTAATGGTATTATTGGAGCTCCTTCTTAGACCTCACTTGGTTTTGGTGTTTGTTTCTGGTTACTGGTGTTTGTACAAAGGTAATGAGAGATGGGGAGAAGAGAGGGTGGGTCATTGTCTCATGTGTTAGATGAAGAGAACCGAAAGAGAGGGAATGCAGTCTAGAGAGAGAGAGAACGGTATAGAGAGAGTTTCTTGTAGTGAGAGAGGGAGAACGGTGGAGAGGGGGAGACAGAGATTGAGAGAGAGAGACTTGGGCTAATATGAATTAATTAAGGTGCAATCACACAAAGCATGTGCAAGGACAAATTTTGATTAATTCGGTGCAATCACTTAGAATGCGTGTGCAAGTAGCGGCTCCCTTAATATTATTGTTGTAAATAATAAGTTAAAGATAGTTTTAAAGAACGTAAAGTAGGTCAAATGTATACTTAACATAAATTTATTTATTTATATAATTTTTCTAATTGTTCTACTTTTTTCACATTTGTTAATTTTTTCCTGAAAGGAGGATGCGGCCGATACATATCAATATCGACAATTCATATATGTCTAGAGCCAGCTGATAGCTAAACCGATTGCGATATACAAAACCTTGTTGTTGAGTAGTCTATACAAAACCTTAGCTAAGGTCCTTGCTAAAGACTACAACTTCTTATGGAGAACTCCCATCTCAGTGTGTGGTAGCCTGATACTTAATGTTGTCATCTTAGCCCAAGAGGTGATCAATTCAAGGTTTAAATTGAAGAATCATCTATAAAATTGACATAGTCACATAGGGAAGGCTTGTGATAAAGTGAACTGCAGTTTTACGAGTTATATACTTATGCAAATGTGTTTGGGTGAACGATGAATATCCTAGATTAAAGTCTGCTACCCAGCGGCCTGTTTGTTGATCATGATCAATGACACTCATACAGGTTTCTTCAAAATCTCTAAAGAGCTCCGAGGTGGTGATATTTTATCTCCTTTCTTATTTAATATTGTTGTTGAAGCCCTAACTAGACTCCTTTAGAAAGGCAGTCAGATGGGTTTGTTTGGTGCATTCTATGTTTCGGTGAATGAGCATCCTATTACTAACCTTCAATGGACGATGTGTGATCTTTTGTGGTGCTAGTCATGCCGAACCCAAAGGCGTTGAAGGGATTATAAGTGTTATGAAGCTCTCGAGCCAAAGGGCTAATATCTCTCTTATACAATAGTGTTAGGCATTCGGGTGGAAGGCATGAAGCCTCTACTTAATTTAGTGCATTTGATTGGGTGTAGGTGGGACTCCACTCTGTTCCACATATTTGAGGCTACCTTTGTGGATTAGGAAACATCGGGAAGCCTTGTGGAACCCCTGGTTGAATAATTTGACAAAAAATTGGCGTCATGGAAAGGGAATCTTCTATCCATGGGTTCTTGTCTTAATCTTATCAAAGCAATAATCTAATTTTCCAATATCTTATATGTTCATTGGGATGTGCCGGAAGTTAAGAGTATCATTGGCAAGCTAAAGAGAATTGAGGGAAATTTCTTATGGAAAGACATGGGCACAGCCCCAAGTCGGGGTTCGGGAATAAGTTGGAAAGAGTAAAATTCGGAAAAAGTTTGCAAAAACTTCGAAAGTTCGTGCAAAAATGGTGAAAAAACTTGGGCATAAAAAAAATACAATAAAACTATGAAAACATTGAAAAAGCATGATTTTATTGAAAAAGACGCGAAATTTGGGAGTATTTTAAGAAAATGAGATTTTTGAAAAAGTCGCGATTAAAACATGATGTATTCGTTTTAGGAATAAATCACATTTTAACCACTTTCTCAAAAAGTGTTTGAATTTGGTGACTAGAGGAATTTCCATCTAGTCAATAGGGTGTGGTCCAATTAGTTGTGGATGATGTGGCTTGGGCATTCATGGACTCCAAGTCGTGAATCATGCTCTAATTGGAAAATGGAGTTTGAGAGTGTGGGAGGTGTTAGAATCTTGGTGAGTGAGGATCCTAGCGGCTACATACGGGAAAACTAGGAATGGGTGGGGGAAATTGTCTGTGCGAGGGGATACCATGGCTCCGCATGGCGGCGAGATGTATGCTCTATTAACTTTTGATAGAGGTATTCAAATATAAGTGGGGAACGTGATAGGATCTTCTTTTGGAACAATGTGTAAAATTTAATATTTATCATACAAAAAACGACTAAAATTAAAAGAAATTTTATTAAATTTGACAAAATTTCGTTAATTCCACCGAAATTAATGAAATTTGGCGATTTCGGACAAATCAACGAAATTTCGCTGAAAGTTACGTCCAACTTCTGTTTTGGTAAATTTTAGCGAAATTTTGAAAAATATCGGAGAAATTTGTCGGTATGGGAGAAATGAGTATTATTTTATTTGTTAAAAAAAATAAAATTATGGGGGAAATGAGTATTATTTTTTTTAGATTACTATGAAGGAGGGCCCCATTTTAGGAACTCACCATGGGCCCCCAAAATCTCAGGGCTGGCCGTGTTGGGCTGCCTCTGTTAATTATGTCAAGAATATGTCGGCTGAAGCCATGAGAAATCATCGCATATGCACTGATATGAATCAGATTGTCTTATGGAGGCTGATGACCTCCACATGCCCCACCTTCTAGGACATTTTGCAGTCTCTCTCCTTTTTTATGTGTTTTTAATTGTTTTGTCTTTATTATCTCGGCGTGCCCGTCACTGCACTTTGTGTACTTTGCTTTCATATTTTTCTTAATAATATCCTCATTATCGATTAAAAAAAAGTTTTTATCATTTTCCTCTTAGGGTGCAATGAAAAATTGTTTATTAATTGAATGGTTTCAGTTTGGACTTTTTGGGCTTGGGAGAATGGTGGGAAATCAAGGTTCTTGGCAAGGTTGGATATTTTTAAAATAAAAAGAAATATTTGATATTTTTTAAATAAAAATTGTGTTTGATATTATTAAATAAGTAAAAAAGCTTCTTGAAAAGAAATATTTGATATTTTTTATTTCACAGTCAGAAATATTTGAGAGTCGGCTCTCTGGATGAATGTAAGCCAAAGCTACTGACGTCCATTCATCTTAACTTTTTAAATATGTCAATACTTGTTGACACACTTTCTCTTACTTTTCTAAGTGGTGTTTCCCAATGGTTACTTACACAAATTTCAAATATCGTTTTGAACCTTTAGTCTTTTTAAAGGTCTCTCACTCACGCTTGAAAGATATCTTGGATTGAAAGAGAAAGCGTCGTGAAATCTTTAAGTGATTCCTAACTCTGGATATTTGAAAATGTCAAAGGCTCTCTATTTTTAGGACAATTATTTCTTGCCTCGAATCGATACTTTCTCAAGTATCTAAATCAATTCTTATTTGATTTTTTGTGTACAATATTTTAGTTTTAAAATTCTTTCTGGTGGATATATTTTTGGCCATCTTTCTGAAATTTCCTAAATTAGCACCAATAAATAGATGGGATTTGATTAATGATTTCACGGAAATGGAGGAGCTTATGGGATGTTTTACTGGTTTACAATGTAAATTAATTCGATAGTTTGAAAAGGGCTGTGAATCTTCTTAGTCTTGAGGAGAAAATTATTTAGGCCATCCATGAAACTTGACGAAAGTTCTGTGGGAGGTTCAGGACACCCTCTCATGTGCTTGCTCATTCTGGGAG
Source organism: Chloranthus sessilifolius (assembly GCA_021018995.1). NCBI lineage: Eukaryota > Viridiplantae > Streptophyta > Magnoliopsida > Chloranthales > Chloranthaceae > Chloranthus > Chloranthus sessilifolius. The sequence goes on from CM037587.1 coordinate 146,451,898, forward strand.
ATTCACGGGGTACCATCTCCTTTTCTTGCTCAGCGATCTTCCTATGAGCTAACAATGGCCATTTCCATTTGTTCTTTTGTTTGACCAAATGCGATAACTGATAAGAACCATATCTACCCCTTTTGTTGGAGATATGGTTGAGATAGGAAAGGTGTGAGGGCTAAAGCTTATGGAACTAAGGAAGCTAGATATATATGGTGTTTCATATTTCACAGTAGTTTGGAGCAAGGATCAAAATTTCGGCCGAAATGACCGAAATTTCGGCCGAAATTATCGGTTTTGGTCCCAACTGAAATGATAATTTGGACCGAAATTTTGGTCCAAATTTGTATGGGACCCAAATTTTCGGTTTTCGGCCGAAATTTTATCCGAAATTTTGATCCTCGGTTTGGAGCTTAATAGTAAGACTCTTCTACAGAAGTTGTTTCTTTTAAGCTTCTCCATAGTATCAAACTTCATATTATATTCTATATTGCATAATGCATCGGGAGATAGGGCACATTAGGGCTGTGCATTTTTTGAGCCAAACCGAACCGAACCGCCGGGTTTGGTTCGGTTTGAACGGGTACCAGGTTGGGTTTGGTTTGGAAAAGGAAAACCAAAAAGTTTGATTTGGTTTCGGTTCCAAGCTAAAACCAAACTGAACCGAACCGAATGTAGTTTGTAAGTAATTATATATATATAGGAAAAGGTGTCGTCCTCCAAGCTTCCCCGTGGCGCCCAAAATATTGTTTCGATGCTATGTGGAGCTCGGGTGCATTGCTTAGATCATCTTTGAAAAAAAAAAATGAAAACTCAACTCCACCGTGGGTTTTTTGAACCGTGAAATGTGGATCAATGAAACCCGTCAAACTTTGACCTATGGGTTTAAAAAGTTTTTTTCGAAATTTATTTTTTTAATATTGATCCATATTGTCCACTTGTGCTCCACGTGGCACTCAAACAGTGTTTTGGGTGCCACGTGGAGCTCCATGTGCATCTTGGCGGATGGTCACCGTCCTCCATTGGAGGACCTAACCGGCTCCCATATATATATATATATATATATATATATATATATATATATATATATATATATATATATATATATATATAGGCGGGGATTTTGATTAATTTTAAAAAGCATTTAAGTAAAATGCATATTTTTATATAAAACCCTACCCTTGTCTTCAGCCCATTCCTGAATCCTAAAGCGGTAAAGTAGAACTTAAAGAAAAATTGGTTGAGAAGTTGAGGAAATTTTGATGTGCAAGTAGAACTTATAGGAAAACCGAAACCGACCGAACCAAATTGAATCAGGTTGGTTTGGTTTAAGAGTTGGACGGTTTGGTTTGGTTTGAAAATCTAAACACCGATTAAGACCGGTTTGGTTTGTGGCTTTGGTCCAAAACCGACCAAACCGAACCGAATACACCCTAGGGCACATGAGGTTATAGTTGACAGAAACTGAGGATGCTTGGGGAACAAAATTGATAAGTTTTCTGGTTGCCTTTTCTAGATATAACCTTTGTTTTCACTGGCCTAACAGAATTGTCGTTATAGCCATCTCGTATAAATTACAATAACCCCCCAGATAGATGATGTGACGATCCAGACCCGACCCAGTATGATATTGTCCGGTTCTACCACAGTAGGCTCCCCGATTTTAAAACGCATCCTATCTAAAGCGGAAGGGACTCACTTGTAACCAGGATCAAGAAGAATTTGCAATCAATGTGGGACTAAAGCATCTCAATAAGTGGGAACAAAGCATCCCAATAGGTGGGAACAGGGTCACGACCCCGGGGATTGGGGAGGGGTAGAGGCCCCGGGGTCGTGACCCTGTTCCCAACTATTGGGTTGCTTTGTTCCCTCCTATTGAGATGTTTTAGTCCCATATTGGTTGCTAATTCTTCCTGATCTTGGGCTATAAGTGAGTCTTCCCCTCCAGATATGACGCATTTTAAAACCGGGGAGCCTAGTGTGGCAGAGCCGGACAATATCATACTGGGTCGTTACAGATGATGAATCATCACATGTAAAGTCTTGATTCTGTGTTCCGGAAGCGATTGTTAATCATATCTAAATAAATTTGTTACTGAAAAAAACACAAATTTGTACCATTTTTAGTTCTATTATCTTAGTTTATAGCTTCATATAATACAATAGACAGATTAAGTTTGTTTCTATATTTCATTAAATACAAACAGATTTATAAGGGTTCAGTCTATTGCTCTATTAGAGGGTGCTCTGAGTTGAAACCTAGAATTGCAGGTCCAATCACATCTTAATTGCTAAAAACCTTCACATGGTCTAATTATGGTGTTTGTTACGGATCTCTTCGCAATTTCTACTTTTGACATTGCATGGATGCAGCTTACTGAGTGGATGAGTAGCAAGGGCCTCGTCACGTTAAAATCCAACAGAGACCATGCCAAGCAGTTGGAACTAATCGGTAGGTCAATGGATTGGATGCCGCTGAAAGTTGCTTCAATGGTTTGGATGAAGACAACAAAACACAGGAAACTTATGGTGCTCTTTTGAGTTGTTATGTCAGAAAGCAATCGACTAAGAAATCCCTTTCCCATCTGCAAAAGATGAAATTGTTGGGTTTTTCCAACAGGGCTATGAACTACAATAGCCTCATGAGCCTCTTCACAAACACTGGCCAGCTTGAAAAGGTACCCAAAGTGTTGGCCGAAATGAAGGAGGACGGAGTCTTGCCTGACAATTTCAGCTATAGAATCTGCATGAACTCTTATGGGGCGAGGTCCGATATTACCCAAGTGGAGAAGCTTCTAGAGGAAATGGAGAGTCAACCTCATATCAGCATGGACTGGAATGCTTTTGCAGTGGTTGCCAATCTCTACATAAAAGCAGGCCTCACCGAAAAGGCTATGTCCGCTCTTAAAAATAATAGGGGATACCGCCACCTGATTTCTCTCTACGGAAGTCTCAGAAACAAGACTGAGATGCTGAGATTATGGGGCATTGCAAAATCCTCTCCTAACAAGTTTAGCAACAGGGATTATATGAACATTCTGGGTTTGTTGGTGAAGGTTGGTTACTTCAAAATAGCGGAAACTGTGATGAAAGAATGGTTTTCTTCTGGTAACAGTTACGGTGGCCATGTTCCTCGTGTTTTCCTTGGGGGGTATTGTCAGAATGGGATGGTAGAGAAAGCCAAGGCGTTGATTGAAAACATGGTGAAGATAGGTAAGAGTGAGCCCGGAATGTTACGAGGTTGTTGCAGCTGGCTATGTAAATAAAGGTGACTTGAAAAAGGGTGTGGAGTTCATGAAGAAGGCTCTTCTGCTACATGCTGGGAATGAAGACGGGTGGGAACCGAATCCCGAGGTGATTGAGAGTTTATTGGGCTGGTTTGGTGATGGAGGTGATGTTGAAGGGACAGAAGCTTTTGTGGATTTGGTGATGACCGTAGTGCCTATGAATAGAGGCATGTATTATGCATTGATCAAGGCTAGTATCAGAGCGGGCAAAGACGTCGATGGGCTCGTGGGGAGAATAAAAGCTGATAACATAACTGAAAATGAAGAAACAATGAAGATTTTTAGCCTCAAGATAACTGAATGATCAAACAGTTACTTGGAGTTGCCGGGGTAGGCCGATACTCTAAATGGATGCTTTTTTTTCCTTTGTTCTTGATTTTTTGGGGGGACGATTTGGTACTAATTAATCACATCTTGTTAATGCGAGGTGCTAATAGGTTTGCCGTTACCTGAGGTTAACTTTCTCCAGATATGGTTTATCTAGGATACTAACATGCAAACAAGGTGTTGAAGATTTATCTGCAGTGAATCACACAATAGAGATTATTTTATGCCCCAAAAGTTGACACCATTGATATTTGGGTAAAGGTTACCTTACCTGGTCCCACACTAATTTGCAGTCATGTGACACTCCGATGGCATGGATAGGGGCGCCTCGATGGTTATAATTATTTTGTAATTTTTTTTTTGAAAAAATTCAAATACATGCGGTCAAAAGAGTCAATTGCACATAAAATGAACGGTATAATCACATTTGGTTCTACCCTTCAATTTTTTCCATAGTTGACCCATTGACTATGTTTTTTTATATTTTGTATTTGAATTTTTTTTTTCAAAATAATTATGATCATCGAACCGCTCCTATCAATGATGCTGATGATGAGATTAGGTGCCACATGGCTGCAAAGTAGTGTGGGATGAGGTAACTTACTTGGACCATGGTACAAGGCTACTTTTACCTTTGATATTTAGTTGTCTTCAAATTAAATAGAGTATATAGTTTTTCCTACATGGCACATATCCCATAAAGAGTCCCATGAACTAACTTATATTCCTCAGTAAGCTGTGCCACGTTAATTAAGAGGGTGTTGGAGACTTGGAGTAACATATTACATCCGGAAGAGTTCCTAGTAGGTAGGTATCCTGCACGTTGCTCTTGGTGCTCAGGGTCACTTTTGATATGCATTGCCATGTTGAATAATCATGTGTTCATGATTTGAGGTGTATGATATTAAAATTTATTGTGAAAAGATTGGATTGAACAATAACCTCCATCACTTGATGTCTAATTTAATGCCCATTAAGGCTAGCTAAAATTAATGATGGCCCCCATAGGGTGTGTAAATAGTGAAATGTTCATTACACGGTGGGGCGAAAGCATCCCTTAGGAATTAGTTCAAGCATCCCGTAGGAATTAGCTCAAGCATATGCTTGGGATATGTTGTTCATCTCAATCTTTTACATTAAAGATTTTTAGATCATAATAAGTATATTATATATATAGACTGTGTTTGGTATTGCTCCATGGATGCAAAGAGCAGCTCCCTATTCTACGCAGAGCAGTTTAGTGTGAGACCGTATTTTGTTGTAAGTGCTCTTACCTCTTTCTGAGTGTAAAAGAGCTGAATTTGGGTCTCTTTAAAAGAATGATTTAAACCTACTCTTTTAAGTGGGCTGTCATTTACCTTGAAAGAGCAATCCCAAACATAGCCATAATGATTCCACATATTGGATGCTCCAAAAGTGCCCTCGAATATCAAGTCACCTAGCCAGTAGCCACTCCAACAACTTACCTTACAATAATACAAATGCGCAAGCTTAAGACACCCCATGTTATAAAAGAAAACAAATACAAATGCCAAGTAACTATTTCTTTATGATTTGGTAGTGGGTATATTAAAAGTAACCTTAAACATATGGTTCACTTATTTTTAGGTTCTATTAGCACACAATCAATTGATTAGAAACATCCTTATTTCGAGAAATTTTGTGCCAGAGCTAGCCTAGTCAAAGGGCTGAGCCCACATGCCTGGCTTGACAATAATACTAGGGCTAAGGCCAACTTTTTGAGAGCCATACAATAAGGCTTAAGCCTTTCAATAAAAGGATTTTAATTTTAAGTCGGCCAAGGATAGGTCACAGCCGGACCCTATATTTGTATATTGTATTATATTTTCACCAAATATATCCTATTTATCTTCCCGTTAGACCATTTCTAACATATTTGCAAAATAAAAAATGTAGGGCTGTGTAGAAAATTGATTGAACCGACCTGACTGACTGAAACTGATCGATATTTTAGTTCGATTTTGGTTTTAGGGCATATCGGTTCGGTTTCGATTTTGGAAAAGTGGCTTATCAGGTTATTGGTTCGATTTCGTTTTCGACGTAAAAAATCTGAAACCGAACCGATAAAAAACCGATAATAGGGTATTACTTAGGTGTATACAAAAATAGTTTTTTTTTTTTAAATAATAGGGTTTACTTAAGTAATAATAGGTTTTATTTGTAAAAAGGAAATCGCAAAAATAGGTATAATTTGTATATATATATATATATATATATATATATATATATATATATATATATATATATATATATATATATATATATATATATTTTAATTTATTAAAAAATTAAGGTTTAGAAATTGAAAATCGACCAAACCGAAAACTATCGGTTCGGTTTCGATTTGAAGGCTTATTGATTCCGATTTGAGAAACTAGAAACCGATAGTTATCAGTTCGGTTTCGATTTAGCATGAAAACCGACCAGATAACGCCCCTAATAGAATGTACTTTTATTCTCTTGGGCACATAAATATTCTTTTGAATTGGATTGCTGTACACAAGCCAATAAAAAGTTTAGTATTACAGTATTACTATTACACCACTTTATGTTATAACCACCTCACTTAATAAAGGAAAAATCTCTTGATTGCTTTCAGACGGAAGATGATTTTTTTTTTTTTTTTTTTTGTTGCATTCTTCTAGAAAACAGATCTTGAGATCACGGGCCCATTATCAATCAGTTAGATAATGATTACACATGACACACATCCCAAAAAGAGAACTTGAACCTCATTTAATGGTACACAATGATCACGTTTACGTTTTTGAATGGGTGCCATGTGGAATCAACATCTAACCGTTTTATTGTAGGCCTATGATCTCAAAATCAATTGTGCGGGAGATTAGGACAAAAAATGATTCTCCATCGTCTGATTCAAAATAGTAAATACAATTTTCTTTTATTTAAACATGGTGGCTGTAATATAACCTGGTGTGATAGTAACACCAACCTAAAAGATTAATAATCACCTATCATGGGCGAGAAAATACATTGTACATTTGTGCGGCTGTGACTTCAACTTCCTTGCATCCACTCATCAAAGAAAAACTCTATAAGAAAGCCCAAAGCCTAGCCCTTGCCTGTTAGGGCCAACACTAAGGCTTATCTTATTCTTAAAGTCGCTAAAACTAAAGCGGTATATTTTATAAAGCCAGCTTGACCCAATACCTGAGTCGGGCTAAACATGTGTTGACCCGGATTGATCTAGGCGAGCTTAATTTTTGATGTGCCAACACCCTGCCCGAATAAAGAAGTAAAGAATATATATATATATATGCACATTTTAATTAAATGTTGTAATGTTTAAGTAAAACTACACTAGCAATCCCAATCCGTACTAGCCACATAAATAGAAATGCTAAAATAGGATTTTCATTTCATAGCAATCTCTATTATGTCAAATTTTATTGAAAAAAAATTTGTCCAAAAAGGGCCTAAAAAAAAACTCAAGCCCAGCTGACCCACTTTGGGCTGGGCTTAGACTGAGTACATTGCAGGCCATGTTAGAGCGGGGCTAAAAATATTGGAAACCCGGCCCGGATAGTTTCGGCCCGGGTTGAATCCAGCCTATTGAGAGCTCTAGCCTGCCTAGTGTTAGGGCGATAAAACGCGGAGACCCGGTCCTTTGACAGAGCCTTAAATCCTAGACAGCACTTAGCGGTAGACGTTGTTTATTCTAAAACCCTACTCACTCTGGCTGGTCATTTTTTTCAGTCTAGACGTAAACCCCTGATACAAATTTATATCTGATGGATTCGAGCTTGTTTTCTCTGTTGAATCGTTTGAGATCCCATCGATTGCACGAAACTCTAACCAGAAACGCAGTTACGAGCAGGTGTTACTCGTCTTCGGAACGTTCATCTCGAATAAATTTGTTTAAGGAGATTAGTCCAATCGGAAACCCTAATATAAATGTTGTTAAGGAGCTTGACAAATGGGTCGATCAAGGGAAGCCGGCTCGAGTTTCCGAGGTCCAACGTGTCGTTAGGGAACTCCGCAAGCGCCGTCGATTTGTCCAAGCCCTAGAGGTTTCTCTCTCTATCTCCCTCTCTCTCTTGTTAATTTCTAGTAGAAACTCTGAAATTTTAGTTAGATTTAGTGATATATATTGAAATTCCGCTATTCTAGATTTCCCTAGCTATGATATTGAAAATAAATAATATAAAACAAATCAATCACCACTGCACATGAGACTTTTATGTGGAAACCCAAAAGGAAAAAAACCACGGGATCTACACCAGATCAAAGACAACAAATAAGTTAAATGGTTACATAAAGTAATGAATGAATGCAGCCTCTCTAGTCCTATCAAACCTTCCCAAACCGTAACGCTAGAATCCACTACGCATCCGTATAGTTCTTTGATTTGTCGCCTTCAACCACTGAGTCGCACGATGGTCCGCACTCGTGTTCAGACGAGCCACAAAAGCACCCTGAATTCTACCAAGATCATTCAATTCCACGAGCCTAGACACGCTCCAACCTGGAAGCGCGATTTTCTTTAGAACATAGAAATAAAACAAGTGTCTTTGAATAACCAAGAGATCTGATCAAAAGTTTCATAGACCAAAATGTTTTTCTCTCACACAGATGGCTGAGCAATAAAGTGGAGATAGCTAAAAAAACCGAGAAGTTCTTAAGAATCTATTTATAGTAGTTGTAACTCCAAAAAGAAATTTAGAAAAATCTTTTACGGAACCAATCTCATGGTTGACCGTCACTTTAGTTGTGGTCAACCACGAAACCAAAGGTGATTAACCACAAAAAGAAACGTGGTCAACCATCAAAAGGATTACAACTCTTATGAACAGTTCTTATAGAACTAAAACACTTGTGAACAAGTATAACCCAATCAAGCGCCATAGGATTCACAAATGAGTAGTTAGACTTGGTAATACACATGAGAGTGAATTAGTAGGTTATCATAGATCGTGAAAATCAGATCTAACATATATTATAACATGCTCTTGAATCACGGTATTGGATATGAATAAAAAATTAGCAAGTTCGATGAAGATTTTAGGGATGTTTAGGTGAGAAGACACCATTTTGGAAAAAAAATCGCTTTAAAGTATACATTTTTTAAATATTTACCGAACAGGGTATGGGATCCTGTTTTGGTAAATATTTTGAGAAAAATATCTACCAAAACAAGGATCTCATACCCTGTTTGGTATATACTACATGGGTTCCCATAACATTTAGCAAAATAAAGGTCTCATACTCCTATTTGATAAATATCTTTAAAGATGTGTTTTCAGTTGATTATCTGGCAAAAGATCCCCTTTATGGTTAACATCCAAAGATTTTGATAGGTTTTGATTGTTTATAAGAAAAGCATTTGGTATTTCGAATCAATGTTCGGAGAAATGCCTAGTGTGAATGGCTATTGATTTGTTGAAATGCTAGTGAAATGGTTTTGTATAAAAATGCATCGAGGTAAGTTGCTCTGCTACAAAATTCTCCGAATTAATCAATTTTGGGCGAAATTGCCAAAATGACAAATGCCCGACTCTGACTAGATGGTGCATTCAACCCAAACCGACCTGACTTGAAAACTCGACCCGACCTGACCCTTCCCGGTAAAAAATTGCATAGTTTCTACCTTTTCATCTCTAAATTATTGGGTAGTCCAGACCCGAAAGTTGCGCCATGCCCGACTCGACCCGACTCATCAAGTTTATGTACCCGAGCAATGTAAACTATCTGGTCTGGTCAGGCCAAAATTTTGGCTGCCCAATGGGAAATCGGCATATGCCTGACCTGGCCCAATGGTGCACCAACTATGTCTGACCTGAAAACCGGACCCAAGCTGGTTAAAAATTCCTTATTTTCCTTGATTTTGTATAAAATATTTGGTCCGGTCGACCCAACCCAGCTTGAGGTTGCACCAGATGCCTCATGCTCGATCCAACCTAATTGGTCAAGCTTATTTTCTCGTCCCGATAAAAATACGTAGGTCAGGTGGGTCAAGTATCGGTTCGAACCGTACCTATGATAGCATTATTTACAAATCCACTTTTTTACACCAGAGACATGGATTTTGAAATTCTGGTGGATTTACCAAATCCAAATCCAAACATGAAAATGTGGAACCAAATAGGGGATTTGGATTTAGGAGATCCTAACCCCAAAATCCAAATCTACGTTCCCAAGCGCACCTTAAAGGTGGTTCGCCAAACATTTTCCGAATATTGGGCTGATTCATCAATTCTCCAATTTTTTGGAATTTTTACCATTTGTTTTTTTATTTTTCCGAATTTTTAGGATTGAGATACATGCTTTGTATTAGTGTTTTGTGATTGTGAATTGTTGATGCATGTGGGTTATGTAATGCACCTATTTTATTGCTTAGAGGCATCCTTTTAATTTTGAATAGGTTAAGATATATATATATATATATATATATATATATATATATATATATATATATATATATATATAATTTTTAGGTTTTTTTCATACATCCCCAAATTTTTCACAAATTGTTCCCGAATTATCCAAATTAAACAAAACTGCACCTCCACCGAATTATTGTTGAACCGAATTTGGTTACTATGGTTATTCGTAGATCTAGTATGTGATAGGGTGTCGTAGGTAACAAAGATACTCATTCTCATCCTCTTGGAGCACGGTACAAAGCCTGTTTATTAATTTGAAAGGTTTTGGCTTAGATTCTTGGGTTCAGGAGAACGGATGGAATTGATGCCGTTCAAAGAAATGGAGGGAAATTGACAGGAAATATTGTCATCATCATCATCGCTTCGTCCATTCTATTTGGGGAACTGAATTTGAAACGTATGAAAGTATCATTGATTTTATCGATTTGGAGTAAATTATGAGGTTTTGGCGCTGGTGACCAATATAAATTGATTTGATAGTTCGGAAATGGCTGTGATCTTCTTACCTTAAGGGGGAAATGATTCAAAGTTTCAAACCACCTACCAAATTTTATTTTTTGTAGAAAAAAGGGGATTCAAACCACCTAAGAGCTCGCACTGAATGTAATTTCTCGGATGACTATTATCTTTAAATGCGCGTTTCTTTTGTTGGAGAGGTTCTTGGGCACCATTTCGTTTTCTTGCTGAATGTTTTTTTCCGGCTCGCTTGCTTGCTCAATCTTCTTCCTATGGTTAGCTATGGCCCTTTCATTTGTACCTTGTTTTTTACCAAATATGATCAGGATTATGTCTTCTCTTTCCGGGCAATGGTTGAGGTAGGAAGGCCTAAGGGCTATGGCTTATGGTTCTGAGGAAATGTAAAATATATGGTGTTTCATTTTCTTTGCAGTATTTTTGAGCTTAATAGCAAGATAAGGTGGCACTTGTCCAGTTTTGTCACATTTTCAAACTCCTTTTTCTATTTTTATGGATTGTGTATAGACACACTATGGTACAGTCGACAGAAGCTAAGGATGCCTGGTACCCAAATCTAATAATTATCTCTGTTACTTTTCTTGATTCATCCTTGTTTTCAGGGACCCATCGGAATTTGTTGTTATAGCCATTGCATATAAATAAAAGTGCAATAAGCTCAAATAGATGATGAATCATCGCATATAAAGTCCTCATTCTCTGTGTTTCATAAGGGATCTTTACTCATATCTGACTCAATTGTGTATCATTTACTGATTAAAAAATAAAAAATTATAAAATGAAGGTGGCCATCTGGAAGGGTGCATTTCAAACCCTCTCTCTCTCTCTCTCTCTCTCTCTCCACCAACCAAGGTGTCTAACTAGGGATCGATATCGGTTATCAGTTCATAGAGGACCGATACATATCGGCCGATACAGATTTTTTTATTTTATTTTAAAGGTGAACAATTTTTAAACCAAATTCAAATCAAGGGGGTATCGGCCGATATCGAATCCGTATCGACCGATATGGGCCCGTATCGGCTGATACCAACACCATATACCAATACGACCCCAATACTGGTATCAGGGAGGTAAATTCGTATCGGTTTCCGGCAGAACCGATACGTATCGGTATCGGCCGAGTTTTGATACTATGCTCTCAACACCTAAAAGGAGCAAAAAACACTGCATTGCTAACACTATTGAAACAAAAAAAGCACCACTTTGCCCACTTATCCACTAGGTTCTGCTTCATCATCACCTTGCCCCATCCATTTGGAGTTGGCTTGTCCATTAGATTCGGATTAAGGTTGGAATCATAGGTTTTGATGTTGTTAGAAGCGCCTGTTGTTAATAAGTCTAATTTTGGTGTCAGTTATATACCTGGTTATAATTTTCCCCTCCTCTCTACCTGTGATGTTTCATGGATGCAGGTTGCTGAGTGGATGAGTACTAGGGGTCTCGGAAATTTAAACTCGAGCCACCATGCCGTGCAGTTGGATCTAGTCGGTCGGGTTCGTGGGTTGGACTCTGCTGAAAGTTACTTTAACAGTTTGAATGAAAACAACAAAACAGAGAAAACCTATGGGGCTCTCTTGAGTTGCTATGTCAGAGAGCAGTTGACTGAGAAGTCCCTTTCCCATATGCTAAAGATGAAAGAGTTGGGGTTTGCGAAAGAAGCTCTGAACTATAATGATGTCATGTGCCTCCTCACAAACACTGGCCAGCATGTAAAGGTCCCCGATGTGTTGGCTGAGATGAAGGAGGACGGAGTCTTGCCCGACAATTTTAGCTATAGAATCTGCATCAACTCTTATGGGGTGAGATCTGATATCGCCCAAGTGGAGAAGCTTCTAGAAGAAATGGAGTGTCAACCTCATATCACCATCGACTGGAACACTTACGCCGTGGTTGCCAATATCTACATAAAAGCAGGCCTCACTGAAAAGGCTTTGGGTGCCCTACAGAAATCCGAAGAGAAGCTTGGGGTAAAAAATGGCACTGGTTACAACCACCTGATTTCACTCTACGGAAGCCTCGGAAACAAGAATGAGATACTGAGATTGTGGGGGCTATTGAAATCCTCATTTAACAGGCTTATTAACAGGGATTATACAACCATGTTGGGTTCATTGGTAAAGATTGACGACCTTGAAGAAGCCGAAACTGTGCTCAAAGAATGGATTTCTTCTGGTAGCAGCTACGATGGCCGTGTGCCCAATGTTCTTCTTTTGGGGTATTGTCAGAGTGGCCTAATGGAGAAAGCTGAGGAGATGATCGAAAACATGGTAAAGATAGGCAAGATTCCAATCCCAAATAGTTACGGGATTGTGGCATCAGGTTATGTAAATAAGGGCGATATGAAAAAGGCTGTGGAGTTTATGAAAACTGCTCTTTCGTTACATGTCGGGAACGAAGGATGGAAACCAAATCCGGAGGTGATTAAGAGTATACTGGGGTGGTTTGGTGATGAAGGTGATCTTGATGGGACCGAAGCTTTTGTGGATTTGTTGAAGGCAGTAGTGCCTATGAATAGGAACATGTATCATGCATTGATCAAGGCTAATGTTAAAGCGGGTAAAGATGTTGATGGGCTTGTGGAGAGGATGAAGGCTGATAAATTTAATGAAAATGAAGAAACAAAGAAGATTCTGAGCCTGAAACAAGACAACTGATAGATCAAACAGTTACTGCTGTTGATCAGAACTCTGAATTTTTATTATTTGATTTCCCATTTTCAGTGATTAAACAAAGATTCAGCATGTTTATGTAAGGTATCAACAGGTTTTGATTCATGTCAGATTTTCCTCTTTCCCTGAGTGGTTTATGGGTACTTAAAATTTAGCGGTTTTATCAAAATATGCCCAAAATCTTACTTAGTATCAGAAAATGCATATTTTAATATATTTACCAAAACATGTTGCTGCCCTTTTTTAGGTAAATAAGGGTTTGATTTTGAGGCATGTATTGGTAATAGTGCTGCACCCGAGCTGGTTCAGTTGAACAGCTCAACTCAGCTCTGCTCTATAAATGAGAGCTTTTGCTCTCCTAAGCTTTGGTTCACTTAGTTACCAAGTTAGAGTTGAGGTAAAAATGGGAAGGGCAAAAAAATTGGGAATCATTTGACCAAAAAGTAATGGAAATAAAAAAATATTGAAACATAAATATTTTTTTGATAAAAAATAAGAAAAATAAAATTTTGGGAATTTTTAAAAAAATAAACGTAAAAATTGTGATTTTTTTAAATTAGTACATGTATTTTTGAAAAATAAACCTCTTTTAAACATGTTTCCGACGATTCATTAAGAAAAGGCGTTTTAACTTAAACTGGAGATTTTCGTAACTACTTGAGATCTAAGTTGAGTGGACTGGAGCCTTAATCTATAATGCTCAGTCGTATTGGAGCGGAGCTCGAGTTGGGTCATATATATATATATATATATATATATATATATATATATATATATAAGAAAATCCCTTCTTAGGCTGTGGTCTATATAGGGTTTGAACCCTATGACATGGGCCATTTGGGCTGCCAATTGACACTCAATTCCAAAGTTGTATGTCTCCTTTGGTTCACTTTTTCCCTTAGGGTTTGGTAACGTGGATTTAGATTTAGAGATTTTAAATTCATGGATTTAGATTTAGAGATTTTAAATTCAAGCATTTCAAATTCAGAATTTGAAATATTTGGATTTGCAAATCTCTTGCTTGGATGTTTAAGCATTGTCTTAAAATTTGGCCCAATGATTTATAGATACTTCATTTGACTATTTTTTTTATAAAAAGAATTTATATTTCATTAATTTCCTTCATATATTCTATGTAAGTGGGGATGCAAGTTCAATGTACTGAATCAAATAGAATCTGATTTTTTCAGTTTTTGGTTCAGTACATGACAAATCGAAACCAAACCAGAGTATATCGTTTTCGATTTCAGTACACCGAATTCCTCTAATGCAAACCGTTCCTGAACCGAAACCAAATTTTTCAGTATTCGATTGAAAAAAAAATTCGAAAATTGGTGCAACCAACAATTTTTTTTTTCTGAACCTAAATCAAAGCAAACCAAACCGAACACCGCAAAATTTGATTTGGTACACCAAAATCCTCTACCACAAACCGTTCCCAAACCAAAACCTAATTTTTCAGTGTTTGGTTCGGTCTGCTTTGGTTTGGGGGTTCGTAAAAAAGAAAAAGAATATGAAAAAAAAAAAAAAATCGAAAATGGGTGCAACCAATAATTTCTTGGTTGCACCCAAGGTACACTAGACAAAGATGGGTTGCAATGACCAAAAATTAGCCATTGCAGCCCAACGGCGACTGCAACGGTTGGTTTTCTAGCGTTTGCAGTAACTACTTAAGCTTGGGTTGGGTCAGGTCAGGTCGGGTCTGGTTCGGTCTCGTACCAGTTCAATCCGGTCCATTTACTACCAGTTCTGCCCAATTCGATTTAATTCGGGTTGCCTTATGCCCAATCCAACCAGATCAATCAAACTTAAAAATACTCGGCTCAACCGGATCAAGTATCAGGTCGAACGGTACCTATAATAACACTGGGTAACAACTTGTTATTCACTAAACATAGCCAATTATATGTTGGTGTAAGATTTGAATTTTCAAATAACGCCAAGGAGGTGTTATTTATAAATCCACTTTTTTGCAATATAGACATGAATTTCTAAATTTTGGTGGATATACCAAATCCAAATTCAAACACAAAAAGGTGGAGCCAAACAGTAGATTTGGATTTAGGAGATCCAAATCCAAATCCCCAAATCCAAAACGTTCCAACCGCAGCCCTAGGGTTTTAAAAAACTACAAAAAAAATTGGAATTTTTGAGATCATGGGCAAACCATCCATTACTAAGCAGAGCTAACAACTAAAATATATCCATTAAATCATATGATGGAGATTGTTTTTCGTCCTAGTCTTTCACACAATGAATCTTGAGATCATGGGCAAACTATTAAATGGTCAAACTTTGACTCTACATGACATATATTTGAAAAAGCGATTCGAGTAGCACATTTGATTAGAGTTAATCTACAATGATTGTCCACCCATCGTGTGTGGACACAGCAATCCACCGATGTGGATGATTGTGCATCCGCCACATGCGCACTCCAAATTCAGCACATACCGGTCAGCACAAGATATAAATCCCTAGGGTGGCCACAAAGGGGGGGGTGTTTCAAACTCAGGTCTCCTGCATTGGAAGCAGGTACGTGGCCAACTCGCCTAATCCCTTGAGGTTAATGTGTGGATTGTTTTAATGCACATGATGGGTGGACATCCATTGTAGACTAACTCTTTGATTATGTCATAACTTTTTCCAATTTTTGGGATGCGTGCCATCTAAAATAAAATTTTGATCGTCTGATGGTAGGTTAATGATCTCAAGTCCGTTGTGTTGAAGATTGAGATGAAAAACCATCTTCATCATCTTATTCAAAGCAATCAATGGTTTTCATCCGTGGTTAGGGAGAGGGATATGCAGAATGTCGTGGGGATGCTGCTAAACATACTCCAGAAGTTAAAAGTTGAAGGAATTTACTTGTTTTACAACCATTCGATAGAGAAAAATCTTGACTCCGTTGGTATAATTGGTTGGACCTTACCATGGCCCTAAATATTTATATTTAGGGTAGCTTTAATAGCATCCACGGAATCTTTCAGGCACCTACACCTAAATTCATTGATTACTTCGGATCCGATGATGGAGATCGCGTTTCACAAAAGGGATCTTGAGATCATGCCGCACCTATTAGATAGTCAGTTCAATTCTACATGACTCATATCCCAAAAATGTGACCCTAGAATTTTTATTAAAAAATGTGGGCCCCTAATCGCGAAGCGTTGACACCTCGATAGCGAAGCGTTGACATCTCTGGAGATAAGCGCTAACACCTCGATGCGCTGGCACCCCAGGAGAGAAGCGCTGACACCTCGATAGTGAGGTGTTGTCACCCCATTAGCGAAACACTGACACCTTGGTAATGAGGAGAAGCGCTGACACCCCGGGAGGTAAGCACTAACACCTTGATAGCAAAACATAGGCACCCCAATAGAGATGCGCTAGCTCCCCAAGAGAGAAGCCTTGGCACCCCGGGAGAGAAGCGTTGGCAGCTCGGATAGCGAGGCACTGACACCTTGGTAGAAAGCGCTGACACCCCAGTAGTGAAGTGCTGATACCCCAGTAGTGAAGCGCTAACACACCCCTTTAGTGGAAAAGAGGTGGGTTGGTGGGGTTTTGACACCCACGTGGTCAGGCATAGGGTATTTCAAAAATGTTATCTACTTTTTTGAAAAAAGAGGTAACTATTGTTAAAGTGTGATTAAATAATTATAAAGCAACACCGGTCACTTCACAAAAATGTGCTACATGTCACACCCATATCAATAGGTGCAGAGATATCTCTACGCCCAGGCACATAGTCCTTGGCCTCATATATTACACTTCTTCGAAACTTAAAACCCTAATTCTCTCCCTGACCCACCTCTCTCATAATCTTCCATCGTTGTTCAGAAAAATCCCTCAACTTTGACGCCGATAAACTATTGTTACGAGCACCTGAAGATTCCATAACTTCATTAACTAAACCATTACCGTTAACTCTAAGGAATAAAAAATCAGCCGATACTGATACGTATCAAGTATCCAACTCGGTATCGGTATTGGCCAATATGAATCAGGAATTAGCCGATTTTTGTAAATTTTTTTATTAAAAAAACCCACCGATACGTTTCGGTATCGGCCGATATGTAGCGGTCCTCCGTGGATCATACCCGATTTGACTCCTTAGTAAATCCCATTAATATGCGAACGGAAAGCGTCGAGTTGGCATCCATATTAGCACCCAAAAAAATCATAAGTTCATCAACTAAACCCCTGCCGTCGACACATGTCAACATTTTTCGTTCTCATATTAACGAGTGTTGACTCTAGGAGTTTCGTTGATAAACTTATGAAATTTTCGGATGGTCGAACAATAGTTTGGGTGTGTTAGAGATATCGGGGTCAAAGTTTATGAGTTTATTTGAAATTTTTCCTTTTATTTATTTGATATTTCATTAATTATTAAACTTAAATATGAAATTCGGTCTTAATCCCCCAATTTGAATCCCCTAATCCCTAATGTAATGGGGGCTCGCGGCGCGGCCATCCGGGCTAGCCGCAAGGCCACATGTGCCACTAGTGCGTCAGACATTGGTGGGTTGAAGGGTAAGATATGGGCGCAACACAGACGCGACATGACCATGCGGGGCGTTGCGGCATATTGGAAAAGTATATCAAACCAATATGTTTGAGGTCCTTCCATCATTCGGGTCAAGTTACTGTTTTACTCTTATATAGGAGAACATGAGTTGGGAGTCCCCTGACCCAACACGTGCACTAGCCTCGTTTTCTTGAGTGCATGCATTCGGGCCATGCTTTGAGCGTGGTCGTCCTAGCTACGTCGTGTACTAGGGTCATCGTATTTGGGGTGGTTTCCAACCACCTTCACGGTGCGGGTCTAAGCCCAAAGGGGGCTCGATATATGCTCGTCGCTGCGTATCACATTATCTATCGTTGTTGTTTATTGCATTCTCGGTCGTCGCCGCCGTCCTTGACCTGTTG
The DNA here is from genome assembly GCA_021018995.1 of Chloranthus sessilifolius. Classification (NCBI taxonomy): domain Eukaryota; kingdom Viridiplantae; phylum Streptophyta; class Magnoliopsida; order Chloranthales; family Chloranthaceae; genus Chloranthus; species Chloranthus sessilifolius. The sequence continues at coordinate 146,469,997 of CM037587.1, forward strand.
CGTTGTTTCGCAGGTGAAGTACTAACGTAGAGGTTGAGTTAAAACTTGAACAGATCAGACATCATACTCTTCGTAGCATCTGGGAATCCGCACTGCATTGCTCAGTTATGAGTTTGAATTAGGCTGACTTAGCACATCAAGTATTAGGTGTCGCATGGGCTGACACTGGACAAGTGACCCCGTGACACCTAATCTACGCATATTTTATAACTTTCATGCAATTACTTTTGTTATACCCTAATCCACTTATCTCTACCCATTAATTTTTCATCCATTATTAAACCTAAACATTGGCCTTCTCATTAGTTGAATAGAGATTTACGGGGTAGCTTTTGTTAGAAAACATAGTAGTGCATGGACTTCATTCTCTCCATCTAGTTATAATATCTCTGTATTTTAGGGGCTGCTACTAACCCCCACCGAATACTAAATGTCCTCCATTAAGTATGGCTCAAGACTGGTGACGGCTTTGAATTAAATGATGGAGATTGTTTTTCGATCAAGCCTCACGCAATGTTGATCTTGAGACCATGGGTACATCATCGGGCAATCAGTTCTTAATTCTACTTGATACACATCCCAATAAAGTGACCCAAAGATCACAAAATGCTCACACATCAATTTTGAGATTTGTGCCACGATGAATAAAAAATTGACCATTTAATGATATTCTCAAGATCTTAAGATCAACTGTGTGAAAATTGTAATTAAAAAAGATCTCCATCATTGGATTTAATGCAATCAACAATCTTCAATTGTATTTAATGGAGGATATCCTGTATTTGGTTTTTTTTCTCCCTTCAGTTTAGTTGACTGAGTTTCTTATGCTGATTATTGTCATGGGTTTCGGTTAGATAATTGTTGTCATATATGAAAGGGGAGCCATTACTTGCACCCATTTTTCAAGTGATTGCACCGAATTTAAAGAAAGACTTAATATTTTAAAGACATGTAATATGTAAAAATACAATATGAGCCGTCTGATCACTACAAAAGAAGACTATTAGCGGTAGTCATAAACTGCCGCTATTAACAAAAAAAACTGCCGCTAATAGTCTTAATAGTTTTTTTGTTAATAACGACACTTTTTTGCTGCAAAATAATTGCCGCTACTAGTCTTATTTTTTGTAGTGGATTTGAAGTTCATGATCAATAGATCTCTGGTACATAAAATTGGAGCAAAACATGATACTTGTCATTTGATCTATTGTAGTCAACTGCTGAATTATATAATAGCCTTTGACTCCATTTAATCAAATGACGAAAATTATATTTTGTTCCAATCTTTTGCAATTGATATCTTTAGATTATGACCTTCAAATCAAATAGCTTAGATGGTGTTTTCACATAATAGAGGTCATCAAACTTACAAGTCATTCTTTTAAATTCGGTGCACTCACTTGAAAAGTGAGTGCAAGTAATGGCTCCCACATAAAAGTGGTCAATATTTTTTCGTCCCAATCTTTTGAGACAATAGATCCTGAGATCATGTACCATTTCCTCGTAAGCACTTCCATTGGATGTATGTTGATTAAAATCATCCACATGATATTTATATCTAGGGGTCAATCTAATTCATTAATGGTTCAGTCATGGCTTAACATTATTATTTACAGTTCTTATAGATTAAGCTGTGTATGGCATAGCTCTCTGTTAGCCCTTGTCACAACAGACTTTACCTGTTTTGGTTTGTTCCCATTATCTTTTCTAACTCCTTCCAAAGAAGGATTTACCTGCTCTAGTAGCCACCTCCCTACTCTCTACTAACTCCCTACTAGAGCAAATAAAATCTGCTCTGACAAGGAGTGAGTAGATAGGAGGGTAGAACTGCTAAATAGGTAAATCTTTCATAAAATCTTGCTATGCAATGAGTTGAGAAGGGGTACCTGCTATAGCTGGTAGCAGGATGCTAGCAAAGAGAATGATAACTTGCTAAAGCAGGTGAACTCTGCTATGGCGGGGCATAGCAGAGAGCTATGCCATACGCAGCCTTGGATTCTCCAATTAGTTTAAGCTGGTGTACAAGAAAAGATTAAAATAAATGAATAAATATAGAGATAATGGCTCTAACCGACATTTACACATCAAGTGGTGTTTAAACGAAGAAGTTTTGATCTCACACCATTGAAGTGTGGTTTGCCATTGGCGCACATTTATGATCAATCTAAATTGCCAAGGTGGCAATCGATCATTAGATGATATTTAGCCAAATAATCATGCCCATAGGTGGATGTGAATCATTCGATTGACTATCTATAATATCAGCCATTAAAACTAAGCACACCCGTTGGCAATAGAGTGCACAAATCGGATGGTTCGAAACTATCAAAAACTGTAATTTTTGGGCTCGTTACCTTTCAATCTATGATTTATCACTTTGACGGTGTAGATTACCCACATTTAAAATCGTTGAGGGTATTATTAGGTTTGTGGGCCATACATCTCTGGTTAGATGGTTTGTCGAGCAAAGCCCATCTAACGGTTTCAGATTTAGGATTTCACTATATATACATAGCTATTTGTTTTGAGTGCATGAGAAAGAGTCGCTGTAAATACATGAATTATTTTTTTGCCTCTAAGCTAGTGGATTATATGCGTGACTGTTGTGGGTTTATTTGTTTTTTTGCCCTTTGAGGGTTTCTCACGTAAAATCTGTGTCGTATTCGATTTCTTCTTTCTTTGTTCGTTGTAGTGGGGGATCATTTAAACACCTTTTAGCATTTAAATGACGGTATAGAGGGTCGGTCTCCTAAATAACTCATGTTTAAATGGCCGTCAAGTTTCGAGGTTGGATTTTCAAAAGTACAGATGCTTGTGAGATAATGCGATGAAATTTCAAGGGAGTTTATAAAATTTTCCCGTAGATTTAGATAGGATGTTATTAATAGTTTATTTATTTGTTTAGTATTCTGGTTTTACTGAGAATAGTTAGTTTAGGTCTCTTCACCTGAATCTTATTATTTGGAATGAGAAGAAATTTATTACTGAAATCGGATCTTATCCACAAAGACATGCCCTCTCCCTACGGTTGCAAAAAAGCAAGGTCCTGCTATGGGCGCACCTACTTTTCCTTCACGCACACTGTTTAATAAAACAACTTTGCATTTTAGAGATTTGTCTCATGTGAAAACACCATCTTCATCGTCTGATTTAAAGGTCATGATCTAAAGATCTTTCATGCAATAGATCGGCATGAAACACAAAATCTTTATCATATGATTCCATACAGTCAATTGTTGAATCGGACGATGGCATTTGACTGCATTAAATCATACTTCATGACTATTTTTTGTGTTAAAGATCTTTAACACAAGGCCTTCAAATCAGACGACACGAAGAAAAAATTGGAATGCGCATAGCAGTGCCCAAAAGAAAAATCAAAAATTGACCAAAAATCGAGCCTTCCGAACTAGATAGAAACTGATACCAAACCCATTCGGCCCAATTCTGTTTCGATTTTGCTACCTAACAACCGAAAATCGGATGGGTATGGTGAGAAAATCTAGAAAAACTGAAAAATTAAAAAAATTGAAACAAATAAAAAATTATGAAGAAAAACAAAAAATTGAACAGACCAAAACGAAATAGGATCAGTTCGATTTTGGTTTGAGGGGTTGAAAAAATCAATTAATTGAAACTGAAACTGAACCAAAAATATGAAATTTCGGTTCGGTTAACCGAATCTACACCCCTACCATCTCCTTTTCAATGGTGGGCTAGATAGGGTAAGAACCCTATCATTTTTCATCCACAATTATTCCTTAATCCTAATTGGTCTTCTAGTTGGTTTATCGATGAGCTAAATACAATTGTATGGAGTAGCTTTTGTTAAAAAATATATTAGTGACATGACTTCTCTCTCTCTCTCTCTCTCTCTCTCTCTCTCTCTCTCTCTCTCTCTCTCTCTCTTTGTATTTCAGTTTGATAGGCATGCTTATTTTAGGGCGTTGATGCTAAACCGCACCAAATACTGAGGTTGTGTATGACATAGCTCTTTACTAGCCTTTGTCATAAGAGAGCTCACCTCCTTTAGTAGGTGATCAGTGGCGAAATGTGACTATATTTCGTACATTTAGCTAGCCGATGAAAGCATCTTATGGTTGTTATGTAGTTTCAATGTTTATAAGTGTTTCTGACTGTTGAGGCGTAAAAGGGCATAAAAGAAGATAATTAAAGATTCGTTACACAGGAGCAATTGACTAAAAGTCAAAAGAAACACCGAAATCTGTGAAGTAACTTAACATCCACCAGGAGAATGGAGATTCTACCCCTAAGTGTCAATCGATTGAGGACTATGTGTCAATCGATTGACAGGAGAAGATAACTTTGTCCCCACTTATTTCGAATTCAAAGTCAATCAATTGAGATTTAATTCTCAATCGATTGAGGCTATTAGGGATAGGGTTTGCTCGACCCTATAAAAAGGAAGCTACGACTTTTGTAAAAGGAATCTTCTTTTCATTATTGTTTTAAGGGCTTTCTTTCTTCTTTTCTTATAGGGTTCCTCTCTCAGTAGATTGTATTAGGATTTTAATTCTTCTTCTTTCCTACAGTTTTTAGAGCATAGATTGTACTTACGAACAAAAGTATTGTAAAGAAAATTTTGTGATAAATAAAAAAGTATTATTAAAATAATGTCTTCGGATCTACAATGAGCTTGTACACCGAAGATGAGCGGCTAAAGTCATTTGCTTAAGGAGGAAGCGAACCGTAGATAAGTAACTGTTATATTATTATTTCTACAATTTTATGGTATTGTCATTGAATCATTCTATTATAAGTATGTGCTTGGTTGAATATTATCGAGTTTTCGTTTACGGTCGTTGATCGTGGTTATCAACGACCGTAAAAGAAGCACTTCATCTAGATCTGTTCCTGCAGGCCAATCTAGACTGCAGAATGATTAATTTATCATTGTCATGACTTAGAATTTTGAGATATGCTATACTTTTTACATGATTTATACCGCAATGATAAATTGAGTCATAATTTTTAGATAGGGTATACCGGATCTATAGTCACGTTCTTCTCGATTCATTTGTTTTCCTAATAAATGATGGTGTTTTAACTTAAAATGAAATTGTGAGATTGAATGGTAAAAAAGTTACGAATCGATGGTTAGCTAACTCCTTGATCAATTCTTAAACTATCATTTTTCTTCTTTATTATAATTTGTTCTGGCCTAGATTGACTTTCTTTTATTGCATTGAGAATCGTGTGGTACTTGTGTCGTAAATCAAACTTTCTCCCTTGGTACTTCCTTGGGTGTTTTAAATTTCTGAAAGGATTAGATAAATTTCATGTTTTCTCTGTGGTTCGACATCCCTGATCTTACCGTGCTACAATAGATCTTGTGCACTTGCATGGGTACAACTTAAAACCGATCAGTAGGTTCTCATCCTTTTTGCTAACATTCTACTACCTGCTTTAACAGGTATCCTTTTTCCTTGATAACTCCTTGCATAGCAAGATTTACCTCTTCATCAGTTCTACTCTCCCCTCTACTCACTCCCTGCCACATCAGATTTTATTTGCTCTAGTAGGGTGTTAATAGAGAGCAGGGAGGTTGTTACTAGAGCAGGTAAATCCTCATTTGCAGGGAATTAGAAAAGAGAATGAGACCAAAACTAAAGCGGGTGAACTCTGTTGTGGGTGGGGCTAGCAGAGAGTTATGCCATACACAGCCTGAATATCCCCCATGAAGTATAGATGAAGACCGTCGACTGTTTTTAATTGAACGATTGAGTTCGTTTTTTGTTCGACACTTCACACAACTGATCAGCGTATTTATTCTCCTTGACACACATCCTAAGAAGGAGACCTAGAGACCACTTGCCACACATAATGCTAACATGACACTTTTTGGGATGTGTCTCCTGGAGTAATTATGTCGATGATCTAAAGATCAATTGTGTGAAAGATTGGAATGAAAAAATTATCTCCATCATCGGATTCAATGAAGTCAATATTTCTCCCGCTGTACCTAATGGGGATAATCGGAGTTTGGTGAAGGGTTAGCAGTAGCTCCCTTATTTTAGTTGAATGACTTTTTTATGGTGATTAAGGTTGTGTATGGCATAGCTCTTTGCTAGCCCTTGCCATAGTAGAGTTCACCTGCATTAGCAGGTTCTCATCCTCTTTGCTAACATCCCGATATCTGCTTTAGCAGGTACCCCTGATCCTTGATGACTCTTTGCATAGCAAAAATTTATGCAGGATTTACCTGTTCAGCAATTGTACCCTCCTCTCTACTCACTTTTTGTCAGAGTAGATTTTATTTGCTCTGGTAGGGAGTTAGTAGAGAGCAGGGTGGTTGCTGCTAGAGCAGATAAATCCTCTTTTGCAGGGTGTTAGAAAATAGAATGAGAACCAACTAAAGTAGATGAACCATCCTATGGCAGGGGCTAATAGGGAGCTATGCCATAGGCAGCCTAAATGTTATGGGTGGTTAGATATTTGTTGCCATATATAAATGTGGTTGTCAAGATAATTGTTGCCATATATAAAAGCGGTCAATATATTTTCGTCCCAATCTTTTGATGCAATACATTTTGATCTTTTGATGCAATACATTTTGAGACCGCATACTTATAATCTGACGGTCAAATTTTAATTCTATACAACCCAAAAAGTGATTTAGGAACTATGATTGATGTACGGCAGATTGATCCCAGCGTCCAGATGATCTACTACGAGTGATTATAAAACGCCTAGCCTCTTCGCTTTCCATGACAAATTGATCCCGGCTCCCAGATGACCTACTGCGAGTGATTATAAAATGCATAGCCTCCACCTATCTAAATTAGGTCATGGAGGGGCCCATATCGGCCGATACATATCGGTGATATCGATACGGGACCGATACATATCGGTATATCGGCCGATATTTGATACCTTGAGTAAGATGCTAAAATGTTAAAAATTAAGGACAAACAGATTTAGACAATTGCATGGTTAGACGGTTCATTTTGTAGCAATTTTAGGTCTTGGTCCATGGTGCACATAAGTTTTTTAATGCAATCTTAGGATTAATTCTGTCTACATGATTACCCCTATGCATCACATGATACCACGTGATGCTAAGATGGTTCCAATGTAATGAACCGATTCTCAGTCACTCTCAAGAGTAAATGGGTTGATTATCATACACGAACTCTTGTATGATAATTATACGGTTATGATAATTATACCCTTAATTCCGACTTTTGTTTTCTATGAATTGGGCCAAAATGGCAAATTATTTATTGAGAATTGAATCATCCTCAATGCATTTTCTTTTATCTTAGAGAGGGATCCAACCTTATAATTCAATTTATTAGTGACTTATGAAGCAAAATTGTAGCTGTAGGTTCAATGCTGGCATACTAGAATACAAGGATATGCATTGATAATCAAATTAATGGTCGTTTATGATTATTGCAAACTAAAGTAAGGTGTCAAAATCGGTATCGGATCGGGTATCGATTCATGGAGGACTGATACGTATCGGCCGATATCGAACATATCAGATTTTTTTTAAAAAAGAAAAAAGAAAATAGAGAATGCAACTTTAATAAAACCCGCATTGACATGTATGTCAATACATAGGCCGATACGTATACCTTACAGAGAACACAACTTCAAAGAAGATGAGACGTGGAGGAAAGAAAAAGGGCTTCTCTTCCCAAAGCTGGCAATTGTATGTCAATAATGACAGGCTGGATTGACAAGACATTCTAGACCCTTGAAAATTGTTGATTGTGTCGGATCTGCTGATAGATGTACTATTTCATGCTTATATTTAACAAGATAAATCTTAAGATCATGGATCAACTATCAGACGGTCATTTTGTATTGCATGTGTCACAAATCCCCAAAATATGACCTGTGAATCATATGAAACACTTCACGCTCAAATGTAATTTTAAGGCCATTTTTTGGAAAATTTTGGTACATGGAATTAATAACTAACCGTCTAATATATGAGCCATGCTCTGAAGATCAATTTTGTGAAAGATAGGGGTGAAACACGACCTCCATCACCTGATCTAACGTAATCAACGGTTTTAAAGGGGTCTGAGACTTTATCCCTTTCAGTAAATAGGTGGGTGCGAACATCGGTACCCTTTAAGCCTTTATCCTTTACCCTTTAGCCTTTAGCCTTTAGTTTAAGCGAATCTCGAAAATAAACCCTATTTTCCCATACAACTGTTGACGCGTATCACCATGCCAACTAAATGAAAGCGACCGCCTACTGTAATTGTTGTAACCGAGTACTCTTCTCATCTGGTGGTCACCAGTCACCACTACACTACTATTTACACCACCGGGATGACCGATATCTGATACGAAGCACGCAGATACACGGGCAATACCTGAAACGTATCGGTTGGCCAAAAAACCGATATGTATCGGTATTGGCTGATTTTTTATTCCTTGAACTGAAAGAAGGTGGTATCTATGATTGTGTTTATATGTACAAACAACCTGCATTTGATCATCCTTTGCTCAAAAATCACTCAATCAAAGTCTATGATTTTCTCCCTATTTTCATTTTAACGATTATTTTAGTTTCCTCTATGAATATTTTTTTTTGCAAAATTAAATATAATTGGCAAAATCCTTTCACTTCATTTAAATGAATTTTCTCATTAACTACAATATTGCCAATGCTAAAGTAGAGGGATATTAAAAAGAGGAAAGTACCAAAAGGCGCCCTATTAAAAATGTATGACACCTTTGTTAGAAATTTTAAAACTTTTGTGGTCTTGCACATTGTGGATAGTCCCACATTGTATAAAATGGTTTTTGGCTTTAACTTTGGAAGGTGGGGTATTCGGTCTAAGGCTTGGATCCTTCACTCAGGGGGCATCGGATTTTGTACATTGCATCCCTATGCACTTTCAAACACACACATACGTTGCATGCTTGTCTAAAGCTGAGTCGGGCCATGTCGGGTCAAACTGGATAGGAATGAGCACATGAACTTGGTACATTGCAGTTAAAATTAATTTTTTGAAAAAAAATTATTTTATGTTTTAACTATTTTTTTACATTGAACATTTGAATTTTTATCGTTGTCTCTATTTGAATGGTTGTTTTGACAACATGTAACAAGTTTTTATTTATTTGAAGTGGTGTGTTTTACACCCTTTCGTGTGGTTCATAGATCTACTACCGTTGAGCGAATGGTTATAGATTTATGACCCTAGATTACCATAAAGTATTTTTTACACCTCTTGGTTATCTATATAAGGAACCCTAAGTCTACAAATTTTTTAACTCTGAAATCTCTCTTCTACTCTCTATTTATGGTCTTTAAAGGTCTTTGATCAGAGCACTCTTGCAATATCTTTGTTTTCGGATTACCGTTAACATATTCACCAAATCCTTCACAAGAATATAAAGTCAAACCTTGTGTCTTGGAACCAGTTTGCAGCTAAACTGTTGGTAACCACTTGCAATAAGTACTAGGGGTAGATATTTATTTAAAGGCAATAACATTTCTCACGCCTTAGATCAGTCACTTGTATTTTTCGGTTGTACACTTCTCTATTTTCCATCAATATTAACCAGTACTCATTGCCAACATTCATCTTCTTCTGCTCCTATTTTGTCCAATAGCATTTGTAAGTTGGACAGTTTTGATGGAATGAATTTCAAGAGGTGACAACGACAGTCATATTTTTGGTGACCACATTGAAATCGTGATGTCCTCACGATCTATATCTAACCGTTGGCAAATTATCAACTATTATTGGAGGCTGCAAAAAGCAGAAATGGGAATAAGATGACTACATTTGCAAGGATTACATTCATAATGTGTTGTTTGATTCTTTTTTTGACGTGTACTGCACCTACAACACATCAAAAGAACTTTGGGGTGCACACGAGAAGAAATACAAGACTGACGATGATTAATTTTTTAATTTCAAGATGGTTAATGATATGCTCATTCTTAGCTAAGAATATTTTTAAATTATTATCAGTTATAGGATTTCTAATGGGTCTTATTTCCATGAGGATTTTCTAATTGATGCGTTATTCACCACATTGCCTCTATCTTGGAAAGACTATCGTAAAACCCTTAAACGTAATAACGTAAAGATTTTAATGGAAGATCTTCTTCTTCATTTACTTATAGAGGAAGAATCTCGAGTTAGGAAAACACCAAAGATCATATTGAAATGACATCAAAGACACTTGTTTGAGTCTAAAGGTAAGGGTTTAACGTCAAGGAAGATTAAAAATTCCCACTCTAAGGAGAAAAAGAAATGCACCAAGACAAAGATACCGAAGAAATGATGTGTACTGCCATTGTTTGTAACCTGTTGAGCACTTCTACTAGAAATTTCGCCACTTCAAGAACTTGAAGATTCAAGTGAATAAAATGAAAGAAAAGGATAAATTCTTAGTCATTCGTTCAAAAATCAATATGGTTGGTGACATTTACGACTGGTAGAGCAACATGGAAGTCATAAAACATGTTTGTAATAATTGCAACTTGTTTGTGACGTATGAGAAGGTCGATGATAATCAATATCTTTTGTGAGGAACTCGACTACGGAAAATATCATAGGAAGTGGGAAAGTGAAATTTAATTTCATATCCGAAAAAGTCGCAATACTTGATGATATGATCCATCTACACCAAAATTTATAAGAATCTGGCAATGATCAAAATTCCGGATTTCGTTTTGATTTCAATGGGGACCGAAACTGAAATTTTGGCCGAAATTTTGAATTTTGGACCGAAATTTTCAACCCCATACAAAAAAATCAAAATTTCGGACATTTCGGCAGAAATTTTGAACTATGAAATCTAGTGTTGGGTGACTTACTAATTATACATGGTTTCAAGCTTTTGTTTGAATCCTATAAGCTTATCTTGTCTAAGAATAGTAATTTTTTGGGGAAGGACTATTGGGATATGTTCAAATTGAATGTAACTAATCAAATAAATGATGATAGATTATGACATATTCGTTTTAAATCTATGAGAAGCATGATTAGTTTAGATCTAATCCCAAAGCATGGATTCTAGTTTAGATATAATCCCAAACCATGATAGTTTGTATATGCATATGTCCTCATGACATATGCATATAGTGTACGTAGTAAAATCAAAACAAGTGGAAGTTTTTTCCTAGTGCTATGAGGATTTCATGCTTATTAAATTTAATTCATAGTGATATTTGTGATTTAAATAATATCCCTATTAGAGGGGATAAACAATATTTTATAACATTCATAGATAATTTTTCTCGATATTTATATATTTGTTGAATACAAAAAATAATGCTTTAAAAAAATTCAAAATTTATAAAGCTTTGGTGAAAAATCAATTGAATAAAAAGATTAATGCTTTTAAATCCGATAGAGGTGGAGATTAGGTGTCTAAATGAATTCTTTGATTCTGTGAAATATATGGAATTCGCTCTAATTGAATAAAAAAATATGGGGAGAAGCGTTGTTAACTTGATACATATTAAATAGAATTTCACATATAAAAAAACTAATGTCACCCTTTAATTCTTTTTAAACATTGGATGAATAGACATTGTAATCTAGACTACTTCAAAATGTAAAGCATGATGCATCTGTCCTCATGAGTCATGACAGATGCATATAGTGTACGTCGTAAAATCAAAATAATTGGAAAGTTATTTCCTGGTGTTATGAGGACTCCATGCTTATTATATTTAATTTATAGTGACATTTGTGATTTAAATAGTATTCCTATTAGAGGAGGTAAAAAATATTTTATAACATTAATAAATAATTTTTCTTGATATTTATATATTTGATGAATACAAAAAATATGGCTTTAAATAAATTCAAAATTTATAAAGCTTTGGTGAAAAATCAATTGAATGAAAAGACGAGGCTTTTAAATCCGAAAGAGGTGGAGAATACATGTTTAAATGAATTTTCTGATTCTATGAAATATATGGAATTCGTCATGACTAATGCCATGTTTGTAAACTCTAATTGAAAACATGGTGAAGATAGGTAAGAGTCCAAGCCCGAAATGTTACGAGCCTGTGTCAGCTGGTTATGTGACATGAAAAAGGGAGTGGAGTTGATGAAGAAGGCTCTTTCGTTACATGCTGGAAACGAAGAAGGGTGGGAACCAAATTCGGAGGTGATAGAGAGTTTATTGGATTGGTTTGGCGATGAAGGTGATGTTGAAGGGAAAGAAGTTTTTGTGAATTTGGTGAAGACCGTAGTGCCTATGAATAGAATAGAGACATGTATCATGCATTGATCAAGGCCAGTATCAGAGCGGCCAAAAACATCGATGGGATCGTGGAGAGAGTGAAAGCTGATAACACAACTGAAAATGAAGAAACAAACGTATCAAAAAAAAAATGAAGGAACATTGAAGATTCTTAGCCTCAAGATAACTGAATGATCAAACGGTTACTTGGAGTTGCCGGGTCGGCCGATAGGAAAAAAAATGCTTTGATTTTTCTTTTTTCTTGATCTTTTGGGGGGACGATTTGGTGCTAATAAATCACATCTTGCCATTGTGAGGTGTTAATAGAGATCTGCCTTGACCTGAGGTTAACTTTCTCCAGAAATGGTTTATCCAGAATACTAACATGCAAACAAGGTGTTGAAAATTTATCTGGTTGCCAATAATTTTAAAAGAAATTGACTGCGTTGCCATTAATTTTAAAAGAAATTGACTGCAGTGAATCAATGATAGAGATTTTTTTATGCCCCACGGTGATGTGCAGCCACGTGACACTCCGATGCCATGGATAAGGGCAGCTCGATGATCATAATTATTTTGTAATTTTTATTTTTTTTTAAATTCAAATTCATGCGGTCAAAAGAGTCAATTGCACGTAAAATGAACGGTATAATCACATTTGGTTCTACCCTTCATTTCTGACTGTAGTTGGCGCATTGACTATGCTTTTTTATATTTTGTATCTTAACTTTTTTTTTATATATAAAATAATTATGATCATCGAGCAGCTCTTATTCATGAAACTAATCGGGGGAATGGGTGCCACGTGAATTCAAACTAGTGTGGGATCAAATAAGTTATCTAAGTTATCTGGTACATGATATCAGGCTACTTTTACCTTTGACATTTAGTTGTCTTCAAATTAATTAGCATATATGGTTTTTTCTATATGACACATATCCCATAAAGTGGCCCATGAACTAACTTATACCCTCAGTAAGAAGTGCCACGTTGATTAGGAGGGTAGGGTGTTGGAGTAACATACTACATCCATGAGAGTTCTTATTAGGTACCCTACGCATTACTCTTGGTGCTCAGGGTCACTTTTGAAGATGCAATGTTGAGTAATCATGTGTTGTTCGGGATTTGAGGTTTATGATCTCGAAGATTTATTGTAGAAAGATTGGATTGAACCAAGGTATCAAACTCGATATCGGTATTGGATATTGATCCATGGAAGACTGATACAAATCGGCCCTTTAAAAGAAAAACAAAAAAATAATGTCTCGGCTCAACCCGATACCGAGTTGGAGGACCGATACGTATCAAAACCGATACATATCGCTGATACGTATCGGTATCGGCCTAATTTTTTTTACCTTGGATTGAGCAATAACATCATCACTTGATGTCTAATTCAAAGCGCACTAAGACCAGCTAAAATTAATGATCGATTAAGACTTATATGACAGATAATTTTAGATAGAATTGATTGCTTTCACTTTGAGGATCGAGGTCTTTTTCATTGAAGATCTGTAATTCATAACACTCATTATATAATATATATAATGATAAGAAATCCAACGCGCCTAACTCAATCTCACAAAATAAGCTTGTAAAGTGAGGTTTGTCCAAGAAATAAAAAGTCAAAGAAGGGCTAGCTCATAGCCGATATGGGATAAATCAAACATGCTCCCGCACGTGTGTGTGTGAGATTGAGCTAAATCATGTCAACAAGAAATGAGTGATGTGAGGAGAAAAAACGGCTCTGATACCATAATAATTTAATGGGGCTCAACTCAATCTCACAAAATCGACTTAGAAGGTGAGATTTGCTCAAGATATAAAAAGCCCAAAAAGAGCGAACCCACGACTAATGTAAGACAAAGCCAACACATAATGATTTCACATGATTTATAGCCCCAATTAACTTGATCAATATCAAGTCACCTCACCACTCCAGCAACTTGCCTTATAAGAATACAAACGTGTAAGCTTGAGACACCCTATCTTACAAAATAACAATAAAAATGCCAAAATACTATTTCTTTATGATATGGTGGTCGGTACTTGATCCACTTGCAGCAAATAAAAAAAGTACTCTTTAGAAAATATGAAAGAATATTAAAAATTACCTTAAGCATATGGTTCACTTATGTTTAGGTTCCATGTGCACACAATCAAATGATTAGAACCACATGACTTCGAGCCTTGTTTGGAGAATTTTTCTTTACTTTCGATTAATTTAGAGATTTTTGGGTCAGAGCTAGCCTAGTCAAAGGGCCAAGACGACATTAAAAGCTCTGCCCAGCTTGACCATATTTGGCCTAAGGCCAACGTTTGAGGGGCCTATGATAGGGCTTAGCCTTTCAATAAAAGCCCTATGATAGGGCAAAGCCCATCCTTATATATGTATATTATATTATATTTTCGCCAAATATTTCCTTTTAGCTTACCATTACACCATTTATAATGACTTTGTACTAATAAATATATATTTTTATTAGCATGAGCACATAAATATTCCTTTGAAAATTTTGTATTTTTCTATAATATTATACCGCATAGACAACTTACATGGGCCTTACATATGGCAGAGAGTATAATCATAGGTCAAAATGCCGGGTATCCAATACGTATCGTCCGAGCTCAAAACCGATACGTATCGAACGATACGTATCCGAATAGTAAAATATCGGATGATACATTGAATATATCGTCCAAGCATATGTATACTAAAACCGAAACGAAATCCGATTCATGCCCACATACCTGTCTTGTTCCCTTTTATTTTTAGGTTGTGAAATGACTATTGACTTAGTATTAGAATGCCAACATTGATTAATATTTCTCTTTGTCAAAATCATCAGCTCCCCACATCTATTTATGAACCTTAAAAACATGAAAGTATACTTTTGACCTTTTACTGATTTGGCAAACGTTTTTATATTGTCTCTCATGATCATAGTAAAAATGTGTTGTGGATTCGAATATGAATTATTGACTTTTTTTCATTTTATTTTTCTATTGATAATAGGTTTATGGTAGTAGCTAATGCAATTGCTGCTTTATATTCCCTCACTCAAGTCCTGCGATGTGTATCCAGTATTCTCAGAGGAAATGTTCTATTCAGCAAGCCCTTTGCTTGGGCTCTGTTTTCCTTCTTGTTTCTGTTTTATCTTTACATGATACTTTTATACCTCCCTATAGAATACTCCTGAATATTTGACTTTCACGAATCACAATGTGCCCATCTAAATGTCAAATATTCAATGTATATCATACGGTATTCAAGGGAATAATGAGATCGACATAATATTGCTTACCATCGTATATCTATAACCTATAAAAAATGCATAACTAACGGACAAGTTCTCCCTTTTGTATCAATAGGTACAAGGTTGATCTATTAGTGAATCTTGAACCATATGTATGTAAGGTATTAGTGAATCTTGTACCATTGAAGACATATTTCGGCTAAAATATTAAGATTTGGGCCGAAATATTTCGGTTTCAGTCCCCATCGAAACAAAACACAAATATATAATTTCAGTAATTTGCGGTCCATAGTGAACTTTTCAGCCGAAATTTCGGTGTCGGTCCAGCCCGAAACCGAAACGAAATCCGATTCATGCCCACATACCTGTCTTGTTGGCTTTTATTTTGAGGTTGTGAAATGACTAATGACTTAGTATTAGAATCCCAACACTGGTTAATATTTCTTGTTGTCAAAATGATCAGCTCCCCACATCTATTTATGAGCCTTAAAAACATGAAAGTCCACTTTGAACCTTTTCCTTGTTTTCTTCCAATATGTTTTTGTAGCTCTTTAAATTAAATTCAATTTTTCACTATTAATATAGGTATCTAAAGTTTGACTTTCTTTCCAAACTCCTTTGGTAAATTTTTTTAGACCCCTGTTTTACTGCCATGTTCTTAAAAGATTCGATTACTCGCTATCATTTCAAAGTTGCATCATTTTAATTAACTTGCAGATTTTCCATTGGTTTTATTTATTGCTATGACTTCATTATTAAAACGTATAATAATGTGGACAGCTTACTTGGATCACTAGAATGGAGAATTCTTATTATTGAGGTACTTTAATCATGTTTAGACGTGCCCCGAGAAAGAATAAATGAAATACTATTAGATTCCTAATGTTTCTAAAATAAAAGCGAGGATGTGCTGAAGAAAGCATGTCGAAACTAAAGGAAAAGTTGTAATGAAGTCTCATCCAACTAAGGGTGGAGCCTCTAAGACAGGCTATTATTTTGTTTTTCATATTTGAGTTAGATGCTTTTCTTTCCAAGTAGAACAAGTGATGTTTTGGAAGTTTGTATTTGGTCACGTGTGATCATTATTAACTTCTTTTATAATTGGCCAAATGGCATGCAAATATGGAAGCTAATCCAATATTTATGTTTTATATTCAAAACGATATTAAATCATTGAATGTAAAATAAGTAGTATATCTTGGTCGAGTAGCATGGATGCTAATCAATTTGATCTACACCATACATATCTCATATGCATTACTTGACCTCAATGGCAAGCCCCCACTTAAATGAAGCACAACTTAAATCACACCATCCATCATACAGACTGTTGATTGCTGATTGACACTCCCTAAAATAGACAATAAAACACGCCAGGTATTATATTTTGCCTTCACAAGTGCATTCATGAGACACATTTGTTATGGTGTATATTGGATTGGGACATACATGTTAAGGATTTTCATGCGGACAGTCTTGATAAATGATGCATGTCATATGTGAAGACATGATGACTCACTTACGAGCCATTGTCCAATCTCTAAAATTCAATCTGAATTAAACTAGAAAATTAACTACAATTAGGAAACTGCCCATAAGGAAACCACCTAAAACAAATAAATAATTGTGTAAGCACCAAAAGATTTTCAATCCAGATTATTAAACCGTCTACTTGACAAAGTAGTTATCATTGAATTTCTAGAGGTTAAAACAGTGAATAAGATTGTTTAATTGGATTCATTGTCAATCCTTAAGAGCTCCCTTTGAGTGTAGCATCTATTAAGACAAATGATCATGAGAGTGGCATTCATTGAGAGGAGTGTGATCATTAAAAGTATTAACAGAAAGTTGTGTGGTTCTCTTTTATCATTGATGACTTGTGATTTATTTAAATTCAGTTTATATATGAATGAAGAAAGTTGTTCCACACCATTTTCTTTTATTTCTTTCATTAGAAAATTATGTGGAGTATGCTCTTGTTGTCCAGTACCTCCGTATGTATCAAACCTTCAATTCTCTTTTATATGGCACATCAAACTTAAATCATTTATTTTGGAATTTTGTTTTGGAAGGACCCTTTATTTTTTGAGAAAATTCCGGCTATGAGAGACTGACCATAGATACAATACCAATACAAGAAAATGGAAAAGTATTGCTATATAATGTCAAACTCGAAAGTCTCTTCTTACACCCATCCTAACCATTGAAAATGGCTAGCCTGTGATTTTAAGTGAAATATGAGAAACAACAATGATAAAGAATATTTATCTACGCAAAGCGAGCAATGGGAATACTAAAGAGGATTGCTAATGAATGCATGTCAATCTGGTTTTTATGCCTCAGGTTAATTATGTATGGACCAGCCTTGATAAGATCGCAATTTTGCAACCTAGAGTTTGCAAGTTCAATATTCGTTTTACCCATTAAAAAATATGCAGCTAGAGTTTGCAAGTTCAATATTCGTTTTACCCATTAAAAAATATGCAGATGTCAACCTTTTCGTTTTTTTGGGCAGATGTATTGGCGTATGTCGTGATGAGTCCTCAAAAGAGCGTTTAGATGCAACATGCGATGAGGTAAAGCTATGCCGCTGCCATGCAATAAAGAATTCCCCCGAGCCTGCCCTCAGAGTTTGAATCTCGCTTCAATTTACAGGCCTTTAGTCGAGTAATCATCGAATCACAATTTTTTTTTAATGTTATACTTAAAAGACGACGATGGTCTCGAGAATTCATTTGCTGGAATTTCCATGGATGATTAATAATAAATATGCACTGGTTCATATTGTTGTCTTGTTCTTGTACTCAGAATATGGGACTGAATTTTTTTTATCTCATGATGGGATTTTATATTGTTGCATGGAGTCTTTTCAGCAAGGGTTGAGAAAGTTTTAACAGTCTTGTCACCACAAAAAATAAGACTATTAGCAACAGCCAAAAACTGTCACTATTAACCAAAACTGCTGCTAATATCCTTACCGCTAATAATCTTAATAGCCTTTAATAGGTTTTTTGTTAATAGCGGCAACCGCTATTAGTCTTATTTTTTGTAGTGTGGAGTGTATAATATGTAACTTCTGGTGAATATATTCAATTGACAATCTCATAGACTTGTAGAGTAGTATGTTACTTTTATTCTTTGGTTTCATGCCTCAGTTTCAACTGAAATCTTTCTTTGTTGGGTGACTCCTCCCCAATACAATTATTTAAAGCTATTATATTCTAATATTTATACTAATAAGCTACAAGAACTAGATTTTACTACACAACTACGATAACAACTTTTGTTTAGGTCAATTATTATGGAATACTCTCAGGAAATATCAGATGGTTCCTAGTCATTCAATAAACAACTCTCACGTGCATCGCACGTGCAGGGTCCACTAGTATATATATATATATATATATATATATATATATATATATATATATATATATATATATATATATATTAGTTTTGATAGGCATGCTTGTTTTAGGGTGCCACCAAATACTGAATATCCCCCATTAAGTATAGCGGTGACTGTTTTGAAATGAATGGCGGAGCTTATTTTTTGTTTCAATGTTTCACACAACTGATGCATATTTATACCACTTGACACACATCCTAAGATTGTGACCTAGAGACCACTTGCCACACATAATGCTAACATGACAGTTTTTGGGATGTATCACCAGGAGTAAATATGCCGATAATCTAAAGATCAATTGTGTGAAAGATTGGAATGAAAAAAATGATCTCCATCGTCGGATTCAATGCAGTCAATATTTCTTCAGCTGTACTTAATGGGGATAATCGGAATTTAATGGGGGTTAGTAGTAGCTCCCTTATTTTAGTTGAATGAATTTTTATGATGATTAATGTCATGGGTTGTTAGATATTTGTTGCCATATATAGAAGTAGTCAATATTTTTGCCTCTCAATCTTCTGATGCAATAGATCTTGAGATCACTTACCTACAATATTACCTACAATATGACGGTCAAATTTTGATTACACAGCCCAATAGTGATCTAGGAACTATTATTGATATTGAAACCCATGATCATGTTCTTTTGTTCAGTAGTGCCTTGCTTCGTCTTTGTTTCTTCTTCTGAGTGCACAACTCTGAATAGCTATATTTGTCTTTTTTTAAGTTTATTTCAGGGCATGGCAGATTGGTCCCAGCTTCCAGATGACCTACTACGAGTGATTATAAAATGCATAGCCTCCTCGCTTTCCACTTATCTAAATTTTAGCGCAGTATGCAGGTCATGGAGGTGGATTGCACTTGAGAATCGTCACTGTATACCCTGTCAATTTCCAGGGCTTATGATTCCCGGTAGCAATGAAGAGAAAGGAACCCGGGATTTCTATATCCTCTCCAAGAAAAGGGTTTTCAAGCGTCAGATTCCTGTGCCTCACTCAATGGCATCTCGTGGATCAATCGGGGGTTGGATCGCAACAACAGATGAGAGCTTGAATATGCATCTTTTCAATCCGTTTACAGAATTACAAGTCCAACTTCCATCAATTATGACCTTTCCCAATAGCGACACAGCAGGCATGCCCTACAGCTCATGTTACGTAAGTAGGACTGCATTCTCAACCTCAATTATTCCTACTTCAACTGTTAGCAACGGGGATTGTGTAGCTATGACTATCTATGGTTCTCCTAGACGATTGGCTTTTGCAAGACCTGGCGACAAAGCATGGACTCCCATTGAATGCCGATACTATTTTGATGATCTAATATTTTATAGAGGTCAGTTTTATGCTGTGAGTTGTTTAGGAATTGTCGTGGTTTGTGACGTTGGAGCTAATCCAAAGGGGACACTAATTGGAGCAGAACCTCCCTTGGAAACGCATCCTGGGCCGAGATATTTGGTGGAATCGTCAGGGCAATTGTTGCAAGTTTTGAGGGATAGGGACTGGGAATCAACTGTCAATAATTGCGGTGAAATGATATGTCTTCCTTATGAGCCATTTGATTTTGATGTATTCAAGTTAGATATGAGCGGGCCCAAGTGGAAATGGGTGATGGTTGACTGCATAGGTGATCGTATGTTATTCATAGGTTATACCTCTTTCTCTCTCTCTGCTTTAGACTTTCCAGGATTTCGAGGGAATTGCATCTATTTTACATATGACTACTTAGAGGCGGAAAGAAAAGAATATTCATTTGCAGGCTCTGATATGGGTATCTTCGACATAGAGAACGGGAGTGTACAACAGCTTTATCCGATTGATTCCCAATCAACTTTTCCGGCACCTGTTTGGATCACACATATCCCATGGTAATAGGAATCAAGTCCTCTTATGATTGAATCCTCTTCCAATGGATGCATGGGAGAGATTCTAGGGATAGAAAAGGGTGGGTGACTTCTTTCTATATTTTTCTTTATTTTGTAAATCAATTAATAAGACCTTAACTAATGTCTTTATTTATTTATATAAGTTAATATTACAATAATAAGGATTCGGTTTTTTTTGGATACTGCAATTCGGCTGAGACAGCCTCAAGAATCGGGAGCAGCCCCACATTTAATCTCAGGACATTTCAGTAAAATGGCCCTAAAGGAAGTAACCTCTCTATCTCTATATATATATATATCTTCTGGGCCGGATTTTAAGCTTTGGATCTAATCTCAGGCCGTGTTTACAATTAAAAGAACCCCTATTTTCTGGGCTGGGTGTTAGCAGAACTCTGGCCATGAGAGCCCTATTAAAAGCAATCACTAATATAAAAACTAAATACAAAGGAGTAATGGTCGTAATTTAAGAACTAAATACAAAGGAGTAATGGTTTGCGACAGACATTTAAATACCAAATGGTGTTTAATATAAGAAGTAAATACAAAGGAGTAATGGCTTGCGACCGATATTTAAATGTCAAATGGTGTTTAAACAGTCTTCTATCGTTAAATTAGAAATTTTGATCTCACGCCATTGAAGTATGGTTCACTATTATGATATGTGCCGCATATTTATCATCAATCTAAACTACTTAAGTGGCAATCTATCATTAGAAAATGTTTTAGCCAAAAAATGATGCGTATAGCATCCGATTGACGAACTTTTAATATCAGCCATTAAAACGAAGCACTACCGTTGGTAGTAGTGCCTTGGGCCATTAAAAGTCTGCAAACCTTTTCGTTCAAAACCTAAAAAAAAAGTAGTGATTTTTGGACATATTGCCTTTCAATGTAATCCATCACTTTGACACTATGAATCGCTTACATCTTTAACCATTGATGATATATGGTCATTTAAATATCATTTTGATAGTTTAAAAAACGGTTAGGAGAGTCGGTCCTGTCTTTAATAAATAATATTTAATTGGGCTGCTTTTGTTGTCTACAATTAATAGTGTTTTCTTGGGCTGCTTTTGTTGTCTATAGTGAAACGATCAACTGTTGACAATACATCCAAGATCCATTAGACAAAACAGCCCAATACCTGTGCCGAATAAACCCTTTTTGAGACTCAGCGGGACTCACTGATATTTCACTGTAAACAAGATGTTTCTTAGCAAATCAAATACGTAAGCCAAATTACAGACAAGCCACACAAATTCACATTGCATTTTAGTTGGGCAAAACCTCAGAGCACAGAGGTTAAATGCTTTGAGATTTGAAAATTTTAATCCACAAAGATGAGATCTCAAAAATCTAGAAGATGCTATGGTGTCTCTCAAAGTTTGGATGTTTAGGTTAAGAGAGAACCAAAGTTCCGGACTTAATAAGAAAATCGGAAACAAAAATGATGGAACTCCGGGAACTCCTGCACGGTTGTCCGTGCACAGCTTTGTTTCTAAATAAGGTGCACTACCCAACCTGGGTCTTGGTCTAATCTTAAAGCGTCCAAATGCAGTCTCTAAATGACTTACAGTTAGCGCAACTGGATGGGTTGAAAATTGTGATTCTTCTAGTTTTATTTCTCATGTAGAATGAACAAAGTGGATCCTCTAATCAGTAGTTTTATTTATTTAATTAATTAATTAACTAACTATTGTAGTTGTTATGTGTTGATGTACATTTTCACATGAATACAATCAGTGCACATCTGATAAAACATTGAACTCAACAAAGTGGATCCTCAAAGGTTGTGCTAGTCCGTGCTTATAAGTTAAACGATTGAGTCAGATGATGGCCTTTGATCAGTCAGATCTTTATCTTCAAGATTGTTCATCATAATCTTCAAATCAGATGACTTAAATGATGTTTCATGTGGCATGAATCCCAAAAGGACAAAGTCTTTCTTTTTATCCATGTGCCACTTTACAAATATAATGGGCGAAAAAAAAGTGCACTAAGGTAAACAGATGGTTAGGTAAATGATATAGGGAGCAGATTTTGGCGCTTGGAAGAAGTCGGCGGCTTGGGGGCACTAGTCTCTATACAGTTGATTATATAAAAGAGAAATAATTACGAAATGATATTGAATCTGGAGAAAAGAATTTATCAAAAACATATAAGTAACCTGGTCCTAAAACCCCCATAATTCTTCTTCTTTGTCTGCCTATTAGACGCTAAAATAGACTATACTATGCCACGTATCTTAAAAGAATCAATAATTGAAGTCCAGTTTTTCGAAGAGCAATGCTTGGGTGCTTCCTACTGTATTACTCGGACCCATAGAGACACTAGGTTAGCTTTTATACTTTTAATAAAACTAGTAAAAAGGCACGTGCAAATGCACGTGGATATTAGGACCTTAAATGATTGAATTTTATTTTTAGACATCTATCGGGTGATTTGAACATAAAAAAATATAGTGTTTCAAGCGTTCGTTATTATATTTTATAATTTAGTAAAGACAAAAAATATATATTTATTATTATGTTTCTTATGTCTTTATTATGTATAATTTAAAATTATAAAAAAATTAATAAAAAATAAAAATATATAACTTATATTGTCAACTATAGAATATAAAGAAAAATAAATAAAAACTAACAAATAAGTATAATCTAGAAATTTCAATTAAATTAAAAATGGGTATTTATTCCTTCTCGACTTTAACTTTCTTAAGGATTTTATCGTCTTCATCATCCGTAGTCTCGTATTTAATGTTTTGGAATATCTACGACTTTGCAAGATAATTTTGATAAATTGTATCTTGCACTGTAACTTGAAAGAAATACCCTTTTTTCGAGATATTTGTTTATTTTCTAGATATTAACACCAAATTTGATTTTAAGGGTACTTTTTTTAAGATCTGTGTCACGTCAAATTAATACCTGACCATTTGATGGTACGCCCATTATCTCAAGATCAAGTGTGTGAAAAGTTGGAACAAAAAAATTCTCCATCATTTAGTTCAAAACTGTCAATTGATTTTAACATGGTGCCCTAATAGATTCGGTGGGCATAGTTAATTAAAGGTAAAATCACATTTTGATAAAATTACCTGTCATTCATCTAGTTTAAATTTGATTTAAAAGTCACTTTAAAATTTGTGCACGTCAAATCAATATCTGACCGTTTGATGGTACGCCCATAATCTCAAGATCAAGTGTGTGAAAGATTGAAACGAAAAATACTGTTATCCTCCATTTCAAAGCAGTCAATGGGTTTTAACATGGGTGCTCTCAAAGATTCAGTTGGAATGTTTAAAGGTATGTTTGGAGGTGGAATCTTAATTGGCATGCCGAGTTGCTATGGTTTGATCAGGTCTAACTGACTGAACTTTAAATACTGTTCAAACATATTTGAGACGTGCACGTACGTTGCACGTGGACACCGTAAAATGAAATATTTGATCAAAGATGATTTTAATTATGAGTAAATATTGACTGATCGTATAAAATCATAATCGTATATTATCAGTCAATCACTAAAAAACTAATAACAATTATTGTTAAATATTATATTAATTCGAATATTTTGTAGAACTTCCTATAGATATATGTTTCTATCCTATCACGTTCGATTAATTCGATGATACACTAATTATATATGTTTAATAAAATTTTCTTAATTGTTAATTTCTACTTTAATTTTATAATAACTAATGTAACTAAGGCTTCAAATTTTCATAACCTACACATTTATTAATTATTATTAAAAATATGAATAGTAATGTCCACCCACACATAGGGGTCCAAGTTTTGACTCAAAACTCAAACCTGGCCTGAAAATCGGCGAATCGAACTGGACCAAACAGACTCGAAAATCGATAATGAACCTATTATGGACTCGTTTCGATTTTTGGGGGGAAAAATCTAAAATTTATTAGGTAGTATGAGAAAACTGAGAAAGTAGCTTAAAATAATAAAATGATGATTGCACCTCATTCAAATCCATGATTGCTTGGAATTAGGCAATGGAGATCGTTTTTCACCCTAATCTTTCATAGAATAGTTCTTGAGACTATGATCTTACCCTCATATGGGTATAAGTTTTGAACCGAAATTCGAACCCGCCCAAAAAACCTAACTAATTGAAGCAACTCCAATCGATCCAAAAATCGGTTCAGACCGAATGTGATTTCAATTTTAGGTGGGAAATCCGATTAGGTAAGATGAGAAAATTTGATTAGGGGTACATTAATCGTGGCTCAAAGGATTTCAACATGCTAATAAATTATTATTTGGGTAACTTAACACCCATGAAATATTAGAGGGCATCTATACAAAAAACCATCGACTCTTTGTATTAGTTGATGGAAATCGTTTTTCTGCCCAATCTTCCACATAAGAGAATTTGATATCAAAGCAAGTCAAATATTATATGGCAAAATTGTTAATTCTCTTAACTTTGTGGGTATCTTTAAAGGTGTTAGAAAAGATAACTTTCATGGCAAAGTTGTTAATTTTTTTAACTTTGTAGGTGAGATCATTTTTCTGTCCAATCTTCCACATAAGGGACTTTGATATCAAAGCAAGTCAAATATTATATGACAAAATTGTTAATTCTCTTAACTTTATGGGTTTCTTTAAAGGTGTTAAAAAAGATAATTTTTATGGCAAAATTGTTAATTTTCTTAACTTTGTAGGTTTCTTTGAAGGTATTAGGAAAGAGAACTTTTATGGCAAAATTGTTAATTCTCTTAAATTTGTGGGTTTCTTTGAAGGAGCTAAAAATAAGGAAGGAAAGAGAATTTATTTGAATACCATTATTTACGTATTCTCATTGGAAAAGGGATTTTATATTTTAGGAAGGAGTTAATGGTATTTTTGGTATTATAAAATATGACAGAAACTATTTTTACTTTTATATAATAGTAAAGATAAAACAAATTTCAAAATATATATATATATATATATATATATATATATATATATATATATATATAAGAAAAAAATTAACAAAATCAACAGATAAATAGTTGTGATGCATATAAGATGAATGAGTTGAAAAAAAAGTAACAAGAAAAAAGTTCATAAAAACAACACTGGAATGAAGAGCTCATGGAAGACGAAAACGCTAGGGGAGAGACATTGGGGAAGAGCGCATCAAATTTTGGGCATTTCAAAAATAGGGGTACCACTATTGTCAAACTGTGACCTGACCTATCTTCTTCAGCCGACATGCATCGACTTCCTTTGAATTAGAATTTCGATATCTTTTTTCATCTCAACCTTCCTAAAAAGGATCTTGGCATCGTTGATGTTTCATCCGACTGTCAGTTTTCTATTCCACCTAATACACATCACAAAATGTGATCCTATAATCATGTTAGAGCACAATGTATGTCGTGTAATTTTAGATTCACTTTTTGGGCTGTGTGTCACATGAAATATATAGAAAGCTGATGATTTGATGAAACTCCTATGAGCTCAAGATCTCTGGCGTGGAAGATTGAGATGAAAAATGATCTACGTCGGCCGATTCAAAGGCTTTCAATGAATGCCTGCTAGAGGAGGTGGGATGAGGTCACTATTTTATAGTATATAAATAAGGAAAAGGGCATATAAATTCGAAAGCATGGATTCAACACTGCCATGTTGGGATCATGTGGAATGTGATCCATAAAAAAAGGTCTTTTGTCATCAAAACTATTGTCAAGGATTGGGTTTCGCTCACACATTCAAGTGCATTGAATTTCTTGTCCTTTGATCACATTTTGAACAGTAGATGTATCGAATCATGCCAAATTTTTTGGTTGTCTTTAATCGTCCTTGGATAAGTTGTCGTGATACCAGATCCCTTGGATGGGCGTGGGCCCCACCTAGTTCGAAAGCATGGATCTATCATGCATTCAAACCCATATCCCCAGGCTTCTGTAAATAATGGTACCTAAAAAAGTTTATATAAAAAATAGGGCTGGCATCGCACCACTCAATGCTCTAGCCACCACACTTAAATAAAGGAAAATTTTGTTTATTGTTTTGAAATAATATGGATGCCCATTTGTTCCCTAATCTTTCACACAACAAATAGTGAGATCATAGGCCTCCTATCAGATGGCCACATGTATATTTAAATGGCACATCTCCCAAAAGGTGGATGTGATCAATTGATCATAGCTTACTAACAAACATGGCTCACATTCACTTTTTGAGATGTGTGGCACGTGGATTCAACATATGACTATTTGATAGTACATAATCTCAAGATCTATTGTATAGAAGATTGAGACAAAAATTATAGTACATAATTTCTTTCTTTTTCTCTTTCTTTACTTTTTTACTTCTTTGCTTCTTTGTTTTGCTTTTCTTTAATTCTTTCCTTTTTTCTTCTTTTTCTTTCTTCTTTCGATGGGTACATTTAGATCGACCATTATATTTATTTAAGAACTTAAGGTCAGTAAAGTAAATATACCGATTATATATATATATATATATATATATATATATATATATATATATATATATATATATATATATATATATATATATATATATCATCTAAGTCTACTGCAACAGGGAGGACTGAATCGTCGCCCTAAATTTTTGTTTAAAAACTAAAAAGGTCATTATAACAAAGATTATAAGAGATAATCTTCTCCCTCTCGCCCTTAATGTCACACATCTGCAAAACTTAAAAACCCTAGTTCTCTCGCCCGCCCACCCACCCACCCACCCGCTTCTCATAATCTTCCCTCGTCGTTCGCTCTTCTCTTCCTAAATCAGATACGACAACACTACTGAACTCAAGAAACACTCTGCAATATTAATTTTTATTACTTTTTTACTCAGGGATAATTTCAAAAAAAATAAACCTCATCTTTAACTCCAATAAACTATTTTTACGAGCACTCGAAGATTTCATAACTTCATCAATTGAAACCGTACCATTAACTCCAAGAAATAAAAAATTGGCCGATACGTATCGAGTATCCATTGGAATTATTATTATTATTATTTTAAATCCACTGATACGTATCAGTTGTATCGGTCCACCATGACCAATACCCGATTTGATTCCTTGGTTAAATCCCGTTAATATGTGAATGGAAAACTCCAAGTCATAATCCATATTTGCACCTGAAGAAATCATAAGTTCATCAACTAGACCCGTGCCATCGACTCCCGTCAGTGTTTTTCGTTCGCATATTAATGACAGTTGACGGTAGGAGCTTAGTTGATGAACTTAAAAACCCTAATTCTCTCGCCCGCCCACCCACCTCTCTCGTATTCTTCCTTTGTCATTTGCTCTTCTCTTCCTAAATGCTACAACAACACTACTAAACTCAAGGAACACTCTGCAATATTATTTTTATTGCTTTTTTACTTAGGGATAATTTCAAAAAAAAAAACTAGCAACATTGGATTAAAAATCCCAATCTCTAATCTAGCCACATTGGATTAAAAATCAGAAAATTCCAGGAAAAAAGGGGTTAAAATGATCACCTTGGTTGAAAGATAAGCCTTTGATCCGGCGTAGGACGCGTGCTTAATCGGCGATGTTGAACACTGGCGCGATGTCAAAGTTCGAATCGAATCAGTGGAACCCTAGGGAGACGTCTCGGTTTGGTGTAGGAGAGGGGGGGAAAAGAAATTTTGAAAAATTCCCTTTTTTGCTCGGGTCCGACCAATTTAAGCCCCAGATTTGGCCTAGCATGTATAATATACACACTAGACATAAATCCGTCAGAATTGGCCTAACATTTATAATATACACGCTAGGCATAAATCCGCCAAAATTGGCCTAGCGTGTATAATATACACGCTAGGCATAAATCCGCCAGATTTGGCCTAGCGTGTATATTATACACGCTAGGCTTAATTTCCTCCCCCAATTATGAGGGTTCCCTTTTTTAGATAAGCCCCCTCTGTGAAATTTGAGGACAATTCTATCTCGCTTCTATCTCTCTCTATATGATGGGCACGATTGCATTGAGTGGAGATGAAGAGAGGACGTTGTCTTTTTTTATGGCATGACCTTGAATCCTAACTCATCAAGGATTCAATGGAAAGGTGTATCACTAAAAGATAAGGATTGACTTACCACAAATCAATCAAATTGAAACTGCCTCCCAAAATTGTAGAGTGGAATCACGTTACAATGAAATCTCAAAGTTTTTAGTCAATCACGTTTTTTTAATTAAAATAGGAAAAGGTAAAATTATTGTGTGAGTCACAAATAGCCAACAAGAACTTGAAGATGCAAAGGTAAAAGAAGATGCGGAGGTTGAAGAAGATGGGAGGCTGCTGAAGGTTGAGGAAAATGGGAGCTCTGTAATTTTGGAAGGAGGTGTTTTAGATCGTTGCATCGTTTAATGATTCCTATTGTAGTTGATGATGTATTGAAGAATATGACCATTTCGTATTTTTTGAGGGAAAAGGGTGAAGTGACAATTTTAAACTCATCAATATGGTGGTGAGGCCTTTAGTGTGTTTTGATAAATGAAATGGAATGTTTTGATATGTATATAATAATAAAAAATAAATAAATAAAATAAAAATATAAAACCTCTTCTATAACAATGTTGAGAGAGCCGTAAACAAGGACACCAGAAATTTTGGTTTGATGAGTTTTAAGGAAGGAGTTGATACTAGGTGCCTCGGCCCATGCACCAATGCACCAATGCACTATTCTCCACATTAAAGTTTCCGCTTCTCACAGCCTGCACCACGAACGACATAGACTTATGCTGGTGCAAGGGGTTGTGCACTTAACAAGTATTGAGCAAATAGTATATCGGACCCAACTATCGAATACCTAACATTATTTTCTTTGTAGGGAGTGATCCTATAATATGGATCAGGTGTGAGAAGTAGAAGTTGTCAGCCTTGCTTTGGATTTCCTGAAATTGAAATAGAATGGCTTTTAACCTCTAACAAGGTTACAATGAGATAGATGGTGTAGAGAGATGCTTGTATTTAAAATTTATGAACAGTGCACAAAAATTTGTCCTTTTCATGGCTCACTTCTCTTTGGCCCCAAGTTGAGGTAGGAATAATTTTTTGTGAGAAACCAAATTGATCCCAAACCAAAAGTGGTGGGAATTTCGATGATGCATGTTTTGTGTGCACATTGAACACCCCCTGAGTCCATTTTGCAAATTCTCATGGCTACCGTCATCTTCATTCTGTTAGTCTTAAAGATCCAATACACTAATGCCATCCTCATCTTCTTCATGGGCATTATATATATATATATATATATATATATATATATATATATATATATATATATATATATATATATATATATATATATATATAATTAATAATTAATAATAATAATAATATTTTTTTTTTCAATTTTTTCCCCCCTGCTTTATTCCCATGGCATTCGACCAATTTCGGTACGTCTCCCCTCTCCATTTCAGCCTTCAAACAACATCTAATTATCAATATTCAATTTATCGGGCCAAGCCCTCTTTCAGCACCTAAAAGAAATTAAGTTCAAAGGGATGAGGTTTTAGAAAATTTTCCAGTATCTTAAAAGTGCCTAAGTCATCGCTTAAAAGCGAGCGATAAGTGATAACCAATAAATAAGCTTTGATCAATGCTTTAAGCAATCAATAGACTCTTTGGTTATGGGTCGCCCTTGGAGAAAGTAGGCATGAGTCATGACTAGCGGCCCGCCAATCGAGATCGACGCATTGCTCAAATACTCATCAAGAGTCGGCGTGTATCCGCTGCTAAACCACCTTGCTTCTACTAAGTATGCTTTACATAGACTTGTCCATTGTAATAAAAAAGATTAATTATCAATTACTAATTAAGTATTAATTATCAATCACTAAAAGTCTTGTAACACTCATACAACGATATCTATATATATATCACACTAAATTTTCTATTTCTAAAAACATCTCAATAAAGTCAAGAGATAAGATTTCACACACAAACAAAGGTGAAATCTGTTTGGATGGTTATCAAACCTAATCAAACAAGAGATAAGATTTCTAATATTATGAATTTTTGTATAAATCAGCTTTTGGCATGATTAATTAAGGTCTCAACGGGAAGGGCTTGACCTTGGCCCAACCCGGCCGTGCATGGATGGGCTTAGGTAGGTGGCCCAATATATAAATGGGCTTGCAATAAAGCTAGACCTTATTAGTAAGTCGGGTCAAATATGAGCTAGTTCTGAGCCCCATTAAAAATCGGCCTATTTAATCTTGGCTTATTTGGCCCGACCTGATTAAGTAAGATCCTCTATATATTCCTAAGTGACATATTGCATCCACCAAAAGAATAGTTCCCAGAATTTTCTTAGACCTAATCACCTAATTGACATCGTAAGTTGAAATTTCATTCTAAGGTGAGCTGATAAGATAATATAGAACCTTTCATTAGAATCTACTTTGTTTCCTATAGATCCCTCAGATGGTATCCAACTACAAGCCAATCTAAAGGCTCTGTAGCTTGACTTAAAAGAGCTCCACATGGTTGTTCAAGCCCTTCACCATAAACTTTACATGACATCAACACTGACAGAACAGTACCTGCTACCATTTTCATCCCCTTCTGTAGATAATCAGGATTGATTTCCTTTAGAATTACGGATATATTGCTTAGGATAAGAGCTGTAGCAATGCCAAAACCCATTAAACCTCCACCAATAACAGCAACTTTCTTTATACACCTTGGTTTTAGTCCAACATCAGTTACATTAGGTACCTATGAATATTTGCGCAACTTTTTTTTTAGTTCATACAACATAGTTTATGATTCCAGGTATCACAGATTGACAACACGTCTTTCTCACAGGTTCTGTTATTACTAGACTTGTGTTTGGTACGTGGATTCAAGGGTTGGAAAGTTTGGGTTAGGGTTAGGTTGAAGGAAGAAGAAGAGAGAGAGAGAGAGAGAGAGAGAGAGAACAAGTCCTAATTAAAGTGACTGCCAGCTAAGAAGATATCAACTAGAAATGCTACAAATGAAAAATAAAAAAGCAGAAAAATCTCATGTATAAAAAGACGAGCTCATGATGCATGAGAAAATTCATCAAAGAAAAACACCTTGGAAGTTGAGCGCTGAGCAAAGAAGACATGGACAAGACCTTTTGCAGTACTTGATAGCACTAATTCTTTGAATACTTTTGACTCCTGAAATTAGAAAATCTCATCTTAGTTCATAGTGGTGTCAAAAATTTATACCAAAGCATCTCACATTAATCATGACTCAAGTAGATTGGAAACATTATTAATGTAAACAAGTGCAGGAACTTAGGCAGTTCCCTTTCTTTCATATATGGAAGGCCTAAAAAAATTTCATGACTCATTGGCTACAAAAAGTATAGCAAGAATTCCAAACGATGGCACTGAACTTCCTTACAAATGCTAATGCTGATCATCATGTATCATTAGAACTCTATAACGAAAAAAGGAATACATACTTTTAACAGGCCAGAATATCCTCCAAATGAAATGCCCTCGGCAATTGCATCAAGCCACGCAACACATGTGCACGCGCACTCCCGCACACACACACACACTCTCTCTCTTGACTTTGATATGAAATCAAAAGTAAAGTGACGAGGCAATGCAAGACAAGCACTCCACACACACTAACCTATAAGAAAATCTCTCCACACATAGGAGCCAAATCACAGAAATCCGCTAATGATTTGAAATTGAAACAGTTTCATATTCAGCAAAAAAAAATTTAAAATTGACACGCGCACACACACACACACGCTTGTATTTTACTTTCTTCGAGTTAGGACCTCTCGGACTTCATAGAGCTCAAACCTAAGGGGACATCACAAGTCAAAGTCTCGTGAAGGGATTGGCTAGCATCTCTGTAGAAGGAAAATAGTCCACAAAGATCATGCTCCCACCCACGCGATCACGCCTGCGCGCACACACACGCACTATTGACTTTGATATACAATCAAAAGCAAAGTGAGGAAGCAATGGAACACACACACACTATAAGAAAGTTTCTCCACACACACTAACACTATAAGAAAGTCTCTCCACACAGGGGCCAAACAACAGAGTTTTGTTTTCAGCAAAAGTATTTGGCGCGCGCACATGCACGCACATCCCCACACCACACACGCGCCCACCCGCGGATACGGACATGCGTAGACACACACATAGGAGCCAAACGCTGAAACCCGCTAATGATTTGAAATTGAAGGAGCTTTTGTATACAGAAATTTTTGAAGGTAAACAATTGGTCTGCCATTATCACCTGAACATATTTTTAGGGTAATCTGAATTCCTAAAAGTAGTCATATATTGCTTTTCTTGATTGACAAATTCCCAGAAACTAGTCAAAACAATTCTGATAATCAAAACAAACATTTTTACAATAACTTAAACCCCTGTCATCCAGGCGCATGCATAAGTCAAAAAAATTTGCTTTTCAACACTAAATTTTTTTTTGTTAGAATGGCCTATAAGTTTCTTATGGATTATAATAGACATAGGGCATACCAGCATCATTTTGACAGCCTCTGACAACCCTATAAGCCTTGGCAGACGTTGGGTGCCTAATAAATAATCACAAGTTTCTCAGCGCGGTATTTCGTATGGAATGCAAACAACAGGATCGGTCTCATAACCTCCTCAGATATAGCCCAAATATAAAAGAAAGCAACATACCTCCACCCCCAGGAATTATCCCTAGTGTGAGCTCTGGCAAGCCAAATTGGGTTTCTGGAGTGGCAATGCGTGCGTGGCAAGCCTGTATAAAATTTATAGGGAGGATGCATTTCAGAAGCATGTTTGAGAACCTCATTGTGAAAAATGAATAGAAATGGTCCCATTTAGCAGTAGGTACAAACCATTGCCAATTCTAAGCCACCACCTAGTGCAAGTCCTTGAATAGCAGCGACAGAAGGTTTTTTGGCATCTAAATCAAGATTAAATGGTGATCAATTGATCATGACTACAGATAAGAAGAAAACTTTGCTTTAACATAAGTTTCCACAAATTATGAAATATTTCCTATATAAATACAAATCAATTGTGTAATTAACTCAACAAATTCCCCCAAAAAAGTGACTAAGGTGAATACCTTCAATAATGTTGACCAGTATTTCAATACACACATTTGGTAGAAGTGAAAGATTCCCTGCCAAAGAAAAGTATACTCTGATAAATGCCCAAAATCATAACTGGCCGGGGATTCAAAGACCGAGATATATATCGGAGTATCAGCTGGGTCTCATGCCAACACGTATTGGTTATATTGGATACGTATAAGCCAAACCAAGGATTTAAAGACTGGTATATCTCAGCGTATCAGCTGGATCCCATGCCGAAACACATCAGTTATATTGGATATATAAGCCAAACTAGCCCATATATATTAAAGTACCTTTTTTCTATTATTAACGTAAAAAAAAAATACAGAATTTTGCTAAAATTTGGGCATTTTTAGCATTTTGTCTGGTTCATATTGGATAAATATGACCAGATATTGGGCTGATATTTGACCGGTTTGACCCAATATTTAACTCCATATCGAATCGTACGCTAACCTAATACAATATCAACCTCATATACATTGGATATGGCTGAAATTTAAAACCATGGTCACGGCCGATCCAAGTGGTGGCTCATCAATTCAATGGTTTGGATTGAAGGACACATGCACCAATATGTGGTAGAGATCAGAGGTAATTATGATATTTGATGGAGCTAAACGCCACCACATAAATAGAATGAAAATATCTTTATCTCTTCATCAAAATTAAAGTCATAGATCAGTAAAAAGAACCAGTGCTGAACTATTGATTATAACCTTAAAAGATGGAAAACTTAGTAATGAAGAAAAAGGTTTCTTCTAGAAAGAACTTCTCTTTTGCTAACATAATAAGAGCATGCATCAAGTTGTTATAAAGCAGAAAATATCAAGTTGTCATAAAGCAGAAAATATGCAGAGAAATTAAAAAAAATTAAACGAAATGAAAAAATCGTAGGGATCTGCGGAGACTAGCTTTTTCGATTTTGGTTTTTTTTTTTTTTTTTTTTGAAAAATCAGTTAAGGCAACCTAAACCGAATGTGCAGTTTTCGGTTCGATTTAGAATGGAATCGAATCGAAAATTCGATTTACCTTTCGATTAATTGAATCTGCACCAACCATCTTAGTAATATGAAAATATAAAAATAAAAGTAACAAAACACTATTTATTACACTTGGCATGCAGTAATAATAAGAAAACATGGCTAGAATCATCACATACATGCAAATTGTTAAAACTAAGAACAAAAACTAATTAAGAACCCATTTATTTAAACATTATTTAAGATAAAAACAAAAATTCTAAAACCAAGAGAACGTAAAGAGAAAGCAATGTTTAATTCCATTTATTTTAATGTAAAAATAATATATTATATATTAGAAGAATGAAAGCATGGCGTCCTCTATCATGAACAGCTTGGGAAACAAGTCCCATATGAATGAGGGGGATTTAGGGTTTGAGCGAGAGGGAATGATGGGGATTTAGGTCTTGTTGACGTAGAAGTGAAAACTATCTAGGGTTTCTTAGGGATTTAGGATTTGAGCGAGAGAGATTTGAACAAGAGGGGCTTGAGCGAGGGGGAATGAGGGGGATTTAGGGTTTGAGCGAGAGGGAATGATGGGGATTTAGGGTTTGAGGGAGAGGGAATGAGGGGAGAGGGGAGAGGGGAGAGGGGAGAGGGGAGAACCGGAGAAAGAAGAAGGGAGAAGGGAGAAGGGAGAAGGGAAAAATATACTTGGCTCGATTGAATAGGTCGTGGGCTTAAGTGGAGTGGGTGGGTTCGGCCCAAATCTTCCCCTACGCCGACGGCGACTTAATTTCAGCCGTCGGCGTATCCATTATTTTTTGTAGTGTCCCTATTACCCTGATGATCTTTTCTCTAATAAAAGATTTACCTTCTTGGCCAACTTCTAGAACTGATAACCCAAGAAGAGAAGCACATTCTCTCTGAAAGTCTGAATCATTGGACGACAATATCAGACCAGCTGCTGATCGATCCATGCCGCCGCGATACAGGAAGTAACAACGAATCAGCAGCAAAAAGAAAGATCATAAGAAAAAATTAGTTATGGGTAGGAGATAATATTACCTTTGAGAGCATGTGAGCTGAGAATAAAAAGTCCTGTATACTTTGCCATCAGGTCATCCAATGCAAGTTTAACTGCTTTCTTTACGAGGTTTCGGTCAACTCCAGTTCTTTGAGGTGTTTGTTGTACCATGATCTTCGCAACATGTTAAGGAACAGATGCACAAGCCGAAACAAGATCAAACAGGTGTCCCAGAAACTGAAAAAAGCTGAGGTATAATGGTTTTTATCCCAGCATAATTGACAAAAACTGATGCATAAAATGTAAAGACAGTTACATTTTATGGTAAATTTGAATGACAAAATCAAGACAACGTGAAGTAAATAATGCAATTGCGGATATTCGTGGAGGACGATATCAATATGGGTAAAAGGTAGTAAATTCTTCCATTCTAGGATGGTTTGGTCATCTCTCCAAAGCATTATCTCTCAAGGTAAGACCGTAGCTCTGTCAATCGATACTTGTCAATGCATTGAAAGAAGACTGGGGGATTGAACAAGGTGAAAAGTCTTGGAAATATAAAACCTGGAAAATAATATTATTGTTAGATCATCCAAATCAATTAAATATTTTTAGGGTTTTTTGCAAACAACCCCCTGAGTTATGTTAATATTACAAATAACCCCCCAATTATAGCTATTTGCTTTAAACCCTGAGTTAGCATTTTGGTGTTTATAAAACACCTTGTAACGAATGTTACTTTAAATGATTAACTAGCCGTTAAAAAATAGCCAAAATACCATATTTATCCTTTTTAAAATTAAATTACTAAATTACCACCCTCTACAAGTGATAAGAGTAATTTTAAATCCACTTACAAAAAAGAATAGTTTAAAATCCACCCACCAAATATTTGAGTTCACCCATGCTAAAAAACATTGACTGCATTGAATCGAACGATGGAGATCGTTTATTGTCCCAACTTTTCACACGATGGATCTTGAGATCACGGTGGCACTATTAGACGGTTGACTGCATTGAATCGGACGATGGAGATCATTTATCGTCCCAACCTTTCACACGATGTCTCTTGAGATCATGGTGGCACCATCAGACAGTTGACTGCATTGAATTGGACGATGGAGGTCGTTTATCGTCCCAACCATTCACACGATAGATCTTGAAATCATGGTGGCACCATCAGATGATTGATTGCATTGAATCGGATGATGGAGATTGTTTATCGTCCCAACCTTTCACACGATGGATCTTGAGATCATGGTGGCACCATCAAATGGTTGATTTTTTTATTTCATGTGGTACACACCTACAAAAATGACTTTAAAATTAATTTTAACCGTATATGTGATGTTAAGGTCACTTTTCTGAGATGTGTGCCACGAAATAAAACACTGATCATCTAATGGTATGCCTAAACGATCTCCATCGTCTTATTCAATGCAATCAATGTGTTTTAGCATGGGTGAACTCAAAGATTCGATGAATGGAAGCAGACGAAATAAAACACTGATCGTCTAATGGTATGCCTAAACGATCTCCATCGTCTTATTCAATGCAATCAATGTGTTTTAGCGTGAGTGAACTCAAAGATTCGGTGGATGGAAGCAGACACGGTTAGACAATCCAATTCCTAAAAATGGGTCTTGAATCATATAGGAAATTGGAGGGACAAGTATTTTGAGTGGAACACGTAGATTGAAGATTTTTTTTTCAAGAATAATTGCATCGTTTGCCACAAATCCTCCATTGGTTGAGTATTCGTCCAAACGTTGGCATGCTTTAATGGGGAAATCACCCATCTCATAAGTCTTGAATCTGATGGGTGAATAAAGGGCCTTTTAGAAGAGTACCTTTAAATCCACCCATTGAATCTTTAAGTTCACCCACGTTGAAACACGTTGATTGAATTGAATCGAACGATAGAGATCATTTATCCTCCCAATCTTTCACATAATGGATCTTGAGATCATAATCGTACCATCAGACAGTCAGTGTTTTATTTCACGTTGCACACATCTCAGAAAAGTGACCTTAACATCACGTGCATGCTTAAAATTGATATTAAGGCCACTTTTACGGGTGTGTACCACATGAAATAAAAAGTCGACCGTCTGATGGTACACCCATGATCTAAAGATCGATCTCATGAAAGATTGGGACGATAAAAAATCTCCATCGTTTAATTCAATGCAGTCGATGTGTTTCAGCGTGGGTGAACTCAAAGATTTTGTGGGTGGATTTAAAGGTACTCCTTTTAGAATAGTGGTAAATTATAATGGCATGACTTGTAAATAAAGGTGAATAAAGGGCCTTTTAGAATGGTGATAAACTTTAATGGCATGACTTGTAAATATAGATGAATGAAGGGCTTTTTAGAATAGTGGTATTTTTAAAATATTGGTTTCATTAATGGCAAAATAAGCTTTCCGTCCATAAACTCACGACTAGTTAACATGGAGAAGGTTATATGAAACAGAAATACAAAAGTAGGGGCTGCAGAATAAATACCCATAACTCAGGGGCTTTCTTATAGTATTAGCATAACATGGGGGTATATGCAAAAAAGCCCATATTTTTATTAGACTCGATGGTTCTTATGACCGAAAAAAATAAATTTAAGCGGAAAAAGACGCAACATTACGACTAGCAGCTCCAGACGAGCAAAACTAATAAGTCTGGCGCGAAATTAATAAGTCGACCAGAAACTATATTATATAAGCATGAGCTCCGATGATTGAAACTACCAAAAGTGATCTATTTAACAAGCTTTACTTTAGTGTGCCATTTCAAATCACAGCATTACTGAGATGTACTGGAGAAGATGGCGCTGAAGGTTTAAGGTTCTGGTTATTTGCTTGGCTGAAGAGGAGAGAAGAAGAAGAAGAAGAGGAGTTGGCACCAAATTTTTTTAATGAGAGAGAGAGAGAGATGGGGCCATGGGTTAAAAAATCGTCCAATACCGATATGTATCGTCCGATACGTATCAGTTTTGGACTTGGACGGTACGATACAAAGGTATTGTATCGTACCCCCTTAAAAATAATGTACTTATCGTCCGATACAGGCAATGTATCACCCGTATCTGATGATACATTAAAATTATCGGACGATAATTTTAATATATCGTCCGATAATATGTATATATATATTTTTTCCGATTGTCTACACAATCGATGACGACTGTATAGATAATCGTCATCGATTGTGTAGACAATCATATAATGTCGATCTGGAGGTCGAATATTTTGATCCTTGGATGGGGCATCTCCCACAAGTTATATAGTGTTGAGTGTCATGTTGGCAAGTCTACGTAGGTAAATAACGTGGGTTAGCTGCTTCATCAGCAGTTTCCGTTGAGCAGGGAGACGGAGGTTGACGGTAAGGGTCTAATTTGGGGGGTTTGTGTTCATCGGGGGGTTATATTGTATTAAGTAAAAGTCATGTGTCTCTCGGACATTGGTTTTTATGGAATTTTCCTTATTTTTCTTTGCAACCATCTTTGTTTCTTTATCGGTACTTGAGTGATCAACGTGCCCATAAATGGTTTTGCCCAAAGCTTGACCATTATTGTAGAAGGAGATTGACATAATACGGTTGACGGTGCTTAGTCTGGTATCCAAGGATCAAAATATCGAATTCGATTTCGGTTTCGATCCCAATCGGAATCAAAATTTCTCCGAAAGTTGGACCAAAATCTTGTAGATCAGGCCAAAATTTCAGTGCCCAATTCTTTAAAACCCAAAATAATCAATCGATAATTTGAAGTTATTGGCCGATAATTTGAAGGCCGCAATTTTTGATCAAAAATTTCGGGACTTCGTTTCGGTGGGGTTCAAAACTGATTTTCGGCCAAAATTTTGATCCATGCTGGTATCTAATACCAACTTTTGTTTTAAATATTTTAAGTCTAAACCTCATTTATTGTTGGAAAAATGGGGTATGATCACCATTGAAAAAAGTTTACACCATCCAAGTTTGCTTTTGATCCTGCATCATTAGAGCACCCTGTTATCCCACATGCCAGACATTTATTACCAAAATAAGTAGTTCAAGTTGCAGGTCATCATCGGAACAGGTTTTAGGGGAAAAATTGCCCTGAACCCTCCTTTTGGTAGACTTTAATATTGATGTTAAAAATAAAAAATAATTAATATAGAGTACACAAATTGGAAGGTTCCAAATCTCTTGAAACGTTTTCATCAAAAAAAAAATAAAAATAAATAAATAAATAAAATCTCTCAAAACGTGATGTCAAGTGTTCTTCAGCTTGTATAAAAAAAAAGTGCTCGTCAGTTGAATGTATGAGCTATTACTTTGATGATCGGGATTGCTCACATTTTTATTTTTATTTTCTTTTGATAATCTGGGTATCCAAGCCTCTTAGAGCACCCGCCTAATCTTAAGGGCACATGCTGATTGCTCACCTCTTACACCTTGGATGATCTATAAAGGTGAGAGTTGGTCCCTTTATTTTGAGGCAATCTATGATAAGCTAGCCTGCTTTTATTGTTTTTTAAAGAGGTAAAAATGGTAACTTTAAAGGCACCCACCGAGTCTTGAGCGGTACCTACACCTAAAATCATTGATTATTTTAAATCAGATAATGGAGATCATGTTTCATTACGATATTCCACCCAAGGGATCTTGATGCCATAAACGTACCATCAAATGGTCAGAATTTGATTACATGTGTCACAGATCCCAAAAAGTATCGGTAAGGTTACGTTTGCTCAAATGTGACTTTAGGGCTATATTTTGGGATCTTTATCATGTGGAATTGAGCTTACCGTTGGATGGTACGTTCATAGCCTCAAGATCCCTTGGATGGAAGATCGGAGCGAAACACAATATCTGTCATCCAATCTGAAGCAATCAAATGATTTTAGGTGCAACTGCCCCTCAAGATTTGGTGGCGGACGGTAAAAGGCGATCCAGACATGTAGGTAGGCATTATAACCATCCAATCCTTAAAGCGCAAGACGTTAACTCATCATTATCCTTTTTCTTAATCCTCATATCATTTTAGGAATTGCTTGGCATATTTTCAGATGTACTGTGATAAGAAAATTAAGCTTCATATAGTTTGTTTTCAACCAAACGTTAACTTTTATCTTTTTCCATCGAGACTTAAGACTGGTTAAATGAACCGTGGGTAATTTGCAAACATCATACTGTGCAGTATACGATTGAACCAGCGTAATCTATCTTAATTAGAAGCAACGAGGCATCGCTAATTTTATTTTATTTTTTTAATGGATTATAGGGCATATATTTTTTTATAGGTAACTTGAGCTCGAACCCATAGTGACAAATTTCGTTTTCGGTAATTTTTTGGTGGGGTCCTTTCGGTACATTTTGGATTAATTTCGATATATTTTGAAAAATTTTCGGAAAAATTTCAGAGATTAAAAATTTATAAAATATATATTTAATATTTTTTAAAAAAATTAGCAATTGATCCAAGCACTACGGCCAAGCTCAAGCATAGATCTGAAGAAAAATTGACAAAAGGTACCATTATGCTCACCCACCGGGCTGCTTTCTCAACCCACCTTCTTCAGTCGGCATGCATTGACTACCTTTGAATCAAATGGTAGAGGTCGCTTTTCATCTTCATCTTCTGCACAATGGATCTAAGGATCGTGGGCGTACCATCAGGTTGGTGTTTTTATTACACATGGCACACATCTCAAAAAGTGGACCTTAAATCATATGACCTCCATCACGCTCAAGCATATTTTAGCGTCACCTTTTGAGATGTGTGCTATGCGTAATAAAAAATAGTTCGTCTGATGGTGCGCCCACGATCCATAGATCCAGTGTGCAAAAGATGGGAATGAAAAACGACCTCCATCATTTGATTCAAACAGGTCAATGCATGCCGACCAAAGAAGGTGAGGTGAGAAAGCAGCTAGGTGAGTATAATGGGTGAGAAAGCAGCCTGTTGGGGTGAGAAAACAGCTGTTTTAGCAAACTGCAATGTATATTTAGTCTCACATCATTCGAGAAAAAAACCGGCACACTTTATTGCACCTATAAAATAGGTTTTCACATAAGCATTTCAGTGACAGGTTGGCGCCTAGTGAGCAGTCATTTGCCCATGTGGGGTGACTGTTTATTTGCCCCATTAAATAAAAATTAAACTTTAAAAGAAAAATATCAAAATTTTAACGAAAATATCAAAATTTCGACGAAAATATTGAAATTCTTGAAAATTTCGAAAAGGAACGAAATTTCAATGAAACTTTTGTTGAACCTTCATTTCGGAACCTATGACCTTGAGGCTGCAATATTGTCAACCTCCCAGTCTCGAGGCCTCTATACTCTTTTAGAATCGGCGGCGATTCTTACAAGCCCTCTGAATAAACTGCAATATAACTTAAGATCTGGAAGCTCGTAAAGATCCTTATACTCAATTCATAAAGATGTCGCTACTCTTGAAAGTCAGTGATAATCCGTTTTTGATATGTTGAAGTTTAGTCCCACATCAAGTAAATAATATTCTTGTCTTTCTCTTTTCATAATATATTGGGCCCCCTCTACTCATGCCAAATTGGTTTTGAAATGGATGCTCAAATTTATCATGATCGGCTTCAGTGCTAGGAAGCTATTGTCAAAAGAGTGAGCACTCATCTGTAATGTTGTTTTGACTCACATATATATTGTCGGACCCGACTACTTTGACCATCATTTAAACACCATTTTTGCCATTAAATGAAAGATGTAAAATGTGAGTAATCTAAGCCATCAAAGTGATGTCTCATATATTGAAGGGCAAGGGGGCTCGAAAAACACACTGTTGTAGAGACTTGGATCGTCCAGATACTCTCTTTGATGAGTGTATATACCAGTTGGCTTGCTTCCTGAGAAAATGATAAGAAAAATTCACATGATAGAGCCTCGGTCAAGCTCGGTTGTTCCCTTACTTCCTGTATTCTCGCTTCGCTCCCCTTCTTTTGTAATTGTTTATAATTTTATTTATTAAGTTTTTTTTCTATATTAATTTTGGCGTTTCTATGTTACTTTTGACAAAGAGTGTTTTTAGTGTTTGCAGCCCATGTTGTTTTAAAATTTTAGAAGGTGGACTATAATTAGAATCAATTATTTAAACTTCTGATATGGCTTGCATTTGGGTTACCTCTTTTGGGGCAAAGATTACCTGTTTCACTCTTCGACTCCAACGAGAAATTGCTTTCGCATTTGGTAACACAATTTCTCGACCTATTTGCTTTGGGGGGAGTTGTTTTAAGTGACAAAAATATTTTTTTGCCTGTTTTGCATCAGAGTCAATTTTATTTGCTCTCAGAGAGCAAGCATAGAGCTGCCTCTGGTCTTACAATTAAGAGCTAACCCAAACAGACATCATTTTAATTTACATTTGTTTACTCTAAAATCTAGTAGAATAGGGTATCATAGTTTGATTTGGACTAATTCCAATAGAGTGTAGAGCCCCACTTGTGCCGCTACTATTTCATGACATTTTCGCAAAAGCTTACTACACCATTTAACATAATAAGACTCATTTCAAACTCCCGACCTCGGAGTACAAACCCAAGTCTTTACTTATTGCCTCTAGCATTCACTTTCTAATAAAACTTGAAGCCTAGCTCATCCCATTTATAAGTACAACCTAAAAATATTAGGCTAAACACCGACAGTAAGTAAATTATCCTATCCTGGTGAGAACTTTATTATCGGTCATTAAAACTTAAAATAATAGTTGATATTATAGCCAACCGATTGGATGGTTTGAATCTCCCTAAAACAACATTTATGGACCTGCTGCACTTCAAATTATGATCTATCAGTTTGATGGTGAAGATTACTTACATCTTCAATATTTCATAGTATAAGCTCATTTAAATACCGTTTTAGTCTTTAAATTAACAAACGCTAAAGAGAGTCCGGTCCAACTGATAAACTCTTGCATCTGTGTACAGTTAGGATGTCAATGGGTTGGGTCAAAATTTTGACTGGCAAATAAGAAAATTG
Source organism: Chloranthus sessilifolius (assembly GCA_021018995.1). Lineage (NCBI taxonomy): Eukaryota > Viridiplantae > Streptophyta > Magnoliopsida > Chloranthales > Chloranthaceae > Chloranthus > Chloranthus sessilifolius. Next base: position 146,513,795 of record CM037587.1, read on the forward strand.
CAAATGCCTGACTTGAGCTGACCTGACCCAATACCCTACCCAAAAACCCGACTTTTCATATTTTTTATAGGGAACGGATTATACTTTTGAATTTTCAGAGCCAATGTGGCTATCTTTTTCAAACTTCCAATGAAATGACTTCTCCTTTTTTTTTTTTTTTTTTACGACAAAATTGACTTGAATGTCACATTTCTTCTGCTGATACATCATTGCCTTCAATTATTTTTCTTTTTCTTTTACCAAACTGTTACCCAACTCACCTTTCTTCAGTTTCCTTTCCTTTACCTTCTGAATTCTCAGAGAGGGTTAGGCTAAATGAGGTCGATGAGGTTTCAAAGAAATCTTGGATTTATAAAGCTCAACTGGTGTGTATCAAGGGCAGTTTTAAAATGTGGGGCTTTTTGAAGTTCAAACTGTCCAAAAGGAGGCCTTACATCATGTCTTTAATATCATGATTGCTGCCAAGCTGTTTTAACTTGGATATGTGTAACTTCTAGTGATAACAAGCAGGTTCAAACAGTCCCTAGAGCAGAAAAATTCGCCAATTCATACCTCCAAAGAATATATTTCAGGCCCAAATCTCACTAGGTGTGGTTTTCTATCAAATTCCTGAGGTATATCATCACTGTTTTCTCTCTTTTTAGGTTTACTACAACATCAATTTTCTTTGAGAAATTTTTCTGACATTTACTTCATGAAAGTATTAGAATCAGACTAGAAATCAATTTTAAAAAGTTTTAACTTCCTCATTTTTCAAAAACAGATGTGAAATCACTTCATTTTTAAAAATTCTGCTGATCATAAGATGTATTAATGTTAACTAAATTATTGGCATCTCAGCCCACACCCCCAAACCTATGAGGAGCAGTGTCCTCACTGGTACAGAAGTGGATAAGCAAAGTAAAAAAAAATAATAAGCACAATGATAGAGAAAAAAGTGCACAGTAATGGACGAAGCAACAGAAGTAAACAATAAACATAAATTAAACACTAAACAAACAACAAAAAAAATGTACAAGGTAGTCTAATAACTAGGGTCAAAATCTGTATCATAAGTTGGTTTAATGGGGTCATAACTGGAGTAAGTATTGGAATTTGAACTTGATTCAGCTTTCTCTTGGATTGTGGCTTGGAGTTCGGTGTACTCTTCAGACTTGATCTTTCTGGTGAGACAAATATATTTCTCAAGTCTATCAGCCCTCTCTTTTTCTTTAACTGTCCTCAGCTTTTCATTGACAAGCTCTTCTTGTAACATGGCAACTATGTGCTTCTCACCCCTAACCATCTAATAGGTTTGGTGCAGCAGGTCCTGCATCTTATCTCTCTCAAATTGCATAAACAGCTCCAACTTCCTAATCTTGTCCTCATAAGGAGTCTTTATGTAAGCTTGAAGATCTACAATCCCCTTAAGGACATCGCTAGAGATGTAAGGGTTCCCTTCCATAGCCCTTTGAAGAGTGGCAAAACGTGGAACAGGAATGGAGTGGCAGGGGACCATATGTATCCCAGCAATGGGGGTGGGGGAAGGTGAATCTAAAAGTACTACCTCAGGTTCAATTTGGGTAGCATGGTCAGATATAGAGGGTACTGTGGCTGAGGTAGTTGGTTGGGCTGTGGAGGCCAAGGTTTGGAGAAAGGAAGTTATCACAGACTGGTTGTCTGTGTTCGTTTGCAGCTGTGCTTGGATAGATTGGAGGAGGGTGAAGATTTGGCTAATTGGGTCAGGTGTGTGTGGGATAGGAAGAGTGGTGACTGGGATGATTGGTGAAGGTGGTGGAAGAGTAATAGGTGGGATGAATGTAAATTGGGAGGGTTTAGGTACTGGGGATGCCCAATATTCTCCATGATGGATTCCATCAAGGATGAATAGGCCTCAGTGGTAAATATCTCAGGTTCAGAGGTATGGGTGATCTTAGGTGTATGAGCTGAATGGGCTGGTGAACCTGAGAAGCTGTGTTGGTGAGGAGAGCTGGGTGGGTTTACAACAAAATCGGTGGGTATATCTGGAAAATCGTTAGGTGAAAATGGTGGTGTAAGTATGGCTGGAATGGTTGGTGTTGGGGGAGAATCTGCAATGGGAATTGTAGTGGTGATGGGTGATGGAACTGCTGAGATAGGTGCTAGGATAGGTGTTGGGATAGGTGAGGTAGATATGATGATGGTCTCCTCAACATTAGTAGTAGGTTCAATGGCAGCTGAAGGTGCAATTGGAGATACAATGGGTGCAGCTAAAGAGCTGGTCACCACAGGTTCATATATAGCAGCCTCCTGGGCTAGCTCCGCCTCTTCCCTCATTCTTTTCAACATAGTTTGGCTTGTAGTCCAAGCCCTCTTCCCAAAAGTATGAGGTGTTACAATCTCAAAAGGCTCTAGCTCATCAATATCAAATTTAGCCCTTAGTAGGGCTATGATCAACCTTCCAAATGGTATTCCAGCCACTTTATGTCCCTTCTTCAACTTGGCATTGATATCAGCCATTGCTTCAAATATCAGCATGGGGGCATTGGAGAATTTCCCTTTAGAAAAGTGAAAGAGGGCCTCCAGAATGGGTGTCCTTCTTTCCCGACTGTGCCCAGTGACATACAAACTCCCTCTCAAAATGGAATCCATCAGCAAAAATTAGGGTGCTAAGTCTCTCCTCATGATGAACTGCCCAGTTCCAACTATGCCTTGGGTTAGATGGGCAGACATATCTCTAAAAGAGGTTGTCTCTGGTGCAGCCAAAGGGCCAGCAGGATCATACTGAAATGGTATCCCCAAGGCATTTCCAATATCTTCATACGTGATGGTTAAATCACAATCATCAATAAAAATTACCAAAGTTGGGACATCAGCAACCGTCTCACTCACTTTCACCATGTTCTGGTACTATAATCTCACCATTCTTGGATAAATTTTCTTTGGAAGAGGGGTCAGGATATTACTCAGTGAAGCATCCCTGATGTAGTTCAGGGATAGCTTACATTCTGATTTATTCAAGAAAAAATTATCATCCACATTAAGCTCTCGAATCAGCTTCTGAGCTTCAATGAAAGGGTTTGGAAGCATCAAATGCTTAGGAAGAGGAGGAAGCTCAGTCTCAGGAATATGGTCAGCTTCAGAGATGAGTTCCTCGGATGAGTTCCTCAATTCTAACCCTTTTTCCCTTCTCAATCCTATCAGCCTTATCCATCGACAATTTCCTCTTGGCTAAGGTTTTAGCTTTTCCTTTGGTGGAGGATTTGCTAGCTTTCTTAGTAGAAGACTTAGTGAACATCTTAGCCAACGATTTTTCAGCTTTCCCCATTTTAAAAATTTCTAAAAACTCATTCAAATAATTCCTCCTTCTATTAAAAATTAACAAACAACTCTTTTGAATCCCAGACAATGTATGCTTAAATAGAAATCATATTTTTAAAGCACAGACAGAGGATATGGAGAGGAAGATACCAAAACTTAGGGTTTGCTCAAAATCTCTGACCGCTTGATCAAATCCACAAGAGTCAGAGGCAAAAGATCCTCCTCTTCAAGCTTAATCAGCGGAAAAATAATGAAGAAAATTGGATCTGGATTCCAAAAGAACCCGGGATGGAAAAAGAAAGGTTTCCTACGTAGCAGGACAAGCTGGAAATGATTCGAATATAAAAACCTCTATTCGAAGGGTTTTAAGTATGTTTAAATCAATTTCGCAAAGCATTATTGATTCTTTCGAAAAGTTCAAAACAAATCCTTTTTGAAAAGGAGAAAGGCATCAGTACCTTTCGCAAGAAAAAATGGCTTTAGAAACATCTATTCGAAAAGATCTGCATCTATTCATAAGGTTTACCGTTCTTTTCGAACAGTTGTGGTTATAGGTTCGGATCCTTTTCGAAAAGGAATTGTTTTTCTGTTCGAACTGAATTTTCTTTTGCGAAATGATTGTAAAACTTTTCGAATAGCATGAATTTACTTTTGAACAAATGTTCTGTAGTACAGAACTGATATTCTTTTTTTTTTTTTTTAAATCTCCACATTAAATCATTTGAATTTATTCTCTCAATCAATTCAACACCACAAAACTTTCAGAACTTATGATTCCTCAAAGAAAATTTAACTAAAACATGACTAAAATAGAGAAAAACCATTACACAAAACTATGCAAAAACACATAACAGACACAGTTAAAATATATATGATACAATTGTGTGACATTAGATTTGTGGAGGCTCTTGATGATAGATGGTCATCACATGCTCCAAGATATTTTCAATATATGGTTTGAGCTTATGACCATTTGCTTTCAAGGTTCTCCCATCACTCGGGTCCATAATTTCAATAGCTCCAGATGGGGATGCTTGAATGACAGTATATGGCCCTTCCCATCTGGATCTCAGCTTTCTAGGAAAAAACTTGAGTTTTGAGTTGAATAATCATACCTTAGAGCCAGCTGTGAACTCTTTTCTCAGCAGATTTTTGTCATAGAAAGCCTTAACTTTTTCTTTGTAAAATCTTGCATTGGTATATGCATCCATCCTCAGCTCTTCCAACTCAGAGAGCTGTAGTTTCCTGTGCTTACCAGCAGCAGTGAGATCCATGTTTAAAGCTTTAATGGCCCAAAAGGCCTTATATTCTAACTCCACTGGTAAATGACATGTTTTACCATAGACCAATCTGAATGGGGACATGCCAATTGGGGTTTTATATGCTGTCCTGTAGGCCCACAATGCATCATTCAGCTTAAAGGACCAATCATTTCTGTCCTTCCTCACAGTCTTTTCCAGTATATGTTTGATTTCTCTGTTGGAAGTCTCCACTTGTCCACTGGTTTATGGATGATATGGAGTAGCTACTCTGTGAGTCACAAAGTACTTTTTCAATAGAGCCTCAAAATGCTTGTTACAAAAATGGCTTCCCCCATCACTGATAATGGCTCTGGAGGAATCAAACCTAGAAAAAATGTTATCCTTTAAGAATTTAAGGACAACTCTGTGGTCATTGGTTTTAGTGGCTGTGGCCATTGTGTTGAGCTTTCCGTAATCAATACAAACCCTCCAACCAGTTGTTTGTCTAGTTGAAATAAGCTCACCAAATTATGAGGTTACAACAGTAATCTCAGATTTCTTAGGTACCACCTGTGTAGGTGCCACCCAAGCTGAATCTGAGATTGGGTAAATGACCCCAGCATCCAACAACTTAACAACCTCCTTCATGACCACTTCCTGCATATGAGGATTTAGCCTCCTCTGCATTTCTCTAGAAGGCTTTGCATCTTCTTCCAAGTGAATTTTATGCATGCAAACAGCTGGACTGATTCCTCCCAAATCAGCAATAGTCCAGCCAATTGCCCTCTTATGCTGCTTCAATACAATCAACAACTCTTCCTCTTGTTCCTCAGTGAGGGAGGAAGAAATAATCACAGGCAATGTTTTATGGTCTCCTAAAAACACATATTTCAAATTTTCTGGCAACTGTTTCAGCTCTACATCAGGTGAGCTGAGAAGAGAAGGTAACAAAGGTACCTTGGTTGGTTGTGGAAGGGGAACAACAGCAGGTTTCCATGAAGAAAACCTTGTTGTTTGGACAGGAGTTTCTTGCACAGCATTGACCTCTTCAGTCTTTGAGGCACAGGCTGTCTCTTCCACAACATTTCTCCAAACATCTTCAAAATCTATAATTAAATCCTTACACTGGAGGAACTGGGGTACAGTTTCCTCTACCAGTTCATCCGATAAATCAACAAGAAAACACTCCTTAGAACTGAACTGAGGTTGGGTAACTGCATTGTAAATATTTAACTTCACCTTCATATTTCCGAAGGACACTTCCATTATACCATACCTGCATTGAATACAAGCATTGGCTGTAGCCAGGAATGGTCTCCCCAAAATGACAGGAATGGAGGTTATACTTTTTATAGGTTCCATGTCCAATACCAGAAAATCAGCAGGGTAGAAAAACTTAGCTACTCCTACCAACACATCCTCAATCACCCCAACTGGCTTTCTTTGAGATCTGTTTGCTAGTTGTAACACCACATGAGTGGGTTTTAACTCTCCCAAACCTAGTTTCTCATATACAGAATATAGAAGCAAGTTAACACTAGCACCCAAATCTAATAAAGCCTTTTCAATGGTATGTTCCCCAATAATGCAAGGGATTGTGGGGATTCCTGGATCTTGGAGTTTAGGAGGTGTGGCAATGGACAAAACCTATTTGACTTTCTCCACAGCAAAGACTTTCTTGGATAACTGGATCCTAGATTGTCTTTTGTGTGTACAAATGTCCTTCAAGAACTTTGCATAGGCTGGGACTTGCTTAATTGCATCAAGCAAAGGAAGATTTATCTTGACTTGCTTGAAAGTCTCCATCATTTCGTCTATTTTTGTATTCCCTTTATCAAAAGGGGATGCAGATTTCATGGCATGGGGAAATGGTAAATGAGGAAATGGTCCTTCATAATTACCAGAATTTTTTTGATTTTTCTGTTTTTTATTTTTTTTATTTTTCTGGGTTTTCTGGGGTACATCAGCACCCCCAATGCTAAAATCATGCTGCTCCTGCTGCATGTTCCTAGCAGTTTTCTTATTTTTTTCTTCTTCTTTTTCTGTATCCACATTGTTATTTAGAACTCTTCCACTTCTCAAAGTAGTGATAGCTTTTACTTCTTCATGTGAAAAAGAGGCATCTCCAACCATGAATTGTCATTTGGGATTGTTTAAGGGCTGGCTGGGTAACCCGTCTTCCTCTCTTCTGGTCAATGTATTTGAAATTTGACCCAATGTGTCTTCAATCTTTTTAATACTCTGACTGTGAAAGTTCACAGTTTGAGTTAAAGACCCTAAATTCTGGAGTGAAGTTAGAACTTGGTCTTCAAAAGAAGGGGATCTGAAAGGAGGCTGAGCTGGGGCAGATTGATGCACAGGTTGTGCCATCTGTTGGGGAATGGGCTGCTAAAAATTAGGCTTGGTATAGAAATTCTGCTAGTAGGGCTGAACAGTTTTGAAAGGTACTTGGTGCTTTGGTTGTTGCTGATATTGTTGTTGATAATTGCCCTAGCTCCACCTTAAATTAGGGTGTCCTCTCCATGCATATTCATTAGATTGCAACTGTCCAAACGATTAAGCAGCATGAGCTTGCTCCACCACTAGATCTCTGGGAACGTAGTGCGGTACCGACATTGATCATGGGAATGAGTAGGGGACTGGCATATCAGACATGTCTCCTCTACTCTAGCAACCATTGGATCTTGAAGTGAGTCCATCAATCTATCAAACTTGGTGGTTAAATTATCCACCTTCCTTTCTAACTCATTCACCTCATAAATCTTTCCCTTGGTAGTCTGCTCTTTATTCAACCAAGCAGGATTCTCAATATCTCTTGACAGAGATTCTTGTTGGGTTGAATTTTCACCAATAACTTCAAATAGGTCCCAAACCTCCTCAACTGTTCTTTGCAAATAGGTGCCTCCACAGGAGGCATCTACCATGTTCTTACCCTTTTGATCAATTCCCTAATAGAAACTTTGAACAAGTTGTCATTGGGGAACTTGATGATGAGGGCATTGCCTTAAAAGCTCCTTAAACCTTTCTCATGCTTCATGGAAAGTTTCAGTTGAGTGTTGAGAGAAAGTGACAATGCTTTGTCTCAACTGGCTGGTCTTAGACATAGGGAAGTATTTGGCTAAAAATTGACACTGCAAATCATTCCAAGAAGTAATACTATTTGGTGGCAATATGGATAGTCATGCTCTAGCTTTGTCCTTTAATGAAAAAGGAAATAGCCTAAGCTTGGTTACCTCTGGACCCAGTCCAGCTATGTTGAATGTGGTACAAAGAGACAAGAATTCATCCACATGCTTATATGGATCCTCCTTACTCAAACCATGGAAGGAAGGAAGCATCTGGATAGTTGATGATTTGATTTCATAATTTCTTTCAACAGTAGGAAATTGAATGCAAAATGGGAAATTATATGCACCGGGTGCAAAGTAATCCCTCAAGAGTCTAGGTTGCTCACCCATAGTAGCAGTCTCAGCAAAATTCTGTGATGTTTGTCTGGTTCTTATTAGCCTTTCAACTTCTAAATTCAGAGGAACAATCTTAGGATTGAGAGTCCTCCTACCAAACATACAACACAGATACAGAGAGAAAAATTATGCAAAGCAAATCTTCAATACTCCTTACTGAGTAGATTCCAAGCTCAACTGTATAGGAATAACTGCACAAATTCAAGCAATAGAAACAGTTAGCACTGATGTAAAAAAAAAAAAAAACTTAGGTTTACCTATTTAAAAATATATTCCCCGGCAACGGCGCCAAAAACTTGTTGTCTTCCTAAGTGTGCATGATTTATTTGTATTTTGAAAACAGAAATTTCAAAGTATGGATTATACTGAAATTGGAAAACTTAAAAGAAAGAAATATCAGCACAGAGAGAAATCAATTAGCCTGCAAGATCAGGGCCAATTGTAGCAAGTTTTAAATGTAAGTGAGTAAAAGATCGTCAACAGAGAATTGATTTAAAATGTATGGTAAACCTCCAGATCTGGCCTCTAATCCTATCTATAAAGCAAGTATCATGGGAGGTTGAACTTGTCACATTAACTAAATTACCTAAAAGTAAAATTTAAACTAAGTGATCTAGATCCGAGTTGGGGGAATTAGATGCAAAATTAATAAGAATGGAGAAATAATAGCTAACTTAAGCTTAGTAATTGATTGCAGAATGAGAAATGGTGTAACACAGTTGAGAAAGTATCAAATCTTCATCTGGCTACCAGCTCAGATGTAAGAGAAAATAATCCAATTCAAGAATTAGAATTGAGTTGAGCTTATGGCTATGATCTGTCCACTGTCATGGACACAGATCATCCAATAGTTTTCTTCTTCAATCCAAAGTCTTGATTCAGAACATAAGCACCACTACAAATGCTGCAAGAACCAGGTTACAAATACAGATTCTCACAGGGATAGTGAATTAAGGAAAATTGCTTAAAAACAACAAATCTAAAGGAATCTAATGAGTGAGGAGATCACAATGAACCCTCAACATGAATCCGATTGAGAACGTACTAATGAAAGCAACCTTTCCAAATCCACCATCACAATTACTGAACACAGCTTACAACAGCTCTCGGATTTGTAGTCTTGAATACAATTCTCACTTGAATTACACAAGTATCTCACAGTTCTCAGTTACAGACAAAGGCTAGACTATTACAGAGATTTTAGACAAGCTATCTTGATTTGAATTGGAAAATGGGGCAGTAGGAATGAAACTCAAATTCTGGATGCCCAAATTGGGCAAATAGTTCGTCTATTTATAGTTTTCCCCAAGTCCAGCTCAGATGTGCATCAACCAATCAGAATTAGTTAGATCCATATCAACTAATAGGAGTCGAGCACAAGGATCCAGATATGTTATGGCCAATCAGAACTGCTTGATCTGGTTCAGCCAATCAGGAGACAAAGGCATCAAATTCTGTTAGGTAATTCAAAAATCTGTTTGAGCTTCTAGAAGTTTCCGCCAAGTAATTTCATCTTTGGGTGTTCACATGGAGTAGAATATGCCTCTGGTTCGTGCTCAGAATTTTTCAGAATGCCTCTGAGTTTTTAAATGCATTGGGGCGTGTGCAGAGATTATTAAAATGCCCTTGTAGATGATGGGAATCTTTAGAATACGATTTCGCACAGATTGGGGGCCTTTTCGAAAGGAAATGTGACTTTTGGAGCTCTATTCGCACAGAACTGGTGCTGTTCGCAAGGAGTTTTCTTCTTTTTGAAAGGATCATTAGCAAGTTTGGTTCCTTTCGAATAGATTTCAGGTGCTCTTCAAAAACCAAGTCTGGAGCTTTAGTTCTTTTCGTAATGTTCAGGTTCTTTTCGAATAGATCAAGAATCCTTTCGAATAGATAAGGAATTCTTTCGAATAGTATTCTGTAGTGCATTATTCCTTTCGAATAACATTCTGTGGTGCATTCTTCCTTTCGATAGCTCCAAACCTATTTTCAGGTTGAAACCAGGCCTTTGTCTTCTTTAGTTTAGGTATTTTAATAGCCAATGAGGCTGTCCCTTCTCCTTCTTCCTCCAGTTCAAGATGGGTCATCATCTTTTTGACACTTTTAAGCTACTTTCAGGGTTAAGCCTGCCTTTATTGTTAGCTGTAAAACAAACAGTTAAAACACTTATTTAGTTCTCTCAAGGGTTTATCAAGGCTCAGGTTAAGGGGTGAAAAATGGTATTTTTCAGTTCTTAAGTTTTCTCCATTCAATACCCAAAAAACCCAGAAAATCAGATCAAGCAGTTCTGATTGGCCAAAATAGATCTAGATCTTTGTGCTCGACTCCTATTAGTTGATATGGATCTAACCAATTCTGATTGGTTGATGCACATCTGAGCTGGACTTGGGGAAAACTATAAATAGACGAACTATTTGCCCAATTTGGGCATCCAGAATTTGAGTTTCATTCCTACTGCCCCATGGTCCAATTCAGATCAAGATAGCTTGTCTGAAACCTCTGTAATAGCCTAGCCTTTTTCTGTAACTGAGAATTGTGAGATACTTGTGTAATTCAAGTGAGAATTGTATTCAATTCTCCACCCTATAAGAAATTCCTACTTTTCATATTTTTTACGCATAAATTGTTGGGTCAATCCCAAAAATGTTGGGTTAGATGTTTCAAGCCCAAATTTATGTACCCATCGGACCAGGAAAAATATCGGGTGGACCCGACTCGTCGAAGGCCTAATAAAGCGCCAACTTCTTTCGGTTTGTTGACACCACACGAGCAAAGCGTGTCCCTCCTTTCCCTGGCCTCTGCCTCTCCCTCTACTGAAATACGCGGTATATGAAAAGGGCGCGCACACTTGCATCACTGAACCTGCTGTAAGTTCTCTGAACCGCGTGTTTCTCTTTTTCTTCTTCTCATTTGTCCTTTCTTTCTCTAAAAACCCTAGAGTGCAACATAAACATGGCGAAAGACCGAAACGGATCTCTACCAGTAATCAACAGCGAAGAAGAAGCCCCTCATAATAGAGATCGCGCAAAGAAAACCAAAAAGAAAAGCGAAGAAACCGACGAATTGAACGGCGAGGATACCAGAACCAAGAAACGGCGTTCGAAGAAAAGGTCGCGAAGGCGCCACAGAGATGGCCATTCTTCGTCTTCGGACTCTTCTAGCTCTGAAGACTCCACTTCTACAGAATCTGAATCCGACGGTTCTGATTTGGAGTCGGAGGAGAGCGAAAGCGAGAGGCGGAGGAGAAAGAAGAAAGAGAGGAGGAGAAGAAAGGAGAGGGAGTATGAGAGAGAGAGACAGCGGAGAAAGGAGAAAGAAAGGAAGAGGAAGAGAGATAAAGAGGGAAAAGGCGAGAAGCGGAAGGAGAAGAAGTATAAGAAGAAGAGGGGGAAGGAGAAAGAGGAGGGGAGAAAGGGAGCTGTAACGGATTCGTGGGGGAAGTATGGTGTCATTCGGGAAACCGATATGTGGTGAGTAAGCTTTCCATTCGCACTTTGCATCTGCATTTTATTTTATTTATCCGTTGTTTACTTGCTTTTTTGTTGTTGCTCTGATGTATTGATAAATCCGTATAAATCGCGATGTGGTTGCATGAGATTTCTGCACTGAAGTTGTATAAATCCATATTATTAACTCTTATCGATAAAAATAAATAAATAACATTAAATCTGATGGATTTTTTTTTCCAGTATAAAGTTTTATGCTGCGACTCACGAGACATGACTAGGGTGATTCTATATACATTTTTGCTTGTGATTTTCTTGCATTTGGACCACTTTTCTCCCTACACTTTACATAGGATACAGAAGGGAAAGCAGAATTCGAACTACTCAAATGCACAAAAATGGTGAGGTATGGACCCGGAGAGAACTACAAACTGCTTCTCCAGTGCTCAGTGTTAGTTATAAGTGCAATTTGATTGATTGTATTCGATTGAGTGGCCTTTAGGGTGAAATGTATCAGAGACTTTGGTGTATTCTATTCTATGATAGCTTGCCTCCACTGTTTTCTACAATTTACAAAGGATTTTAGTGTTATTTTTTTGTGTGTGGAGCATTTGGTGGAGGTAATTTTCTCCCTTCAATATTTATTTAGTTTCATGATTCTGTTAGTGTCACTATCCTGTGAAAATAGGAAGAAGTGTCAAGGGGTTTGGCGTGATGGCCAGGTACCCACCTCAGGAGGCAGGAGAGATGTGTTCGAATCCCCCTTGAGGCCACCCTATGGATTTATATCCTGCGCTGACCCGACACATGCTAACTTGGGGCACGCGTGTGCCCCTGGGATTAGTTGGGTGCTCTAACGGGCCCAGACACCCAGGTTATAAAAAAGAAAGAACGAATTGAGAGTAATGAGTTGATATGTTACCACTATTTGTGGTCATAGGCTTATAATTTCTCACTCTTTTTCATGCATATTCGTTTCCTTAAAAATGGCCTTCGAAGCTGTAGGTCGTTTTACGATTATCTTTAGCTTCTCACTCTTAATTGAGGTATGTATACTTGCACTCCTGTAAATGAATGCCACATGTAGATGTTAGTTTAGTAATCTAAATCCTATTCACCAATTTATGGTTATTTCTTTATTGTAGCTTGAAAGAACCATGTACTTTTTGTGGTTGATCCTTTCTCCTCTCTTCTTTCCCTGTCTATGTAGGAATAAACGGCCTGAGTTCACTGCATGGTTATCAGAAGTTAAACAGGTATCCCCCAAAATTGCATCATTATTCTATGGCGTGCACATCCAAACAATTGTTCTTTGCGTGATGGAATCATATTTAATCAGTAAGAACTTTTTTACGAAGTAGGGAAGTTGTTTATTTCTTCTAGTGTCTAGATTCTGGGTGGTTTGGCTGGTAAAGAGTATGGTTGGATTGTTGAACTTTTAACTTTTGTCGGTGCTGCGGAAAACTTTTTGCAGGATGCAATTGTTTATTGCTGTTTCTTGGGTACTTACTAAAAAAATAACACTCTCCAAGATACCCATAACCATTCATGTGGATTTTTGAGAAACCATATATACCTAATGTATCTGTGCCCATGCTCCCCCTGCATTTGTTCATAATCTGGCAGTATGACATCCTACAGCAACTTGGCAACCTTCATGGTTCAATCATTATTGAAGAGGTTTTGAACTGTTAACAAAATTTTCTCTATTATACGCCAGCATATATGTTTTTGGCATTTCTTTATGTTGATTCAAACCTTAATACTGACCTTATTTCACATTACGTTCTCATCATTATATTTTGTTTTGCTATGCAACATATTTTTAAATGTGGTGGGTTTGAGTGTCTTCCGTCTGCAAATTCTTAAGCAGTCCTATTGAATTGGTGACTTCTCAGCCAGTTTATAATTCCATGAAATTTGAACTGCAGGTGAACCTGGAAAGTTTACCTAACTGGGAAGAAAAGCAAATGTTCAAGGAGTAAGCCATATAACTCTTGAACTTAATTAAGTTTGTTTCATTCAGATATATTGGATTTGGAATGGAACTAGAATTAATCTACTTGAATTGCTATTCTCATATTTTTGTTGACAAGCATTCTTCTTGCAGATTTATGGAGGATCATAATACAGCTACTTTTCCTTCAAAAAAGTAAGGTTCTTCTCTACCAATGTCATATTCATTTCAATTATTCATGTGAGTCATGTTTGTTACAAGAATGATACCATACTGTTTTTTCTTTACTGTTTCTTACCCTGGCTTTAGATCAATGTGCAAGTTGACATTCTTTTCAAGTGATGTTTGACCAGTCTTTACATTTCGATTTTAAACTTTTAGCGTATTTTGACTATTGTCCTAAATGTCTCTTTAGAAGGACAAGTAATGTGTATATGTGTGTGTGTTTGAAGTGGTCCCCTAACCCAAATCATGGGATCATTTCCCATCACTCAAATGATTATTGATTGCATGGTTCAAAATCTCCGTATATATTGATTTAAATTTTTTAAAGAATTATCAAAAAATATATAATTCTGAATATTTTAACTCACTAATTCCTATTTTTGAATTTTTTTTTATTAAGATTAGCTACTTTTTTTATACAATATACTCTGGTTTTAGCTATTTTCACTCAATTCTTAGTGTTTGTAATCGCCCCTCTTGATAGAAGAAGAGTCGATTAAGAAATGGGACAGAGAAACAAATAAAAAATGAAATGAAAGAGTTAAAGAATGTATGGCTCCATTAGCACTAAAAGAGGCAAAAAGTGAATTGTGATAGTAAGTGCATAGTAAAAACAGCTATGCACTTAATTTCAATGTATTGAGAATTTCATCCAATAGTTTCGATATATTGAAATTATTTAATGGTACAGAAGATAAATTAAATGTATGGTCCGATAATTTGGATGATACATGGGTACAACGCATATGTGATATTATCATACCGTCCCCCTTTGATATCGATACCTATCGAACAATATTGTATCATTATTGGCTAATATTTTGAACCATGATTGATTGTAGTCACATCAATTGTGTTGAAAAGCTCAAAGGCAGTTGTTACAATCAATAACCTCTCTCAAGTCATGGGGAATGATTCCATGGCTCAAGTGAGGAGATCATCTAATAGGAGCTCGAGTCATGGGCTTATGCCCTATGACTCGAGTTATGAGATCAGTTCCTTATAAATGTGTGTGTAATTGTTTATATATATATAGATATATAAACTTTGAGGTAGACCACCTTTAAAAAGGATATGTTTCCTCGTGAGAAAAGGGTTTGGAAACTGTTGTGCTTAGGGTATGTTTGTATCTTTATGTATTATCTTGGATATCAGTTTTGTACTGAATTTTTTTTATTCCTTCATAGAATAACTCAAGGTTCTTTTGTCATTTAGATGTGATTTCTCATAGCTTAATTCTTAAGAATAGAATAGTAAACCGTATTTAATTTCATTAGGAAATCCTTGCATGTAGAGAGTTTGGCAGTGCTTAATTTAGTATGCAGTAATGCAACATGTAAAATCAAAATTTTTTTGATCGATCATGTAAAATCAATTTGGAGTAATGCGTTTGTCCATAACTCAAAAGATTGTTTAGTGTGAGGTTTGCAATGAAGATTGCACAAAGGGTTGCATAGTTTTCATGGATGTTCAATTGTATGGTCTTTGCGATTATAATACTCTACTTTTGGTGTGAACATAAGGGTTAGGTTCTTGGGTTAGTGATGGGGACGCTGACATTGTAGACATCGGATACGGACCGTTTCGCGTGTACCGGCGTCGAAAAAAGCGGAACAGAAACGGAAACCAGAACCAAACTTAAAGAGTTGGAGTGCTGAAGCAATGCACAGTCAATCGATTGACACTTGGGATTCAATCGATTGACTGGGCCTATGAGGACTTATGGCGACATATTTGTATGAATCAATCGATTGAAACCCAAGTGTTAATCGATCGACTGTGCTGTGACCAGAATTCGAATTTTAAATTTTAGGGGCATACTTGTCTTTTTTTAGTCATTGTTTTAGGGTTTTCGTATGTTTTAGAGGCCTCCTATATAAGGTCTTTTAAAAAATTAATGTAGATGAATGAAAGCTACTGCTTGTGTGCTTGAGATGAGTCATTGTTGAAGAGTGATTCTTCTGGTTTGGTGTGAAGCCAAGGGTGTGAAGCCCAAAATCTATCTTCTATCTATCTCTTCATTTTTATTTTTATTTCTCTGCTTTATTTTAATCCCAAAGCCATAAACCTAGCCTCCATCAGAGTCATTGATTCAAGCCCATCTCATAAATCCTAAATCCAGCCATCCAACCTGAAATGCCCCGATATTCCAAACCCACACATCCATCGATATGATTCGAATCCTCAGTCTTATGCAAGTCATTAGCCAACCCGAATCCAAACCCTTAGAGGACTCGTGATTCCATCATTGAATCTCGAGCGGCGCCCTAGTCTGGAAAAGCTAGAGTTTTACCTTTAGAACTGATCTACACCGCAAATCTAATGGATCTAGCGCATGGACCGGACCCTACTCGAATCAAGCGCGATCTTTCAATGGAAAACTACGAAGTCCTAAGGTATCCGCATTAATTTCATGGTTTATTGTTTAATTAAATTTGTTTAATTTTGGCAATTAATTAAATCATGGCATTCACGTAGTTTAGGGTCCTTGTCCGGCATCAGTTAGGCATTAGGTTTTGCATATACCTTTGATCCGTCGGTCGGGTCAGGTCGGGCATATGCCATTTTCCATTGGTTAGCCAAATTTTTAACAATACATGACTCGACCCGTTGACAACCCTGCTTCAAAAGATGACTGACATTCCCAAAACACTTCCCCTACACCACTTCATTCAACTGCCCATGCAGGAAGGCATTTTTAACGTCTAACTATTATAACGTCCAATGATAATTTGCACTAAAGATATAAGCACCCGAACAGGGTGAAGCCTTTAGCGACAAGACGAACCTTGTACCTTTCAACTGTGTCATCCTCTCTGTGTTTAGCATTATCACCTATCTGTTTGCTTATTTGTTGGGAGATCAGCAAGTTCTCATGCCTTATTCTTCTTAAGTTGTACCATTTTTTCATTCATAGAAGCAGACCAGGAAGGATGTTTAAGAGCTTCCCCGACAGAGCGGAGAACAAAAATAGTAGATCCTATAGGTAAAGTAGCCCGATAAGAATGTGTGAGATCCTGATAAGAAACATATTGAGAGATAGAGTGAACAACAAGACAATTATTTTACCCTTATGAAGAGTAATAAACAAGGAGAGATCGTCAACAACGGGAGAATATGGAATATAATGGGAGTAGCCAAAGAAGAGGATGATGGAGATATAACTGAAGGACTAGAGTCGGAGTCTGATGTCATAGGAGCTTGAGGAGGAGGGATAGACTTGCTTCGACACCGATAAGTGTGCTTTATAAGAAAACGACCACACTTAGTAGTTGGAGGAACCAGAGCAGCACTTGCAGGAGCGTGAGATACATGAAGAGAGAATACAATTGAAGATTAGGGAGGTGATGAAATGACAGGCATATCTGAGAATTATGAAGTACCCATCAAGTGAACATCCTCCAAGTCTTTGAATCGTAACAACGATAGCCCATAAACACACGCAAGTACCTAAGAAAGACAAAATGAATGGACTTATCATCCAATTTGTGTCTTTTGAGTTCGTAGGTAATGAATAGAGCAAGTACATCCAAAGACTTTAGGTCCAATTCCAATTAAAGTGCTGTTTTGTTTATGAATATGCATAGGAGCTTGATCATTCAAGATATGAGTGGGTGTACGATTCCATGGTAGAGAAGTTGATATAAGTGAAGAGAACCTTATCTTTAGACTTAAGTCATTACACCCTGTAAACATCAAATTTGCGTTGGATATAAATCTAACACAAATCAATCATAACAAATTTCCACTCCGGGTATCGCAGTCGCTAGGAGAGGGTTTTATTAAAATGGCGGACCTTACACTTCCAGGTATCGCAGTCGATTCCCCGTTAATTACCTTAAAATTGAATACCTCTAATTAAAAGCTACTAAATAAAAAATAACATAATTACATCTCTGAAATAAACAGAACTAAGATTCTAATTCTAAGTCTTCATCGACATCTTCAATCCGTCATGAGATAAATACACAGCAGACTATCTTCATCGGAGATTTGCGAAATATGAAATAGGGGACGACGGATGGGAGAACCCCTCCTCCAAAAGTCGGTTCCATTTGATCGGAAGGCACGAGTCATCACCGGAGCAAGAAACTCGTGGACGAGTCTTAAAACGAATTTTTGTTCTCTGGTTTCAAAAATGAGTTCGAATATCAAATCCATTATTCGGGCAACTGATTATCAAAAGAGTTATCACTTTCAGTGATAGTGTCTAATTATGAGTTAGATATCGTCAAATTTCTTAAAATTTGATGACCATGGATAATTTTATAATGATTTCACCATTGGATTTGACCAAATTCATATGATCTGGTCAATACATAATAAATCTACCGTTGGATCTTATTACGATCTCACATTATGATTGTTTGACCAAAATTCAACGATTCTACTGTTGGATTTGACCACATTTAATATGATCAATATGTGATAAATTCACCGTTAGATCTCATTACGATCTCACATTATGATCGTTTGACCAAAAGTCAATAAGTACACCATGAAAGAATTTTCAATCTCGAGGTTAAGGTCCAAACCCTCATTTGAGGGAGTAATGATCCAAACTGCGAGGGAAATTCTAATTATCATAGATGAATATTTTAGGTATTATGGTCAAAATTGATTCTTGGGGTTTGGGATTACAACTTGAGTGTGATGCTCAGATTAAAGGTGGTTTGCAATCAAGTGTACTAGGAGTTATGCCCGAGTTCTATACCCACATTGGCTAACTATTTCTAATACTGTGAGGGTTAATTTTGAGTCGTAACAAGTGCAGTAATCTCCGTGTCTCAAATTGCAACCATAAATCCTACTTAGGAGGAGTCGTGGCTCTTAGCCTAAGCGTACAAATTACAATCATGAATCCTACTTAGGAGGAGCTGTAACTCTTATCCTAAGCGTATCTCTTTTAGGTAAGGGTCGTAACCCTTATCCTAAAAGTCTTAATCCTAACCTATTTCTCCTGTCCATTTTTAAAAAATAAAAAAATAAAAAGAAGAAAAGAATAGCTGAGAATCTTGGAGATACCCTAAAGTCTTTTGTTCGAAGAGTTAGAGATATTTTCGGCAGAGGTCTTGTGTCAAAATTTTTGGGATCCCTTGCAATGAGGACGGGTCTGCTATTTATAGATTTATGGTAGCGGTTATAAAAGTTACGATCCTACGGTTTTCGTAAGGTTTTCATTAAATGAACGGTCGAGAGAGCTGCGTAAGTTTTCGTCTTCACGCGGATTGAGAAAGATTCTTCTCACGTACGTCATTCTTTTCTCATAGCCGCCTAGGTGGCTAAGTATGTTTCTAGCCACTTAGGTGGATAAGTATTTTTCTATCCAGCTAGGTGGATAAGTATTTTTCTAGCCAGCTAGGTGGCTAGGTATATTTTCTAGCCACCTAGGTGGATAAGTAGTTTTTCTAGCCACCTAGGTGGATAAGTATTTTTATATCCACCTAGGTGGATAAGTATTTTTCTAGCCAGCTAGGTGGCTAGGTATATTTTCTATCCACCTAGGTGACTACGTATATTTTCTATCCACCTAGGTGGATAAGTATTTTTCTAGCCAGCTAGGTGGCTAGGTATATTTTCTATCCACCTAGGTAGATAAGTATTTTTCTAGCCAGCTAGGTGGCTAGGTATATTTTCTATCCACCTAGGTGGATAAATATTTTTCTAGCCACCTAGGTGGATAAGTATTTTTCTATCCACCTAGGTGGATAAGTATTTTTTCTAGCCAGCTAGGTGGCTAAGTATATTATTTATCCACCTAGGTGGATAAATATTTTTCTAGCTAGCTAGGTGGATAAGTATTTTTTCTAGCTAGCTAGGTGGGTAGGTATATTTTTTATCCACCAAGGTGGATAAGTATTTTTCTATCCAGCTAAGTGGATAAGTATTTTTCTAGCCAGCTAGGTGGCTAGGTATATTTTCTATCCACCTAGGTGGATGAGTATTTTTCTAGCCAGCTAGGTGGCTAAGCATATTTTTCTAGCCACCTAGGTGGATAAGTATTTTTATATCCACCTAGGTGGATAAGTATTTTTCTAGCCACCTAGGTGGCTAGGTATATTTTCTATCCACCTAGGTGGATAAGTATTTTTCTAGCCAGCTAGGTGGCTAAGCATATTTTTCTAGCCACCTAGGTGTCTGGCATAGCTTAGGACTTTAAATTCTATTTAGAGTAGGATTTGTTAAAAAAAGAAACTATAAATAGTCTCTTTTCCTAATTCATTCTATTAATTTATTCTATCTTATTTTTTAAGGCTAAGTGGAAGAAGAAAGAGTTCCCAATTCCAAAATTTTCGAGTCAACACACCCATGTGAATCATGAATGATCATATAAAGGTCACATAATATCTAAAACCATCAAAGGACAATAATGAGGCAAGTCCAAAAGCATCACTATGTATAAGATCAAATAAAGAACTACTATAATGTGTATGAGAGGAATAACTGAATTAGTAGTATGCCTAGGTAAGACAAATTTGACATTGAAATTTCGAAAGACTATTACTATTCTTGAAAAGAGAAACAACAAATATAAGTTTTTTAGGTTGGCATGTCCTAATCAAGCATGCCAAAGACCTAAAGTGTCCACATTAAATATAATATCCATAGAATTTGGTAAAATATGAAAGCAAGAGTAGAGCGTCGCGAGTCTATCATCTCCAAAGCAGTAAAGACCCTTACGGTCATGCCCCATGTCAGAAGTCTGCCTCGAATTCCGGTCTTGAAAAGCACAATGTGCAGAAAATAAGGTTACATAATAGTTTAAAGATTTAGTAATGTTGCTGGCGGATAGTAAATTAGTATTTAAATGAGGAAATGTTGGACATCAGAAAGTGAAAGACTAGTTGATAGAGGAACAATGCCCTTCTTAGAAACATGAGTCAGGAAATTATCAGCTAAATGTACTTACCTGCCTACTATTGGAATGTGGAGTAAGGGAAGAGAACAATTGAGACTCATCAGTCATGGTCTGAAGCGCCTGAGTCAATAACTCAGGTAGGAGATGAAGCAGACGATATGACTACATGGTAGGCAGGTGAAGTACCGGGTTAGAGAAGATGTCGATTGAGTAACCTGAAGCCTCCCTTGGAGATCAACAACCTCAACACGTAAAGCAGGCAGCAAAGTCATAGGAGATATTAGTAGAAGTGAAGAGGAAGCAACAATGGAGCCCGAAATATCAGGAGTCACAGAAACAATCTGTAGTATACCCTGTCCACGGTCCCGACCTCCACGACCACTCATCTTACCCTGAGAATCGGCGACTAAAGTTTTGGTAGGAGTAGAGAGGATGGTGTCGCTCGTCTCCAGCAATAGTAGCATAAACAGTCCTCAATGGAGGTAAACGGATCAGTTGCAAGAATCTGTGTTTGCAACTACTCAAACTCCGGTCTAAGTCCCATAAAAAAGTAATACTGCTGGCGCTCGAGACAACGAGCGACAATCTTTGAGCCTTCACTAGGAAAGTCAGATAGGGCTCTCACTGAATGAGCTCTTCCTACCGCTTATAAAGGCTGCCAACAATGTTCCTAAAGTCGGTGGGCAGGTTCGGGCCGTCGGGTGGGTTTTCAGGCGGATCGGACAGGGCGGCGCCCCAAGATCCGGGCGGTTCCGAAGTATATATATATATATATATATATATATATATATATATATATATATGCACCCAAGAACGTTTTTCTTGGGTACCTCTGTTTGCACCCATGTTAGAGACATCTTGAAAATCTTTGATTGCTTCGAATCAGATGACGGTGATCTCGTTTCAACCCAAACTCCCACACACTAGATCTTGAGATCATGGCGCACCAATAATACGATCAGTGCTTGATTCCATGTGTCAAAGATCCCCAAAAAATGGCCCTTGAGTCATATGGCATGCATGACACCCAAACGTGGCGGCCGCCCCAAATCCTGTCCGCCCGGGGGACACCCCGGCCTAAATCGGGGCACCCGGGGGCCCAAAACAGTGGTTGCCAACAAGGTTCAAAATTTCGGCAGAAAACTGAAAATTTGACCGAAATTTCGCCAAAATTTTGGGTCTCATACAAATTTGGACCGAAATTTTGGTCCAAATTATCATTTCGGTGGGGACCGAAACCGATAATTTCGGTCATTTCGGCCGAAATTTTGATCTGATGCAATTCTTTATGATTCTGTGCATGGGCATTCATTTGTGTGAGTGTATCCCATAATTGCACTCCAGTCTCATGGAATGCAAACATGTTGTAGATTGATTCCTTCATGGAGTTAAAAATTTATCCTACTACTGTAGTAATCAATTTCTCATTAAGTGTAAGAGGGATCGGAAGATGGAGGGACGGTAATAGACCATGCTAATAATACCATCGCAGGTGATGGAATTAGGGGATCCACTTATTAAGGGGGTTTTGACTCCATAGTTGACATTTTAAAAAGGGAAAGAATAAAAATTAGTGGGAAATGCTTCCACTATATGCCAAGATAGATGGGGAGTACTCAACCTTAAATCAGAATGCAATAAGTTGTATGAAGTGCAGTAGGAGCAACAAACTGTACACACAATAGGCCAAAAATATCATAAATTGCCTTCAAACGTCAAATTTATTTATCCAAAGAGTAAACACTCACAGGCATTTTAAAAGACTCTCAAAATACATCCAATTCTATCCTTTAATCTAAGGATGATACAATCAGATTGAGACAAATGGCAGATTCAGCCAGAAAAGTCGTGGAAATTGGAAAATTAAAATATCAAGTGAACTCCCTTGTAACTCCATAAATAGTCAAATCTCAGCAAGAATGGGTTCAGCAGACAAAATTGATTCAAATCGATATGAGTTTACGTTGGTTAAATGACTCCCTGATCATGTAGCGCCACAAACCGTAAACAGAGAAAACACAATAGAACTCTTCGAAACTTCAAACCAAGGGATCGAATGTCGAAACTTACCTCATTTAAGTTTCTTGGAATGGAAAAATGATCAGGTGGATATGTTCCTTTTTGTCATCTGAGGTCAACAGGTTGACTTGGCTGACATCAGCATGATTTCAGCGGTTCGGGGGTGACATCAGCAGGGGTTTAGGTCCAGGTAGGTGCCTTGGATATCAACTTGACTTTTGGTGTGAGGGTAAGGGTTAAGATAGCTAAGGTTAGGGTTAAGTTGGAAGAAGAAGAAGAGAGAAAGAGAGACACTTCGCCAAAATGGCCTGATTAGGACAGATCTTTATATTAATATGATTATTAAATAACAAAAGTGCTCACATTGCAGATTTGTATTTACACATACATCCCGTTTACAATACAACTCAATATAACTATATGCACCAGTAATGATCACATTGCAGAACCCAATGAAAATTTAACATTAGTGCAAAAGTCAGGGAACCTTCTCAATTTTGTGTTCATCTAAGGAAGAAAATAATATTTTTTATCTATAAAAAATTACTTGGTTTGGCATGCAATCTATGCAATCCTCGTGTGAGCACCATATGTAGAAAAATCAGATTAGCATGAACCAATATTCCATGACTACTTTTTCCATGAAACATTTTGAACAAAAATTATATCTGAGGATAGAAAATGATTAGTTTAGAATTTTTAATGCTGCCAATAAAGAAAATTTGTCTCATTGTTTGTGCTTGCAGATATTATGATTTAGATGCTTACCACCGGCATATGTTGGGCAAAGAAATAAAAAAAGGTTTGAAGAATGTTTCCGCAACCGAGCGTACAGTATTCAATGATGAAGAACAACGGCGGTATGTTTTTTGGTGTATTTAACAATTCCCCATCGAAAATTTCTAATACTGCATCAATGGTTTAACTTCATACTAAATAAGATGCCATTTTTCACTAGTTCGTGCAATATTTGAAAAATTAAACTTTTAATTTGTCATTTTGCTAAATGTTTTCGTTTTTGTCCATTGTTTGCAGTCTTTTTATTTCATTAAGTACATGATCTCATCTAGTCAATTATGGACAAAACAGCTAGTATTGAAATCAATTCCTACAGGGTTTTGATGGTTGAGATATTCAAGTCAACTTCTTAAAAAGGGTACTTATGTTGTTTCGCTTAGCTATACATAATTAATTATTAAATGACATGCCATAGGACAGACCGACAGAGTAATCTGGGCTTATTGTTGGTGCCTATGCAGTAGGCCCTAAGGAATCTCTACTCTTTTTTACAAAATGCTACCTAGGCTGCATGTGGATCTATGATGTCCCTTTTACTAAGAACTCTTTTGTAAGAGGAATTCAAGTAAGATGGATATTTTGGTTTCATGTTGAGCCCCAGTGTTGCCTTCATTAGCTTGTCATGGACCCATTAGTTCAGAAAGTAAAATATTTTGTTGCTCTTACTGCCGTCACTGCCAACTCCAAATCCAGATCTCATCCTAGTGAGAGTTGAATTAGTAGATACTAGTTTCTTCATTTTGTCATCTTATATCTGTATGAAAGAGTTGCCCCTCTCTTTGTTACATAGTGACCATGGATATATGTTCTCTTATCTAGACTCCTATCAATTTGGGTTTTGATCTAGCTTGTAATGGGTTAGTTGTTAAAAGGTGTTTTAAACATTCTAAAACATTTATTTAGGTGTTGGTTCATCACACTTGATTCATTTCAATGCAAAGTTAAATTTTAAAAGCTCTTCCTCCCTGCAAATTTTTTTTTGATCGATAAATGCCATAACTCACTAAGAATGAAAGTTACAACAGATCAAGAAAGGCATAACAAGTTCTTAGCCTAAAAAACTAATAAATAAGTAAAAGAAAAACAAACAGAATAGAAATAAGCAAAATATAAAACACAAGCAAAATGCACACACACAAAAAAAAAAACCCAGCCCAGCCACCCCGCCAAAACCTTAGTACAGGACTTATGAAGGCACAAGCTAACTCTAAATCTAGCCAGAAACGAGTCCCACATAAAAGTAGTAATCGAAGACATCAACAGTAAGTGGTTCACCTTCTCCTCAGCCACCCCACACTTGACACATAATTTCAACACCCTCATCCCTCTTCTACACAGTTGGACAGAGGTGAGAAGTTTCCCCCGGGCCACTTCCCATATGCAAAAAATGACTTCTGAGAGGGGCCCCAACCTTCCACATTTTAGACCAAGTATATTGTTGGTCCTCAAGTTAAGTTTCCAGAGAATGATTTCATTGAGAACCAACCTTCTTTTCTAGCCTCCGCACCTAACCAACATATCAATTTCCTCGTAAGTGATTACCCTTTTTTCCTGTACCTGAATGATAGTCCTCTGTGTATGTCAATCCTGAATGTTGCCTGATGACTCTCCTTACATGGCTCTTCGTCACACCATCTTTTATATCAAAATCGAACTTTATCTCTCTGACCCACTTGGAAGATTATACGGAAGATTATACAACTCTGCAAGAAGCCATCAGCCGGATCCCCGTGAAGCACATGGCGCCTTAATTTCCCATCCCAATTTTCCCAACCATATCTGCATAGCAGGCATCTCACCCAAGAGGAGTCCCTTCGCTCTCCCATTCTCCATAATGGGTCCCCAATAATTCCAGGTTCATAGAGTGAAGCGACTTAATTCCCAATCCATCGTTCTCAATTGAGAACTTAGCTACCTCCCAATTCACCACATGCACCCTTTCCTTCCGTTCTCCCCTCTCTAGAGAAATTTCCTTACAATGCTTTTCAACTTTTTCACAATATTTATTGGACACTCAAACATTGACATGAAGTAGATAAGAAAGTTTTCCAGGGTGACCTTTATAAATGTCACTCTTCCTACTTTACAAACAAAAGCCCATTTCCATCCAGAATTGTTTTTTCTTATCATTCAATAATTGGCTTTCCGGTGCACAGGACAGTCCTGTGCACTCTATATCTGCTTTGAAATACAACATTTGGCATGGTTTCTACTTTTAAGTGATCAAGAGCCTAGTTAGGGACTAGATTTTCTTTATTTAAATTTTTACAGCATATATATATATATATATATATATATTAGGTAAGCTGGGATTGAACCTTCGACATAGAGGTTGCAATATTCCATTGGGCTACAGACCCAATCCCTTTATTATTAATAGTTTATTTTGACTACATATGTGACTTGTATTTCATTTTTTTTTAATTTCTGTATAATTGCTGAATGCGAACTGCTTGGGGTGAGTGCCACTCACTGAGCCATGCGTCTCATGCCATGGGACTCAAGACTCAGGCCCGAGTGCATGTTGTGGGCAATGGTGCTTGAAGGGCTCTTTGCAAGCTCGGATCACTGCAAACCACTGTTGATTGCCACTTTAGAGAGGTGCTCAACGGCTTACTGCTGATTCTACGAAGTTGATCCTGCTGTAAATGTCACGTGTCATTGGCTGCGGTCATGGTTTAACTGTGGTGGAATGCACGTGACAGAAACTGTGAGCTGGACCAGCATATTCAACTCCACTTGTTGAGTAACAGTTCCATAGACACTTGGAGCTTTCCGTTGACCCTATGAGGTTTATCCTGTTGTAAATGATGCATGTCATAAGCTGCAGGAATTATGTGTTTATATTTTGGTGGAAATACATGTTAGGAACTGCAAGATGGACCAGTGGATTTAACTTTACTTGTTGGGTTATGATCGCACACATGAGATTGCATTTGTCATTGATCCCAATACACAACTAAGGTTCACAATGTTAAGGTGGATTTAAAAAAATATTGAGTTGAATGACTTTGGTAAAGAGTGGAGTCACCCATGCAGAAGTTTGTTTGGGAAACTTTTTCCCTTTGTTGGGATCACATCTTTCAAGGGTTTTAACGCCCTTTGTACGTATGAGCCTTTTTTGGTCCATTTCTAAATAAAATGCTCATGGCCAAAACCAAAATGAAAATTTCCACAAATGGTAACCAGTTCCATTCGTGTGCTGGAGGGTTATAACACACCTCCCTGAGTTCTATGCAGGATCTGTCATTGGGTTTGGTGAGATCAGGTAAGGCAATTCTTTGGCTGCCTGGCAAGTTTTGGATATAACCCCGACCTGACATGAAAACCCGAGTTGAGGCAGGCAGACCAAGTTCAAAATCCCCTAAACCCTTTATATTGTATATGAAATCGGATCTGGTGGGTTAAGCACCTTTTTTCCCGATCTAACCTGATCTCTGAGTCGATGACCGGAAGATCTGGTCGGGTGCTTCATGCCCAGCCCAACCCGATGGGTTGTCTATGTAACCGACCTGTTTAGAAAACAGGTCAGGTGGGTTGAGTGATGGGCCGACCTGACTTGTTGACTGCCCTAATGCAGGAGTAATAAGTTTTCTAGTATAAGGCCGACTAGGTTCATTTTTAAGGGTGCTGCTCTTGCCGCTTCAACTTTTTCCAACCGCCCTTCAAAATGGTGTGCAACTTTTTTTTCAAGATTACCTTATTAAGTGATGAGCACAAAATACTTCCAAAACTAACTATATTTAATTTGATTTCAGTGATTGTAGCTTGATGATGGAAGTTAGCGCACAGGATAAGGGAATCTACTTTAATTCTCTATAGTTTGGAGAGAAAGAGAGAGAGTGTGTGTGCGCACGTTTTTACAGGTTTTTTAATTTTTGGATGTGCCTGATTCATGTTAAAGATGAAGCATCTACTGATGAAACTACACATTGGAGGCAGCGCCAATGGAAATCATAGATTAGTAAGAGATAACCAACATACTCTCCATTGGAATGAACTTTTCCATCTCTATCATTGCCAATAGTACCGGTGCCAACCACAAACAGGAGATGTTGATGCTATGTCTCACTCTCTCACTCTCTCTCTCTCTCTATCCATCCATCTCGATGACAGCTTCTAACTTCTTTTCATCCCAATATTTCCTAGTATAAATCTGGTAGTTGGTCAAATTCAACCATAAACTCCTGTCAACACTAAAAAAATTCCTAAAAAATTTGAAGATGCTGATACTGAAAATAAGATGAGATGATGTTGCAGGAAAAGCTACTGCCGTAAAATAAAGAAGCAAATAATAAGAAGAAATATGACCTAGAAGAAGATGCAAGAATTAACCTAACCCTAATGCAGCTCTGGTACCAGGATGCAAGTAAAATCTAAATTACATAAGAAACTGCATTCATAAAAGAAAACATTATTATTAAAGAATGGGAAAGAAGAAGAGAGGAACAAGAGGAGGGAGAGTGAAGATGAGCTACTGACCCAAGTGACTATATCTTGTATTATTTGATGATCCAACAATTTACGTCATGGGACTCTTTATAGAGCAGCTACATACGACATCAAAATATACTACTCAACGTGGGACTAATTTCCACATACTAACTCCCACTACACGAGAGATACCATGTTAAGCACAAACATTCATCTCACAGTCATACATCTCTCACCACATATCACTGCACTCAATAATAGAGGCAACAAAAAAAGATATTTCAATCTATTGATAATGTTGATGCCCTTTGTGTGAGAGCGAGAAACCTGTTTCTTTGTTTTGATGATTCGTGTTCATGGTGGTCATCAGTTTTGATTTGGTTAGCTACTTAGCATGTGAACTTGAAATCTTGTAGGTTTGGGTTCGAATCCTAACACCTACGATCCTTTTTTTCACAAAGATGCTAAAAAAGGTATAATATAATACCCAAACTGGACTGCCAGTTTGTTATTGTTGACTTGAAAATTTTGGAATTGGGAATTCTTTCTTCTTCCACTTAGCCGTAAAAATCAGATAGAATAAATTAATAGAAGGAATTAGGAAAAAAGGCTATTTATAGTTTTTTTTAACAAATCCTACTCTAAATAGGATTTAAAGTCCTAAGCTATGTCAGACACATAGGTAGCTAGAAAATATATGTAGTCACCTAGGTGGCTAGAAAATATATTTAGCCACTTAGGTGATTAGAAAAATATACGCAGCCACCTAGGTGGCTGGCTAGAAAAATACTTATCTACCTAGGTGGATAAAAAAAATACTTATCCACCTAGTTGGCTAGAAAAATACTTATCCACCTAGGTGGATAGAAAAATACTTATCCACTTAGGTGGATAGAAAATATACCCAGCCACCTAGTTGGCTAGAAAAATACTTATCCACCTAGGTAGATAGAAAAATACTTATCCACCTAAGTGGCTAGAAAATATACGTAGTCACCTAGGTGGCTAGAAAAATACTTATCCACCTAGGTGGATAGAAAATATACGTAATCACCTAGGTGGCTAGAAAAATACTTATCCACCTAGGTGGATAGAAAATATACCTAGTCACCTAACTGGCTAAAAAATACTTATCCACCTAGGTAGATAGAAAATATACGTAATCACGTAGGTGGCTAGAAAAATATTTATCCACCTAGGTAGATAGAAAATATACTTAGCCACCTAGCTAGCTAGAAAAATACTTATCCACCTAGGTGAATATAAAAATACTTATCCACCTAGGTGGCTAGAAAAATACTCATCCACCTAGGTGGATAGAAAAATACTTATCCACCTAGGTGGCTAGAAAATATACCTAGCCACCTAGCTGGCTAGAAAAATACTTATCTACCAAGGTGGCTAGAAAAATACTTATCCAACTGGGTAGATAGAAAATATACCTAGCCACCTAGCTGGCTAGAAAAATACTTATCCACCTAGGTGGATAGAAAAATACTTATCCACCTAGGCGGTTATGAGAAAAGAATGACGTTCGTGAGAAGAATCTTTCTCAATCCGCGATAAGACGAAAACTTACGTAGCTCTCTCAACCGTTCATTTCATGAAAACCTTACGGGAACCGTAGGATCGTAACTTCTATAACCGCTACCATAAATCTATAAATAGCAAACCCGTTCTCATTGCAAGGGATCTGAAAATTCTGACACGAGAGCTCTGCCGAAAATATCTCCAACTCTTCTAAAAAAGACTTTAGGGTATCTCCGAGATTCTGACTATTCTTTTCTTCTTTATTTTATTTTATTTTATTTTTTTAAAAGTGAACGAGAGGAATAAGTTAGGATTAAGACTTTTAGGATAAGAGTTACGACCCTTACCTAAAGGAGATACGCTTAGGATAAGAGCTACGGCTCCTCCTAAGTAGGATTTATGGTTGTAATTTGGGATTACGTGTTACGACTCGTACCCAATCTCTTACGTACTTAGAAATAGTTAAGTCACGTGGGTACGATCCTGGGCATAACTCCTAGTACACTCGGATTGCAACCACAAATTCGATGCTCATACGGGTTACAATTACGAACCCAAAGAATGATTTCGGACTATAATACCCAAAATATTCACCTATGATAATTAGAGTTTTCCTCGCGGTTCGGATCATCACTCCCTCAAATGAGGGTTTAGACCTTAACCTCGAGATCGGAAATTCTTTCACAGTGGACTTGTTAACTTTTAGTCAAAACGATCATAATATGAGATCGTAACGAGATTTAACGATGGATTTATCGCATATTGATCAGATCTTATAAATTTGGTCAAATCTAACGGTGGACGCGTTAACTTTTAGTCAAACGATCATAATATGAGATTGTAATGAGATCCAACGGTGGATTTATTGCATTTTGATTAGATCTTGTGATTTTGGTCAAATCCAACGATGGAATTATTGACTTTTAGTCAAATGATCATAATGAGAGATCATAATGAGATCCAATGATAGATTTATTATATATTGACCAGATCTTGTGATTGTGATCAAATCCAGCAGTGGAATCATTGACTTTTAGTCAAACGATCATAATGTGCGATCGTGACGAGATCCAACGATGGATTTATTGTATATTGACTAGATCTTGTGATTATAGTCAAATCCAATGGTGGAATCATTGAATTTTAGTCGAACAATCATAATATGAGATCTTAATGAGATCCAACGGTGGATTTATTGCATATTGACCAGATCTTGTGATTTTGATCAAATCCAATGGTGGATTCATTGACTTTTAGTCAAATGATCATAATGTGAGATCGTAATGAGATCCAACGATGGATTTACTATGCATTGACCAAATCTTAAGATGTTGATCAAATCCAATGGTAAAATCATTATAAAATCATCTATGATCATCAAATTTTAAGGAATTTGACGATATCTAACTCATGATTAGACACTCTATCACTGAAAGTGATAACTCTTCTGATAATCAGTTGCCCGAAAAATGGATTTGGTATTCGAACTCATCTTTGATACCAGAGAACAAGAATTCGTTTTAAGGCTCGTCCACGAGTTTCTTGCTCCAGTAATGACTCGTGCTTTTCGATCAAATGGACCCGGCTTTTGGAGGAGGGGTTCTCCCATCCGTCGTCCCCTATTTCATATTTCTCAAATCTCCAATGAAGATAGTTTGCTATCCATCTATCTCATGACGGATTGAAGATGTCGATGAAGACTTAGAATTAGAATCTTAGTTTTGTTTATTTCAGATATGTAATTACATTATTTTTTATTTAGTAGCTTTTAATCAGAGGTATTCAATTTTGATGTAATTAACGGGGAATCGACTGCGATACCCGGAAGTGTAAGGTCTGCCATTTTAATAAAACCCTCTCCTAGCGAGGGGAAATTTGTTATGATTGATTTGTGTTAGATTTATATCCTAAGCAAATTTGTTGTTTACAGTTATAGATCGGATGAACCGGTCAGTGTACTAGTTCAAGTATAAAAACCCATAAATTACTAGTTCAAGTATAATTATATAGTCGAACTGGACCGCTGAACCTGTCTGTTCCGGTCGAGCCGGCTTGTCCGGTCCGATTTTTAAAACATTCCTCAAAATAGCGCCTTTTTTGGTCTCTTGCCAAAGGTAGAGACTAATACCTAAGACAAAGAAATGAGGGTGCTTCATTAGGAAAACAATTCACAACAAAGATCAATCTTCTACAGTGGATTGAGATGCTACTTGGAATTTTATGTCTCATCGAAAGATCTGATGCTTTCTTAATTGTGACACACAGAGATATGCTTTTGAGAAGTAACAAACTTTGTTTACTAAGATATCTCATTGATGTAGTAAAAAGGCTAAAACCCTAATTATGCGATTGGAAATCAATTTAGATTTTATTGAGCAGTGGAAATATTAAAATCAATCCCAAATCACAAACTATTTACTAAATTCACTAGGGCAATTAGCTTAGTTTGATTTAGCATTCCGTTTGGATTTAGCCTTTCCCGATCTAGAAAATAGGGTCCAATGATAGACTCTTTTCGTTCCAGTCTAGGGCACCAAGCAACAATCTCGATGTTGTCGCTTAACTCCATTCTAGGGTTTGAAAATTTTAAGCCCCAAAAGGGTTAAATTGTTCAAAGGAATTCAACAGATGGAGATATGAAATTAAATCCCAGCAACAATGTAAAGAAGGATATATGATTTTAATCGAAGATACAAAACTAAGGTTACTTGACAACAATTGAGAAAATAGATGAGAAGGATAAGAAGATCCAAGGAATGTCACTAAGGAAAATAATTGTGCGAAAGAGAAAGAAGAATTGCTCTTCGATTGTGAAAGAATCACTCTTTCATTGAAAACTCATCTCAAGTTCTCTAAAATTCGCACAAAGCAAAACTCATAAATTTCATTAATCAACCAACTCTGTCTTATTGTCTTTACAATGTTATATTCATAGCTATGAAACCCTAACTAAGCTAATATACCGAAATTAGGAGCCTAACTCAAAAGGGAAACTAAAAGTCTAAAATCACACCCCTCGGCTGAGCTTTGGACGCGATCTTGCTCGCACAAGATCTGGACTCGCTTAAGCGAGTCTGCATTTGCATCGACAGAAGAAACTTGAGCCTCTTGGGTCGATCTCGCTTATGCGAGTCGGGTGAGATTAGGCAGAGAGCCTATTTCTTGTTTCTTCTTCCTTCTCTGCTTCCCTTCCGCTTTCTTTGGTCCTTCCTTGCGCGTATCCCCCCTTTCCCACGTGCATGCCTTTGTGGAATGGGGTCTTCTTGTGACATATGCATATACACGGGTCTTTGATCGCCTCTCGCTAAAAAGGACTTCAAAGTTGTGGGCTCCTTCAGATGCTTCTTACACGTTCAATAGTTAGATGTCCCCATCACTCACGTATCATATCTTCTTTATACTGTTCTAAAAAGGTTATGCGGAGAGAATTAATGAGTCAAAATATACTTTGTGTGTGTGTGTGTATATATATATATATATAGAGAGAGAGAGAGAGGCCCAGGGATATGCTTCGAACGCACGCCTGGGCCATGCATTTGAACCAGATGGTTGCCACGCGGCACCCCATCCATGGATCGGGTGCCACATGCACATGCACAAACTCGATTGCGAACTGTTTAAAAAAGAACTGATTTTGAACCGTTGGGTTTGTGGTCAAAGGTGAAATTTTGGTGGCAAATTTTTTGGGTGGAAAACCCAATCTTTTACCTGAGAAATGAAGGGCTAAAATGTCCATTTCTTTTTTCTGAACCCCTATAGGGATTGGTGAATCCTTAAGAGGTGATGGCCCAACTCGCAATCACATGGCACGCGATATGCCACTCGGATGCACAGCCTATGCCGTGATTCAAATGCATCTTCTCATGTATATATATATATATATATATATATATATATATATATATATATATATATATATATATATATTACAAATTAGTTATAGAGTCAGACCAAGTCTAGGCTTGGTTGAATCACGGAGATGGTGTTATCATCCCTTGCAGCATACCTCTAAGTTCAATTCTGTCAAAGAATCTTATTATTTGGTTAAAATTTTATTTGTAGTCATTTTACTTATGGGTGATGCCTTTGTATTTTCGACATTAGTTGGTGTTTGTGTAGGGGGATTTCGTTGAGCTTTGGGATAATTCTCCTTTGTAACTCTGTTTGGGGTTTATTTTTTTTCCTTCCTTCACTCGCTTTTTTAATCTCTGCTAGGATCCCCTTCTATCTTGCTCGGGGTGTTCTACCTTTCTCTGTTCTTCCACTTTTTGCCCTTTTGAAATAATGCTATGTTATCATTGATAATAAAGAGGCATTTGTTTTGTATTTAGAATCTGAGAAGTATCTTCCCATGATTTCATTATGTTATATGATGACAAGCATGCACTACTAGAAGCTTAGAAGTTCTGTGCTGTAATCCAGAGGCGGACATACGTCATTGACCAAATTTGGCTACAATAGGGATATTTGTCTTGTCTCACACAGGTACTATTACATGCCAGAAGCAAACATGACAATATGGTCCGTCAAGGGCATGGATGCCCTGCGTAACCTTTTGTATGATGAGTTGGCCTACCAACTCAATAGAAAAGTAAAGGAAATGAATGGGAATCACTTGTTTCAAAACACAATTATTAGATAGTAACCAAAAAGTAATAACAAACTTAAGAAGCAAACAATTTGCAATACACTACCAATAATAATAACAATATAATTTAAAATAAAAATCCAATACACAATAAATGCCGTGACACACTACCTGTTGCTACTGAGTTTGTTACCCTGTTGACTTATCTACTGACATATCCAAGTGAGATGCGCAAGCCTATAATAAGATTAAACTCTATATCAAGAGTTGAATCCAATCTCCAAGTCCATCAGTCTTGAAATTCAATCAAATTTGTTCCTAGATAGACACCTCCACCAAAATTGGGCCTTCTTTGAAATTCAGTCGTTCTCTTCTCTTTCCTAGATAGAGACACCTCTCACTAAACTTGGGCCCTCAAGATGCTCTTTGTAATCTGAGTTTCCTCCAAAAAGCGGTAATCTATCATTGCATTGGAGGTTTGAATACCAATCAACCCTTATTAGGCTTTAGTTACCTCTCCTTTGTGATTTGTTATTCCCACCAATATATCTACCATCAGATTAATGTTTGGTAACACCTTCTTGAAGCTCTTTTGAGTGCTCAATGACAATTTCATGTTGTACTTAATGTTCATCATTGTCTTCAGGTCTCTCTCTAACCTCTACTCCTTATTTCTTGATATTCATTCCTAATAATCCCCCATAAATAATGGAGTTCTTGATGTACTTGTATTATTGTTCTGAATATTTCTTCAAAGAGTTTGGTATTCGTTGATCCAAATACCCAAAAGGGCTAAAAGATGTTCCCAAATAACTGTAAAAGAAATCCCCTTGCACCAAACAGGCCCTCATACTGCCTCAAAGTGCATGTGCATACTCATCATATTGTTAACATACTAACCCACAAAAAAGCTATTGGTGGTCAGTGACATCTACCTCTATACCTTGACCGCCCAAAGATGAGTTCTTAAAGGGTCTCTGGCCTAAATCTCTGTAGCATTACCAAGGTATCAAAATCGGTAGCAATACCGGGTATCAGTCCAATCTTGGACCGATACGTATCGGCTGATGCCGATACGGTATCGCTGATACCCAAACCCTTTTTTTTTTTTTTGAAAAAAATGGTTGTTTCGGTCAGTATCGGTTGATACCAAGACAGGACTCGTATCGGTCCGATACCGATACCAATATTGATACCTATACCATTCTGATAACTGTATCGGGATGGTATCGATTCTCAGCAAAACCAATACATGAGTGCATAACACTGGTATGTATCGGTATCGGGCGGGTTTTTATGCCATGGGTGTTGCCTTCATTGCTTTCACGAATAAAATCTTCGTGTATTAAAAACAAAATATCACTACTTTGGGCTGATTGTGGGAATATGTACCAAAGTTTTCATAAATAGACAGGATTCTGCATGTGATCCAAGCGCAAAAGATTTTCTCATATTCTTTGGGAAGGAAATACATGTGTTGATAACTAACAGTGGGTCAATATTGATCTTCTATGGTGGAAAAGGAGATAATTTTTCTCCTATGTACCTGTTTGTGTGGTTTCGGTTTTCATTATTTTTCTTGACATAGCCACTTTATCACATACTTTGTACTGTTTTCTTAATAAAGTTAGATAAATATCATTCTTTTAAAGAGAGGCTGAAGAAATGGTGAGACTTATTCATGATATACTACTCTAGGTCTTTACGGTTTCTTGATTTGTCTTGGAAGGAAGAAGTCACTGAAAAAGCCATTGTCTGATTCAAACAGGCTCCTATATCAGCCACCCTTTAGCTCCTTCTATTGACAGTTATTGAATGAATGGTCCTCTATTTCATTTGCATTCTTATACACGGCAGATCAATACAGGATCAAAGTAGAAATAACTCAACTTTGTGAGGTAGGCTAGAAAGTCTTAAAGAACTTATCATTCGGTTATTGTAGCATAATGATTGATGACATTGACCATTGACAACCAGACAATGGATGAATAAATGGTTCACTCTTACTTCTACTTTTCTACACATGATCTATGATACACGGTTATAGACTGATACAAGGGGATAAATATAACCTGATAGTTTTTTAAATCAAAGACATTGATATGGATATCCATGTTTTGTTCATCTCATAGTTTTTAATATATGATATTATTTGTTCTAAAGATATATGTTTTTGTTTTTATGTTGTGATTCTTTACAACAGGACACTTGTAGCTTTTTATGACATCAATACAAGAAAGCTTTCACTAGTTTCAAAAATAGCATAGTTAATACAACAGAATATGGTTAGACTATATCCTAGAATTTCGAGTGGCTGTTTCTGTATCATATCTTGTTCATACCAATACATTAAACATGTAGAAATATTTGGGTATCATATCACACAATGCGTAGAAGCAAATACATCAAACAACATAGAAGCAAATCAACCTTGAGAGATAGGATGGAAAGCCTTAAATACCCTATCCTTGGGTTTTCTTGGTATAATGGTCAATGACATTGACCATCATGGTATTTAGAAGGTTTGTTGGTTGCCAAGATGACTAGCATCCACAGGTAAACTCAGTTATAGGTCATCAATGAGCAGCCCACGACCTTCTTGTGGACTTCCACGGCTAGCTCAAGGCCGAAAGGGTCTATAATAAAATAATAAAGGTCCAGATGGACTCCACAATATTGTATTGTCTACCTCAGGTAATTTTTCTGCCCAAGGCTGACAAAAATATCGGGTGGGTGAACCAATGGTCGTTCAAAGCGATTGGCATAATAAGAATGTCATGTTTCTATTTTGGATGAATAGAAGTCATTCCAACATGATTTGGTGTCAAGCCAAGAAAGTGCGGCAGACAATGGCTGTTGATTGCACTATAGGAGTGACTTTTATTTGCCAATTTTGTTGTATAGAAGTGATTCCATGTTTGTCGGGCCAAGAAAAATAGAAACTGTTACAGACAGCAGTTCTTGATTGATGATGAACAACAATTGATCCTATCAAATATGTATATAAACAGAACCTATACAAACTACAAATGAGGATTGTGTATCAAATAATGAAATTCCTTAACTGATGCACAGATGAAAGAAGGAAGAACCATGGGTCAAAATATCGAAAATCCAATATGTATCGTCCAGGGCGCCTGGATGATACGTATCGGCCAATACATTGAATGTATCGCCGATACATTGATCACTGTATTGGCCAGTGCAATTTATTTATTTTTAATGTATCGACAATACATTGAGTGACCCTTTTAAAAAAAAATTTAAAAACTCGGACGATACATTGACTTTTTCAATGTATTGTCCGATAAAAATGCTACATTGGTTGTATTAGACGATACGTTGAATGATACACCAGGCGATATATGGTGTATGATCGTATTGCTGGAGTCCAATACCAGTACGTAATGGACAATGCGTACCGGTATCATCCGATATTTTGACCCATGAGAAGAACCCATTTACGAATCATGTGGTGCAAAATATAAGAGGGGACAGGGGAAACAGTTCCTGTAATCCATGTCAAAAGCTATTTTGGTGATTTATGGAAATATTATAATTGTTTAACTGAAAGCACCTTGAATTACATGAAATTGTGAAAATACTCTTGTAAATTGTTTCATTACCAGATAAATGTTATTTCCTGGTACATTTAAAAAACAAGAATTGGGGTATAGTCTTGAGAGGCTGGGAGATAGAATTTTCATTTGGGTAGACTTGAGTTGATAAAACGTGAGCTTAAGCTATTTTGGATATTTTGATTAAACGTAAGTTGATATAATTTTTATTTGGTTTTGACTTAAGTTGATAAAACATGATGAAGTTTAACTCTGTTACCAAGAGTTGATAAAACATGATGAAGCTTAACTTTATTACCAAGAGTTGATAAGACATGACCCTAGGCTTTTTTAAACCCATTGAGGCATATCCTGGAAAGGTATTTTGTTAGATTGTATGATTTTTCCATCTTGCTATACCCGACTCTTGTTGGTGTCGTAACATCTTTTCACTGTGGAAGTCAATGCTTACAGTATGTAGCACCGTCATGGAGCGTCTTTTTTAATAGATTATTTCCAGTCCCCTTTGGTGTGTGCTCTGAGCAGCTGAGAAGGGGAATAATGGAACAAGTGTGACCTCTGAGAATGCGTGCACTTTCTTCTGATGGCACAATGTATTGAAATCTCTTTACATGGGTCTTTTATATAGAAAGTATTACTTGAATATTAAAAAAAAATCTACTCCATGTAAATAATATTTTGACGTTCTTAGGGATCTAAGCAAGTAAATGTTTGTGCTGCAAAGATAATATTAGTTGATGGCTTAGTAAACATTATTGTTCATTGTAGAGCAAGTATTTTGGAATTGCTATCTAATCCTCTTCAGGTTTAAGAGCTTCATTTTGTTTTTGCAGACAAGAATTGCAGAGAGAACGTGAGAGGCAGAAAGAAGAACAAGTGGAAACTTTGAAGCGCTCTATGCAGAGTGGCATGGTAACTGTCTTGCTTCTTCATTCATCTGCCTTTTATTTTTTTTTCTCTAGTTTTGAAGCAGATTAAAGAAGCTTTGTGAATGCCTTTGTGCAACATGCAAGACAAATCTCCATGATAGACCGTGACATTTTCCTGGCGAGTTAGTTAAATCTTTGTTCTTGTCTTCTCTCAAAATAACTAAGAGCCAAAAAAAAAAAGAAAAAAAATGACCCGGTAATTAAGAACAAAAATACTGGGATTATCTCTTTCCTCTTGTTCAATAATCTTGCTTTGCTCAAAGGCCTGCACCTCTACTCCTCTCTTTGTTGTCGTTGAGGGCGATTCTTAAAATGTGATTAGATGGGATCTCTCTAGTATCGAATACAATGAGAGAACGAAGGCTTTTGATGAGATTGGGGATTTTTGCTTTTTTGTAGGACTAGTAAGAGTGCATGTGCAGATGCACATGGACATTAGGACTTTTAAATGATTGAACTTGATTTTTAGACATCTATTGGGTGACTTGAACATAAAAAAATTATAGTATTTCAAGTGTTCGTTACTATGCTTTTATGATTTATTGAAGATAAAAAAGGGACTTATTACTATGTTTCATATGTCTTCATTATGTATAATTAAAATTATAAAAAATTTAATAAAAATTTAAAAAACTGTATAATTTATATTGTCAACTATAGAACATGAAGTAAAAAAATAAAAATTAACAAATAAGTATAATCTTGATAATTCAATTAAATCGAAAATGGGTATTTAATCCTTCTTGACTTTAACTTTATTGAGGATTTTACTGTCTTCATCATCCGTAGTCTCGTATTTAATACTTTGACATATGTACGACCGTGTAAGACGATTTTGGTAAATTATATCTTGCACTTTGACTTGCAAGAATAAATGAAACATCAACATATTTTAAGTGACTTTTTGAAACATCAATAAAAAAATTGTATCGGCTCTGATCGACCAAAAGGTATCGGGTTGAGTTGGGTCAGATCGAGTCGACCCAACTCAAGATTTTAGGGCTATTTTTTGGGATATGTGCCACGTGAAGTTAAAAACTGGTCGTTCGATGGTATGCTCATAAGCAATCAATGGGCTTTGGCATAGGTGCCAGCAAGATTTCGTGGGTGTTACTAAAGCTACTCATAAAAAATAGGGGTATTCTACCGGGTCGAAGTCGAGTCGGATTAACTTGATTGCATCAACAGGGTTGGGTCAGGTCGAGCATTGATGGAAGTCAATTTGGCATGGTCGCAAGATAGAATAAAGGGTGGATGATTACCGATTGTAAGACCCAGATTGGATGGATTCACGTTAATAGGGGTGGATTGCAGCCAATGGTTTAGTAAAGATTATTAGCCTATTCAGAGAATCATATAAAACTTACTAAATTTAGTAAGAAAATTTCATAAATCTATATCAGCCAATATGAACTTTGTATTCTTTGTCTTTTATCTTGCTCTAGTTTGTGAGCATCGATCCATCTAGAGAACTTTCTTGAAAGGGTAATGTATCCCAAATCCTCCATGAGATAGGTCTTCCATAGTTCCCAAAAGTGATCATGATCATGAGCATACTATGAGAAAGGGTTTAGCATTGTCGTAGGCCGCTAATCTTGTGAAGGTTGTTCAAAGGTGGTCCAGACACATCATAATCGATGATTTGTATGAAAGAAGTCCGTCGTCTGATTCAAAGCAGTCAATAGGTTTCGAAAGTGGGTGAACTCAAAGATGGTGAGTGAATTTAAGGGTACTCTTTACCAATTATTTTGATACCGTATTTGCAATTGAAGATCCAATCTTCACCACTGATAATTCCATCTTTAATATCAAGATTGTTTTATGCCACAATCTTTCATACATTTGATCTTAAGATCATGTGGCCATCATCGGATGGTCATATCGATGTTATACATGGCATACATCCCAAAAAGTGAACATGATTACGATGAACAATAAACTTGGTTCTTAGATC
This sequence comes from Chloranthus sessilifolius, assembly GCA_021018995.1. Lineage (NCBI taxonomy): Eukaryota > Viridiplantae > Streptophyta > Magnoliopsida > Chloranthales > Chloranthaceae > Chloranthus > Chloranthus sessilifolius. Next base: position 146,554,087 of record CM037587.1, read on the forward strand.
ACTTTTCAAGATGTGTACCATGTGGAATCAGAACTTGATGATCTGATGGTAGGACCATGATCTAGAGATCTATTCTGTCAAAGATTGGGACAAAAACTATCTTAGTCAACATATTCAAAGCAGTCAACGGTTTAAGTATGTGAAACTCGAGTTGAGAAAGAAGAATTCAACCCAACAGTTCAAAATGGAATTTAGTAGGCAAGTCATACATAAAAACCTTAAGAAATGCCTCATTTGGGTTACAAGCTTTCCTACTCCTTTTTTGGAATCGAGTTGAGGATGCCTATTGCTACTAATACCAATGCTATTGTTATTAAGAGGCATCAACATGAAAACCGATTTGGGTATCAAGGAAGAATTACTAAAACTCAATAAGAAGAATCAAGAGAAGATAAAAAAGAAAATGGAGAAATGCCTATGTAACATTGCCTGGGGGGGCTATAGGGGCTATCAGAGTGGGAGCCACCACAGAGTGGGCCGCCGCAGATGTCGGCTGCAGAGCGTGGTGGTGTGTTACGACCCCAAAGTAATAAGGAATTAACTTCCCCCTCCACTAACGCCTAGGCATTTTTGGAGTATTGGTTAGGAAACTTAACAAAAACTTGCATATAAATGGAACCAATAGATGTGAAATTGTATGCTCGTATAACAGCAAATAGAAACCAATGATTCAAATGATAAACAAATCATATCTGCATGCAAATACAATAGAACAATCAATTTCGAATATACATATAAGAAATTCTAAATTATTTATCTTGGATCCCTATTTCTGAAATAGTCAAACGCTGGTTAACAAAATCATAATTCGAAATGGGTCCAAATGGAGTGATAGAAGTACATTCAATATGTAGACGGGTGATCAGATCAGATCATAAACGAACATCACCTGGAAAAGAATGTTTAAGCCCAATTGTAGGGAGAGAGAGAAAGTAGTTTATGCATCACATTGAACTTCAATTGTAGAGAGAGAGTCATTTGTGCATCACATTGAACATCAATTGTAGAGAGAGGAGAGAGAGAGAATTTGATTAATAAAAGAAAGGAATGGGTTGTGTTTGTGCATCACTTTTACTAAGAATGGTTCTCGGTTGTGTACGATCTGATTCTTGATCGAATGGCTTCAATTCTAGAGAGTCATTCGATCGACTTCAATTTTTAACAATCCACACTAAAAAAAAAATATCAATTTAAACAAATTCTCAATCAAAAGAAAAATAGATCTATAATGAACTCGATCTACAATAAACACAATTAAAAAAAAAATCATATAGCAGAAATTTTTTTCTGTCGAAGAATTGTGTACCTTCAATCGATCTAATTGACAGCCAGAGGTTTGCAGAGCTCCTTCTTTCTTAAGCTTCGATCGATCTAATCGACGAACAGAGATTTGGAGAGCTCCTTCTCTCTTTCTGTAGAGAAAAAGCAAGACTGAGAAAGGTAGGAAATGGAATCAGTTTGCACTTTGCACACACAAATAGAGTTCCTCTTCGGCTCAAATTCTTCTTACTAATCTTATCCTTTTCTTAAATAGGGGTATTTTGTTCCGTATCTTAAATAGGGGTATTTTGTACCTAAAGTGTGAAAACATAAAATTGACAGAAATTAGGGGCTCGTTCGTGCTTTTATATAGTAGTAAGATTTCTTTTTCTACCATAGTTACAGGGAGGCTCGTGAGCCAGTGGATACTCTCATTAAGAGGGGTTGATGGAGACTATGACTCTGCTTGACGATTTCCAAATTTCCATTTAGGGAGTAGTGTTGTATTCTTTATTTTTTGAGATATGTAGATGCATTTACGATTGGCAGCGGTTTACCGCATCTATGTGTCACTCGCCCTTCCTTGTACTTTGGGCAATTCTTTTAATTTATTTCGTTTATTGCCGGTCCCCCCCAAAAAGGACCTCCTTTTCCTATTTGTTTCAAAGGGGCAACCATTCTGGTGTGGTGTTTGAGGAATTAACCTTACCCAGTTAAGCTAATGGGAACGAACTGTATGTTTGTTTAACATTAGAAATTCTTCTAAGGCTGCATCCTATCCCACATTTTTCAAATTGAAATATTCTAGTCTTTCCTCACGAACATAAATTAAACATTTGATGCACCTATTTGCGTACTAAATCTATATCGTAGCCCTGCAGTATGCTCATGGTCCTTGAATTTCTTGTCAAGGTGCGCGCAAGCTGGCCTGGACACCCACGGTTATAAAAATAAAAATAAAAATAAATTCCTGCTGATGTTGAATGGCATGTATATTTTTTGTTGCTCGAGCTGAAATTGTAGTTCTTTACTTGTTGAATCTAGTGTTTGCTCTTTACAATTTACATTTATTGATGGATTAATTAGATTGGTAAGTCTACTGTTAAGAGTGGTGCAGCTTAATGATATGCGAGTTTCTTGCAATATTAATTAATTTGAACTATTTCGTTTATGACGCTCAATATAAGAAATCTCCAATTGGCAAACTGTAACAAAGCTGGGTTGATAGTCTCATGACTTTGTGACGGGGACGCCGACATTGTAGACATCGGATATGGACTGTTTCGCGTGTATCGAAGTCGGAAGAAACGGAACGGAGATCAGAACCAAGCGTAAAGAAGGTGAAAAGAAGAAATCAGAACCAGGAGAAGAAAAGATCGAACCTATGCATTCCGTTCAATCGAAATGAGATTTCGATCGAACGAACCTGTGCATTCCGTTCGATCGAAATAAGGTTTTGATCGAACGAACCTATGCATTCTGATCGATCGAAATAAGATTTCGATCGAACGAACCTGTGCATTCCGATCGATCGAAATAAGCCTTCAATCGAAGGCGAGAATGATTTGTTTTAGAATCCGAATTTAAATTTTTGGGTTAAAGTTGTCTTTTATTATTTAATTGTTTTAGGGTTTCCTTTTATTTTAAGACCTCCTATATAAGGTCTCTCCATCAACAATTTAATTAGTTTTTTTATTAATGAAAAGAGTCTTTTGCTTCCTTGCTTGAGATGAGCATCTTCGGAGAGTGAATCTTTGTTTCCCGAGAAGGGTTTGGTATGAAGCCCAAAATCTATCCTCTATCTATCTCTTTATTTTATTTTCTTTCTCTACTTTATGTGATCCCATAAACCTTAAACCCAGCCGTCCCCTTTTCCAAATCCCCAAACCATAAATCCTAACACCCATCAGAACCATTGATTCAAACCCATCTCGCAAATCCCTATTTCAACCATTAAATCTCCAAACACCCGATCCCATAAACCATGGAAGAACTTGAGATTCCGCCATCGAACCATGAGTAAGCGTCCTAATCTGGAAAACTTAGAGTTCTACCTCTAGGACTGATCTGCACCATAACTTTAACAGATCTAGCGCAAAGACTGGGCCCTTTCCTGAACCCGGACGTGATCTTTCGTATGGAAAACGATGGAACCCTAAGGTAATCACATTATTTTCAGGTTTATTTAAATTAATTTTGGCAAGTAATTAATTCATCGCATGCACGTAGTTTAGGGTTTTGCCCTACGTCAGTTTTGGTAAAGCAATTAAATAATAAAAGACAACTTTAACCCAGAAATTTAAATTTGAATTCTAAAACAAATCATTCTCGCGTGATTTCGTTCGATCGAAATCTTATTTCCGATCGATCGGAAGGGGAATGCACAGGTTCGTTCGATCAAACAGAATGCATAGGTTCGATCTTTTCTTCTCCTGGTTCTGATTTCTTCTTTTCGCCTTCTTTACGTCTGGTTCTGATTTCCGTTTCGCTTCTTCCGACATCAGTACACGCGAGACGATCTGTATCCGATGTCTACAATGTCGACGTCCCCATCAATTCTCTTGGGCCAAAAAGGCTTCATCACTGATGAAGCGGCATCGTGATAGCGATTGAGCATGTCGGGGTTCAGGCGTCGCACCTCATCTTCAGTTAACCATGTGTTCTCGGAGTCCGGCTTTTCCAACCACTTAACCAAGTATTTCTGAAATCCTCCACCATGGGTGGATATCGCAAAATCATCAAGTATCCCTTCGATCTCATCTCTCCTCTGCTTCCGTAGGGAAGGGAAGGGTAGGGGCTGCATGGTGGGGCTGGAATGTGGATTAGGGGTTGGTAGGGGTGGGGCTGGGCCGAAGAAGAAACTAGGTCTTCCACATTGAACGTAAAGCTGACCCCGATATCTGGTGGAAGTTCGAGAACATACGCATTAGACTCGCTCCTTGCCACGACTCTAAAAGGCCCAGTGCCGCGGGCTTGGAGCTTCTTTGCGACTCCCGATGGGAATCATCCAAGCCTAACCCGAACCATCACATAATCCCCCACTTGGAATTCTTTGAAGCGTCTATGCACATCCGCAGTTATCTTGTAATGTTCATTGCTCGCATTTTTTTTTTTAATTTCGGCATGCAATTCATGGATGTGTTGTGCGAATGCATCAGCTGACTCGAAAACTCGGGGATGCAAACATGGGGATTAGATCAATGGGTGTCCTAGGCTTATGACCAAGTACAACCTCAAAAGGACTCATGCCTAGGGACCTATTGACTGAATTGTTGTATGCAAACTCGGCTATAGGCAATGTGGAATCCCAAGTCCTAGGGTGATCACCAACAAGACAATGGAGAAGATTACCTAAGCTCCTATTGGTGGATTCCGTTTGACTATCAGTTTGAGGATGATAGGCCGAAGAAAATTGGAGCAGGGTACCCATCATGTGTCAAAGTTTTTCAGAAGTAACTGGTAAACTTCACGTCTCGATCCGACACAATAGTTTTGGATAACCCATGGAGGCGCATAACCTTCGCGAAAAATAATTTGGCTATATGAGCCGCATCGGAGGTTTTAGAGCAAGGTATGAAGTGGGCCATCTTGGAAAAGCGGTCCACTACCACAAAAATGGAATCGTGCTTCCGTTGAGTCTTGGGAAGTCCGAGTACGAAATCCATAGAGATGTCTTGCCACGGGGTGTGTGGCACCGGTAACGGGGTGTACAAGCCGGTATTCTGCTTCGCCACTTGGCATGTATGACATTATTTCACGACCCTAGAGATATCTCTCATAAGGCTAGGCCAATAAAACCTATCATCAACGAGCGCACTGGTCTTGTCGTGCCCGAAATGTCCGGCAATCCCTCCGGCATGTAACTCTCAGATGAGGAAGTCACACAATGAAGTGCGAGGAATGCAGAAACGATTTCCTTTAAACAGATACCCATCCAGCAGGGTATACTCGGAGTTAATGTTCGGATTCTCAAGGATAGCAGTAAATTCCGCCTTGAAATCTAGGCACTCGGGATAGTCTTGTTTTAACTGCTCAAATCCGATGACCTCGGTGCGCATAGACTGCAAAGTCGCCACTCAACGACTAAGCGCATCGGCTGCCTTGTTCTCAGCACCGGTCTTATGCTTCAACACAAATGTGAACCTTGAAGGTACTCGACCCACTTTGCGTACCTCAGGTTCAACTTTTTCTAGGAAGCAAGGAAGCGTAAGGCTTCGTGGTCAGAAAACAACACAAATTCCTGCGGTCTCAGGTAATGTTTCCAATACCAAAGAGATCGGACTACCGCATAAAACTCATTGTCATAGGTGGAGTATTTCTGCTTTACCTCATTAAGTTTCTCACTAAAATAGGTCACAGGGTGGCCCTCTTAGCTCAGCACTCCGCCTATGCTTACACCCAACGCGACACATGCTACTTCAAAAACTTTAGAAAAGTTTGGTAGGCGCATGACGGGTGCAGTAACTATTTTCTCTTTTATCTCGGCAAAGGCCCTCGTTGCGGCTTTGCTCCACAGGAACTCCCCTTTTCTCAAGCCATAGAAGCTACGGATTTCATGAATATTCTGAGGTTCGGGCCACTCTACAATGGCCTTAACCTTTACAGGGTCCACAACCATCCCATCTACCGAGACAATGAATCCCAAGAATACAACGGATTGCTGCATGAAGGTGCATTTCTTGAGATTCACGTATAACCTTTCTCCCCTCAAGGTCACGCAAACCAACCTTAAGTGGATAATGTGTTGTTCCTTGTCCGGGCTGTAAATTAAGATGTCATCAAAATATACGACAAGGAATTTGCCAAGAAATGGCCTCAACAGTATTAAACCTTGTGTATTCTGATAATAATGGTCTGGAAAAGCATATTTGTGAAGCCAGGATACGGAAAACAGCTTACATATTGTGTTAACGACGGGTTTCTTCATTCCGCAAGTCATAGTAAGTTTGGTGCATGTTCTAATGTTTTGTGTGCCAGCTGTGTAATAGTTTGTAGATCTGTCTAAGACCCGTTGTAGTGGCAGTGAGTGGGTTGCAGTGCTGCGAGCCATCCCTCTCCAGGTTTCTAGATATTTATCGTTTGTTGTTGAGTATCAAAACATGGAAGACTTTAAGGTTTCTATTAATGATCAATGTGATGGAAATCAAGGGTTACATATCACTACTGTGAAGTTTGATGGTACTAATTTCTTGGAGTTGTCACGCTTGACTGAATTATTTCTTGGAGCACGGAGAAAGAGAAGTTATGTTGATGATAGCATTCCCATGCCAGAGGCTTATAATTCCAAGTTGATTGATTGGAAATATGAAATATGACGATTATGACAGGGTTATTGCATTCTATATGTCCCTGGATTAGTAGGACGTTTATGTATGCAAGCATGACCAAGGAGCTATGGGATGCCGTGACAAAAGCCTACTCTTAAAAATAAAATTTTGCCAAAATCTATGAATTAATTGATAACATCAATAAACTTTGCCAAAGAGAGAACACTTGGTGGATATTATGCAATGTTTCGTGGTATGTGAGACGAGCTTAGCCACTACCAAGAAGTTGATTTGTGTGGCATGTGCTAGTAAGCAAAGAGGTGCCTTGGAAAGAAAAAAGATATCCAATCTGTTGAGAGGTGTAAATCCAGGAAATGAAAATGTTCGTTCAAACATTCTTGGAAGAGAATCCCTCCTCTTGGTACAGTTTTGCTCTTCTGCAGCGTAAGGAAATTAGGAAGAAATTTATGGATAGGTTTGTTCAGTCGGTTGAATGTTCAACTCTTATGTCTAATGCTCGTGGCCCTTCTGATTTTCATTGCGGTGGAGATAGATCCAGAAATTGTGGTTTTGGATGTAGCGGCATGTCATAAGAAGACAAGGAGACAAGGAGAAGTTAAAGTATGATCACCGTGGAAGAACTGGACATACACCAAAGACTCCTGTCGGAACTTGGTGGGTCGGCCACTTAGATTCGAACACACCCATGTGTTTGCTTCTGCTGCCGAAGATACTATTACTATTACATCACTCACTGCCACTCCTTCAACCGATGCCATTTCCCTTACCAAGAAAGAATATGATGATGTGATGCAGCTTATTCTTTGCCATGGCTATAATCCTGCAGCTCCTCGCACTCATCTGGCTTAGTCAAGTATCATCAGATTTTCCCATGTCTCATCACTTCAGCCTCCTTGGATCATTGATTCAGGTGCGACTAAAATACATGTTTGGTATGTCATCATATTTCTGTTTTCAACACCCATTTCCTCGTTCCAGTTGTTGGGACGAGATGGTTCAAATTGGTTATCTGATTTGGGATCTATATTACAGGTGAAAAACATGCTTATGAACTTTCTTTTGGTTGTAGTATAACTAAGTCCCTCAATTTGTGTAACATTCTTTCCATCTCATTACTTTTTTTAGGACTTTACGACGAGGAGAATCTTTAGCCATGGTCATGCGGAGGGGCTATATCATTTTGAGGACCAGGAGAAGAAGACCACTAGATTGCTACTTCATATGCTATTGTACCCCTGGAGGCTGTTCATCTATGGCACTCGCATTTTGGACATCTACCAGTGCCACGTTTGCGTCTTTTGTTTCCTAATAGTGAAACACTTGTGATGTTTCCAAGTTTAAATGTGAAATTGGAAACTTTCAAAACGTTGTCTAACCTCTTATCCTATTAGTAGTAAGTAGTAACAGATGTGTTATTCCTTTTGAGATTTTTCATCTGTATGTTTGGGGGTCATCCTCGGTTTCATCTTTACATGGTTATTGCACTTAGTTTATTGTGTTGTACATGTTGAAGTTCAACGATTGAGTAGCGACTATTTTTCCTACTTGTCTCAAATTGATTCAAACTCAGTGTCATGCTACTGTGGAAGTGATACGATTAGATAATGGTGGGCAGTATGCTTCCCATCATCTCCAGTGTCATCTTCACGAATATGGTATTGAGTAGCAAACCACTGGCCTTGACATGCCTCAACAAAATTGTGTAGTTAAAAGGAGAAATTGTCATCTACTTGAGGTTTCCTATGCATTGTTACTTGGCATGAATGTTTGTAAATTCTCGTGGAATGAAGTTGTTCGAACTGCTTGCTTTCTAATTAATTGAATGTTTACTCCAACTCTTAATGGGAAGATGCAATGATATAGGAAATGAGAGCATTGGAGCAAAATAATACTTGGAGATAAACACCTTACCTGAAGGAAAGAAAGTGGTTGGCTATGAGGGTTCTACACGGAAGTATAAGCCAGATGGGTTGTGGAGAGATATAAAGCAAGGCTGGTTGCTAAGGGATTTACCCAAACATACGAGATTAACTATCCATGAGGCTCAAATACTATTTGAGTCAAATATGTGATATCAAAGATCAGGACCCTTAAAGTACTTTCTTAGGATCGAGATCACTAGATCCAAGAAGGAGATCACCACTTCATAAAAGAAAATATATCGTAGATCTCCTCAAACAAACAAGTATGTTGGGTTGTAAACCAGTTGACTCCTCCATGGATATAAATCACAGAATGAATGTTGATGATGAAGAAACATTCAAATATGCATGTATCACAGTCTTGTAGGGGAACTCATATATCTCACCATTACTCATCCTAATATTACTTTTATTGTTAGTATGGTTGGTCCGTATATGCATTCCCCAAGAAGCTGTCATATGGCTTCTGTCCAAGTCAGTTGGAACAATTTAATTCTTTGATCCTTAAAATCAAGTCCAGGAAAGTGATTGTTGGATAGTGGTCATGGACACCTTCATGTAGAGATATATACGGATGTTTATTGGGTGGATCCGTTTAGTGATAGAAAATCCACTACTGGTTATTGCTCCTTTAATAGTAGTAACCTTGTAACTTGGAAAAGTTAAAAAGCAATATGTTCTGTCCAACTCAAGTGTCTAATTCTTCGATCCTTAAAATCAAGTCCAGGAAAGTGATTGTTGTATAGTGGTCATGGACACCTTCATGTAGAGATATATACGGATGTTGATTGGGTGGATCCTTTTAGTGATAGGAAATCCTAGTAACCTTGTAACTTGGAAAAGTTAAAAAGCAACATGTTGTGTGCAACTCAAGTGTCGAAGTCCGAGTATAAAGCTATATCTAAGGTGCATGTGAGGGAATGTGGATTAGATTTCTCTTAGCTGATCTCAGTTCATGTGAAGCCTCCTATGACTATATGGTGATAATGAGGCTGCACTCGACATTGCAGCCAACCCAATGTACCGGGAGAGAACAAAGCATATTAAAGTGGATTGCTACAATGCTACTTCATACAGAAAAAGGTAAATCAAATGAATATTGTACTCCTCGAGTGAGCTCATAGGAATAACTTCCTTATCTTCTCAACCGAGGCCTTAAGAAAAGGTAGATGGCATGAAATTGTTAGTTTTGTTGTGCAACTAGTGTGTGTTTCTGTGTGTATTAGTGTTGTAGTGTAAGATGTGTATATGGGCTATATATTGTATCCCTTATTTTCTGATATAAATACTAGGATAGGGGAATGAGAGACTAAACCCTAATTTTTCCTCACTTCTATCTTCTCCCTTCTCTATTTTTACTATTTCTGTACAATGTCGTGCCAGTGCTATGCCCTGCAACTGACGCAGTGTTTGGGCTCTCAATACCGCTATGTCACAGTGGAATCTTGGTCTAAGTGCCATGTCCAATAAAAAATGCTATAAAGATACGAAGGAATGTAAATGGCAAAATCTTTAAACGGTTTGTCAGTTCTGTGAAAGTAATATTCTTCCTTTTCAAATTCTTAGGCGCAAGCGATGAAAGAGCAGGCGCAGCTGAGGGAAGAAATGGCATACCAGTATAGACTAGGGAATTTTGAGGTAAGGGTGATTTTGTGGTTAGTTTGTGCTTCCTTTTTATTGTTAATGTGCAAAATAATCTGATATTACTTTTACTTCTAGGCTGCAGCGGCAATTCAGCGAAGATTGGATCCGGATGTTGCTATGTGAGTATCTTTGTTCAGACTTGATTCACATTCTGGCATTGGGTAAAGGAACGTGTGCGCGCTTATACGTAGTCTGGCATTGGGTAAAGGAACGCGTGTGCGCTTATACGTCTGTCTGCAACACAGGTTTCTGTGCTTTTAGTATAAACAATCAGATTCCGAAACTCCTGCGATTTTGTAGCATACTAACGTGGACATGTTTATGTGCTTTTGGTATATAACAATCAGTGTTTTGGAACTATATGTATGTTGCCATTTGTCTTTTTTATTGTATTCAGATGATTTTAAGTACTGCATCATTTGTAAATTCAGTCACCCAGATGCATCCGTAGTTAATCCACGGTCTGTTACTGGATAGATGAGTCCTTGATGGTCCACTTGTAGACCACATGGTTCATATGTTTGATCATTCCAAGTAGGTTAACTAGATGCCCATCATTTACACATCTCTGCCAACTGTTAAGAGGATCGATCTGATTGGGTTTCTTGGGAGTTGGATAGATTAGTCCTTGATCGTCCACTTGTGGACCACATGGTACATATGTTCGATCATTCCAAGTAGGTTAACTAGATGCCCATCATTGACAAGTCTCTGCCAACTGTTAAGAGGATCGATCGGATTCGGTTTCTTGGGAGTTTTGGTAGGTCCAGGGTTTTCTTGTTTTTTATGCCTTATGCTTTTCCAGTCCCTTGCTGGAAGCCCAGGTCTGTATTCATGTATTCTTTTTCCGTCATTTAATAATAGCATTTTTTTACCGATAAAATAAAAATAAAAATATGAGCAACCATTCATTTTAGATTGCATAGATCGGATGGTTCATTTCCTCCATTGACTGCTTTTTTAGCCTACTTTAGTTCAATATATGAATTACTATTTTGATGACTTGGGTTTCTTAAAGTCATCTGCCACGCGGCCAAATCAGTGGACGATCATGGAATAATCTGTTATAACTTATAACATCTTTGATGTGCCATGACTGCACTTGAGAAGCAGGTACGCACTTATTTTCTATGAAGATGGGGCGTTTACTTATCAACAGTGAACAGAAATTGTTTCGGCTGTTGAGATACTTGAAATTCAAGTCATAGGAATTTATAGCCTACACGTTTCCTACTTTGAAAAACATGGAGCAGGACTTTTGAAGTTTAGACAGTGTTGTATAGTGGACAATTTTGCATGCAGCTTATGTGGCATGACGTGATTGGTTGCACATATAGTGGGGCCCAAGCACTGCAGCCAGTCATGACCCGCCACATAAGCTTTCTGCAAAATTGTCCACTGTTTATAATTTTCCATGGAAGTTGTCTCAAACGTAAATGGCGCATAAGTCACTAGGGAGCCATTAATTGCACATGAGAAGTTGGCCTTGCACATAAGTTAAAAGAAATACTTAATATGTTAGACTTATTGTGAAACACCATTTAAGCCATTTATTTTGAAGGCCATAAACTGAATTTCGTTAGTGCAAAAGATTAGCACAAATTGAGATCTCTTTCATGTGATTTGACCGGTAGAATCCATTATTATCTTTGATTGCATATAAAGTAAAAAATCGTGTTTTGTACTAATCTTTTACGCCTAAGATTTTTTTTTTTTTATTATAGTCTTAATTCTGACGGCTTACATGGTATTTTCCCATGACACATGTTCGTTAAAATAATTTATTTTAAAATATACTTTTGTGCAAGTAATTGCTGCCAAGTGGCAAGTAGATATCACCAACCTTTTTAAGTATACCATCGTGGGACGCTCTTGGAGAAAAATAAATAGGTTCAAATAGGCCATTTGATATCTCCAACGTAGGTTTGGGCCCATGGACGTGACGTGGAAAGCGTGGAAAACGATCCTGCCTACTTTTATGACCTTAGGCCCTGACTGGACTTTTTTTTCCCTAGGAGGAAAGCGACTTTTGGATCCTACGTAACCCATGTTGCTGCTCTATTTTTAGAATTTCCTTTTTTTGGTTCAGCGTAAAACAATCGCGGCTCGCCTACCCTTAAACGTTTTCTATAAAATACAAAGTGCACTTTTTTGTTCACTTCTAAATTTTTTATCTTATTTTATCTCATCTGTAACAAAAATATATTATTAACAAAATATGAACATAGAGAGAATGCAGTGGGAAGCTCCATTCGACACAGATAAACTGCACCCATCATTAAAGTTATAGCCCTTGTCAACCATTTTTTTTTTAATCATACCAACAGGATTTCTGGGTATCTTGATCACCCTTTTATTTCTTTCAAGCCAAATGTCCCAAATAGAAGCAAAAACAATAATCTCCCAAAAACTCGCCTGACTACCGTCTACCTCCACTCCCCCCATTGAGTTATCAGGTCCTATAACTTTCTCTGAAATTTTTCCGAAATTTTATTAAATATATTTCTTTTTGTATATTTGTAATCCCTGAAACTTTCTCGAAATTTTTTCGAAAGGTATCGACATTAATCTGAAATGTACCGAAAGGAGAAAACAAAATTTGTCACTATGCATCTATTAAGCAAATAAATATGACAAATATATCCACATGAATAAGAATGCATCTCTTACTAAATATAAAAGAGATAAAGAGAAAAAAATGAAAATTACATGATCATTTTCATGTAAAAGAGATAATAAAAAAATGAAAAGTTTATGAATCAAGAAACTTCAAGAAAATATGATAACGGAAGTAATGTCAGGATCATGATCGGCTTGAACGCACAGAGCAGATCATGGTTTAGTCTCTGATACAATATTATAATTATAAAATAAAGAAGATAAATAAAAAGAAGATAAACGAGAGAAGATAGAAAAATAGAATAGACAAATTTTCATAATAGATTACATTGTTTATTGTGATTTTCAATAGTCTGATATAAAATAAGGTACACTCTAAGATTAGCTGTGTTGGAGAGAAGGAAGAGTCCGAAGGATCGGACGATAGAAAACCGAGGGACCCTAGATTTTGATAAAAAAATGTGAAGATAGTTTCCGACCCTTCGTATGTCATCCAAACAACGGTAATCTCAGTAATTTATTTGCCGCATATAAGTTTTTCCTTATTTCCCTTGAAACTAAGCATGCCCTAAGGCCTCGTTCAAGAGCCAAGAAAATGAAGTTTCAGGAGGATTTTATGTAGAAATTGGCATTTCCTGAGACTTTCTTAGCTTTTCCTACTTTCGGGAGTTCTTCTTGGGCTGCGCGCTTTCGGTCTACTTTTCTGAGAAAGCGACCTTTTGTTTTCTTTGGTATTTGCTCAGGAAAGCTCACTTTCTGAGCTTGGGCTACAATACAACACAACCAAGGTCTCACCGAATCGGTTCTTCAACTAATAGCAGCTCCTTCAATTTCCTTTAATTGTTATTTAAGAGGAGAAGTATTATTGCCACACTTTATGTTACTGGCTACTACTGCCACACCTCTTAAAACAAGTGTTACAGTCACAGTTTTTTAGTTACTATCACACCACTTCAATAATGAAGACATCATTGACTGATTTTAATCAGATGATGTAGAATATTTTTCATCCCAAGATTTCACACAACAGATCTTTAGATCACGTGGCTACCATCAAAGAGTCAGATTTTGGTTCCATATGACACACATCCCAAATTGTAAACATGAATCACTTTTGATGGTACTCTATGATCACATTCATTTTTTGAGATGTGTGTCACTTGGAATCAACATCTGACCGTCTAATGCACGACCCATGATCTCAAGATCTTTTTATGCATGATTAAGATGGTAAAGTCTCTACATCGTTTGATTGACAACAATCAACAATGTTTTCTTTGTTTAAATGTTGTGGGAGTAATAAATAGGGCGTGGCAATAACACTTCTGATCGTCATTTTTGAAAAGATTGTTGATTGGTGCCATAGTTACCAAATTCGCTGATTTGTTTATAAAAACATTTTAATCCCATTTTTTGAAACACTGTTCTTTCACGATTAAACGCATTTTATTAAACAAAAGCGATTACTTGAAAATTGTGATTTTTTGTATTTTAAACGCTTTTTTTCTCGATAAATTGAATAATAAGGATCGGGTTAAGGGTTTTATTAACGGTTCACGGTAGTGCACGGACAATATTCCATTAGTAGGGTTGTCATTAGATAGAGCGACCTAATATTTTACCAAGTTGGGCATCAGGAATGAGACATCCAACTCAAGTTGACTAAGAGGTTGGATTGGGTCAGATCGGGCGAAAATCAGGTCGCGCTGGGTCAATGCGACCCAATCCGATATTTTATATGTAAAAAATATGGAAAATAGGAAGGGGTGTTATCGGGCCGGTTCGAGTCGGTTTTCATGCAAAATCGAAATCGAATCGATAAAAATCGGTTTTCGAGTAAGTCCCCATTGGTGTACACGTTTAAAATAGCATTTTAAGAATATGTCCGACCAAATTTTTAAACACAACACTGATTTAAAGTATATAAATTTTGAAGATCATCCGATCAATATAATTGCTTTGATGAAGGTCATAAAAATATGTGGTTATAGGGTGTGGAAGAACACAATGCACTTTCTTGACATTTTATTGAGAAAGTGTAGAGCACAAGAAAATGTCAAAAATGTTAAGAAAATGAGTTTCTGAGTAACTCAGAACAACCCACTAGGAAAGTGATTTTCCTTAGAAAATGGGTTTATGAGCAGAAATTGAGATAATCATTTTTTTCAGAAAATAAGTTTTTGGACAGAAACTGCCGAATGAGTCTTAACTGTTAGCGCTTCGCTACCTGGGCCCATATTTTTAAGTAAAATAGACCTAAAAAAATAAGTACGACACTTTCTTGTAAAAAGGGAGGGAAGAGATAGAAAATGTTGAAAAAAAATATAACTTTTATAAAAAAAGAGAGGGAAGAGATAAAAAGGATTGAAAAAGAATATAACTTTTAAAATATTTTAAAATATTTCTTTTTTTTTGTATATATAAATATTTTAAAAAATTTAACCCTAATTAATAAAGTGATAAAAAAATTTTGCAATGTGACCCACGCCCATATCAATAGCCAAGGAGATATCAGTACGCCTTAGCGCATTCTCCCTCCGCCTGATTGTATATATAAAATCATAAGAGAATGGTGACCTTTAGGAGGGACTTGCTTCACGTGAATAGGTACTCAGTACAGCATTTTCAGCTTCTTAGCCATATCCTCAAAATCTCCTTATTTCAACTCTCCACTTTGCACCTCTCTGAAGACGTGGACAGGGAAGCTTCTTGCGTGGCTGATTGCTTGAGTTCACGAGTATTAAGGACACAGGGCCTTCAGGAATTGATTATTAGACATTTTGCAAGATCACTTTTGAAACAATTGAAATTGGCATGGTCCCTTTTCAACTATACAAATTGATAAGATCCCATTAATACTAAAACCAATAAGGCTGCATTTGGGTCCGCCCTCTCGGCCCAAAGGTCGTCTCATTGGCTCTTTGGCTTTGATGAGGATCTAAAATCGTGTTTGATATCACAACTTTCAATCCTATTTGCTTTGGTTTCAAGTGACAAAGCAGCTCTACCTACTCTCTCTGTGATTAGGTTTTACTTGCTCTGGCGGAAAGCAGGAGAAGAGCTCACTTCCACTAAAAGACGATGGACCTAAACACAGCCTAGAGGTTGTGTTTAGTGTGATACAGTTGGGCGCACTTTAGTGTAATTGTTCACAAAGAGTGCGCTACCAAGTGACCTTTGACGAGTGATCAATAAAATTTATAAGGTATGCTTTTTTTCGAGGTTTGTGTTACATATATTAATTTAGTAATATATGTTTTATTAATTTAAAATTAAGTTCATAATTTTCACTATATAAATTGATAATAATTCAATGGCAAATTTATAAATAATATCTCTCTAAAGAAGTGTTTGTTCATATTTAGATTTGTCTCTTCACTGTAAATGTGAAAAGACACAAGTCTGACATCTCTTCACCGTAAATCTGAAAAGACACAAGTGAATCGATTTTATCTCTTCCAATTGTCCTTTTCACAAGTCTTGCATCTCTTCACGTAAATATGAAAAGACTTCTAAAAAGACACAAATCTATTCGAAAAGACACCATCTTTCAAGATTCTCTCTATAAATAGAGGTCAGATTTGGGTTAAAAAGACACAACATAAAATATAATAACATCTATTTCTCTTTTCTCTTACGATTCTTATTTTTTTTAAGAATCTTTTGTGCATTAGAAAATCTGTGTGGCAAGTTCTTTCTTTAGAAAGTACAATCTAGAAAAGAATATACGGTTCTTGGCAAGACCGAACTCTTTTATATTCTGAAGGCAGATTCGCTAAAAACCCTATTACATCTTCGTTTATCCGACGGAGTGGGGGCGTTTATTTTCTTTAAGACAGCATAGTGAACTACGTGTCTCAGATTTATTATCAATACCATTTTTTATCAATAATTTAAAGACAATAGATCGCTCCGAAAGCTCAGAACATAAAGTTTATGAATCAAGATCTCATTAAACTTGATCGATTTGGCAGGTCAAATCTCAAAAGATGGCAGCAAAAGATATAATTTATCTTGTGACAATTTAAGATTGATTACGTCCTCACTACGCCAAATTCACCAATTTCTATAACGAAAACAACGGGAAGTTCGACTAATGAAGGATCGGATGCTCGACTCAAATGACTGAAAGATGATCAAGATTGTCGGGACCACATCCTCAATGCATTGAACAATAGGTTGTTCAAAAGCTTTTCTAGCCTCTAATATTTTAATTTCAAAATGGTTAGAGATAAATCAATTCTTGAACAAGTTCAAGAATTAAAGTTTATCGTCACTGATATAGAAGTCTTATGTATTTAATGAAGTGTACTAGACCCAATATAGCATTTACAGTGAGGGAATTGAGTAAACTAACAACCCAGGGTTGGAGCATTAGGAAGCTATTGGCAGGACATTAAGATACTTGAAAGGAACTATGCATTATAGTTTATAATATAGTAGCAAACTTGAACTCTTAGAGGAGTTTAGTGATGCTCATTGGATTTCCTACACCTATGATTCAAAATTCACAAGTGGATGAATTTTTACTTTGGTAGAAGAAGCGGTATCGTAAAAGTCTTGAAACAAACATATCTTTCTGATTCAAGTATGGAATCAGAGTATGTAGCATTGTTTGCGGGAGCGAAAGAGGCAGAGTAACTTCGATTCTTACAAAAGCACTACCCAAAAATACAATATTGAAAACATCGAGGTAGATGAGCCTAAGACCGATATCTTTAAAGGTATAATAGTTGAACCTCAACTTAGTAGAGTTAGAAATTCCAAATCCTAAGTTCAACGAGATAAGAAAAACTACTTTGTAGGCCTTGAAAGTGCACAAAGGTATATTACTTATTGGTCATCCCTATAGTGTTAAATTTTGTGCACAACTCTTATAACGTGAGAGGGTGAGTTTAACTCTTAATAATTCTGTAAGCATTTATTTGTTGAGGTGATAAAGTAGTTATAAAAGCTCTCATGATAGATTCACCTATGTAAGTATGGAAGTTAAACCGCTTCAACAGAGATTCAGTCATCTCTCTAAGATACTCATGAAATTAGGATTTTAGCGCATGACTATAAAGCGCAAGCCTTATATCACTAATGATTTAGGTTATAGTAAGTGAATATATAATTTTGATTTGCTAGACAGGTTTTAAGTTCAAAGTTATGAGCTACTGAAAGTCCTTACAAACTTTGAGTTGTATGTACTAGTCAAAGGTTCGGTACCTCTAATGATCCTTAATATGATCACTCTGATACACAATTGTTTTTATTTTAAAACAAGTGAGGGATTATTATATATATTAGTGTTGTAATATATATTTTATTGTTTCAAAATTAAGTTTATAATTATCACTATATAGGTTGATAACAATTCAATGGCAAACTTGCAAGTATTATCTCTCTAAAAAAGTGTCTTTTCATATTCGGATTTATCTCTTCACCGTAAATGTGAAAAGACATAAGCACATCTCTTCTAATCTGAAAAGACACAAGTGAATCGATTTTATCTCTTTACGTTGTCATTTTCACAAATCTTGCATCTCTTCACCGTAAATATGAAAAGACACAAGTGAATCGATTTTATTTCTTTATATATAATTATCTGAAAGATACAAATCTCTTTACGATTATTTGAAAAAGACACAATCTTTCAATATTTTTTTTATAAATAGATATCAGATCCAGGTTAAAAAGACAACCGAAAATATAATAACATTTATTTCTCTTTCTTTTGTTTATCAGAAAATTTGTGTGGCGGTTCTTTCTTTGAGGCAGATTCGTTGGGAACCCTATTGCATCTTCGTTTATCCGAGGGAGTGGGGGCGTCTATTCTCTTTAAGAAAGCGTAGTGGATTACATGCCTTAGAGCCATTATCAATACCATTTTTCATCAACAATTTGTGAGTGACCTATAGGAATATCGGTTACAGTTGATCGATCGCCCGATCAGTTGTCCGATCAATCGAGTAGGCGGTCAATTGGGCTTTCTCCGTTCAAGATTTTGCGGGCTACTGGTACTGCTATCGGTCGACACTCGGTTGCCTACTCGCTTGGCCAAACGGAATCGGCCATCTGATCTGATAACCACTCGGTTGCCTGCTCGAGCGAGGGAGAAAATTGTCTAACTTGATTTTTGGGCGGGAAAACTTAAGTAGCATGTATCATTAAATGAACAAGAGAGACATTCTTGATATTTTTTTCATGGAAAGTTATTGATAGACTATTTTATTAGAAGAGGGATCTTGCAATTTCAATTAAATAGGGTTCTTGAATGTCTAATATTGACAACTCCAGATTCATGGGTGCCCACTAAATTTCCATGTGCGTTATATATTATTACTAATAATCCAAATTAGGATTCCACTTCAAGCATTCTAAATTCACATGCTTCAATTACGGGGGTTGATGCACCGACACAAGGCCCTCTAGGCCTCTTATATTTTTTTTATCGAGAATGCAGATTTGAACACGCCACGGATTTGAATCCTTTTTGGTATTTTTATATGTTATACAGGTTTTAATCTCTTATTATACGCCTTTATACCGACCTTATTATAATAGATACACAATAGCAGTCAAGCAAATCACTATGGGCAGGGACTGCGGCTTGAAAATTGAAATGGATGCCGTTATTTGCAACCAGTGATTCTTTCTCCAAAGCCAAGGTTTGCTAGTGTGCAGGGCCTGCCTTAAATATAGGTGGGCGAGGCGGCTGCCTTGAGACCTGGAAGACAACCTTTCCACCTGATGCCACGGCCACAGACCGATAAACCCCAAAATTAGCCCCCCTTCGTCAATTCTTCAAATGCCTATGACTCAAGATTTTATTTTATTTTTATCAAATAGGGCTTCATTTTAATTTCCATTTACTAATTTGTCGTAGGGCCTCGAGAATCTCAACATTGGCCCTGCTGGTGCGAAAATAATGACTGCAATGAATAGAAGAGCCTTTTTGGTCTAAATTTTCAATATATACATCTTGAAAGCTTCCATTTACCTAAAAAACGACCCAAGAATCATTGTTTGATGATAGACAGGATGTATCGCAAGTGGGATAAAAATCTTGACTGTCCAATGGTATGCTTATGATATGATAATGAGATAGAGACAAAAAAAAAAAAAAAAACTATATTTCGAATCAATCATTTATTCACGTGTAAACCATGGTTGTAAATAAAGAATCTATGGCTGTAAATTATTGTACCCAACAAAAAAAATTCTGTCACCCGAAAGAAAAGTAGCCATCAGAGCTGACTAACACCTCGTTCAACTTTCCACGTTGTGCGCCTACCAAAGGTGTGAGAGAGAGAGAGAGAGAGAGAGAGAGAGAAGAAAAAAACCACACGATTTGTCTTATAAGCTTGAGAGAGCTTTTGGTTGGAAATTGGCAAGCAAGCAAACACGAAAATGAGTTCGGAGGGGATGGGGTGGGAGACGGAGGGACTGAGCCGGAGCTCGTCCTTTTCTAGTGCATCCCCTCGAACCAAGTGCCCAGCTCCGTTTCTATCCAAGACTTATGATCTGGTTCAGGGTCCAGAAGTCGATCACATCGTGTCGTGGAATGCTGAGGGAACCGGGTTCATCGTGTGGTCGCCTGAAGAGTTCTCTCAATTCTTGCTGCCCAGATACTTCAAACACTGCAACTTCTCTAGCTTCATTCGACAGCTTAACACCTACGTAAGTAAACTTTTTGTTACAAAATTAGAAAAAAAAAGTACACATTTTACTTGATTCTTTTTATTGTTATTGATTTTCTCTTGGAAATTAATATGGTTTTGAATTACCGGTCCCGGGAATATGTAAGCAGGCATACCCATGGGTAGTAAAAAATATTCATTTAGCAGATCAACACTTGGACCTGAAACATATATCACAGTCAAGTTGCTAAAAAAACAAGACCTTTCTATACAACATTGCACCCAAATTCATGTAAAAACTGACGCCCAAATGTTTGTACAAAGGAGCAGTGTAAAATGATATTGATCAACAAAAAAATACTTCTATCATCGTCAATTCGTCATTATCACAACTTATCTAATCTTTTTTGGGGGTGCCTTTGTGATTCCTGTTTCTCCACTCGTTATTTTTGTAACTTCATAATCTTTTATATCTATTCTCAGAGCTTCGATCCAAGTGCTTACTGGTCTTTCTCTTCTTCTACCTCCTTGTACTTGTAGCATCTCAACCCTTCCTATAGGGTCTGCTTTGTGGTTCGATGAACATGTGTAAACCACACCTCAAGCAACTTCCGTAATTTTTTTTCCTTCATAGATGTGACTGTCAAGTTTTCTCTTATATTCTCATTCCGAATTTTATTCTTTAATGTTAGTCCACACATTAATCTCAACATGTACATAATGGGATATCCTGTTTAATTAAAGCACCGAATTTTATCCTTTATTATTAGTCCACACATTAATCTCAACTTGTACATAATAGGGTATCCTGTTTAATTAAAGCACCGGACTATGTCCCTAGTACATGCAACACTAGCACATCACACGTACTTGTCAGTAGGTGTAAATCCGTACAAATGACCAACAAGGGGTGGGATTCAAATTATGGCAGGTATAATAGTTGTCTTATAAAAATTTTCCTCCAATCTAAGTGAAACTCGTGGATCTCATAATACTCCACTTGCTTGCCTCCATTTCGTTCAACCAGCATTAATCCTATTTGAGACGTCTTCTTCAAATTTACAATCGGATTGTAAATAAAGCCTAACTAGCGAAATCTATTCCAATTGATGACACTAATTAATTATTTATTTTAACTGAATCCTCTTCTATGCTATTATGTTCATTAAATTTTGCAGTTCATAAATTCCAATTTTCTTATAAGTGACAAGACTTTCACAGTTTCACTCAACCATATTTATAATTATAGGTTCAAGAATATTAACATATAAGGCCCTCCCTCTCCTTCCTTAGAGTCCTGCCCTTAAAAGCCATTTACCTAAGAAAGCCTGATTCTCTCCCCTAAGCAGGCATCTCTACATATTCCTAAGTTATAATTTAGCATAGGAGAGTTAAAGGGTAAGCCATAAACCTAGACGTCGAACTCGAAGTTGAGCAGCTATCCATGGCAGTGCTACTAATGAATGAAAAACAAGTAACCTAATGGTCCCGCCTCCCATGCACTTGCCTTTTGGTTACGTCACATAAATTCATTGCTGGATAAACCGTTTGAGATGCCATCTTCCCTTCAAACTTGAATTCTAGCCATCCAACAGCTCGCTAAAAACCTCTATAACTAAATCCCCAATGGATCCACTATGAAAAAAAAATACTTTCACTAAACCTCTGCATATTTTCTCGATCATACCCCATTAAAAGAAAACCCTTATATCGTGATTGAAGCCAGCTTTATAGAGTTATTATGCTTATGTATGCGGTGATAACGATATCAGATTATGACCGAATCGAACTTGGGATTGTGGGATTTAAATGTTCCAATTTCTTTGATTTATTTGTTCATTGATATTGACTGAGATAAATAGCTTCTCTACAAACAAAACAAAACATATGACGTCAAATCTTATAGTTTAGCATACCTCTCCGGCTTTGTACGAAGACGAATGATAAAAACATATTAATCATAATGTGTGTCGATCGAGACCCACATTAGATATTGTTCGGTTATGAGCTTAGGTCTCCGCCCCAGCTTAATTTCTGGCACAGGCTTAAGTCCCCACTCAAAATGCATCATGACATGTAGTGTCCGTAATCATATATAGCTCAGAATCAGGACTTTTCTCTCTCTAATGTAGAACTATTATATCATTCTGTGACAACCCAAACCCACGTGCTATAATATTGTCCAATTCTGGGCTTAGGTCCCTGCCTCGGAGTTGTTTTTGGCATGGGCTTAAGTCCCCACCCAAAATGTATCTTGACATGTAGTGACTGCAATCACATATAAGGTCGGGATTTTTTTCTATCCAATGTGGGACTATTACACAAAGCTCTGATCTCTAATCTCATTCCCTTAGATCTATCTAAAGACCAATAGGTGATATGTCCGAAAGGATGAAAATTATTAAAATTCTATATTGACTCTTTATTTTTAATATTTCACTTTTAGAGTTGATGTTTTGTACGGCCTTTATTTGAGGTGGAAGAAACCTACTTTTAATTGTGAAAGACAGGAGGTTTGAGGGAGAGATCTCTATGGGTTTTAAGGACATGTACTTACGAAATCTTCCTTATAGTGCATGATGCCACCCAAAAAACTAACCTATCGCATACACAGCCATATGGTTGTCTCTCTCCACATTCTGTATCCATCTCAAGTGATCACTAGGCCACAGTAAATCTCAAGAGACATTTGATTAATCTATAGCCATTCAGTTTACCATAGAGGGTCAGAAATAATTTTAAATCATTTCAAAACATTTAAGGTAACACAATTGTACTTTTATGAAATTGTTCTGAAAATGAATCAAAAACTATTTCCATTCTCAATTCCACAATATTTTTCCATCTGTTAAATTAGATGACTTAGATTGTAATTAGCATTGCTTAATTTGTAGTCATTTAGTGAAGGACACAGATCATATAGGGCGGACCGCAAGGGCGTAGCCACATAGAAGCCATGTGAAAGCCGTATACAATAAGTTGTTCCAAGGGCGTAGCCACATTAGGAGATCGTCGGGCCGAAGCCCCCATTTAACTCTTTAATTTGTATAAAATATGCTTTTTATACAACCTTTTTTTTTGTATAGGCCCCAAAATCTGTTGTATACAAGTTTCCTAAGTCAACGGTAAAGAAACTATCAAAATCTATTGATCATTGCTAGCCCTCACAAACTGAAAATCTTGGCGACTCCCCTGGTTCTAACCATGGATCAAAATTTCAGCCGAAATCTTGTTGGATCAAAATTTCAGCCGAAATCTTGTTGGATCAAAATTTCAGCCGAAATCACAAGATTTCAGCCAAAACGCATCATCGGTTAACGAAATCCCCAAAATATTGAGCCTGTAAATTATCGGCCAATAATTTTCAAGCTCGATATTTTGGGTTTTTTTTATTAAAAAAATAAATTGGGCACCAAAATTTTGGTTTGGTCATTAAAATTTCAATCAAATTTTCAGTTTCAGTCATGCTCGAAATAAAAACGAAACCGATATTTTGATCCTTGGTTCTAGCTCATCTCAAGCTTTGATTAAATTAAGCGCTACGAAACATAGTGACAAATTTCGTTTTCGGCAATATTTTGGTAGGGGGTCATTTTGGTTAGTTTTGGATAAATTTCGAGAAAAATTCGAAACGTTTCGGAAAAATTTCGAGTAATACAAAAAATATTAAATATAAATTATATTTAAACTTCATAAAATTTTTATTTATTATTTAAAAAAGTAATAAAAATTAAAAAAGATTTATTAATTTTGGTGAAACTTCATTAATTTCAGCAAAATTTCGTTAATTTCACCGAAATTAATGAAATTTCAGCAATTTCAAAGGAATCATTGAAATTTTGCTGAAAATTTCACCTTACCCCTATTTCAATAAATTTCAAATTCATTTCCGAGAATTTCGGAAAAATTTGTCACTATGCTAAAGGAGCCATTCAGACCCATTGTACATCCACGACTTTGCGTACAAACATTTGCCAACAATTTTTAATTAATATACACCACGTAAATCATAAAGGCAAGCACCCAACCCACAAACATCATCTTCAGGACGGGCATTGTTATGTTTTGTGCAGACAAACTGCAGGCAGCTGATGTGGCATGACCCAATTGACTGCGAGTGTGGCCCAAGATATGCAGGTTGGGTCAGGCTGTCACATGAAGACTGACTTTTTTTCCTAAATTTCACATGTAAAAGAAATGGATTTTCGCCCCTATATTTTTGCCTTCAACTAAAAAATCAACGGCGAAAAGTCACTTTTATCTTTTTATTTATTTTTTATGATTGTTGACCGATGTTGGACATGTTCATGTGATACCCAATCCTCATATTGGATGCCACATGAAATCCCACAACGTATTTTGAGTGCCCCGTGAAACAAGGTTGCATCCTTAAAAATTATTTTGATACAAAAGTAAAAACTTCATCTCCATTGCATGTTGTTTGAGGCTTGAAATCTGTGACATTAAAATCAATATATGTTTTTTACCTTGAAAATGTTATTTTGAAAAATAATTCTTATGATCTAAACAATGCCCCTAGCTCCACATGAAACCAAAATAGTGTTTTGGGGTGGAACTTGAATGCCCTGGATGTGAGTATGTACTATGACTGTATACTTGCTTTTTCAAATATATATATATATATATATATATATATATATATATATATATATATATATATATTTAGTGTATGTGTGCGCGCGCGGTGATGATCTAATGGTGTGAATGAGCAGTAGGCTGATGAAAAGTTTTAGCCTATCATATTACTTTAGTAAATTTTTGAAAAAAGGAACTGTCACAATTTTTTGGGTTCCCAATAAGACATTTAGTCGGGAGTATTTGAGAAACATTTATAGTCGAAATTATTAAATCACCCTCTTTCTAATTAAATACACAATATCATTTGTGTTATACATTTATGACAATTTATATAACGGTATTTTCATAATTTTAAATATAAATATTTCTCAGATGTTGACCTTCCGACTTTTTAAGACCTTTTCAAGTCACCCTTTTCTCCACATTGACCAAATAACTTGTTCACGATTGTGAAAATCATGATACTCCCTTTTTTTCTAAAACTTCCTAAAGTAGTGTAATAAGGTAAAACTTTCTTTAAGTAGCCCCATTTTTCAAATTTTCTCTTTAGACAATTAATTTGTTTTCAGTTAATTATTCTGATAATGAAATTGGGAAAAATGATGCCCTATTTTTCAAATTTTCTCTATAGACGATAAAATTGTTTTTAGTTAACTATTCTGATAATGAAATTGGGAAATCTGATTTAGGGGTTCAAAAAATGCGCTTCGGACCGCTGGGAATTTCAGCATGAAAAGTTCCAGAAAGGGAGAAGACATTTACTGGCGGAGATCAACAGAAGGAAGTGTGAGCCAAGCGTTTTCCCAAGCTTTCTCAAGGCCTCCGAGAAGGACGCGGTTGCCATTGATAATCATTTACTAGAGGAAAACAAGAACCTAAAGAAAGAGAACTCAGATTTGCAGTTGCAGATAGCCCACTTCAGATCTCTTGAACTGAAGCTGCTGGGCTGTTTGTCTAATTACATGGGCACCAACAACCAGACCAGGGAATATGTCTAAACTAGTTGGAATTTATCATTTACAACAGATGACATATTTAATGTAGTACTTTTCAGACCCCTGGTGCTTACAAACAAAATAAGTTTGGTCAGTGTACCAATGGTTAGTGAAGAACACTCACCATATATAAATAAAACTTATTTATATAAGTATATTAATATTTTGAAAACCCGGGATGTGTGTTGTTAATCTGCTAACCAATACACAAAAAGCACCTAGGTGTTAATGGAGATGAAAGTTTAGCCCTTATTACTTTTGAGCATAGTCACAAAATCGGGGTTCGGTAATAATTCGGTAAAGTTAAAATCTGGAAAAATCCAGCAAAGTTTGGAAAGTTTGGAAACAATTTGGAAAAATAAAAATATAAAAAGTTTTTTATATATATATATATATATATATATATATATATATATATATATATATATATATAATATAATTTTATAATTTAAATATATATTTAAAATTTTTAAATATATTTTTAAATAAAATAATAAATTATTAAATTATTTAGATATGAATACATGATCATCAAATCATTCATAGCCAGCGCCGCTGGCACAACATTACACATGATGTGAGAGAAAGAGACAGAGAGAGATGAGAGAGGAGGAGGTAGCCGGCGTGTCCAGAGGTGATTGGCAGTCAGTCAGCCAACTTAAGAGTTGAGAGAGATGAGAAAGGTTCACTGGTTCAACCGTTCAGAGTTGAGAAGATAGAGATGAAGGTTTAACTTTTAGTTTTTTTCTTTTTACTTTTAGATATAAATAATAAAATACAAAAATGTGCTTTTAACTTTTAAGCTACCACTAAGGTAATTTACCGTATAAGCCTGTACTTCGATAATGTTCGCAAACTTCGCGAAAAATTCGAAAAATTCGCGAACTTCAGTGATGTTTGCCATTTTTTCAAAAGTTTGTGAATAAATCGTGTTCTGTTCGTCTCCAAAAAAATCATGAATTATTCACGAATTATTCAATTATTCAAAAAATTTTGTGACTATGCTTTTGGGTCGTGACACACTTCCATGCTCTGTAGCCAATGTCGGGGCAGCCCACTATAGAGGCTCTTGTACCCTTTTTGTTGTTCTCCCGTAGCACTTTAGGTCTTTCCCAAGGTAAGGTCACTCCTCCCACGACTTTGAACTCGAAAAGTGGTGCTTACTCTAATACCATTTGTTAAGGAACTAAACTATACGCCAAAAGCACCTAAGATTTAATGGAGCGGAAAGTTAAACCTTCATTACTTTGAGGTCGCGTTACTTTGAGGTCGCAACAGATACCTGGTCGGAAGAGTAGTGACCAAATTCTCCGACTTTTTGAAAAAGTAGAGAATAATTCATGATTATTTGAAAACACAAATAAAATTATAATTATATGCAATTTTTTCAAAAAAAATATGAAATTTCAAGAATTATTCACGAATTATTTGTGAATTTCCTGATTTTTTCCAAGTTTTCTCGAATTTGATGAATTTCTTTATTTTTTTAAATCTTATATATTTTTTTAACTAATATTTTTATTTTTTAATTTCCCAAATTTTATGGATTTTGCCTAATTTTTCCTAATATTTTCCAAGCCAGTTTATTCCCTGACTTGCACATTCAACTAGCTCGAACAATTCCGGTTGAATTAAAAGCGTCAATTTTTTGTACAAGTATATAAAGGTTTGATCAAGTTTCAGTATATCCGCGGGTCCTCATCAAATCCCAACCTTGGGATAGCAATTTATCTAGGAGTTGCACAATAACACACCAACAATTATATGTAAGAATGACATACGACTAATAAATAAGGTAAAAACATTAAAACATTCTCCTATTTGATATTTTGATAGATATGGTGCGAACTGTAAGCATCATCCTGAGTACATATTGAAAGGACTGGCAAATTATCTAACATTGAGAAGCAGTTAAGCAAACTTCATTTTATAGAGAGGTAGAACTCCTAATGTTGGAGAAGATCGCCAGATGATGCAACTTCAAATCACTGCAAAATAAATGCAACTGAAAGAAGTATTTGAAAATATTATACGCTCACCTATTCGTCAAGGGTGGCTTTGAGATCGCCGCTGCTGTGTAGTTCCAATATAATATCACAACCTCCTATTAACTCACCTTTGTGGTAAAGCTGCGGAAAGGTTGGCCAGTTCGAAAATGTCTTCAAGCCCTGCCTCACTTCATCGTCGGTCAATATGTCAAAGGACCCAAAGCTTATACCCTCCTTCCTAAGAGCATCTACAACCTTTGAGCTGAAACCGCATCGGGGAGCATCGGGGGTACCCTTCATGAAAAGCATTGTCGGAGAAGAAGAGGTCAAATTCTTAATCCTATCCTCGAGAGTTTCTTTTGGAATTATATCCTTTTCAGCCAACACTTTCTTTAGTTCCCCGCTCCTCTGCATCTCTAACATAATGTCAGATCCTCCAATCAGTTCTCCTTTTATATAAACTTGAGGATAGCTAGACCAGTTTGAAAAAACTTTGAGGCCTTGACGGATTTCGTCGTCCTCAAGGATGTCAAAACTCTCAAAGCTAACCTTCTCTTGCCGAAGAATCTCAACAACCTTACGACTAAAACCGCACTTGGCATTGTCCGGTTTCCCTTTCATGAACAACATGACAGGACTCAAATTGGTAAGGCTTTCAAGCCGGGATTTGAAGTCAGCACTTAATCCAGTGGAATCAGCAATGCCTCCCTTCCCGGATACAGTAGACTCAGATGATGCAGATTTTGACTCATCTGAAATGGTAAGAACCCCATGATCTTTTAGAACTTGTTTAAGTTCACCACTTTCATGCGTGGCAACCACAATATCACAGCCACCGAGAAGCTCACCCTTGCAAAAGAGCTGAGGGAAGGTGGGCCAGTTGGAGAACTTCTTCATCCCTTCACGCACGTCATTATCCGTTAGTATATCGAAGCTTCCATACTCAACTCCTTCCTTCTTTAAGATGTCAACAACCTTCTGGCTGAAGCCGCATTTAGGCTCTTGGGGGCTCCCTTTCATGAACAAGAAAACAGGGTGAGAATCCACAAGCTGTTGCAAACGATTCTTCAATGAGTCGCTATGACCAGATATCAATTTTTTGGTCTCGGAAGAGCCATTTTGTTTTGCTAGCTCTTGGACTGTTTCGATGATAAAAGGTGCAGCAGCCATTCCAACACTATAAGGAGCGGCTTGTTCAAACTCGTTGACAGGTCCTGCAACTTTCGCAATTTTGTTGGCCAAACTGGACGGGTTTGCACCCTCCAATGTATCAACAGTTTTACCATCCTGCAAGTACATATAAATATATTTCAAAGGTTCTAAGGTAAGGGTAGATCATGAACAAGAATACAGTGTAAATTAATTTTCATTGATTACAAATTAAAATGAGTAGTCAATTTAATATTCCATGACAAAACAACCGTATTCTGAACCGATCAGACTTAGGAAAGAAGCTAGATGTAGTATGTTTATTCTGACAGTCTATCGTAGTAGGTTACTAGCAATTTTGATTCGTCACCCTCTAATCCACAAGGTTTCATGAATCATGAGCTACTCCAGTATTTAATGAACCGTTACATTTATGTATGATATTTGTCGAATATAATACAAGTCAAAATTCATTTTCAATAAGATTTGAATCAAACAATAGGATTTTTTCCCCTTTTGATAAGTATAATTGAATCACGGCATTTGAATCATAATTGAATGGCTACAGAAGCAACAACCCTAAATCATAATTATACATGGTGATGTAGCCCTCTAGGCATGTCCCAAAACAAAAAGATATCATTACATGTAATTAATCCACGAATGTGGACCATTTCATCAGTAATGGAGGGAAAATGAAAAAAAAGTCAAATCGGTCATAATACTACAAACCGTTAGCAGCAAGAGATAAATAACGGAAAAAAAACCTTAAATCCTCTATACTATTACCAATATTTCTTTCGCTTGCGCCCTATACATCCATGTCCAAATAAAAACGGATAATTTCGGCATATAGAAATTAACTACAACTGCAATAATAATAAAAACTGGATGATATCAAGACCCATTCATACAATTTGTAAATTATAAATCATATCAGCACATGAGAAAAAGAAACAATACACTCAAATCAAGATTCTACAGCCCAATAACCTGCATGCGATCATCCAGCTGAGAAGTTAATATGTAACAGTTAATTTGTAGAGAAGTAGGA
Organism: Chloranthus sessilifolius; assembly: GCA_021018995.1. NCBI lineage: Eukaryota > Viridiplantae > Streptophyta > Magnoliopsida > Chloranthales > Chloranthaceae > Chloranthus > Chloranthus sessilifolius. Next base: position 146,584,230 of record CM037587.1, read on the forward strand.
CATCTTTGATGATCAAGCTCATTTAGTTGAGCAAAAGTACTAAAATCTAGAGGGTTAAAGTGCCAATTCTGAAGTAAATCTAGCCTACAATGATTATACAAATAAGAACAGTGTGGATGTGCTCCACTCACGGCAAAAGCTGAGTTATCTCAAGATTTCACTGCATCATAAATTCAAAGAATATTAGGAAGATTTAGTGTAGTATTCCCACCGATTGCATTGTGAGCAAAAAGGAATGGACCATAATCATTGACGGTGGTAGATGAAAATATGGTGGCTCGGGGAGATGGATGTTAAATTGAAAATGGTGATCAAGAAGCACTCAAGGGAAACAATTATCATGGTTGAAGGTAATGAAGTATTGGTGAAATCTTGTTGTTCATTAATTTCTCGATTAGAGAACTAAAAGGAGACAATGGTGTGACATGGTCCCCATCATAGTGACAAAAAACTCTTCATTTTTACAAAAAATACTCATTTAATACCCGTAGTATTTGTACAACGTAGTATTAAACCAGTATTATAACCATATATTTGAAAAAAAAAATATGCATAATTTAGTTTTAAAAGCCTATTTCGTGTTCTAAATGCGAAATATGCATATTTAACCCCTGTTTTCCTCGATTTTTTCCCTTTTTCCAAACTTTTTCGTATTTTTGCCATTTTTTACAGATTTTTTTCTCTTAACATATTGAACCTGTATCCGTACTTTGTCACTTGGCTCCCCTTGTACATACCACATGTTAGTTGGTAGTGCTCTGGGTTGAATGTCTGGAAAATTACTTGGCATAGAGGAAAGCCAAGAGCCAGCTGGCTTTTCCTTTGGAACGTAAAAACATGGAAATCAAGTGGCTGATTTGGGGAATGCAACAGTTACTGGTCAAATATGGAGATTTGGTACCTAAAGGACTTATGAAGGGTTACCACTGTCAAGGCTATCCAACACTCAACACAGAATAAGTTTGATCAAACATGACAAACTTAGCAGACAATTTACATGAAGGGCTGATCCGAGAGAACATGAGACCATATGGAACACCTCTCTACTCACTCAAAAGGACGGTACTAGGAGTATGCATGGGCAGCCAGGAATTTACAAGACTCCAAGGAAATACAAAATTTCATATTCCTCATCTAGACAACATGCTTTGATATGCTGCCTAGTTCTCAAGTCTTCTTCAAGCTTGAATTGGAAGCAGATATTATTAAAATTCGAATAAATCCTGGTGATCAAAGGAAGACTGCAGTCACGACTATAGATGGGCTGCATGAGCGGTATCAGCATGTTATGTAATTCATATTATCTAACGCAACAAGCTCCTTTATCCAGAGGTACTCCTTTTAGATGCAAGTTTGTAGTTGTTTATGTTGATGATATTCTTGTCTATAGTATTAACATGAAGGAAAGCAGACCAACTATGACAATTCATGGACATTTTGCAAAGATTTCCATCATTCCATGGCTTTTATTAGAATGATTTGGCGGTTAGAGACGACTTTTATAGGCCCTTCATCAAAAAAATTAGCAGCCTTTTATCACCGATGGATTTTGTGAAGCGAGGGACATAACAAATAAAAAATCTGTGAACATAAAGACTGACTCACCAAGTCTCACCATGAGGAAACAACCCACATAAAGTCACGAGAGAGCTTTCAAAAAAGATAATTTTTTTTATCGATAACAAAGAAATGCATTAAAACAAAATAGAAAGAGTACATACCTTTGCAGGTAGTAAGGAACTACCTAGGAAGAAAGAGAAAAAAAAAACGAAAAAGCACCTCTCAGAACGCTAACTCCGGTATCAGAGCAGCCAAGGAAGAGGACACCCCATCGAAAAACTGAAACGAAGCAGTTACCTGTGCGGAAGAAAGCTATCCCAGTCCGTGAGGAAACAAGCCTGAGCATCGATACTGTCACTCTGATTCATGACACACCAGCTAAGAAGCCAATCTCTGGCATCCCTCACCACAAGCTTAAAAGGTCTGCCCCTTTTTCGGAAAACTCTGATTTTCCTCTCTAACCAGATCGCCCACAGAACAGCATAAACCGTGAGCGGCCACAACTCCCCTTTCGGCCCGTGAAGGAGACCTCCTCCCAGATCTCAAGTAACTGACATGGCCTCTCTGGCTGGACCCAAGGAATATCAAAAATGCCGAAAAAAAGTGCCCCAAATCGTTGTAGCAAAAGGACGATGTAACAAAGTATGGTCCACCAATTCCATCTCCGTCATACACAGAACGCATCTATTGCAAATATTAATCCCTCTCCGAACAAGCTGGTCTCTGGTGAGGATTCATCCCCAAGTAACAATCCAACTAAAGAACTTTATTTTGGGGGGAACTTTGAATCGCCAGAACTTGGTCCATGAAAGCCTCCTCGCACTTTGCTGCCCATTGTTGCCTAAAATGTTGTAAAACGAAGTAACCAAATAGACACCTTTGGCATTCAACTCCCAGATCCCGCAATCTCTATTTGCCGTAGAAGGTGAAGAATGCAGAAGTCTAAAGAGACTGAGACATACCTCAACTTCATCATCCTTGAGGGCCCTTCTAGCAGAAATGTTCCAAGTAGGCACCCCATTCCTCCATTCAACCATTTCATCAAGGCCTCTGTTTCGCCTAGAGGCACTTGGAAACTCTGCTGAAGACTACTGTCACCCGCCCATTTGTTCGTCCAGAAATTGATCTTCTTTCCGTCCCCCCATTGGAATCTGAGGCAAGCCTGGAAATCAATAATGCTGGATTTGACACCCTTCCACCAGGCTGAGTCACGATTGAGATATGACCCAATTTTCATCGAGCAAATTATACTTCGAAGCAAGCACCTGCCACCATAACTTATCATGTTCTTTCACATCCCCAATTCTCCACAGCCATTTTGCAAGAAGAGCCTCGTTGACGGTGTTAGCCTTCTGATTCCCAGCCCTCCGAGGTTTTATTAGGGTCCATCTTCTGCCATTACTAAGTAGTTTGTTTTTCAACGTAGCCAGCCTTTTTTGGAACCTTTGGACCACTGATTCCCATCTGCTTGCCCTACAGTTACCCACACCAAGGAGTGAAACAAGGTAAGGAATGGGAAGCGCGTCACCTTTACATCTGAGCTCCTCAGCCATAATTTTGACCTCCTGAACAGGTATGTTAACTCCAGCCAAATTAGACTTGTGCAGATTGACTCTCTGCCCGAACACAGCTTCATATAACGTGAGAATGTTGGCAATAGTTTGAACCTCCCTAGCCCTGACCCACCCACAGAAAATCATAGTGATGTCCGAATACTGGAGATGTGTGACAGACAAACCATTACCAGCCACCCTGAAGCCCGTGAAGCAGTAAAGGAGAGCTCCCCTCTACAACAGCTTGTGGAGCACCTCCCCCACAATGTTGAAAAGCATAAGTGATAATGGATCCCAGTCTGCCCATCAAGAAACATAGGAAACCCCAATCAACAAGGTCATAAGCCTTTTCCATATCGATCTTGAACACCAGCCCTCGTTCCCTCCTCTTGTGAACTGAGTCAAAAGCTTTGTGGGTAGTAATACCCACATCGGCTAGCTGTCTACCCGTGATAAACGCACATTAGCCCTCCAATAACCTTTCACAGCCTATTGGCCAGCACTTTGGACAGAATTTTGTAAGTGTGCCCAATTAGGCTGATAGGCCTAAAGTCAGACAGGTTGACCACTCCATCGAATTTTGGGATTAGAGAGATGACAGTGTAATTCATGCTTTTGTCCATTTTTCCACTAGAGTAGAATTTCGTTATGAAATTCATGAAATCAGAACCTACAATGTCCCAAAAAGCTTTGAAGAATTTGACAATGAACCCATCAGGCGCCGGAGCCTTGTTATTTCCAGAAAAATTAATAGCCGCCCTGACCATCGTCTGCCTCGAACAGTCTTTCGAGTTCCCGAACCTGATCTGCAGTTAAAGTACTGAAAGAAAGACCATCCTGTTGTGGGCTATGATGCCCTCGGATCTATAGAGATTCTCATAAAAGCAACGACCTCCAAAGCCATGATGGTAGAATCAGTCATGGCATTTCCCCCTTTGATCAAGCTGATTGTGAAGTTTTTCCGCCTTCTCCCGGTCCCTTTAGCTACTGTATGGAAGAATTTTGTGTTTCCATCCCCTTCACGGAGCCAATGTGCTTTCAATTTTTGTTTCTACGTGGCTCTTCCTCCATGCACTTTTGGTTGCAGGCATGGGTCAAAATCTCGTCCAATACCGATACATATCGGTTTTGGACCTCACCGATACGGTACATTCAAGGTACCGTATCGGTGCCTCCCATACAAAAAAAACAAAATTCCGGATGCTACATACCAATGTATCATCCGGTATGTATCGGTTTTGGAGATGGACGACACGTATCGGCGTTCCGATTTTTTGACCCATGGTTGCAAGCCACTTTGAGGGCTAGCCTAATTTCCCATTCTTCCCCCGTTAAGACCCGCTCCTCTTTAATCCAGTCCATAGACGCAATCTCCGTAAGAATGTGCTCCTTGATCATTGGCACTTTCTGGAATTCCTCCTTATTCCACTGCTTGATCTTGGATTTGAGATTCTTAAGTCTGGTAGAGAAAACAAAAGTGGTGTCCCTCTGATGTCATCTTCCGTCCACCAAGCGTGCATCTTAGCATGAAAGCTCTCGCTTTGAATCCAAATGTTTTCGAATCAGAAAGGAGCCCCCCCCCCCCCCCCCCACAACACTCAACATCACTTTGAAGTAGTTGAGGCTTGTGATCCGGAAAGGTGGTGGGCCAGTATTGAACATCCACTCCAATGAATAAATCGAGCCACTCAGTAGTGCACAGAAATCTATCCAATCTGCAAAGCATTGGATCATCCTGTCCATTAGACCAAGTTAACCGACCCACCCTCATACCCAAGTCCATCAGCACACATTGGGAGATGAAGTCCTTAAACTGGTCTTTACTTCTAATGTCAAGGTTTCCCTTGTTCCTATCATCGGCCTCCCTCAACACATTGAAATCACCTCCAACGCACCAAGCGGCTTCCCCTCTATTGAAAATTGCACTCAGCTCAAAAAAGAAGTCAGCCCTTAATTTGTTATCCTTAGGGCCCGTAAACCCCAATAGCCACCCAATGCTTGTCGCTCAGTGGGAGAGTGATTGGTTGTTAACGGACTAGTCGTAGGTTTGAATCCTACTTGAGGAGATTTGAATCATTCTTTAAGAATGAAAAGGCTCGCTTTGACCACGCTCTTTAAAGCATACATGGAATGGCCCCCGAATCTGTCCTTGTGCTGCGGCGAGAACCGACATATTTTATTTATTCCATTCCGGTGGTCGAGGAGACCACGGGAGCGCGTGAGTAGGTGGCGTGGTAGGAGGATTAGGAAGATGTCTAAATATATTCATTTCTGGAGTGACTCATCAACCATATCTATCTATAAGTCTCATAAGAAAGATTGGCATATAGAAAGAGAGAGCCTAGTATGGCCGTGTGTCCTTACGTATCTTATAAATTAGGACAACCCAACCTCAACTCGAACCTTTCACGTTGTTCTAACACAATGCCATCTCGCTACTCAAGTCAGTAAGATACGTCGAGATTGAGTAGTCCCCAATATCGTTATCCAAAAGACTGAATTTATGAGAGTCCACACTAGAATTACTCTACCTTTTGTACCATCCACCTCTAGCCCTGGATAGTTCCAGTTGCCAATCCAAGAACCGGCTTGATCATTGGATCGAACAACGCATCCCGTTTAGTATCTTGAAGAGAAATCACATCCGGCTTCACCTGCTTAATAAATGATTTGATTGAGGCTCTTTTATCGAAATCCCCAAGCCCCCTAACATTCCAGAAGAAAAACTTCATAAGTATCCTACGGAAACAACTCCCCACAACAAACCTGACGCTTAGAGATCAAGAGCACAAGATCCCCCATCTCTTCCCCCCTCCTCATCCGTGTCATATGTGCTTCCATGCTAACACTTCCTCTTCCTACTTCGTGATCTTGAATATTAGAGCCCCCACTTTCGTTTATCAAGCTCTTTCCTACCCCTGACCTTAAAACCGCTTATCTATTGGCTTCTTTTCTTTCGGACATTTTGATATATCTTACACAACTCATTTGCGAAACCATTAAAGAAGACCCCCAGGTTTTCCCCAAACGAAGCCATATCCTCCGCCGCTTTAAGAGAGGTGCCATCTTCCAACTGGGACCCTTCTTTGTGAGCACTACTGAATTCTTTGATGGGATCTCATTCCTGATGCTGGTTTTTGTTGCTTTCTTTTTCGGAGACTTCACGTTGAGTGCACTCCTCTATCTCATTGAAGAAGATGGGGTGTTCCTCTATATGTCTTAACAGCCAAGATTGCCTTCACATTTGTGCTCACAACCCAAAGAAAGAGAAAACGCATTAGTAGAAAAAGAAAGGTTCGTGGGCCTAGAAGTACAAAGGTTGGAACCAGCAGGTCGGTGTCATTCCCGGGTCTGGTCCAAGTTGATGAGAGCAAACCCGATTCGCAGAGGATCACCACGTGTCAGGCACCCGTTCCTCATAGCAGTATTCGTTTAGGGTGCATAGTTGTACTGGGGTGTACGGCGAGTGTGTCGCTCGTGTACTACCGCATTGACTGGAACACCATTGTAGTTGATGGTTGGCCCGCTAACTTTTCACTCTGCTATCAAGATGTTGTTGTTGTTCACTTTTGCCTGTTCTTGAGAGATTGTGCCCTTTCTGCCAGTGCCGCATAGCTGCCTATTGCCTCGTCGATCTACCTGTTGAGCTATATCCAAGTCCCCTTGTTGCTGACCTCAGCAGACTCCCTTGCTCCACGTGTCCTACTTTCAGTTGTTGCTCCGCTTCCCGTGGCCATAGAGATTTGTGTGTCATATAGTGTCCCCATATCTGGTCCATCGTGTTGTGCACCCGTCCTTGAACATTACAAGTGGCCTTGTTGCACACGCAATGTAAAGCCCCTCTTCGTAAGCTAGAGTACCGTAATTAAAGTTCGCAAGCTCCAAAGAGGTTGGGCGCTTCCCAAGAGAGACATTCTTCAAAAAAAGTGTTTGTACCATCATTGTACTGACCCCTTTTCGATCCAAGTTTCATTTTTTTATAGCCTTCTCCAGAAACCACACAATGGTATTTGGGAAATTCGGCAGTATCGACGATTTGCCTACATATCTATCGCTTCCATCTTCAGACGCTATGTTGTTCTCGAAGCCGTAGGATCCAAACGCTCCTCAATATTTAAATCCGTTGGTCCTTCACCGTTTTTATCAGTTGACGGTTGCCCATTAGTATCCTTAGAAATCCAGTGGTCCCCTCCTCCGGGTGGGTGGTGTACATCTCCTGCCCAGCCGATTTGATCGGTATTTTGCTGCCATCAGCAACCGCTACGCAATTATGCTGCTCCAGTTCCACCCATCACCGGTACCTCGTATCGTTGATCGAGACATCTCCCCACCTTGGGATGAGCCTAAGGGCCTCGACCGTCACACAGACTTTGGCGAATCTAATGTCGGTCTTGTCATTGGTGACCCGATCGACGCCGAGGAAGATCCCACACCTCCTCCCGATGTCACTCAAAACTTTGCCAGTTCAGGCGAAGAGAGGCAAACTATAGATGCGAAGCCAAAGCCCGTTGGCTTCTTTTTGAGTTGCGGCCTTGACCTCCACCTCCTTCCAACTGCAAAAGCAAACGATTCCTCCCTTCCAAGGTAGGGTGCCTTTTTTGAGAAACTGCTCCACCCTTGCAGCATCGTCGTTCGAGAACTGGAGGAGGGTGTTGTTTTTTGTTATTTTAGATACTTGTATATGTATCTCTTTTCCTCCCCCTTCAAATGAATGAACAAAATTAAATATTTCGTTAAATGAGTAGTTGCCTTCTAATATGGTTAAGGTTAGCACCACCCATAACCTGCAACATTCATTATAACTACTATCATAAAAATCACCATCCACAGAAAGTACAAAGCCCTCATTATTGAAAATTGGACGTTGTTGCCCCTTATGCAATGTGGAAACGATCGTGGTCTGGAAAGTAAACTTATATCCTTTCTCGTCCGGACACGCTTGTGGTCAATAAAAGGCCTCCTTTGTCTTTCAGTGGTACCAGTAATGGGCATCATCTCTGGTCTTGCACTGTGAGACTCGCGGTCTTCCCTCTTAAGCAATAAAGGATTGTGATGGTGGTCCACTCCATGCACGCCACCACATTGCATGAGATTGCAATTTCTGACTACCTGACTCACCCCCTTGTATCTTCTTCTGACAATATCCCATACCTTCAACTTCAAGATATCCGTCTTTTGTTGCTTAAGGATAACCGGCTGATTCCGATGTCCCAGACTGCTCAGGTTTCCAACATTAACACAGTTCTGGATAGCCAGTCCTGAGCTCCAATGTGCTTCACATCCATGAAAATGGCATATCATGCATCTTTTGAAGTTTAAGTTATCGCACCGATTACACACCCAATCCCCAACTTTGAGGGTGAGTAGTTTGCGAAATTGAGTAGGTCGTCTTTCATCTGCTAGAGGTTTGGGACGACTCCTCCCATCTCCGGCAAGGTCGTGTTGGGTCTCCTCTTCTCTACATCGCCGTATATATATATATATATATATATATATATATATATATATATATATATATATATATCTGTGTGTGTGTGTACACCCTAGAAAACTCAGACACGCCATTACAAACCTAAGTGTGCTTGAAATGCTTAAAGCAATTTGATTAATTATAAACATTTTAAGTAGAGCAAGCCAAGTGGACATCCCAAATTAGGAAAAGGACCATAAAAAAAATTCTATAAATCATATTAAACAATGGGTAATTATCTCAAATCTAAATTTGCACATTAAATCAAGGGTAAAAGATACCCTAATGTTCTCAATATATATTTGTGATTATCTCAAATCTAAATTTGCCCATCAAAAAAGGAATGAATGCAATGGTTAAAATCTTTAATAACATTATTTGGACTGAAATCTATGGGATTAGATTCACAATTACCTAGGATAGATGTTAAACATTCAATATTAGGTACATCAATGGCATAGTTGTAACTATGACCAACACTAAGGGCTGGAAATAAACAATTACATGAATCTAAAACTATTAATAATTTGAAATCAGGGGTCATCATTGACCCATGCACAGTCTAAACCTTCAAATTAATTTGATTGGAACTATTTCAAATAATAGGGAGTAAGTTCCATCTAACACCATCGATCTGGTGTGATAGAGAGAGAACCAAATTTTGAGGGCTCTTAAAAATGTACTTTTCTATATATAATATTTAATTATGTTTGGTGTGTGTAAGAAACATTTGGTGTGCACTTAGAAAACTTAGGTGAATTAGTAAAAATGTACTTAATTAAGATATATAATTAATAGGAGTGAGAATTTGTCAAAGTTTGACTCCCACTCATCACAGGTTATATGATGTATGATATAGAAGATCTTGGTATAGAAAGCACAAACACCATATATGAATGGTGCAAGTGCTTAATACCTTAAAGTAAATAACGACATAGCCTATCAATTAAAGCAAAGCCGAAGGGTTTTGTTGACAATTTTAATAGGGAATAAAATATCAAATTAAATTTGTAAGCACCCATCTGGAGGACCTTTGACTTTCACCTCAAGAGGTGTGGAGGGAATGGTTGTGACCAAAGCTCCACAATCCATCGCTTTTGACCTTAACCATCGCATATTATAGAAACCTAATCTATTTGATTGTACCGAAAGGCCCAATGAATTGGGATTTCCCAATTGGGTCAGGTCATTTCACGGCAAAGTGGAACCATGTAATGTTAGACACAGAGAGATTGTCCAAAGAACCAAGGCTTTTTGGAATAAGCCAATTCATTTGGGACCCTGCAGATCTATTCTTTATCCTATTCAAAGACCCGCCTTTTGTCTCGATGCTTTCATGTCGAGAATTCTTTGCAGATGAAGAGATGTCAGACTTGCCTTCGAATTGGATATCGGCGCGGGTCCTAGCACAAAAGATTCTTCGCCTGGGCTGCTATTGGCCAGATTTAGAAAAAGACTGCTACAACTACGTCCGGCAACCTTAGTAATGAACTAATGATATTGTAAGAATCAAGGACCAGTAATTATTACCCATGAAGAGGGCTAGGATCAATCACCACCATCCATCTAGAAGATCTATAGACTAACCCAAACCTCTAAACAGGAGCATTGACCCTATATCTTTGAGGCTCTAGACAATCCCCACAAATTTGGGACCTAAGACTTAGCCAGGCAATAATTGAGATTATGCTTGTATTCTGTCGCCCAATGGAAGATCGACAATATTGCAACCTCTAGGTCGCATGTTGCATCCCAGCTTACCCATTCAAAAAAAAATGGCAATAGTTTCTTTAAATGATAACACACACCACAGATTTCAGAGATAGGTCACCAATTTATGGGTTATTGAGAGGGAGAAGTCCACCGTTTGTTTCCCTCAATGATCACTAAACCCTTGAGAGTTGTGCATGTGGGGCCCACTAAAAGGTGGTGCCCCCATTGATATAAGTGTCATAAGTTGGGGAAGAGGACAACTCATTGCATGCTTTACATCATGCAAAGGTAATTCTAAAATTTTAATTAATTTTTTTACTGTTAAGATAAAATGTGCCATGTAACACTAGCTTTTAAGGCAATTGGTTACGTGATATACAAACACCAACTCCAAAAGCAACAACCCAGTAAATAATAGACCCAAGGCCCCAACAGAACTCCTCGTCTATCATATTTTCTTCTTTCTTTGACTTCGTCAAACTTAGAACATCAACATCATTAAGGTCACTCTCAAGGAGCTACAGAACCAATACCTTATCATAAGGTGTGACTCAGTGAAAGTATAGAGCGAGCTGGGACTAGCTCTAAAACTGGAGCTTAGACCATTGGAGAAATGCATAATCTCAAAGAAGAGCTCAAGATCTTCAATCTTTGTCCGTTTGATATGGATACCAAAGACCTTATGACGCGGGACGGAAACCCTAAAATGCGTGAATATGATTTTAATGCAGTTTTACCGAAATTAAATAAATTAATTCAACTTTAATCGCAAAATTATATTTGATACCTTTAGGGTTTGCATAATTTTGATGGGTAGATCACACGATATCCAGATAGGGTCCAGTCTGGTGCGCAAGTACGTTTAAAGTTGAGGCGAGATCGGCCTAGAGATAGGACTCTAGATTTTCCAGGCTTAGGCACTCGTCTTCAGTCCGATGTAGATTCACGGATTCCAAATTGGGTTGTGAAAGGGATTTACGGTTTGTAAAAGGCTTATGGTTCTCGGATTGGCTTATGGTTAGGAAAAGGGTATCGGCTTGTTTGGTTAGGAATTCAAAAGGTTTAGGTTTTGGGATCGCAAGGAAACAATTAGGCTAAGGTTTAGAAAAGCAAACACAGATCGCGAGATAGCAAATATAATAGATCGCAAATTGAAGATAAAGAATAGCAAGATATATGGGAGTCACTCCCTTGGTCTCACACCAAACCCATCACGAGGAAGAAGACTCTCTCTTCACAAAGCAAAAGCTCTCATTCAATAATCAATCAACTAATCACATAGTTTAGCTTAAGGACCTTTTATAGGTCTTACAATAAAAGAAAACCCTAAAACGAATATTAAATAAAAGACAAATAAACCCCTAAAGTTTAAAGTTCGAAATTAAATTTCTAAAACAACTTAGCACGATTTCGATCGATCGAAATTGAAAATTGATCGATCGAAATTCATATATATATAATTTCGCCGTCGACATTCAATCGATCAAATTTAACTTTCAATCGATCGAAATTTCAGAGTTCCTTCAGTTCTTCATCTTTCTCGAGAATTTTCATCTTTTCCTAGTTCTGACTTTCATTCCGCTTCTTCTTTCTACGCCGGTAGAAACGATGTGGTCCAAATCCAATGTCCATGTAAGTGGCGTCCCCATCAATTCCCCTGGACCAAAAAGGTTTCATCGTCGATGAAACGCGCTCGTGGTAGATGTCTAGCAGGTCGGGGTTCAAGCGGCGAACTTCATTCTCGTGGATCCAAGTATTTTCGAACTCCGGTTTGCCGACCCATCTAACCAAGTACTTCTGGAATCCCCTGTCATGTGTAGAGATGGCATGATCATTGATTATATCCTCTATCTCATCTGTTCTCTATCTGCTTGGGGAAGGAAGGGGTATAGGTTGCAAGGTTGGACTGGGGCTAGGACTAGGAGGTCGCTGGAGTGGGTTTTCAGGAGGTGGGGTGAAACCCAAGTAAGGAACCAAGTCCTCCACATTGAACGTTGAACTAACCCCCGTGCCCGGAGGAAGCTCAAGCACGTATGCATTAGGACCACTCTTAGCCAAAATTCTAAAAGGCCTAGCGCCTCGAGATTGGAGCTTCTTTGCGGATCCCGATGGGAACCGCTCAGGCCTAACCTGGACCATCACATAATCACCCACGTGAAATTCCTTAGAATGCCTGTGAGCATCTACAGATAATTTATATTGATTGTTGCTTGAATTAATTTTTTGTTTGATTTCGGCATGCAAGCTATGAATGTGTTGTGCAAATGCATCGGCGGACTATGACACTCTATGGGATGCAGACATGGGGATCAAATCTAATGGGGTCCTAGGCCTATGACCGTGTACTACCTCAAAAGGACTCATACCTATGGACCTATTGACAGAATTATTATAGGCACACTCAGTTGTGGGTAAGATGGTATCCCAGGTCCTAACATGATCACCAACAAGACTACGAAGGAGATTCCCAAGGTTCCTATTGGTGCTTTCAGTTTGGCCATCCATTTGAGGGTGGTAAGCTGTTGAGAATTGGAGCAAAGTGCCCATCATGTGCCAAAGGATCTTTCAAAAATAGCTAGTAAATTTAACATCCTTATCAGACACAATAATTTTGGGCAACCCATGAAGACGCACTACCTCCGTGAAAAATAGTTTAGCAATATGAGATGCATCGGAGGTTTTGGAACAAGGAATGAAGTGGACCATTTTGGAAAATCGGTCCACTACGACATAGATGGAGTCGTGTTTCCTAGGAATCTTAGGAAGTCCAAGCACGAAATCCATAGAGGTCTTGCCATGGTATGTGTGGCACGGGTAACGGGATGAACAAGCCGGTATTTTGTTTAGTCTATTTTAACACTTGGCAAGTACGACAATGTTTGACAACCCGAGCGACATCTCTCATTAGGCTAGGCCAAAAGAACCTATCCTCTACGAGCGCAACAGTCTTATTACGCCCGAAATGTCCGGTTATCCCTTCAGCATGTAACTCCCAAATAAGAAAGTCACGCAATGAAGTGCGAGAGATGCAAAGGCGATTGCCTTTGAACAAGTACCCATCGTGGATGGTGTACATGGGGTGTGTGCTGGTTGGGTCACTAAGGAGAGCAATGTACTCAACCCCAAATTTTGGGCATTCGGGGTACTCATCCTTTAACCTTTCGAACCCAACGACCTCGGTGCTCGTTGTGCTCAAAGTCACCACTCGCCGACTAAGTGCATCAGCGGCCCTATTTTCAGCACCGACATTATGGTTTAGCACGAATGTGAACCATTGAAGGTACTCGACCCACTTCGCATGCCTTGGGTTCAACTTCTTCTGTGAAGCAAGAAAGCGTAAGGCTTCATGGTCAAAGAACAGCACAAATTCCTGCGGTCTAAGATAATGTTTCCAATATTAAAGAGATCGAACGACCGCATAGAACTCTTTGTCATAGGTAGAGTATTTTTGCTTTGCCTCGTTAAGTTTTTCACTAAAATATACCACAGGGTGACCCTCTTGGCTAAGCACTCCTCCTATACTTACACCCGATGCGTCACATGCGACTTCAAAGACTTTAGAAAAGTCCGACAATCGCACGACAGGTGCACTACTCATTCGTTGTTTGATCTCCACAAAGGCTTTTGTCTCCGCATTGCCCCATTTAAAGTCCCCCTTTTTCATGCAATCTGTGATTGGGGCCATAATGGTGCTAAAGTTTCTGATGAAGCAACGATAGAAAGTAGCCAAACCATGGAAGCTGCGAACATCGTGTATGTTCTTAGGTTCGGGCCACTCCACAATGGCTCTAACCTTTTCAGGGTCCGCGACCATTCCATCGGCCGAGATAATAAATTCCAAGAAAACAACATTGCATGAAGGTGCATTTCTTGAAATTTGCAAACAACTTCTCGCCCTTGAGGGTTTCACAAACCAACCTAAGGTGGGTCAAGTGTTGTTCCTTGTCATGACTGTAGATCAAGATGTCATCGAAATAAACGACAAGGAATTCGCCTAGAAACGGCCTCAACACTTGGGTCATGAGTCACATGAAAGTGCTCGGGGCATTAGAAAGCCCAAATGGCATGACCATTCGGATACTCATAAAGACCATCTTTAGTCTTAAAGGCGGTTTCGGACTTGATGGTAGCTACTTTTAAGGTCTATCTTTAAAAAGATAGTGGCACCAACCATCATGTCAAGCATGTCATCGAGCCTTGGTATGGGAAACCGATACTTAGCCGTAATCTTATTGATTGCACGGCTATCCACACACATGCGCCACGTACCATCTTTCTTAGGAGTGAGTAGCGCAAGTACGGCACATGGGCTCATGCTCTCTTGGATGAAACCCGTCTGAAGGAGCTCATTGACTTGCCGAGTCAACTCGGTGTGCTCAACCGGATTCAACTTATAGTAGGGCAGGTTCAGTAAGGTAGATCCGAGAACCAAGTCTATTGCGTGTTGGACATCACGCAGGGGAGGGAGTTTGTTTGGTAAGTCTTCAAGGAAGACTTCCGTAAACTCTTTTAGAATCGGCTCAACCTCCTTGGGACACTCGCTCTCCAACTCGGGAGCACTCTCTACGGTGACAACTACATACACCACACTCTCATCTATCGATGCTTTCTCAAACTCAAAAGGGCTCACAATATTAATGGCTTTAGAAGACTCGCCCTTCTTTTCGATGATGTTGGTCGATGGTGTTTTGGGGGCAAAGGGTGTAAAGTGATCTTTTTGCCCTTATGCATGAACGTGCATATATTTAATCAACTAGAAAGAGTCACGTCCATGTCGTATAGCCACGGCCTTCCCAAAATGATATGGCCCACATCCATCGGCTCCACATCACACCATAAGGTGTCTGAATAAGAACCTAACTGAATCGGTACACGACACCTTTTTGACACGGGAATGAATGAAGAATTGACCCATGCGACCTTATAAGGTCTTGGGTGGGCTTCAGGTGTAAGCCCCAAGCGGTGTACGGC
Source organism: Chloranthus sessilifolius (assembly GCA_021018995.1). Classification (NCBI taxonomy): domain Eukaryota; kingdom Viridiplantae; phylum Streptophyta; class Magnoliopsida; order Chloranthales; family Chloranthaceae; genus Chloranthus; species Chloranthus sessilifolius. Next base: position 146,599,497 of record CM037587.1, read on the forward strand.
ATGAGTTGATATTACGTTAATGCAACTACCGCTATCCACGATGACCCTATAATTCTTTTCATCAAATCTGGCAAAGGTGTGAAAGATGTTCTCCCTTCGCCAGTCATCATTTTCATCCCGTTGAGGTTGTGCAAGGGCACACCTCACAACTAAAGCATGACCAATAGCATCACCCTCCTCATCACTGGGTGTGCTAACCGGCTCAATTACCTCTTCTTCGACCACTACCTCATCATCATCCTCCTCTCCCTCAATGAAGAGAGTCCTTTGGGGCTCTTTCGTAGGGCATTGGGCAGCAAAGTGTCTCATCCCATGACATTTATAACACTTTACTTGAGAATTAACCCTTGAGGATTCTCCGACTACACATTTTCCCTTTTCAAACCTCGAATTGGTAGGGGCAGGTTGTGTAGGTTTTGGAAGAGGATTGAATCGTCCCTCACCAGATCGTTGACCACTATATTGTGGCTCGGTTCTCTTCACCACCAAAGTTTTCAAGTACCGTTCAAGATCTTACACAACGGCATAACATCTTTCAAGAGTTTCCACGGGGTAAGAAATCAACTCTTTTTACAAATCAAGTCGCAATCCGGTGTGGAATCTAGAGAGTGATTTCAAGGTCTTCCGATACTTTTGCCCTCATCATGAATTCTTCGAATTTGGCAATGTAATCGGTCATGGGCATACCACCTTGACGTAAATTTTGCCACTGGTCGAGGAGGCGTTGGTGGTATGATAAAGGAACATACTTCTCAGTAAGTCGTTCCTTCATGTCGTCCCAACGGGTAATGGGAGGACAACCCGCATTCACCCTAATGCGCTCAACATTGAGCCAGAAAAGCCAAGCTTGACCAACCAACTTCATTTTAATGAGTTTAACACAACGGTCATCATTCATGGCATACCAATCAAAGTATTGGTCCATATCCGAAAGCCAATCGAGGAAGATAGTATGGTCCATTCTTCCATCGAAAGTCGGAATCTCAACTCAGACATTCTTTAGGAGTTGAACTTCGGGGTCATAGTCATCTCTACGATGATCTCTACGGTTCCGATTGTCTTGGCGACCATTACGTTCAAAGTGAGGACACTCACGCTCTTGGTGTTGATTTTTCAGCCCACCCATCGCTTCCAGTTGGTTGATTCGATCACGTAACATATCATTACCAACTCTTAGGGATGTTTGGGCTTGCTCTATGGTATTCAGACGTGCATTAATCGCACCCAATTCTTCTCGCATAGCTCTAAGAGTATTAAGAACTTCATCCGAAGTCATGGTGATCACAAAATCTATTAGGGTTCTAATATGGAATGCAATATGGATTCACAAAAGAAAACAGTGTAATAAAATAAATATGACAAGCAAAGATGCCCTAACCTAAAAAACCTGGGGCTTTGATACCAAAACTGACGCGGGACGGAAACCCTAAAATGCGTGAATATGATTTTAATGTAGTTTTGTCGAAATTAAATAAATTAATTCAAGTTTAATCGCAAAATTATTTTTGATACCTTTAGGGTTTGTAGAATTTTGACGGGTAGATCACACGATATCCAGATAGGGTCCAGTCCGGTGCGCAAGTACGTTTAGAGTTGATGCGAGATCGGCCTAGAGATAGGACTCTAGCTTTTCCAGACTTAGGCGCTTGTCTTCAGTCCGATGTAGATTCACGGATTCCAAATTGGGTTGTGAAAGGGATTTACGGTTTGCAAAAGGCTTATGGTTCTCGGATTGGTTCATGGTTAGGAAAAGGGTATCGGCTTGTTTGGTTAGGAATTCAAACGGTTTAGGTTTTGGGATCGCAAGGAAACAATTAGGCTAAGGTTTAGAAAAGCAAACACAAATCGCGAGATAGCAAATATAATAGATCATGCAAATTGAAGATAAAGAATAGCAAGATATATGGGAATCACTCCCTTGGTCTCACACCAAACCCATCACAGGGAAGAAGACTCTCTCTTCACAAAGCAAAAGCTCTCATTCAATAATCAATCAACTAATCACATTGTTTAGCTTAAGGACCTTTTATAAGAGGTCTTACAATAAAAGAAAACCCTATAACAAATATTAAATAAAAGACAAATAAACCCCTAAAGTTTAAAGTTCGAAATTAAACTTCTAAAACAACTCGACATGATTTTGATCGATCGAAATTGAAAATCGATCGATTGAAATTCATATATATAAACTTTCACCATCGACATTCGATCGATCGAATTTAACTTTCGATCGATCGAAATTTCAGAGTTCCTTCAGTTCTTCATCTTTCTCCAGAATTTTCATCTTTCTCTAGCTCTAACTTCCATTCTGCTTCTTCTTTCTAAGCCGGTAGAAACGACGTGGTCTAAATCCAATGTCCATGTAAGTGGCGTCCCCGTCACCTTATCTCAGGCCTCCAATATAAGGATAAAAGCTGACAAAATTAACATTTCTCTTTACTTCTATAAATAAAAAATAGTCCGTTCCACTATAGAACTCAAATTCAGTGAACTTTTCTTTTTTTATCTTTTGAACTAGGTGATAGTGACTTGTGAACCACGCTCTTAACCATTAAGGGAGGTGCGAAATTCTCCAACCAAACATACTAAAGGCAGGTCGATTGTTCCTTTTAAACCCTAGAATAGTTAGGAATTCTTGTATGCAACTTAGAAATGATAGATTCGAGATATATCTATCTCTAATCCGGGGATTGGGCTCATGAACTCATGGACTGGTCACACCCTGTCGGTAGTCGTGGCTGGGGTTTTGGTTTTTCTTTTTCTGTTTTCTCATCTTTTTTATCTTTTCCTTGTATTGTATTGTTCAGCGCCTTGTTGTTTATCAATATAAGTTCTCATTATTGATAAAAAAAAAAAAAAGATTAGAGATATATGGCTAATTATTTTTGGAACTTATGATGAATATATATATATATATATATATATATATATATGAATTTCATTTTGATTCGCTTGAGAAATGACAGTATATCATGATTTCACCAATGTTGAGCTCTATTACAAGCATGAAATTAGAATGAAAAGTTTGTACTTTTAAGTTTGTTCCTCTCTTTTTTCTAATAGTGCACTATAATTCTCTATAATTTGATGATTGTATGCTGATTTAGAGAACATGCATGTATGTTGTGTTGCTTTGATGACATTGGAAGAAAATAAGCAACGTAATTGGAGCCCAAATCAGGACTAAACCTGAAACTTTGGCCAAAGACGTGGCATATTTTCAGAAATAAAATGAGTTGAATTTATATGTCACAGATATACTCCTAAGGCGCCCACCATAAAAAGTTGGACTCAATTTAACTTTCATTTGACCCACTAAAAATTTGCAAATCACAGGCAGGCTATTCTCCCCTTCGCCACAGTACAGATTGACATCCGTGTCAAGATATCAATATATTTACTTATACAAAAGGAAGTGGCCTTAGCCATAAAAACATGAAATAAATTATACTCATGTATCTTTACAACGATATATGATACACTACCATCGGAGCCCAAAAACGAAAGGTTTACTGGTCTGCAATTTCAGTGAAGTCTGCTGCTAGCAGAATTCGCCTTTTTTTAGATAAAATTGGTAAGAACCTATGCCCATTGAATCAAATGAAATATATATAAATATATATGGGATAAGGAGACCCTAGGTTAGCAACCTAGGGTTGAACCATATGCTAGTGCTATTTGGGTGCCAAGTGGCACCTAATCCAAAGATCAAGTGCCGAGGCGACATGCACATGATGAATCACATCCATCCCCATAAAGAAAAAATTGAAAAAAAAAATCTTATCCACCATTCAAAACATGGTCAAAGTTGGAAAAAATTCAATGCACAAAGTATGTTGGGTGTTACCCAATATTTGACCTCATTTTTAAAGGTCAAAAAAGGGTTTTTTTTCTTTTAGATCACATCCCACGTATCCCAGGACCCCAAAACGGGTTTTTTTTTGTGATCACATGCGACATGCCACGTGGCATGTGATCTCGGCAGTGTTATAGCCTTGTAGGGTTCAACCCTACAACACTAACCTAGGGACTCCTTAACCATATATATGTATGCAACATGCCACGTGGTATGTGATCTCGGCAGTGTTGTAGCCTTGTACGGTTCAACCCTACAGCACTAACCTAGGGACTCCTTAACCATATATATGTGTGTATATATACACAATTACTGAAATACGAGATGCTTCAATATTGATTAAACAAAAGTTGAAAACCCTAACCATTCTTTTTCTTTAAATGTGTTAGCCTTTGGGGAGCATTGCTGTTAAAGAAAATATATTGAAATATTTTACTTATTCAAAACTAACCTTACAGAAGACAAAGAAAGGTACTGAAGAAACTGAATAAGCCTCTGAAATCTCCGGTTGTTCTTCTGCTTCAACCTGCCATAAAGCAAATCAATATCTAAGTATATATCACACTTTATATAGGAGCCAATACCATAGCCAAAGCCTTAAAAAGTGTGTGTGTGTGTGTGTGTGTGTATAGAAAGAGAGAGAGAGAGAGAGAGAGAGAGAGGAACCTCAAAATAAACTCAAAACTTGACCCAAGTCATCTTCATTGGATCAAATTTTGAATCAAGTCGACTAAAGATTCGATTTTGATAGAGTTTTTACTGAGACTCGATCGACTTGACAAGTCAAGTCAAAAACTCAATTGAGCAATTCAGTTTCAGATACTCGAACTAATCCTTTTAAGTCAAAAGAAAAATAGAAAAGGGCATCACTTGCTGATGTGTTATATGTGCAAGGGCGCTTACATGTTGAACATTTTCAATGATTTATACTCTTCCAAAGGGTTGAAAAAATCCTAGTTGTCAGGAGTTGGTACAGGGTACTGGTACAATGTAGTGACGAAAGTTTCGGGTATGTTTTACATTGGTATGCCTTTGGTACAACGTAAGCACAAAGGTGCAATATTGGTAGACATATATAGGCAAGGATCAAAATTTCGGCCGAAATGTGCGAAATTTTTGTCCAAATTATCGGTTTCGGTCCTCACCGAAACGATAATTTGGACCAAAATTTCGGTCCAAATATTCATGGGATTCATATTTTCGGTCAAATTATCAGCCGAAATTTCGGCCCAAAATTTCGGTTTCAGTCCCCTCCGAAACCGAAACAAAACCCGAAATTTTGATCCTTGCATATAGGTACGAAATTGGTACAATATTGATACGAATAGATACAAAATTGATACAGCAAAGGTAAGATATTGGTACGTCATAGATACGGAGTAGATAAGATATTGGTATGATATAGATACGAAATACATACAGCATAGGTACGAAATTGGTACAACATTGATTCTTCTTTTGTGTGTTTATATGATTATTAGAATGAATTTATGCTATTGGACTTCAAAGTTACAAAATTAATGACATCAAGATGAGAAATATGATTATAGTCATTCATCAACAGGTAAGAAAAGTAGAAAAAGCATGATTACAATGTCTATGTATACTATAGTGATATAGATAATTGATAATGTAGTAAAATACGAATACTATCAGTAAAAACATTTCCACAGCGTAAATTAGTTTGCATTGTAAATCTGTGAACGTATTTTTAGATAACTTGTGTGTGAAAGAGAGAAACGTGAAACTTGATTTTATATATATATATATATATATATATATATATATATATAAAATAATCACCGCAACATCATTAAATTATACATCAATCTAGTAAAAAAAAACATAATATATTTTAGGGTTCAAAAAATATACGAAATATAGATTTTTGTAGTTTTGGTATTAAAAAAAACCATGATTTTGGCTAAAAAGATTAAATTAATGATTAAACTTGCTTCAAATTATGATAAACAAGTTTCAATCAAGAAAGAAACAAGTTTCTTTGTAAAGAGAAACAATTAAAAAAAAACAAACAGAGAAGTTTCAATAGAAAAGAAACAAATTTCTTTGTAAAAAGAAATAAGGTTTTTTTCTAAAAATGAGCGTGTTTCAGGTAATGTTTCACATCAGTCACCTGTACTAGTACACCTAGGGACTGGTAGGAGTAGGAGAGGAAAAATAGGGTTTCTAAGTAACTACGGAAAAACCCCATTTCAACAAACAACAATACCCTAAACATGAGCCTGACTGCAAAAGCCGGTGTAGATTTATTGGTTGTTAATCTTATATGGTTGAGACAAAGAATTTTTCGAGAACTTTATAACTTGGATGCAATATGACATGGATGTTACTTTTTACCTTTGTGTAACATGTATGGGATGGTGAGCTCCCTAGTCTTAAGACACAGAGTTTAACCCAATTCTCTAGTCAAGTGGAATGTTTGGTGGATGAATTCTAAAAGGAATAGAGGTGGATGAACAGTTGTTTTAGTCCATTAAACTTAGAAAATTATCATTTTTTCCTCAAAATTTCAGTATTGCTAAAATTGAATCTATAATTACATGTTCTTTCCAAAAAATGTAGACGTTACATACATTTTCTCCGATTTCCTTATTCTCCTACATTATTTTATTTATTTTCCTAATTTTTAATGTCGCAATGAGCATTAAAATATCATATTCTAGATATTCTAGACTTGATCAAGAAAATGTATGTAGACGTTACATACATTTTCTCCAATTTCCTTATTCTCCTACATTATTTTCTTTATTTTCCTAATTTTTAATATCGCTATGAGCATTAAAATATCATATTCTTGACATTCTAGACTTGATCAAGATTTCACTGATCCACCAGACTCACCTTCAAATACAGTCTGAGTTTTCGGGCTTCTACATCCCATAGTAACCAAGTTTCGATTCGGCAATCATTCAATGCGGTGCCAGTTCAGTTTAATCCGGGGAAATTCGGCAAACATTTAGGGAAAATTTTGAAAAAATTTGGAGACTATAATATTAATAATAACAAATATTTAAAACATACAAAAACATATGTTAACCTATTTAACATATTAAAAAAAAGGATGTCTTTAAATAATAAAATAAGTGTATTACATAATCCGCATGCATTAACAAGTTACAATAGTTATAAAAATATGAAGTATGATTTAAGTGCGTATCACAATGACAAAAAATAGGAGATTTTGAAAAAAATCGAGAAAAATTCAGAGAATCGGCGAATCAAGCGAATATTTAGAGAAAAGTTCGGTAGACCACCTATTTGAAGAATTTTTCCAAATTTTTTATCAATTTTGAGAATTTTGTGACAGAGCTAAATCCCCTTAAGGCCATATTTTTAAGGGGAAAAGTATCACAATGATAGGATCTCTCCTATCAGTGCCCACGATTGAAAGAGAGAAAGGGCTTTCTCTTGTGCAAAATACAATTTGAAGTTGAAATTCTAATCCTTTATTGATATTCCCCAAACTGATTTATAATTATAAACAAAGAAGTCCTTATCTAGAAACTTCCACCACTTACTAACAACAGAAACCCTAGTTGTAACGTCTAACACATTGCCTAATATAGAGATCCTAATTAAAATAGAAATCTTAAAGAAATCCTAATTCTAATTAATCTATAGCCTCGTGTAGGGCGTGGGAACGTAACATTGCCTCCCCCAAAACTCAGCCATGTCCTCATGGCTGGAATGTAGGAAACCTCTGTTGAAGGTCAACCATGGCTCCCAAGTTGCTTCCTCCTTCGGCATCCCATGCCAATGAATAAGTAATTCAGTGATAGCTCGATTGCGGCGCTTAACAATCCGACGGTCCAAAACTGCAGCAAGTTCTGGCTGAAGATAACCTTCTTCAGTCAATGGAGGCAATTCAACTTGAGGTTCAATGTGGGCGCCTAGCTTTTCCTTGAGACCAGATACAAGAAAAACAGGGTGAATCTTGGATGAGACTGGCAGTTCCAATTTGTAAGTGACGGGACCAATTCTTTGAATAATTTTGAAAGGACCAAAGAATTTAGGGGCAAGCTTCATGCTAGATCGAACTGCAATGGATAACTGCCGATACAGTTACAGGCGCAAATAAACCCAATCACCAACATCAAAATCGCGTTCCGTACGTTTTTTATCCGCGTGCATCTTCATGCGTGATTGAGCGGTAACCAAATGTTCTTTGAGGCGACAGAATTTTCTCTCGATCAAGTAGTTCCCCTTCTAAATGTCCTGTCGACGTTCCACCCTCTGAATATCTCGCAACCACCGGAGGTAAGCGCCCACACAGCGACTGAAATGGTGACATTCGACTAGATTCGTGAAAAGAGGTGTTGTACCACCACTCTGCCCAGGGCAACCACTTGGCGCACTGTTTGGGTTGGATACCCACAAAGCACCTAAGATATGTTGCCAAACATCTATTGACGACCTTTGATTGCTCATCGGTCTGTGGCTGATATGCACTACTCATGCAAAGTTTAGTGCCATGTAACCTGAAAAGTTCCTGCCAAAACTAACTGAGAAAAACCTTATCTCGGTCACTAACTATAGAAGTAGGAATATCGTGCAATCGAACAATGTATTGAATAAAAACTTGAGCTAATGATGCAGCCGTGTATGGATGAGAAAGCCCAATGAAATGTGATATTTAGTAAGCCCCTCTACGACTGCAAATATGATTGTTTTACAGAATGAATTGTTTTAGCAAGCCCTCACCATTGAGATATCAGACCACACAAGTCTGGAATAGGAAGAGGTTGCCAAAGCCCTGGTGGAGATAGGTTTTCAGCTTTACTTCGTTGACATACATCGCAACAGTGGACATATTCGCGCACACTTCTTTTCATATTCTGCCAATAAAAAGCATGTGCCGACCTTTTATAAGTGTGAGTGACCCCAGAATGGCCTGCCTCAGAAGTAGAATGAAACTCAAATAACAATTTATTAACCCAAGAGGATGCTTGTGGAATTACAAGTCGACCTTTAAATCGGAGGACATTGTTTTCTAGAAGAAAATGGTGCACCCCAGTGGGATCGCTTTTCAGATGTTTTAACAATAGTTTAGTATCCGGATGGCATGAAAACTCTCGACTCACCTCCCCGATAATTGTACTACAGGGCACCTGTGCATGCGAATATGCTTGAAAGTTCTTCTATTTGTTCAGATTGGTGTGAAAGGCCATCAGCTGCCACATTCTCCTTGCCTCGACGATAAGTAATCTCGTAGCCAAAGCCCATAAGTTTCGCAATCCATTTTTGTTACATATTTGTACCCACTCGTTGCTCTAGTAAGTACTTGAGACTTTGATGATCCATTCTAATTTTGAAGTGCCGTCCCGTCAAATAATGCCACCAGTTTTGTACCATGTATACAATAACTAGCATTTCCCTTTCATATGTAGACAAAGCAAGGTTGCGACCCGACAAGGCCTTTACTACAAAAGGCAATTGGACCTCCGTCTTGCATCTCTTGCATTAAAACCCCTCCAATACCAGTACCAGAAGCATCACATTCAAGGACAAATTCTTCAGAGAAATCCAGTAATCGCAAAACTGGGGTGGTGGCCATGGCATTCTTAAGTTGCTCAAAGGTGACTTCAGCGTCATTGTCCCAAGAAAAACCATCTTGTTTCAATAACCTTGTCATAACCCTTAACAATTTTTTGATAATATGCTGTTAATCCCAGGAAACCATGGAGTGCCTTCAGACTTCTCGATCTGGGCCATTCAGTCATGGCCTTGATCTTATTAGGATCGGCAGCCACCCCAATCCTGAGATAATATGCCCCAAGTATTCTACTTGTTCCTTGCTAAACGAGCACTTTGATTGTTTAACATAGAGTTGATTTGCTTGTAAAACTTTAAGAACTATCTCCAAGTGTACCAAATGATCCTCCCATGTTTTGCTGTAAACAAGAATATCATCAAAAAATACCAACACAAACTGACAAAGATAAGGCTTAAAAATATTGTTCATTATACTTTGAAAAGTAGACGGAGCATTAGTAAGCCCAAAGGGCATCACTAAAAACTCATAGTGCCCTTCATGAGTCCTAAAAGCAGTTTTTGGAATGTCGAGTTAATGAACACGAATTTGATGGTACCCAGCCCGTAAATCTAGCTTAGAAAAATAGTGTGTTCCATGTAATTTATCAATTAATTCATCGATGACTAGTATAGGGAACTTATCTTTAATTGTGCATTGATTTAAGTCGCGATAATTGGCGCACATACGCCACGATCCATCTTTCTTTCTTACCAAAAGCACCGGTGATGAATAGGGGCTAACACTGGCTCTAATAACTCCGGCCTCTAGCATTTCTTTTACAAGCCTTTCAATCTCGGTTTTCTGCATGTGTGGATATCAATATGGCCGGACATTGGTTGGGAGGCTTTTGGGTTTCAAGGAGATACGATGATCATGACTCCTCTTGGGTGGCAGCGTGGTTGGAGAGGCAAATACAGCTTCAAATCGCTGCAAGAGAGCCCTAAGATCACCTGGCCATGCTTCTTCATCATCAACTTCCTCAACCGACAATTGAGTTATACTTGCCCATGGGCTATGCTTAAGGATCCTGTCCATCTCACCGCAATCCACTGATTTTATCTCAGTTTTGCCAATACCATGTAACATATGAGACCGACCATGATATGTAAACCCATTGTAAGCTTATTGAAGCTCCAACTGATGGGTCCTAGCATATGAAGCCACTAAGTACCCAAAATAATATCAGATCCATGAAGTGGCAGCACATATAAATCAGTGGTAATGGTCAGAGTTCCTAAGTCGATTTTGACTTGTTAACAAACTCCTTCACAAAGAAGTTTATTCCCATCCGCAACAAGCACTTCAAAGAACCTGTTTCTTAAAATTGGATAGCCAAATTGTCGCACCGTCGTTTCCTCTACGAAATTGTGAGAACTTCCAAAATCGAGCAAGATGCTAATTTCCACCTTTTTTATGTACCCCAATAATTGCATTGTTTGCGCTTGTGTAACCCCTAATAGTGCATTTAAAGAGACTTCAATAGGAGTCACCTCATCATTGATCTCATAATTATCCATCTCTTCTAGCAAATAAATTTGCTTTTGTTTGCAACGACTACCGGGGACAAAATGCTCATCACAGTAATAACATAACCCCTTTTCGCGCCATGCGCATCCCATCGGCTGAAATTCGTCGAGTCGGCGCTGTGATCACCTCAGGTAATTTTCTTTGCTGCAAGTCATTAGCCGTCTGGTTAACGCTTGAAGTTCTTGACCCGCCTGTTGTGCGCGATCTGGAGATATGGTGCAATTATAGAGTGTGCAGTTAATTTACGAAACCGTGACAATTTTTCCTCTTGTAGACACGCCAATCCCATAGCCTCTTCAAGAGATTTAGGATGAAACATCAAAACCTCTTGACCAATTTCATCACGCAGTCCCTGAATAAAAGCCCCCATCAAGGCACGATCAGTCCACCCTTCGACCCAATTAGAGAATCGTTCAAATTCTTCTTGGTAAGCTCGAACTGTTCCGCCTCCTTGTTGAAGTTTGGCCAATAACCCACCTATATTATCATAATCAGCAGGTCCAAACGAAGAGTTATCATCCCAGCCATGTCCTTCCACGTAAGACTCGGATTAGAACGATGGTACCATTGAAACCATCGTGATGCTACGCCGTCCATGTGAAACAAGGCCAAGAGAGCATTCCCGGTCTCAGCCGTCTGATGATAACGAAAGAGTTGTTCAGCCTTGTAGATGAAATCTAGCGGTTCATGACGTTCAAAGTGTGGAAAATCAATCCGGGCAAATCATGGGTGAATTTTCCCTTCATCGTGATTATGTGAGTGCCCAACCCAGGATTCCTCTATCCTAACGCCATCCATAATTGCCAGGAATTGGTACGGGGTACTAGTAATGGTATGTTTAGGTGAAAAAAAATTTCGGATACATTTTTGGTACAACATTAGAACGCCATAGAAACGAAATAGATACGTTATAGGTACGAAAATAGAAACGAAATCGATTTGTTATAGGTACGAAATAAATACGATACGGGTACGATATAGATACGCGATGGATTCGTCATATAAACATTATTGGTGCGATATGCGACATGAATATTTTGGACAGTGTGTGATATTAGTGTAACAATGGTACTTTTTTGGTAACTATATATGATAATTATATTTATATGTGAGGATTAATATTTATATTTTTGAAGACAATGCCCTCATTTCACTCCCAACTTAATGAGAGATGTGCTAAACACCAACATAACTAGTTAACTACGTCCATACTTCCATTCAATAAGCTCACAAAAAAAAACAAATAAGATTAATCAATTCTAGGACAAGTCTCAAAGATTCATAATCAATCACATATGTAGTTCCAAAAATAAAAAGATAGGAAACAAAAATTGCAATTAAATTGGAGAAAATAGATTAATAATTCTCATCTCGGGAGTCAAAAACAAAAAGAAACAATCCCTTCCAAACCAAAAAGAAACAACTACACAATCTAACTACTAAGATCGAAGAGGCTTCTTTCCCTTTGGGTCATTCGTTGTAGCATAACAGCCCCTGTACCCTTCCTCAATGTGCCTAAAAATTCATGAACATTAGATTTTTGACATAATCTAATGGATTTACAAACGAACTTATGAAGAAGGGAGAGATTCAACAAAGAATTAGAAGTACTGATTAAAGGGGAAACTGGTTTCTTTTATAATAGAAACGAGTTTCTATATAAATTGAAACAAGTTTCAACAAAGATAGAAACCCATTTTTATTTTAAATGAAACTCGTTCCTATTTTTAAAGAAACCCGTTTCTATTGCTCATAGAAGCGTCTTTCTATAAACGTTTCGGAAACATTTCTGAAACGTTTCCGAAATGTTTCGTACTAGTGGGTACTGGTACGCATGGGGAGTGGAGCGATAGGGTAAAACAGGTTTTTGGGTAACTATGGCGTCGTCCTCCTCATCGTGTGTGGAACGCCTCACTGTGAGACGCTCTAAGGCCTGCAGGATCACATCAAGCTTGTTGCTCAATTGGCCCATCGATTCCTCAATTTAAGGTGCACGCTGCTCCGTCCGCGAAGGTTGATTTTTATTTTTTGGCATGCCACAGGAAAGTGCTTTGACACCAATTTTTGGGATCTCTCCTATCAGTGCCCACGATTGAAAGAGGTAAAGGGCTTCCTCTTGTGATAACACAATTTGAAGTTGAACTTCTAATTTTTTATTGATATTCCCCAAACTGATTTATAAACAAAGAAGTTCTTATCTACAAACTTCCACCACTTATAACAATAGAAATCCTAATTGTACCGTCTAACACATTGCCTAATATAGAAATCCTAATTCCAATTAATCTATAGCCTCGTGTAGGGACGTGGAGACGTAACACACAAAAATAAATAAATATCAACGCACAAGTAAATGAATGAACTAAAAAAAATCTAGTAAAAAAGCTAAAACCCCTTCTTAAGAAGAAAACGAGGCAACCAAGATCGCGGGGCATAATCCCAACATAAATAAATAAAAGTAAATTGACAAAATTAAAAATGAAATTAGAACAACAAATTGATATTTTTTTTTTATAACAACCACTAAATAGATTGATGAATATCATTTTCGCCTATCAATAGCAACAACAAACAAAAAATTTCTAGATATATCGTCAAAGAAGTAAAATAACATGTAGAAAAATAAATAAATATACGAACACCAATAAAATGAAATAAAAATAGATTAAAAGATCCAAATAAAGAGGAGGAAAAGGGGAATAGGAAACGAGAAGAATAAGGGAAGTACCCTACAGAAATTGGCATGAGGGAAGTCAGTGGAGAGATGGGAGAAGACTTGATCCATCTGCTTGGAAGCTTCACACCACGACGCCCAGAAGTGAATGATAACAGGTGCGCCATCTCGGAGCACGTTAGCAAGATCTTCCTTGGACTGCAAATCCTTTACAGTGCCTCCCATGTCTTCTTCGCAGTTGGGAGATATGGAAAGGGTGGAGACTGTGGAGTGGAGAAAGCTACCACACGGGAACCCTAAGATACCTTTCCTTTACTTACTTTTTAGTAAATGTTGTAAAAGCCGTATGTAAAGGGGACCTGTTTGACCGGACCGGGTCCACCAGGAATCGACTCAATTGGTTTAACAAAAATATTATTTATTTATTTTTAGGATGGCAAACTGGCTTATACAACCCAGATGTAACACTTGTGCAAACGGCATGTTGAGATGAGTTGATTTGGTGACATGTTGCTCCAGCCCTTTTATAACATATTACTAGAATAATCTTTAATGTAATTGGTTGAGTGATAGTTCAATTGGTGTCCTTTTCCCTTTGCGGAAGCAACAGGCCGTGGGTTATAATTACACGCCTGCTCCAACCGTTTGTGCGGGTCTCCTCCCATTGTATTGAACCAAAAATGGATCCTCCTTGAGTGCAAATTTGTACAAGCACTACATATGATTCTATGATGTATGGCATCCTCGTGAAATTAATAATAATAATCTTTAATGTAACTAGAAATGACTTATATAACACCTGAAATATTTTGGTCATTACAAATAGGGTTACAGGGTTGCGGGTTTTGCAACCAGAGATTCTTGCAGTACAATTAATTGTTCTACCGTCAACACCATTGACGACCTTGAATCAAACGATGAAAGATTATTTTTTTTCCTCAATCTTCCACACCATGGATGTTCATATCATATCCCACCTATCAAATTGTTAGGTTGGTTTGGCATGTAAAAAACCCTTAAAACTTACCTGAGAACCCTTCTCACGGCACGCCCATTATAACAGTCACTTTGGGGATGTGTGCCATGTGAAATCAGCATCTTATTGTCTGATATGCGAGGCCATTATCTAAAGATTGGTTATATGAAGATTGGAACATAAAAAAATAAAAAATAAAAATCATCGTCTGATTCAAACCAGTCAACTTGGAACTATTAGTTTGTGCGAAACAAATCTTTGGTTGCAACTTTCAAAAACACCTACCCTTAAATAACCTTAGTCATTTTTATCATTAAAATTTGATGGAGTAACATTTTGATAAGGGGTACTTTTACTAACACTCACAGAATCTTTGAGGACACCTAAATAGACATGTGGGGGCAAAAAATTATGTCTTTTATGGGTAGTCTCAAAGGTTCATCAGTCAAAAGTGTAGCACCCCACTTATGTTGGTGCCCTTCTCCATCTTCTCCCTCATCCATCTTGGTGCTCTTCTTCGTCTTCTCCCCCTTCTCTATTTCGATAAGTCGTATAGTCTTATTCCGGCGACTCATGCATTACAGCAAGTCCCCCATTCTAGCGAGTTGTAGAGCCCCATAAAACCCACTTCTTCTTCTTCATTTTCTTCCTCTAGAATGAAACCCATCAAAATGAAACCCAAAGCCATTACTTATTCTTCCTTTTCCCTCTTTTTCTTCTAGAATGAAACCCTATCTAAAGTCTAAACTCATAAAACCTTTTGAAACCCTAAAAGAAAAAAAGAATAATAAGAGATTGAAACCTCTTGGGCTTCCTCTTCTTAGGGTTTCAAGAGGGTTTTATGAGCTTCTTCTTCTTTGTGGGCTTGCCGAATATGCTTTTATAGATGTTCCCAAAGAATAGCGGTGTTGTGAGATGGCCAAGTACCTGCACATCGTGAAGCGGGAGACTTTAGTTCAAATCCCTACCTTGAGGTCACCCTAGGGATTTATATCTTGTGCTGACTAGATAGGTGCTAACTTGGAGTGCGCACATGGCACTGGAATTAGTTAGATGCTCTAACAGCCCAAACATTCGGGCTTTTAAAAAAGAGAAGAAAAGTGTTGCTGGAAGAGATGAAATGTGTGATAGAATGAGTGTTTTTTTTTTATGAAGAAAGAGATCTATTAAGTGGGTGTCTTAGGCATTAAGTAGAGCACCCACGTATGTAGGTGCCCTCAAAGATAGCGTGGGTATTAGCAAAGCTATCTTTTGAAAAGTTCCTTAATTAATAGCTTCAAAGTAGCGAGATTTCTAAAAATTTGACGAGCCCACGACTCAAATGTGGGCAGTTGGATTTCGGGACTGCACCATATTTACTAACTTAAAAAAGAGTTGGTATTAGATTGTTGGTTTATCTAATAATTTTGACGCGATTAACTAATCAATTGCCTTTAGCCCTTTAAAAAAAATAAAATTGCCTTTAGTAGCTGGTCAGCTCATCAGCTCAGACTAGCCGAAGATTCAAGCGGAGCGTCACTTAGTAGCCAAAAATTGAAGTTGAGCGCTGCTAGTAGCAAAAAATTGAAGCCTAGCCGTAAAACAATGTTCCAGCGTTTCTCTCATCGCAATCGAAAAATATCTAAAATAATAAATAATAAAATGCAAAAACAACTCCGTGGAAAGGGATTTTTGTAAGATATCTTACATAAGTTTCGAAATTGGCGAGATGCCTTACCTACTATTGTTAGAACCCAAGGATCAAAATTATTGGTTTCGGTCCCCATTGAAAAGATAACTTGGACCGAAATTTCGATCATTTTTATATGCGACCCAAAATTTCGGTTTCGGTTCTCTTCGAAACCGAAATGATACCCGAAATTTTGATCATTGTTAGAACCTGTTTGTCACGCTCTACTCCAAAAATCGTGTAGATCTCCCTTAGGATATGTGTGTGTCAAGATGTATGAGTTCTACCTTGATCGATTAAGTTTATCTGTCATACACTCTTGATCTGTGGTGTGTTTGTCATTCAAAAGACATTTAAAACATGCTTATAAACAACCTGAAGATATTGTCCACAGCGAGCTGTGATTGTTCCCACAGCAAGCTGTCGCTGTTGAATGTTCTCAGTGCTCACAGCAGGCTGTAGTGTCCACAACGGGTTGTGATTACACTCACAATGCGTTGTGACCACAACTCGCTGTTACTTGAATCATAGCATGTTGTGGTTCCTCGGGACAAAACTTCTCTTTTGTGGAAAATGAGTTTTTTGGACTTTTCTGATTTTTTTGGTCTTTTAGGGCTTTTAGGGTTTGGTTTAAAAGGTTTTGAAAAGAGGGTGGAAAGCAAGCAAGCTAGAGAGCTTCTTCCTCCTTGAGCACAAACCTTAGAACTCTATCATCTTTCACCTTTTGAACTTTTGATTTGGAAAAATAGTTTATTCAAAAGGTTTTCCTTTCTTCTTCATTTTCTACATCCTATTTGCTCAAGTGAGTTGAGTGTTTTGAACCATAGAGATTAGGATGTGTGAGTGATAGCCTTGTGGATCTCAAGGTGGATCATTGTGCGTTCATCAACAATTGTGGAGGGCATTCAAATCTAAAAATTGTGGAGGCGACCCATAACGGGAAGTTGAGTTGCTTGGGGGTTTGATAGGTCATGTGTATATGTCGGTATATCATTCGAAACTCCTTATAATTATTTATTTTATAGTGGATTTGGTGTGTGAATTTCGGTCTTGTGATTTTTTCCATTGATTGGGTTTCCACGTATATCTCGTGTTGTGGTGTTTGTTGTTTATAGTGTAATCTCTAGATTAATTATAATTATTTGAATAGCCCGATAAATTTTGTAAATCGACGGAATTTCAATTGGTATTAAAGCAAGGTTCGCTCAAATTTGATTTTTTTTTAATTGTGTGTTTATGGCTTATTCGGGTATTTCTGATTTACCTAAAGAGGATATTTCCATACCACGACCTCATTTGTTTGATAGTCACAATTATCCTTATTGGAAAGCTAGGATGAAGGATTTTCCTAAATCTATGAATATTATGGTTTGGTCTGTGGTTGAGACTGGTTGGTCACCACCTCAAGAAATTGTCCAATTAGATGGGTTTAAGAAATTCACTATTAAACTCGCTAACCGTTACAGTAGTGAAGAAAAGCAAGCTGCCAATGATAACTCTAGAGCATTATATGTCATTTTTGGAGTTGTATCAGCTTATGAGTTTAAGAGGATTTGTAATTGTGAGGTGGCTAGAGAAGCCTGAAAGAGCCTAGAGAGTACTTTTAAAGAGACTCCACAAGTAAAGATTAAGAAATTGCAAATGCTAACAACACAGTTTGAAAGTATTCGGATAGAAGATGATAGTCTTCGGATGTAATTGTGATGTCTCCCTTTGTCAGTTCTGACAAAAAGGGGGAGGAATGTTGAAGGATAATGGTGGTTTATATATATTTGATCATGATATTATTTATGGTTTTGGATGTATGTGTCTGTTTTACAGGTAACTGATCGAGACCCATCTTAGCTTAGGTTAGGCATAGATTTAGGGAGAGACCTAAGAGTCCATGTACTTTTCCTTTTTGCATCTTCATGTAGATAAATGTATAGGATTAGTGGGACAATTATGATGTAATGTATTTTGATTCATGTAAACATGATTTTTGTCGTAGAATGTGACAAAGGGGGGAATTGTTAGAACCAGTTTGTCACTTTCTACTCTAAAAATTGTGTAGATCTCTCTTAGAATATGTGTATGCCAAGATGGATAGATTCTACCCTGATCGATCAAGTTTATCTATCACACACTCTTGATCTATGGTGTGTTTATCATTCAAATTAAAGACCTTTAAAACATACTTATAAATAACTTGAAGATATTGTCCACAGCGAGCTATGATAGCTCCCACAGCAAGCTATCGCTGTTGAATGTTTTCAGTGCTCACAGCCTATTTAAATGATGCTAACTGCCTATCCAATATTAAAATACCAAGAATACCTTTGCCTTTTTATTTAACAATTAATAGCTTTTTTTTATCACAAATACTTTTAAAAATAACACATATATTTACGAAGCAGGAGTAACCCAAAATACACTTTTTTATCTTTCACACGTTCCTTAAAGCCGGATAGTGATCGCGCAGTTATCCTACGGTTAGCGTCGGTACCGCATGATTACCGTCCTATTACCATTTAGTCACCGTCCGTTTACCAATCGTTACTGACGGGTAGCCGTTGGGTTCCACATAGTCAAAGCACGGTAATATTTTGAGAGTAATAGTTGAGGGTGATTTGTGTAGGAATTTTTGAGTTAAATAATATAAAATAGCCTTGTTTTGGTGGATGAGTTCAACAGGAAGGGTCAGCATGAGATACTTATTGACTGTAATAATTATACTTTAGTTTTGACGATATAATAATTACATTTGCTTTACTAGTTGGCTTATTCTCTAGCAAAACGCCCAAAAATTGCAACATTGATAATATATTTTGATTTTTAGCAATTAAAGTCAACTTATATCCGATAGGTAGCCAGCTCATATCCGATCGGTTACCAATTGATCGGT
This sequence comes from Chloranthus sessilifolius, assembly GCA_021018995.1. Taxonomy (NCBI): domain Eukaryota; kingdom Viridiplantae; phylum Streptophyta; class Magnoliopsida; order Chloranthales; family Chloranthaceae; genus Chloranthus; species Chloranthus sessilifolius. The sequence continues at coordinate 146,618,637 of CM037587.1, forward strand.
TATCAATTGGGTAAAAAGTGGTATCCGATCGGTAATCAATTTTTTCACGATTATCAACCAAATACCGATCAGGTGGTTGTTTTATATAAATTTTGATTTAAAAAAAGATTGTTACATGTACCTTTGACCGAATTCACGAGCTAGCAATCGAATATCGTCATATGAAATTCTGGGTGTGGTGGGGAGGATTTGGCAGAGCTAAGAGCTAGCTGTTGCAAGGATCAAAATTTTGGATATCATTTCGATTTTGAAAGGGACCAAAACTGGAATTTTGGACCAAAATTTCGGCTGAAAACTGAAATTTCGGTCCAAGTAATCTTTTTGGTGGGGACCAAAACAAATAATTGTGGTCATTTCAGCCGAAATTTTGATCCTTGAGCTGTTGTATAGTTGGGCAAAATGATTTAGAAGTATTAAAGTCTTTTAATGACAATTGAGGTGGTTATATTGGTTGGGTATGAGGTCTTGCCAAATGCCAAATTAGGCAAGGGATATTGCCAATTCCTAATGCCTTCTTTGACAAAATTCATTGAAATGATTTTTTATTTATTTGTTCTTTACATGGGTTTGTAAATAGAGGAACTGATGGAAAGTTTTATTTTTAAAATTTTGTAATGATTTGATTTTATTTTTTTCAATTGTTTGGCTACATTGTGTAAAATTATTTTCCTAAGACATCATTCTTTACATCATGTGAACATGTAACTTCACTCCATCTCGTCGGATCAAAATGCATTAATCGCTTTGAATTAAAATATGATTTTTTTTTTCCAACCTTTTACAAGATGGGTCTTGAGATCATGGGCATACACTTAGATAGTTAGTTTTTTATTCCTCGTGGTATAAATCCTAAACAGTAACTCTAAACTCGTAAGACATATATGAAGCTCAAATACAAATCACGGGTCATTTTTTGGAGTGGGTGGCACATGAAATAAAAAAATCGTCTAATGATATACCCATGATCTTAAGATGCATAATGTGAAAGATTGGGATAAAAAAATTCTCCTTTATCAGATTCAAAGTAGTCAATGCATATTGGTCGGAGGAGATGTGGTGAAGTTACGATTTTACAGTGCAAATAAATGGTACGATTATGAGGTGAGGTTGCATCTAAATCGTCTGATATAAACGCCATGGTCTATAGATCTACAACGCAAAAGAGTGGTGCAAAACTCAATCTCTATTATATGATTCGATACAATTAACTGTTGAATCGGATAATGGCTTTGGAGTACATTGATTCATATGATAAAGATTATGCTTGGTGCCAATCTTTTCACTTATGATCTTTAGATCATGACCTTCAAATTAAGTGGCTTAGATGGTTGTGTTACATTTAATTGGCGCCGCTGTTTATGGGTGCCTCTGTTCGCATCTATGCGTTCTCTGAAAACGCCCACGTCCTAAACTCCTTGAAGACTATTGATTGCTTTGCATCAGATGAAATTTATTGTTTTTCACCCCAATCGTCCATAGAATGGATTTTAAGATCATATAGCACCTATCGGACGGTCAGTTTGTAATTCCATGTGTCCCCAATCCCCAAAAAAGGCCCTAAAGTCACATTTGAGCATGATGTGTGCTGTATGATTGAAGAGTCATTTTTTGGGTATCGGTGATATAGGAAATAAAAAATTGGCCGTCAGATTGATGCACCATGAACCCAAGATATATTTTCTAGAAAATCTTTGTTAAAAAAATCTCCATCATTTGATTCGAAGAAATCAACGCTTTTTTTAAGGGTTTAGAATGTAAGTGCTTTTAGAGAACGCGTGGGCGTGAACAAAGAGGTATTGACATGCGTGCAAAATCAATGAAAAAATTGAGTGTTTGATGATAAGCTCATGATCTCAACATCCATTATATGAAAAATTATGGTGAAAAAAAATATCTCAATCGATTGATCCAAAATAATCAGTTTGTAATTCCATGTGTCCCCAATCCCCCAAAAAGGCCCTAAAGTCACATTTGAGCATGATGTGTGTTGTATGATTGAAGAGTCATTTTTTGGTTATCGGTGATATAGGAAATAAAAAATTGGCCGTCAGATTGATGCACCATGAACCCAAGATATATTTTCTAGAAGATCATTGTTAAAAAAATCTCCATCATCTGATCCGAAGAAATCAACGTTTTTATTAAGGGTTTAGAATGTAAGCGCTTTTAGAGAACGCGTGGGCGTAAACAAAGAGGTATTGACATGCGTGCAAAATCAACGAAAAAATTGAGTGTTTGATGATAAGCTCATGATCTCAAGATTCATTATATGAAAAATTATGGTAAAAAAAAAAATCTCGATCGATTGATCCAAAATAATCAAACGATTTTAAAAATGAAATATCCGAGTTGAGAAAATAAATTTCTGGGTGTAAAGATGGCCACCAAAATTCCTTTTTAAACTCTTAACCCATGTCCACGGTGGAAAATGTTTGAGACAAATTTTAGTTGGAACGTTTATGTGAGTTTTTTAAAAAAAAAAAATATAGTTTGTGGGTCTCGTAATAAAGCCAAACAGCGGAAAATTTTAATTTCCGAACTCGTTCCCCTAAACGAGGCATAAACTTATGTAAGGAATCTTACAAAAATCCCGTTGAAAATCCTTTTCTCACACTCTCACTTTACTCTTCTTCCACCCGGGCTTTCTAACCATCATCATAAGTATGTCCTAGCTGACCATCCTTCTCTGTCTAGAGGGAACAGTGAACGGACGACTGAGTGAAGAAGAGATGATGGGGGGGCCTTTAGGGGCAATCATAGGAAAGTACCCATCAAACGGTGAAGATTCTGAGATGGGTGGTGGGATCATTAGCCACAATAGGAAGTGCAGAGACTTGGTTTTCCTCTTTCTCTTCATTGCCTTTTGGGTGGCAATGATCGTTAATTCCAGCTTTGGATTCAACCAAGGAAACCCATCAAGGTATAATTTTTATTTAATTAAGTTCAAGCATTGCTTTATAGTTTCCCTTTTTCAATGAAGAAACTTGCTCTTAGTTTTGTACATTTTTACTAAGTTACAAGCTCTTTATGGTTCCTGGAGTGTTTCTTTTATAAGTAACATTGATCATAGAGGCTAGATAATGTTGGGTTTCATTTGTACGAGTCTCTAATATATATATATATTAGAGAATTCCTCGCTAATTTCATTTAGAATCATGTTACATTTAGAAAAGGAAATCTGCCAAAGATCACCATTATTCCACTATCACAGTTACCGGATTTGTTGTCAGTTTACTCTAAATGGTACAACTTCGCCACATTTTCGATGCCATTTACTGTATGATCAGATTTCCGTATAGCTCGACAAAAGATAAGCCTCACACTTTATAATTAAACACAAACATCAATATTCTAATACGTAAATGTTGGAATTACCAATGAAGGCTCCAAGCTTCATAATCAATAGTACAAATATCAATCTCCCAAAATCATAGAATATTGAAATTACCTATTAGGTACTAATATATATATATATATATATATATATATATATATATATATATATATATATATATATATATATATATATATATATAAAACTTGGATTTTGGATATTGTAACAAAGGGAACTGAATTTATAATTTATGCATGTTGATACACAATTCAATTTTGATGTGCTATGATGCTTGATCTTCTTTATATGATTGATCGATAATCTGTCTCATCACATTTGAATGACGTTTTCCTAGTGCTAGTGCATCTTTTTCATTCGCAAGGTATTTCTGTTGAGTCATCCGCCACTTGAACATAGTGGCATCCATATCTGGACGATAGATGGTTTACTGGATTCTTCGGTAAGGAGATCCATAATGATGCCTAGGGTGAAATCTGCTGCAGGTACAAGCACCTTTTGCTACACCTCCCGGTTCACTAGATTAAACTGACAGAGATCTAAGCTTTGGTTCCTGGTCATGGGCGCTCGGTTCCCTCCTTTGTGTCCCATTATCTTACAAGCTCAACAAAATTTAGTAAATAAGTGGTAACCCATTATCTTACAAGCTCAACAAAATATAGTTAAATAAGTGGTAAAACGTTGAGGATGCTTCCAAAGGTACTAGGGGTAAAACAATTCAAGGGCATTTCAAAAGGTCTATCCCTCTGTAGGATTGTACGTCCTAAACATAAGTCTTTAGCGTCCCCTGAATCATGATTTTAGGGAGGTTTTATTCATTCCTGTGTCATTTGTAGTGGGTTGTAGGCATGGTTCAAAATTCTAGGTGACACCGATACGTATCAGTTTCGGAGGTCACATTGGTTCGATGCTTTGAATGTATATATATATATATATATATATATATATATACGTATCAGTTTCGGAGGTCACATCGGTTCGATGCTTTGAATGTATCTAGCAATATATATATATATATATTTTCATATGTATCGGACAATATATATCAATGTACTGTCCGGAACCGATGTGTATCGGACGATACACATTGGTTTTGGAGTTGGACGATACGCACCGGAAAACCGGGATTTTGAACCATGTTCGAACACTCACATTTTTGTAAAAAAAACACATGAAATTAATAAAGTTTACGAAGATATTTAATTTAATTCATTCTGTGTTTGATTAATTCTCTTAATTTATTATTTTTTTAGCAAAGTGGATGGTATTTTACAAACATTTGCAATCTATATGAAACCATTTGCAATACTAATAACAATAATAATAGTTTATTATTATTAGTTGTTTTCTTTGTTGATTGTGCTCCAAACTAAGGGATATCAGCGAAGATCAATTTTTAAAGAAATCTGGAGCTGGTGTTTTTTTTTTTTTTTTTTAAATTTTCTTTAAAATGTTTTTTTTTTTTTGCTTCTGAAGTGGATATTATTATTTCTCTTTGTGTGTTGAAGTCACTTATTTATTCCTGAATATAGTAGATGGCATTTTCCACATTTCTCCTTTCAATGACGATTCAGGGTGTAGATCGTTATATCTTTTGCAGGCTCATATATGGGTTGGACTACAAAGGAAACGTTTGTGGGAACAAGCATGCAAATCCGGATCTTCGTGAATTGGAGGTTCGATACTGGCTAAATTCCAACCAGGTTTACCAAAGCAGTCTCAAAAAGAGCCAGTTCAAGCTGGCTGATGCAAGGAGTATCTGCTTAATGGAATGCCCCACTGCTTCGGACGATGCCCTCAATTGGGTTTGCGATTATCCAGAGGGAGATATTCACCTCTCAGTGGATGACTGGATTGATAAGGACTATAACTATTTTGAGCTCCTTTTGCCAGAGATGAGGAACAGCTCTCTTCAACTGCAAGGTCCATGTTACCCCGTCATTTTCCCTAGCATAAATGGTAAGCAACAGAGGCTTTAGTCTGATGCATTTTACTTCTGATGTCAAGTTTTATGAGTCTTCTTGCTTAATTTGTATGGGTTTTATATAATAACGAAAAGGGTTAATGGGCCTAAGATAACCCCTCACTGTCCCACTTTTTCGGCCATGTGGCAGACTTTTTAGGCCAATCCAAATTGTCCAAGCGGCTAGACATCATATGAAGATATCCCAGCCAGAATAACTGCAAATCGGAGGGTTCAAACTTCAAACTATTCAATCTGGAAGTGTAATATGGACTGTTATTTATATCTAACATAGGGTTCACATTTAAGTGCTTGAATTTAATGGTACGAAATCTCCGACAACATATTTTTTTGGGCAGCATAAAGGTCATAAGATGTTCTGCCACTTGGATAACTTGGATAAGTAAAACTGTGCCACGTGGCACTATATAGCTTAAAAGTAAGAAGATGCGGGTTCTATGGTAGGCCTAAACTGAGGAAAGTCATCCCTAATGAAAGTTAGTGTTAACTGGAATCAGTCCCAGGAAGATGCCTGGGCAGATTTCTCATGCAGTTCTTTTTTCTTGTCCATTCGATTTTTCTTCTACTTGAGCATTTAGTCTTTAGATCATTTAGTTTCCCATCAAATTCAATGCTTCAGCAGGATTTGGAACAAATGGTCCAAATTCCAAACAAGCGTCTTCGAAATAGTAGCACACTGTACTTTTTTCTCGATCACATGCATGACATGTGTAGAATGGTATCTGTTTGCAATTTTTTGAAGCTGCTACTTTTCCGATACATAGAAAGCATGGAATTTGGATGATATCTTTTGTCCTCATTTAACAAATGCCTTCAAGAAGAAGTCTAGAATTATTTGTTTTTTTATTTTCAGTTTTCTGGAGCTGCCAATTCATAGCACACGCATCGAACATGTCTTTACGTCATTGGCAGGAGATGGGTGGAGTGAATATCATTGAAGACATTATAATAGATAAGTTTATTCACAAGGCCATCAATTCCCCATCAGCTGTTTTAAAGGTTGGAGAACATTTTGTTTGAATTCCCTACATAAAATTGGGTTATTTTACCCATTTTTTGTATATCGTAATTCTTGTAAATCTGCTAACAGAAGTAGTTAATAATTAAATTATGCATGTGAGGATTCTGAATTTACCTTCTTTTTTCCTTTCCCATGTTTCAAGTTAAAAGTGCGATGATCCTTGCTGCCTGATCTGTTCATAAACTTACACCCTTCTGTACTGCTCTGTGATCTGCAGAGGTATGTGGCTGATATTGGAAAGACATGGCCGGTATTGATTGTTTGTGGAGGAATATTGCCTCTTTTTTTGTCAGTGATCTGGCTGTTAATGATTCGATATTTTGTTGCTGGAATGACGTGGATAACAGTTATCCTCTTTAATGTTCTCATAATATCGATCACGATGTTTTTCTACAAAAAAGGTTAGAAATCTCTTACTTTGTCTTTTAATGCTATAATCTTATATAGGGAACGATCATTTGTGTTAGAAAAGCATTGAATCACAACTCAGATTCAAAATTTGAACTTGAATCATCTGCACATCACTTAGTCAACAGCCGTTCAACAAACTCCAGCACAACATCCACCTCAAAGATTTCCATAGAATCTCATACCTCCACTGAGCAGCTCTAGTCAACAACAACCTTCCAAATATTTCTCAAGAGAAATCTCAATGTGTTTCTATCTTGATAAGCATTATCAATATGTTGTAACTACTATAAGTAATGAATGAACTCTCTCTCACAAGTCATGAGATGAAGAGATTCTTTACATGGTATCAGAGCAACACCCGATCCATTAATCTCTAATTTCCTCTTTTATTTTCTTCTTTCTTCTTCACTTTTTCAAACTACAAATCCATGGCGTCTTCCTCATCGACTTCTTCAATCGATGCCTCTGCATCGTCTTCCTCGATTTCCCCTCTCCTACCATCACCCTCTCCCATCACCTCCCTACCAATCGAACTTGATTCCTCCAATTACTCCCTCTGGAAATCCCAGTTTATACCTCTTCTTAAAGCCCATGATCTTCTCGGATATACAAACGGCTCTACACCATGCCCACTACTCCATCTCCCAGTAGCAGCTGGAGCAACACCCTCTCTCAACCCAAGCTTCATTATTTGGCATAAACAAGACCAGCTTCTCTTAAGCTGGATCATTTCCACTCTCACCAAAGAAGCTCATACCCAAGTTATTGGCCTCACAACCTCCTACGACACCTGGATCATGCTTGAAAGCATTTACACTGCTCAATCTCGTGCCAAAGTGATGCAACTATGCTTTGAGCTACAGCCACTCAAAAAGGGATCTGATCCGATCACCAAATTCTTCAATCGTGCAAAGACGATTACACATCAACTGTCGGTTGCATCTCGACCCGTCCATGTGGATGATCTAATCCTCTACATCCTAGGGGGTCTCCCATCCGAATATGCTGCATTCAAGACCTCCATCTCCACTCGTGCTGAACCAATCTCTCTCACCGAGTTATTTGGTCTCTTACTCATTGAAGAATCCCGAACTCTCCATGAAACTCAATCTGATGTGGTCATCTCCGCTGCAAATGTCGCTCACCGACAACAAAACTCCTCACTAAGGCATCAACAACAACAGTTCACTCGTAGTTCTTGCGGCCGCGGTCGTGGACGTGGACATGGAAGATCATCCCATCCTCAATCCCCATCTCCTCAACAATGGATGACTTCTTCAAACAAACCAATATGCCAAATCTGTTATAAAGTTGGGCACATCGCAACAAACTATTACCACAAGCATGACGACGATTATGAACCGAAGGCTGCACATGCCTATAATATTCGTACTGAGCCTCTGCTTCCCACTCCAACTTGATACCCTGACTCGGGAGCTACACACCACATTACTTAAGATCTCTCAAATCTGGGCCTAGACACGGTCAAAATTGGCAATGGCTCAGGTTTGGATATCAACCACATCGGTTCCTCTAACCTCTCTACTCCTTCAAATTTTCGCTTGCAAGATATTTTATACGTCACTCACATTAAACGAAATCTTTTATCTGTGCAACGTTTTACTAAAGATAATCATTGTTTCTTTGAGTTTCACCCATCTTACTTCTCTGTGAAGGACACCCTTACGAGGAAGGAGCTCCTCCGCGGGCGAAGCCGTGAAGGTCTCTATCAACTTCAAGTGAATAAGGCCTCCTCCAATAAAAGTGCACTTCTCTCCACTGCGTCAGAGGCCCACCACTAGCACAATCGTCTTGGCCATCCAGCTTTTCATACTGTTCATCAAGCCATCTCCAAAATCGGCATCCCCAGTGTCTCTCAATCACCACGTCACATTTGCGAAGCCTGTCAAAGAGGGAAAAATCATGCATTACCATTCAAGAATACATCTGCTCATATTACTTCACCACTTGAAATTATCTATTCCGATGTATGGGGCCCTGCTCCAATTCCCTCTGTCAATGGACATTCTTACTATATTTTATTCATTGATGCCTTTAGCAAATTCACATGGTTGTATCCGATTGTTAAAAAATCTGATGTTTTACCCACCTTTGTTAAATTTCACAAGTTTGTTGAGCGTTTATTTGATCGGAAAATAAAATATATTCACACTGATTGGGGAGGAGAATACCGTGTGGTATCGAAATACATTGAAACGTGTGGCATTGGTCATTGAGTATCATGTACTATGAATGCCCTTTGTTTGATTCCAGAATGGCTTAAATATATTTCATAAAAAAAAAAAAAAAAGAAGGGCTTAAATATCGCTAATTGCTCTGACCATTAGCAAAGTTCAGAAATGATCAAAATAAAGTTTCTATTGTTGAACTGATAAGCGAAGTCATGCAGATACATGATATAATCAAATATTATTAAATTATTCTCATAGAATGGTGTAAGAAAATTTCCAAACATCAACTATGATAATTCCTAACTCTTTATGAAAGTGGAGAGTTTTAATTCACTACTCCCAGTTTGAATTAGCCGAAGAATTTTCATGACTACTTCTCTAGACAGTACTTTTTTTTTTTCACTTCCTCCTATATGAACTATGAAATGATAACCAGGCTCATCTTTTTAATTCTTATGTGAAACATTAAATTTCAATCAGAGTGTCTCTCTAATTAAGCCCATGCGAGTTCACATGATCAGTTTGTTTATACTGAAGGTCTTTCATTAACCTTTCAATCAAATGGGTTCAGTGGTTGAGCTCGCCATTGCATGATACTCAACTTCAGTTAAACAGAAAAAAGTATCCCACCTTTACTTTTATAGTGGATCAGATTTCTCTCCTTACAAACACGCCCCATATATATATATATATATATATATATATATATATATATATATATATATATATATATATATATATATATATAGTGGAATCTTTACTCACCCATCCCCAATATCAGACTATCGGTCTAGGCTGCAATGTCAAGTCAGGAGTTTCAAGCCAGAAATAATCTTATCCCTGAATACCCTTTGTTGCATCTGAGTCTTATATAAAAACTGCTCCTAAATGTGGTTTTCTTTGAATAGTATGAATTGATCTATCAATGCAAAAATTCAATGATGATGGTCAGTCAACCCAACAAGGGTATGCAAACTTATGTCTCGTAATAACCAATTATACATGATTGCCCAGAACTCAATAATGAGATGAACCATCCAGTAGTTCCCTTTCTTACATCATTAAGTTTTAATTTTATTTTACTAGAACAATTTACAGTCATATCCAAGAGACATTATAACTCAAAAGTAAGTTACTAAAAACTCGAACGAAGAGGTTGCTTTTAACCATAAGGCCTAAAGGTTCAAACAAGTAAATAGCGGATAAATTGTAGGGAAAAAATCCCTTTTTAAGGCTAGACATTGTCAACATGATCCCCACAATAGTTGACATGTAGTCTACGAATCAAGTACCTGTATAGAATGGGTAAACTTTAATTTCTATAGGATTAATCCTTATAAAATGCGTGAAGGATTAACCCTGGAACTCTAGAGCCTCACACTGTGCTCATATCCTGATTAAAATTTTTAATCAATAATCAAAGGAAATTGTAGGACAAAAAAACATCAGTAGCCTCCTATAACTGGTTAAGCAAAGCTTCTCCAACAACTGCTGGATCAACTGAAAAAGAACAGGGCATAGCAGGAGACAAGGATGCAATTCAAATTGTCCATCTTAAACCCTCTCACGGCATGACTGTTAGCCAAATCATTGGCCTCCCTAGGAACATGGGAGCAAGAGAAGACCCCTTCATTTCTTATCTCCTTGATCTGTTGAATGAAACAACTAAATAGAACTACATACTCCAGCAGTAGTTGCCCATTGTGATCCCTCATGACCGTGGTTGCCTAAGGAGCAGCCATTAAAATTAAGTTTAGGCCAGACCACAGGAGGTGGACTCTAAGCCGCCGAAAGATCCTTTTACTCTTGTCCAATGCCACACACTCAAACAAGTTTATTCTCAAACTATCCCCTTCAACATCCTTACCAGTTTTGTGGGCTAGGGCCAGGAGATTCAATCAGCTTAAGATCAACTAAGGCTCAAATGTGTGCAAGTTGAATGAGGTGGATCGACTCCAATCCTTTCAAACTCAATTCTGGCAAAATTTAGAAGTTCAATCCCTCATGAGTTACTCATGTAGATGGTTCGAATGGTGGTTCAAAATGGAGTTCGAACCTGATCGAATAGTGCATCTTCACGATGTGACTCAGTTCCACTGTAATGGTTGTAGACTTGATCTACTTCTTCCAGTCATACAAGTGAATCGACTCAATAGAGTCATTCTCAGATAGTAATTTGTTCGTTCTTTTTTCAAAACTGCTCTTATCTTGATCCCGGCCACCATCTTGTTAGAGTTCAACAAGTAGTCATGCTCCTTTGGTTATCCCATTCAATAACCATGATGATTTGGTGCTCGTTGAAACCATGATTCCAGAATGGTCATCTAACCATGGGTTAAAGTAGCTTCCCTAATGTGGAGTAACCAAATAATCTTCTCTTTGATGTCGAATTTCAGCCTTCCATAAGACGCTCATCCCACTGTGGGATCGATCCCACCCCGCTAAATGAGAGTTAGCTGAACCACTTTCCATCCCTTTTTCAAAATTTTTCATTTCCTTGATCCAACAACTTCTATTCCCAATAATACTTAGGTTACCAAGATCCTTGATTTCAAACTTCTAAGTCCTGAGAACTTAGCTTTATTGATGGATTCTCTTTGTTACATTGAAGCTAAAAGCTAAATCCCTGAAAAGATGGCGGGGGGGGGGGGGAGGGGACAAGGCTCCAAAGCAATAACCTAAACTGTCTAAATGGGCCTGAGAAACACTGGACAAAAGCTCTCCTATGGTAGAGGTAAAACATTAACCACCCTGAAAAGTTTGAAGAATTAGTGCCAAATAAAAGCCAATTACTACAGTGAAACAAAAAAAATAATCTACCAACTCGTCAGTACAATTAAACGCCTTTATAGAATTGTAAACTTTTATTTATAAAGATTCAATCCTTGTTAAATGCCTAAATAACTAACCCTAGATTTTGCATTAAACTGAACAATGTGCTCCAGTATCACTTGAAGTTCTGAAACCAGATTTCGTGTTAAACTGAATTTTCTTTCAATAAATTGAAATGTGATGATGCACATTGCACTTGTACAATCTATATAACAGTGTTCGACACAATTAATCTTACTTTGTATGCCGCTTGCCAAAAGTTCAGTGGTGAACCCATTTGACACTCCGCCTCCCCTCTAAACACCTACAAGGCATTGAAGTCTTTTATTTTTAATTTTTATTCTGTTGGCCCCTCTTAACTCAAGTTATCTGTTAGTGTATATCTGTAAGCACATCCATTTTGTGTTCTCTTTGCTAGCCTATCAATTTCAAGGGGGGAAGTTGGAAATGTCTCTTGTTCACATTGATTTAGGGTTCTCTGCTTTACCAATTTCATAGGGAGATGTTTAAAAAGCCCCGTTGTGCACTTGGTTTCCATTCAGATAATCTATTGAAGAGAAAGTTGAATACTGGAGACAGTGTTTTGAAAGTCAGCTGGGGCAGGCGCCCAGGCTGATTGGGTCCCCAGCATGGGTCAAAATACCGGTTTTCCGGTACGTATCGTCCGGATCTCTCGGACGATACATACCGGGTATCGTCCGATACATTCAATGTATCGGCGATACATTGAATGTATCGGTTTGATACATTCAAAAAATCGTTTTTTTTTTTTTTAAATCCCAAAAAATCTGAAAAATTATATTTATTTATTTTGTATTTATTTCAACTATTTTTGCTTTTATTTTTGACATATTTGATGCATTATTTAGATGAATATATAAGTAAGATGCCTATTTTGTAACTTAACCCAAGTCACATGCCTATTTTGTAACTTATTTTTGTCTTAAGATCACATTTTTGACTTAATGTAATAGATCTTCTAACATTATGTTCGATCAGCTGATCACATGCCTATTTTATTAACAATATTTCATAATTTGATCGACGCAGACACGCATAAAGTAAATTACAATATATATTGACAAAAATAAATTATATATTGTCAAAAATAATAGCTATGTAGATAAAAATAAGTTTAATTGTACATGAAAAACTTACTTTAGAGCCACATTGAATTTCGTGGTGGTTCTTGGCCCTCATGATCATCGTCATCATCATGTGAGCTTTGCCTTTGCCTATACTGTTGCCCATATTGATACCCATGATTATATGTGCCCCCTTGAAACTGAGGCTCAGTGTAGTACGTAAAGGCCGGTCCTCCAAAAATCTGACCAACGAAGTCATATGGCACCGAATAGGTTTGTTGTGGCTGGTAGTATGGGTTACTAGTTCTTTGAATCTTGATTTTGCAACCGAATCCCCAAGCTAGAAGTCATATAACCCATATCCCATCTTGTGGTGGTGGTGGTGTTTGATATGATCCCACTCCTCTTCCTTCAACCCCTCCCATTTTAAATGTAGGAGTGTCGAACTGTGTTAACGGCGTCGAGTCATCGTCCCATGCCCATATCTCTATAAGGATCAGAGGTACCAGCTTCCTCCCCTCCACCACTAGTGCCAACATCCCCTCCACCATCATCCTCACCACTCCCATCATCACTCGGTGCGTTTAGTCGATCCAATCCAACCAATGAATGACGATTCAATCTTCTTTCCGTGGTTGGGAAGCTTCTGCTCACTTCTCTTTCAAAGATTGTCCAACCATTCAGTGCTCTCACTATCCAAGACTGGCTCTTCTCTCTCTTCGATCCATTCATTCAAAGGGTCATCCTCCTCGAATATATAATCCAACTGGATGGGATCAAAATAATCACCGTCTGCAAGGTAGAATATGATAGATGAATTAGTATAATATGTAAGTAAGACTTCATATAATTGAGGATCTAAGACTTCATGTAATTGCTTACCACGGTTGGTCCTCTGTATATTCCTGACCCTTAATCGCATGTTGTAGTGGCAGTAAACTAACTTTTACAATCGGTCCATAGTTAGTCTATTCCTTGTCTTAGTATGAATGAGAGAGAAAGTGCTCTAATTCGCTCATGATTGGACGAGGAACACGTTTGCGACAATACTCTCATTGCTACCCGCCTCAATATCGGACCATCACCTCCATAATGCATCCACCAATCAGCGGGTTTGTCGTGTTTAATTTGGGATTGCGCCAACGGGGTCCCAAATGACCCATGTCTCTTGCGAAACATGTCAATCTATAAAGATGAAACACAGTAAGGCACATATCAATAAATAGATGATAATATCACATGACATTTGACTTATTACTTATAAGGTATGATACTATGATCACTCACATCTCTTATGGCTTGGCCTTGGTCCGCCAACTCAGGGAGCATTCTTTGGATTACATTGAGCAAACCGGTATACACTTCATCGATTGTCGCTAGCTCAAGCGTCGCGATAATCGAAGGTGGATTCAAGTAGTGCTACACAAATATGAGCAATTTCATCAATATATGAAAATAATGAATAAATAAATAAAAATCACTACATAATTGTGCAACATGTTATACCTGCTGCATGCAAGTACTGGTGAAATTGTGCATCCCACCTCTTGTCGATAATCGCCCAGTATCGTTTATATTTTGTAGGGCATTTGGTCTTTATAGCCAATTTTGCTTTATCCATTGACTCATAAACGTACCCTATTGTTGGTTTGTCATCACCATCAACCAATCTCAACACTTGCACCAACGAGGTAGTGGCGCGATCGTGGTCATACGCCCAAAAGCTGCGTCTTTGTGGTCAAATTCAAAGGTCAAGCTAGTCTCTTCGGAGTCCTATTTCATGTTGATTCCATTCTTCCGACGACACCATGCTTTTCACTCACGCCTATATCTAGCCAAACTCTGTAGGCTAAGAACGTGTTGCAAAACGTAATCGCGGAGCAACTCATTGTTCGTGAAGGCTCTCATTAAATTGACCACTGTACGTACAAGTAGGAAGTAATCGTTCTTCCCTTTTGAATAGTTGCACGTGCCTTGCTTCTTTCCTAAATCTCAAGAATGAGGTCCACGCATATGTGCGCACACGAGGTCCAAAGACAGTGGCGTCTCTTCGCCATTAGTTTTAATCCTGACTTTGTAGTTTGCACGTTATTGTTCGCTACACCAAGACAACCTCTCCAACCTCATGAACTACCATATCCATTAGTTTAAAGAGGTAGTCGGCCTCTTTACGTGTCAGAAGTATCAATCGATTTCAAAAATCTATCGTCCGGATCATCAGTAAACCAAAAGTTTATCAAGCTCTTCTTTGTGGGACCAGTCCATCCATCGCACATAATTGTGCAACCTCTCTCATCCCATACATCCTCAAAGCTCTGTACATAGGCAGTTATCTCATCGTACTCATCTGTTAGTAAGGGCCCAGATATCTCATATGGAGAAGGCTTTTTAACTCCTGGATCAACTTCTGCACTTGTATCAATCATGCTTTTGAAGTACGGCGAGTCTGCTACTTGGCTCGGAATGTGGTTGTATATAAAAAACTTGGCAATGGATTTTCCAAGCTTCTTCCCCATTTTTGCAAGTGAGATTGCACTCAATTTGGTTTGTTTGGAGCTTTCAGTGCGATACATGAATGGATCCATGAAAGTAGTCGACCTCTAGTAGGACGACTATAATCCCTCCCAGATGTCACGCAACCCGATCAACATCCTCATCAACATCAACAACATGTGGCCTATGACTAGATCCACCACCGGTAGCAGGCATGGATGGACCCCTCAACCTGGACCGAAACCGATAATCGGCTTCTTCCTGATCTCGACGCTGTTGTGCTTCCCTAGCACTCTCTCTGTGACAGCCCGGATTTCGACACCCCGAAACCCGTGCCATCAGGACGATCATCTTGACCGTGCCCTTTAGCTAAGCACGGAACACTGGTATATCAAGCATAAAAAAGTATAATAAACGAAATTGCGGAATTTAAATCTATATTAATTAACTCTCCAAAAGACAGTTCTACCCTCATGCCTCTACATGAATGGAGAACCGATCCGAACCATCGATGATAGCAATCATCACGGATGGTTCGTCCCAAAAGAATAATCCCAACTCCTTATATACATGATTTTAAACAAAATAAAGGCTTGACATACCAAGCCGTACAAAATCTCTCCAAAAATCTCTCAAAGTGGCACAACGGAGTCCTCTAGAAGAAGTCCTCTGGAGGTGGCTCCAACTCTTCGCTGGCCGCAAGGTCCGACTCACCTGGGTCAGCGTCTCCTGAAGCCTCGGCAGCTGCTAGTAGTGGACCTGCGACGTATAGTCTATAGGGTGAGCTACATCCTAGCTCAATAGGGAACAAACACAGTTGAACATATAAATTATGACTCACATATATTCCATGATATGCCATGCATGATGTGTCTATGCAGTTGTTGATGAAAACAGTTAAAAAGCATTTCATTTTTACTGTTCATTACTTGTGTTTTCATTTAATCATGAACGATGCTGAAAAGGCCTAAAGCAAAACTTAAACTTTCAACTTAAGTAATCCCCGAGCAATATAGCATCGAGCCCCGATGAGCTACCCATCATCGTCATCTATATAGACAGTTTTAACCGTATTCCCTGGGAATACAAATAGTACCCAAGCCCTTTCCCTGGGATTGGTGGCGGGGTTTCACTTGTCTCAATCAACACCCCTGGGGTGTGCTTACTATGTACGGATAAGCCTCCGCACTGGCCTACGGTTTCGCCGCCGTATCGGTCACGGATATCCTGCCGTGTCAGTCGTGGATATCCCGCCACGTCGGTGGGGTAACCTATCAAACCTCAAATAACAAAAATATCGGTGCCTTACATATAGTTATTCACCGTGTAAGTGTGCTATCTTATATCAGTTAGGCCCTATCAAACATGATTCAATCTTGGATACATCCCTGGGATGTATCCATTTACTTGCATCACACCTGATGCTCTTATCTCTTTACTTCTTCATCCCCTGGGGATGGCTCATTATGATTACTCTTATGGATGTCACACACACACACTTTTCACAAATTCTTAAGAATTAAACATTTGAATTGAAGTCTATATCACTACATACATGCTCTTGTAAAATAAAGTACATGTTCAAGGTGTTCCCTACCTCAAGTCTTCATTTGATCAATGCATCAAGGTCCCACGTGGCTCCTTGTGCATTAGTTCACACGTACCACCTATGGTACCACATAACAGGTGAAACACATCACAAAGGATGCAATAAAGAAGGTATAAGACCCTCCAAGAATCTTAAAGTCAAACCCAAAAGTCAACATAATTTATCTCAGTCGATTAATCGAATTCCAAAATCGCTTAATCGAAGGTCAATATCGATTAATCGAAGTAAATTCGATTAATCGAAATTCTCTGTTTCGCAAAGTCGATTCTCAATTCGAGTAGTCGAGTTTTCATTCGATTAATCGAATCCTAATTCGATTAATCGAAATCCTCTGTTTCGCAAAGTCGATTCTCAATTCAAGTAGTCGAGTTTTCATTCGATTAATCGAATCCTAATTCGATTAATCGAAATTCTCTGTTTCGCAAAGTCGATTCTCGATTCGAGTAGTCGAGTTCCTAAAATCGATTAATCGATCCCAAATCGATTAATCGAAAACTGAAATCGATTAATCGAAATCCCATTTCGATTAGTCGGTTTTCCTCAAGCCATTTCCTCCAACCCCTGGGGTCCACTGGAGGTTCCCAGTCGATTAATCAATATCCAAATCGATCAATCGAAATTCCAGGTCGATTAATCGAACTCCAATTCGATTAATCGAAATCGGGGTCCTCTGACCCTTCATCTTCCTGGCCAATTTCGATTAATCGAAATTGTCAGATTCAGCCCCTTTCGAGCTGTTCTTCCCAATCTTCTTCCATACTTTTTCCTCTATTTTTCTAAGCCATTATCCTATGATTCTAATAATTTTCAACTACAACTTAGCCTCTACGATCTATGTATTTTATTCACAAAATTTTTTACCTTGAATCAATCTCAAATTGATTTCAAATCAAATGGTTGGAAGGCTAGGGTTCCAGCTTTGCTTTTAGCGGATCCCAGGCGTCGAATCCGGCGTTTATTGCTTGAATCTCCCTTCCTCAACTAGCATTCACTCCTTGCATTAATCACCCTCTTTACTTTCTCTCTCTCTTCTTTACTCCTCTCTCAACAACCCAAAAACACACATTTAGGGTTATTAAACCCTTTTATCTCCCTCCTAGTTTGTGTGTTGAGCACATGCACCTCAATAGGTGTATGTGACTTTAGATTTTCAACACACATCACCATGCTACACAAAACATCACATCACATTCACTCATCACACTCTATGCTAATTATCGAACTCCTAATTGGTCAAACCTGTGACCGATCGGGCACGGATCCCGAGGTCATAGTTTAGCGTGATTTTTCGGGCTATTACATCCTCCCCACCTTGGGAATTTTCGTCCTCGAAAATAACCCAAGGTTTGTCTGTCTGGGTCACTCCCCCCCCCCCCTCCCCACACTCTCAGGTGAGGTGGTCGAGTAGACCTAGATGCATTCAGATAATTACAAATACCAGCATAGGATTGAAATTTGACGAAATGGAACAATCTAGACAAAAATGGTTGATTTGTATTTATAATTGAAAATTTTTACAATGCCAAATGAGTTGGCGTACAAAAGAAATCTACAAGTATACAATCAAAATGCAAAAGTAAATACAAGACTCAGACAGTCCCCTCGTCAGGCTGGTCGGGTACTACTACAGGAGCGGATGTGTCTGCTGGAGCTGACTGTGGCTGTGGTGGTGGCGACTGTGCTGGCTGGGTGGTCGGCTGTGGCTGCGGCGTCTCGGTCGGCGGAGTGGATGTAGATGTGGAAGGAGCCGCGTCTGCAGTGGTGGGATGGAAGACGGGTCCTCGATGGAAGGCGGTGCGTCCAGCGGTCCACTCCTCCTCCTGGGCGAGGTAGCGGCGGTAGTTGGTAGGATAGATGTGGCGGAGGGTGTGAAAGAGTAGGAAGTCCATCCTCCGGTTCATCCTCTCGTTGTTGGCCTCTATACGGGCCAACACCTCCTCGATGGCTCAGCCAGGATGATGCGCACGCCAGTAGGATGAGGTGGGTGTCGCGTGAGTGGGCGGTGGCGTCGGTGAGGCCGCGGTGTGGGAGGAACCTCTCCACGGATGGCTCGGTGGGGATAGTGTGCCCCACCCACTGCAGGTAGGTCCCGCCGAGGTGGTGGGGTGGTGGAGGTGCCACTGTCGCCATCTTGTCGTTGGGTGGAGCGGACCCGAGCCAGAGGGTCCGCTTTAGAAGATTGTAGCTACGGGTCCATGAAGACTTCGTAAACGTCTTCATGCGATCCGTAGCCCTCACCTCGTTAGGCGAGATGCTGTAGGAGGGCTCGTCGGAGTAGCACTCCAACATGCTCGAGATGAGCCAGCATACCTGATCTTCTCCTTGGGCGCATGTTGCCCTTCATCGCTTTTCCTTGATGTACTTCATCCCTTCTAGGATGACTAAAGTAGCATCAAACCATCTACCACGTATAACAATAAAGTGCATGTTGCACTTTGTCCATGCGCTCGGTGTCGTGGCGCATCGGGTAAAGGTTGCACTTTATCACCGAGTCGAGCATCCACATATAGTGTGGAAGGTCAACCCTCTTGATGGAGGAGCCCGACCCCTTTTTACCATTGGTCATGCGGGTCATGACCTCCTCGAATCGAGGGTCCTCCTCGAAGGGTGGGAATAGGGTGGTCTCTGGAGTGAAATCGAGGTAACACTCGAGTACCTCGTGGATGTGACGACGAGTGATCGTGTATAGACGACCCTCGATCTTGGTCAAAATACAATCATCGGTAGGGCCATCGGTTAGCCCTTGGTAGAACAGTCTAACCAATCTAGGGTAGTATGAACCCCGGATTGGTTTGAGAACGTTGCCGAGGCCGACATTATTGAGGTAGTTTCGAGCCCATTGGGTCTCGCCCGGCACATCGGGATCGGTGAATAGGGTAGGGTCGATGACGTACTCGACCTCAAAGGTCTTGGCCGCCCACCATTCGTTTGGTTGTATTACATTAGTGGGTGGTGGGGGCATGGGGGTGGACTCGCGGGAAGACTTCACAGTGACGCGCTCGTCGAACCGAGGTGGTCTCCGATGCGTCGATGATGGAGTCCTCACCGGCGATGGGGTAGATGGTGGTGGTGCGGCGTTCTTACGCCTAACCCAAGAACTTAGAAGTCGCCTTCTTCGAAGATAATCGGGTTTTGGGCGGCATTTTGGGTGAAATAGGACGAATCTAGGGTTTTTAACTAACTCAAATTGAAAGAAAAGCGGAAATCTAGGGTTTACCTTAGGTTTCGAAGGCGGATTCTGCTTAATCAACTAAGATCCAAACCCTAGACCACTCGATTGGTTGGAGAAGAAGGAGAAGATGAAACGCCCAAAATCCCAAGCAAGAAAAATTTTGAATGGGAAATGAAATCCCCAATTTTTATATATATAGGCCTCGGCTCGATTAATCGAAATTCTGTTTCGATTAATCGAAATTCAAAACTAGGTTGTGCCAGAAATCGATTAATCGATTTCCCAAATCGATCAATCGAAAGTTAAATTCGATTAATCGAAAACATTTCGATTAATCGAAATCGTATCCGTTTAAAAATTTAAGTTTTTGAGCTCACTGGCGCGAGCTAGTCGATTAATCGAAATCCATTTCGATTAATCGAAAATTCAAAATCGATTAATCGAAATTTACTTCGATTCGAAATCGTGTAGTAACTTCTATATTTTCAGAATTCATTAAGTATTCGATTAGTCGAAATCCATTTCGATTAATCGAAATTTCAAAATCGATTAATTGAAATTCACTTCGATTAATCGAAATCGTCTATCTGACTTCAATTTCTTCCAAGTCCCATAAGTAAATCGATTAATCGAGATTCCGCCGATTAATCGAATCAATATCGATTAATCGATTCTCAAAATCGATTAGTCGATCCCAAATCGATTAATCGAGATTCCAACTCGATCAATCGAAATTTGCCTTCTATGTATATTCTAACTCTCCTTTCAATTTCCAGTCACTGGTACATGCCAGTCGACTAATCGAACAAAATCGACTAATCGAAATTCCAAATCGATTAATCGATTTGAAATTCGATTAATCGGTTTTGCCCAATTTCTGCAGAATTTCAATCTCTTTGTTTCTTTGATTTCTTTTTGGTAGTTTATGACATCAAGTGGTTCTTCCATAGAGTTGTATATACTTGATCATGTACATATAATTCTGTTCCTCAAATCAGATTGGATCAAATTTTCCATTGAATTACACGTATAGTGGAGATTTCACAAACATGTTTGTGGTTTATACTGAATTCTCACGTCGTTGGAAACAAGGCTGGATATTGTTCTTTCACATCGGCCTCTCGTTCCCAAGTAGCCTCTTCTCTAGGATGATTATTCCACCGAACAAGCACTAAGGGAATCACTTTAGTGCGCAGTACTTGTTCTTTTCGATCCAAGATTTCCACTGGTTCCTCTATCATGCTCATGTCCTCACACATCTCTATAGGTTGCTTTCCTAATACATGAGACGGATCATTCACGTACTTCTTGAGCATTGATATGTGAAAAACATTATGTACTCGATCAAACAGCGGTGGTAAACCAATGCGATATGCAACTTCACCTACTCGTCCCAAAATTTCAAATGGTCCAACATAACGTGGACTTAACTTCCCTCTCTTGCCAAATCTCATTACACCTTTCATAGGTGACACTTTCACAAACACATGCTCGCCCACTTTGTAGTCAACACTAGTCCGCTTCATGTCGGCGTAACTTTTCTGTCTACTCTGTGCTGTCTTCAACCTTTCTCTGATAATTCGAACGACGGTAGCGTTATCTTCAAGTAGTTTCGGTCCTAATACAAATTTCTCACCTGTTTCCTCCCAATTGAGAGGTGACTTGCATCGTCGTCCATACAGAGCTTCATACGGTGCCATGCCAATGCTCGCTTTCGTTTGGCTGTTATTATATGCGAACTCGAGCATCGGTAGATACTCATCCTAGTATCCTTGCATATCAAGCATGCATGCCCTGAGCATGTCTTCTATTACTTGATTTACTCGCTCTGTCTGCCCATCAGTTTGAGGATGGAAAGCTGAACTAAAGTCTAGTCGTGTTCCCATTCCTTCTTGAAATTTCTTCCAAAACTTGGACGTATATAGTAGATCACGATCTGAAACTATGCTGCTTGGAATACCATGTAATCTTACAATCTCCTTCATGTATAAATCTGCCACTCTTCCTGCTGTATATATGTATTATCAAAAGTGTGACAAAAGTCGCTGATTTGGTCAATCGATCTGACGACCCAAATGGCATTGTGTCTTTTGGCAAGACGGGTAATCCAACAATGAAATCCATTGAGATCGATTCCACTTCCATTACGGTATTGGTAAAGGTTGCAATAGTCCGGCAGATGCCTATGATCAACCTTCACTTGGCGACAAGTTAAACACCGTGACACGTGCTCACCACGCCTTGCTTTCCTCTCCACCGAGTTCTTTTCAAATCTTGGTACATTTTGGTGCTACCGGTGGATAGCATAATTTGACTTATGGGCCTCATCAAGAATCGTTCGTCTTAGATCGGCATTGTCGGAATGCATGCGGCCTTTAAACAACAAAGAACCATCTTCTTTTACTGAGAAGTCCGACCTGATGCCTTCACTTACGCCTTGATGAATTTTTGTTAATCTGGGATCTTTCATCATAGATCGTGGATATGCTCAAATATCCGCTTTCTTGATATATTAGCCAAAAAGGATCCGGTGTCCTTTGACTCAATGTTAGCATCATAGAATGCCGGGTCTTCCAATAATTTCCATCGGTGCATACCCAAAATCAAAAAGAAGCTAAGCGAAATTTGAACCTTTTTGAGCTCAATGCATCGGCTACTACATTACGCCTTGCACGGATGGTATTGTATGGAGCAATCATAATCCTTGAGGAATTCCATCCACTGTTTGTCTCATGTTGAGCTCTTTACGTATGCGAGATACCGGAGGCTCTGATGACCGGTGAAAATTTCAAATGTTTCAGCATACAGGTAGTGTCTCCAACTTTTCAGCGCAAAAATGAGTGCTGCCAGTTCCAAGTCATGAGTCGGGTAATTTTCTCGTGTTCTTTGTTGTCTTGATCCGTAGCTATCACCTTCTTGTGTTGGTTGAGCACACAACCAAGGCCATTGTATGATGCGTCATTTGTACACGGCGTATCCTCCTTTCTGAAGGAATCGCTATCTTTGGGCGAAGTGAGTCTCGTTTGAGTTCTTGAAAACTCTTCTCGCATGCCTCACTCCACTCAAACCTTGAATCTTTTAATTATCGACTTTGTGAGAGGTCCCGATATCTTTGAAAACCCCTCAGCGAAGCGTCGATAATAGCGCTAAGCCCAGAAAACTTGGACATCGGTCAGTCTTTGGTTGCTCCCATTTAACTCTTGCTTCTATCTTTTTGGATCTCTGGTGACACCATGCTTTGAGACGACATGTCCCAAAAGCTAACCTCTTCCAACCAAAACTCACACTTCTTTGAGTTTGGCGTACAATTAGTGTTCACGTGGCGTCAGAGAGCAATCCTCAAATGTTCTTCGTGTTAGTCTTGGATTTGGAGTATATCAGTATATCATCAACAAACACTACGACGCAGGAGTCCAAGTGTGGTTTAAACACTCGGTTCATCAGATCCATAAACGACGCCGGAGCATTTGTCAATCCAAACGGCATCACAAGGAATTCATAGTGTCCATACCGTGTCCGGAAAGCTGTCTTCTGAATGTCCTCAGCTTTGACTCGCAACTGATGATACCCAGATCTCAGGTCGATCTTGGAAAAATACTTTGCTCCTTGCAGTTGGTCGAATAGATCGTCAATTCTAGGCAAAGGGTAGCGGTTCTTCACAGTGAGTTTGTTCAATTGTCGATAGTCAATGCATAGCCGCATTGACCCATCCTTCTTCTTGACAAACAAGACCGGTGCTCCCCATGGAGACACGCTCGGTCTAACAAACCCCTTGTCCATAAGTTCTTGTAGTTGTTCCTTCAATTCCTTTAACTCAGCGGGAGCCATTCTATAAGGTGCTTTCGAAATAGGCTCCGTTCCTGGTGCTAAGTCAATGGCGAATTCTACTTCTCTTTCTGGAGGTAATCCAGGCAATTCCTCTGGAAACACGTCAGCGAAGTCTCGACATTCTTTTCTTCCTTGTCCTCCTTTAAGAAAGCTAAGTATCCACTGACCCTTTCGATCATCTTCTCGCCCTTCTTCTTTGAGATCAATGGCATGATGGACGACCTCACTCCTTGAAACCGAAATGATCTTCTTGTGTTGGGTGCGAAGATGACTACCTTGTTCTTTCGATCGTTTGCACAATCTGTCAAGGATCACATCAAGCCCTTGCATGTCTACCAGTATCAACTGCGCTTCTAATTCATGCACTTCTAAGTCTCGAACTGCTACAATGATGGATATGCAAGCTAACTTCGTGTCTACTAACTCTCCGATTGAATAGACACGAGATAGACGAAATCAACGTCTAACAATCTTCATCTTCTTGGCAAAACGTGGAGTGACGAATGAGTGGGTAAACCCTGGGTCTATCAACACTCGAGCGTCATATCCACCGAAGCATCCTTTTTCATATATATTTAGTGTACCTATAGTATACATACATACAATAATTTACACATCAATTTACACTCTTAATTCACATACAACTTTTTGTATTGAGAAAAAAATCTATATAATTTCTAATGCATGCTCCTTCTCTATCTAAGATTTTAATGAAATGGAAATTTTCTTTAATTTAAAAAAAAAATCTCACCTTGGATGACGTCATGCACGTTCCCTGCTTCTGACGATCGACAGCTCTCCCTGGACGATCGGTTTCCTTGCTTGAATTGGTCGTGGTGCTGCAACTGAAACCGTCTTTCTCTTATCCGTCTCGGGGCAATCCTTGATCAAGTGGCCCACCTTGCCACATGAAACAACCCCTAGTTCCCGATCTACATACCATCTCCTATGAGGCTTGCCACACTTTGCGGAAGTCTCCGAGGTGCAAGAAAAAAGCGACGAGAACCCCAGTGTGATAGTGCGCCAGAGACATGGCAGGGCTCTCATAGCGAATAGGTCTCCCCGACGCAAGTAATGGAAACCTCTGTTGGTGTTGTTGTTGTTGGGACGGTCTTCCGAAACCCCCTTGGAAGTGTGGTCTCTGATTCTGGGCCATGAACCTCAGCTTTTTGTTCACCGGTTGTAGTGCCCCGATCTTCCTTGTTCATTTCCTCCTCTGTTGCTCTCTCCGTCTATATCTATTTGTATTTTCTTCTTCAACCACTAGTGCTTTACTCATGACCTCTTCATAGGTCCTCATGAAATGGAGCTACGCCTCCCTAACTTCGGGCTTCAAACCTTCTTGAAACCTCTTGGACTTCATCACTTCAAGAGCGACGAATCCGAGCAAGCAGACGCAAGTCGAGAAACTCTACCCCATATTCTCACCTTGTCATCCTCCCTTCACTAATTGTAAAATTGTATCTCAAGTCGGTTCCTCACCACTCGAAAATATTGTTTGTTGAACTCCTCAACAAACTCCTCCCAAGTCCAAGGCAACTCTGGGGTCTCCTGAGCCCGAGTCCGTATCACGGACTTCCACCAAGGCCCAGCCTCCCCATCCAACATGTAAGCTGCCCATCTCACACTCTCATCTTTCGTGCATGTCAGCACGCTAAAGACTTTTTCCATCTCCATTAGCCAATTTTCAGCGGCCATTGTGTCAGCCTGCCCAGAAAATGAAGGAGGTCTCATCCTCCTAAACTCATGATGAGGGGTGCAACAACGCAGTCCTACAGTGGTGTAGGTGGTCGCCGTTCTCTGATGCATGAGCTGCAAAGGATGCGGCTTGTTGTGCCATGGCAGCTGCCATAGTCTCCATAGTGTGCATCATCCTTTGTCGCTCTTCTCTATCTTCTTGTCTTTCTCTCAATCTTTCTTGCTCTCTTAGATCTTGATCCTGATGATCTCGATCCTCTTCATCCCGCTGTCTACTACTACTGCCCCCTGGGGCCTCAGTACCTCCTAAAGGCACTCTATTAGTAGGAGAGATGTAATCATCTCCACTACGTAGACTCCTCCTCGTGGCCTCCCTTGGTCGCCTCTTCCTCTAGATGACATTTCATGCATTTGAAACTAAAGTTTCGTTAGCGAAGCCCTATGTTCGACGAAGAACCCTTGTCGAATTGCTAAAAAGAAAATAGCTTTGATACCATGTATTGACTGGGATTTCTAAGATTCAAACCCGTGCCATCAGCACGATCATCTTGACCGTGCCCTTTAGCTAAGCACGGAACACTGGTATATCAAGCATAAAAAAGTATAATAAACGAAATTGCGGAATTTAAATATATATTAATTAACTCTCCAAAAGACAGTTCTACCCTCATGCCTCTACATGAATGGAGAACCGATCCGAACCATCGATGATAGCAATCATTACGGATGGTTCGTCCCAAAAGAATAATCCCAACTCCTTATATACATGATTTTAAACAAAATAAAGGCTTGACATACCAAGCCGTACAAAATCTCTCCAAAAATCTCTCAAAGTGGCACAACGGAGTCCTCTAGAAGAAGTCCTCTGGAGGTGGCTCCAACTCTTCGCCGGCCGCAAGGTCCGACTTACCGGGGTCAGCGTCTCCTGAAGCCTCGGCAGCTGCTAGTAGTGAACCTGCGACGTATAGTCTATAGGGTGAGCTACATCCTAGCTCAATAGGGAACAAACACAGTTGAACATATAAATTATGACTCACATATATTCCATGATATGCCATGCATGATGTGTCTATGCAGTTGTTGATGAAAACAGTTAAAAAGCATTTCATTTTTACTGTTCATTACTTGTGTTTTCATTTAATCATGAACGATGCTGAAAAGGCCTAAAGCAAAACTTAAACTTTCAACTTGAGCAATATATCGATGAGCTACCCATCATCGCCATCTATATGACAGGTTTTTAACCGTATTCCCGAATACAAATAGTACCAAGCCCCTTTCCCCGGGATTGGTGGCGGGTTTCACTTGTCTCTACTATATCTGGATAAGCCTCCGTGACCGCCTACGGTTTCAGCCAAGACGGTCACGGATATCCCGCCGTGTCGATCCGTGGATATCCCACACGTGGGTGGGTAACCTATCAAACCTCAAATAACAAAAATATTTTGCCTTACATATAGTTATTCACCGTAAGTGTGCTATCTTATATCGTTAGTCCTATCAAACATGATTCAATCTTGGATACATCACAGGATGTATCCATTTACTCATCACACCGATGCTCTTATCTCTTTACTTCTTCATCCCCTGGGGATGGCTCATTATGATTACTCTTATGGATGTCACACACACACTTTTCACAAATTCTTAAGAATTAAACATTTGAATTGAAGTCTATATCACTACATACATGCTCTTGTAAAATAAAGTACATGTTCAAGGTGTTCCCTACCTCAAGTCTTCATTTGATCAATGCATCAAGGTCCCACGTGGCTCCTTGTGCATCTGTTCACACGTACCACCTATGGTACCACATAACAGGTGAAACACATCACAAAGGATGCAATAAAGAAGGTATAAGACCCTCCAAGAATCTTAAAGTCAAACCCAAAAGTCAACATAATTTATCTCAGTCGATTAATCGAATTCCAAAATCGATTAATCGAATCTGATTCGATTAATCGATTTCCAAAATCGATTAATCGAAGGTCAATATCGATTAATCGAAGTAAATTCGATTAATCGAAATTCTCTGTTTCGCAAAGTCGATTCTCAATTCGAGTAGTCGAGTTTTCATTCGATTAATCGAATCCTAATTCGATTAATCGAAATCCTCTGTTTCGCAAAGTCGATTCTCAATTTGAGTAGTCAAGTTTTCATTCGATTAATCGAATCCTAATTCGATTAATCGAAATCCTCTGTTTCGCAAAGTCGATTCTCGATTCGAGTAGTCGAGTTCCTAAAATCGATTAATCGATCCCAAATCGATTAATCGAAAACTGAAATCGATTAATCGAAATCCCATTTCGATTAGTCGGTTTTCCTCAAGCCATTTCCTCCAACCCCTGGGGTCCATTGGAGGTTCCCAGTTGATTAATCGATATCCAAATCGATCAATCGAAATTCCAGGTCGATTAATCGAACTCCAATTCGATTAATCGAAATCGGGGTCCTCTGACCCTTCATCTTCCTGGCCAATTTCGATTAATCGAAACCCAATTTCGATTAATCGAAATTGTCAGATTCAGCCCCTTTCGAGCTGTTCTTCCCAATCTTCTTCCATACTTTTTCCTCTATTTTTCTAAGCCATTATCCTATGATTCTAACCATTTTCAACTACAACTTAGCCTCTACGATCTATGTATTTTATTCACAAAAATTTTTACCTTGAATCAATCTCAAATTGATTTCAAATCAAATGGTTGGAAGGCTAGGGTTCCAGCTTTGCTTTTAGCGGATCCCACGCGTCGAATCCGGCGTTTATTGCTTGAATCTCTCTTCCTCAACTAGCATTCACTCCTTGCATTAATCACCCTTTTTACTCTCTCTCTCTCTTCTTTACTCCTCTCTCAACAACCCAAAAACACACATTTAGGGTTATTAAACCCTTTTATCTCCCTCCTAGTTTGTGTGTTGAGCACATGCACCTCAATAGGTGTATGTGACTTTAGATTTTCAACACATCATCATGCTACACAAAACATCACATCACATTCACTCATCACACTCTATGCTAATTATCGAACTCCTAATTGGTCAAACCTGTGACCGATCGGGCACGGATCCCGAGGTCATAGTTTAGCGTGATTTTTCGGGCTATTACACTCTCTCATAGCTCTCGCTATCTGCTCATCCTCATCCTCATCATCCTCAGGTGCACCTGATGTAAACTGTGGATCTGGCCTCCCGATTCTCTCATGCATTTCCCTATCACGATTGGCTTCAGCTTTTTTCTTTCCCTTTGCCGCTTGTAAACTAGCTCTGATATTTTCTTTTACCTCTCTGGGTACACTAGGACACCCTCTTGTCTCTCCCTTTACATGAGCCAGATGCTCCTTTAATCGTGTGATACCTCCTCCCAACAGTTTTTTTCCACAAAGATTACATTGAATCTGGAGTCTATTACCATCTATTGCTGTACCATATTGCCACATTTGGATCACATCGTAACCATATTTATTTATTTCACCTGCATGAATGAGCAAACGATTGAAAATAAACATCTAATTTACACTTAAAAATGAAATTTACACTTGAAAATAAAATTTACAAGAGTAAACATCTAATTTACACTTGAAAATAAAATTTATTTTTTAATTATTGCTATTTTAAAAATATCAGATTATATTTTATCAAATTTATTTGATATTATTATAATTTTTGAATATTTATTTGATATTATTATATTTTATGAATGTTTATTTGATATTATTTTAATTTATGAATATTTATTTGATATTATTATAATATATAAATGTTTATTTGATATTATTTTAATTTATGAATATTTATTTGATATTATTATAATTTATTAATGTTTATTTGATATTATTATAATTTTTTAATGTTTATTTGATATTATTTTAATTTATGAATATTTATTTGATATTATTTTAATTTATGAATATTTATTTGATATTATTATAATTTATTAATGTTTATTTGATATTATTATAATTTTTTAATGTTTATTTCATATTATTTCAATTTTTGAATATTTATTTGATATTATTTTAATTTATGAATATTTATTTGATATTATTATAATTTATTAATGTTTATTTGATATTATTTTAATTTATGAATATTTATTTGATATTATTTTAATTTATGAATATTTATTTGATATTATTATAATTTTTAAATATTTACTTGAAATTTATTCCATATTATTCTAAAATTTTATGGGACATATCCCATAATATAAATTATTTTAATTATATGTGACAGTCACATATAATCAATATGGGTCACATATAATTAAATTTATTATTAAAATTAATATGGGTCACATATAATTTAATATTTGACTCATAAATTTAATTATATGTGACACATATTAATTTTAATAATAAATTTAATTATATGTGACTCATATTGACCTTATTATTTTATTAATTATATGTGACCCATATGATATGTGACCCATATTGATTACATGTGACCCTTAATTATAATTATTTATATTATTTTTGACCTATCAATTTAAATATTTTAAATGGGGTCACATATAATTATTTTTGACCCATCATATTATTTTTGACCCATTATTTATATTATTTTTAATTAATTTAAATATTTTAAATTATTTTAAATAATATTAATTATTTTAAATAATATTAATTATTTTAAATAATTTAAATAATTAATATTATAGGTAAATGATAAATTTACCTATAATATTAATTAATATTAAGGATAGATCTACACTAAATTAGTGTAGATCTACCTTATTTAAGGGTAGATCTACACTAGATCTACACTAATTTAGCGTAGATCTACACTAATTTAGTGTAGATCTACCCTTAAATAAGGTAAATCTACACTAATTTAGTATAGATCTACCCTTAAATAGGGTAGATCTACCCTTAAATAAGGTAGATCTACACTAAATTAGTGTAGATCTACACTTAATTAGTGTAGATCTACACTTATTTAAGGTAGATCTATACTTATTTAGTGTAGATCTACCTTATTTAAGGGTAGATCTACACTAAATTAGTGTAGATCTACCTTATTTTAGGAAATAAAATGAAATACACGTACCTTCCACGTTGATCCCGTGATATTTTGTGCGATTTGGCGCCGATTTATGGTGTAAATAATCAAAAAAGAAGTGAGAAAGAAGAGAGGAAGAATAGAGGAGGAAGAAGAGAGGAAGAATAGAGGAGGAAGAAGAGAGGAAGAAGAGGTTTACCCGACTTTTAAGTCGGGTCTATGGTGGGGCCCACCGGTAAATTCAAATTATCGGACGATAATTTGATTTTTTTTATTTTTCTGATTTTACACTTATTATCGGACGATATTTTGTCTGTATCGGACGATAATTTCATCATTTCACTGATGGTACGATACATAGGGTATGTATCGTACCGTTCACGTCCAAAACCGATACGTATCGGTATCGGACGATATTTTGACCCATGGTCCCCAGCTGACCGGTTTGATGTTGGTATTTGGTTGTGCGGGTCTTGGCGCTCTGCGGGTTTGTAATCAGGTCGTATGCGTGGTTGGGGCCCCTATATATAATATTTTTTAGGTTTTCATTTAAAAATCTCCTCCAGTGGCTTCTCCTCCTCCTCCAGCGGTGACCGCTTGCGATGACACTCTGGAGCCCCCTGCAGTCATCGACGACCCTCCGACGCAACATGTAACCATATTTTTTTCTTTTTTCTGCACTGTTTTCTTCTTTCGTTCTTTTTGTATTTTTTTCCCCTGTTTTTTTTTTCCCTCCAGCGGTCCAGCGACTCTAGCTTTCTTCTTTCCTTCTTTTTAAAATTTTTTCCCTTGTTTTTTTTTCCCCTTTGTTTTTTTTCCCTCTAGTAGTCCAGCGACTCCAACCTTCTTCTTCTTTCCTTCTTTTTTTAATTTTTCCCCGCCAACGCCAACGACTCCAACCTTCTTCCTCTTTCCTTAGTTTTTTTTTTTTTTCACTTTTCTTCTCAGATTTTTTTTTTTCACTTCTTCTTTCCTTGATTCCTTCTTCTTTCCTTTCTTTACTTAGTCAGCTCAGCCGACTGTTTTTTTCCTTTGTCCTCTCCTCCTTGGTAGTAGGCTTCTCCTCTTATGCTCTTCTTCTTCTTCTTTTATGCAAAAGCCAGGGAGGAGTCAAGGCCTCATTTATATATATATATATATATATATATATTGTAAACAACAAATTTGCGTAGAATATGAATCTAACACAAATTAATCATAACAAATTTCTCCTCGCTAGGATAGGGTTTTTATTGAAAATGGCAGACTTTACACTTTCGGGTATTGCAATCGATTCCCCGTTAATTACATCAAAATTGAATACCTCTGATTAAAAGCTACTAAATAAAATTAATGTAATTACATCTCTGAAATAAACAAACTAAATTATAAGTCTTAGTCTTCATCGATATCTTCAATCTGTCACGAGATAGATGCATAATATGTTGTCTTAATTGGAGATTTGAGAAATATGAAATAGGAGACGACGGATGGGAGAACCCCTCCTCCAAAAGCTGGTTCCATCTGATCGATAAACACGAGTCATTACTAGAGTAAGAGCCTCGTGCACGAACCTTAAAACGAATTCTTGTTCTCTGATCTCAAAGATGAATTCGAATACCAAATCTAGTCTCCTGGTAACTGGTTATCAGAGGAGTTATAGAGTATCTAATCGTAAGTTAGATATCACCAAATTTCTTAAAATTTGACGATTATGTCTTTGTAATGATTTTACTATTGGATCTGACTAATATCCTAAGATTTAGTCAATATATGATAAATTTATCATTGGATCTCTTTACAATCTCGTAATATGACTGTTTGACCAAAAGTCAACGAGTCCACCATTGGATCTGACCAAAACCACAAGATCTGGTCAATATATAATAAATCCACCGTTAGATTTTGTTATGATCTTGTATTATGATCGTTTGACCAAAAGTCAAACGAATCCACCATTGGATTTGACCAACACCATAAGATCTGGTCAATATGTAATAAATTCACTGTTGGTTCTTACTATCACGTATTGTGATCGTTTGACCAAAAGTCAAACAATCCACCGTAAAAGAATTTCCAATCTTGAGGTTAAGGTCCAAACCTTACATTTGAGGGAGTGATGATCCGAATCGCAAGGGAAACTCTAATTTCGGGACACGATTCAGATTTGGTAAATCTCACGGTTATGAGTCATCATAGATGAATATTTCGGGTGTCATAGTCCGGAATCATTATTTGGGTTCGTGATTGCAACTCATATGAGTATTGAATTTGTAGTTGCAATCCGAGTGTACTATGGGTTATGCCAAGGGTCGTACCCACGTGGGTTAACTATTTCTAAGTATACATGAAATTGGGTACGAGTCGTAACGCGTAGTATCAAATTGTAACTATAAATCCTACCTAGGTAAGAGACAGTTCTTATCCTAATCGTATTACTTTTAGGTAAGGGCCGTAGCTCTTATCCTAAGTGTCTCAACCCTGACTTATTCCTCCTGTCAACTTTTAAAAATAAAAATAAAATAAAATAAAGGAACATAAAGAATCTCGGAGATACCCTAAAGTCTTTTGTAAGAAAAGTCAGAGATATTTTCGGCAGAGGTCTCGTATCAGAATTTTCAGATCCCCGATAATGAGGACGGATATGCTAGTTATAAATATATGGTAGCGGTTATAGGAAGTTATAATCCTATGATTTCTGCAAGAGTTTCACGAAATCAAGGGTTGTGAGAGCTGCGTGGATTTTAATTTTCACGCGGATTGAGAAAAATCATTCTTGCATACGCAAGTCTTCTATTCATAACCACCTGAGCACCTATGTGTCTAAGTATGATATCTAGGCACTTAGGTGTCTACATGCGATATCTAGGCACCTAGGTGCCTAAGTACGATATCTAGGCACCTAGGTGCCTAAGTATATTATCGAAGTACCTAGGTGCTTAATTATGATATCTAGGCACCTAGGTGCCTAATTGCGATATCTAGGCCCCTAGGTGCCTAAGTATATTATCTAGGCACCTAGATGCCTAATTACGATATCTAGGCACCTAGGTGCCTAAGTATATTATCTAGGCACCTAGGTGCCTAAGTATGATTTTTAGGCACCTAAGTGCCTAATTGCGATATTTAGGCACCTATGTGCGTAAGTACGATATCTAGGCACCTAGGTGCCTAAGTATATTATTTAGGCACCTAGGTGCCTAATTGGGATTCTAGGCACCTAGGTGCCTAAGTATATTATCTAGGCACCTAGGTGCCTAATTATGATATCTAGGCACCTAGGTGCCTAATTGCGATATCTAGGCACCTATGTGCCTGATATAACTTAGGACTTTAAGTCCTATTTTGAGTAGGTTTGCTAAAAGGAAAGACTATAAGCAGAGTCCTCTTTCCTAATTTCTTCTATCTAATTTTTGAGATTAAGTGGAAGAAGGAGTTCCTGATTCCAAAAATTATGAGTCAACATATATATATATATATATATGACCGCCCGGTTCTTGGGGTGCCCGCCTGGGCCGATCTGCCCGAAAATCCACCCAACCGCCCGAACCCGCCTACCAACTAGGAACATTGGCCGGAGAACACATTTATGATGTTGAGATTGAGGGGGAGTGTTGAAACGCATATTCAATGTGTCTTAAGCTCTTATATACATGATTTTTAACATGTTAGTTTGATTAACATGTTATAATATCTGTCCTACATAAAACGGTTGTAGGCACTTACCAACTCATCTCCAATCTATGTAAAGGGGTATGGGCTCTTGGTTAGGTATCTTAATTAAGATGTAAAATCTTGTGCATGCAGGAGCTCTAATCTTGTAGGATCCCTCACGTTTCCATGAAAATTTAATATTTTTGTTGTTTTCAATTTTGTTCTCATTTTTATTTAATTTGTTTGTCTCAATAGCTATGTACTGTCAATTTCGTCTTCATATAATTTTCTTTCACTACATAAATTATTTTAAAGAATCAAGTTAGCTACGTTTGAAGATGAGAGCAAAGTGATCAGTTGTTTAGTTACTTTTGATAATAGACTCTTTGGTTCATGACCCACGGTTAAACTCTTAGGTCATTGCATTTAAATTTTATTTATATGTATAATACAACTTCCTCATTTTCATCATCATCATCATCGCCTTTTCCCATCTATTTGTGGTCGGTAGATGTACAATTATTTTCTCAAAATGAGCTTCTCTCATAAAATATAAAATTTTGCTGGCTATGTTACTTCGCCATGCATCTTTCCAAGCTTCCATGGTCGTTGGGAAATTTAGGACCATATCTAAAGAGCTCCTATGATTAATATCAATATATACAAATGAAATGAAAATCACCTTTTCTGTGTCCATGAGTTCTGCATTATCACTTGTTAGTCTCCTACAATTATGGTCAGACTTATTTTAGAACTAGTTCTTCACCCTAAAAGGTTCTTTGTACATAATTTTTTTTCCCTTCTTTTTTCTTATGTAAATGATTTGTGCCTTAGTGATTATAATTGAGACATAATGCAAGCATTTGTTTGACAATCTTATTTTTAGCTGGATGGATTGGGCATGATGTTGTCTCTGCTGTCATTGGCGAAAGTGATCCATATTACAGAGTAAATGGAAGGGTGAGTTTCTTTCACCAAAAGTTAATTTTATAATATGATTATCAAAACATTTCTTGTTTGGAAGATGTCGGATTATCTCAATTTATTTGCAATGTATGTTTATCTTTGTTCAGGAACAAAATCACCTTCGAGTTGTCTCTGTTCTTATGACAATTGTGATGATTATTGCCGTCCTTTCAACAATAGTCATCATTCGTCGCATCCTTATGGCAACATCTGTTCTAAAGGCAAGTATGGTTTAAATGTTTGGGAGATGATTAGACATAATTGGAAATAGATATTTGGTTAAACAGATCAGATTTATCTATATTTATTCAAACAAGGGTCAAACTATCAATATTACATTACATGCCAGCCCCAGGCTGCCCAATAACTGGCGTGTTTTTGCTTTTACGTATCGTCAATATGACAATTACTGGTGGATACAGGGGTGAAATTTTTTAGTTGATTTTTTTTTTTATTTAAAGAAAATAGAAATAATGTAAAAAACTATGATGAATCATTTTGCTTGGGGATACAATGATACATAAGGTCGACACAATTTGGATATATTTTGAAGAATATATTTTTATGTAGTTTCTAAGCATAGTTATGAAGGAATATGTGACGGAAAGACACCTGGATATTACATGACACCTGTCAAAGATCCAATGCAGTTCGATATTGCATTGGTCTATAATTTCCACATGTGCTACCACTGTTTACATACTAATATTGCATTAGTTAGTGTTATTTCTACAAGCACTACCACTGTTTTTTATTTCTTTATTGCCACAGATATGATCATAATATAATGAAATAAGGACGTTGCTCTTTATCTTCAGGATCATACTTAATTAAATGCAATGAGGTTAATTTCTGTGATCAGAGCTCAGCGTCTTGGGTGCCAAACACATGTCAGAGTTGGAGGAGTCTGATTCAGTCTTATATGTGCCCTTAGATATAGGATTCTAAGTAAATGTGAGCTAGCATACCTGTGAATTTAATATTGAAACAAATTATTTTTAGGAAGAACTCTACGAATATAGAAGCAGATATCATTGGGCTTTATTCCTCTCTTCTTTGTTTGTTATTTTGTAATACTTTTCAGAACTACATGACTCGTCTCTTTGGTTGGTTATTTTGAATCATTATATTTCTCTAAGTTTGTTCTAAGTTTCTCAACAACAAAACATACTATTTTTGAAAGAACAATTTGAACAATGCAAATAGTTGCCAGAAATTCAAAATCTTCTGCTCCAGTTTTCTCAGGAAATCCAAAGTAATTTATTTAAATTGTGCTAATATGTTCTATTGTTATAACTCTTATTTATTCGCTCTTCAAAATCGAGTTCCACTGACTTTTAAATCAGAGTTGATTTTTATTGTGTAATGAGTTAGTATGTTTAGGATTTTGCACTACGTATAGATTCTACTAGTATTTAAACTGTTCTAGCATGTACGCAGGTTGCAGCGAAGGTCATAGGAGAAGTCCAGGCTCTAATAATTTTTCCAGTTCTGCCATATATAATCCTTATAGTCTTCTACATGTTCTGGTTTTCTGCTGCACTCCATCTATTCAGCTCTGGCCAGATCCTCCGAAATGACTGCAATGCAAACTGCTGTGCTTATGATCTCAAGTCCAACAGGATCAATTGTGATAGTTGTTGTGGCTACAGCATCCACTACACTCCTCATATTGCAGTAGCCATCCTTTTTCACCTCTTTGGATGTTTTTGGGCAACTCAGTTTATTATTGCATCTTCTTCAACTGTCATTGCAGGCTCAGTTGCTTCATATTATTGGGCTCGCGGTGAAACATTGGTAAGTTCTATGCAGATGTACTAGAATGGGTCACCCACTCGCAAAGGTTAAAAACTCTGTAGTTGACTTGGATTGAATGAGTACTCGAGTATAAATCAACTAAAATCTCAGTTTAGTGTGGTATTCATCTTTTACAGTTTAAAAAACTAATTTTGTAGTCTGATTTTCTTTCAACATTCGACACTCTTTTTGTTTGGATTAATGAGCTCACCGTCTGGTTGAGATAACACTGATACCATTTGATGCAGTAAAAACGCTAAAACCCTAGTTATGCAATTTTAAAATCAATTTGAGATTTAATTGAGCAGCGAAGATATATAAATTAATCTCAAAACACATAAAATATTTAATCACTTTATTAGGGCAATTTAATTGATTTGATTTAGCGTCGGCTAGTATATGAACTTTCCGATCTAGAAAATAGGTATAAAGATAGACTCTAGTTTCGATCTAGCTAAGGGAGCTAAACGACAATTTCGAATCCTTGCGGAATTAATCAATGAGAAGATTATAGGTCTCTAAAATTCAAGGCTCAAATAGAAACAAACTAGATAAATTACTTCACAATAATCAAGAGACAAAATAGAAAAGGGATAGAAGATCGAAGGAATCGCTTCAAGGAAGAAAATTGGCCTCACAATACACCACACGTGGGAGAAGAATCACTCTTCTAACGAAAACTCATCTCAAGTTCTCTAGAATTCGCACAAAGTAAAACTCATAAATTTTATTAATCATCCATTCAAAATCTCTCATAAGAGATTACAATGTATATTTTATCATATATATGTGCTTGACCCATAAATGATTCAATAAGGAAACTAATCCTAAAACAACCAATTTATTAAAAGAATCCTAATAAAACATGAAACTAAACCTAGATAAAATGCTTAAAATAACATTCACACGGGTCTCTAACGGGCCTTTTAAAAACCCATTCGTGGGTCTACTTTCTCTTTCGATGTATCCTCTTTATCTGGCCACGATCTCGGCGTGTAGGCCTCAATTCCGCACCATTCCCCCTACTTTGTAGAAGTTCGACCTCGAACTTTGGCTGACATGGATTTTCATAGCGGAGGACACAAACAACATATAGGTCTGATGAGTTAGGTGGTCTACTCATCGCAATCAATGTACTCTCAACCTTGGGCTTGCCTTTCCACTTGATAAGGTATTGTTGACGCTTTTCGGTATGCATACTTCTTATTATCCATGTAGCTTTAGTATTCGGCTTACCCTTCCATTGGATGGGATATGTTTGATGTTTCTCAGATTGTGTTCTCCTTGCAGTCCAAGTGTTGTCAATTTTCGGTTTATCTTTCCACCTGAGAAGATGCTCTCGATATGCTTGGCCCGTCTTTACCTTGGTAACAAAGCATGGATCTCCCAAAACTTTTCTATTTAACCTCTTCACATATTGTTCAGGCAGGTACTTGAAAATCAATGGGTAGATAAGATTGAGATCTAGTGGATGGGCATCAAGGAATGGGCCTGAAGGTTTTATTGCTGAACCGAAAAAAGGAGTAAGATCCTCCAACGTAATCATTGCATTAGTACCCATGTTTAGAGGAAAATCTAGACTATCATAATGACCCATTTTAAAGATCGGAATATTTCCAATACATCATCTGAACAAATTCTCTACACTTTCTTGCCGGATATGTTTGAGTCTAAATTGAACAAAAACAAAATCTCCATCCTTAAATTCGTTAAACAAATTTTGTGAGTTAGTAATGTTTTCGATACTTCCATTGCTCAATACAATCTTATTATTAATTTCATGCAACTTAGAATGAAAATTAGATGGTAATTCACAATGCAATGCAGAATGTGACTCAAGACTTGATTCACAACACGATTTCGAACGTGAATCAATATGCAACTCATGAGATGATTCAAAATGCAACTCGAGAATATGAGATGTACGTGCATCTAAGGACTCTATATGCTCATGTGTAGGTGACACTACTAACACTAACGACTCATGTATAATCAACTTAACTGATACTAACGACTCATGTGTGAGTGACCCGAGTGACTCATATGAGTCCAACACGAAACTGTCATTCATAACGGAAATAAAGGTTTCTTTACCACAAATTAAGTTTAGGGTCATACACTCTTCTATCTCCTCCTCACTCATCACGGTATTAGGGTCATACACTTCCTTTTCTATTTTCTATTTTTCATGCTTCTTATATTCTTCATCTTTAATGAATAAACTTTGAACGAGAAATTTTGTTAGACATTGATAGGAAAAAGTCCGAACCCTTGACACATATAGCAATCAGGACACTTATCTGTCTTGGTTTTCAAACTCCGTATAAGGCGACGGTGTGTTAAAGGAACATACTTTTTAATAAGTCTCACCTTCATGTCCTCCCATGTGGAGATGAGTTTACTCTAAAGAAATTCAATACGACGTTCTATACGAGTCCAAAATTTCTTGGCGTTACCCTCTAACTTTGTTTTAACTAGCCTAATTTTGTACTCATCCGGTACGCCATACCAATCAAAATACTCCTCTATACTAGACAACCACTCCACAAAGGTTTTAGGTTCATCCATCCCTCAAAATTTGGAGCTTCATCCTGAATAGATTTTAGAAACTTCTCAACAGGGTCGTACTCGGGTTCACGATGATGAGGGTATCCCCTAACTCTATTTCCATCCAAACCCTTGGAAGTTCGACTATGGTTTTGAGTATGACAGGTTTTTAAAGCCTCAAGCTAAGTTTGCATCTGGGCCTGTAGTTCGGTCTGAACCGTGGTCAATTTGGTTGCAAGTTCCTTTATGAGAGCTTCGATTCTAGTGGAATCCATGCTAACGTAGGACTTGATTAACAACAGTAACTAGTATGCGACCAATGAATATGAAACCTATAACCTAATATGAGCTCCTATTTGACATAACATGCAAAGAAAATAAAATTCATAATGCAAACACTCTAAACTATAACTATGTTTTGATACCAATTTGATGCACATGTTAAAATCCTAGTTATGCAATTTTAAAATATATTTGAGATTTAATTGAATGGAGATATAAAAATTAATCTCAAAACACATAAAATATTTAATAACTTTATTAGGGCAATTTAATTGATTCGATTTAGTGTAAATTAGCATATGAACTTTCCGATCTAAAAAATAGGTCTAAAGATAGACTTTAGTTTCGATCTAGTTTAGGGCACCAAACGACAATTTCGAATCATTGCAGAATTAATCAATAAAAAGATTATAGGTCTCTAAAATTTAAGGCTCAAATAGAAACAATAGATAAATTACCTGGCAATAATTAAAAGACAAAATAGAAAAGGGATAGAAGATCAAGGAATCGCTCCAAGGAAGATAATTGACCTCACACCAAACCGCACGCAGGCGAAGAATCACTCTTCTAACGAAAACTCATCTCAAGTTCTCTAGAATTCGCACAAACCAAAACTCATAAATTTTATTGATCATCCATTCAATATCCTCATAAGAGATTACAGTGTGTATTTATAAAGAAAAGAAACCCTTAAGAATACTACTTAAAATAAACTCTTAATCAATCATTCAAACTTTTTAATCCAACGGTTATAATTAATTTCACCATTAATCCTTTTTTTTATTACGCAACTACTTTTGAAGGGTCAAATGATGTCCGATTGACGTGAAATTGGTCTTATCTGAAAGCTTATCGAAGTAACTTTCCAACAAGACAAGAATCACGCAATTCCGACATATATTGATAGATTATGGCCACTTTTCCGATAGTTGCGCTGAAAGTGACGAAATTAACAGTCACATATCAAATATATGTGCATGACCCTTAAATGATTCAAATAAGGAAACTAATCCTAAAACAAACTATTTGTTAAAAGAATTCTAATAAAAAAGGAAACTAAACCTAAATTAAATGCCTAAAATAACATTCATACGGGTCTTTTTAAAACCCATTCGCGGGTCGAATTTATCTTTCGATGTATCCTCTTTATCCGGCCACGATCTCGCCATGTAGGCTTCAATTCCGCCTCACCATTCCACTTGTTTAGCCAACTTTTTTTTATCAATCTAAGTCATCAAAATGCAAGCCATCATTTGAACTAAACTCAACTCAGAAATGATGATCGTCAGAGGATTTGAACTATCCGATCATTACACCTTAATATGAACCGTAACATAGGGTTCATGTTAAAGTTCTACGATCAGTTGGTATACTTGAGTAATGAATATGAGAGAGGGAGAAGATTAGGTTAGATAGATTAGGGTTAGGGTTGATACGTTGGATTAAGTTATGGTTAGAGAGGAGAGAGAGAGGAGAAATAACTAAGAGATAAATGGGCTTAATGAGTATAATGAACTCATTAGCTTTTATATTAAAAGTATTAATACATGCACACCCAATGTTGAGTAATACACACCCACTAGCAACTAGTGACTAAGTGTAACCAATAACACTAACACTCCCCCTCAAGTTGGAGCTTGGATATCATGCATACCAAGCTTGACCATAATATCTTGAATAATTGTAGGACCAAGGGGCTTGGTGAAGACATCAACAAGTTGTTGAGAAGAATCAACATCTGCAAGTTCAAAGGAGTGATCCTACACTTTTACTCGAACAAAATGAATATCCACCTCTATATGTTTGGTCCTCTCGTGTAAGACAGAATCAAAGGCAATCTTTTCAGCCACTTCATTGTCACAATGAAGGGGCATAGAACCAGAAATAGGGAAGCCAAGCTCCATCATAAGAAATTGCAGCCATAACATCTCACATGCTCCATGAGCAATAGCATGATACTCAGACTCAACAATAAAGCGAGAAACGACTTGTTGCTTCTTACTCTTCCATGCAATAAGATTTCCTCCAAGAAATGCACAGTATCCAGATGTAAATCGTCGATCAGTGGCTGCACCTGCCCAGTCAGCATTAGTTACCCAACTATATGAAGATGACCATGAGCACGATATACCCCTTCCTGGTTGAGATTTGAGATATCTCAAAATCCTATGAACAACAGCCAGATGCGACACGAGGAGCATGCATGAACTGACTAACCAAACTGATTGCAAAGGTCAAATCAGGTTGTGTCAAATAAGATAAATCAACCGTCCAACAAGTCTTTGGTACTCATGGGGATCCGATATAAGTTTCCCCTCTTTCTCGTGCAAGGAGAGTTTAGGATCCATAGGAGTAGTAGGCTTACAACCTAACATACCGGTGTCCTTTAGAAGATCTATGGCATATTTGCTCCAGGACAAAAAAATGTCTTTGCGTGATCGAGCCACTTCCAAGCTAAGAAAATACTTTAAAGTCCCTAGATCATTGACTTCAAAGCTCCTGCTAAGTTCAGTCTTGACGTATGATATAAACTCCAGATCATCGTATGTGAGAATAATGTTATCAACATAAATAAGAAGAATAGTGCAACCAACTGGGCTATGATGAAC
Organism: Chloranthus sessilifolius; assembly: GCA_021018995.1. NCBI lineage: Eukaryota > Viridiplantae > Streptophyta > Magnoliopsida > Chloranthales > Chloranthaceae > Chloranthus > Chloranthus sessilifolius. Next base: position 146,661,146 of record CM037587.1, read on the forward strand.
AAACACTATGTGCTCAGACTGACAACGTTGAAATCCCATCTCCAAAATAACACCATTGAATTGATGAAGCCATGCACGAGGAGACTGTTTAAGACCATATATAGCTTTACAAAAGCGACAAACATTAGATGCATCAAATGACTCCCCTTGAAGCAAAAAACCAGGAGGAAGTTTCATGTAGACTTCTCATGAAAACCTCCATTCAAGAACGCATTCTTGATGTCAAGCTGAAAAAGGGGCCAACCTTGTTTGGCAACAATGGAGAGAAGAACTCTTAACAAATGTGAGTTTAGCAACTAGAGCAAACGTTGCCTCGTAGTCTATCCCATATGTCTGTGTAAATCCTTGTGCCACCAAACGAGCCTTATATCGAGCAACGGTACCACCAGGATGACGTTTAACAGCGAACACCCACCTACATCCGACAACTGTCTTTCCTAGAGAATGACGAACTATATCCCAAGTATGATTCCTCTGAAGGGCATCCATCACTTCAAGCATAGCTACTTTCGATTGAGGCTGAGCAATGATAGCTTGCATAGAACGAGGAGTGGTAATTGCATTAACCTGAGAAAGAAAGGCTTTATAGATAGAGGAAGGGGGTTGAGAGGACCCATATTTAACAATTGGATAAGGAGTTGTGGTACATGAGCGAGACCCTTTCTTTAGAGCAATAGGAATATTCAAGTAAGTAACATCAAAAGATAAAGGAGCAACCTCAGCAATAGAATGAGGAGGAATACTTACAGGGGGAACTAAAGAGGAAGCAGGTGGTGGAGGAACCATGCTTCTTTTGACGTTGATAAGTGATAAAGTTCTTTTTCCTGTGCTGTTGTTCTGATGAAGAAGGAATAACAAGAGGCATAGGAACAACAAGAGTAGGTGAAGGAGTTACCCTATCCAAAGAAAATATGGCTCGTCTTCAAAAAAAGAAACGTCCATAGACGTATAAAGATGTTGACTGAAAGGATCATAGCACTTATATCCGTTAGATTGAGAAGAGTAACCCACAAAAATACATTTAATTGATTCATCATCCAATTTCTTCCTCTGAGGACTAAGATTCTGAACAAACAAATGCATCCAAACACTCTAGGAGAATATGAAATAAAGCCTACTGAGGACGCAAACAATGAAAAGGATTGGTACCACTAAGCACTCGAGTAGGAGTGCAATTTATTAAGAAGTAGACACTTAGAAGAGCCATAGACCAATAAGATTTCGGAACATGCATACCTCTAAGTAATGACCGAGTCATACCAATAAGATGCATGTACTTACGCTCCGCAACACCATTTTGTTGAGGAGTATAAGGACAAGACAACTAATGAGATATACCATGGGACTGAAGGTATTGATCAAAGGCATGAGAAATATGTTCACCACTATTTGTACGAAGATTCTTGATAGAGCACTCATATTGAGTTTTCACCAGAGTGAAACTTGTGAAATTTTTGAAAAACCTCATCTTTAGATTTCAACAGGTTTATCCAAGTAAGACGAGTGAAATCATCAATGAAAATCACATAATATCTAAAATCTTCCATGGATAAAACAGGGGAAGGACCCCACACATCTAAGTGTGCTAAATCAAAAGGTGCATGAGATCTATGCATATGAGCAGGATAAGAACTATGATAATGTTTCGTCAATTCACAAATCTCACATTTAAAATGAACAAAAGTGCATAAAGATTTAAAACCAGGAATGAATTCACGTAGTGTTTTAAAACCATCATGTCCTAACCGGGCATGCCACAAAGATATGGTAACACTAGAAAGAGAAGAATAAAAAACAATAGGGGCATCATCAGAAACAACAACAGTGGTTGTCAAGCTATTCACTCCATCGTCAAAGTAGTATAGCCCTCTACGCTCTTTGCCTCTATCAACAATCTTCTTCGTACTCACTTCCTACAGGACACGATAAGAAGGATAGCATGAGACACAATAGTTTAAATGCTTTCCAAGGCGACTGATAGAAAGTAGATTTGTAGAAAAATTAGAGACATGCAAGGTATGGGGCAAAGATAGGGACGGAGATAAGGGGACCGTCCCAACTCCAAGTACTGGAGTAAAGGATCCATCAACAAGCCGAACTTGGGCAGAGGTACGGGGAGGTGCATAGCTAATAAAACGTTGTGACTCACCCGTCATATGGTCGGTAGCGCCAGAATCAATGGCCGAATGAGGCGAATATGAAGATGTGGAAGTCGCGAAGGCAAAAGTACCTGATGCTCCAGGAGTAGCAGTGGAAGTTGTAGTTGTGGATGTAGGCGTAGTACTGTGTGACCTCAACCTAGAGCGAACCATCTCTAGTATATCGGCGCAAAGAGAACCTAGAGAATCCAAAGAGTAAGTGCCACTGACATCAATAGTAGGCTCACATCTGGAGGTGAAAGCAATATGAGCAGAAGATCTTGGCTGAAATGAATTTGGGTACCCATGATGCTTAAAACAGCGATCACGATCATGTCCAGTCTTCCCACAATGCCTACAAAGACGATCAGAGTCACGACCTCTACCTCTGCCACCACGACCCTTGCCATGTCCACGGTCAGAACCTCTACCACGACCAACCTGAGAATCAGTGACAAAGGTAGAACACTCTGAAGATGCAGAAGTAGGAGTCATAATAGTACGTCGCTGCTCCTCAGAGAAAAGAATCCCATATACAGTTCCGAGAGAGGGAAGAGGGCATGTCGTAAGGATCAGTGTTCTTGTCTGCTTATACTCAGGACGAAGACCACCCAAAAAAGCATAAATCTGTCGGCGCTCATGTCTTTTAACAAGTATGGATGCCACCTCAACATTGAACTGAGTAATTAGTTCATAATGACTGAGCTCCTCCCACATGCTTTGAAGAGTACTGAAATATTCTCTCATGGTCATTTCTCCTGTCGACACTCAGCAATGCCACGATTGAGCTGATAGATCCGAGTATCATGTTCAGCTGGGGCTAAAGTTTCTTCTAGTTTAGTCCATCAAGAGGATGCAAACTCATAGAACATAAAAGTTTTAGAAATATTTGGCTCCATAGAATTGAATAACCAGCCCAATATAATGGCATTGTCGGCTTGCCAATCAACAAGTTCTGGGGAACCAGGCTTAGGTTTAAGAAGAGACCCAGTAACCAAGGTATCAAATATCGGCTGATACTGATACGTATTGACGATACGTATTGGTTTTTCGGCAAACCGATACGTATTGAGTATCCAACTCGGTATTGGAATCGACCGATATGGGCCCATATCGGTTGATACCTATATTTTTAATTGTTTTTTAAAAAGTAGGCAGATAGGTATCTGTATCGACTGATACGAATCGGCTGATAAGGACCGATACCCAATACCAATACTGAGTTTGTTACCTTGCCAGTAACAAGACCCATCTTCTTCCTACCTTAAAGATATAGGGTAATAGCTCTTTTCCATTGAAGAAAATTTGAAGAATTCAATTTAATTGTCGTGATGCTTGACGGTAAATTTTCAGTGCTGATGACCACATATTTATCGCCCATTTTAGCAATCAAACGAAATATTCAAGGGAGAAACAAATAGCATGAGCCACAAATAAATATGGGAGAGAACACACAAGTATCAATCAACAGATGTTGCAGCCAGCAATGACAGCAATAAAAAACCAGCAACGGTCATCAATGGCAGCAATCGAAAGTCAGTAAAAAAATCAGCTATCAACTTGAATACCTGGTGCGATACATATTGTCAGCCAGCAATATGGCAATGCATATTGATTGAAGAAGATCTACAGCATTGCAATACGTACTAGAAGCTGAAGAAGATCCGAGAAACAAGAGAATCAACTATAGGCGCATAAGAGTTTCAAATCACCGTGAATCGTGACAAACAAGATATCAATGAGTTCCAGAGACTAAACCAATGTATCTCCAACAAATTTCACTGATCATGGATCAAAATATCGTCCGATACCGATACGTATCGGACGATACGTATCGGTATCGGAGGTGGACGATACGGTACATTAAATGTACCGTATCGCCCATTTATATGGCTAATACCGGACGATACATTCAATGTATCGTCCGGTATTATACTGTTCCGGTACGTATCGTCCGATACGTACCGGTTTTCGGCCTGGACGATACGTACCGGAAAACCGGCATTTTGATCCTTGTCACTGATCACCTGTTCCACACGGAAGCTGCGATCCAGAAATATGAAATATGTTGAGATTTCCCAGATTAAAAAAACCTCTCGTAAAGCAATCAAAACAGCATTATCAAAACTCAATCCAAGAAGCAAAACGAAACCCAAGATGAATCCAATCAGATTGGTGGTGATTTCTAGTCAAACCTAGGTCATAAAGTTTGACTTGACTGATGTCAGCAGGGTGATGTGTATTGAACCGTAACCTGCTTTGATACCAATTTGGAGTAATGAATATGAGAGAGAGAGAGAGAGAAGATTTGGGTTAAGGCTGATACGTTGGATTAAGTTAGGGTTAGAGAGAAGGAGAGAGAGAAGAGAAATAATTAAGAGGTAAATGGGCTTCATGAGTATAATGAACATTTGCCTTGATATTAAAAGTATTAATACATGCACACCAAATGTTGAGTAATACACACCCACTAGCAACTAGCGACTAAGTGTAACTAATAGCACTGACAGGTATGAGTCCTCTGATGGTTGTTATTTTGGACTGAGGTAAGTTCAAATGATGGCTTTGCATTTGGACGACTAGGATTGGTCAAAAATGTGCTCCACGTGGCTAAAAAGTGGGACGTAAGGGGCATATGTCAACCAGAATGTGAGGAGGGTCAATCCCTTTGTGTTTTTTAGTGCTCATTGATATTTCAGGTATTTGCTTCCAAAAGCAGGTGACCTGAGTTCGAATCCCCTCCCCCCCTTGAGGACACCCTAGGGATTTATATCCTGTGCTGACCCGGCATGTGCTGAATTTGGGGTGCGCATGTGCCCCTGGGATTAGGCGGGTGCTCTAAGAGGCCCGGATACCCAGGTTATAAAAAAAAAAAGATATTTCAGGTATCCAATTTAGTTCTTTGATTATTTCATTGAGTTTCTCGAATACTAGATTAAATTTTGAGTACTTCCTCAATTTGACTCCCTTGTGTTTTAAACGCTGACTGATGCACCGATGGCACTAGAAAATGTTATTTAAATCTTAAAAGAGTCAGATGGACCCTAATTTTTAAAAGGTAGGCAATGCAGAAATTTGTATGGTACAACCAAGACATCATTTTTTTCATGTCAAATCAATAAATGTGGAGAGAAAAGAAGTATTCTACACTGGAAAGATTATAAACAATAAGTTTGTTTCCTTCGTAAAAAATATATTATTATGTGTTTCCATTTAAACTAATTGCCCAATGACCTACCTTGTAGGGACATTGAACTTTTCTTTTGATTTGTGTAGAATTTTTTTTGGATCTTTTGTAAATTCACGACATATTTATTAGTTAAAATTTTACAAAGGCTAAAAAAAATATATTTCATCTAAAAAAAGCATAAAAACTATGCTCATTTACAATGATGTTTTCTTTCTCGTTGATTAAACAACGCCAATATTGTTGACTGCTGCAGGCGATTCCATTCCTCCCAGTATTTTCGTCTATGAAGCGGCTCATTCGTTACAGCCTTGGATCTGTGGCTCTTGGTTCTCTGATAGTATCAATTGTCGAATCGGTCCGCTATATACTGGAGGCAATCCGCCGTAGGCTGAAACTTACTGATGTTGCATCTGAAAGCTGGATAGGGAAGCTGATGTCATGTTCTTCTCAGTGTTTCGTTGGATGTATCGAGTGGACCGTTAAATCCGTGAACCGCAATGCCTACATAATGGTAATTTAAAATCATCGGCAATGACCAAATCTGCATTCTTTTAATCAAAATATAAAACGAGTGCCTTTGGATGGCATTGTTATTCCAATTCTTTTGAACTATGTGACTTGACAATGGACGTGCCATGTTCTTTCACAAGGTGTCAAACTTGTCACCCTGAAGAACTTATGTTGCTATGCAACTGCTAATATGTTGACTCTCTGCGAATCAGAATCTAGAATATTCCAGAAGAATGAAGAAGTTGAATAAAAAGAGTTGAGGAGAGAAGAATTTCCTTAAAGTCATTATTATTATTTATTTATTTTGATGAGTAAGCTGGGCTTGAACCTGCAGCCTCCAGGTTGCAATATTGTTAGCCTTCCGGTTGAGCTACAAGCCCAACCCTGAATTTACACAATGCTAATCTCAAATTCTCTAGAACCTTAGTCCATCTCTCTACACAGTTTTTCTACTATATCGTCTTACTGCATTCCTAAACAACTACTAGAGTTTAATATACAACCTAAGACTTAGTTGTAGGTGTAACTGAATTCAACTCAGCTCCTCCAACTAAACATACTCTACTATCACGCACTAATTTCCAATATCAGTGACTCTTCTATAAGCAACGTAATTTATTCATTATCTTCATTGATAATTTGTTCACTATCTTCATTTTCCGATAAAAGAAAATCTTTGTTGACAATCCTGTTACTGATGTGTCAACAGTCAAAGTTGGCTAAATTTCCCTTGGCGATGACTCTTTCTCCTAAGTCTTGCTGCAGTCCTCAACGTGAGGACATCAGATAGTTGTTGCCAATATTGTTTTTTCTCTGAATATTGACTAGGCTCTGATCCCACTTCTTGTTGCCTCTCTGCTCAACAGAATCCAAAACACTTTGTACACGTTACTTGTATTCAAAATTGAAGATGATGGGGAAGACAAAGGGATATAGGTTTTTAATTAAAAGAAGTAGTACTCCCTGCACAGATCAGTCTCATGTTCTACTGTATGTTTTGTATCTGATTCTGAACATTAGCTGGACTACCTTTGAAAAATGCTTTACTGTTTAAGAGTTCTACTGTGTTTGACTTGTCTACTGTTAAAAATGCAAGATCTATTCAAAGTGTTATTTATTATCATACGATGGTATTATGCATATCACAATCAAATAGCTGAATACATTGCATTTGGTTAATGGGCCTCATCTACATCATTAGATACATCACTCAGAAGTGCACTTGTTCTGCCATGTGACATACATCTTTGTCCAATCCCAAGTTGTCCATATAGAACACCATGCGAACTGATGTTAGCCTAAAAAGGGTGCCCATCAAAGGATTCGAACCATTGATCCAGGCAATTTAATATAGACCGTTGTTCATATCTAACACAGAGTCCATGTTGAAGTGCTCGGATTTGACGGGATGAATTTGCTGATGGATATGTTCTTTTGCTAATTGAAATTCACATGATATCCAACCATTTGGACTAAGTGGATTGGTAAAAAAATGTGTGCCACATGGCACCACATGGCCGAAGAGTACGCCACTGAGGGTGTTCATCTATTTATGTAGGTAGCCAGAATCAAATATCTATTTTGTTTTTTATGTGCATATCCAGATTATTGTGCAAGCTCATCGTACTTGGGGGTATGAATTTCTATTTGTGTCATGCAGATTGCAATAACTGGCAAAGGGTTCTGTCGATCTTCTGCAATAGCAACGCGATTGATTTTGAATAATATTCTGCGGATCGGAAAAGTGAATGTGATCGGAGATGTCATTCTTTATCTTGGGAAATTATGTGTCAGCCTTTCCAGTGGCGTATTTGCATTCCTGATGCTGGATACTCACAAATACAAATCTTCCCACAAGATTTCCTCCCCATTGTTCCCTGTTTTGGTAAGTTTTTACTTTTTTGTTTTTAGTAAGAACTCACCTTGTCTATGAAGATGCTATTGTGAAAGGTTAATGAGGTGTCACTGGCATCAATAGATTATTTCATTTATGGAGTGCCTAGAAATCTGAGAAGTCTGTTTTTGTCAGGATACGATAGCATCAAAGCCTTCATTAGCTTGATAATCTATTGCTGTCAGTAAGGAGAATCGGTTCATCCTATAAAATATATACTAATGTTTCAAAAATTAAAATTGCCTGAAAAATCAGCGGACTGATTTTTCAGCCTCAACTCCTTAAGTCCGAAGAATTGTTTAGAATGAAAAAGAACAAAAAGAAGAAAACATAGAAGTACCATGGACCTACATTGATCGACTCCAGTTCTTTGTCATTTTACTAGTTATCAATGCAAAAGAGAAATCTAAGTTCATCAGTTTGGGTATGGGTTAATAATAAGGATTCAATGTTTGGGAAGAGAAAAATCTAGTGATGAAGGAAAGATGGATGGGTCTCTAGAGGCAAGGATAAAAATATCGGATTTCGTTTCGGTCATGACTGAGACCGAAATTTTCCCCTTGGTACTTTTCTGAACCAAAATTTAGGTTCTTGGTTTCGGTAGGGACCGAAACTGAAACGTTTCAGAAGATTTCGGCCGAAATTTTGATCCATGTCTAGAGTTACCTTAGAGAGGCTCAAGTAGAACCGAGAAGGAAATTGAAAGCAGGATTTTTGAACTTTTGGGGCCTTGAAATACATAGAAGTCATCTTTTGACTTCTGTTTCGAGGGCACTCAACAACCTTAATAACATTATGATGCCATTTATAGAGGTAAAGGTGGATTAATTCTGAGTAGAAGTGGTGTGCATGTTTATGCAGTTGTGTTGGGGGCTTGGGTACGTCGTTGCCTCCCTTTTCTTTGCTGTGGTGGAGATGGCCATCGACACCATAATTCTCTCCTTCTGTCAAGATGCAGAAGAGCATCAAGGGACCGCTCAATATGCTCCTCCACTTCTTATTGATACCCTCAACGACCAAGGTGAAATGCAGAGGCTCACTCAAGGATCCTCCTAAACACATCTGTCTCCCACAACAATACTCAAATGAGCTACTCACAAGCTAAGGTATTTATATTTCTGCTTTGGTGCTTTGCAGTTTCTCCCCATCTCTTATGTTTTTTTTTTTTCTCAATGTATAGTTATGTTTATGAATTCTGTATCTTGCACAAATGATGATCCATCTGATGAGGCGGATCGAAGGGAGAAAGTTTTGGAATTGGTGGTGTACTGAAAAAATCATAGACGCTGGAATTTCTGTTTCTTAACAGCTTGAGTACCATGTTGTAATAGAGATGAACATATGTTATAATTTTGTTTCCATTCATTTAATGCACATGCTCGTTGTTTCAGTCCATCCGATCAGATGTTTCATAAGCTGACAAATCACATTAATGATATCATCTGAGACAATTGTTCATTAGTCCAATTCCTATCCAAAAAGCCACTGGTTGATCAAACAGGAACATCCAACCTCGGATTGACTTGGTGGCTGGTTCGAATTATGATGCCATGTTACCTGTCGAAAGAAACACCACATGCCATCTGTCAAAATATACGTGCATTTCTCAAGCTTGGTAGAGGAAGATTGACCTGAGCACTGCAGGCCGTACTCGGATTGGATACCTAATATCAACTCCACATTGCAAGCGTTGTCTGTCATGTCAAGTAAAATTCTCAGTTTTGGGACATTTAATTTCTGTCTTGACACCGCCATTTTTTGTGAAGAAAGAAGGTAAAATAGAATTTTGATAGGGTCACTGGCCTGTTTTCTTTCAAAAAGAACATGGGTCACCTGATCTGAACATGTAGCACTGATTTTCAGCAAGTGTGCCACTTGATGTGAAGAATGCTTTTAAAATGATTTTGAATCACATGAGAGTTGTTTTTCGATGCAATCTTTGACATCACAGATTTAAGCATCGTAGTCTATGCATCAAGTGGCACACTTATGAAGAATAGCACTACCCGTTTAGGTCAGGTGAGGACCCATGTTCTTTATGAAAGAAAAAGGGTTCATGACCCTATGCAAACTCAAATAAAAAAGTTCACAAAAATATATAATTCAATTTATTGTGTTTGATACTTTGATCAATTCTATATTAGCAAAGTAGGTAACATTCCTTTTACAAATATTTGCAATCTGTGTGGAACCATCTTGCAATTAATATTAGAGAGTCATTACTTGCACACGAAAGGTTGGCCCTTGCACAGTTTAAAAGAAACACTTGTCATGTGAAGATACTATCGATGATGTCTAATTTGAAGCCATGATCTAAAGATCTTTGGTGCAAAAGATTTGAACTAAACACAATCTGTAGCATATAATTCAATGCAATCAACTATTTAATTAGATGATGGCCTTTGACTGTGTGAAATCATATGATAGAGATTGTGACCTAAGAGTTTCAGATCATGTCCACTCTTTCTTTTAAACAGTGTGCAAGGGTAACTTCTTGTGTGCAAGTAATGACTCCCTTATATATTATTGTATATTGTTTTGTGATTATACATCTAAATGGCACCTAAATGACATTTTAGACCATGACCAGAATTAAGGAAAAATATTAAAAAATGAATTTTCCAAATATAAGTTACGTTGGGGAATGTCTGAAACTCATCTTTAATATCATGAAGCGTGAAGGCTGAGATTTTTCTTACCACTATGTATTAAGTGCTTTTAGAATTTAGGTTAAGTCATTAAAGGATACCGATTATTTGAAGCTATAGTTGAAGTTGCAAGTAATGATACCCATCACTAAATACCATGGTTGCAAGTTTCGGGCTAGTGCACCATTAATAGTGTACTATTTGTCATCTTTGAACATTTGGTACAATTTTACTCATTGTATCCAATCAATGTGATGGTATCCTTTAATGACTTAACCTAAATTCTAATCTCATGGACAATTATAATGGTCTGTCCAAATTTCTGCACTCTAATATTTTTATTAATTTTTGATTGCTAATATAAAAGATCATTTGATCGGACAATATACAATTAGTTTATAGGTGATTATTTAAGTGAGATATGTTCCAATCATGGACGACATAGACTGTTTAGATTGATCACAGATACTTGTGATCAATTAAAAGACTATTTTCATTTCACGCCATATTGTTGAGACGCAAGATCTCTCGGTTTCGGAGCTGTTTGAGACAACTCGAAAATCTGAGATTTCAAGCCATGCTAAATGATCTTTAAAGACAACTCATCCCTAGAAAATATCTGTCGGCGTGTCAGCGACTAGTTGTTAATAAAATAACGAGTGCCTCTGTCCCCATTGAAGTGATTGTTTGACTTTTAGGACCATTGATAGTCTGTTTTTAGTATTTTATTTATTTATTTATTATTATTATTTTTTTAGGGATAGGAGTTTTTCTTCATTCTTGTCAAAACAGAAAGAAACAGATGCACCCTACTAAAGGATCGATAGATCTGTAAGAATATGAGGGACGTTTGCTGTCAGTATAAGATAATTGACCAAATTATGTGGCATCGAACGTTTGCTTTCAGGATAAGATAATTGACCAAATTATGTGGCATCTAATTTCTGTAAAAACAGCAGTTAAAAGGGCAATTCAGCCAAATGGTATCCATTTGGAATGTAATCAAAGTATTTATATCAAAACTGGATTCACACAGATTTCTGGGCAAAAATAAGTCAGCAAGGCCAAATATTTTTGCCCCGAAATAACTATTAGAGAATAACTACAATAACAATAAAACAGGATGTACAGATATTTTTCCGCAAAAAATATTCAGCAAGGAGAAATCTCTCCTAAGTCCTAACCAAATATTTTTTGCCTGGAATTTGGAAATATGCGTGCATCCTATTTTGTTAAATATTTTAATTTTGGCATAATAATCCTATTTTTCAAATGAATCTATTTTTGCTGAATTGCCTATAAAAATGTATACATCATGGGCAGGGCGTCAACGAGCAGGCCGGGTCAGGTCAAAATTGGGCTAGCCAAAAGGAAAATGGCATATGCTTGATCCCGATCCAACCCAACGCATCGCAATGGTGCCCCTGACCAGATCCATCGCCCAACCTGTTAAAACACCCCTTATTTTCATGATTTCTCATATATAAAAAGGTCAGGTCAGGTCGATATCAGCCCTAATCTTGGTTCTAGGAGTCGCATTTTATGGGCAGTGGGCACCAGCAGTGGCGCCTTAGGAAATGCGCTCAAATTTTTTAATGCCAAATCAGTGAGAAAAATTATGACTAAATATTATACTCACTGGTTTGTGTGCACATCATTAATACTTGTGCAGTTGTGCTCTCATGAGGCATGACCATTTGGGCAGCAGAAACAGATTGACCCGAACAGAGGTCACCCTATACATATTCTTTACCAAGAATTAGTACAAGGTGACCAACCCATTCACGGGTCAATCTCATTATGCTCAAATAAAATGGTTAAACTGTGTGCTTTCACTAATTTGCATGCACATAAATAGCTGTGCATTTCCCAATGCTTGACCATTTTAGCATAAAGAGATTAACTTGTTCATACTACTCACTTAACTCTTCAATGAAGTGGCCTTACCGTCTTAAGTCCATTTATTGAAGAACAAGGAATCCAATATGGAAATGCGATCTGTGAATAGGAATCCAATAGGGCCAGCAATTTAACTTGATCTTTTGAGAGACGGGTAGATTATTTCATCAGACTGCTATTTCACAGTTTCATAAATAAATTGATGCGAATGACAGAATAATTTCAAATGATCTGTACGAAGAGCTGTTTATTTCATTAAAGTTGATTCACATAATCACTGTCTAAAACATGAATGTCTACAACGAACCAAATGCGTGGTGAGTAGGGGACCTTGATAGACAGATTTTAAAGAGCATGGAAATCCATGCACACCACATACTATCGGCACTTATCTTCCGATACAAACTAATAATATTGCATTTAGCTGAATATTAAAAGATGCACATTGAGGCAGCATGATGAGATACTAAAACAATTTGCATTGAAGACTCCGTTGGATTTTCTTTGAAAGGATGGGATAAATATATCACTAAGAATCTATACACATCACAAAGATACGACAAGTACACGATCCCATGTTTTCAAAAACAGATTAGAATCTGCTCACCTGCATCAATGTCCGGCATTGCCCAATCACATAAAAAGCTGGCTTTTCCAGATTTGGGAGACCCAATAATCCTTCAAGGTCAACTTGCATGTAATTTGGTGACTTAAAGAATGATGCATTTGCCGCACCTTAATCCTAGTAAAAATTCATTCTAGATTTCAGCAGCCTCCCAACAGCAATTCAGTGTAGATATATTGAATCTTTTTATATTCTTTACTTTCCTTTTGTTCAATAGATTTCAAAAAACAAGCATAACTGCACGGCAAAGTTTCTTAACACCAATGAGATGTTTGGGCAACAACTTAATAGCTTTTGTCATCCCAAATTCCCAACAAACTCATATCTCAGCTGTTTCTTTAATGTGCTATATACCCAACCCCTCAAAATTTACCTTGCTTTAGCTGAACTACCTTTGTTTCCCTCTCTGAATATTTACGAAGAATAGAACGCCGACAAGTTGTAGCAGTCTGTTAACAACAAAAAACAGAAAACAAAAAAATTCCAGGCGCCTTCAAAATTTCAGTTGCTGTGTAATCATGCCACTTTTATTTCAAGCTCTTTGTAATACCCAATTTGTTTCGGTCAAGTATGTCTATTCGGATCGATATAGTCCCTGGCTTCCCTGGTTCTTCAGTCCAGTCAATGGATTTCTTCTCCAGAAGCTTTATCGCCTGTTAATAGGATTTCAGTAGTAACAAACATAAGTTATTTTTACATATATATACACCTATGAAGGTAGAGTTTTCATGCTACCTTCGAGTGCTAGATGACGTGCCACAAGTGATCACAAGTTGCGCCACATCTTTTAAGGGTTCAGTCAGTCCCCAAGAGTTCTAAGGAAAAAAAATTCTTATTTGGACTTTTTTGCCCTTCAAATTATAGGCCAACTATTGACGTTTGAACACCAAACATGGTGCATTGAAATTTTCCAACTTTGACCTAATATGCAACAGTGGAAAACGCACCTTATTTATTTAGATGGTACCTAATCAACGTTCAACAAGTTTCCACAGCACCGAATTCTCTGGTTAGGTGCCACGTGACCCAAAATGTGTCGAAGGTAGCGCCAAAAATGCTACCCTCGTGGTAGCATCCTGGCCTCTCTCTCCATCAAATTATATATATATATATATATATATATATATATATATATATATATATATATATATATATATATATATATATATATTGCCTTTCAAATCGCAGTTCAATATCTCCGTGAAATCACTCAAATATGGTGTATTAAAATTTTTAACTTTTGACCCAAACTTCAACTATGGAAAAACACCCATTTTTTTTAGATGGTCGTTGATCAACCTTAGGCAAGTTAATGTGGCACTTGATCCTCCGATTGAGTGCCACTTGGCACCCAATGGCTCGAAGGTAGCATCCCGAGCCTCTCTCTCTCTCTCTCTCTCTCTCTCTCTCTATATATATATATATATATATATATATATAAGCAAGATAGACACATCAAGCGCATGCGGCACCCAAATCACTGTTTTAGTGCCATGTGGAGCTCCAGACAGGTTGTATAGATCAAATTTAAAATAAAAAATTTAAAACTGAATATTAAAATTGATAGCCTCATTTTGACTGTAATTCAACAATCCAAATTTAAGCCTAAAAAATAAATAGTGGAGATGTTTTAATTTTATTTTTTTAAATGATCTAAACAATGCTACCTTGCTCCACATGGCACCCAAAAAATGTTTTGAATGCCACGTCGAGCTCTATGTGAACCTTGGTGTATGGTAAAGGTACTCCATTGGATCACCTAATTGGGGTTTTCTCCCTCTCTCTCTCTCTCACTCTCTCTCTCTCTCTCTCTCTCTCTCTATATATATATATATATATATATAAAATTCTCACTCGAATCATGGGACATAATCCTCTGACTTGAGCTTCTATTGGCAGCATGTCACACCATGCTCCCATTGGCTGTGTCACACATGTTGATTTTTTAAGTCACCCGATGTGACATGCAGCCAATAAGAGCTCGAGTCATGGGCTTATGTCCCATGACTGGCGTCATATGATCATTATATATATATATATAGGGTCCATGAAGCAGCTACATAGGGGTAAAAAGAATAAAAACAAATATAAAAAATGAAGCCGAACAACAAATGTTTTGGATGCCGCATCGAGTTCCATGTGCACCTTGGTGTACGATGAAGGTACTCCATTGGAGCACCTAACTAAGATTCTTTCTCTCTCTCTCTCTCTCTCTCTCTATATATATATATATATATATATATATATATAAAGTGAGAAGGGCGGAAATAGGACTGGAGACTAAAATATTAAATTTTCGTTAGTTTTGCATGTTTTAAAAATAAAATAAACTTATAAAAGGATACCTTTATTTACAGCCATTATTGTGAAGAGAAAATCTATGGTTGTAAACAATAGTATCCACCACTAAAATATTTTCAAAAAACAAAAGGTAAGATGACCCCTCTTTTTTAGCTCCCTTGACCTCTCATCCTTGAAAAATCTCCCTTCTTCTCTCCCCTACCGTCCACACACACCCCCCCCCCCCCCCAGCTAACCTCACCCTCTTCATTGTCAGGTTAGCATCGTGCCCTCGATTAAAATGCCCTCATGGGATGGCATTTTGATGAATAAATGAGGGGCGACAGTGCTTTTTTGGCTTTTTTGGTGGGAAACTTGTAATTTTCTTTTATAATTACAAGTTTTCCATCACAAACTTGTAATTATAAGTTTGCCATCGAAAAACTAAAAAGGCAATTTCCCCTTCATTCATATATTATACCTTGTCTGGCCTTCAAAAACATGGTCAAATATTGGATGACACGCGACATACTTGTTGCATTTCATTTTTTCCAACCTTCGCCACGTTTTGAACGATGGATATGATTTTTTTTTTTATGGACATGATCAATCTTGTGCATGTTTCCTTGGCACATGATCTTCAGATTAGGTGCCACTTAGCAGACAAATGGCACTAGTGCGGCGTTGGATGCTACACCTCTTCTGCAATGTGTTATATATATATATATATATATATATATATATATATATATAGGCGAAAGGGATGATGCATTCAATGTAGCCTGCCCAGGCCAGGCTACACATCTATGCAGAATCATCTGCCACGTGGCTCATGATCACTAAAACAACATCCGTTTTGGAGTGTTGTGCCACATGACATGTGATTTAAAGGAAAAAATAATAATTTTAGGATTTTTTTGCCCTTCGAATTAGTGGTCAAAGATAAGGTGATGCCCCATCAACCTGACGCATTAATTTTTTAGACCTTTGACCATATTTTTAATGGTAGATCAGCACCCTTTTTTTTAAACAAAAATTTATATGTTACTTGATCGACCTTGCCCAAGTTGTTGTAGCACATGATCCTCGTAATAGGTGCCATGTTGTGCCCAACTGAATAGTGTGTAGCGCCTCAGGCTACAGTGCAGTACAGAATCGCCATTCCTCACACACACACGCACACACATAAATGTTAAGTGTTAAAGTGTTAAGTGGCAGTGTGGCATCTACTCCAAGGATCAGGTGCCAAGGCAACACGCACAAAGTCGATCAGGTCCATCCAAAAAAAAAAAAAACATATTATCTACCATCCAAAACTTGGTCAAAGTTGAAAAAAATCAATGCACCAAGTTAAGGCAGGAGCAGGGATCCACACACACACACACACACATATATATGTGTGTGTGTGTGTGTGTCTGTTCAAATGCATGGATGATCCATCAGTTCGAACCAGCTGGGGGCCACGTGGCACCCAACCCGAGGATCGGGCGTGCACAAGGTCAATCAGGTTCATCAAAAAATAAATAAAATAAAAAGGGTATTTATCCACCATTCCAAAGTTGGTCAAAGCTGCAAAGTTTTAATGCACCAGGTTCAGGCGGCCGTTGGAAAATTTGACATAGGTTTTGAAGGTCAAAATAGTCCAATTTTTTTTTTTTTCTAAAATCCTAAGGAGCTGGGTGAACCCTTAAAGGATGGATATAACTCGTGATCACGTGACACATGATCTAGCATTCGAGTTCTAGGTCACCGCCACACACACACACATATATATATATATATATATATATATATATATATATGGAAAAAGGTTGTGTGTCCCAACTGTCCAAGTGGAGTTCCACATGACACCCAAAACACTGTGTTGGTGCAGCGTCGAGCTCTGGTGCATGACTTAGATAAATTTTAAAAAACAATCAAACACATTTTTAAAGGCAAAGGTCAAATATTGATTGTTGAATGGATTGAACAGATTTAGATAATGTTTGGTAAGGTCGAAGACAACTTGGTGTGTGCATCAAGAAGAAATGACAGGCCTCTTATACTTGTTAGGAGACAATTAACAGGTGATGTATATTACATGGGTTGACAAAGACGAACTGAAGAAGCTCAACATGGACTACTAGATACAGAGGTGAAACTTGTTGGAGCCACATTTCTCCCCATTGGGTGGAAGACACGATCATTGAAGGAAATAGAGAAGATCCCAGGGAAAGAAAAGAGTGTAAAAATCCCATGTAGAGCCTTCAGAAAAAAGAGAGAACTTCCGTGTGGATTCACGCGGGAGTAAATCTTTACAAAATATCCTACTTCATTTCCTTCTTGCGTGGGATTTTTTCAGGCGAGAAATTTTTCACAAAAGATTTCTTCATGCTATGTAGGCTTTTTTAAAGTCAAAGTGAGATGGCATCATTAGCGATCCATCCCTATTTCGATGCACAGACCTCTTCTATACCATATCTCACACATTTTGTAGAGCTTATTTGATGTTATAAATAACCCTCAACATAAGGCCAAACAAAATAATCAATGGATGCTTGTTATATTAGATTATTTCTTTTAGAAGTTATTTTCTTTAGGAATCTTATTACAATCAAAATGGGTGTTTAATATAACTGGTCTTTTTAGAACTTTTAACTTAATTCTATTGATAGAGAAGCTATTGCTCTTTGTTGGTTCAAGCATCATCAAGCTCCCATTATTACTATTTCTACTTGTAATTTTTCTGTATTTGGCAACTTCAAGCATGGTCTCTTTTCTAGAACACTATACTATTATTAAGCATAATTGGGCTGAAATTAGCAGATAGATCTGAATTGCTGAGCCCTAGCTAAATTGCCTGCTCTCTTTTTCTGGCAATGTTGTTCCAGGACAGCCATCAAGAGTGAATTGCAAAGGCATGAAAAAAAAATTTCGGCAAAAAAATGATACAGAAAAAGGAGACGAAGTCCCTTGATTTTTAGTATTTTTTTGCTGGAAAAACTGGTTCGGCTCTTTTTCCTGCTGCTTTGTGTGTCCTTTTTCCCATTCTAAACAAAACCACCACTCAAGTTAAAAGTTTTGGAAAAACTTCTAACCCAAGAGAAGGCCCTTCTTGGAAGCACAGTGCCGTTCCTTCTTTTGTCCATATAAGAAGATTCACTTTCATGTGCTAGTCTTTTAGTGGGTGGAGCACGGCGCCTTTCATGCCTAGGAGCCAAATCCTCGAAATTAATACTGATTGGAGTTCTTTGGACCCTTTGGAGTGAGAGAAAAACTAGAATATTCCATGACATCATAAGTAAACCAACAAGGTACTTGGTGGAGGATATAAAAGAGTGTATCATCAGTTGAGCGTTGGCTTGGAAAATCTTTGCACCTCTAAAAGGGGATGATCTAAGAAAAAATTGGACCAATATCATGGCTTGTAGCGGGTCTACAAGATGGATGAAACTTGCATTGGGGGGGGGGGGGGGGGGGGGGGGGGGTAATGAGAAAACTGACCCTACATGGTTTCAGTTGGATAATTAGAGACCATAAGAGGGGAAATTATAGAAAGTTCGAAACATATTGCTGCCCTATCGATTGGGGAAAATGCTATGGAGGCAGAAACTTAAGCAACACTAGAAGGGATTCTGTTATATACTACTGCATACTTGAGAAGCCAGTGATTATCGTGACGGATTAAAAAATGCAATTAAATGGGCTGCTAATGGAGAATCATGTCCATGGAGACTTGCAAATGGTCTTAATCAGATTATATAAAATGATTGCCGAAGGTTCTAAAGTTGTAGCATGTACTCTCAACCATTGTTTTAGCATGTGGATAATTAGAGACCATAAGAGGGGAAATTATAGAAACATCGAAACATTTTGCTGCCCTATCGATTGGGGAAAATGCTATGGAGGCAGAAACTTAAGCAACACTAGAAGGGATTCTGTTATATACTACTGCATACTTGAGAAGCCAGTGATTATCGTGACGGATTAAAAAATGCAATTAAATGGGCTGCTAATGGAGAATCATGTCCATGGAGACTTGCAAATGCTTTTAATCAGATTATAAAAAATGATTGTCAAAGGTTGTAAAGTTGTAGCATGTACTCTCAAGCATTGTTTTAGCATGTGGATAATTAGAGACCATAAGAGGGGAAATTATAGAAAGTTCGAAACATATTGCTGCCCTATCGATTGGGGAAAATGCTATGGAGGCAGAAACTTAAGCAACACTAGAAGGGATTCTGTTATATACTACTGCATACTTGAGAAGCCAGTGATTATCGTGACGGATTAAAAAATGCAATTAAATGGGCTGCTAATGGAGAATCATGTCCATGGAGACTTGCAAATGCTTTTAATCAGATTATAAAAAATGATTGTCAAAGGTTGTAAAGTTGTAGCATGTACTCTCAAGCATTGTTTTAGCATGTGCTCTCATCCGGTGTCAAGGATTTGCTCGATTTGGTTTGATGCCTTCGGCTTGTAACTCTTGGATGTTTGCCTTTGCCCTATTGAACAAAAGCATCTTGCTTTTAACAATAAGGTCTTGTTGCACTATTTTTATTCTTATGCATGCCTTTGATTATGGATCAAAAAACCAATATTGCTTGTATTTCAGTCTTGATTCTAGACATGAATCTACAAAGCACTTCTCTCCTGTTTTGTAACAAATGATTTGAAGGTCGTAATGTCATTTTCTGTATTTATTAAAAAGCCAGTCAACTTTTGGAAAAGACACATCATTCAAAAAATAATAATGCAAATGGAGGATAGCTTTTGGTGTGACATAAAAGCATCTTCCCATATGAAACTTGTAACAACCAATATATTTTCAAAGAACAATCAGTTCAGTTAAGAATATTACCAGACGTTTCCGAGTCCCTTTCGCGCTATCTTCATCGTCAGTCTCCACAATAACCTTTAGGAACTGAATAGCTGATAAAAACATATATAATTCATCTCATGCCATGCAGATCACTTTGAGAAATACATGAACAATGCAAGAAAAACAATATCTTACAAGGGATGCTAGCAACATTTTTGAGATAGAATCTTAAAAGGCTTATTGCATCCTGCGGATGATGGTCATGCACGTCAAGGATCAGTTCATTTCTGGCGTCCATGTTTCTGCAAATCAACTAATGGTCATAATCAAGTAGGAATGTTGCTTTTCTTAATTTGTCATGAACAGAATAAAAAATCGAAACTTAGAACACAATGTGCACTAACCGAATTTCAAAAATTTCGCCAGAAGATTTTTCGTCTGCTTCTCGGGCCTTTTTATTATAAAATTTTCCCTAGACATTGAACATCAATTTTCAGGTCAATTATAAATATCAAAATGAAATAAGTAGTGCCCATTTTCAGGTATCCAAACTTGCTACTACACCAATGGAAATGACAACTGTACGCCCACCTGGAATTTCAGTTAGCGATTCCCAAATTCATGAATGGCGCATACGTGTTCCTTAACTAATAATAGCATATTTAACGGATCAAGATAGCAATGCAAGGTAGAAGGAGAAAAAGAAGAAAATACTTGCTAGAACACTTTTGAGGAAAATTTTGACAGTAACAAAGTTCAACTAATTGAAGTTTGTTTCTTGAAAGCTTAGGGGTTCACAAATCTCATTGTCACACTCACATTTCAAAACTGAAGTCATACCTACAGAAACAAAATTTTAGTATTAAGCAATGGGGCAAAAGTAGAGCTTTGCAGTTCGGTTCAATCAGGCTTACACAGGCTTGTTCGGCCAGTTCGTTCCTTTATCATCATCATCATCACAGCCAGTTTGTTCCTTATAACATCACCAAAACTTATCAAATGCCATATGTCAGAGGACTTGAACACATCTCACCAACACTTCAAGCAGAGGTTTATACCAACAAGCTGTTAGGGTTGATGTATGGGAGTGTTAGTGCGTATAGTATTATGTGGTGTGTATATAATGTTTCCTAGTCCTAACGGTATAAAAACTAAAAACCAATGATGGGTGTGAGGAGAAACTTATTACAATCCTAATCCTCTTCAATATTCATCTCTTTTGTTCTCCGCTCTTCTTATCTACCAAAACCCTAATTTAACCTAACCGTAATCTCATAGGATTGGAATTGCATAAGCTAATTTGGTATCAGAGCAGGCTTCTTCAGGGCTTGATCCTCCGCTGACATCATCTCATGCTGATGTCAGTACTGGTCAAAGTTTGGCCTCATATTTGAAAGAAGAAGGCAAATCCCAATTTTTACAGGTGAATAACTTTAATGAAGCAGCTTAGGCGTTTTGATGAAGGTTTAAAGGTATATCGAAGGGTATTCTAGAGTTTATGATTTCACGGTTTTTTGGTGCTTTGATCTTTGTCAGATGAAAAAACTAAAGAAGAGTACATGGGTTTGGAGAGGAATCTTACTATAAGTAAGATGGTATATGTGTTTTTCGCTTTGGTGAGTGAAGAAGATTTGATTGTTTCTTTCAATCTCGTTTTTTCCACAAATTCACGTGTTTCCATGACACTGACTTCTGTGGGATCTTCAAGGACTGTTTTTATGTAAGGGGATGCATCGGAATCTTCACAGCTCTCATTTAGCTGTGACGTTGTGATGACACAAAGCAATATTGAGAGATATAGGTGTGTTTTTTATGATAGTGTGTCTCAGCTACCACCAGTTCTGGTTTTTCCACTACTCTTGTACTACTTGCAGAAATTCTGAGCAGTATACAAAGATGTTATTTATCTTCCTTGATGCTACGAATTTGTTTGCAATCAACTGTGACAGATAGTCTTTCGGTTCTTGATTACTTTGGCATTTCGGTGATAATCTTGAGGTCGTATGACATAGAAACAAACATATAAAACCGGGTTGAACTTGTGAAGGCTCTAATTGCAATATTGCAGTCTACTTAAATGTTGTTTGATGGCTGTATAGGCTACATTTGACTGATTATACAGCAATACTTACGTATTTATGGGTGAAAATTGGAAGTGACATGTCATGGGGGAGTAGCCCGACACCGGCTATCACACCCGTGCGGCGCCTCGATGTCACGTGCAACGAAGCCAGTCTACCCAACCATCAGACTCTGATACCACTCACCTAGAGGACGGGAACTCCCGTTCACGGTTGCCTGCTCCCAAGGCCAACCATATCAACGCATCGTGCCCCATACGACACGCATGCTAGCACCTCCGTGCGTCACTTGACCTGCTCAAGCTTCACCCTCACGTGCCCTGCACTAGTTCCTCGCTTCGCAACAGTAGTATGCAACTCCTCATGCCGTCCCATTACAACATGGCTCGCGACATACTGAACCAAGCCCACCATTGTGTGTGTTCCCCTTTACTAATACACGTATGCATCCGGCCCTCAGCTACCGTGCACTACCGTGTCCCACGTAGCCCTTGAGTGCCTCTCTCATTGCCGATACCCATGTGCACCGCGACACCGGCTTGGGGCCACATGGCAACCTCACCTTGGGTGACACACGACATTGCTGAAGCAACGTCCTAGGCCCACCCTTTCAAGCCTAGGAGATGTTTGTGCACCCTCTAGCGACGCCCATGCGAGTGGAAGTAGTTCTCCAGCTCCCCTCCCACATAGAAGGACCCGTGCGAGTGGAAGTAGCTCTCCAGCTCCCCTCTCACATAGATGGTCCAAACACCGTCTATGGGCAAATAACCTGAGGACCTCAAACGTATTGGTTTGTTATACCCTCATGGCACACGGACTCCTTCCGTGGCACACAGTGTCATGCCCCACACCACTACGCCCATAACTCCCCGCATCATCTTCCCGCGCGACCGTGTCGTGATTGCATCGCACCACCAATCAGCTCCAAGTCCCCCACGCCTTCCTGCTGCTACCCAGAGTATTCACCCCGTCACGGACAGTTACAATATTACAACTTCAATTGGGAACTTCTGTTGCGGCTATATAGCCTACTTTTAGCAATATTCCAGCATTATATAGTGTTGTTGAGGAATCTACGTAAGGGATTGGTGATCTTGTGATGGAGGAATTGAAGAGTAATGTCTTGTGCATTGACTTTAAAATCCGAGGAATGACTGAGACAGGTATTGTTGGATCTGCCCACACTTCCACAACATCTCAAACTCAATGGATATTTGATTCCGCGAATGACCACATGCTAGGCATGTCTTCCCTGTAAAGTCCGTGTTGCAGATGGACCTCTTGTCCCAGTTACTGGAAAAGGCACTGTTTAGATTAATCAAATGCCTTTAAAATCTACCCTACATGTTCCGAGCATGCCTCTTAATTTTTGTCAGTTAGTAGTCTTACCAAACAACTTAACTGCAATATACTTTTTTCCCATCTTATTGTGTTTTTCATGGCTAGTCAACAGGGAAGATTTTTTGTCATGGTCATGAAGAAAGAAGGCTCTATCTATTCAATAGTAAAGGGGTTTCAGAGACGACAACGTCGGTTGTGACTGCTACAACTTCATTGGAGATTGCTCATCTGTGGCACTTGCATTTGGCGCACCTCCCTATTTCTCGGTTGCACACATTTCCCCCTAAACAATTCAATCCATTCAATGGCTCTCAATTGAAATGTGAGGTCTATCAATTGTCTAAATATCATGGGTGTTCTTATCAAGTGAGTTAAGTGTTACTTCTTTCTATCAATTGTCTGTAATCCATCTCAGCTACTTTTGCTTTTGGTTATCGTTATTTCGTGTCTTTCATTAATTATTGTACCTGTCTCACTAATCTGTAAATGATGAAAACTAATATGAAGTTGCTTCCATCTTTCAAGTGTATCATAAACTTGTTCAAAACCAGTACAATGCATCTACAAAAGTGTTACGATCATATAATGAGGGAGAGTACTCTTCACATCATCTCCAGTCTTATCTCCGGGCTCATGGTATTGAATGGTAGACCACTTACCCATACACCCCTTAACAAAATGGAATAATTGAGAGGAAAAACTGCCTTTTACTCGAGGTAGCCCGAACCTTGTTAATTAAGATGACTGTACCCAAGAAATTATGGAATGAAGCAGTTCTCACGACATGTTTTCTAAACAATAGAAAGCCAATTGTTCTTCAAGGAATATCCCCCTTTCGCTTATTATCTCCATTGGCATCACTCTTACCAGACCCTCCTACGATCTTTGGGTGATTTTGCTTTGCCCAGGTACCAGATATAGGTCGTGATAAATTGGATGTCAAAGCTGTCTGTGTGTTTTTATTGTATACTTCTCAATTCCCCATCACAAAAAGGGGCATAAGTGTTATGATCCTGTGTCAGGTAAATAGTTAGTATCTATGGACACATTCTTTGAATCCATCCAGTTATTATGCAACTGTAAATACTCAGTGCCTTCTTTAGGGGAGACTAGAAAGGAAAAGATCTCTTTGTCGTTGCTTCCCATTCATGATACGTTCGAGATTAAAGATCAATGTTTGCAAGGCCAAGATGAAAATGCTAAACACATACAGATATGTCCAGTGACAAACCAAGAGATGGACAAAAATATGTTCAAGAAAATGTTCCAACAAATGACCAAAATGAAAGGGTGCAAAAAAAAGAAAATTTCGGAAAGTTCTTACTCAGGGGGCATGGAAGGAAAAATAAACCTACTATCTCCCAGATTTTAGACCAAACTTCAACCCCAGAGGCCAGTCCACAAGAAAGTGAAACTCCTTTGCCTCCTATGTCTGGCATGGACCTACCTATTGCATTATAGAAGGGGTCACATTCTTGTTCTTCACATCATATCAGTAAGTTTGTGTCTTAGAATGCTCTTTCCTCCTTATATTCTTCATTTATCTTTATCTCATCTTTGGATTCTACGACTATCCATTCTAGTGTTTCTAACACCCTATCTAAGCTTCAATGGAAGGATGCTATGTTCAGGAAATGAAAGCCCATGAGCAAAATAACACTTGGGAAGTGACTATGTTGTTAGAAGAAAGAGAATGGTTGGCTGCAAGTGGGTTTATACAATGAAGTATAGACCAGATAGTTCTGTGGAAAGATATAAAGCTCGACTAGTGGCTAAGGGCTTCACCAAAAATTAGGGTGTTGATTATCAGAACACCTTCCCCGCGGTGGCCAAGTTGAAGCCTTCTCTTATACCCCGCGGTTCATAGGAATGGTTGCGTCAACAATTTGATGTTAAGAATGCCTTCCTCCACGAAGATCTTAAATAAGTGGTTTATATGGCCTTCACTCCTGGTTTTACTCATGAGGGAGAGAAGTGTCAAATGTGTTGACTCAGGAAAGCAATCTATGGGTTGAAACATTCGCCAAGAGCATGGTTCCAGAGGTTTACTAATGCTATTATCCAAGTGGGATATTCCAAGAGCCATTATGATCACATCTTATTTGTAAAACGGGGTGTACGGACCATTGCGCTGATTGTTTATGTGGATGATATTGTTGTCGCAAGTATTGATGAAGAAGAAATCAGGAGATTCAAACGGTACATGAGTAAGAAGTTTGATATTAAAGATTTGGATACCGTAAAGTATTTTCTTGGAAAGAATTGAGGTAGCAAGTCAAGGAATGGTATTTGCAATTCCCAAAGGAAATATGCCTTTGCATTGCTCCGCCAGACTGGTATGTTAGGATGTAAGCTTCAAAATGGGCTGCCACTATATTCAAGATTAGGTCTAAGTCAATGAGTTTGTATTCCTCAAGTCAGTTCTTAGGAACAAATAGCTGATGTTCTCACTAAGGCTCTTGGAAGATCAAGGTTACACGAACTCATATCCAAGTTGGGCATGATTGATATCTATGACCAAGTTGAGGGGGAGTGTTAGTGTTGATGTTATGGGAGAGATAATATAAAGATATATTATGTATGAGATGTATACATAGGCGATAGTCCCACATTGGTTAGGAATATAAGTTTTCATGTATGCCTTTTATATAAAAGGCTCACCTATTGTAACTTGATTATCTTGGAATAAAAGCAATGTAATCTTTAGTAAGGATATTGTGCCATCCTCTCTTCCCTAATAAACCCTAAAAGGATATTGCTCTTCTTTGGTTATTAGAGTATTATTTTTTACTTGGTATTAGAGGATATTTCTCTTCTTTAGTAATTAAAGTATTATTTTGTACATGGTTTAGAGCAAGTTGGTCCTTCATGTCTTGCTTAGGGTTTCGTCTGACATATGCTCTACACCTCGCTTCATCAGATCTCTGTGCATCAGAAATCAGGAACTCTATGTCTCTCTCCCTCTTCTTCTTCTCTTTCTCCTCTCCTACTAATAAACCCTAAAAGGGAATTTCTCTTCTTCAATTATCCTAGTATTATTTTTCTACGGATGTTTGGAGTGTTGGCGTGAGTGTGTGTATATGTAATGTTCCCTCTTTCACTTCTCTCTTCTTCCTCTCTCTTTACCAAAACCCTAACTTAACCTAACCCTAATATCGTAGGATTGGAATTGCATAAGCTAATTCAAGCTACCAACCACTTCGTTAGTTAAGTCACAGTATCATATAATATTATATTTAATATTTCATTAAAAACTCATCCTACCCCAAGCGAACACGGTTCGATTGACAGTGATGAACCACAATCTCGAACTCGAACTGAGCAAACCAATGAACCGGGTAACATGGGTCTAAACAGAGATTTGCATAAATAATAGGAAAGAACATCCTATGGTAAGTTGGATATTTATGTAAGTGCAAGTTAATTGATCACAACAGAAAACAAATTATACCTGTTCTAAAAGGTAGTTGGCTTTTGTACGATTGCCCTTTGTATAAGCCTCTACAGCCTGCGCAATAACTTAATAAGATAATGCCTCATCTTCAAAACTTCTGAAAGGGAATATACATGCTCAATGTTGCTATTTATGTATGTAACTCTGCCAACAGGCAAAGGAATGCTATATAAAATTTATTTAGTCAAGTTTCAAGAATCTTAGAATAAGATACTTACAGCTTCATAATATGACTTCATTACATCCCAATTCTGCTTTGCAGCTCTACGGTGGACATGGTAATTATCCTCTTGAGCTACAACTGTAAAAAGGAAGGGAAAAGAGAAGTTTGTAAATCAACACTCCTAGTTAATGCAACAACGTATATATACCCACATGCAAACACACATACACATAATACACTGAAACTTGTCAAATTATGCTTTGCAACCTATCAAAAAATAATTAAAAAATTATGCTTTGCTGAGAAGGAAATTCATTGGACATTAAATTTAAATTATCGCTTGTTAGCACAAGAGAGATGTATATTTTAATTGACCATTCTATACTTCTAATTATCAAAGCTAAAATTTTAAAAGAAAATAAATCCAATCATATCAAATCCCTGTATAAGATAACCTAATAAAAAAACCTAAAAGTTTGCATAAAAAGGTATATAAATGACAACTTCTAGTAATAAGCAATATGTGAAGGAGGTGAATTTCAATAACACGCACCACTTAACCTCAAAAAGAGACCAAATATAATAAAAACATCACAGCTAGTTAAAAAGCCGATTTCATGCATTTCTACAGAGTAAATAATTTTGGAGTTATTAAGAGGTAGGTTATGATAATTGTTCATTTCCTTCACTGAATTTACTATAATTTTCTTTTATTTATTATTCGTCTAAAGTTGTTATTATGATTTTCCTGTGTATAAGTTATACTTTACAACTCATGTATTTGTTAGAAACTTGGCAAACTCAACGTTGTTATCGCCTTGTCCCATCTTGTTTAGGTTGGCAAAGACTTGGCAAACTATGGCAAGATAACAGAGCAGCCAAGAATTTTTAAACAATCACCAGAGCCTTCATTTGCAAACTCTAGATCATCCTCTGAAAGAGATTAGAGTTTACAATAAAAGAATATGGGAATTGCACGAATGTCAAACAAAGAGATCAAAGGAGAGTAAAGGAAAAAAAAAGGGATATTTGAATGTGACAAAAATATCTTAGAAAAAGAGCTGTGGCATTGATATGTAACAAAATAATTTTGTAACAGGGTTCACTCTTGTTAATTCCTCAAACATGGACGTATTGTCCTCATCATCGGCTTGCCCCATTCAATTGGTACAAGATTTAAATATTTTTCCAACATGAACTTAGAGCTAATTTTGGTGTGGTCTAAAACTATATTGTCAATAACAAATGATGCTCAAGTTCAATTGTGTGATTCAAATCAATCATACAGAAAATGATTCTTATCGTAGTTATGAAGCATACGATTCAACTTGTGCATTGTACAATTCAATCGGGAGCCACTTAAAATTGAAAATTCATTGTTTTGGCAGTCTATGGCTCTATGCTTCCAGGCTGTTTGACATGAGTTTCATGTTGATTTGGGTTAAAATGAAGATTTTGAAAATGTTATGTTTTTTTTTAGAGTTATCATATCTATACATGTTCATGGTTAGTTCTTTTTTGGTGTACCATTTGTTTTTATCGCTTTAGTATGTTAATTATATATTGAATTTCTTTCATAATACAAAATACAAGTTGGAAAATCAAAAGTTGTTATAGCACTAAAATTGTAGTTATATAGCGGTTATATGTGGTAGACTGGAAGACGGACTACCTCATTCATTAATCATGAGTAATGAGATATCAATTCATCATCATGCTCAGTTAACGAAGATTGAAATTTTAATATATTGTTTTGGGAACTTATTGTTAACTTCCTTTCGGTTATTAGGAAACTATGATCCAATGTTTATGGGTAATTTGCTTTAAACTTGCTTAGTCTTGTGACTTACGTGGACGAAAATGTTGAAATTAATAGCTACTTGCTAATGTCTTGATGAAAATGAATGAGAATGATTGTATATTTATTTCATTTTTTCATAATTTTCGAGTTTTTAAAAACTTCCTTTATTTTTATAATTTTGAAGAAAAAAAATAGATTGAATCTTAGGATTTGTAACTCAAAACGACCCCTTATAATTTGTAATTCAATTCATGATTTGACATTGGTCTAAAATTCAAAAATCACTAGGATACCGTAGCCTTATCTGAGTAGCCTACTTGAAAATACTCTAGCTATTTGAAGGATCTAGGTATCACAACAATACTACAGCTAATCTAATTTTTCATGCTTGTGCCAAACATGTCAAAATTGATTTCATTGTACTTATAAGAAGGTTGGCGTGAGGAATACTTGAATTAGCTATATCCAATCAAAGGATCAATGGGTTGATACTTTCACCAAAATTCTCTCAAATCAAGTGGCTTATCATCCAGCTTCACCATCCATTTTGAGGGGTAACTTTGAAAGAAAAGTGGCCATTACGTTTACTCATTCTAATCTCCCATTATTTATCTAATAACGTTTCTTCTAGGTATTATTTGTTTTCTTTGTCATACTTCCATATTATGTGTGTGTGTGTGTGTGTGTATATATATATAAAATTTGAGGCCAGAACAGAAAATGTTACTGTGAGTAAAATAGTTAGCAGCCTGCAGCATGAAGAAATAGCTGACGGTTTATGATTCTGAAGCCAAGTTTAAACGAGTATCAATCTTCACAGCTTCTTTAGAGACTGTCACCAAATCTGTGTACTGCAATATATATCTGCGAGAGCTAATAAAAAAACTCACAAATGGTAAAGAAATTCTAAAATGCATACCATCGTCAATATCTTGTAGTGATTCTACAGTGTCATTCGAAACTGTATCATCAGCAGGAGGAGGCTCAGTTACCACCGTTCGTCCAGCTGATCTAACACTCTTCACTGCCCTCACCGGGGGGAGTCTTTTAGGAGCTTGGTCAGGTTTCTCAGGAGCGTTAAACAAAGCTTCTATCACTTCCCTTGAGAGGTTTCTCTCTTTATCTAAGCCTTGCGATTCTGTCCCATTTCCATACGAAAGCTTGGATCCTTCACTGTGCCGTGAAAAGAATAGCATAAAAGAGTTTTACTTTGTGCAAATATAAGGTTGAGAGAATATTCTTATTTTATTAATGAAGCATCCCTCATTAGATATATTTACTATGTCACTATAAAAATAACTAAATTAATTCAGGACCTTGATATGAAGATCAAAGCAACTGACCTTTGTGAAAAATCCAAAGCTTCTTGATGTTCCTGGGATAAATGAAATTCCCATAGTAAACTCATCAGTGAAGTAAAGAATGAACTCGATCAATGTATGCATATATGGGTTACACATACATTGTTACTTTTCTTAAATTTATATCTAGTAGTCTTTATGCAACGGCAGAATGCAGTCAATGCTAAAATGTCATATTAGTTATAGCATAATGAAGTCCTCACCTGAAACCTCATCAAAATCGATCAAATGCAAGTATTAGCCAAATTAAGATGAGGTTGATGAGGTTGCAGGTGAGGACTTCACTATGCTATCACTAATATGGGTGTACATGTTGGAGGCCCTTGGGAAGATTGGACTTAACCCAAAAATCACGATGTCAGGTGATTCTTAGCCTGACAAATTGTCTGTAAAAACCTTCAAACGGACGGTTAAAGAACGTATGGGCAATAGTCCACAATTAAATGCACCAAAAAAAGCTTTGCTCGGATGAGTGATTTCTCCAATCAGCATGACTTTTGGGTTCTGTCCCATCTAAACAATGACCTATCAGCTGGGATCATTGATCATGGGTACCACTTTACAATACAGATGACCTGATATATAGGCAATGGTCCACAATTAAATGCACAAAAAAATTCTTTGTTCAGATGATTGGTTTCCTGCAATCAACATGACTTTTGGGTTCAGTTCCATCTAAACAATGACCTAACACCTGGGATCTTGGATCATTGATCATGGGTACCACTTTTACAATATAGCTGACCAGAGCACCACAGTGGTGCTCAGACCTGATCACCTGATACCAACTGGTTTCAAAAACAGAACTTTTAATGAAGCAGCGAGAAAATTGAATTGTATGTGTAGCAAATTCAAATGCCACTGATTAACTAAGATGCTCCAGTAGAATCACGATCTCTTGAGGCGCATGAAACTCCCTCAAAATGCACATGATTTTGTTTTTTAGGGCAACGATTATAGTAAAGAGGAGCAAAAGATAATAAGGAAAATGAAAACTAAGGAGTATGTTATCCCCAATATATAGCATCCCCCTCTCCTGTGCAACCTTTCCTTGGTACGGTATTTTCTAGACCCTATGCGTCTAAACCTGTCAAAGATGTTTGAACCTTCTTGTAGTATTGAATTTAATCTCCACAGCCCATTCTGTAGAGTTATGTAATTACACTAGTGGATGTGTAAGTAGTTATGTTTGGGTGTGTGCGTAGTAAGTGGCTTCACTTAATATATTTTTTTTATAAGGAATATTTTTATTAATGAATAAAATCAGACATAATTACATCATGAAGTTGGGGAGGGATATCCTCCATCCAGATTTCACCACCGTTTCTTTGCAATCCAATTTTCTACAATAAATCAGCCGCAACATTGGTTCTTCTCACAACATGCTTACATGAGTGAGATCTAAAAGACATCAGACACTCTTTGATTTCGTAAGAAATGTAGACTAGATCTGACAGATCATTCCTTATATTTCCGACGGCACCGATTACACGAGAAGAATCTCCTTCAAAGTCAACGTCTTGGAACCCACACTGATAAGCGAAACAAGCGGCTTCAAGAAAGGCATAAGCCTCTGAATGTTCAGCTTTAGAGACATTTGAAAGATTTTTAGCCAACGAAGCAAGAATCATACCAACATGATCCCAAATTATGACTCCTAAACCCACTGATTTATTTGATTCACACCAAGCACCATCAAAGTTTATTTTAAAACGATCTTGGATGGGGGGAGACCAAGACACAGCCGATGGATTTACATTTTGGATGTGTGAATCTAGAGCTTTGGCTGTTGGAACTCAGCCATATATCATTCGGCCAGCTTAGAGATTGATCTTGGGTCCTTCTGTTTGAAGCCGTGCACTACCTGATTCCTCTCATTCCATATTGCCCAAGCAATAATGAAAAAACGATCTAACTGGTCTCTACCAAACTGATTACGGAACTCCAAAGCCCACTCTTTAAAGTCTACTTGAGTACTCTCATGAACTCGAGCACCCAGCGATCAGCAAAACCAGCTCATTTCTGCTTTGTGACAGTCTCTCGGAACATGAACAACTGACTCAAAGGATGATCCGCATACATCGCACATTGGTGAGATGGTTTCAATTTTTTTTATGGAGTAATTCCTTAACCGGGAGGATATTTTGACAGGCTCACCACGCAAATATTTTAACCTTGTTTGGAATACGGCACCTCCACAGGTCTCACCAGAAGATATTTTCCGAGGGGGAAGAAGATGAAGACCCCCTTTCCTTCGTTAGTTCACCAAAAACAGCTTTACAGGCACTCCTAACCGAAAATATACCACTCTTCCCATGGCCCAAGCTGATATGTCATCCTTTTCAGTAGTAAGAATGGGGATACTCAAAATATTGTTCGCGTCCTCCTCCCAAAATACTTCTCTGAGGAGCTGCTCATTCCGGCACTTAGGGTTACTACACATCAGCTCCGCAGCCGTTTATAAGTGACGGTTCCCTCTTGGAGAAATTTTTTTATATGTATGGTCTCTAGGAACCACTTGTAATGCCAAATCCTAATAGAATTGTCACTTAATATTTTCCTCTTATTGTTAATGTCGAATTTCGTTATCTAATGTTTCATATAAAAGCTATTAATGCATTGGGAAGAGTGCTAATGAACGCAACCTTAATTTTTCCCATCTCTCTTCTTCTCCTTCTTCCTTTCCCAACCCTAACCCTAATTTAGCATCTCTAAATTTAATTGGTATCAGAGCGGAGATCTGCTTACAAAATTGTGTAACTGGTGACGTCACCCTCCAGCTGCTGACATCATCGCTAATGTCATGCTAACATCACGCTGGAATCAGCATGGTCAAAGTTTGACCTCGAAACTGGAAACTGATCAGCAAGTTGGGATCATAATTTTGGGGGGGACGACGTCATCTGACCACCAGAAATAGGACTCCTGGCATCGTCTTCTCCGGCAAGCTCTCTCCCCATATTTGTTGCAGATTTGGTTTAAAGGCCTAACAACTCTATGTTTTTCTTGAGATTTGTGATTGGTATAAGGTTGAACCTCACTGGAACCCTCTTAAACCTGCGGAACCTCGCCGGAAATGTCTGAAATATTCCAATCGATCCCAGCAGCTCCTAAAATGTTTTTGTTTGAGGAATTTCAACCCTTGTATGAAGGTTTCCTTTGTTGAATCTCTTTTGGATGGTAAATCTGTTGTGTTTTGTGGATATTCCTTGCTGGTTTTTTGAAGTATATGGCTGTGAGGGAGAGAAATCTTTGGGCGACTACTTTACATAGATGAGATCACTATGGGATGAGTTGGCACGGTACCAGGAAAATGAACTGTGTAGTTCATGTATTGGCACAGTTCACAAGGTGGCTGAGAGAAAAAAGGTGTTTGATTTGCTTAGGGGTCACACCCCTAGTATGAATCCGTCAGGGCTAACATTCTGAGTAGAGAGGAGTGCCCCCCTCTTGGGACTGTTTTTGCCTTACTTGAGCATAAGGAGAGTCGAAGACAGTTTATGCAGGTTGGCCCTATTGGTGGCACTCCAGAGAGATCTGCTCTCCCCTCCTCTTCTGAATTTCATAGATCAGGAGGGAGATCTGGTGGCCAAGGTGATGGCCGAGGTGGTAGAGGTCATGGTGGCCCTTCTCAAGAGGAGAGGGACAAACTTAAGTGCACGCATTGTGGAAGAAGAGGGCATCTTATTGACACTTGTTGTGACCTTCATGGAAAGCTGAAGCTTCCTCCAGGTGCACGGGCTTTTCAGACTGCTAGTGACAATGAGATGGGTTCTGCTGTAGCTTCACCTTCCCCAACTCCTTTTCCTACAATTTTCGGTCAAATTACTCTCAGTTAGAAAGAGAAATAGGATCTTCATAGACTTCTTCATCGTGCTACGATCTCTCACGCTCCCAGATCCTCCACCAGTTCTCACTTGGCTGAGTCAGGTACCTATGGATTTGCGCATTTCTCTTCATCTTGTCTTCCTCCCTGGTTCATAGATTATGGGGCTATGGATCACATGACTGGTATGTCAAACCTATTTCATTCGATCACTAGTGTACCAGATAGTTGTCAGATTCGTGTTATGAAGGGGTCACTTATCCCTGTGAAGGGTAAAGGGATCATCCCACTTTGTAGTTTGCTTCTTAAGTCTACATTATATGTTCCTAAAATGCCTTTAAATTTGTTGTTTGTTAGCAGAATCGCAAAGAGTCTTAACTGTTGTATGACCTTTTATCCGTCTCATTGAGTCTTCTAAGACTTGACTTTGGGGAGGAGACTTGGTCATGGTCGTGAGGAGCATGGGCACTACATATATGAGATTCCAGAGCTACAGAGTATTCAGAGACTGATTGCTGCTAGTGTTGGCCTGCAGGAACTTATGTGTGGGATGCTCATTGTGGACATTTTTGTTTGCATTTACAATTTCTAAGAAAGTTTGAGACTTGTGATGTTTCCTTGTTTAGATGTGGAGTGTGAAAATTTGTCAAACACCGTAGAACTTCTTATCCTAGAAGTGAAAGTAAAAGTGAAGTACCACTTGAATTAATACATTCTGATGTTTGGGGCCCTATTTTTTCTGTGCATGGGTTTAGATATTTTGTTTCATTAATTGATGATTGCACTAGATATGCGATGTCGTATTTGTTGAAAACCAAAGATGAAGTCTCTTATGTTTTTCCTACCGTCATGAGTTGGTTCAAACTCAATTCCATGCTCATGCAAATGTTCTTCGATTGGACAATGGTGGGAAATATTCCTCTCACCATCTCCAATTGTACCTTCGCACATACGGGATTCAGTGGCAGACTAACTGTCCTTACACCCCTCAACAAAATGGGATTTCAGAATGAAAAAAAAAAAATCACCATCTACTTGAAGTTGCTAGTTCTCTTCTATTGGGTATGAATGTCCCTAAAAATCTATAGGGAAACTTTCCCTTACCTTCACTTTTTGATCAATCGCATGCCAACCCCAGTTCTCAATGGAATGTCACAATATAAACTGTTATGTCTTGAACGTCCTTTGTTTCCTGCTCTGTGTGTTTGGACCCTAATGTTTTTTGCTCACATTCTTGATGTGCAACACACTAAACCTGATCCTAAAGCCACTCGCATATTTGTTGGATATCCTCCAACCCAGAAATGGTACAAATGTTATGACCACATCACAAGTAGGTTTTGTGTTACTATGGAATATGAATGTCACATTTTCCGAAAATATCACCTTCCTCAAGCTTCGTGGGAGATTGTACAGTGCCCTCTTCAGGGGGAGAAATGTGGTGGTGAGGAGAGCACTGGTGGGTTACCAAGTGTAGAAGTGATAGATTTATTTGATGATATGGATGGTGGAGAGAAACCAGAAGAAGCCCAATTTGATAGATTTGGCAAAGTGAAAGAAGAGAAGTTTTTCGTGAATAAATTCAAGGCCCAGATTGTTCCTCAAGAGCCTCCTTCAAATCCTCTTGACCAAAGTTCAACCCTAGAGGAAGGCCCACAAAGTGAGCTTGAGCTTCCCATTGCTATTACAAAACTTTTCAGGTCATGTACTCGTCACCCAATCAGTAAGTACATTTTTTATCAAGGAATGTTTGATTCCCATCTTGCATTTGTTAGTTCTTTGGATTTTATTTTTGTTGCTACTTTTATGTCTAGTGCCTTGTCTCAGCCCAAGTGGAGAGAAGCCATACTTCAAGAGATGAAGGCCTTGGAATCAAGACAAACATGGGACATTGTTAAGCCCCCTGATAGGAAGAAGGTTGCTTGATTAAGTCGATCTATACAGTGAAATATAGGCCTGATGGTACAATAGAAAGGTACAAATCCCGACTTGCTGCAAAGGAGTTTCTGCAGACTCAAGGGCTGACTACCAAGAAACTTTTGCTCCAGTTACTAAATCCAATAACATTCGAGATCACCTCTCTTGTTGCTCATATGCATTGGCCATCGCACCAGCTCGATGTTAAGAATGCTTTCCTCCATGAGGACCTGAAGGAGGATATATATGTCTACCACTTGAGTTTATAAAGCAGGGAGAATCAGAGAAGGTTTGCAAGTCAACGAAGTCAATCTATAGATTGAAGCAACAATCTCGGGCTCGATTCCAGAAGTTCAGTGGAGCTATTACGAGAATTGGTTATAGCAAGAGTCACTATAGCTTTACTCTCTTTGCGAAAAGAGGTACTCATCTCCCTGCGGCACTTGTCTATGTGGATGACATTATTGTCATTAGAGCTGACACTGATGAAATTCTTCAGCTAAAATGCTAAGTAAGGTGTTTGAAATCAAAGATCTGGGCCCCTTGAAGTACTCACTAGGAATCGAAGTAGCTAGATCAAAGAAAGGTTGTCTTGTATCAAAGGAAATATACATTGGATGTACTCGAGGACACTGGTATTCTTGGGTGTAAGCCAGCTAGTACACCAATTGAGTAGAATCACAGACCCAGTGAAGTGAGGGAGAACCACTTAAAGACATTCGCTTACATCAGAAGATAGTTGGCAAGCTAATCTATCTCACCATGACTAGGCTCGATATAGCTTATGGTGTTGTTAGCCAATACACGTATTCACCAACATCCATCTTGATGCAGTGTATAGAATCCAGGGGTACTTAAAGGGAAGCCCAGGGAGAGGCCTATTTTATGATGACCATGGCCAATTGGATGTAGAGATCTTCACAGATGCAGATTGGGCTCGTTCTCGCGATGATAGGAGATCCACCACAGGTGGATCTCCTATTGTAGTTTCCTTAGAGGAATCCTTGTAACATGAAAGTCTACGAAGCAACATATGGTTATCCAATTCTAGTGTAAAAGAAGAATATAAAACTATGTCTCAGGGGGGTGGAGAAGGTATGAGTTTAAGGCATCCTTGGCGATCTTGGAGTAGGGGTGAACCTTCCAACCACCTTATATGGAGACAATGAAGAGCCCATCACATTGCTAAAAATCCGGTCTATCATGCAAGGACCAAACATATAGAGGTCGTATGGCACTTCATTAGTACAAAGGTTGAGTCGAAGGAAGTTTGTATCCCATAGGTGCGGTCGGAAAATCAATTAGCTGATGTTCTTACTAAAGTCGTGAGTGGAAGAAGGTTACATGATATTACTAGCAAGTTCTGTATGATAGATATATATGTGCCAACTTGAGGGGGACTGTAGAGTTATGTAATTACACTAGTGGGTGTGTGACTGAGACTATGAATAGTTATGTTTGGGTGTGTATGTAGTAAGTGCCTTCACTTATTATTTTCCCTTTATTTGTTGGCCTCGAATTCCATGATATAATATGTTTCATATAAGCTCTTAATGCATTAGAAAGAGTGCTAATGAACTCAACCCTAATTTTTTCTCATCTCTCTTCTTCTTCTCCTTCTTTGTCTTCTTCCTCTCCTAACCCTAACCCTAATTTAGCTTCATTTGAAATTTAACTCATTCATCTTCTCAAAATGAAAATTATTGTTATTGACTTGAAGGATGCACAATTTGTTGTTAAACAATAAAAATTACAAAAGCTTTACGTAATTAGTAAAAGCAAATAACATTTCAGCTTACACAAACAATTAACATTATAACATATTCAAAGATAAATGATACAAAATATACTCAAATATATCTGCTCATTAATCATCATTTAGTTTCAATTCACTTAGAAAAGGACATTTGTAATTGTGTGGCCAAATTTCAAGAGGCTAACATTTTCTAAGGGAAATGGACCAAACGGTAGCCCTGGACGAGGTCCCAGCCAATGGTTTATTTGTCGGTGGAAAAATTGACCACAATCAAGTCAACAGTAGTCAATGGTTTAAAAAAATGAATGGTGAAAAAAAAGGTCATTTCACCATTCATTTCCTCACTGTAGAGGAGCAGGTGCAACATGGGAAATTGAGCGCCACAGAGCACCCAAATGAAATGCTGTCCTAGGAAACCTGATTTCTTATAAGAAATCCCCAAAACTAAATCACTAGCCCTTAAGGGAGCAAAGAAAATAAAAGATACTCATAGAATTAGCAGTTCTCTACTTCACAAAAGCAACAAAAACAACCGATAATCATCTTCATAGGAAGTCGACCCTTGGAAATCTTGTAGGCCAAACTTACTTTTTCTAAGGCAATACCAAGGGCATCCTTCTTCTTGTGTGATGGCAGTGTAGACATATCCAACAATTTCTCCATGCTCTGCATGATCAAAACAATGACAAATTGTATTAGTGAGATCATTGACAGTTATCTTACAGATTGACAAATTGAATGAGGAAATGACGATAAACCCATCCTAGTAATCAGAGTGACGGATAAGGTGATCATGTTTGGCCGTTCAAATATTGGTAAAGAGAAATTGTGCGCCCCATGTATAGATATGATCCTCCCTTGTTAGCCATAAGCCTTGATCAATACAGACAAGGCAAACAATACTTCCTGCTCATAGAAGTGATCTTCTATAATTTTACTTCATTTGTATCAATTTATATATATATATATATATATATATATATATATATATATATATATATATATATATATATATATATATATATATAACTTATATGAACTGCTATACTAATATATGGATTGGAATACCCTTCCTTTGTTATGGGAGGCATCCCTTCCATAAAGAACAAGTTGAAGAATACGAGTAAGTACAAACACTTTTGTTAATTCATATCTTAAATCACCAAAGAAGTGAGCAGTGTCTTCATCATTTCTTGTAATTAGTATGTTCACCAACCTCGTCAGATTTTGCATTGAGTATAACAGTAACAATTTGTTGGATTTCATTGGTAGCCATTTGTCATTTGATGGCTTTGAATCAAACGACGGAAGATCATTTTGTCCCCAATCTTTTGCACGAAAGATCTTGATGTAGTGCAAAAGAAGCTACTTTAATGAATGAATCAAGAATGGAAAAGGGGCTGGAATCAACCCAGAATTCACAAGTTTAAAGGGCCTAAAATAGTGTGAAAATAGGCATTTCATTAATGGCCCATTGGACTGAGACTTGGAGGGCCAAAGGGCCCAGGAGAGTGGCTATATGGGAAGTTCACGTGACAACTTTAAGTGGCCACGTGACCCAGCTGAACGAGAACTCTATTCTCGTTTACTGGTGGGTCATGTGATCACTTAAGTGATCACCTGCCAAGGCAGATTACCGAGACTCTTTTAGGATCTTGGTAATCTTAAAACAAATCTCTCAAGAAAAATTATTGTCTCCTTTAATTGTAAGTTCCTAGAAAATAGGGATAGGATTAGAGAGACATCAAAGTGTTTAATTACTTTATTTATTTACTTGTTTAGAGCCCAAATAAAGAAGGATTCTTATTTAGATTAGGATTTTTCTCTTTTTTTAATATATATCTAACCAAACCTACCAGCGGGGAGGATGAACTGCAATTGGAGTAAGGTTTAGCCTTTGTGATTTATTTAAACCCGGATGCTAGATCACGTGCCATGTGGCATGTGATCTACAATTAAAACCATTTTGGGTATAGTGACCTAATTTTTTTTCTTTTACTACTTTTTTGGCCTTATTTCATGGGTCAAAGATAAGGTGACGCCCAACCAACCTTGTGCATTGAATTCTTTAACCATTGATAGCATTTTTAATGGTGTATAAGCACCCTTTTTAATTTTTTTTGTATGGTATGCGATCAATCTTTCCCAGGTTGTCATGGCACCCGATCCTCAAGATGAGTGCGACGAGGTGCCCAGCTGAACCAAGTGCAGATCTCAGGGCAGCACTCAGATGCATAGTCCCGGGCCTCATACATATAACAAAGCTTTATCCGTCTAAAATTGCTGACATCATTTCTTTCCAATCACACACCATCATCTCTTTTTGATGGATGCACCCAACTACTTTTGTGCTTGCATGCAAGTTGTATAATGTGGATCAGTGGAATTCAATTTT
Source organism: Chloranthus sessilifolius (assembly GCA_021018995.1). Lineage (NCBI taxonomy): Eukaryota > Viridiplantae > Streptophyta > Magnoliopsida > Chloranthales > Chloranthaceae > Chloranthus > Chloranthus sessilifolius. The sequence continues at coordinate 146,701,229 of CM037587.1, forward strand.
ATCGCCATAATGAGGTGATAAATAGCAATTTTGCATCAAGTGGTTATTCAAGTAGGGGGTCATTTGCAATGCAACAAGCAACTTTGTTAATGCACATTACCTCAGATATTTGTCACATCATTGGATATAAATGCAATGATTATGCAATGCTTTTATTACCCTATATTGGTAACAATGGTACAATGTCATTATTCTCTAATTTGAGATTACACCCATACCCTGAATTTCTCTTCAATTTGGAGGCACAAAGATCATGATATTGTTATAAATATTGTATGTGAAGTAGATTGGTGATTTTGGCCTAATATTTGGTATTTGGTGGCCTTGGCCATAGTCTATTTGGATGAATTCAATTTCCTTTCTTTTTCTTTGAATTTGTGGGGAATCGCTTGTTTGAAGTTAGGATAAAAAACCAGTGCATTCTATAGGGAAGGGCAGGTCACATGTGGATGCTACTCACTGCATCTTAGTATTTAGCATAAGAAAAATGTACCAGGGTGGACCAAATAGTCTTGATGTGAATCCTTCGTCTCTTACAAAGGATGGGGGACCATATGATTATGTTCATCATCATCATATTAATGTCAAAAACGATTTTGCTTTTTCCTATTTTGCATGTATGGTTATTTGGAATTTAATCAGCATATTTTTATTCAAGTTGCAAGAAAGTTGTTTTCCAGACATTTACATGGATCTTGCGGTTTTGATGGTGCTCTGATATGAGTTTCATGATGGGGACAGGTTGTAGGATTTAGATTTCTTTACAACTCAGAATTTATGTTTTTTTTTGTTGAGAAACATACTTTTAGCTTTTAGGTTTTTTAGTTAGTCCTGCACTCCTGCTGAATTATATATTCCCTTTATTATTTTGTATATTATTAGACAGTTGGGAGCCTATAAAGTTTATTATAGTGTTATGTTCAATGAACTTGAATTTCTCCAAAAGTTGAGAGTGTTGTAAATTAAACGTACATTTTGATAGAGTGATCGAAAAGCGGATATCCTAGGTACTTCCTTAGAGAGCAACTCACAACTAGGTAAAATCTGATAAAATTGCTTAATGACTTGACTACGTCTCGTAAGCTATTTAGAATGAACTTTAATGACTTGACGAGGATAAGCTATTTAGAATGAACTTTAATCTAATACACGCCGCGCAACTTAAAAACAAATCAGTTGGAGGAAGTCAAATTTTGTTGGCCCAATTGTTTGAGGTACATTATTTGTCAAAGTGAAAATTTTCAAAAATTACCTATGATTTCAAAGAAAAAGAGCGTCCATGTGGAGATGTGTAATCTATAAATAATTTTCTTGTGAATGCAATTATCTTGATTCTAGCCAGAACCTCAATAGCTTATTCCATAAAAGAATCTAATCTGACGCATATAGGCTTGTTTATGTGTCTTTATCTTTCATTCACATGTGAAAAAAGTCATAGCCATCCATTTCTTATGCAACAATGATGCTCAATATGCATGATTTTCAAAGGTATTGTAATCTCTGTAGTACTGCCATGTCATTCATTTTGAACATGAGATCATTAACAATCCATATTCCTATTATGGTCTTGGATTACAGAAAAATTTTGACTTTTATCTTCACTTCTATTTAGATTTGACAAGGCATATGTCTATCACAGGAAATTGATAGAAATGTTCTGTACATTAAAATTTTCTTTTTAGTTCAAATCATACGACTTTTGTTATGTTCGTGTTACAATGTGTGATGGCAACTTGGGAGATTCTATTTTGGTTTTTGTTTGTTTAGTTTCCACGGTGTTGATTTGGTATGGATTTTATGGCACAGTACATGGATCATTATTCTGGTTCTAATGAGATTAGATAAATAAATAAATCCATGCTAAAATAGTCAAGTGAAAATAAATACTATCCATGTGCACCAGCATTAGAATACACACACACACACACACACACACACACATATATTTTTATACATATATATTCTCCTAGGCCAAAGGCTAAATAGTGTTTACTATTTAGTATTTGCGACGGAAATGGGTTTGAACTTTGAAGTTTTTATTTACATCTTCAGTTTAAGTTACATTACATGTATGGTATATGGTTTATAACTGATATATAGTATTATATAAGCGACCTGGGGGTGTGTGTGTTCGAACACACGGTTCATCCGTGCATTCGAACAAGCTGGGCTCCACATGGCACCAATCCATGGGCGGGAGCCACGGCAACTTGCATCTAAAAAAAATTAAAAGCGTGTATCCTCCGTCCAAAACCTGGTTAAAGGTGCAAAATATCAATGCACCAGGTTCAGGCGGAGCGAATATGAAACTTTGACCACTCTTTTTAAGGTGTCGGAAACAAGTTTTAAAGAAAAACATGTGCCACGTGGCTAATCATTCCAAAATGGTTGTTGTTTTGGAGGTCACGTGCCATGTGGCACGTGATCTAGCATTCGAACGCATGGATCACACCGTGTGTTCAAATGCATAGTCCCTTTTTCCATTATATAATTCATTTTGAGAAAATTTGATCACATTTTAATTTTTTTTATATTTAAAAAAAAATCTTATTGAATCTAACGATTCAACGATCCGATCCCCAAAGACAAAATCGATTCTTTGATACAAATCAATTCTGACAACATTGATCAAACTACTAATTTAGATTGAATGGAACATGGCATGGCTCAAATAGAAATAATATAATAGAAGCAGGCAAGCTTTCTTTTAACCAATTAAGAAATAAAATTAAAATAAAATTTAAAAAAAAAAAAATCCTACCCATAAAGGAAGGAGTTATTGTACCTTTTTTGCATCATATCCACAATAACCTGCAAGTACAATTTAATGCCTGATTATATACAATAGTACCACATAAATATAAAAGGTGATTATACACAATAGTATCACATACATATACAATTTAACGCCTGAGTATACACAATATTACCACATACACATACAATTTAATGCCTGAGTATACACAATATTACCACATGCATATAAAAGGTGATTGTCGGTTACTAAAATTAAAAAATTAAAACCCTGATACCAGACATACAAATGCATTACATAAGAAAGAATAAAATTACAGTTTAAATGCAAACATGGACTTGAAAATGCATCTATTTCTTGCAAGCCTCAGAAGAATATATTGTGCTGATTGACTACAACTTACCAAAGAAAACAAGAGATGCAGTGATTTTAAGTTCAAATAACAATGGTTTCTTGTTCACGTTGAAAAAAAGGATAAAATTATAGCAAGTTATATAATTAAAACACAAACCAAAGAACAAATTGCATCCGATGCATACAAGCAACAATAAATATCTTGCAATTGTCTAATTGACGACATGAACGATATCTGCAGTGTTTTGTGTTCAACTAATAGTTATTTAGAATTTTAGATCTAAATTTGATAGAAATCCCAACTGTAGATACACAAGCATGCAATAGGAAAAATACGGCCCATGGCCCAAATTTTCACGAAATCAACAATATTATTCTTATTTTGATCGGTCAGTTGGGCTCGAACCTGGAACCGTGAGGTTGCAATATTGTCAACCTTCCGTTGTGCTACAGGCCTAAGCCCAAAATCATTAATTAAATTCATTAATTACATGGGAGTTAATCATCATTGATCAGAAGAAAAAAATTCTTTAGATGTAAATTTTACAGCAGTCTCACTTGTAGATACACTAATCTAGCACAGAAAAAGTCTGCCTCATGGCACACGTCTTCACAATAAATAACAATAATAGTTTAGACTACCCCATGGCTATGAAGAAATATGTTAAATTGCATGGGAGTTGCAAATCATGGATGAGGACACAACACCATAATTCTATTGAAACCTTCATACCTACGGAAGCAATTTCAACGATAGCAAGCTAAATATAAAAATCTGATACTTTGACATATCAAGCATGTGAAAGTTGAACACTGAGAAAGAGGATAGGAAATTGTCCATTGCACGAGACCTTTCTTGGGACAGAATGCCAATAATAAAATAACTAAATTGTCTGAAGTAGGAACAAATAAAAAAAAGAAAACCACCATCCTCATGATGTGACTTTAATCCTGACACTATTATGAAAAATTCTCCAACAATTTACCCTCAAGCTAGAGAATAGAAGTCAAATCATTCTGAGCAGGGTTGTAAACACATTAGCTTGTATTCACTATTAACAATGCCTTCATGAATAAATCTTCTATTTGGTCTTTGCTTTTCCTGCATATTGTCTCAAATATGGACAATATCCATAGAAACGACTTTTTTTGCAAAGTAACACTTCGAAACATTTCATTTTTTTGCAACTAACTGAACTGGGGGTAACGTAAATTTCACTTTGACTGTCACAGTATATTTTCATTGCCTTATCATTAACAAAATAGTATATTTCATCCAGAAACTCCTCAGTTGTGGATGCCTTAACAAAGCATTCTCCTTCAGCACTAGAAAGCACTGCACCAGTTTCTAGTTTTTCATTTTTGCACTGTATGTAATCATCTCCAGAAACCATACTAGGCTCGATCAGCATCCGCACATTCTCATGTATTAAAGCTGGAAGATGAAGAAAGCTTTTTTTATTGGTAATAGAAAATTTAACTAAACTAAAAAAAACAACAGAAAGTTTATGTTTCAGAGAAGGTCATTTTCAGAAGGAAGAAAGAGTTTAACAAACAAAAATTTATCTAACTGAAAAGAGAAAAACAAAGTTGTCTTGTTTCAATATATTTTTACTGGGCTTCTGGCCAGCTTCGCACTAAGCCATGTTATTTCTCTAAATGAGGAAAGTAAGAAACCTTAACTGGGCTATCTTTTATGTCTTCTGTTTTGCGAACCACATAGAAACAGTTCTCCCACTAATCATTCATAAACGTATTGAAACAGACAACTGCAAAGAAAATGTTGTTTAAGTCATGGTCAGGCCAGGCCAACATTGCCTCTATTGTAAAGGATTCAGACATGTTTGATCTAATCATCAAACAGTATTTAATGTTTTTTATTGGAATTTCAAAGGGAAAAGTGAATTCAAGGTATAAAAATATTAAAACATCATCATCATCATCACAGCCTTATCCCACGTATTTGGGGTCGGCATTAAAAGGACTTATTTGCTTCTGCAAATCAATGACAGGCCATTAAATTGTCATAACTAATCACAATATCATCTACCACTATATGGCTCCAAATTTGCTAGTCCTCTTGGCAAATGCGGACTTACCACAATTCAACTCAAACAATCATCTCTTTCCAAAGGACAATCAAACTTAGTAAACCATTGCACAAACGCTTGCTTTGGATAATATATAACCTTCATAAGATGCAATAAAAGATTCTATTGTTCAATCCATTTAACACTAGAGAGCTCAATTAGATTTCTTATTTCACATCTGATTGAGAGAGAGGATAGTCTTTGATGGAAGGAATGGAGAAGATGGTTAGAAATCTCTTTATTTTGACAAACTGAACGAAGTTGTCTCAATAAGCACTTCCATACTCCTTCAAGTTGAGTCGCTAACTCTCAAGCATCATTCATTTGAATAGTATTCACTTTTTCCCTTTAACACTTTCTATAATATATGGAAGAGTTAAATTATAGGTAGTGTTGGTTGATAGACTCACATACATTACTAATACTAACTACTAAGTCATCTAACAACCTGACAAACTGGTCTTATATTAATACTTGAGGTTCGAAATCCCCATGTGGACAAGTCATTTTGAATTTGAATCATAGAGTGTAGAACTTAGAAATTCCTAGGATGAAGTAATGTTGATGCAGTTTAGGCAATAGGTAGCATAATGGATTTGTTTTAAGCCTCGAGATTTGCATTTTTTTTTATAGGTAAGCAACGAGAAAAAAAAGTGAAGTGCTAGAATTTCTTCACTCTTGATTTTGATCTATAATCTAGGAAAAATGACGTTGAAAATCCCTAAGTAGGCACACATCCATCACTAAATACTAAGTCATCCAAAGACCTAACAAACTGGTCTTAAGTTGGGACTGAGGTTCCAATCCCATATGCGAAGCACATTCTTACTTTGAATCAGTAATGGCATATCCCTAGGAGGAAGAGTTTGTTGAGACAGCCTAGATTGAGGTACACGGCTATAACAAAAATTATTTTATTTTAAACATTAGTAGATTTAGGTTAGAAGTCATATTCTATTTGTAGTTTGAACCCTTTAAGCTTTGTAAATATGGAAAATTATCTTGCACTCCCAATCACTAACTTTACTCTTATTCACTTGCTATCAAGCCTCCAGGGAGAAATTGGGGATGATAAGGTAGTTGAATAACTTTCTTCCCCAAGTTTGAATCAGCAGATGCTTCATAGTGCACTCAAAAAAATCTTTGACCTAAGCAAGGTGTCAATATCGGTATCGGGTAGGGTATCGGTCCATCTTGGACCGATACGGATACAGTATCGTTGATACCATAGCGGTTGATATTTTTTCTTTTGGAAAAGATGTAAAAACTATATATAAAAAACTGGTTGTATCGGTCAGTATTAGCCGAAACCGAGATAGTATTGGCTAATATAGACCAGTATTGGTTCGATACTAATACAGATACCGATACCACTCCGATACCTGTATCTGGGTGGTATCGGTATAGGTTCTCGATGAAACCGATACGTATCGCCAATACGTATCAGTATCGGCCGAGTTTTGATATCATAGACCTAAGACAATTTTAATTACCTCATACCGTAATCGAATTAAATATTCTTTAACATAAGATTTTCTTAATTAAGTTATTTCTTAACCTAAATGGATCAATAAATCAACATTATCCACTACTAACTACATTAAGGCATTCTAAATCTCCGTACTTCATCCCATAGTCTAATAAAAATGTGACTTCATAGTCCAAAGATATAAATATTTGACATAAGCATCTTTTTAATCAACTCACACCATAATTTAATTAAATTTTATTTGACCTATGACTTTCATTAAGTTAATTCTCAGTCTAATTTAATCAATTAAATAAATCGCCACTACCTCTAATTAAAAAATGCTAAATTTCTAAATTTCTCACCTGACGGGGAAACCGACATCGTAGACATTGGATATGGATCGTTTCGTATATACCGACGTCGGAAGAAGCGGAATGGAAATCAAAAATAGGCGAAAGATGAAATTCTGGATATTGAAGGAGCACAGAAAAAATTGATTGATCGAAATTGAATTTCGATCGAACGAAATTCAAATTCGATCGAACGATTTTCAATTTCGATCGATCGATCGAAATAGTGTCGGGTTGTTTTAGAAGTTTAGTTTCGAATTTTGTTTTAGGGGTTTATTTGTCTTTTATTTATTATTTGTTTTAGGGTTTTCTTTTATTGAAAGGACTCCTATATAAGGTCCTTAAGTGAATAATGTAATTAGTTGATAATTAATGAAAAGAGTTTTTGCTTGTGTGCTTGAGATGAGCCTATACGGAGAGTAATTCTTCTTCCCGAGAAGGGTTTGGCGTGAAGCCAAGAGTGTGAAGCCTGCAAATCTATCTATCTACCTATCTATCTTATTATTTTTGTTTGCGTGATTCTACAACCCTAAATCAACCATCATCTTTTGAGATCCTAAACCCTAGTTTTCCTTAAACCATTGAATCAACTTGATTCAAGCCCAGCCGTATCAAAATAACCCAAAACCAGAGATTCCATCATTGCATTGTGAGCGCCTTAATCTGGAATTCTAGAGTCCAATCTCTAGGAACGATCCACGCTGCAACCTAACGAATCTAACGCTCGGACTGAACCCTGTCTGAATTATGCTTGATTCTCCCATGGAATACTGTGAAAGCCTGAGGTATTCGTTATATTTTACAAGTTTTATTGTTTAATTTAATTCAATTTAATTTCAGCAAAACCAATCATCGCATTCACGTAGTTTAGGGTACCGTTCTGCGTCAGTTTTGATATCAGATCATAGGTTCTAGGTTGGGGCATACTGTGACATTGCATTCATTGCACTTTAATTTTCATCACATATTATTTCTGTTTTGGCCAAAGTGTTCATCTTGCATTCCATTCTAGAACCCGTTATATTTAGCAAGTTTTATTGTTTAATTTAATTCAATTTAATTTCGGCAAAATCAATCATCACAATCACGTAGTTTAGGGTACCATCCTGCATCAATTTTGGTATCAGAGCATAGATTCTAGGTTGGGGCATACTGTGTGACATTGCATTCATTGCACTTTAATTTTCATCACATATTATTTCTGTTTTGGCCAAAGTGTTCATCTTGCATTCCATTCTAGAACCCGTCAGTAGTGACCCGTATCACCATGGACATGAGTGGGATTGCCGAGGCTCTTAACGGCATGAGGGCTGATATAAAATCGATCAATGATCGAATGACTGCCTTGGAGACAACCCAAAGGACTCTCGAAACATCCAATGAGAGGTTGTTAGACCGAGTCAATCGGTTAGACGAGGGTGATGAATACTTCGAACCACCCCGTGAGCGTAATGGTCTACGTTTCGAATGAAATGGCTACCAACATAATCGGAACCGGAACCATAGGTTTGATCATCATGGAGATGACTACGACCCGGAAGGGAGACTCCTCAAAAATGTCCGAGTTGAGTTCCCGACTTTCGATGGGCGACTAGACCCTCAGGTCTTCCTCGATTGGTTATCCGATATAGACCAACACTTCGAGTGGTTTGGCATGAGCGATGAAAGATGTGTTAGACTTGCTAAAACAAAGCTCATAGGCCAAACTCGACTCTTTTGGGTCAACGTTGAACGCATCAGAACGAATGCGGGTTGTACTCCCATTACCCATTGGGAGGACATGAAGGAACGACTTACAGAGAAGTATGTTCCTTCTTCATACTACCATCGTCTCCTTGACCAATGGCAAAATCTGCACCAAGGTAGTATGCCCGTTTTGGATTACATTGGCAAATTTGAGGAATTCATGATGAGAGCCAAGGTATCCGAAGGCCCTCAAGTCACTCTATCCAGATTTCACACTGGATTGAAACAGGACTTGCAAAAAGAGTTAGTCTCCCACCCTGTTGAGACTTTCGCCAAGTGTTACACCGTCGTTCAAGACCATGAACGATATTTAAAAATGATGATAACTAGGCGATCTGAATTTCACCCCGGTCAACTCCGTACCGGCGAAGTGAGATCTAATGCTAGAAAACCGCCTGCCAAACCCACACAACCCACATCTATCAATGTGAGGTTTGACAAAGGTAAGGGTGTAGCTGGAGAATCCTCGAAAAGTGGGTCTCATGTTAAGTGTTATAAATGTCAAGGGTTGGGACATTTTGTCGCCCAATGCCCGACGAGAGACCCACAACAGAATATCTTCATCGACAGGGAAGGAGAAGAAAGTGAAGGAGTTTATGAGGAGGACTTTGAGCCGAATGCCGCACCTAGTGACGAGGAAGGTGATGACATGGGTCGCGCTCTAGCTGTGAGGTGTGCCTTTGCACAACCTCAACGGGATGAAAAGGAGGATTGGCGAAGGGAGAATATTTTCCACACCTTTGCCACATGTGGAACAAAGAGTTGTAGGGTAATCGTGGATAGCAGAAGCTGCACCAATGTAGTGTCAGAACATACCGCCACCCGCTTAGGGCTTACACCTGAATCCCACCCGAGACCTTACAAAGTCACATGGGTTGACTCCTCATCCATTCCGTATCTCAGAGGTGTCGTGTACCCATACAGTTGGGTTCATACTCAGACACCTTATGGTGCGATGTAGTGCTGATGGATGTGGGCCACATTATCTTAGGGAGGCCATGGCTCTATGGTTTGAACGTGATCATTTTTAGTCGATCTAACATTTGCACGTTCAATTACAAGGGCAAGAAAATCACTCTTAACCCTTTGGCTCCCAAAGCACCATCGGTCAATAGAGTTGAGAAGAAGGGAGGCCAATCCAAGGCCATCAATATTGTGAGCCCTTCAGAGTTCGAGAGGGCATCGTTAGATGAGAGTGTCGTGTATGTCGTTGTCACTGTTGAGAGTACTTCTGAGTCGGTCTGTGAGTACCCCAAGGAGGTAGAGCCCATCCTGAATGAATTTACGGATGTCTTCCCCAAAGACTTACCTAATGAGCTCCCTCCCATGCGTGACACTCAACACGCAATTGACTTAGTTCCTGGATCTACGTTACCAAACCTGCCCGACTACAGGTTGAATCCGGTTGAGCACGCCGAGTTGACTCGGCAAGTCAGTGAGCTCCTTCAAAAGGGAGTCTGAGCTCGTGTGCCTACTAGCATTACTCACGCTTAAGAAAGATGATACATGGCGCATGTGTGTGGATAGCTGTGCGATTAATAAGATCACTGTTAAATATCGGTTTCCCATACCGCGGCTTGATGACATGCTAGACATGATGGTTGGAGCCACTATCTTTTCTAAGATAGACCTTAAAAGTTGCTACCATCAGGTTCGAATTCGTCCTGGCGATGAATGGAAAACCGCCTTCAAGACCAAAGACGGTCTTTATGAGTGGATGGTCATGCCTTTTGGGCTTTCCAATGCCCCAAGCATTTATGAGGCTCATGACCCAAGTGTTGAGGCCATTCCGTGGCAAATTCCTTGTCGTGTATTTTGATGACATTCTGATTTACAGGATAGACAAGGAACAACACATTATCCACCTGAGGTTGGTTTGCGAAACCTTGAGGGGAGAAAGGTTATACGCGAATCTCAAGAAGTGCGCCTTCATGCAGCACTCTGTTGTATTCTTTGGATTCATTGTCTTGGTAGACGGGATGGTTGCGGACCTTGCGAAGGTTAAGGCCATTGTGGAGTGGCCCGAACCTCGAAATATTCATGAAGTCCGTAGCTTCCACGGTTTGGCCACGTTTTATCGTTGCTTCATCCGAAATTTTAGCACCATCATGGCTCCCATTACCGATTGCATGAAAAAAGGGGAGTTCCTTGGAGCAAAGTCGCGACAAGGGCCTTTGCCGAGATAAAAGAGAAAATGATTACTGCACCCGTCATGCGCCTACCAGACTTTTCTAAAGTCTTTGAAGTAGCATGTGACACGTCGGGTGTAGGCATAAGCGGAGTGCTGAGCCAAGAAGGTTACCCTGTGGCCTATTTTAGTGAGAAACTCAATGAGGCAAAGTAAAAATACTCCACATATGACAAGGAATTTTATGCGGTCGTCTGATCTTTATGGTATTGGAAACATTACCTGAGACCGTAGGAATTTGTGTTGTTTTTTTACCACGAAGCCTTACATTTCCTTGCCTCCCAGAAAAAGTTGAACCTGAGGCACGCGAAGTGGGTCGAGTACCTTCAAGGGTTCACATTTGTCTTGAAGCATAAGGCTGGTGCCGAGAACAAGGTTGCTCATGCGCTGAGTCGTCGAGTGGCGACTTTGCAGTCTATGAGCACTGAGGTCGTCGGATTTGAGCAGTTGAAGTAAGATTATCTTGATTGCCCAGATTTCGGGACATAATACACTGCTTTTCTTCAAAATCCGAACAACATTAACTCCGAGTATACCCTGCTGGATGGGTATTTGTTCAAAGGGAATCGTTTGTGCATCCCTCGTATTTCATTGCCGGACTTCCTCATCTGGGAGTTACATGCCGGAGGGATTGCCGGACATTTTGGGCGCGATAAAACCAGTGCGCTCGTTGAGGATATGTTCTATTGGCATAACCTTGTGAGAGATGTCTCTAGGGTCGTAAAGCAATGTCGTACGTGCCAAGTTGCGAAGCATATCAAACAGAATACCGGCTTGTACACCCTTTACCCGTGCCGCACACCCCGTGGCAAGACGTCTCTATGGATTTCGTGCTCGGACTTCCAAAGACCCAACGGAAGCACAATTCCATTTTTATGGTAGTGAACCGCTTTTCCAAGATGACCCACTTCATACCATGCTCCAAAACCTCTGATGCGGCTCACATAGCCAAATTATTTTTCGGGGAGGTTATGCGTCTACATGGTTTACCCCAGACTATTGTGTCGAATCGAGATGTGAAATTTACCAATTATTTCTGGAAAACTTTATGGCACATGATGGGTACCATGCTCCAATTTTCATCGGCCTATCATCCTCAAACAGATGGCCAAACGGAGTCCACTAATAGAAGCTTAGGTAATCTTCTCCATTGTCTTGTTGGTGATCACCCTAGGACTTGGGATTCTATTTTACCTTTAGCCGAGTTTGCATACAACAATTCAGTCAATAGGTCCCTAGGTATGAGTCCTTTTGAGGTCGTCCTTGGTCATAGGCCTAGAACACCCATTGATCTAATTCTCATGTCTGCATCCCATCGAGTCTTCGAGTCAGCCGATTCATTTGCACAACATATACATGAATTGCATGCCAAAATTAGAAAAAGAATTAATACAAGCAATGAACAGTACAAAATATTTGTGAATGCGTATAGACACTTCAAAGAATTTCAGGTTGGAGATTACTTCATGGTTCGGGTTAGGCCTAAGTGGTTACCATTGGGAGCCGCAAAGAAACTTTAAGCCCATGGCGCTGGGCCTTTTAGAATTGTTGCAAGGAGCGGACCTAATGCATATGTTCTCGAGCTTCCACCGGATATAGGGGTCAGCTCTACATTCAATGTGGAGGACCTGGTTCCCTCTTTGGCTCCAGCCCCACCCCCTCACAATCCCTTCCAAGCAGTCCCAAGCCCGAATACCAGCCCTACCCTACAACCCCTACCCTTCCCTTCCCCACGCAAGCAGGGCAGAGATGAGATCGAAGGGATATTAGATGATTTGGTGATATTCACCCATGGAGGCGAAATTTAAAAGTACTTGATTAAGTGGTTGGGAAAGCTGGACTCCGAGAACTCATGGTTAGCTGAAGACGAAGTGCGGCGCCTGGACCCCGACGTACTCGAGCGCTATCACGACGCCGCTTCATCGGTGATGAAGCCTTTTCGGCCCGGGAGAATTGACGGGGACACAGACATCGTAGACATTGGATATGGACGGTTTCGTGTATATCGACGTCGGAAGAAGCTGAATGAAAACCAAAACTAGGCGAAAGATGAAATTCTGGAAATTGAAGGAGCACAGAAAAAATCGATCGATCGAAAATTTTCGATCGATCGAAATTAAAATTCAATCAATCGAAATATCAACGGTAATATTTTATGTATATGAGAATTTCGATCGAACAGTATTCAATTTCGATCGAACGATTTTCAGCTTCGATCGATCGAAATTGCGATCAAACGATTTTCAATTTCGATCGATCGAAATCGTGTCGGGTTGTTTTAGTTGTTTTAGAAGTTTAGTTTCGAATTTTGTTTTAGGGGTTTATTTGTCTTTTATTTATTATTTGTTTTAGGGTTTTCTTTTATTGAAAGGACTCCTATATAAGGTCCTTAAGTGAACAATATAATTAGTTGATGATTAATGAAAAGAGCTTTTACTTGTGTGTTTGAGATGAGCCTATACGGAGAGTGATTCTTCTTCTCGAGAAGGGTTTGGTGTGAAGCCAAGGGTGTGAAGCCTGCAAATCTATCTATCTACCTATCTATCTTATTATCTTTGTTTGCGTGACTCTACAACCCTAAATCGACCATTATCTTTTGAGATCCTAAACCTTAGTTTTCCCTAAACCATTGAATCGACTTGATTCAACACTCGTAGCCCCATTAGACTGTTAAGCCCAGCCGTATCAAAATAACCAAAAACTAGAGATTCCATCATTGCATTGTGAGCGGCTTAATATGGAATTCTAGAATCCTATCTCTAGGAACGATCCACGCTGCAACCTAACGGATCTAACGCCCGGACTGAACCCTGCCTGAATTATGCATGATTCTCCCATGGAATATTGCGAAAGCCTGAGGTATTCGTTATATTTTGCAAGTTTTATTGCTTAATTTAATTCAATTTAATTTCGGCAAAATCAATCACCTCGTTCACGTAGTTTAGGGTACCGTCCTGCGTCATCACCTCAACAACTTTAGCTTTTAAAAATACTAATGCAGAATCGAAGCTTACGTGCTGGGATCATTGCCAGATAAGGAAGAAAAGAAAACGGAAGAAAAACTGGACTCAAAAGTGGGTTTTTAAAGAATGGGGATTCATGGACCTTAAGTCAACTTTACGAAGACACACACATGAGTAGAAAGGAAAAGAGAAGCTGAAAAGAAGACAGAGGGCACAGAAAAGGCTCTGTTCAATCTCGAGCATGCGAGCTCCAATCTTGCGTCTGCGAGATCGGACAAAGTGAGATATCGCGATTGTGATATCTTGCATGCATGAGCCTAAATCTCGCGTGCGCGAAATTGGGCCAACCCCAGTCAAGGATCGAATTAGGCTGCAAGTTTCCTTTTTATTTTAGTTTCGTTATTTGAGTTTTTTGGGGTCAGGCACATATATGTGACATGTGACCATCAATTCTGTAACTTTCAGCGCAACCCTCGGAAAGTGGTCAAAACTCTTTCAATGTAAGTCGGAATTGTGTGATTCTTGTCTTGTTGGAAAGCTATTTCGATAAACTTTCAAATAAGACAAATTCCGCGTCAATCGAACATCGTTTGACGCTTCAAAAGTAACCACGTATGAAGAAAAAAAAAAAAAAGATTAATGATTGAATTAATTGTGACCATTAGGGCCCTGTTTGGCGTGACTTATCAGAGCTTTGGAATCCCTTTCAGGCTCCCAAAAGCGATTCCAAGCTATAAAAGCAATTTGGCTGAGAAATAATTTATAACTTATTTTCGCTAGAAAACCCTATCTATAATCTGTTTTTGCAAAGCGGCTGAAACCCGCTTTGAGTTTTGTTTGTTGCGGGAATCTAACGCAACTTTCTGGATGGAAATATTTTGGACAAAATAACCTTCAAAACATCTTGTAATAACTAAAATAGCCTCTTTACAAATGCCCTAATTCGTTGGAGACTCTTCTCTATCTAAAAGAGGAAGCTGAAGAGAGGAACCATCATCCACAGCCAGCCTTCATGCAACCCACCGTCTGTGCAACCACCACCCTTAATGTTCTCTCCATCTCTCTTTATCTCTCTCTCTACAATGAATTTTTTTCTGATTTTTCTCTACAATCTTTCTCTCTATTTGAATTATTTTTTCTTTTTTCTTTTTTTTTTTCTCAGCAGTGACTCTCACTGAAACATCTCTCACCCTCTCTATTTTAATTATTTTTTATTTTTTTCTCAGCAGTGTCTCTCAATGCAACTTCTCTCACCCTCTCCTCCCTCTGCAAATAGTTCTACCTCTCTTTGCAAAGAGTTTTTTTTTTCAATCTCTCTCTCTCTACAGCCTCTCTCTCTCTGTAATTTGAGTTCTTTTTTTACTACAATGTCTCTTTCTCTCTCAAGCACTGCAACGTCTCTATCTCTCAGCAATTTTATTTATTTTCTGTTTTTTGTTTCTAATGTATCTCTCCCTCTCCAACAGCTTTCATTGTAATCGCTCTTCCTCTTCATTGTTTAGGTTTTTTAGCAATGTGTCTCTCTTACTTCAATGTCTCCCTCCCTCTCTCTCAGTGGAAATGTTTTTTCTTGTTTTTTTAAGGTACAATTATTTACACTCCATGAAACTGTGACCTCACCCCAGCCAGCATGCATTGACTGCCTTTGAATCAGACGATGGAGATCTTTTTCGTATCAATCTTCCACATAATGGATCTTTAGAGCATGGGTGTACCATCATACGGTCAATTTTTTATTCCACGTGGTACACATCCCAAAAAAGACCCTAAAATCATGTTTGAGTGTAATGTGTGCCACTTGATTTTAAGGTCACTTTTCGGTATGTGTGCCACATGGAATAGAAAGTTGATCGTATGATGGAACGCCCATGATCTCAAGATTCGTTGTGTGGAAGATTGAGACAAAAATGATATCCATCGTCTGATTCATAGGTGGTCAAAGCATTTTGAATGAGTGTAAATAATAGCACCTTTTTTTTACAGGCACCTTCATTTACATCCCAAGATTCTTCCTTTCCAGTTTTCTACCCAAATTTCACTTCCTTAAATGTTGATCATTTTGAATCTGACAATGGACATCATTTTTTGTCACAAATTTTGGATATAATACATGTGAGATCATGGCCTACCATCAAACGGTCAGATTTTGATTCCACTTGGTGCACATCCCAAAAAGGGTCAATTTAGTCATATACACACCATTTGAAGAGTAGGAGCTATTTTTACCACACAGAAAACAACTCTTCCAACTGATTCTAGAGACCAGGAAGCTGTCTTAGACAAACAGCATTTCCAGCAACAACACTTACGATAAATGTTGCTTTTGACAGTAATACTTTGCTGAAATCACTTTTTTTTTTTAAATTGAGTCACGCCAAACAAGGTCTAGATTAGAAGTTTTAATAGTTAGTTTAGGAGTTCTAATTTAATAGTCTTAGTTAGAGTTTCTAAGCTTTATAAATACTTGTAAAGACTCTTAGAGTAGATTATGATGAATGAAAATTAGTACAAATTTGTGCTTGAGAAAGAGAGATCCTTCAAAACTTTGAAGAGTGATTCTTCAATTCACCGAATTGGGTTTGATGTGAGGCCAAGAATATTATTTATCTTCTTTGCTATTTGTTTACTTTTATTTTATTTTATCCCAGAGATCGAAAACCCGAACTCTATTGTGCGGGCTTTACGTTATTTTAGGGTAAGTGTATTTTTCTTGCATTAAATTAGTATCATAGAAAATCTCAATCGAAGCTTTCGATTCAACTTTCAGCACGTAGAGTTGGTTCCACCATGAGTAAAGAACAGATTCTCGAAGCCCTTTGTGAGTTGAATGATCAGATGACTAGCATGAAAACGTTCGTTCGTTGGTGGAAATCATCAATATCGATTTTATGTCAGAAGGTAAATAGGGTGGAAAAGTATGGTACGAGGAGAAAGGTAGAACTAAGGGAGTTTAGGAATTTGGGATCGACAGTTCAATATGATTCAATATTAAAGGATAGCGCGCTTCTTGTCGATATTCACTATGAGTTGAGAAGATCACATCGGATACTGGATGCGTTACGCAAGAATTTCATTTAGAGATTCCTCAAAGATTTAATTCAAGGATAATATGAGGACATATCGGCGAGGATTCAAGCTTTGAAATCCACGAGTGCAAACTCCGTTCCCGTAAGTCCGACCCTATTATCACCCTCTCATCCTCATAACAAACTCGTACTCGCACCAATATCCGTTGCTACCCTTGCAGATCTCACACCCATGATTGAGGAAACACCACATACCCCGATACCCATGGTTGAAGACATACCCACCAATCCCTTACTCGTTATTCTCCTTGATGCCATACCAGTTGTTAACCCCATCTCAATTAACGATCCCCTACTCGACGAAAATCTCATACCCGTTGAAGATCACATGCCCGTCGATGAGTCTCTCATACCTGATGACGATCCTCTACCCGTTGAAGATCTCAGACCCATCATTGTTCCAATAACTGTTGTCACTCCTGAAAATCCCAAACCCAAGGTGATTCCATGTCAAACAGTAATATGTGTGTCGTCATGCATCGTCGAGATTCTCAAGTCTAATCCGGTTACAATGGCTGAGTTGGATCCAATTTATTTTTCTAACCGTTGCCCAGTCGAAGTGACAGGAATAATGTCCTTGACCTTCGAGCGGATAGATAGCTTCGGTGAAAGTTCGAGGTCAAACTTAAAAAAAAACAGGGGAATGATGCGGAATTGAAACTTAAGCGCTGGGATCATGACCAGATAAAGAAGAAAAGAAAACGGATTCAAAAGTGGGTCTTTAAAGAAAGGGGATTCAAGCGCGCACATGGAGAGTAAGGAAAAGAGAAAAAGTGGAAAAAAAAGATAAATAGGGCACAGAAAAGGCTCTGTGCAATCTTGCGTGCGCGAGCTCCAATATCGCACGCCTGCGAGATCAGAGAGAGTCGGATATCGCGATTGCGATATCTCGCATGTGTGGACCTAAATATCCCGTGCACGAAATCGGGCCGAACTCAGTTGGCAATCGAATTTAGGATGCAAGTTTCCTTTTTATTTTAGTTTCTTTATTTGAGTTTTTAGGAGTCATGCACATATGTGACATGTGACCATCAATTTCGTCTCATGCAGCGCAGTCCTCGGAAAAGTATTCGCAATTCTTTCAATACGAGATATCCTAAATGCGATATCTCGCATGTGTGGACCTAAATATCCCGTGCACGAAATCGGGCCGAACTCAGTTGGCAATCGAATTTAGGATGCAAGTTTCCTTTTTATTTTAGTTTCTTTATTTGAGTTTTTAGGAGTCATGCACATATGTGACATGTGACCATCAATTTCGTCTCATGTAGCGCAGTCCTCGGAAAAGTATTCACAATTCTTTCAATATACGTCGAAATTGCGCAATTTGTGTCTTGTTGGAATGTTACTTCTATAAGCTTTCAAGTAAGAGCAAGTTCGCGTCAATCGGGCATCGTTTGACGCTTCAAAAGTGGCCGTGTATGGAAAAATGGGATTAATGATTGAATTAATTGTGACCATTAGATTAGAAGTTTAATGGTTAGTTTAGGAGTTCTAATTTTAGTAGTCTTAGTTGGAGTTTCTATGCTTTATAAATACTTGCAAAGACTCTTATTTTAGAGTAGATTATGATGAATGAAAATTAGTTCAAATTTGTGCTTAAGAAAGAGAGATTCTTTCAAACTTTGAAGAGTGATTCTTCAATTCCCCGAGTTGGGTTTGGTAGGCCAATAATTTTCTTTATCTTCTTTGTTATTCTTTATTTTTATTTTATCCCGGAGATTGAAAACCCTAATCCTATCGTGCAGGATTTATGCTATTTTAGGGTTAGTATGATTTTTCCTACATCAAATACTCAACTTATTATTTTAGTCATATTTAAAAGTTGTAAGCAACTTTGAAAAACCCAAAAGGTCCCAAAATAGGAAGTCTTTTAGTCTAGTATTGACTTTCTAGACACATTGTGCCACCTATGCCCTGGCATACATCAAATGAAATTGAATGTGAGCAAAATTTAACCAGTAAAATAAATTATAGTAATGAATGTACATACAAACCAATGACCTTAAATGATACACTTCTCTCAATTGGAAGCAAAGATGTATGATGCTTAGACTATTTATTACTTACAGATATATGGTGTATGGCAATGTTATCATATGCAATCGCTTATGCCATGGCATATATATAAATCACATCAGCCATGAAGGCTTATGCGATTTAGTAAGTATGCCATGACTTATGCCATCGCATTTTTTAAGAGCTCCTCTATGCTTATAAATAGAAGCAAGCCAATAAATTTTGGGTTTCTTATTAATATATAGGGGAGGTGGTGACCATGATTGATTGGTTTGAGTAAAATTTTGTTCTCCTTTGGGAACTAGAAGCATAGGTTCTCAAGCCATTTGCTTTAGATTTTACTTTATTTTGTACGTTTTGATATCTCACTCCTTGCAGTATTATATTGCAACAGATACATTGACACACACAGGAGTAAACAAAGGGAAGAGAGAGAGAGAGAGAGAGAGAGAGAGAGAGAGGCACACACACACACACATATGGGTAATGATCCTCTCACTCGAATTATGGGACATAATCCCATGACTCGAGCTCCTATTGGCTAGATGTCTCATCAGTTGACTTTTCAAAGCTCACTGATGTGACTTCCAACGAATAGGAGCTTGAGTCATGAGTTTATGTCCCATGACTCGAGTCATATTTTATATATATATATGTCAAAAGTTTACTTCTGGCAGATAATTAAGTTTGTTAGAATCTCACGTTAAGCTAAACAGGATAAGAAGAAAGGCAAAACATTTAGATCTAAATGGTACTCACCAAGAACTTCTCGAATTGCGTCCATGCTAAGCTGAAATGCATCTCCAAGCATTGAATATAGGAACTCCTCAACATCCTTGTTATTCATAGGCTCATTCCTTTCTACATAATCTGATGCAAACCCATTTGTACTGCCAAGCTCAGCTGTCAACGGTTCTTTAATTTCCAATTTTAATCCATATCTGCTCCCAACCTCAGTTATCAATGGTTCTTTAAGTGCCAATTTCAATGGTTTTTTTGTTTTACACAACTCATTCAAACTTGATGACGGCCTAATATACTCTTTGCCCAGAACGCTTGAAACCGTGCCTATCGAAACAGAAGACTTTTTCTGCTTTGACCCTTTGGAATTCTTTTGTGCAAGAGTTGACCTCTCGGGATACTTTTCATCCAACGATTCTTGTGACTTTTCCACACTGGTTACACCATTAGATGTATGAGTTACGGAACTACAACTACTTTGTTGAAAACCACAAAGAATTTCACCAGCCCTATCTACGTTGCTCCCAGCCTGGCAATATGCAGAGGCTATCTCCTTCAGCGAACAAACTGACCCAAAGGCATCATAAAGTCCCTCCAAATCCCTTTCACAACCATCATATTCAGAACCACATGAACTAGAACCATCCATCTAAATAAACTCCAAAAACAAATAAAAAACAATAGAATCTTAGAAGAAACTTCAGAATTAATTAATGCAGCCAAAAAGTAAATGATTAAACAAGTGAAGTCTATCAAGTATGTGATTAAACAAGTGAAGTCGATCTAAGCTTTTCCATCACACAAATTGGCAAAACAAACTTCACCAAAAATGCAGGCAGTCCTCAAGAGAGTTAAAAAAAGTTGAGTATTCCATTTAACCAGGCAATAACTAAGCATCAGTATTACCAATCACTGCCATGTAACATCTTACCAACAAATTGTCAAAATAAGGAAGGTAAAGCATCTCCAGGAAGGATAATATTTCACCATAAAGTCATACATTAATAGTGTATTAGTATACATAAATAAAGTCCCTGTTAATGACAAAGATAACCAGACAGGACCTCAAAACAAATAGAAAGAGCTTTTCAGTGTGAATATATATATATATATATATATATAGAGAGAGAGAGAGAGAGAGAGAGAGAGAGAGAGAGCAGATTTGGGTAAAATGTTCTACAATAATTGGAAAAGAAAATAAACAGTAAACATAAATCTCAATTAATAATCTAACAAACCCAAAATCCACAGATTTATACATACATTGTTGGCCTGATATATAACCCGTAACCCTCTTACCTAAATCCCAACCACTCAGTGTTACACTGATGAGTGAAATAGCAATCTTGGTATTTATTAATTTGTGACTTCGCAACTACTATAATGAGCCAGCATCTCCACATCATCTTAAACCACAGTGATGGCATTCTATTGCGAAAAGAAAAACTGCTACCACGACATGAATCGAAATAATTGTTGCTTGAAATGTGTTGGATAAAAAGCATCAATTAAACAATTCAAACTCCCCAAATATGTCATCTGATAAATAGACAAACAATCAACCATGGAACAATGATATCTAATCACAAAAAACACAGCAAAATAGTGAGACATAAATTGCTCAACCCTAGTTCCTATTTGTTACACCTAGAAATCAAGAGTACTGCAGTAAAAACATCAAATACTAAAGATTCCTCACATTTTTACCCGATAAACTTAATCAATAGGTGGGATTCTATCAAAGAAACCTTACAGTGACTTAAATTTTTTACCCGATCAACTAATCAAAAGGCTTAAAATCAACAGGAGGATTAAATCAAGGAAATACTAAAGTGAATGCAAATATAAATGATAATAACATCCATACGATTTCCAAAAAATACAAAAGAAGAACTAAACTTATATGAACAATTTGAACGAGGTTCTTTTTGAATATGAACTGATGAGAGCTCTGAGCTGAAAAGAGGTTGGAAAAATATCACAATCAACGAAATCGGAGATAAATGCTTACTCAAAACGATGGATGAAGAGAGCCTTTACTTCTTCTCCACTATGGAAGCTACGTTGCAGAGAAAGAAAGAGGATGTGGTTATTTATAGTCTTGATATCTTAGAGAGAGAAAGAAAGAATTTACAAATTTATTAAAATAATAATTACTACTAGGGACCAATTACTTGCACACGGTTTTCAAGTGATTGCACCGAATTTAAAGAAAGATTGAATATTATGAGCCGTCTGATTTGAAATTCATAATCAATAGATCTCTGATAAATAAAATTGGAGCAAAATAAGTACTTGTCATATGATCTATTATAGTCAATTGTTGAACTATATAATAGCCTTTGACTCCATTTAATTAAATAATAAAAATTATATTTTATTCTCATTTTTTTCACTTGATGTTTTTAAATCATGACCTTCAAATTAAAAGGCTTAAATGATATTTTCATATAGTAAAAGTCACCTAACTTGAAAGTCTTTCTTTTACATTAGGTGCAATCACTTAAAAATCGTGTGCCTCCCTTTCAGTTCCGCTTGGTGCCCTTTCAGTACTCTGATTTGATTAACACGAGATTTCCACTCGTCTTTATTTATGCTTTTGAAACATTTGGAAATAAAATGGAAACCACTCAAATTTAATTTTCAGCAAAATTTTGTTCGATTGTTAATCTAGCGAAAACAGCTGCGCCAAGGAGGCTTTTAAATAGGTACCTTGTTTGCAACTTTAGATTATTCCTTCTCAACCCGGATTTAACATGCTATCTTCTTTTGAGTCTGACAATGGAGTTTCATTTTACCCTCCAATCTTATACAAATCAATTTTGAGATCACGAGTCTACCATCAATCCGACAAATTTTGATTCCAGATGATATACATCTCAAAAAATAAATGTCATTATGGCCGTACATCAAATATATTTTTTGGATTACATTTCGAGATGTGTCATGTTGAATCAAAATATGATGGTCTATTGATAGGGTAATGATCTCAAGATCCCTTGTGTCAAATATCGGGCCGGAAAATGATCTCTATGGTCTGATCAAAAGAAGTCAACGGTGTAACAAAGTGAAATCCAAGTTGAGAAAGATAAATTTTGGTTGATAATAAAGGTGCCCTTTTTAGTGTGTCCTACCCTATTTATGGTTGGATTTGCATAACTTGTTGATCTACCATATACATTGTTATAAAAAGTTACATTTGTGAAGATGACACTATTTGCAATATTTTGAAAGAACCTTATATTGTATAAACTCTATCTAATGACTTGATGAATGATTATCATGTTTGGGACTTGTGTCACGCGAAATTGAAAATTAATCGTCTGATGATACATTTATGGCATCAACAACCCTTGTGTGGAAGATTGGAGCAAAATATGATCTCCAGCGACTGATTTAAAGCAATCAATTATTTTTAGGATAGGTGCCCAACATGATTTCATGGACGCTAATAAAGGTACTGTAATTTTAATTGCTAATATTGAAACTCATTGATCGAACAGTTTGCAGTCTTATAAGCGTGATTCTTTAAATGAAATATGTTCCATTGTTGGACAACCCATCAGACTGGTTAGATTGATCACAAATATGTCACACGTGACATAATCTTGAGAATATTTTAATGGTCTAAGATCAAACTCGTACTTTAATAGTATATGATAAAACACATATTTTAATATATCACGAAATTTATTTACAAGATTTATAATCAAATAGCTGAATTTATTTTTTTCACAAGCACATAATTTTTTTCATAAAAAAAAACTTTTCATGAGTTGTTATTTTAACCAGCTCATGGGAAGTAAAAAAATAAAACTTTCCTATGGGTTTTGCCAAATAAGGCCTTAGTGTAAAAACTCATGACGTATTTGATGATAATGTTTTTTTTTTTTTAATAAAAATTATTAATGATATGTTATTAAAATTATGGCATTTTGGGAAATTTGCACTTTCGGCCCTATATGTTTGCGTATTTTCAGAAACGGCCATATAGTTTCAATTCTTGCATAAATGGCCAACTCCAAGCCTAGCCGGGTGCACGTCAGATATCTATATATATGCTTCTCTATGCAAGCATTGAATCTAGAATTTTTGTACCATCTTTTAACAATTTTTATCTCTCTTGGAAAGCGATTTCGAGATTCCACTAAAGGTCGTATAACATAGAGAATACAACAGGCTAGGTAAGATATCGAGTACAATATCTTTTAAGTTATTGTTTTCCCAATTTCTCGCAACATTGTAGGAAGTCCAAGATATATAAGTTATCGGTCGATAACTTAAGATATCATCTGATATCTTAATTTATCGACCGATAACTTAAGATATCGACCGATAACTTACGATATCGACCGATATCTTAGGATATCGACCGATATCTTAAGTTATCGACCGATATCTTAAGTTATCGACCGATAACTTAAGATATCGACCGATAACTTACGATATCGACCGATATCTTAAAAGGTTTTTTTTTTTTTTTTGGATTATGGTTTACGTTAAAAGTCCATCCATCGGCTATATATCTTAGGATATCGGCCCGATATCTTAGGATATCGAGCGATAACCTATGATTGACAAAAACTCTAAAGTTTTCATTCCTTTAATTTTTTTAATAATATTTTTAAACAATTGTAGCGCTAAGTCAAGTATAACTCTTTATAAACAACTAATTTTAATTTTAATTTTGTAAATATTGTAGGTTGAAATGGATGTTCCCCTTCTTTGCCATTTTGATTTCAGCGTGAGAGATAATACTTACAACGGAGGACATCGGAGGATTGTCACCGCTACCGGAGAATATATCATTTGATGAGTTTATAGAGAAAATGTACAAAGTCACCGGACAATCTATTACATTTTCTGTTTCATTACGCATAGGGAATGAGCTTGTATTTGCCGAATTGTCTGACACTGATAATCTTACAAACTTATTTAGAGCATATCGTATCGGTGATGTGTTATAAATATTTATATCGAAAAATCATTAGTCACATCAGTGTAAATTTTCTTTGCCTTTAGAAACATTTCAACCGTTTAAGGAAACAAACGAAGATGATCATGGTGTTGGAATGTAACATTTGATTGAAAATCAAGGAATACGGTATGAAGAGGAGAACATTGTTGCACCGATAATGGCCAATGATAGAAATATAAATATAGGATTCCCCTACGAAACTTCGGAGCAATTCCTATTCGCATATCTGAAGGAGTGAAGGCGATGAAGATCAAGGATATTCTCATCAAATGAACTGATGCATGATACATCTCGCCAACTTCGATTCGGTGAAATCGCTGGAAACATTTTAGTCGGCCTTAGTCCATATCAATGGCCTTCAACAAATAGCTTCGAGCCAACGATAATCGAGCCTTCAATGTAATGCCTCTCATACATCAAACATTCTCGACGGCTAACATCAATCCAAACAATCGACATCAACCAAGCGACATCGACGGCTCAATCCCAATCATGTAATAACCATCCGTAGCGGTGATAGTGATCCTGAAAATAATGAAGCCCTCTCCCACTTCGGCGTGTTTATACTAATAGGGAATTGATCAACCTCGTGGGACGAAGACTATCACTTAATGACCTAAGGGGAGTACATGGATTCAGACGATGAGGAATTGTACGAAGGGGGAACGATTACCATTGGTCAGGCGTTTAGAAATAGGAAATCGTCACAAACAGTTCTTATAGAAGTTGCGATGACAAATAATTTTCAGATTAAAACAATAAAAACCAGTCCTGTTCCAGTAACTGCGAGGTGTGTTGAAGTAGGATGTGCTTGGCGAATACATGCACCGAAATTAGTAGGTGTGGACACGTTTGCTGTGAAAACTTTCCACCAGGAACATACGTGCGGAATGCCAGCTTTCGGAAGCGAACATCGCCAATGTACGACATCGTGGATAGCTTCATTCGTGAGAGATAAGCTATTAAAGGGTTTTAGACTCTTCAATAATTTTGATATTGCAAAAATACGAGATAACAAAGAGGTTACCGGAAAGCATGGAGAGGAAAAGAAATGGCGTTGAATGACATCCGAGGTAGTTGGAATGAGCAATTTAAGATGTTACCATATGTTGCGAATTACGGTGGTCGATCTAGACATCTGAACCGAATTGTGTCTCGACGATAATGCATTTGAGATTCTTCGTGGCATTCGGACCTTGCATTCTTCGTAATACTACGAAGAATAATTGCGGTAGATGGAGCATTATGGGACGATATATAAGTGTTGTTAATAGCTACGGGGATAGACGGGAATAGACATTTATTTCCTATAGCGTTCGGCGTTGTATCGAAAGAAAATGAAGACCATTGGACATGGTTTCTTGATCTATTAGGGAGACGTGTAATCGGTGAATTTGAAGAACAGTTTGTTTTGATATCAGACAGACAGAAAGGTTTGATGAAAGCAGTAGAATAAGTTTTTCCTAATGCCTTTCATACCATATGCGACAGGCTCTAAATCATTTGATAAATATAAGGATACAATCTCTAGACGCTTTTTGGGTTGTCTTGTCGTGCATTTTCAGAAGCAAAATTTAAAAGAATTATGCGAAAAATAAAAGACGACGCCCCGCCGGAATGTACAAAATGGATTAAAGAAATTTGTGATCATTTCTGGGCACGCGCTTATTTCCAAGGGAGGCGTTATGATATGTTGACAACTAATATAGCTGAAAGCATAAATAGTGTGTTGAAAATAGTCAGGGAGGAACCGATTGTGAGCATGTTAGAAACTATTCGCACAAAAGTAGCTGAATTTTATCTTCGTCGTCAGGAGGAAGGAAATAAAATGACGGTTAACACCGATGGCAGAAAAACACATAAAAAGAAATTCAGGATGGGCCCGTCGAAAAAACGTCATACCATATGGTCGTGATATATTTCAAGTTAAACGTGGTGATTACACTCACAGTGTCGATCTAGAATCGTGAACATGCGACGCGTTGGGCTATTCTTGGATTACCATGTTCACATGCGATTGCCGCATTATCGCATCAAAAGCAGAGAAGAGAGATCCCCCAATTTTGTGAACCTTTGGTTTACCAAAGGTGACTTATTTAGGGAAACTTATAAAGAACACTTTGTCCGACCGTTGACAAGCGCCAATGGACTTCGCAAATAAAAGACATTCAAGTTTTGCCTCCCCCGTCAAACGCTGGCCGTCCGAAGAAAAGGAGAACAAGATCTAAAGGGGAAGTTCGACCACTACAATGTAAAAATTGTAACAAGTACGGTCATAATCGTCGCTCGTGTAAATTTGTTAATATTTGAAATTAACTTATATTACATCAAAGGTTGAGATTGAAAACAGATTTAGATTAGATTAGACCTAGTGGCAATCGAGCTTCCAATGATTTCATTATAGAAGAGTTTTTTTTTTTCTCTTTTTCTTTCCTTCAATATAAACAGATTAAACCTCAATAAAAGAGCGATCAACATCTACCAATTAATTAATATATTTTTTTGAAATTGTGACTAAAATATATTGTTGTGCTTCTTAATAAATCATTCATTCATTTAAACAGGATTTGAAGTTTCCAAATTCGCCCCTAATTTACTAGTGATTGGCATAAAGCCAAACCAAAGATATCAGGCTTCACAATTCAGAAAGGTATATCTTAAATCATCGGCCGATATCTTAAATCATCGGGCGATGATTTAAATTATCGGCCGATGTTTTAAAATATCGTTCGATGTTTTAAAATATCGGCCGATTTTTTAAAATATCTAGATGATTTTAAAACATCTAGATAATGTAAAATACCGGCCGATGATTTAAGATATCTTCCAATAACTTAAAATATCGGACGATAATTTAAGATATCGGCCGATAATTTAAATCATCGGCCGATGATTTAAGCTATCGTCCGATTACTTAAAATATCGTCCGATAATTTAAATCATCGGCCGATAATTTAAGATATCGGACGATGATTTAAATTATCTGCCGATGATATAAGTCATCGGCCTATTGGAATTGCTTCAAGAGAGGAAGCCTCCATTGATACATCATGCAAGGTGATACAAATAAGATAAATAAATTGATAACAACGATAATGAAAATTATACAAGTTAATAAAAATTAATAAAATTAAATAATTTACAATTTCATCAAAAAATATCTTTACAAAACACTAAAATTGTTTACAGATATTAACTCTTCTTCCCAAACGTGTACATTCGATGTCCGATTTCGGCTCTAAATTGTTGCATATGTTTTCGTCAAATCAATAGGTCATTGGGAGAAGTATTCTATATACTTCAAAATGTATACACATAATCCCAACCGTTCTTTTGGATCGGAGCACGACACTGTTGAACGCCGATACCTTCCACTGTTGATCGAAAGCTGACTTCAAACCGATAGTGTAAAGAAGGCGCGGAAGGTGATTCAATAGACATTCTTTATGCGCTTCAAACCTTTTTGAGCACTCTCGGTCTGCTGGATCAATTAAGCAATTTCTCGATCAACTAATGAAATTATAGCCAACGCCCAGTGGCTATGTTTTTGGCTATGCAACGGAAGATAAATCTGCACATATACAGATCCGAAATTGTAAATACTAAATTTTATTTAAAAGTCATTATCGTTAAATAAAGCGAAGTGTAGTATTCAAAACGTCTGGATTCCACAAATCGATCGCGTGAATTCGCGGATATTATTTGTCAATAGTGGTTCCATCGGCTTTGAATTGTTACGAACATTCCATTAAATCACAATAGGCTGCCACCTATCGAGGTCCCGAGCAGAATACCTTCATTATCGATATATTTTCAAATTTTTCTCGCGCCATAAACAAGGTCCGATTGGCGTAAATGAGAAGAAGTTAATCAAGAGTCGTGATTGAAAAGACAAATAAAAGAAACAAACGAGCTTCAATAAATATTTGAAACCTTACCAGGCACGAGAAGCGAACCAAACTTTTTTCGGCATTGGTAGTAAACATTGAATCGTTTATAACTTCAAGGACTCTCGAGTATCGTCGATGACTTCATTGTCAAGCCACGGCGTCCTTTGAGAACCTTCAAAGAGCAATCGTGATCTCAACACGGCCGATAGTATTGGCGATCACATTGTCCTCGTTCTCCTACGATTCCAAAACTAAGCATATACTTTTGCTCCATTGATATTGCCTCATCCTCCTCCTCCTCTACAACCAATCTTCGTTTTTTATTAATGCTTTAGTGGTGGAGACTTTCTTCTTCTGAGCACGCAAGTCATAACCTTCGACTTCATTTTTGTAGATGATAGTTTCACTATAATTGTTTTTAGTGATGCGTGACTCACGAGAAGGATGCGTAAGAGGAGCACCATTATCACCCACATCAACCAAGGGTGGTTTTGGCGGCCGGGTTTAATGGCGATAGATTTATTTGTAAGTTGAGGCGGCGGGTTTTGGGGCATGTTGATTGTTGTCTAGGTGGATGAGCGGAGGTTTTGGGGCACTTTGATGGCTTGGTTGAGGAGCGATTGGTTTTTGGGCCTTTGGGTGATGGCTTTGTTGAGGAGCAAGGGTTTTGGGCGATGATGGCTTTGTTGATGAGTGGTGGGTTGAGGGACAGTTGATTGAGGGTAAGTGGGTGAAGGAACGAAGGTGTCAAAGAGCACAGAGGTTAAAATATTATCCTGCATAATTGCAAAAAAATATACATTACAAAAAATAAATAATAAAAAGAACTGCATTATCGACCGATAATTTAAATAATCGGTCGATAATTTAAATAGTCGATCGATAATTTAAATTATCGAACGATAATGTAACATATCGTCCGGTAATGTATATTATCGATCGACTATTTAAATTATCGGTCGATAATGTATATCGATAATGTCGGCTAATTTGCATTAAGTTGTAAAGAAATGATTTTGTTCTAAATTTGAAAGGTCTTGGTTTGATACCTTTCTTAAATGAGAGATGACCGCATCAAGATCCTTCCGTATGGCTTTATTTTCTTCTTGTAAGACCTTCTTATCTCTGCCTAGTTGTTCAATGGTGAGTGCTTGCCCTTTCGAATAAATGCACGCTTGAATTCTTTTTTATTTTTTACTGACCATGCGAGAGTCTTGCATTCTTTTCTTAGCTCGTTACTTCTTTGGTTAGGTGCGGTTGCCCTAATGGTTCGCTCTCTTGTTGGCTCGGGCCTAATTTCTGGTTTGCCCTTTGGTTGACGTACAATGACTTTAAAATCATCGTTATCGTCGCTATAATCTTCGTCATCCTCATTGTCGTCATCTCGGCTAATCGGCTCTTCGGCTCTTTCTTCCGGACGTGTTGGATGACTTGGGATATCATCATATTCATCTATATTTTCTTCGGAGTAAGGCTCTTCTCTTTCTTCGGTCTCTTCCTTCTTATTTTCAATTTCTCTTCGAATAAAAAAGTATCGAACCCATTTATACTGTAATTCGTGCTTCTCAACTTCAAGCTCTATAATCACTTTAGACTTAAGAAATTTTTCTCTATATAAATTAGGATTACGGCTGAATTTCGGGCCTTCCCATTTCATTAGCCTTGGAAATGGTTCTTTAAGCCCAATAGGAGCGGTGGCGACTGCTGGAAAGTGCTCAAACGCCCAAATCTGTAAGGCGATAGTGCATCCATAGATATTGCCCCTTTTTCTGACCTTCTCGCCATTTCCCTCCTGCCACTCGCTTTTGATATACTATCTAATAAATTATTGTAAACTATCAGGCCCCACGGTAACTTGTTGAACTCTTCAATGTTATCTACTAATTCTAAGTACCGTGTATCTACTTCCTGGTATGTGTCCGGAAGTAAAAAAGAACATACGAAAATAATAATGATTTCAAAAATCATCGTTGATAATTTCTTCAATCTGAGATCTTTTCATGGCTTCCCAAAGAAAATTTGTATCGAATAGTTGTTTCCTCTTTTACGGCAAACCTTCTCGGACTCAGTTAATCATATTGAGGCCTAAAATCAAGGCTATATCGATCGGTTGTGAGTACATTGGTGTTCTTGACCTTGAAAATATTCTCTTCAACCCAAAAACTTAAAATAGCGTCAACCAAGTCTCCAACGAAACCTAATTTCTCATTCATCCTAAATAGATGACCGAATACTGAATCATCTAAAATTTTCTTTCTCTCTTCGTTACAGTGCATGTAAAATTTCCTAACACCAACTCCAGAACATTTTCCGATGGGCTTTAGAGTCATGATCATTTTCAATAACTTAGTAGGAACTGCAATATAAATAAAAAGCAATTGATAAATAAAAGAAGTGATTTTGAAAAAACTACTAATCCCCTAACCTACCGATAACTTACCGATAATCTAAATTATCGACCGATAACTTAAATTATCGGTCGATAACTTAGATTATCGACCGATAATTTAAGATATCGGTCGATAATTTAGATTATCGGTAAGTTATCGGATTAGGTGGGAAACATTGGGGATGACTAAATGTGTTGAAATGTAAAAAAAATAAATTACCTGGAATTGTTATGTGAGCTTTGTGACCTTTTACCGCTTTGTCGCCGCTAAGTCGCCACTTTCTTGTTTTTTTCAGAAAAGTTAAACTTAAAAGTAACAGTAACTAATGAAAGTAAAAGTAGCTTTTATACTATATGTTAAAGGGCGGTGAAATTTTTTTTTTTATATTATTTAAAATAAGTCGTTGCTGACGTGGAGTAGGCGGAGGCGGCTAGGAGTGGAGCTGGTCATTAATGCAACGGTTGAAACTATAGGGCCGTTTTTGCAAATACGCAAACATATAGGGCCGAAAGTGCAAATTTCCCTGGCATTTTTGTCATGCAATATACTATCATTTTAATCTTTAAAATTAGGCTGAATAATATTTTTGTTACTTTAAGTCATTAAGGCTACGTTTAGTATATATATTTGTCATCTTTCTGCCAGAGCTAGATATACTTGTTTTAGCAAGCCCCCTTCTCCTTATTAACTCTCTGCAAAGAGTCTTTCCAAAGTAGTTTGTCTTTTCAAAATGAAGGGTCATTCTAAAGTGGTGTGTCTTTTCCGAAGTGATACGTCTTGTACCTTTTTATAGGAAAATTGTGCATTAACACACCACTTGATTTCTATTTAAGGAATATAAAATTATTGTTTTAGATACCACAAAAAAATATTCTTTCTTCTATTTTGTTATATCTTAAAGGTCTTTATCAGAGTGTTCTACATTATTTAGTGTTCGGATAGCATGAATGGATTCATCAAATCCTTCATAAGAATACACAACCGATTCGTTGTATCCTGGAATCAATTTGTCGGTAACCTGTTGGTGACCACTTTGTCGAAGTGGTGGGGGAAAATATTGGTTTAAAGATAATGATATTCCTCGTGCCTTAGACCGATTCCCTGTATTATTTCAGATCAATATTTCAATTTTTCCAACATAAATAAAATCTGTTATGACAAGGAGTGAGCAAAGAGCAAGGGATAATTGTTGGAGCAGCTAAATCATGCTTTACAACGAGTTAGGAAAGAGAAGGGAGACCTGCTAAAGCATGTAGCAGAGATTTAACAAAGAGAAAGGGAACTTACTAAAGCAGGTAAACCCTATTCCGACAAGTAGGGGGAATTTGAAAAATTATAAACAACAGGCAAGTTTTATGCAAGAAAAGTGTAGGTGGCTGACGTGGTGCAATGTGACTGGCTGCCCTGGTATAATTGCTTGGGCCCTATTGCACTTGCAACCAATTGCGTCACGCCATGTTAATTGTCTGCACTTTGCCTGTACAAAACTTGCCTACATATAACCCTATTCTGACATATTAGTTATGCCAAACACAACCTAAAATGTTACATTTTAGAGGGAGGATATTGAACGGGAGGATATTGACCGTGCTCGGGATCTTGTTGGTGGGTATCAAGTAGCCTCGATGTCTGTCATTGTGAATCTTCCTATAATACCGATAATGCCCGTAGTCATCTCTTTCTAAATGGCCACTCTTTTCTAATGTCCCGCTATTTTTCAGTGGGTTGGATCATACGACATTAGTGGCATCTTCTTTACCGGCCCTGAATTGCTATATTACTTTGTCACAGTGTAGGCATGAGTGGTGAATTATTTTATATTATTTAAAAGATAAAGCAGAAATAGATAAATAAGAGAGAGGCTAACGCTTAAGATCTGGCTGTAATGGTATATAACTGCCATAACCATTTCTAGAAAACCATTTCTAGAATATACAGTTGAGTACCTTTAAATTCAACCATCAAATCTTTGAGTTCACTAATGCTAAAACACATTGACTTGGTAGAGTTTAATGATGTAAATGGTTATCCTCCCAATATTTTACATGATGGATCTTGAGAATATGGATCTACCATCAGACAATTAGTATTTTATTTTTCGTGGCACATCTTAGAAAAATGATCTTAACATCACATGCACGCTTAAAATTGATTTTAAGGTCACATTTTTTTGTGTGTACCACAGGAAATAAAAAAAACCGTCTTATGGTACGAACATGTTCTCAAGATCCATCGAGTGAAAGATTGGGATGATAAACAATCTCCATTGCCCGATTCAATATAATCAATGTGTTTTAGCGTGAGTGAAATCAAAGATTTGGTCAGGAATGCATGCATAGATCTATGACTTTGAATCTTAAGATCACAAGTCACATGACATGTGTTTAAAAATAAACAAATAAATATAATTTTCTAGACTTTCCCCCCTTTCAAAAATCTAGTCAAAGTTTGCCTACTGCCTACTGCTATGTGGTGCATTAAAATTTTGCACATTTGACCATATATTTTGGACCGTGGATATACACGAATTTGAATTTTTTTTCAAATGGAACTAATCACCTATGGACATATTGTGGTGGGACCCGATCCCCCTGAATGGGGCCACATGGAGCCCACCTGATTCAAAAGCGTGGAGCTTCCATGCATAGAGCAACCTCCCCTTTTTTTTTTCCTCTAATCCCTCTCTTTCCCCATATTCATTTGCAACAACAAAGAGTAGCAGTTTGTGACGGGGGCACGTGGCATGACCATCCCGGCCAGTCGTAGGGTCATTTTTCCTTTTCGTGTCATGAGCATCGTTGGTGCGTCCAAGCCATGAGGGCGGCACCAAGTGCGTTGGTCGTGGGCCATGAGTGCGTTGTGACACGTTGGGATGAAGGGTTGAGATTTGGGTATAACACGATCGTTGGGTAGCGATGCAGGGGCGTTGAGACGTAATGGTGCGGAAGATGTGTGCCATGTTGCGATATGTCAAACCAACGGGTTTGAGGTCCTTCCGTCATTTGAGCCAAGTTACCATTTTATTCTTATTAGGGGGATACGAGTTGGGGTCCCTCGACCCAACACGTGCACTGACCTCGTGGGCTTGAGTGCGTGCATCCGGATCATGCTTGGAGTGGGGTCGTCCTAACTACGTCATGTATAAGGGCCATCGTGTTAGGGTGATTTTCAACTACCTCCGCGGTGCAGATTTTAGTCCGAAGGGAGCTCCGTATATGCTCGTCGTTGTCTATCGTATTATCAATCGTTGTTGCTTTGCGTTATCAATCGTTGTTGCCGATTCTAACTTGTTGTGTTGTTTCGCAGGCAAAATTTGAACGTAGAGATTGATGTGAAGTTTGAGTAGGACAAGCATTCCACCATTCGTAGCATCTGGGAATCCGCATCGCATGACTCAATTGAGACGTAGCTGGCTGACTTAGCGCATTGGGCGTTAGATGCCACACGGACTGACACTGCTAGACGAGTGACCCCGTAACAGGTTGCTCTTTTCTTTTCTTCCAAAGAGCAATGCCAAACACAGCCTAAATCAATATTGGGATTACATTAATGTTGTTTTAATGGTGATTGCGGTGCACAAATCTTAAACACAACCATTAAAACCACTATTATCACTAAAAAAAAACAAGCCTATTACAATGGGCAATTAAAGAGGTGCGAACAATTAAAAAGGTACGAAAAGTAAGCATAATAGCATTTGACGCTTCATACATATTCAATATGTCTGCAGCATACAAAAACGTAGGTCACCAATACAATTGTCCGCAACATATAAAAACTAAAATATAGCTCGATAAAACAAGCAGCTAGCTGAAAGAACCACAAAAATTTTGAGCCACCGTCGTCACTCCCTTGACACCATCTTTTGTTACCGATCAACAATGAAGAGGTGCGGTTGCAATCGAAATTTAATCGCACGCTAATACTTACAATGGACACCAATTTTAGAAAATACAATTTTTTTTTTTCATAATTAATTTGATTTATCTTTAATACAATTCATAGTAAACCCTGATTTCTTTTTGAGTCGCAAGCACAATAGAAAATGTGAGAGGCAAAGATCGATTTAAGGGAATCCCTAAAAATCCGAAACTCGAGTAGAAAAAGGGTTGCTATATTATGTTTAAGGTTTCTACATTTTTAGCGTGTTGTAGATTGCTTGGGATGGGCGGAAAAGAGGGCATGACAGTGAAAATGGCGACGAGGAATAAATAGAAAGTACTCTCATAGTGTCGAGGAATGGCCTCGAACGTGATCCTCAACACTAAGCCATTCGCATACGTGGATGTGAACGATCGATTGATGAACTTTAATATTAGCCACTAACACTAAAAACAGCAGTTGGACGGTTTAAATGTCCATAAAACACCATTTCAGGGCCTATTGCACTTCAATCTATGTCTACCACTTTGATGGTACAGATTACACCCACATCTCAAAAGATTGATGTTGTAAGATCATTTAAACACCATTTTGGTGTTTAAATTGAAAGAGAGGAGAGTTGGGTCTTATTTCAAAATGTTATTCTTTTCTTGGAAGTGGAGTAACAAAGGTGAGAAAAAGAATGCTTGGAATTAATTGTTAATGGAGCTTGTCGCACTTCGGAAATTTATTTAGAAATCCACGAGATTATTAGGGTTTCGTTTCGTTCGCTTTTCCTTTCGGTATAAGAGAAAAAAGGCTTTGTTTTCTCCTCTCTTCCACGGGAGAAAGAAGAATTTCATGGTAGAATAAGGGTTTACAAGTAAAAAGAGGCAATTGGGCCTAAGACCGCAGCCCAATAAAGAACAAAGTGAGTATTAGTTTTACGATGTAAACAAATTTCCTAGCATAAGTGTCATGGTCGTAACCACATTTAATGGAGGCACAAGAGAAGATGTTGGCTTTCTCATATTTTTTCTCTAAACCACTAAAATTACCAATAAAAAATATTGCATATATCGCAAAACATTATATGTGCATAATAATGAATCTTTTAACGTGTGAAAAAAGTTGTACTACGTCAAAATGAGAAAAAAATTACTGTAGCAGCATAAAATAAATCAATGCTTAAAATAGTAGTGTAATATATCACTCCCTAAAATAGTAGTTTTTTTACTTAAATTAGTCATCACATGCAATGATGCTACCATCACGCGCAAATCCATCGGGCCTCTCATTTCTCTCTTTTATCTCCTCACAAAATCCCTCTCTCTCAACCCTACCTTCTTTTTCTCTCTTAGCCTCCCTCTCCTCTTCCTCTCTCTTGACGAACCCGAGTTGCCATTTTGATTTCAAGAGGAGGCAACGACAGCTTCATAGTGCATGTCTGCTCACGTTTTTGCTGGTTTCTTCTTTTTTTCGCTCGCTTGTTTCCCTCCGGCGCCAACAAACCTTAATCTTCGCCGAGATCTGATCACAGATCGATCAAATCTCCAGATTTTTTTGTTCATTTCATACAAATATCAGTGAGTTTGGGTTTAGATTACAGTTTGGGTTTAGATTTTAGAGGTGGTGAATCAGCTCTGATTACGGACTGCAGATCGCCGACCACCGATTGTCGAACTGGTTCCGAATCACAGATTAGCCAAATCTCTAGATTTTTCTGTTAATTTCATACAAATGTCGGTGAGTTTTGTTTAGATTGAACTTGTTCCGAATCATAGATCAGTCAAATCTCCATAATTTTCTGTTCATTTCATACAAATATCGGTGAGTTTGAGTTTAGATTGCAGTTTGGGTTTAGATTTTGAAGGTGATGAATTGGTTCCCAATCGCATATGTCTAGGGTTGATTATCGGTGAGTATTCAAGTTTTTATTATTTTTCATCAATCTCGCGAAATTTCTCAGTTTCGATTTATTGGATTGGGCTTGATAATGATTTCGAGCACCGAAATATGGGATTCGAGTGCCAAGGGAAAAATCAGTAGCTAGAACAAAATCAACAGCTGAAGATATGAAGGGAGGCGATCGTGGACAAAGATCTGAGAGCAACAGCAAGAACAAATCTTCGAATCAGATTGATTAATTTTCTATCGACTTCTCCTTTCTATCGATCGATTTTTCAAAGTTTCTCTTTCCCTGATTGATTAAATTGTATATTGCTAGTTGGGCTTTGTCTATCGATTTCTTTGATTTCTCCATTGAGATTGATTTCTATGTTTTTGAATTAAGGATTTTTATTTTTGTTCTCCTTCTGACCGATATTGATTTTGACTTAAGGATTTTGATTTTAATTTATTGTTTACGAAAGTTACTATTGGGAGATCTCAATAGCTCACTTTTGAAGACCATCATCTAGACTAGATATCTGCACGCTAACTCTGGGCTATGGGTGTTTTTGTTTGATCTTTATAGAGAAGAAAATATAAACCTTCTGCACCTCTTTGGGTGTTTGTTTTGGATCTATTATTTTTTTTAGATTTGTTAATTTTATTTCCCCATAGAGCACAGAACATAGAAAGATAAATGTTACCCTTGTTACTTTCAGTTTAGTCATGTTATCAGCTTATGGATGAAATTAGTAGACTTGTTTTGACAGACACATCTTATAGACCAAGCTGCTATTTCACTTCTTGAAACTGCTAATTGTGTGTTTATTTTCAATTATTTTTGAGTTTTTCATTTGTTTGTGTGTATGGATGTGTGAGGGTGCGTGCACCGGGTTTCGATTTTTCAACTTTTAAGTATTTTTTGCCTTTTTTCTCCTGATTTATTTTAAGATTTTCATATATTAATGACATCTCTCTGTTTCAGGCTTGATGTTGTTGGTTGTCCCTTTCTAACTATGTAACCCAAGATTAATTTGTCTACTAAGGATGTAAGTTATACATTAGTTAACACCCTTTAACTACCGAGGAGGTAAATTATGTCAATTGCTGCATTTGTTTTCTTGGTTGCAGGGCTTATAAAAAATTCAAATTATAATTTTGAGTGAGCATATTTTTATTGCAACCCGTGAAGGAGATTAAATATGAAAGCAGACTGTTTTGCATCTGTTGGAAATGGTGCATTTCAGCTAATAAGCCTCATTCATATTGTGAGTAGTCTCCTTGATGTCCCTTTCACTTCAAACACTCTAAAATTGCTAGATTGAGAAATGAAAAGCAGAGCTACTTTTCATTTTCTAGTGTTAACACTGCCATTTTAAGAAGGCAAAGTGAATTGTAGTATGCAACAATGATAACACAAAGTTACTGTTATCATTGATAAATGACGTGTAGTTTCTAGGCTGTAGCACATAGTAATGGGATTCAAGTCTTGCAGGATTTTGACATCACTTCTCCTGACTCAATCCGCCTCGATGGTTTATAACCCGTTTCAGGTTACTGGTAGAGATCAGACCTGTTGGCCCTGTCTAGGAGGTATCCTCAAGAAATTTACAAAACATTACCAAGAGATTAGCTCCATAAAGATACCATCTAGATATGAAATTATGGTTCCAATCAGAATCTCTTGACAAATTTGTCTATGCTGAAAAGATCTCTCTCTACCTACAAGGCTACAACTCCTTTTGCAATGATGTGGAAATGTGGATCATGTAGTTTAATCAGTTGGTTCCCCGTAGCTATTCTTTCAAGACCTGTTTCACTAGTACTATGTAATATTTCATTAGATCCTATATTTTTCTTTTGACAAACTGTTGGGTTTGTAGGTCTTAGCAAGCAAGACCAAGTTTTACATGGTCGTTGAGTATGTGACTGGTGGCGCTTTGATCGACAAAATTGTAAGGAGACGTTTTCATATCTATGGAAGTTTATAGGGTACCTTTGTTTCTGATTTCCTCTAATTATAAATAATATGAAGCTATCCTTTTTTTGCATTTCATAGATACTTAGTGTGTCTTCCCTCCATTTTTTCACTTATAGGCGACTAAGGGCAGGCTTTCAGATAGAAATGGCAGAAAGCTCTTCCAACAACTAATTGATACAGTGAGCCATTGTCACGACAAAGGTGTTTTTCACAGAGATTTGAAGGGTACTTCAGCTCTGAAAATTTTCAATCTTATTGAAGGGAATAAAGGGAAACCATCATCATCTCTCTCATGGTTGGCTATAAGAAAGGGAACTACCCAACTTGCAAATATAATCAGCAAGGTTGACTAGACGAGATGGTTTTCATTTAAATATCATTAATTTGACCAAATCATAAATACTATGGTCTAGGGATGGTTAT
This sequence comes from Chloranthus sessilifolius, assembly GCA_021018995.1. Classification (NCBI taxonomy): domain Eukaryota; kingdom Viridiplantae; phylum Streptophyta; class Magnoliopsida; order Chloranthales; family Chloranthaceae; genus Chloranthus; species Chloranthus sessilifolius. Next base: position 146,740,405 of record CM037587.1, read on the forward strand.
GAAATGTAATCAATAATAAGAAATATAAGCATGCTTGGGTTTTAGAAACGAGTGGAGAAATAGGACTCGCAAAGTCGACCCCAAATGGATGGGATAAGGCTATAATGATGATGATGATGATGATGCATGACTTAGGTCGATTTGACTTTGTTCACACTTCCACAAATGTGCCAGGACTTAGATCAATTTCTCAGTTTATAATCTCATTTGTTTTCTTGAGGAAACGCCAATGAGCCAATCCAACAGTTTTTGTCATTCTCATACATTGCCTTTTGGCAGCGGGAGAATGTACTTATTGATTCCAAAGAAAATTTAAAGATATCTGATTTTGGCCTAAGTGCTTTGCCTCAACATTTTAAGGTATAGTGTATAAATTTTACCCTTTGGGCATGCTTGTTTATAATTTATAGTTCATTTTGACTCCTTTTGATACATGTTCCTTATGAATGATATCAAATGTATTAGGATGAAGGGTTACTTCATACAACTTTCCGTAGCCCTAACTATGTTGCCCCTGAGGTGAGCATCATATTCTTTTCTTGTAGTTCTAACTTACATAGTAATAAATTTTTGAAAATTGTCTGTTGAATGGCTTCATTAATTTTTTATATTTTCTTCGGGCTATATGTTAATTCTTGCCAACAGAGGATACGATGGGGCCACATCAGATGTTTGGTCATGCGGTGTTAATCTTATTTGTGATTCTGACAGGTTATCTCCCATTCGATGACAGAAATCTTGCAGTTCTTTATCAGACGGTATAGAGGGTCACTTCTTACTTCTCAAAATTAGATTATAAAATGATTCTATGTGAATAGCTTAGAAACATAGGCAAGAAGGAGTTTAAATATTTCTATAAAAAAATTATCCTTTTAACTTTTATCTCTGATTACCAATCAATGTGCTTGTGGGCTAGTTCTTGATTCAAACTCTCTCGTTCAGATATTCAAGGGAGACACTACGATCCCCAAATGGATCTCCCCCGGTGCTCGAAACATGATCAGTAGGATTCTAGATCCAAACCCAAAAACCTGGATAGATATGGCTGGAATCAAAGCAAACGAGTGGTTCAGGAAAGATTATACTCCTGACAATGAAGAGGACATATACATCGATAATGAGGCGTTCTCTATCAAAGAGGTAAGAACTTGCTTGATATATATTCCAGTCTATATAGACTTCAATATAAAACTGAATAGAACCATTTTCTCAATGAAGCCAACTGAGGCAGAAAACCAGGGAAATTTACCCAACCTCATCAATGCATTTCAGCTGATTGGGATGTCTTCTTGCCTTGATCTTTCTGGCTTCCTTGAGAAAGAGGTGAGTTCTAACCGTCATTTTCATGTACTCATTTCTTTTCGTCTCCGTCTCTTTTGGAAAAAAGTACTAGTAACCAGTAATCACTTATATCTGAACTAGATATATGCCAGTCTAACAACATTTATTCCATGTTTGTATGGTGGCAGGATAAATGAACTTTTTGTTCCATCATCTGATGTTTATGACAGATGATCAGACACTCCTCACATCTGACCACTATCCAATTATGGATTGCAGTCCTAGATCCATTTATTTAATGCTTATAAAAACATAAATTGGGTTTTTAGTTCCTTTTACCTCATAAACATATGACATTTGGATGCCTTGGTTTATTCATAATATGATTAATTGGGCCACATGCATCATCCAGTGAGTCGCTTTTAAGCCACCGAATCCTATGAAAAGTTTCCTATAGTTTAAAAAGTCGTTTTTTATGGCCTTTGGTGGCTCAATTTTTACAGACAAAACGATAAAGGTGATGAGAATCAGTCTCTTCATTATATAGGTGTAAAAAATCAGCAAATGTTTTGATACTATTCTAATTCCTCTTAAATCATAATAAAATTTACTTATATCAGCATTTCCTCATGATGAAATGTTAAAGCATGTTTACTAATTCCCCTGGGCTTTGGTTGGGGAATCCTTTTTGTTTTTCTTGTTTTTTATTTCTTTCCTTCCTATTTTTCTTGAGCATCTCGCTCTGCTGATCTTGTTGTAATTTTCGTTGCTTAATGAAATTTTAACTTTACTGATAAATAAAAAAAATGCTAATGCATGTAGAATTGTATCATCTTGACTCTTGAGTAATAAGTGCGACTTAACAAGTACATTTTTCGTTAGGAGTGTATATTTTCCTAACCTTGAGTAATTATAGGATGCCTCTGAGAGGAAGATCAGATTCACCTCTAATCATTCCCCTAAAGATTTACTCGAGAAGATTGAAGACTTTCACGGAAATGGGACTCCATCAGAAAACACATGAAAGCAAATTAAAGCAACAGGGAAACAAGAAAAGCCAAACAAGAAAGAAAAATAGAAGCTCAACCAAAAATTAAAACAAGCCCCCAGCCCTAGAAATCAAACGAGACTGAGTGAAACAGTTAGATGGCACTCATATCATCCCAACCCTGAAGTAGCCCCAGCTCATCACCAAACACATTCCTCCTATCCAGCGTTCAATGGTGAGACTCATCGCTTTCTAGTTTTTTAAATAGGTATCCCATTCCTAAAGTTCTGAATAAAAGCCCTTGGAGAGAGCATTCTATCGCATGCACCCTTCCCCCTGTTCCAGTTATTGACCCCGAAGAAGTCAGGGCATCAGAAGGTTGGGACATAACTAAACCAGTAGCAAGTGCATTTGCACCAAGGGACGATTCTGTTGACCCAGAAGCCATCCCGTTTGCTCAGTTAAGCACCCAATTTCTAACACCTCTCATAACAAATGCCACATACATCCTCCTTTTCCAGAACACGATATCATTTCTGGCCAAAGGTGAAAACTCCATCTGTACCAGAAAATATAGGCCAGAATACCCAGTCTCGGACCAGAGGCAGTATAAAAGTCAAAAGGCTAATATGCCCGGTAGGTATTATAATAAAAAATGGGGCAAGCATTAGTTGAAAGAAGAGGGCAAGAGCTAGAAATACGCTAGAGGGGGTCGAGTCGGACCGGATGGTTTCTAAGGTAGGGGTTTATATTGTTTATGCTGGCTGGTATTTTCAAAATAGCAGCCTGTATTTACCGTATAGTACCAGCACTGGCCATGACGTACTGGTTCCGAGATTTTGAAATTTCCCGGTGACACCTAGAAGGATCAAGAGACGAGCATACTCTTGGGGCTATAACTAAGAATGAAAACCCTCAATGGTATTCAGAAAATACCAATGAGGTCATTTGCAGAGTTCAAAAAGATATGAAATGAAGTTAACTGCCCATTAAACAGTAAGAATTATGTCGACGACCAAATGATTCAAGCAAGAACAACCGAATTTACAGGCTGGATCAAAAGTATGAAATAACAAATACATTCAAAAACTAAACAAATAAATTACGGATTGATGAGAACTCTATATTAAACACAGAACTATATATGCTCCAAATGATTACTAAAATAAAAGAACAAAATCGAAATCCAGCATCATAGTTTCTGCATAGCTCGACATCTATGAGAGACTTCTATAAATATCCTCTCTTGTATCTCTGATTCTGTCCTACGATCAATGCAATTTGTGTAACAAATTGTTCCATAGCTCTAGATATGGCCATTTTAGAGTACTTAATTAGATAAGTAAAGTCATAGTGTTTTGTTGTGGTGTAGTTTGCCATTGTGCTAAATTATGCTCATTTTAGTTTACACTGCTACATGTATAATATATATTTCTAGGGACGGTTCATAAGGTTCACCAAAGTTTGAGCTTGAGGTTGTACTATCAGCTTTTGTAAGATAGCGCCGCCAACATATGCCCAATTAGATCCCAACCATCCATGGGCATATTATGTCTTATGCTGCTTAGTTCCACATTATTTTTGTTGCAAGATTTTAGATGATGTGTACTATGTGAACTATGTGAATAACATGGAATATCACTAGTAGATGATTTCTCATTTTTTCCATGTTCATTTTGAAGCTGTCTACTTATAGTTACTAAGTCTAGGTACGGGAATAAAACAACTATGGAAATATACGGAAAAAGGGCAAATTTTGGCAATTTCAGGAAAAAAAATTGGAAATTTTCAAAAATTAGACAATATTAATAATTATAAAAAATTGAAAAATATACATGTTTTGACCAAACACGGGTTTTAAATGGGGAAAAACATTGTTTTTGGAAAAAAGGGGTTTAAAACACATTCTTGGGGAAAATATTTTTTCCATCTTGTTGAAAAAGCATCTTCTAAACGTGTTTTTGGTCACTATGGTCATGCTTAATTATACTGCAGATCTTGTGTCATTTTGCGTTAGGAAGCCTTTGGTATTCAACTGATGCAGTTGTTTTTATAGGTCAGAGATATGAGTCTTTTCATAAATATGTTGGTTGTTGTGCATGAAGGAAACTTGATTGCCTAACTAACTTACCTTTCTAAATATATGCAGGTTGTTTGGGATGAGTCAACAACAAGCGAGAGACAACCAAGAGTGTCACTGTGGGAAATTGAATCGTTAACAACCTTCCCCATGCAAGTTGGTTGGGATGAGTCAACAATATGCTGGTGTATTGCTGTATGGCATACGCTCTACTTTGAGTTACCCTTCTTTCCATTTATATGTGATGCCCTCATATATGCCTGAAATTTTTTCTAGGCCTTTTCTGTTTATCTATCATACTATGTATAAAGTATGAATATGTTACATGTTTCATATTGATAATTCTAGTTATCCACTAATGAGCAATGTTTTCACAACTTTCGGTCGTTTTGAAAATAGGTGCTTAATAAAAATCTAACGGCTCATTCTTTTTACCATTAGATGGGGACTCCATAGCTGAAAGTCATCAATATCTCAGTTTAATGATGCTCTCTTTTTGATTTCAGGCAAAGATTTTTTATTTCAAGCTCACTTCAAAAAGATCACTAGGGGACGAGGACACTTGGTAGGAGAGGCGAAGCAAGTTTAATGTTTTTTCTTTTATTTTGAAAATAGGCCATGGGGTCCTCAGATTGTTAATTCTCTTTCTTTTCTTCTTCTTTTTGTTTGAATAAAATGATTGAACATATAGAGTTTAAAATGTTTAACTGATTTGAAAGATTGGATCATAGGTTGAGATGCAACCTTTTGTTTGAATAAAATAATTTGGCATCTATTTTTTTTATTAATGGCATTAAATGATTTGCATTTGAATTGAATGAATGTGTTTAAATATAAGATTAATAATTTTATTTCTTTATATAATTTTTTTTAAAGCATTAAAAAAATTGCATTAAAAAATATTATTTTTAAAAAAATTGCATAAAAAATCGTTGACGTAATTTAAAAAAAAAAAAAAAAAGATTTTTAAAAACAAAAATTGCATAAAAAAATTACTGCCAAAAGCAGTAGTATTTTTTCTAAGACTGTTTAGAGTAGTCATTGTTGAAGTTCAAAAACCACTGTCGTGCACAATAGTAATAATAAATTTCTGTTTTATTTACAACTGGTTAAGACAGTGATTTTTTGAAAAAATAATCACTGTCAAAGACGGTATTTTTTTGAAAAAATCATTATTTAAGTCAGTGCTTGCAAGTAGAAATTGATATTACCACACCAATTGCTACACACACCTAAAGCATCAGCAATTTATCTCGTTTTGCTGTATCTATAAAAATTGTAGGTGTAGCAATAGCAGCACCCAAGAAGAGGGTTTCACCCTCCCAGGAGCATATTTTTTTTGTCAGTTGATCTTTATGTGATGATCAATCGCTTGGACAATTTAAGGCTGTTAGATAAGTTCCACAATTTGTCCCCAAAAGAGGAACAATGAAACTTTCAAGAATTGCAATAAGGCACTACTTTTACAACACAAACAATTGCTATATGCACACTGAAACAAAACAAATTGGCAGCGCCTTTGTTGTGCATATGGCAATTACCGGTGTGGCAATAACAACCTCTATTAGTAAGCAAACTTTTTCATATGTCTAAAGATCCCTTGTAATGTACATGCAAAATTTTGCCATGTAGCCAATGTTTTTAAGAGTAGTCTTTGTGCATAACTGACAAAGATGTGAAAAACGAGGTAATCAACGTTTTCAGTTGCACCTCCATGGTATATGTTTACAACCATCACATACATGTGATGAAATTTGTTTGCATCGTAAGACTAATACGACCTTTCTCCTTAACTGGGTCGCCATCTATGCCCAATCACCCCCTGTAATTTGTAAAACCCTGAATTTGTCAGGGAAAGTGCTCTACTTACCATGGGAGAGAGGACAGAGATGAAGAAGAGAGAGCCTTTCCTCTTCTGAAAAGAAAAGGAACAAAAAAGAAACTCAAGTCATCTCATGGCTTGCTGAGTAAAAATCCAAAACCCACAAGGTCCATTATCAATTAATTCTACTCTCCCTCTCTCTACTTTTCACACGCATAAAAGCGCAAATCATAGAAGCCAAAAACACTAAATCTAATGTAGCAACCCTCTGCTTATTCGAGTTTTGGATTTTCTAGAGTGGAACTTAAAACCTTTGCTCCTCCGCCAATACAAAGAAATCAGGTATGTTCTTAGTTGTATTGAAGTTGAATCAAATAGGTTAGTAAAAAAAAAGAAAGATATATCACATTGCTGACGTAGAGTGACCGTGGTTTCTTTTTAATGGTGGCCCCCACCCAACCATAAAATAATAATTAGATAAATAAAAACACACAAAAATTCAGTCCCCACAAACAAAGAGTCACGTGCAAAAGCAAATTCTAAAAACATGATTCAGTTCGAGTTCCGTTGTGCCATGTAGATGGGCTTTTATTCAAAAGCAAATTTTAGAATAAGTAATAAAGAATCAGCAGAAGGGGCTAAGAACTGAGATTCCTTTATCTACTTTTTCTTTTGGGTCCAATGTTGGTGAGATATTAGTGTAAACCGCCATTATTTTTCTATAACTGCCCCCCTTAAAAGAGGAGAGCTTGCTTAGATCCCACTTCCTCTCACCAATTCATTCCCAAGCTACTTGTAATTCCACCTACAAAACCTTTGAAATGGCGAATCCATGACGTAATTTTACCGTTTCATATTATAACTTGCAAAATTGATATCACCCTGGGAACCAGTTTAATTTTTTACAAGTATTCTGTTTGGTAAAAAATATCATTTTCCAAGTATTGGGAAGGAGTTTACTGCTTCGACAGACTAATCAAACAGTGAAATTGTGTTCCAGGGAAGTCATTTCCTTGGACAAAAAAATCAAACAGCAGAAGTGCCATTTCCGGCGGAATTCAATTCCCACAAAGTTGGCATGGAATTACTGATTCATTACAAAGAACTGAATCCCAAGTTATCAAACACAACCTCAGAGAAAATATTGCTTTTGGGCTACTTAAACCAATAAAAAATAGTCTTAAGCTTATATAAGAAGAGAACTGCAACAAAACTATGTGAAATATAGTGAAGGCAGCAGTGACTGAAAATGTGAATTAAGGCCCTCCTCTAAAATCAGGAGCATATTGAATTCTGGTACCAAGTCCATATAATAGGAACAAAGTGTCTCTCATCCATACCACGAATACAAGATTGAAAGTAACAACCAAAATGTGCCAATTCCTTTTCTGATCATTAACTAAGCAATTTCTCTTTTTGAAGAAATAACCAAAATGTGCCTTTTCTGTGACATGTCCTATTGACAGGTACAGTTGATGTGTAGCGAAGTATTGCTTGCAAGTTTACAAAGTTTGATAGAAAGCTAAAGAGATTAACCGGGGCAAGGATGTGTGAACAATAGCCTTTCAAACTAAAATTCAAAAGGATATGCAAATCTTCACTACTGGTATATTGTCATACTGCAAGAGATGCTCAAAGAACATGGGACAGAGTTACCACTAAATTCTATACTACCATTAAGATCTAGAAAGAAGAAAGTTAAAAGGCGAGAAGTCGTCAGGAGAGAAACAAAAACAATTTATCTCACCTTTTTATCACAAAATAACGGTGCTTCGCAGCAAAGTTGGTTTTAAAGTTTTCAAAGACAGTTGCTGCTGCTAAAGAGTCATCAAATACACAAACGATAAATTGATTCGATCACTTTCATTAGCAAACTATTGTGAATTTAAATAATTGCTATTGATTTCATTCAACAAGTAGCAAAGTGGGAACCATGATATGCAGACTGAACTGCAAATATAGTAAGACAACATGTAAAGAAAAAAGCAAATAGACGGAAATTATATAAGCGTCATTAGACTCACTTCCAAAATAAATATAAGAGATATTCTACGCTTACCCGGATGAACCCAAACACCCATCCCAATCCCCTCCCCCCCAAAACCCACAATCAGTGCTTTTGTAGCTGCTGATAAGCATCTCTTCCCCTCCCTACCTGATTGCTATCCTTCTTACTGCATCACACTCTGATGCTCTCACCCCTGGCTTTGCCTCTGCCCACCTTTCAAGGAACGGGGGAAGGGTTTGCGATCCTCCCTTCCTGCCCCTGGTTCCCATGTTCCAAACCTCCTCGACAAGTGACCTCCAAGGCCTCAACAGAATGATTGGCCATGGCCAAGCAGCATGTCCTAAGAAGCCTATGAAGGGAATGCATACTACCTTCCCGACAGACACTGGCATGGAGCAATCTGTCATGGGTAATGAGCAAGGAATAGTCTATCCCATCAGGATAGCTTAGCCCCGCAAGAGAAGTTTGAATCTAAGCTCTATCCTCATCATTGCAAACAAACTCTAGGCCCACCATCCAAACCTTCAACTCAACCCAGACCTTCATTCCATCTAAACTTAACCCAATGAACCAAATACGCCCGTCTCCTCTCACTACTCTATTGAATCAATTCTCACAAACTGAGTGAATCCCATCACAACGGCTTAGTCCTGTAATGGAACTTTGAATCTAAGCTCTCGCCTCATCATCCGTGAACTAACTCTAGGCCCACCATCCAAAACTGTCCAACCCAACCTAGACCTCCATCCCACTCAACTAAACCCAACAAACCAAATAGGCTGTCTCATCTCACTCACATTGGCCACAACAATACCAATGTTCACGCCCTAATAATGTCAGCTCCGTTTATTGCCTTGCAACCACCCCAAGAAATACCTCTTCATCCATGCTTGGGGCAAGTCATTCCACACGAAAGGCCGTAATCTCTTTTACATTGTTCTGAAACTCAAGACATGAACCTGTAGCCGTCTGTCCTTGTGAGGAACTTGGAGCCTGCCACCTAAGTTAATTCCATCGCCAATTACTTCCTCAGAAAACATCTGAGTTATCACAAGCTTAAAATCACCAGCAAATGCAAGTGGAAATGCAGAGCTACCCTTGACATTCTTACCCTTGATAATGGCTTCTTTCTTATAAAACTATCTAATGAGGAAGTTGCCATCAAATAATTGATGGGGGTGGGCCTCGCCTCGGTCCATCACTGACGATCATTCATTATGTGGAAAAGGTTCACCTATTTAAAGCATCACAAGAAATTGTTATTGTCAGTTCCAATCTGGATTAGGTTATCTAACCTAACACTCTTGTCCCTCACTACTCTCATTCGTTTAGCCAGTAACACAGAGGCTCCTATACGTATGGAATGGCCTTATTGTATATATAATAAGAACTACTTATGCCAGAATTTCTGTGGAAGAAGAAACCACTTCTCTGCTTGTATTGAAATTAAGGGTAGACTCTCTATTTGGCAGGATGTAGAATATGAATGGAAACAGGTCCCTTGTGACCTTTGCGACACCTTTGGTCACATTCCTTCTGTGATGAACCTACAATCACCAAGGCAAAGGCTGTAAGCGGTAACCACGTTACTTACCCAAACACCCTACAACCAAAACCTACTACATACGAAACTGCTTCAAATCTTGACGTTAAGGCACAAACTGACAATAATACCACCGAAATCAACCTCATATGAATCCGAAAATTTTGAAGAGTAAAGAAGAATTGGAAGAAAAACCCGAAAAAAATTGGAAATCTAAACTTATTCACGAATAGTTGCCAATTGGAAGGTCACAGGCTGCTCAACTTTGAGTCTCATTACTTTTATGTTTGACCTATTTTGACGTATCAACGATTTTAAATTTATGCAAAATTGGTCTTATTTCAAAGGTTATTGAAGTAGCTTTCTCACGAGCCAAGAACACATAATTTTAACAAGTGTCAAAGAAGTTATTGTCAGTTTCCAAACGCAACACTGCAAGGACGAATTTCAGAAGTTTTAGTTGAATTGGGATTAGTGTGTCTTGTTATTTTACGTTAGCCAATACAATTTGTTTCTTTTATTAGAGATAAGTTTAGTTTTCTTATTGTTTAGCATTCTATTTTATTGTTTTAGAAAAGTTGCTGGAATTAGGATACATTTCTTTATTTAAATTAATATTTAGAGTTAGGCTAGAATTTCTAATTTCAAGCACTGTAAAAGTATATTCAAAGGCTAACAGTGTTGAACTCTAATTTAGAGTGAGTTGAACATTTTTAAGTGAGAAACATGAGTTCTACTTAGTTTTTATATATTTTTGGATAGGTAAGCATAGGATTTGAACCCCTGACCTTAATGCTACACGCTTGAGGGTATCACCATTGGGGCAATGGGCCAATCCCGCTCTCCTTAGATTTTGTAAAACCCTAAACTATGGTGCATGATTCCGCCCCCAAAAGGGCCAAAACTCATACCTATCCTTCATTGTATCAAGACTTATTGGATTTGGCGATCCCTCCTAAGCTCCGAGGGAATTTGTTGTTGCTCCAAGGGAATTTTCTGTTGCCCCAAGGAAAGCCTCGCTGAGGAGCCCGATGACATATTCTCCAGCTTGCATGGCACCTCGAGAATCTGAGCAGCAAACAAAGAGGCCTGTGTTGTTTGCCACATATGGCATGAGAGGTATCGCAGGTTCTTCGACAACATGAGCAAGCATAAATGAATTCTGCTGAGACTCATCAGGGAGGGCTCAGGCTACATCTCATGGATTGGCATTTTAAAGTTACAGTATGAAGTTTTCCAAATAACCATTCAGGAAAGACAGAAAATTGACAACTGGGCTTATCGAACATCTGTCTTGGAATTCATTTCCATGACAAAGCAATCTTTAAGATGCAAGGAGAGTCCACACACAAAAATTGTTTAAGCACATGTTCAATAATTGTACAGGCAATCTAAGTCAACTAGGGTACAGAGAGGCAACCTATATTTAAATTATATTTAGCAACACATCCTTAGGTTTTTGTTGACTTGGGGTAATAGATATAAGCCTGTGGGAGTTTTCAACTCTTTTTAAGGCTCTAGGTCATCATTCCTTTCATATGGAGTTGTTGTAAGTGGTTTGAGGCAACAAACTTAAAGTAATTAAACTGCTCTTTAATTGACTCTGGTTACCTGTAGCTGTCTTCTCATTCATCTTACCTATGAAGTCGTTTGGCAAAGATAGCCATGCTTGACTGCACTTATGACAAATTGGTAGTCCCTACTCTAGATCCCTTTATAACAACCATTTACTTCCAATTCTCATTCATTAAAAACATAGAAGTATAACTTTTCGTGAATAACAATAATCAAAGATAAACAAGATGAAATGTGCATAAAAAGTGAATCTCCAATTAGGCCTCCAAGTCATTTACAATGCTTACAATGTCAGCAACGTACACCATTATATGCACCCATGTTAGACAGCAAGAATGTACAAAGTTACATTGGCAAGTTATCAACCTAGGTATTCAGCCTAAACAACTATGCAAGCAATGAATCTGACAAGTGGCGACGGTTGTGGAGGATACGGGCCACAGTTTGGTTAACAGCAACAAGGAATTTTATGCTTACCACGGGACTACTCACTCTATCTAGGAGAATAGGTCTGGCTGTAAAGAGAACAGAGAACAGAAATACCCATACTTGTACAACAGCTTGCAGAATCATGCACAACCAGTATTTGGAACACGGTTTACAAAAAGTTACATGAGAATTGATGATCAAAGCCTTTAAGATTTTGATAAACTTCAGCTCAAGTTATTCGTCAGCTCGATAGAACTGCACCAGCCTTAGAGGTAGCACCTTTTCCTGCAACAAGATTTAAGAAGACAATAACCGTAACAGTTTAGAAAAGAAATTTAAGAAAAAGGAGTAGGAATATATGGAAATCTCCGTCTAACAAACCTGAAAATCTTCATCAGAACCACATTGAATATTAAGACCTGTTGAGCATTTCTGCAGAACCTCAGGATCTTTCATCCAAGACTTGTGTGCGCTAATTGCTTTTATTTTATAACAGAACATCTGAAAAAGGTAATATGAGTTATGAGTAGACAACAATTATTGCGGGATCCGGGAGATGCAATACAAAGTGAAACTGAAACAGACAATTTGAAGATGACAATATAGTTCGCAAATTCCAACCTCAGAAAGAGTGACTGTAGGTTTTTCCAGCTCATCTCCTTCAGTATTTATACCCGTACCCTGGCATTCAGGGCAAAATACAGAAGAAATATGTGTTTTTGAAGTCCTTGTATCTCCCATTTGCTTTTCACTGCAGGGGGCTCTGTTTGCTCCCCCAGGCATGGGGTTAGTATTCACCCAGCCAATATTGTCATTAGTAGAGTGATCAGCCCACATTTCAAATTCGCAAAGAAGAAGCCAGTGTATAAGGCAGGAAGTGTGAAATACATGAAATGCCTGCAATTTTAAAAACAATAGTTAATAAATAATTCTCACATCCAAAAAAAGGTAAGCCTCCCTTCTGCACTCTAATGTTTGACATTTCTAAATTATGAAACCTTTACCTTACAAGCTCCTTTCCACTGTTTAAGAATTACAAGGATTAGCTCGTTAGTTTTAGGAAATCATTTTTTCTTAGAGAAGCACATCAAAGTTAGATATGTTATAGGACGATGTGCATAGCATCCTCACAAGCCAATTATAAATTGGGAGGCTGACTCTGACTCATGTATATTTTACGTCCAACTCAAAACCCTATAATTAAGATAGTTTTATTTGATTAATTGCTACAAAAGCAGGCTTTTCCATTGATGCAATGTGAATATTTTCTGTGTGAAAAAAAAATGTGGATGTTTCCGTGCAACATATGAATGGAGGATCCATCATTGAATCATAGTCTCATGGTGGTATAACAGAATTATCACAATATCATAGGCATTTTTAACTTTGAGATGCTTTTAAATGCGGAATGTCTACCATAAACAAATGCAACACTGACTGAAGTGTCCTCTAACAGACTTCCCAGGAAAATAACCAGGCCAGCCAATCCACACTGATACGTGAGAAGCGATCAAACCTAAATCATCTGCATGGTAGGATAATAACGTGCACAGGCTACAGTCCGTATATCATAGATACTTGATGTTACTAACCTTACACGAAAATTGTATAAAAGATTATTTAAACAAGATGTGTTCAATGGTCCAATTTTATATAAACAATGCAGCTAACAGACGGTCAGGATCGTCTCAATAGTGTGATTTTGTTGCTATGAACCCATTATGTGGCAGTCAACCAAGTGGACTGTTCAGTTCAACGATCACATGTCCACATGTATGGTAAGATGCTAAGTAAAACAAAGGTTTTTTTTTTAATGATGAGTAATGAATATATTAAAAGATCATACTTGGTACTGACTACTCAGTCTGTCAGTCGACTTAATTGATTATATTGTACTTATTTATATACAAAAGACACGGTGTTAGATGTCCAACTCTAACACTGGAGATGGTATTCAAGTCATCTGTACCACATAGGTGGCATCAAGGTACATCGATCTAGATGAACAACATTAGGTCACCATTAGGATTGGATTCCACCAGTAACCTACAAGTGATTAAACAATCTAAATATCTGATTAATGCACTTGTCGTCTTTTACACACTAAATGTGGGACATCATCTATAGTTCAGCCAATATATTCACAGACTCTCAATCAGACGATAATCATTGCTTTGTTCATGCTATGTTTTTTTAATCTAACACCAATGCATATGGTAGTTTTCCACATAGAAAATTTGAATTACCAGAGAATGATTACATGCGCACAGGGAGGGAGGGAGAGAGAAAGAGAGAGAGAGGCACAAACAACAAATTTTTAAATAAGAGGGAAATTTCTTTTAAGACAATATGAGGTTTTCCAATAATATTATTTCACATGCATTATCTACAAAATAAACAATATATGCTCTATAAAGAGAGTTAATAAAATTTCATATAAACTTGCCCCGTTAATGTTTCGACTGCTGCAAGCAAGACTCCCAGTCTTATTGTTAAATAGGGTGGCGACATCTTTCCCAGGAAGCATCTTTTGTTGACAGATATCGCACATTTTTTCAGATGCTAGTCGCTGTTGCCGCCTCAACTCTCGCCTAGCAGCCTTGCTTGATAAAGAGACTGAGTGTTGGATCTGACTACCATATCTGCCTGAAGTTGAGGCATTGCCTGCTTGATCCTTCTCCACTAACAGTGCCTTCGACGCACGGAAATCTTCCCCAGAAGACCCACAACTATTACGCAAAGCCAGACTGATATCCTCGGGGTCAGAGAACGATTTTTTCCTTTTCTTTTTAGAGCTCATGATGGTCTCTCTCTGAACACAAGTACTGCTATCAGAAAGGAAATGGTTTGAGTAATCCACAACCCCCTTTCTACCTAAATCATGAGTGTAAGCAAAAGTAATGATGGCGAATTCACAATCTGGAACATCCAAGAACATGTCCCTGTTGTCAGAATTTCCTTCTTTTCCCTGCCACGTGCACCAAATCCTACTAACCCCATCAGTAGTACAGTCATCACTTACACGAATCCTCAAGCCAATGTGCCCAAATCCGATAAACTTCACTCGTAAAATAGAAACTTTGTCTTTAATCAAAACCCCAGGAATTATAGTATCACGCTCATTACTGTCATTAACAACCCCTATTTGCTCTAAATTATGACCATTAGTATTCGAACTCCTATCTACATGAGAATTCAAATTCGAAATTTGAACTGTTAAATGGGGATGTGGTTCTTGTTCAGCCAAACCAAAGAAGAATAAAACGCCATCATTAAAAGGCCAGGGCATGGGTCCAAAGAGAGTAAGTTTCGCGGAGGCATACCTCTGGGAGTGAAGATTTCCTTTGAGATGATCAAATAACGTAGTATCGCTATAACAAGGGGAGAGACAAAGAGTGCAAAAGAATACGAAGCTTTTCCCATCTTCTCTCAGATCAACATAGGTGTGCCCTTGTTTCCAGACCCTCCTAAGCGTCGCCCTGGCTGAATATTCTCTCAGACTGCAAACCCCTGCCTTTCCAAACCCTAATTCTTTTCCCGTCATTTAAACTCATTCAAAATCCACAATAAAACCTTTCACACGCTAAATAACTTCAAAATTCGCCAGAAAGAGCTATCAAGAACCTTAATTGCATCAATTCACAACATAATCACTATCAAAACCCTAGTTCCACCAATCCACAGCATACTCGTCATTAAAACCCTAATTCCGACAATCAAAACCCAGAGAATCCTTCAAGCACCAACTCTACCAAGAGAACACGTTAGAAAGCACCAAAACTCCAAATCTCGGGAGTAATCATCGAGCACAAAAAGCTCAGAAAATTCTGCCAGAAAGAGCTCTCAAGAACCTCAATTGCACCAATTCGAGTTCCACCAATCCACAGCATGCTCGTCATTAAAACCCTAATTCCGACCATAAGAATCCAAGAAATCCTTCAAACCCCAAGAAAAACACCAAATCTACCAAGAGAACACGTTAGAAAGCACTAAAATTGCCAATCTCAAGAGTAATCATCGAAAAGACTAACGAAAAAATGCTCAAAAAATAGCAATCCTCTCGTATCAACAAATCAAACCGTAGAAAACACTAAAATCCCCGGAAAGAAACCTTAAACAACCTTCAAAGCACAATTACCCGGCTTACTCGTCGTAGGTATACTCGCAGACCGTCGATTTCGTCGTAGTTTTCCTGCAATCACCCGTCGAGCGCCGTAAAATAAGATATCCGAAAAAGAATTAACCATTTTCTTTTCCATTTCCATTTCAGATGGGCGAGGGGTAGAACGAATAAAAGGTCAAGAAGGTCCTAAGAAAACGAGAAACGAAAAACAAACCTAACCACCAAGCCTGCAACTTATTTTAACCAAGTTCCCAACTGACTTTGAGGGGTAGCGAGTGCGTTGTTTTAATTAATGACGCTTCCCTTCATTGCTTTTATATGGGTAGGGGCCCTTATAAAGGGTTGTGCGGCGAAGATTCTTTTTTTCTTTTTTTGGTTTTTATTGGGAGAAAAGCGAGGATTCTATTTGATCATCTGGAATCCGGATAATTAATGCTTCTCTATACATACGGTAAGCGACCGGAGGGCTTATTGTTTGACTTCTTTGATTCAGATTTCAAATGATTTTTATATCATGGTATTTAAATCAAACGACTTAGATAGAACCTTTCAAGCGGTCTTTAAAAAGTATTAAATATTTTTTTAATGACAATATTAAAACATTTTAAAATTTATGCCCATGACACTTATGCCTTGTTTGGTAACACGATTTTTGGATATTTTTGATTGAAAATATGAAATTTCTCAAGAAATATCGATTTACATGTGTTTGACAGCGTTGCAAACCCCACTTTTCTCGAGAAAATTAAAAAAAAAAAGGCAAATAAAATATAACTCATTGATTTTTTCTTGAAAATTTATTTCGCCCACACCTTAATAAAAAGGAGAGGAAGAGGACCATCTAGTCTTCTCCTTCGTCGGCGCCAAAATCAAGCTCACGCCGTCGTTGTTCCATATTACGTTCAAATTCATTTGGAGAGCGAAGTAGTAGAGCCACTGTTGATGCCAGTAGGGTTAAGAGAGAAGAGAAACGGCCGTGGGAGAGCTTAGCCACCGACCTTCTGGTGAAGATCTATCTGAAACTAGGGCTTGAAGAACTTGTAGTTGGAGCACCGTTAACTTGCCGCTCTTGGTATGAAGCCTCCAAAGATCTGGTTTGCTACAAAACCCTAGATCTTCAAGATTGGCGTCGTATTTTTCGACGAATCAGTGCCAACGGAAATAAACGCTTCTAGCCCCGGTAGTTACTTGATTTCGCCATAAGTCGTAGCAGTGGAGTGTGAGCTATAACTTCAATTAGGTTCCCCGACCTCGTCGTTGTCCGAGAGTCTGATTTTCTCCTCGTCTCTGAGAAGTAGTTTCCTCATCTTTTTTTAGTTTACCTTGTTCATTCTTTATTATATTGGTATTCAATTAATGGCCTAACAGGAATGCAGGTTTTGTACTGAAAAAAAAAGGGGATCGAAAATGGATTGAAACCGGCCCAAAACTGAAAAAACGAAACCATTTTTTGGTTTTGTTTTGGGTGGCTGAGACCGAAACTCGAAAAAGCCCCAAAAACAGATAAAAGTGAAAGAACCAAAAAATTGAAAATGTCGAAAAAAAATTGAAACCATACCGAAGGTATATTTTGGTTTCAAATTTTTGAGATTTCGGTGCAAACAAAAAAAAATGGTCATGGCTCGGGTCTGTTAACGGAACTTGGACCCATATGGACAACAAGGGCGACGTGGTGGCAGTGATAGCAACCACCGTGGGCGAAGGTACCTACTAGTTCGGTTTCAGGATTCTGAGATTCTATACAAAGCTTGCATCCCTAGTGATTGCCCACGAAATTGAGAATAATTTATATAAAAAAGACCTACGTCAGATGTTGCTGGCAGCCGTTGGTGTAACTTCATTTTTTTATTGTGTTATTGCAACAAATTTCTTTGTTAATGAATTATGATTGATGGACCAGTTATGCAGGAAATAAAACCGTGGATGTTGCTCGAATGATTTTTTACTTTTTGCAAATGCATTAGCGATATTAAATGAGGGTTGGTTTCCCCCGGAGTAGAGCTTTTCTGACATCCTGGTGGATCGATGAAGCCGCTTAGGAGAGGCAAAGGTTGTACCAGCGGTCTGTGATAATTTTAATGGTGGGCTATTATCGCCGAGAAACGCCATGCAATTTAAAGTACATCTTACATGTTGCCTTTGATCGGATGATAAAAATTATACAATGGGCGAATTTATTATGGATTTTAAAGATAATCAGATTTTACGAATGTTAGTAGCCAAATGATTGGTAAAAAAAATTTGCAAGCTTTGAATTAAAAAAAAAAAAAACTGCCTACAAGTTTTTTTTTTAACCAACAAATGGGAAGTTAAAAAAAGAAAAAACTTCCCACATGTTTTTTTTTTAACCAACCCATGGGAAGTACAAAAAAGAAAAAACTTCCCATGGGTTTTGCCAATCAAGGCATTAGTGTTATAAATAGCGAAATATGCTTTCCTATGTAGGTTTCTCTATTCACGCCTACCGAATTAACGTGGCGTCTACATAAAAAATCATTGATTGTTTTGAATCAGACGAAGTTGTCCCAAACTTCAACACAATAGATCTTGACACCATGAGCGTCCTTTTTTAATCCATGTCAGACAAATCTCGAAAAAGTGACTCAAAGAATTAGTGACGCAGATCATGTTCAAACTTGATTTTAAGATTACTTTTTGGGCTATGTGTTAGATGAGAACAAAAACTAACTATTTGATGGTACGCCCATGGTCTAAAGATCCATTGTCACTATAAAAAATGTGTTTATTAGAGACGGCTTTTGGCTGTCTCCAAAAGTGTCTAAGCCATCTCCAATAGTACTAGAGACGACTTCCATATAATCTCAAATAGTCCCGTCTCCATTATCTTTGGAGACCAAATGAGGTCGTCTCTAATAGTCAAGGTTATTAGAGACGGCCATAAGCCGTCTCTAAAGATCTGTTGGAGGCACCTTATAGCCGTTTCTAATAAGTCATCTCTTGTTATTGGAGATGGCTTTTGGCCGTTTCCAATAAGTGATCTCCTGTCAAATAATTTTTTCTTTAATGCTAATTAATTTTTTTTGCTCCAAAAACCATATTGCCTAACAGTACAATTTCTAATCTGTAATTTTTTTTTATTATTTTTATGAAAATCCATAACTTGCATTTACATACTCACACTTTCATTCATATTGGCATAAACACATTAACATGTTCAAAACTCATTTAAAAAAGTAAATTTTAATTCACAACACCGCAATTTCATTCACAATAAATTTATGTGTACAAGTAATGACTCCCATTTTTTCTTGCTATAGCATTACATATTCTAGTTTGGTAATTTTTTTCATCACCGAAAACTTTTTTGATATGCACTATTTCACCTTTATTCGGACTTGTATCACCATTGTCGACTCATTTATAATCTTGTAAAGAAAGAAAGTTTCTCATCATCCACCAAAGCAAAGAAAGAGGCTTCCTCGGCTTCAAAAAATTCCTCAATGATGACTCGACAACCAGCAGCCCCACACTACCCTTTACCAGCATAGAATCAACAACTTTGAATGCTACTCTACCTAAAAGAGAAAAAGTTTATTGGTAAAACTGAAACCATACTTCAATGAACATAGACAACTTCACAAAATTTGATTATTGAGTTTGACAAAACTAAGCACAAAGAAATATCATATAAGAAACTTTTTTGGCCCAGACACCATATTACCCAGCAGTACATATCCATAACCTCCAAATAAAAATAAATAATAAACAAACGAAAAATATACAATAATTTTTACCACCCAATTATACAGTATCCCGTACTATGCCAAAAGGTTCTACCACCATCTCTACAATCGCCTTCTTGATGGAAATTGTAATTTTTCAAAACATATATTAAATATTTATACATACTACTAATATGAACAAAAACTCATCCTACCCCTAGCGAACCAGATTCGCTCAGCTAGCAATATTTTTTATAGTGATTAGACACATGTGGCACTATTTTTATCAAGTGTACCAATTGACACAGAGGAATTGATGTAAAGAATTGGTGGGCCAAAGATTGCATGGAAAAAATTCTCCATCATGTGATTCAACGCAATCAAACGCCTTTAAATGAACAGTGACCATGTAAATCTCCAAACCAGTTTTAAGCATTCATTTTAAAGGTGTTTGATTGCTTTTTAATCAAACGATGGAGATGTTTTTTTCTATGCAATCTTCGACCCACCAAATCTTTACATAGGGTGTTTCACAGCAAGTGGCACACTTGATGAGAAATAGTGCCAAATGTACACAATCAGCGACCCATTCTAGTCGAGACTAGGAACGGGTCGTTTTCCCTATACACAGCAGTTTCGGTCTAATCTCACCAGGAAAGTCTCAAGTGTGTTGGTATCATGCATTTATATATTTGTTTACCCTTGAGATCAAAATGGATTGATCACAGTGTCACCAGAGTAATTAAGTAGAAAGAATAAAAATAAGTATCTTGCAAAATCTGAAAATCAATGGGCCAAGATTTATTACACTTGGACATATATAAAAAGAATTCAGGGTGATAAGAAAATTGCAACGAGACACTTCAACAGAAACAGACTAACTAGTTCATGGAATATGAGGAAAAATAAAGAATCCCATTGAGAAATTTACCCGTAGGACCGATATACTGTTTCCAGGGTGTGAACTGTTCGCAATGTGGGTGACCTCTTGTACTGGATTGCCATTGGGGTAGAACATCCCACTGAAGAAAGATGTAACAATATTTAACAGTTTGTAACAATCTGATTTGATTTATGCATTTTTGAACAGATTGTAACCATCAACTCACTATATACCTGAGCACGGTTACATTCATCTCTGAAGAAATTGAAGACATTCTACGGTGATACCGGTAGCCACAGCGACGTTGCTGCTCTGAAGACAACGCCATTGGGTTGGCCGGGATCCGAACTCGTGTACACTGACTTGAAACCCAATGTCGTTCAAGCCAGATAGTGTGGTCCATCGATGGCCACTCGAAGCATTATGCTTGCACAGAAGTTTTGAATCATCCTTTGGGAAAGCTTCATCATGCTTCGCCTCCCATCGGAGGAGGGAATCACTAAACCAGTCATACAATTACATGACATCAATCGTAAAAATAACATAGCTTCCAAATTTTTTGCCTCTAAAATAGATAAGAATAGTATCTCTGAGGTTCCTAGTAGATGTGCTGGTCACCATTAAACATGCAAATCTTTCACACATCCTCTATAGAGTAGCTAGCCACCATTGGGCTCTGAATACCATCCCACTATGAACGAGATCTCTGTAAATACGGAGAGTTGTGTTTTTCTCTTGGACTTCCACATGTTCCACTCATATAACCTAGTAAGTATTTGCAATTTGCACGAAAATAAGTTTCGCCGTGTAAAATTGTGGCTATTTTAATTAAAATAGAAATTGCATGATGCATCACCTTGGAGTATCCATTCGGCATCTCCTGAATCAAGCAACCTAAAGGAAGCCTTCCATAGCTGAAAGGAGAGATGAACTGATTCTCTCTGGGGAAGTCGTAGGACATGTCTGCTATCACCCACACACCTTGCTCAATTTGCTGACAACAGCGGAGCAAATAGAATTCCCGAGTGGAGACCAAAGGCGAAAGCACTTGCAATTCCTCATACATCTGAATCAACCTTGTATCAGAAGAATTCCACACACCTTGCTGAAATTGGAATCGGACTTTCATCGCTGAAGGTAGGTAAGGGAAAAGTTCCAGTTGTTGGAGATGGTTGTGCCTACAAAAATATGGTCCCCATCAGCTGGAAGATGAAAAAGAAAAATCATAGACCTACTGTAATGGAGCTCCATTAGGTTCAGGAGGCCAAATAACATACTCTTGAAGAACCAACAAAATCATATAAGAAAAATCATGCATGTATAAGGTGACAAAATAAACAAATAAATGGGGCAGATATTGAATATTCTCAACCAATCCAAATGCAGCAACCTTGTCCAAGTGAGAGTTGGACAACAAGAAATACAACAACAACAGGACAGATAAGTAAAAAATAAAAATCACTTTCAATCATGTTTTAAGAGAAGGGACGCCAGTTTGATTATTGCTAAATGCCATCCCATTTTCTGCCAAGGTATCAGCCTTGCAATTTGCTTCATGGGGAATCAAGCCTACTATGACCACCATATTCCTTGTTCAGTTTCTCATCCAAATCCCACCACTACCCTACTAAAGACATGACAACCCCAAGAGATGAAGGAAGACAAACTAAAGAGAAATCTAGGGCATACAAAAGTACGACACCAACAATCCTCTCAGATGGTTACAGAGGGGGACCGTGCTGATGGAGGTGGTGTTGAGTTTGATATGGGGGCTGGGCTTTCCGGTAGCTTATCCGAGGACTTCCGCCGGTCTTCCGACTCAGATGGGGGGAGTGAGCTCGTCGTCTATGATAAGGGAGAGGTGGGGTATGCCGGGAATGAGCTGGTGTTGCATAGGAGTGAGTGGCCAGTTATGCAGAGCCTTCCTCCTCCTGAGCTGTTTGACGGTGATGACGGTCTTGACTCAGAATTGGTGGTGGAGATTGACCGGCTGATCGACGTTGGACGTAACCTCGGGATGACCTTCAAAGGGTCTCAGGCAGAGCTTCGGGAGGTGTTTCGATCCATTATATCAGGTCGACTGTCTTGCAAGCGCCAGACGGGTAGTTCATGGAGTTGACTCGTCTGCACTGGAGTATGTCGGATGGGAGAAGGGAGGGGGAATTCTGACCGGTTGGTCTCGGGTCTGGGAGGGAGATTATTAGTTTCCTTTTATGAAGATGGTGTCTTGGAACGTTAGAGGTATCTCTGATCGGCGGAAGCGATCGGGGGTTAAACAGGCCATCGTATACATAAGAAACCAAGTGGGGAAGGTGCGATGAAAGAAAGGTGGCATCGATCTTGGGGGGGGGGAACACTTGGGATTGGATCGGTATTGACTCTATCGGGCAAGGCCCGTGGAATTCTCGTAGCTTGGTCGCCGCCTGCTTGACAAGGTGGATGAGGAACCGGGGTCTTCGGCTTCTGTGGTGTCATGACAAAGGATCGTGGAATATTTGAGCTTCATGCGGTATCTATGGACCGTGTTGGACCGCGATAGGGGGAGTTTTGGCTCGAACTAAATGCTTTGGCGGGTCGATGGATTTCCCAATATGCTTCATGGAGATTTTAATGCCATACCGACTTCGAGAAGCGTGGGGTCCGCCAACCTTCGGGTCATCACGAGATTTCAACTCTTTCATTGCGATTTTGATTGATATACCTCGATGGGGCCAGATTACGTGGTCTAGTCTGCAGGACTCTCCGTCGCCAGGTTGGATAGGTTTCGCACTCTTGAGTGGTTGGAAGGCTTCCGGGGCCAGTTGGAAGCTTTTTGCGTATTTATGCCTGGATCACCGTCCCATTGTTCTTACGTGAGTCCCGGAAGGGGACCGCCCCTTCCGCTTTGAGAATATGTGGTTGTTGGACGATGCTTTTCGTGAGAAGGTTAGGGAGTGGTGGGCGGAACTGTTCGGACTACCGCCTATTGTTTTATCAATAAGTCATGCGGCGGGTGAAGGATCGAATCAAGACATGGAATAGGAGGTGTATGGCATGGTGCAGCGTTCAAAAGAGGAGCCGCTTTTACGCTTGAAGGGGTTTGATAACCTGGAAATCAATTCTCACGACGGATGAGAGGGAGGCTAGAATGAAAGCTAAAGGCGGAGTTCAGGAGAGTTGTAGGGCCGAGGAACTTTTTGGATGCGAAGCGAAGCGAGATGGTTCAAAGAGGGGACGCCAACACGAAGTACTTCCATGCGATTACTCTACAACAAAGCCAAGTATTTGGGGAACATTACAGTGGAAGGAGTCGAGTACTCGGGCCATGAGGAGGTGCGGAATAGTATTGTCGGTTACTACAAAAGGTTGTATACGGATGAGGGCGGTGAGGCGATTGGATCTTGATTCATTCTTGGCTATTTAAGCGAGGTTAGCGGGGGTTGGAAAGCTCTTTACGGAAGAGGAAGTGTGGTCCATAATTAGGCGAGGTGGGACCAATAAATCTCCGGTAGACGGATTTACCATGGAATTTTTCCGCTTTACAGGAGTGTATTAAGGTGGATCTCATGGAAGTTTTTCATGAATTTCACTCTTGGGGTTTTATTGGGAGAGCTCTATATTCTACTTTTATTACCCTAATTCCCAAGATTAAGGGGGCCGAGAATATCTCTGATTATCGTCCGATTAGTTTGACCAATTGCGTCTACAAGATTATTGCGAAGGTGCTGGCCAATAGACTTAAGTGGGTTATGAGTTCCATCATCTCTGACTATCAGGGGGCTTTCGTTCGCGGGAGACAATTGATGGATCTTACAGAGTTGCTAATGAGACTATCCATCGGCCTATGTTGGCGTGACGTACCGTGATATGGAGAAAGCCTACCGGTGAGTTGGGAATGCTTGGATTTTATGAGGGAAAGGATGGGTTGTGGTGTGGTGTGGAGGAAATGGATGCGCGGGTGTATTTCTTCTGCTTGGTTCTCGGTTTTTGTTAATGGGACTCCAGCGGGGTATTTCAAGAGCTCTAGGGGTCTCAGGCAGGGTGATCCGTTATCCCCCTTTCTTTTCAATATGGTGGGGGAGGCTCTATCTGGTTTGATCGGGAAGGCACGGGATTTGGGCATGCTTACGCATCGTGAGTCGGTGATCGGGGAGGTTTATTACGCATCTGCGAGATGCGACGACCGATTCTGTTGGGAAGGTCGATGGAATTAAGCACAATTGTCGATGTGCTTTCATGTTTTCTCTTAAATCCACATTATCGGGTATAAGGGTGGAGAATCGTGTTCGACTTCCTTGTGGTTGGTTGGGTGCCGCATTGAGGGGTTACCCATCAGATACTTGGGTATGCCGCTCGGGATCAGAAAACTTTCGAGTCGCGATTGGCTTCCGATGGTGCAGAGATTTGAGCAGCGATTGTCGACATGGCAGGGTAGGCTTCTTAGTGTTGGGGGGAGGTTGGTCTTGGTTAAGGCGGTGCTCTCTTCGATACCCATCTTCTGGTTCTCCATGTATAGGTGCCCCGCTAAAATCATTGACAGATTGGAACGTATTCAAAGGTCGTTTTTATGGGAGGGTGCTGGTCTGAACAGGAGGTATCACCTCGTCAATTGGGACACTTGCCAGCTCCCGATCGCGTATGGAGGGTTGGGGATTCGGAGTCTTAGGAGAACAAATTTGGCGATGCTCGGGAAGTGGACTTGGAGAGCAGCAAGGGTCGAGGAGAGAGTTTGTCTATGGTGGATGGCTTTGCGCGACAAGTATGGCCTTTCTAGGGGGAATTGGGGGATAGCTGTGTCTACCCACCGGAATTGTTCGTCGTGGTGGAGAGATATCTCACGTACCTGGGAGATATGGGCTAGAGGGGTGCGATACAGTTGGGGGTGTGGGTCCCGTATTCTTTTTTGGGAAGACCCGTGGTTGGGTGTGAGTCCGCTTAGAGTTACATTCCCGACTATCTACGCCCTCTCTTTGAATCAGGGTGGTAGGATCGATGAATTTGTCACCTGTGAGAGTGATAGATGTACTTGGGACGTGGTCCTCAGGAGACGTCTTAGGGATGGTGAGAGGGCTAGCTATGTGGAGTTGTTGAGGTGGCTTCAAGCGGCCCAGCCGGACCTCTAAGGGTTGATCGGATTTGGGACTTGATCGGGAGGAGAAGTTCGATGTCGAGCCTTATACCGTTGGCTATCACGGCCCGCTTATCTCGCTTGAAGGAACCTTTTCCTCTCAAGATCAGATTTTTCATTTGGACGGTTTGTAAGGATAAAATTCTTACTAGGGACCAGCTAATTCGTGGGGGATTGAGGTCCGTTGGCGTGTGCTATGTGCTCTGACGGGATGGAGTCTCTGCATCTCTTCCTTCATTGTCGTCGGCCTCCGAGGTCCAGGGAGCCATTCTTAGAGCCTTTGGGGTTTCTGGGTCATGCCTTTGTCCCCATATGCCTTCAGATTGAACTGAGGCGATCTCACTGAAGGGGGATGAGGAGCTTGGATGGCTGCCCTTTTCGCTTTCGTGTATTTGGTGCGAGAGGAATCATGAATCTTTGAGGTCAAACCAAACCTGTTAGCATGGTTATCAGGCGACTCTCGAGCTCACTTTTTGGGAGCAGGGTCAGGGATCGCATTTTTCCTTGGGAGCCGGGCGAGTGATGTGAGTGTGGGTTATGCTTGAGTGTGGGGGTTATTTGGTTTTGTCCTTAGTGGGTGTTCTCCTTTTTTGATCTATGTCACTTGATTGTATACTTGCCAAATACTTTTTGGTTTTCTATATAATCTCTATTACCGATAAAAAAAAACAATCCTCGCCCCCACAAAGAGACCACCTATAGAGCCTACAATATGTGTAAACGAGAACCCACACCCATAGAGCCTCACCATTCACCCTCAACCACCAACATCATTTACCTAAGGGTTCCCTCATCATTTCCTTATGCCTCCTTATCCCAAAACCTCCGTTCTCGATTGAAAAGAGGACAACATCCTAATTCACGAGATGAATCTTTTCTTCGATTTTGAACCCCCTCACAGGAAATCTCTTTATAAAATTTCCAGTCTCCCAATTACACTTTCTGGGCATCTAACACTCTAAAATGAGACATCAAATGCACTGGGAGATTGGAAAAAGTAACTTTAGTTAGTGTGAAACCATACATAAGGCACAGATCTGGATATGACCACATTTTTTATATTGGTCACAGTGAATGGACTTGCGTTGAGATGAATGAGTACGATTGGAGTCATTAGACAGGTGCTGTTGGCTCTGAGTGGCAAGCGGAGTAACATCACAGATGACAAGAACGTGTAGATCCAGTTGTTGTTCTTCTTGTAAGATGAGCAGGTAAGCTTTCTCCACTGAGGGAAGAGGATCAAGGAGCAAAAAAAAGGGAATTGGATTAGCCATTTCTAAAACAAAAATGGAATTGGCTAATTCAAGCAAAATCAAAAACAAAAAAAATAAGAATGGAATTGGGTTAGCCATTTCTAATAGTTTATCCTTCAAAATTAATTATTATGATGGTCAGTTGTCACTAAAATTAGACAAAGTCCATTCAATATCCTTTATTAGTTAGATATTTATAATGACTAGAAGACGTAAATATAATGATTGGTATTAGGTAACCCACCCAAGGATGTTACATGCCACTAGAAAGATCAGTGCACTTTTCATGATGAGATCCTCGAGGTTCTTCTCGAGCAGCTTCGCAAACAAACCAGGCCAGTAGGAGTTGATCTTCACATTCGCCGCCTTCACCAAAGCAGCGATCTTATCGGCCTATTAAAACAAATTAAGGATATGTATGAGATCTCAATTGAAAATTTGGAACTTGTATTATAGAATACTCAACCTCTACAGCACAAGCTCAAGACCACCATGAAACAACCCTTATGCTTGGGCAAAAAGACATCACAGCATTTTAATGAAATCTGGGAAAAACTATTATGAAAATAAAATATCCAATCAAGTATTTCTTCAAACATCTACTATGCACTAGTTTTACCATCAACTCAATTAACATTAAAACTACATGAAAATGGTCCACATACATTCTTTTACACCAAACCTCAAACACTTGATATGCATACACCATGCACAACCTCAAACACATGATATGCATACACCATGCACCTTTGTACATTGAAACTTCTTATGAGAAACCCTAGATTCTCAAAAACATCAGCTATTCAAACAAATATAGATCTATAAAAAAAATAAATAAATTCAAGATCACAAAAAGCCCTAATCATAAAAATAAATCTCATTCTCTTCAGAAACCAAAGATTCACTAAAAACCTCCAATATTCAAACAGATATAGATGAAAACTCATAAAAATAAAAAAACCTGAATTTATTGAAACTCTATTACAATTGATCCAAGCACAAATTTCATTACTCCTTAAAAATGATAGCTTGCTTTCTTTGGGGTGAAAACGATACCAGAAATAAAACGTAAAAATGAAGCAATCAAAGGTCGATAACCTTTCTAAATTAAATAGACACAATATTGTTACATGCAAAAATAGAAGATATAGCAGACCAAGAAATTCTTACAAATTCTCTTTCCAAAACATAGCACATCCATCTAAGGCCAGCCATGTTCGCCTCTGTAAAAAGTAAATGAGTAAATTACTGTTCTTTTCAAAATCAATTGATTTTTATGTTAATGAATTGAGGCAGATAATAGACAAATGAGTCACACAACTAAATCATACCCATATTGCACCTATGAAGATATTCACCTGAAAGATCAATGTACCTATCCACCTCCTGAAATGTTAATCAATTAAAATATTCATATGTAAATTGTGATTCCTGATTGGTTTGCACCATGCATAGTAAAAAAATCAAACTGCACCATGTTCGCTGATCGTGAACTGTAAAAAAATAAGCTCAACAAGCATAAAATTGCAGGACCTGCCTGCAGCCTGCAGACACACTATATGAATATGAGCTGCTTTCACCTGTCCCATTTCATAAAATGAGAAGATATGCATGAATAGAGATCTCTGTGCTTTGAAGCATTATTGCCACCCAATATGTTATACGAGACAACCAAAAATCTGTTTGGCAAATAATTAATGTATGCAAATCTAAATCAGTATTTCTCGAATTGCAACTGTTCCTAAAAGATAAATTACCTATCATATGATTCATAGCATAAATATTGGACCAAGGGGAATTTAAACAACTATATTAAATGAGATGATGGAAAAAGCATGCGTGAAAGCTAGGAACCATGCAAGAACTTGAAGTTTCGAGTACAAAGTCCTTTTTGTTACATAAGTACTCCTGAAATCTACACTACATAGGAACCTTCTTAAACTGATATAGTTCAATGAATAAACACTTCATTTTAATCATGGTGAGAATACCAAATCAAGTTCAAATATGGGTCATCATCATTATGACATCAACCACAAATGCAAAATCTATTCTCTCACCGGTTGTCTAGATTTGTGGACCCAATTCTCCTTACCGTCATGTGAACGCCAAAATAGTGTTTTACACAATCTTACACCATCAATGGTTTATGATGGGTGATCTATAATATCAAAGTGAGGTTTCAGGGAAATTTCAACTATCTAATCTGTTGACTGTATAATCATCAACCATTGTTATTAGTTTTAATAATTGATTTTAAAATTTATCAATCGGATGGGTAACATCTATTGATAAGCATGTTCTGTGAGATGAGATATGTTCCACTAATGAATTGCCACTTTAACAATTTAGACGTGGTGGTTTGGGCAATTGATTGTTGCCTTCTCTTTGTATTTTGCTCTATTTTCGCTTTTTAATGAATTTCGTTACCGATAAAATAAAAAAGAAAAACAAAAAACATGCGCCAAATCACATAATAATAAATCACACTTAACAGGTGTGAGATAAAAAGGATAATCCTAATGGTGTAAAATTATTTAAAATGGTGCCAAAATGGAACCCAAACAAAAACTCAGGTGCACCATGAATCAAGTAATTTACCTGGTTTCACACTAATTTGTAGCCACGTGACACTAAATCAAATAATCAAATGAAATGGATAAACGCAGGACGATGATCATATCTATTTTGTGAGTATAAAATAAAATAAAGTCAAGAGTCGGTTGCTTGTAAAATGAACGGCAAAAGACATTTGTTTTATCCATTGTTGTATATTTTTAAGAGTTTTAAAAAACTTTCTTTCTTGATTTATTATATGTTGATGACAAACTTGTAAAAATCATTTTCTAAAGAAGTGTTTTTTCAGATTTGGATTTATCTCTTCACCGTAAATCTTAAGAGACACAAGTCTAGCATCTCTTCACCATAAATCCGAAAAGACACAAGTGAATCGATTTATTTTTTACAGATATGTGAAAAGACACAACTCTCTTAAAAGATACAAGTGAATCGATTTATCTTTTTACCGTTATGTGACAAGACACAACGCTCTGAAAAGACACAAATCTGAAATCTTTTTACCGTAATCTGAAAAGACACAATAGTTGGGAATTTTCTCTATAAATAGAGATAAGATCTCCGTTAAAAAAAAACAAGAAAATAAGATTTTCTTTCTTTCTTTTTGGGCATATTACGTAGTGTTTAGAATTCTTTTTTGTGAGTGCAAACACAAAAAGAATTACAGAGGGTTGGGCTTGGTTGTATCCCGGGAATGTGTTTGCTATTATCCTCTCTTGCTATAGCGGTTCTAATCGGGATGAGGCAAATAACGTTTAGAGAAAGCGTTTATCTTAACGTGGCTCTAAGTTCTACCATTGATTTCATCTCCTTTATTTTTTCTTCCATCTTCCAATAAATTATTTCCAGCAATTCTAAATGTTAATTTGCGACATGGAAGCATCTATGACGTCAATCAAAGTGATGAATCAAGATTTCGTGCGATTTGAACGATTTGGTGGAACGAACACATATGCAAGAGTCATATATTGAACGCGCTCATGAATTCTATCTACGACATCTACGTTAGTGTGCCTACTGCAAAAGATAAGTCTTTTCTTTATTGGCAATTTATTTGATTTTAAGGTGAAAAATGATAAGTCTATTCTTGCGCAAGTGTACGACTTGCAACTTATCATTAATCATCTTAGTTCTGTTGGGATTGAACTTGCTTAAGAATTTCAAGTTGGCGCTATAATTTATAAATTACCGCATTTTTTGAATGATTATAAAAAGATGAATCATCGACAAGAGAATGAATCTTTATCTATGACTCAACTTTTATGTCATTTACGAATTGAGGAAGAATTAAAACTTTGATATTCTAAAGATGATTAAAGAGTTGATCCTAAAACAAATTTTGTTGGAGGTATAAAATTATATTATTCTTGAGTTTATTGTACTTGCTGTAGCATGTAAAGAAGCATAATAACTTAAAAACCTATTGGTAGACGTACCTATAGGGTTGTCATTGCAATTATCATATACTGTGATAATAAAGCGACTCTTAAACGAGCAAATCATAAGACGTATAATGGTAAAAATAGACATATAAGTTTGAGACATAACTATGTTAAAAGTCTACTCAAGGGTGGAGTAGTGACCTTATATTCTATAAGGTCGAAAGAGAATTTGATTGATCCTCTTACGAAGGGTCTTGCAAGAGAATATTTACATGAGACATTGGGTGGAATGAGGTTGAGGTCTATAAAATAATAAAAGTCACCTTCAATGAGAATCCAACCTAAGTTTTGTGAACCATCACTTAGGTTCAATGGAAAAAACAAATTAAACGAGTGATTGTGTTGGACTAGATCGAACTATATGTTCAAAATAACTCATTCCAATATGTCTATCAAACTAGTGCTATTCCTGTGAGAGAGGATGATATTAATTCTCTTAATGAATTTATAGTCTTATTTAAGTTGGAGTTGCATACAGGAGCCACTCTTGATAGATTCACCTATTTTAGTGTGGAAGACGAGCCGCTTCCTATAAAGCAATAGACTCTCCTAGAGCACTCAAGAAACTGGAGTAAAGCACATGGCCATAAATGTGTTGGCCTTTTAAGAACACTAAGTTTTATAAATTATAATGTGTGTAGTATATCCAATTTGTTGGATAAGGTTCCTAATTCAAAACTATAAGTCACTAAGCAGCTTGATAAACTTTGATATACTTACATTAAGTGAAAGTTTAAATCTTTTAGATACTTTTATTTATGCATTATAATTTTCGTATGCCAAAATAGATTATTTAAAAAAAAAAACTTTTTAAAAATAGTGGGAGATTGTTGTATATTTTTAAAACTTTTAAAATAGTGGGAGAATGTTGTATATTTTAAAGAGTTTTAAAAAACTTTCTTTTTTGATTTATTATATGTTGATGACAAACTTGTAAAAATCATTTTCTAAAGAAGTGTTTTTTCAAATTTGGATTTATCTCTTCACCGTAAATCTTAAGAGACACAAGTCTAGCATCTCTTCACCATAAATCTGAAAAGACACAAGTGAATTGATTTTTTTTTATAGTTATGTGAAAAGACACAACTCTCTTAAAAGACACAAGTGAATCGAATCGATTTATCTTTTTACCGTTATGTGAAAAGACACAAATCTGAAATCTTTTCACTGTAATCTGAAAAGACACAATAGTTGGAGATTTTCTCTATAAATAGAGATAAGATCTCTGTTAAAAAAAAATAAGAAAATAAAATTTTCTTTCTTTCTTTTTGGGCATATTATGTAGTGTTCAGAATTCTTTTTTGTGAGTGCAAACACAAAAAGAATTACAGAGGGTTGAGCTTGGTTATATCCCGAGAACGTGTTTGCTATTATCCTTTTTTGATATCGTAGTTCTAATCGGAAGACGAGTCGCTTCCTATAGAGCAATAGACTCTCCTAGAGCACTCAAGAAACTGGAGTAAAGCACATGGCCATAAATGTGTTGGCTTTTTAAGAACACTAAGTTTTATAAATTATAATGTGTGTAGTATATCCAATTTGTTGGATAAGGTTCCTAATTCAAGACTATAAGTCACTAAGCAGCTTGATAAACTTTGATATACTTACACTAAGTGAAAGTTTAAATCTTTTAGATACTTTTATTTATGCATTATAATTTTCGTATGCCAAAATAGATTATTTTTTAAAAAAAACTTTTTAAAAATAGTGGGAGATTGTTGTATATTTTTAAAACTTTTAAAATAGTGGGAGAATGTTGTATATTTTAAAGAGTTTTAAAAAACTTTCTTTTTTGATTTATTATATGTTGATGACAAACTTGTAAAAATCATTTTCTAAAGAAGTGTTTTTTCAAATTTGGATTTATCTCTTCACTGTAAATCTTAAGAGACACAAGTCTAGCATCTCTTCGCCATAAATCTGAAAAGACACAAGTGAATTGATTTTTTTTTACAGTTATGTGAAAAGACACAACTCTCTTAAAAGACACAAGTGAATCGAATCGATTTATCTTTTTACCGTTATGTGAAAAGACACAAATCTGAAATCTTTTCACTGTAATCTGAAAAGACTCAATAGTTGGAGATTTTCTCTATAAATAGAGATAAGATCTCTGTTAAAAAAAAAAAAGAAAATAAAATTTTCTTTCTTTCTTTTTGGGCATATTATGTAGTGTTCAGAATTCTTTTTTGTGAGTGCAAACACAAAAAGAATTACAGAGGGTTGAGCTTGGTTATATCCCGAGAACGTGTCTGCTATTATCCTTTTTTGATATCGTAGTTCTAACCGGAAGGAGGCAAATAACGTTTAGATAAAGCATTTATCTTAACGTGCCTCAAAGTTCCACCCTTGATTTCATCTCCTTTATTTTTTCTTCCATCTTCCAATAAAATTTTTTCTAACATCCATGATATCTGATCATGTGATTTGATGGAACGTGGTTGAACATAGGTGAGAAATCAGGTTTAGGGCCTGGTTCATGGTACCAAGCTACCTCTACCACTTTTTAAATAGGTATAGCTAGAATTGAAGTGCCTACCACCTCAAGGCTGCAAAACTGTCATCCGGAACAGTTGAGGTACAGGCCAACAATACCAGTTTGAAAAATTGTCTTCAAACATCCCCCTAGAAAGGTTCCCGCGTTCCCTCCAATTTAGGAAGTGGCACCCTACAAAACATGTAAAAGAGGGTAGCTTTAATAGCGCACACGAAAAATCTTCCAGATCTTGCCAAGTGGCACATGAAATTTCTATCCATGTATAATGGACTCAAATCTTATCAACCGTCTACAAGATGGCCTCTGAAACCCATGCATTTTATGGTAAGGTTGAGTCTTCGATTATGCAATGTATTGAGTAGAAGAATTATTAAATTTATGAGTACATAACAGTGCATGTTATCCAATTGCTTAACTCTTTGTTTTCAAGGTAGCTTTGTGTGAACTGATACCTTTGGTTGCAATATATATGGGTTCCTTGAATTTGTAGTCTTTATTACTTTAATTTGGATTTTGAGAAAAAGAATAAAAAGTGGAAATTACATTCATTTAAGTTCCCGATTTGATCACCCACCCATATAGATTTCCCCCTCCATGTGCTCTGTTGTAATTGTGTTGTGCTGTGCTGTGATTTCCCCTGTTGTAGCCCTCACTTTGTTCCCAAGACCTAGGAGAACCAGGGGAGCTATAACTT
Source organism: Chloranthus sessilifolius (assembly GCA_021018995.1). Classification (NCBI taxonomy): domain Eukaryota; kingdom Viridiplantae; phylum Streptophyta; class Magnoliopsida; order Chloranthales; family Chloranthaceae; genus Chloranthus; species Chloranthus sessilifolius. The sequence goes on from CM037587.1 coordinate 146,774,390, forward strand.
AGCACACAATATTTTTCCCAACCCTTTTAATGAATTTTTTTATTTTTTCCAACTTCCTAAATCTATGAAAAAAAATACAAAAATCAACAACTTCCAACTATATCTTTAACTTATAACACTCCCTGTAAGCAGTTTGAAGATTATCTTAACTTTTCTTTTGTCAGACATTCTAAGTTTACTTTATTATTGCAATCAAAAACATACATTGACAGCTTCTTGTATGAAAAGAACTGCAATCAGCATTCCAAAAAACTCCCTAGCAACCATTGTAAATCTACTGATAATACTTAAAAGCCCATTAACTTATAAAAGAATCCATTAACTCGAGAGAGAAATAAACTCAGGAGATGAAATAGGAACAAACTTTTTTTGCTCTTTGAAACTGAACATATATATATATATATATATATTATATTAAAATATGCATATAAGTTTAATAGTATCAAATAAATCAAATAAAAGGTACGAAGTGTAGCATTATTGTGGTTACAAGTAGGCCTCGTTCAAGAGACCAGAATCGAGAGGATTCTCAGTTTTTACTCAGAAAGTGCTGCAAATCTGAGTCTTTCTGTGTAAATCTCCTGTTCAGGAGTTTGCTTTGGGGCTGCCGCTTTCCGAGTGACAATGACAGGCAGACATCGAAGCAAATTGGCCGGAAAGGCTCAGAATATCAGCTAGTTAATTATACTCCTCCTCACATGCTACACTGGATAAGAACTAACCTAACGGTTATTTTGCAACGGCTATTTGGGTAATTTAAATGCACTCTGCTGCAGCTCCGAACATGGGATTTAAGTGAGGAAGAAGGCTGCTGTTATTTATGATTCTTGATCAATTAGAACTGGTACATAAGACACACATTAGGCCAATTAAATTTTTTAGTTGATTATTAATTATAGTGAGTTTAATCTCTCTAAAGATTATTATGCTAACTGAGCTTTAATCTCTCCACAAATTTATTACAGTGAGCTGGTACATAAGACACAGATTAATCTCTCCACAATGATATTTTTGCTATATTCATGTTATGATGAATATGGTGGCAGGGATCTTCCATTGATCTACTCATTAGCTATAATGTATTTATAATGCATGTTCCTCTTAGTTGATTGTGTGGGTTGCAGCAGGAGTTTGGCTTGCTTTGATTTGCAAGTGGCCAGCTAGGAGGACCATGGAGAAGGACCTCCATGACAATTAGAGTGCCCTCATGTGTGAAAAGGCATTGGATCACACGGCATTTGAGGAATTTTTTGCATCTCTTCGACATATGTGGTCAATTGAGAGGTCAAATTTGTGATTATGCAATGTTGAAGAGGGCACCACCTTCACTTGGCAACATTGCCTATGATCTGACTTAATGGAATCACAACTCCAAAGTACACCTGTTGTCGAATAAACAACATAATAATTGACCTGTGTATTTGTAGTAGGCTGATGCAGCTCCAACACCTCGAGAGTTTACTCACATGGGAAACAATGGTAGAGTATGCTTTAGCAGTTGGGCATTGGAGTGTGACTATTTCAAAGCAGGAAATTAAAACAAGAACTAGCCCTGTAGATTTACCATGTAGCCATCAAAGCTACCTTGACTAGTTTAGTAGTAGGATTCAACCAAATCTTGCCTTTGGCTGTTTCCACCTCTATAATTGTGAAGGCAAACACGGATGAGTTCTACATCACTTGGCAAATCACTGACCCTAGGTAAGACAACTTTGCTCCTTATTTTTTAATTTTCTTTTAGCCATATTATTTGAGAACCGAGCTGAGAAGTGAATCTCCATTATAATTTTTTTTCCCCGTGCTCCTTTATTTGTTTATGATATGATTAGTATTGTGAGCATTTGTTACGAAGGACGTAGCACAATACTCATTTCTAATGCCCCCATTTGTAACAACTAATTTTTTTTGAAAAATCTGCATTTAAGCATTGATGTAGTAATTTAGTTAATAGCAACATCGATTTGCAGGTTACCATTGAGTGCGGCAGTGAGCTATGTATTTTCCCTATTAAAAAATTTACGAAGTTTTTGCTGGTAGAATATCAAATTTTTAATTGTTTTCTGCATTTTGCAAGGTCTGTAATTGTTTTTCTGTGCATGAAGTGGTCCTCAGTTGATGGTTTGTTGTGCATGAACTGATACTTTTTGTTTGGCCTTTTATTGTTTCAGTGTCCACAACTACCCAATCAAGAGAGCTACACAGCCCATAGTGCAGGTATAATGGTACCTCTTGCTACCTAAACTACAAATTTGAGTGTTGAGAATATATTGGCCCTCAGCTGTAACATTGGTTTTGTCTTGGAGTTCGAAAGAGACAAGTGCAAGGTCTGTGCTATGTTCGTGATGAGCCATAACAAACCTTGCTACATAACTGTCATCATTGGATTTTGTACAAAATAACATAGAAGTGCCTAATCACTGTAGTTTTTTTATTGTGTTCATCAATTGGACAGTTTTCATTGATTAGCGTGTTACGAAATATTACCATCAATGGAAAAAAATGTGGAACTACTACTGCTAAAAAATCATAGTTACAATCCCATGTTGCACAGTGCCCCCCACCACCACTATAACACTACTGCTAAGACAAGGCCCTTTTTTATGGGGTGCCAGACAAAACAGAACAGTGTTTGATAGGGCCCTGCTTTATATTATCTGATTATCTCCTACCTCCCTTTTAAATATTAGAACTTCTTTTCTTTTTTTTGGGTGAGGATCCATTGGTTAAGGTTGTTTCACTGTGCACTTGAGATAAATAATGAAATCAAATCCAATCGGATTTGCTCCATTGCAATTTGATTTGATTGCATAAGTGGGGTGTGTTTTGTTTGAACAAGCTCCCTAAAAATCCAATTTGAAAATTCACAACTCTTGTGCATACCCCAATACTCACATTTAATTGTGATTTTTCGCAACTTTCAAATGTAATCTAATTAACAAGCACTAGAATTCATTGAATAGGTCTAGTCTATAGATGTGCCAAACTTATTCATCATCTTTTACATGTGATACAAGTGGACAAGGTTTAGATTGGATTCTGGCCAAAAGTTGTTATCAAATAACCCCGCCAATTCCAGCTTGTAACCACACTGGTTCAACAAACATGTGTTTGATAAATCGGACATATCGGCTCAAATAATCGAACTGGGCCTTTGGAGCCAAGCCAGTAAATAAATAGACTTTGTGTGTGAGGCCCGATAGATAGCACCAATGATCAGATCCATTAGTCAACAGTCTAGAGTAGAAGCCCATTAGTTGAAGGTTGGGTATAAAACTCATTATATTATAAAGCCCATGATTTGGACCCATTAAGTGAGGACCTGATGCTAAGACTCACGGACTGGACCTATTTGGGAACGAACAGTGGCTGGGAGAGGGCCGGATCTAGGGCCCTTGAGTCAAGCTCATATATCTAAATGAGTGTATGGGTTCCACACTTGAACTGACCGAAAGTGGGAATCCATTAGTTAAATAAAGCCCATGTTTTGGATTTAGCAGGGGAAACCCCATGCCAAAACCAGTTTGAACCTCTTAGAGAATTGGCCCACAACCTATAGACCCAGATTTGTGACCCTGAATTGAACTAGCACACCAAGATGGGTGTATACACTCCACATGAGAGCCAACCCGACCCATTTAAAGCCCATGCACACTAAGTATATGCATGGGGATTTAGTGTCGGGTAACAACAACACAAAGGAGAACTCCTTCTCCTCGTCTCCGCTTCGAGAAGCCTCCAAGCCTGTTGATCTAGACAAATCAGACAGATCAAACCAACCGTAGAAGCGGGAAGATTATTCCGCAACAAATAACCCTCGATTCGAGAGCTCTTTCAGGCAGGGATCGGAGTGATCAAACGCATCCTCTAGGGTGAAATCAGATGCGAAACTCGGAAGCCCTGCATGTGAGAGTTTCATTGTGGTAAACTCGCACTGCCCTACTTGTAAATCCTAGTTTTTGTAGAGAAATAGAGTCCATGCATGAAGTTGGGGAGAATCGGACACGTGAGAGGCTTTGTAGACAAAATCGTGGGGTCTGATGCCTTGAGCTGCGTACATGATTAACCGCACTAGTGTCCGAAGGCTCAATCCGCTTTAAACTGACCCGACTGGGTCGCGTTCTAGCAATGCATGCCTCGAAACCCCCACAAAAATTGAATTCATGACCAACTAGGGAGTCGATTCCTTCGATTTCCAGGGGTTTCGGATCGTGTCTCATGCGGGTTAAATGTGATAGGAGACTAGTGTTAGCGAGACTTCACGTTAGGTGATGGGATATGTCTTTCAACGAAGATTGTGCACGAAATTTAGGAACCGGAGGCTCAGAGGACAAAACATGAGTGGCGAGTCTGTCAGACTCACCGCGGCGAGAAATCACTTGAAGCCCTCGCCACGACGAGATTTCAAGGCAATTTCGCCTCTAAAAAAAGAACTCACCGCGGCAAGATCCTTGCTACATGTGGCACTTGATCAACTCGTCGCGGCGACCCTGTATCTCGCCGCGACGAGATGCTCTGTTTTGCTGAGTTTTGGGATGTGTGACCTAGTGTGCCTCGCGAAGTTGTGACTGATGACTAGCATGGTTATGTAGTACCTAAAGACGCGTGTGATGTGTATTTTAGGCTATTTATGAGGGATATTTGAGAAGAGTCTAGCTTCGATCCGCACATGTTTACTTACAAGGTTCGACACTTAAGGTAGGGAAGAATTGCTACCTGATTTACTTGTTGTCTTGAATTCTTGTTATTGACACACTTAGTATATGCTCGATATTTTCTAGAAATGATATACGATAAATCTTGACATGTTTTGAAGCCTCTAAATTGGATTTTTCACATGAGTTGCATGTTTTCACTACATAACATCTTGTTATATGCTCTTAATTGATTCTATAAGCTTCAAGCTTCTGTGTGTGAATTGTATTATTGTTATCCGATTTGTAAACGTGTCTGATCTTGTATGTCCGTTGTGTCTCTGATCAAGTGAGCCTATTAACTGATCGGCTTACTATGTATGTATTTAATTAAGTCTAAACCTATTGCAAGCGCATAATAGAAGTTGTAGAGCTAGTATAGAACCGTTCCCACGAAGAAGTGTTATCTTATTTATATTTCTATTTTAAAGTTTATATTTATCCTTTTAAGGTTCCAAACTACTTGAGAAATATGAATAAAAGAATGGTTTCTTAAACTAAAGTGCATAAAATAAATCCTAATCCTCCTTCAGATTGAGGTCGTCAATCCCAATCTTCAGCCATCGGATAACATCGTATTGCAATCTTCTAGAATTTGGGCGTCAATCAAAAACTAAAATTCCTTATCACAGATTTAATCTAATTAACAATTTCCTAGAATCTGAGCGCCAATCAAATTCGAGAAAATTGAAGGTGAAAAAGTAAAAACCGTTACACTAATCTGTAATTTTCAACCTAAGTCGTCAATTCAAATTAAAACTTGAAGATACTTACAAAGCAGTAAATAAAGAAAATAAAATCTAAACTAGAAAGCAAAGTAAATATATCTTTTACCCCTCAGCCGCAGTCGTCAATTGCTTATGAGAAAACTAGGATATCTATACTAATCTTCAGCACCCAATAGCAGTCGTCACTTGCTCTTGAGAAACCTCTGATATCTAATCTATTCTAACAATTTTACACTACTGATCGAAAGAAAATCCAACCTCAGTCGTCAATTGATGCTGAAATTCTTCGATCCCTTATTCCTACATCGGGCTCTCTTATTTATAGATCATAAGGAGTCGGTATACAAAGACTTATAATTCTAATAAAAGAAACTACTAAAAATAAAAGATTCCTAATATAACTCTAATTCCTAATTTTATTCTTCATTGCTTTCAACTGTAGATGTACTTCTGGATTGTTCTCCTTTATTTCAGCAACCGAGATTTTCTAAGAGCTTATCTTCCTCAATCTTCTCAGATCCGTGATTTACCAAACTTCTAATTTCAGAGATCTTCTAATTTGGTGCATGACGGTGATAGTTTTCACTCACGTGATCAATAGCAGCGGAAAAACTTTACACAATCGTAAATTACGATCGTCTCTTCTTTTTTTAAAGAATCGTATATCACGATTTCTCATTTTCACATAGCTTCCTTACTGAACGATTTCCTATTTCGAACGATCACTTTTCTTTTATCGCTTGTTACTCCTTTGTCACTTTCTGAAGAATCGTAAATTACGATTTCTTAGTTTTCTCTTTTTTTTCGTCTTCAGCTTTAGCGCACAATTGTAAAGTACGATTTCGTGACTTTCAGCAGCGGCGAATTATCTTTTTTTCGCTCAATCATCTTTTTACTGCTTTTTGAGTTTATTTTGATGAATATTAACATTTTGGCTCTCTTTTGTTGTTTTCCCTTAATATCTGCACATCGTTAACTTGTTAGTAACAAACTAAGTCTTAACATCACTAAGTTAAGGGTGATAAAATGGTAAATTATATGACTGATCATTAACGTAGCTCTGTGGTTTGATGGTCTCAGTTCAAGTGGCCCTGTTAACTTAGCTCAGGAGCTTGACGTTTCGGTTCAAGTGACCTTATTAACGTAGCTCAAGGGCTTGACTTCTGGGTATCAAGTGACCCTGTTAACGTAGCTCAGGGGCTTGACCTGTCTCATGTTGAGTGACCCTTTTAACGTAGCTCAGGGGCTTGACAGCTCGATATGTAACCTTGTTTGTAACTTCTTGCTATACGTTCTAATGATGTACTTGTGACTCGTTTTTACGTACTCCTACATGCATCATGTTGAATGATTGAATTTCCTGCATACGTGAAAGGATAAGTTGATTTTGTTAAAGATTTGCTAGTTTAACTCGATTTTATTTATGCATCAAGATCTGCGAATGAGAAGGATAAATTGTAGTTTAGCATTTGTTTTTCTCTACTGAGCTTGGATGAAAGCTCACTCCTGACTATACGTCGTAGTTGCAGGAACCCCTTTAAAGCATGATCCGGAGCAAGAAGAGGATCCAGACTACAATCTTGCAGAGGAGGAGGATTTGCCTGAGGAGCATTTCCCTTAGTGTTGCTTGAGTGGAGCTTGAGTAGTTTTTGTTGGGACATTTTGTTAAACGGTATATGAAGAATTTTGTAATTAAATACCATACTATGCTTGATCCACTGTTTAGATGGGGTTGGCCTTCATCGGTGGATGTTTCTTTTTGTGCATATGATAGTTAGTTTTCGTGGTTTATGTTGCCATTTTGGTTATCGACATATGCTCTATATTTATTTTCCGTTCTGCGCATTTTATTTTCGCTTATGTAAGCTTACCATTATGGGACAGTCCGATCCTTCCTATTGTTAAGTGTTAAGTGTGAGGAAAGTTCGTGCTATCGGGAGGTGATGTTTACATTCGATATCATAGCATCATTGTAATTTCGGATCTTCCGCATGATCCGACGGCGTAGGTATTGGGTAAGGAAACCCGGGCTGTCACAAGAGCACACAAAAGATTTCACTGGATGGGAAGACATTAAATGGGAAACAATCTACATTCAATCCAAAAAAAGTGATTGAATTGGATAGTTAAAAGATGCTTACAAGAATGATTTTTTATAATAAAAAAATTGATAATGATTCCATAGAGGAAATATCTGTGGTAGAATGTGATCATACAGATATATATATATATAAGAGAGAGAGAGAGAGAGAGAGAGAGAGAGAAATATGATCAACCTTGCAAATATTGAGTTTACTTTGCAGCATCATAGTTTCTCAAAGCTGATATATGTGCCTCCAGTGCATTTAGCTATCAGATAATCTAATTCTACCACCAAATTCTTTAAAAAAATTTCAATAACCACACTAATCCCTAAAAAAGAAGAAAACCTAACAAACTCACTCAAATCATGCACAAAATCTGGAAAAATGAAGGAACATTAATTTGATCTCAGGAACTGATAAAATCGATTGATCTGAAGCAGAAAATAAGAAAATTACTAACCCTAACTTTGGTAGATTCAATCCTCCAATGATCATTAATTTAAAAGCTACAAAATCAGGGAGATAAGGTGTGCTCAAATCACAGTTCAAATAGCAACAGATCAAATAGCTACAAAAAAAACTGAAAAAAACAGAGAAAAAGTCTAGAATAGAGATCAAATAGCAACATATTTGTACCTTGTTGATGTGTAATCGACAAAAACTTGGCATAGGTGTGCTCAAATCGCAGCAGATCTGAACCTTGTTGAAGTATAAAATTGCAGGCAGAAGATAATCGAGAACCGTAAATCCCCCCACCATACGACAAAAACCCTTAATTCCATGACACTCGAGTCGTGAAAGAGGGAAATAAGGATGTGAAGGAAGAGGGAAACAAAAGGGATAGGTATTGGCGCTCGATTTCAATCGTCTCAAACCTGATGGATTAAGCTCAAACCGATTTGGATCTTCTCAAACCCATTAGATTCAGCTCAAATTAATTTCGATCTTAAAGCGTAGCTCAAATCGATTTTGATTTTCTCAAACCCAATCGATTCAGCTCAAATCGATTTCCATCGGCTCAAACCCTAGCTTTCGATCCTCTCAAAACCCAACCATCGTCTAAAACCGTGTAGTCTTCATACTATATGGGCAATAAATAGATTTGTCAGAAGTTTGTGTCCGATATTGGCGCGCGAGGGTTGCCTTGCCGATCCTTAAGAGAGGCCGTTTCCATTGCTTTCGATAAACTTTTAGAGAGAGGCTTTCTGTGGTCGTAAAACTTATGGAGACGGCTGTAGCCGTCTCGATATATCATTATATATTTGGGAGACAGCCAAAGCCAGTCTCCAATAATAACAATAGAGACATGAAAGATTAGACTGAAAACTGGCCTACATCGTTTTTGTTATAGCCGTCGCTCATCACTGATTTTAACAAACTCCAAAATTAGTGGATACAGTGACAGTGGACATTAGGGACATGTGTTGATCACTATTAAGTAGGTTCAAACATTTATTATTATTTATTAATTATAATTAATCACATAAAAAAAAATTAAATTTTTTTTTTTTAAAAATCACTTCTTTAAACAAGCAATAGCCTCTTTAAAAATAACAAAAAAAAAAATCGCCTGTTTAAAGAATTGATATCGACTCTTTAAATAAGCGATATCGCCTCTTTAATGAGTCGATATCGACTGTTTAATGAGTCAATATAGACTCTTTAACAGAGATAGAAGGTTTCTTAGATCGGACGAAAGAGAGGGGTCTGGGTGCCCCAAGTTGCCATATTAGACCATAAGGCTATTGGTGGGTTTGTGTCGCACTGTGGGTGGAACTCAGTCATAGAGAGTTTGTGGTTCGGCATACCGATACTGGCTTGGCCGCTATACTCAGAGCAAAGGTTCAATCGATTTCAGCTGGTGCAAGATTTGGGTTTGGCAGTTGAGTTAAAGTTAGATTATAGGGGTGAGGGATTCGTTAGTGGAGAGGAGTTGGAGAGGGCTGTGAGGTGTTTGATGGGAAATTGTGAGGAAGGAAAAAAGGTGAGGGCGAGAGCCAAGTAGTTGCGCACATAGAGCAGGAAAGCTGTGGAGGAGGGTGGGTCTTCCTATGCTTTCTTGCAACAAATGGTAGGGATCTCAATTTTTCTGCTAAGGTTTGACGAATCTGCCTTGAAATTTAATTGTTCAATACAAAAGTAGTATGAAAGAGTCGACATCGACTCATTAAAAGGGCGATATCGCTTGTTTAAAGAGTCGATATCGCCTGTTTAATGAGTCGATATCGATTCTTTAAATAGGTGATTTTTATTATTTTTTTAAAGAGGCAATGTCCTTTTTTCGTGTCAATCTTTGGCACTATTGATCTTTATATTATAACCTGCAAATCAGACGGCATAGATGTTGCTTCACATCGCGTAAACATGCATTTTTTATATTTTTGTTAAAGAGGCGATATCGCCTTTTTTTTGTTTCAATCTTTGGCACCATTGATTTTTATATTGTGGCCTTCAAATAAGACGGAATAGATGTTGTGTAACATCCCTGAATTTTGGGCGTGAATAGTGTCCTCGAGATGCATGCCTGACTGATCGTAGATTTGACCAAGTGAAAGTCAACACAATGACTTTGATTAGAGTAGTCAAGACGTTAACTAGCATGGGTGTGTAGTATTGGAAACAGTTTAGAGATCACATACACCTATTTTGGGTGTATGTGCTTAACACCAAAGTAAAAAGGGTTAAAAAAGGTTTAATAGCTTAAGAGAATTTATTTCTCTTTGTTTTGGTTGATGTGGAGTTAATAAGAGAGAGAGAGAGAGAGAGAGAGAGAGAGAGAGTAAGGAAGGAGTAATTGTTAGGGAGTTAATGTGGATTCCAAATTGAAGACGGATTTGAGCATTTAACACTGGATTCGACTCGTTGAAACTCGTGGGAGTCGAAGCTAGGTATCCTAACCCCTAGACTGATCCATTGATTCAATTAAGAGATTGATTGAGGTGAGTTCTATTTGATTTGCTATAAACATGTTGTTGTGCATTAAATTTTGGATTATGTGATGAGTTAAAGAAGTGGGAAAGAAGGAAAATAGAAAGGAATGAAAGCTGGAAGAAATGGCCGCAAATGGCTGAATTTATGACCAAATCGATTGATCGATTTGGAAAATCGATCAATTGATTTTGGCCTGGAAGTTAGTTGGGCAAAGTGACCCCAGTGACTGGAAAATGAAAGCTTGGGGAAACAGATTGATCGATAAATCGATCAATCGATTTTAAAATTTTGATTAATCGATTTGGGATCAATTAATCGATTTTGAGATTTCGATTGATCAATTTTGGAGATCGATCAATCTATTTGGACACTTTCTGTTGGCCTTTGTTTTGGACTTTGAGGTTCAAGGAGGGTCTTGTACCTTCTTTTATGCATCCTTCTTAATGCTTTACTTGTGCTATGGTGCACCATAAGTGGTACGAGTAAAGACAAGCACGGGGAATCACGTGGGACCTTGATGCTTGAAAATCCGAACACGTGAGGTAGGGAATACCTTAAACATGCAATTAAGAGCAAGAACATGTATGTAGTGATATAAAAATGAAATCATGTATCTAAAATGTGAATCCTAAGTGTGTGTGTGTGAACACAAAGTAAAGTAAATAAGTATGACGTCCCCAGGGGATAAAGGCATCTGTGTAATGCTTTGATTTGGACATCAGAGGGATGTATGTGATCATGTAAAGCAAAGAGAATGAGAATGATAAGGCCTAAATTACTATATTTAGCACAATCACACGGTGAATAACTATATATAGTGCACTTGATATTTAAGGTTTGGAGAATACCCCACCGACGTGGTGGTATACCCACGACTGACGCGGCAGGATATCCGTGACTGGTATGGCTATCAATCCGTACACCAGTTGGACATCCTAGGAATGTAGGTGCTTATGTATGAGATATAAACCCCGCCGAGGGGCCTGGGTAGTATTAAAGGATATGGAAATGTCTGATTAGACGACGGTGGTGGGTATTTCATCGGGCGCCCGACGCTATAGTAAGTTGGGGAATATTTAAGCTATGATTTAAGTCTTTAGGCCGAATCATTGTGGTTAAGTTGAGAACAAATGAAACATGTAAAGTAATAGTGATATCCAAATGCATCTTTTCAGTTATTTAAACTGCTTTTCAAAGTAAACTTATTGATACATCATGCTGTTAATTATCATGGAATATATGTGAGAGTTTAACTTATATGTTCATTCAGTTTGTTTCCCTATTGAGCTATGATGTAGCTCACCCTTTAGACTATACGTCGCAAGTCCCATACTTGCGGCTGCTACTGCTTCTGTAGACGTTGATCAGGGAGATTTGGATTACGTACTTGGGGAGGATCAGGAGCCCTCTCCTGAGGACTTCTTCTAAAGGACTCCTATGTACCTTGATTCAGTTTTGTGAGAGTACTGTACGGCTTGGTATGCCAAGCCCTTTTTGAGTAAAAAAATGTAATTATATTGATATATTTTTAGCAAACCATTTGGGGTGACTTTGTTTTATCACCGATGGCTCGGACCGATTCTTCTGCTCATGCAGTGGCATGGGATTAGAACTGTCTTTTGGGTTCTTATTAGAATAATATATCATTAATGCATGGGAGATATGTTCAATTTATTTCTTATGCTTTATTGTGCTTGGTTATACCAATGTTCCGTGTAGGTTTATGGGGCACGGCCTCGAGGGCCGTGCTTATGGCATGGGTTTCGAGGTGCCGAAATCCGGACTGTCACATGTTGCTTCACATCGCGTAAACAAACGATTTTTTTTTTTTTTTAAAGAGGCAATATGGCTTTTTTTATTTTTAAATAGTTGATCCCAACTGTTTAGAGAGTCGGGATCGACTATTTAAACAGTCGATCCCGACTCTTTAACGAGTCGATCATGACTATTTAACAAGTCGATATCGACTATTTAATGAGTCGATATTGATTCTTTAAACAGTCGACTGTTATTTATTTTTTTTAAAATTTTTTTAAAGAGGTGATATTGCCTTTTTTTTCGTGTCAATATTTGGCACTATCGATCTTTATATTATGGCCTTCAAATCAGACAATATAGATATTGCTTCACATCACGTAAATATAAAAAAATGCAAAATTTTAAACTATGTAGAACGATAAAAAATATAAGAAAGGGTATTTGAGACTTTTTGTGCTAGTTGGAACTGATTTGGCTAAAAGCTGGTCTGTTTGAGTAAAGGAGAAACTATAGGGTCTTTGATAGAAAAGGTGACCATGTGAGGGTCGATTAGAAAGATTTCCCCAATTTTAAAACCAACTGCATATATAGGTTAGTAGGTTTCCTCGTTTTCAGAGTTTACATAAAATGACATGAATCTACTACAGGCCAAAGATGATTCTCATAGACTGATTAAGGTGTTAGATTTAATTTTTTTTTTATTAATTGTTTCATGATGCAAAGGATTATGTGCTCAAAGAATTTCTACACCCACCACCATCAGTTGACCATCATGTAGCGTCCATCATGAGGATTGAATGTCACATAACTTAGGCAAGGTCGATCAGATCTCATTCAAAAAATAATTATTTTTATGACTTTTCCACAGTAAAAAATGTTGTTAAGGTTGAGAAAAATCAATGCACCAAATATTTGGAGCATTACCTTATCGGAGGGAAAAAAAGTCAAAATTTTTTTTTTGGTTCAAATCATATGTCCCATGGGTGATTAACCCAAAATGAGAGTTCTGATTGGGATTGATCATGCCACGTGGCATGTGATATGGTCACTGGACGCACCGATCATCCTTTGCGCCCGTAGGCATTCTTCCATTTGTCTTGTTTCATTTGATATTGGAGAATAGTTGCGCTTTTGTTTCACATAAATGAGGTGATCCATCATATGAAAGATAAGCATTAATCATATATACGTTAGTGGGCAAATGGATAGAAAATGTCAGGTACACTTTATCGAAATGTTACTCAACTAAATTTTAATGATTAAAGACAAATGTTTCAATTCAAGCTTAAAATAAGTCATCCCGAGTTAGGGCTGTAATCGAGTCGGGCCGAGCCCGAGCTCGGGTCAGCTCTAGCTCAGGTCTACCTTTTACGAGCAGAGTTGGAGGTTGGCTCTAGTACTTTTTATTATAAAAAAAAATTTCGTAATACTTTTTAAAACTTCTACTCAATTAAATATTCATTCTATAAAAGATTTAAATGAATGATTAAATACAAGTACGCAACATATGAAATAAATAAACGAGATATATGTGAAGTTAAACTCAAAATAAAAATTTCGTACCTTTTTAGTAGATGTCCTATTGAATTGCACTTATCATTTGATTTGTATCTTCTTGTTGTCTATCTCCTTATTGGTTAATTTGATTGCCAAGCGGTAGGTTTGAGATTTTTCTCACACACATGTAGCATGATGAACATTAATGAAATCAGATCGATTGAGTAAAGCCAGTTAAGTGCATAACATTTTTAAAAAATTACAAAAATAATATATTTTTATAGTAATTTGAGCTCTTGAAATATGCTCGATAACTATTGTATTCCCTTGATAAAAATATATAAGTCAAGATGAAAAATATGGTAGATGAAAATTAGGGCAAGTGTGGGGGGGGCAAAAGTTCCTTTTATACCCTTCAAAGTAACCATTAAATAAACTTAAACGGTTACTTTGAAGGATTAAATAGACCTCTCAAAGTTAATTATTTATTATATATATATATATATATAAATCGCATAGAGCCGAGCCGACCTTAGCTCGAGTTTGGCTTTGTTCATTCAAGCTACAATCGCCCAGCTCGGCTCGGCTCTCGAGCCGAGCTCTAAAGAGAAAAGCTCTTATTTTTCGAGCTGAGCCGAACTGAGTTGTCAAACTAGCTCGGCTCTGTTGCAGCCCTATCCTGAGCCATTATCTCGGGGAATTTAAATAATGTGTCACATAAATCTAAGCTTTTACATTCGTTGCATACCCATTCGGATGTCTTAACAGTGGTATTTAATTTTTTGACATTATTAGAATATTTCATCTCACTTTTTAATAGTTAAAAATGCGGAAATCCGCAATAACATGGCAAGTTACCATTCGGTACTCTATCCCAGTGCCAGCCTAGGCATCTTATTCCGGTTAATCTCCTTCTTATCAAATGGTCAAGCTCGGGAGAGGGCCACTAACTTAGAGCACTCAAAGCAGTGAAATTACACTTTTAAGTAACACCTGTTTATATCCTTTGGCTCACAGCTTTGATTCTTTTGAAGTGCTCTGATGAGGTGATTTTAATGCTTTGATATGTATGATTTTTGGGCCAACTGTGGTACAAGTGATGATCATCTATGTAGGACCGTTAATTGATTGAGTGGGATCTGAAAGGGCCAAAATTTTAGTTGTTGGATGCCAAATAGCATACACCTAACCCGACCTGACCCATCCCAATGGGTCAAAGGTATATGCCCGACCCGGCTCGAAAAGTCAACTTGATCCATGCCCGACTTAAAATATCCCTATATCTTCCTTCATTTATATATATAAAATATTGGTCAGGTCAAGTTTTTCTCTGACCTGACCCTACCCGATCCAACCTTTAAATAAATCCAATGAAACTCGGGTTGAATGCCTCATCCCCTACCCAACCTAACCCGACAGGTCAAGCTTATGTGCCCGACCGGAGCTACATGATAGAAATATGTACCCCAAGTAGCCTACCTAAATAAAATGGACATTTCTCACAGAAAATATCCATAACTGCTTCACATGAAATAATGTATAATGATGATACTTACTCTAACTCTAATAAGCTTATGAGAAGGTATTAGGCGTCTATCCTGTCAACAACGACGGTGCACCAGACAATGTCCCTACACCAAAATGGCAACCTTTCACCGATTTAATGTTAAAAAATACCTGATCATCTCTCAAGGGTGGTAGAAGGAGATTGACCCATGCACGGCTAGTGGCGCATGAATCGGCCACCTTACCTACTCTAGAAGTATTACTCTCACTTGACATGAAAAACAAGACTTACTATCAAAAGGGCCTTCGATTTTAAACTCAAAATTCTTACTTTTCAACTCGAATTTCATGTGCTTAAATTAGTATTTGCGTTGAATCAGATGATGGATATCATTTTTTTTCTCAATCTTCACCCAAGAAATCTTAAGATCATGATCCTACCATCACATGGTCAAATTTTTATTTAACGGGTCAAAATGAACATGGGTGTATATTGAATGTGATTCTCCGATCGGTTTTCAAGATGTGTGCCATTTTGAATTAAAATATGACTATCTAATGATAGGGCCATTATCTCAAGATTTATTGTGTTGAAGATTGAGACGAAAGATGATTTTCTGTCGTCAATTTAAGCACGTAAACCTCATGTTGGAAAAGAAGAATCTTGAGTTAAAAATAAAGGTACCCTTATCAAAAAGGATATTAAAGAATGCCACCAAAGTTTATGAAGCATCCGATTTTTTAAGAGCCTCATACTCTTATAAATCCAGTTATTAGGGGCCTGTTTGGCACCGACCCTTTTCGAAAAAGCACTTTTCATATGGTGTAAAGAGGTGAATCATATGCTATTTCTCAAATGTTGCTTTCTAAAAAGGCCTTTTATATGCTAAAAATGGTGTGGTGTGAGAAGCATGGGAGCAACTTCTCAATACAACACCATTTCAAGCTAAACGTGGTTAGGTCCTTGAGTGAAATATGCATTTCACCCAATATTTTTCTCTTGAAAAGTACTTTTGGAAGAACGGTTACCAAACTGAGCCTAGCTAACTTCTAGTAGCGGATTTTCAAACCTTTGGATCCAAGATATTCGGAAGCGAAGAGCATTTGTAAAGACTCAAGACCATAGTGTAGCTTTAACATGCAAACATATATCGGGAATCTAATTGAAGGCTATGATTGCATTTCAGTATAGGTCACAAATAGTAAGACTCATCTATCCGATAATTTCTTTTTTTGAGGGATCATCTACTCAACAATTTCGAACATGGTTTAATTTCATGTAAAGATCCCTCGTACTAAGGGATCTTTACATAGAAAAAAAATATAAAGTGGCTGGAAAGCCCTCAATTTTGCCTTGGAAAGCATACCCATAAAGTTAGGAGAAAAAAATGTAAAATATTCTTATTATATAAAAGCACGAATGATACTTCCTATTTCTGTCAATTTTGGTGTTTTTTATACTTTTAAGAACAAAATACCCTTAGGAACAAAATACCCCAAAGCTTCTCTATCTACCCTCATGTTCTTCCTTATCTATCCCTATATTTTCTATTTTTTATAATTAGACTTCTAATTAAACTAGACTCTTCCGGCTAATTAAACAAAATCTAACCCGACTTCTAATTAACAGAGTTCTGCATACTACTTCTAATTATATTAGGCTAGTGCTAAAATAACTTCTAATCATATTAACTAGACTTCTAATTAACAGGGTTTGAAACTACACTTCTAACACCGTACTTTCTTTTAAGCCTTTCGTTCCTCCTCGCCGTGTAATCGTCATAAAGCCTACCCCTTTCAAACATTAAAGTAAAATTAGTACTTTTAGTAGTAGCAAAAGGATTCAAATTTTCTATTTCCTTTTCCACCATCTTCACTAAAGCTTGCAATTCACATGAAATTGGTAGAAATTAAGATTCTTTAAGAGCCGACAAGCAATTCGGGAGTTGGGATTTCTTCAAAGGAGCTGCTGCAAAAAGTTAAATCAATTATTATCTTTTTCTGTTTGTGTTTTTGGACAAATGAGTGAATGCTTAAAAGAATAATGGCTACAAAACCCTATAAAATCCATGAACAAGGCCGCATAATATACTACATCGAATATTTCTTTAAAAAAAAATCCAAAAAAATGTAAAAGGCAACGTTACTGACTAAAGAAAGCATTAAAAAACTGAAATAATTAGGGGGTAAATAGCTATACCTGGCCCATAACCTTGAGATTGATACGAGGCGATTGATCACCCGATTTCTTATCTTCATCCTGAGTAGCATTAGCAGGATCTGCAAACATTTTCAGATCTTAAACTCGAAGCTCTGCGATTCAATGGTTTCTAGGGTTTCTGCAATCTCTGAAGCGGAGAACGAAGCGTCCAAGGGACAAAAACCAAAAGGTCTCGCTGATTCGCTATAAATCATAGGGGCTGGGATGGACGGCTAGAATTAGTTGACGTCGGATCTTATGGTGCAGAATTTCAACGGTTGAGATCGTACGATTAAAAATTTTTGTCATCAATTGAAGGGCTATAAGTTCAATAATACACTTTAGGGGAGATTCTGCCATCTGATATGTGCACTCTAATATCAACGATTATTTTTAAGTTTAATGATTGTTATTAAAGTTCAACGATTAGATGGTTTACATCCATTTAGAAGCATCGTCCTTTGGATGGGACATGTTCCAAGGATAGATTGCCACTTGAGCAATTTAGATTGATCATAGATGTCTGCCACATGGGACAATGATAAATCACACTTCAATGGACAGTTTAATGGTAGAAGATTATTTAAACACTATTTAGTGTACACTTTTTGGGAGATTCGAACCTTCCGCTCTGTGCACTGTAATATCAACGATTTTTTTTAAGCTTGATGGTTGATAATAAAGTTCATCAATCAGATGGCTTACATCCACTTAAAAGCATGGCCCTTTGGCTGGGACATGTTCCAAGGATGGATTGTCACTTGAGCTTAGATTATCTAATAATAACATGTTCTTGTAAGGCGGCAGACAACCTGAAACAGCGGGTGCCAATTTTTTCCCATTTATGGCCAATAAAAACCAATTTCAACGAACAAAGCTCGTGGTTCTCCTACAGGGCACGTGTCTCCTGCAGGTCTTCCTTCAAGCCACTCTGATAGAAACACGTGTCCCAGCACCAGATAGGAGGGGACAGTTGTTTGTTAAAACGACCCCACTTTCATTAAACTACTGAATTACCTATTCTTTAACACAAGATAATTACCTTCATAATGAAGATAGGTGTGATTCAATCATGAGCAGCCACTTGTACAATATATATCTTATTTTTTACTAAGATGTGTTCCAATCATGGACAACCACTTGGATTGTTTAGATTGATCACAAATATTTGCAACATGACATAACAGTGATGTATTCTTTGATGGCGTAAGATCGGAGCTATTTGAGACAACTCGGAAATCCGAGATTTCAAACGACGCTTTAAACCCACTGATTGGTTCGGATCAGATAATGGAGACCGATTTTCACCCTGATCATTCACAAAATGGATCTTGAGAACAATGAGCACCTATCAGACGGATAGTTTGTGATTCCACGTGCCACAGATCCCAAAAAAAGCCCTAAAATCATGTTTGTGTGATGTGTGGCATATGATTCAAGGGTCTTTTTTGGGATCTGTAACATGTGGAATCACAAACGGACCGTCTGATAGGTGCACCATGATCCTGAGATCTTTTGTGTGGAAGATCGGAGTGAAAAAGATCTCCATCATCTGATCCGCAACAATCAATGATTTTCAGTGAACCTGACATGTTGCGTTTGAAATCTCGAATTTTTAAGTTATCTCAGACAAATCTGATCTTACACCATCAAAGAATACCTCATTGTTATGTCATGTTGCAAATATTTGAGATCAATCTAAACAATCCAAGTGATTGTTCATGATCGAAAGACATCTTAGTAAAAAATAAGATGTATATCGTCCAAGTGGCCGATCATAATTGAATCACACCTATTAACCAATTGTATACAGATCAAAGATCATTAATATTAACCGTTAAAGAAAAAATAATTGTTCATTTTTTTAAAATTCTCTTATGTTAGTTTGATTGAACGACTTATGTTACACTAGTCTCAAATGGGACGATCATTACCCTATTTATTTAGTTTATTTTAATGTCAAAACCTTTTAATATAATAGTCGATCATTAATTTTTTATAAGTATATTAATTTTTTTTAAATTAGTGTAAAAATTAAATGTCAATTTTTTGTAATAAAATAATAGTATTAAAAAAATTAAAGATATTTATTAATGTGACAATAAATAAATAAAAATTATTTAATTTAGAGTCTCCACGTGCATTTGCACGTACATTTTTACTAGTAAAATATAAAAAATAAAAATAAGACAAAAAAAAGAAAAAACATATAAAAGTATGATTTATTGAAAAAATAGTGAATTATTCACAAATTAATCATGCATTTGTGAAAAATACACAAATTTTTTTAAAAGTTTGCAAGCAATTCGGGATTCATTAGAAGCGCCAAAAGATTACCAATTATTCACGAATTGTTAAAAAATATGGCGATTTATATGGCTATGCTTGGAAGCTATCAAATCCTGTCAAAGGCTAGCTTAGTTTTACAACTGTATTTTCCAAATTTAGGTGATTTTTTCAATTTGGCAAATTTTTTTTTATTACATAACATAGAAGTACTTTGCATAACATAGAAGTAGCATGCAAGTAATCAACCGTCCATCGAAGGCGGACAGTAAACTACACGTAGATGTGACCTTTTGAATGGGTGCGGACTTCACGTCACAAGGTTGCTCCGAGGTGCAATGACGGCTAGAAATTTGTTAAGAAGGATTCGTCCTTCTCAATAAATTAGATTGGATTAATGGTTATCTTTATTTTCAATTTCAAGATTCTTCCTTTTCAATTGAGATTTTAAGTACTTACTTTAAAATGAACATGATTATGAGCATGCATTAAACTTGATTTTTGATCACTTTTTGAAATGTGTGTCCATGGAATAAAATTTAAACTTTTGAGAGGTAAGATTGGAACAAAAAATGATGATCTTTATCTTCGGATTCAAAGCAACCATTGGGAAGAAAGAATCTCGGATTGAAAATAAAGGTACTCTTAGGGGCGAGGGACCCCCAATTCCCTATTTTCAAGGGGCGAGGTAGTAATATGTTTTGGGTTTTTATAATAAATAGGGGTAATATATTTACCACCCTCAAGACACTCAAACAGCTGAATCCATGATAAAATATTTTACAATAACATGTTTTATCATGTAATTCCTGTATCCAAACAACCCTTTAATAAAACAGGGCAACCAAATAAAAGATCGAAATTCAAGAAAAGTCGAAAAATCTATCTTAATTCACAATTCATAAACGAAGATGACTACATTCTGCTCATGAAAATATTCAACGAAGAGAAAAAGAAGCCGAAATTGCCACTTATAGAAAAAAGAGCAAAGAAAAAGAATAGAATCAATAAAAAAAATATTCAACATATTTACTCAAATGGATAAGGAGAGCATCAAATTGCGGTCCAGAGAAATATGATCTCCGGTTATGGGAAGTCATCATCACCTTGTTAGGTTCCTGACCTTATACCACCCTTTCTTGCAATATTGGACGATTTTCACGCTTTTCTTGAACAATGATTTCAGTTCCTTCGCTCGATCCTTGAACTGCTTTTCGATAACCGACATTGCTGAAAAGTAATTTGACGAGAAAAATTGAAATTCAGTTAGAGTTTGGTTTTCTTTCTTTCCTCTATGGAGTTGGGAAGACGATGAGCTGGTAATCTAATCTTTAAATTAAATAATGACTACGGTCGAGACAAAACGGTCAGTGCCCACATGTTTCGCTATTCTTTAAAAAAAATAAAAAAGAGATTTTGATAAGAGAGCAACCGAGCAACAACTTTCACCCGAGATTAGTGAAACTCACATAATTTTAAAAGAAAAATTTTACCTTGTGAAATATTATCTAAGCCGTCGAATTTGAAGGCAAGGATGTAAAGATCTTTTATATCACCAAAAACAATCTCTATTATCTAATTTAACTCAATCAACCGTTGAATTAGATGTTGAGCTTTCACTTGTTGAATCAATTGTCAAAGATCGTGTTTCGTGTCAATCCTTGGGAAAAAATCTTTCTTTGAAATTAAGTAGTTGCCCCCTTTCCAGTTCCATAAAAATGTCAATACTATGAAACAAGAAAACAATTAAAGATGAGGCTGCCACCAGCAAACTATTAAAGATGAGGCTGCCACCAGCAAACTATTTTTCTTCCTGTACATTCTTTCTAATTGCACACCAATTTAAGCTATACACACACTAATTAATGAAAAACAATAATATTATGTTGTACCTTTTTTTTTTTGATAGAATAATATGTAGTACTTCACCATTGTTAATAAAGATCCAAAATATGTGTGTTCATGCCATGGTATCAAATATTGGCCAATACCGATACGTATTGGTGATACTTATTGATTTTTCGGCAAATCGATACGTATCGAGTATCCAACTGGGTATCGGTATCGGCTGATAATGATACGTTTCGGCGATACTTATCGACCGATACGCATCGCGTATCCAACTCGATATCGGTATTGGCCGATACTGACTCATATTGGCTGATACGTATCGAGTATTGGCCAATACCTATACTTTCCTTTCTTTCTTTTGTTAAAAATGGGCCGATACGTATCGGTCGATTCGTATCGGTCCTCCAAGGACTGATACACAATACCAATACTGATTTTGTTACCTTGGTTCATACCACTGAGGCCGTATAACATATATCTTTGGTTCCTTTATAATGCTCTATGAGGTGATTCATATATATATATTTACACACACACATAGGGAGCTGGTTCCATCCTTGATGGGACGGTCACCGTCCTCTAAGGTCCACGTGGAGGTATAATGCACCCAAGGTTCATGTGGCATTGAAATAATATTTTGTATGTCACGTGCACCTCCACCAAGAATCTTGAAGGACGGTAGTGACCTTCCTCCATGGGAGGACGGACACCTTTTGCATATATATATATCAGTCGGGTCCCAAAACGATATATAACGGATATATCGGATATGTTAAAGTACCTTTTTTATTTTTAAATATTCAAAAAATAGAGAACAAAGAAAATTGCTCAAAGGGCATTATGATATTTTTCTAGTTCATATCGAATATATCGCTTGTTATGACGTGATAATTGACCAAATATTTGGTCATGATGAATCGAGGGTGGATATCGTCAATTCCTATCACCTGATATTTAAAATCATGATTCTACTGCTTTGATATGTATTATCTTAGGACTGACTGTGGCACAAGCATGGTATCAAATATCGGCCGATACCGATAAGTATCAATTTTTCGGCAAACCGATACATATCAGGTATCAACTCGGGTATCGGTATTGGTCGATACAGTATTAGCCGATACCTCTATTTTCTTAATATTATTTTTTTAAATGGCACCGACACAACTCAGTATCAACCAAGGATCAAAATATTGCTTTTTCGATACGCATCGTCCAACCCCAAAACCGATTATGTATCGGACGATACTGTCCGATTTTTTATCAAAAAAAATAAAAATAAAAAATGAAAACCGATGATTTGAATGATACATTGAACGATACGGACGATACATTGGACGATACGAACGATACATTGAACGATAGTTTGACAGTTTTTTCAGGGGGGCGATAAATACCCAAATTATTGTATTGTTCACGTCCCAAACTGATACGTATCGGTATCGGGCGATATTTTGATCCATGGTATCAACCGATACATATCGGTCCTCCATGGAGCGAAACCAGATACCGATACTGAGTTTGACACCGGTTCATCAACTTATTGATTTCTCAATAAGCCGTAACAAACAGAAGCCGGCAACATAAACAAAGGTCTAAAGAACAGAGGCATCATAACATAATCCAAAAGGAACAAAAGACTACAGATAGCAAAAGAATATATCACTGTGAGGAACCAAAAGGAACCACCGGTGATGGCCAATCCAATCACCTAAAATAGAGGTTCTCGATAATGGTTCCTCTAGTGATATCAAAAGGACAAAAAAATAGCCTAGGGCTCAATATTCCAAAATTTATATTCAGACAAAATACCAAAAATACAAGGATCCAAAGATCAAGGGAAGAACTCCTCCGCTGGTATATCCAAATCCTCCTCTGGAATATAATCGGAGTCCTCCGGATCCTCCGACCCAATGTCGGTCTCAGCACCTGTGACGTATAGTCGAGGGTGAGCTAACAGCCAAGCTCAATAGAAGAAGCCAGATCTATTTGCAGTTTATTATAAGTACTGGTTTTCAAAAGACGGAATCGGATCAGATAAGATTTTTCAAAAGACGCTTTCAAATTTAAATCTCCAGTTCTAATCCTGAGTCAAAACTGATAGTAAGTTCAAAGTGTTCAAAATGTTCTGATTTAGCATGCTTCTTGTCTTAAATTTATAACTTAATTTTATCTCTCAAATTTCCTATAGCATGAGAGCGGACTAAGTGACCGATGGGAAGACCCTACTGACCATCGTCGTTCATGAACCCATTTCGAAAATGTAACAAGCCCCTACGCTATGAGGGAAACTTGCGCCAAAGTTTTACCGTCCACACGGTTGGTGGAATCTAGGGCATCGTACTTATGAACCAAAAATCAAATGCAAACGCTAACACGTATCCAAGCTTATTATTCATATCATATACTGATTTTTCAAAGTTCTGATTCGAAGTTCTAATTCAAAAGTTAACTGAGGTTATA
Organism: Chloranthus sessilifolius; assembly: GCA_021018995.1. Taxonomy (NCBI): domain Eukaryota; kingdom Viridiplantae; phylum Streptophyta; class Magnoliopsida; order Chloranthales; family Chloranthaceae; genus Chloranthus; species Chloranthus sessilifolius. The sequence goes on from CM037587.1 coordinate 146,798,385, forward strand.
ATTCAAATTTAACTGAGGTTCTGATTCAAATTTAACTGAGGTTCTGATTTCCAATGATTCTTATTTATGACAAGGTTTCAATTTTTCGGATGTTGTCGTATATTCATGCTTTGTTTATACTATGTGCACAGATTATCATCAAATTAATGCATTTCAAGTAATTCGTCTATCATAGTTTGTGCTTATAATTTATGCAAATGAAGATTAGGATTCCCCTACCTTAATCAAACGGTTTCAAAAGCATGCAAAAGCGGTCCTCTCCAAGGACTTCCAACAGACAAAACCTACATATATTAACACCCTTAGTGTTAATGTAAAGCTAAAAATTTAACCCGGAAGCTTGCAAGAAGAAAAAAATCCAACAAATTTTCGAACCCAAAAATCAGGGCAGAATTCGATCATCGAATTCCAATTCGATGGTCGAATTTGAAATTCGATGGTCGAATCCAAAATCGACCATCGAATTTCCAAATTCTGCATCAGGCCTAAATTCTGCAATTGACAATGATTTTCAAATCGACAATGAATTTCAGATTCTCGTGGGTCGCAATTTGACATGCGGATCTTTTCCAATCCTTTTCACTAATCCATCTTCTTTATTGAACATATATTTTTAATTCTAACAATTCTCAACAGATTTTCATACAAAGGTTTTCAATACATACCTCTTTTTTTGGCTTTAAACGGTAGATCCCTTCGTACCGATTCATGCACCGGAACCAGTTTCTAAAATCATAGGTTTAATGGCATCAGTTCTGTCCATTATAACCCTTCTTCCATGGCACAGATCTGTAGACACAGGGATGTCCTCTCCTCTAACCTTCTCTTTTAATAGCTCAAACTGATCCAAAGATCATCACCAATCTAATCAATGGTCAAGATGGAAAGAGGAGCTCTCTTTCTTCCTAGATCTGGAAATCAAATGGGACCTTGAATGGTTAGGTCCTTAGAGCTTTTCCAACGAGAGAGAAAACAAAGCTTCTCTTGCACTCTCTCTTATAACCAAGTTAAGTAACCACAAATATCTAGATATTTACAATTGTAACTTATCTACTTAAGTTGGAATTTATTCCTTGCTAACCACTAACATATCTTTAATGTGTATGCCATTGTGTACATGACTTGTACACCTTTCTAGGCTAATTCCTCTGGCCATTAGTCTTATTATAGCCCTGGTTCATAAAAAAAAACAAAATTATTCCACCACATTTTCTGACACACTTACCGAGGTAAACGAAAAAAATATGTCAAAATATCAGGGATATTACAGTGACTGTCCTCCCATAAAGGACGGACACCTTTTCCATATATATATATAATATTGGGAGGTATCGGCCGAGAGCCGTATCGGACGATTCGGATACCGATACGTATTGGTTGGCTAGAAAGCTGATATGTATAGCCGATATATATCGATATCGGCCTATATTTCATACCTTGGTGTCCACCAATCATGTGCATTAAAGCAGTCCCCACGTTCGTGTGACTGCATGATATGCATAGAGTTCCATGAACTGAAACACAATCTCTACCATCACATCCGATGTAATTAACGATTTTTAAGGGGTTGCACATGTGTACACTTTTAAAGCCCGTGGCATTCACGTACAAGTAACCGGACCTTTTATGTTAGGGAAGCTCTATTCTCCAATGGCGCGGACACTTAAAATCAAGGGCGATTTACAAAAGAGCACCCTGCGCCAGTTTTTGCGCGTCAACGTATGTTAAACGGGAGCTAAACTGTTGAGGCCCACATTATGAGTTTACAATTCTGCCATTTATTATAAAGTCCTTAGAATTATTAAAAATTACTTTTTGTGCCATTATTGTGAAAGGAAGTATCCAAGCGGAATTGTTCCGACAAAACCCAAAACAGGGCTCAATCGCTCAAAATCATTTAAGCCCTATTAATCGTTAGAGGCAAAACTCATAAGTATGAAATCCGACGCTATCGAGCTTCGCCGGTGAACCCCAACCTCACACATATGAGGGGCCTGATTTAGTACTTTTCCCTAAAATCAATTGAGTTCTCTAAATCATACAGTGCAGATAGGCTTCCTACATAATCTTAAGATCATACCATAACCATTCAGTTTTGGATCTAAGTGGCACGAATCTCAAAATTAGTGGTAAATGAAAGTAACTAACAAAATACCAAAAAAGAATTAAAAATTAAACAAACAATACCATATTGTAAACCCCTTGGCGTTGATATTTCTAAAAATAGACGCAAATTTGATATTTTGATTAAATAAAGTACTTGGTTAAGTGAGTTGTGTAGTGTTATCCTCGTTATTTATTTTTTCAAAAATTACAAATTATTTTCAACATTTTACTATGGATACAATCACCATTCACGGATATCAAGGACACCAATAATGCGTTATGTTCTTATGAGGATAGTCAATCGTGTAGTAGAACCCAAGCACAGAAAATGCAGATCCTTTTGAACGCTGAACCAGTGAAATTCAAAAAGAATTCCTGAGGGTGCATCAATAGCCGTGCGATTCCTAAAGAATTCACTTGCATTGTGCGTCTATATTCGTACTTTATGGCCATTTTTTTCAAAAATAAGAGAAAATATGTAAAAAGAAAAGGAAAATTTGTAAAATGAAAAATTATAAAGGAATTTAAAAGATAAATATATAAAAGAAAAATTATAAAGTAGCGTAAAAATAAAAAAACACGATGCAGTTACATTATATACCTGATGTCGATTATCGAAACAAATGGCAAGCTAGCAATAATGGCACTAGCAAGCTCAAGGCTTATCGAGAAGGAAGCCACTCTTGGTCGGAGATCTTGATGGAGTCGTCACCAAGTCTTGGTGGGAGATGTTGATCGGATGAGTAAACCTTGAAGCTCGGCCATTTCAATTCGCCTATTTGCTAAATGAGAACTAGAAGAAGAAGAAGAAGAAGAGCATCCACTATATAGAGCACGATGTATCCGACGTGGCGGTAAGGACTACGATTGACAAAGCGGTAAGAATAATATCGCAACCGCCGTATTTAACTAACAAAATACCAAAAAGAATTAAAATTAAACAAACAATACCATATTGTAAACCCCTTGGCGTTGATATTTCTAAAAAATAGACGGCAAATTTGATATTTTGATTAAATAAAGTACTTGGTTAAGTGAGTTGTGTAGTCGGTTATCCCTCGTTATTTATTTTTTCAAAAAATTACAAATTATTTTCAACATTTTACTATGGATACAATCACCATTCACAGATATCAAGGACACCAATAATCTGTGTTATGTTCCTATGAGGATAGTCAATCGTGTAGTAGAACCCAAGCCTGGGAAAATGCACAGATCCTTTTGAACGCTGAACCAGTGAAATTCAAAAAGAATACCTCAGGGTGCATAAATATCCGTGCGTTTCCTAAAGAATTCACTTGCATTGTGCGTCTATATTCAGCGCCTTATGGCCATTTTTTCGAAAAATAAGAGAAAATATGTAAAAAGAAAAAGGAAAATTTGTAAAATGAAAAATTATAAAGGAATTTCAGAAAAAGATAAATATATAAAAAGAAAAATTATAAAGTAGCAGAAAAAATAAAAAAACAGCGATGCAGATTATATTATATACCTGATGCCGATTATCGAAACAAATGGCAAGCTAGCAATAATGGCAGCTAGCAAGCTCTGAAGGCTTATCAGAAAGGAAGCCGACTCTTGGTCGGAGATCTTGATGGGAGTCGTCACCAAGTCTTGGTGGGAGATGTTGATCGGATGAGTAAACCTTGAAGCTCGGCCGCCATTTCAATTCGCCTATTTGCTAAATGAGAACTAGAAGAAGAAGAAGAAGAAGAGCATCCACTATATAGAGCCTGATGTATCCGACGTGGCGGTAAGGACTATGCGATTGACAAACGGTAAGAATAATATCGCAACCGGCCGACGTGGCTGTAAATGAAAGTAACTAACAAAAATACCCAAAAAAGAATTAAAAATTAAACAAACAATACCATATTGTAAACCCCTTGGCGTTGATATTTCTAAAAAATAGACGGCAAATTTGATATTTTGATTAAATAAAGTACTTGGTTAAGTGAGTTGTGTAGTCGGTTATCCCTCGTTATTTATTTTTTCAAAAAATTACAAATTATTTTCAACATTTTACTATGGATACAATCACCATTCACAGATATCAAGGACACCAATAATCTGTGTTATGTTCTTATGAGGATAGTCAATCGTGTAGTAGAACCCAAGCCTGGGAAAATGCACAGATCCTTTTGAACGCTGAACCAGTGAAATTCAAAAAGAATACCTCAGGGTGCATAAATATCCGTGCGTTTCCTAAAGAATTCACTTACATTGTGCGTCTATATTCAGCGCCTTATGGCCATTTTTTCGAAAAATAAGAGAAAATATGTAAAAAGAAAAAGGAAAATTTGTAAAATGAAAAATTATAAAGGAATTTCAGAAAAAGATAAATATATAAAAAGAAAAATTATAAAGTAGCAGAAAAAATAAAAAAACAGCGATGCAGTTATATTATATACCTGATGCCGATTATCGAAACAAATGGCAAGCTAGCAATAATGGCAGCTAGCAAGCTCTGAAGGCTTATCAGAAAGGAAGCCGACTCTTGGTCGGAGATCTTGATGGGAGTCGTCGTCACCAAGTCTTGGTGGGAGATGTTGATCGGATGAGTAAACCTTGAAGCTCGGCCGCCATTTCAATTCGCCTATTTGCTAAATGAGAACTAGAAGAAGAAGAAGAAGAGCATCCACTATATAGAGCCTGATGTATCCGACGTGGCGGTAAGGACTACGCGATTGACAAACGGTAAGAATAATATCGCAACCGGCCGACGTGGCTGTAAATGAAAGTAACTAACAAAAATACCCAAAAAAGAATTAAAAATTAAACAAACAATACCATATTGTAAACCCCTTGGCGTTGATATTTCTAAAAAATAGACGGCAAATTTGATATTGTGATTAAATAAAGTACTTGGTTAAGTGAGTTGTGTAGTCGGTTATCCCTCGTTATTTATTTTTTCAAAAAATTACAAATTATTTTCAACATTTTACTATGGATACAATCACCATTCACAGATATCAAGGACACCAATAATCTGTGTTATGTTCTTATGAGGATAGTCAATCGTGTAGTAGAACCCAAGCCTGGGAAAATGCACAGATCCTTTTGAACGCTGAACCAGTGAAATTCAAAAAGAATACCTCAGGGTGCATAAATATCCGTGCGTTTCCTAAAGAATTCACTTGCATTGTGCGTCTATATTCAGCGCCTTATGGCCATTTTTTCGAAAAATAAGAGAAAATATGTAAAAAGAAAAAGGAAAATTTGTAAAATGAAAAATTATAAAGGAATTTCAGAAAAAGATAAATATATAAAAAGAAAAATTATAAAGTAGCAGAAAAAATAAAAAAACAGCGATGCAGATTATATTATATACCTGATGCCGATTATCGAAACAAATGGCAAGCTAGCAATAATGGCAGCTAGCAAGCTCTGAAGGCTTATCAGAAAGGAAGCCGACTCTTGGTCGGAGATCTTGATGGGAGTCGTCGTCACCAAGTCTTGGTGGGAGATGTTGATCGGATGAGTAAACCTTGAAGCTCGGCCGCCATTTCAATTCGCCTATTTGCTAAATGAGAACTAGAAGAAGAAGAAGAAGAAGAGCATCCACTATATAGAGCCTGATGTATCCGACGTGGCGGTAAGGACTACGCGATTGACAAACGGTAAGAATAATATCGCAACCGGCCGACGTGGCTGTAAATGAAAGTAACTAACAAAAATACCAAAAAAAGAATTAAAAATTAAACAAACAATACCATATTGTAAACCCCTTGGCGTTGATATTTCTAAAAAATAGACGGCAAATTTGATATTTTGATTAAATAAAGTACTTGGTTAAGTGAGTTGTGTAGTCGGTTATCCCTCGTTATTTATTTTTTCAAAAAATTACAAATTATTTTCAACATTTTACTATGGATACAATCACCATTCACAGATATCAAGGACACCAATAATCTGTGTTATGTTCCTATGAGGATAGTCAATCGTGTAGTAGAACCCAAGCCTGGGAAAATGCACAGATCCTTTTGAACGCTGAACCAGTGAAATTCAAAAAGAATACCTCAGGGTGCATAAATATCCGTGCGTTTCCTAAAGAATTCACTTGCATTGTGCGTCTATTGACACTTATGGCCATTTTTTTCAAAAATAAGAGAAAATATGTAAAAAGAAAAAGGAAAATTTGTAAAATGAAAATTATAAAGGAATTTAGAAAAAGATAAATATATAAAAAGAAAAATTATAAAGTAGCAGAAAAAATAAAAAAACAGCGATGCAGATTATATTATATACCTGATGCCGATTATCGAAACAAATGGCAAGCTAGCAATAATGGCAGCTAGCAAGCTCTGAAGGCTTATCAGAAAGGAAGCCGACTCTTGGTCGGAGATCTTGATGGGAGTCGTCGTCACCAAGTCTTGGTGGGAGATGTTGATCGGATGAGTAAACCTTGAAGCTCGGCCGCCATTTCAATTCGCCTATTTGCTAAATGAGAACTAGAAGAAGAAGAAGAAGAGCATCCACTATATAGAGCCTGATGTATCCGACGTGGCGGTAAGGACTATGCGATTGACAAACGGTAAGAATAATATCGCAACCGGCCGACGTGACTGTAAATGAAAGTAACTAACAAAAATACCCAAAAAAGAATTAAAAATTAAACAAACAATACCATATTGTAAACCCCTTGGCGTTGATATTTCTAAAAATTAGACGGCAAATTTGATATTTTGATTAAATAAAGTACTTGGTTAAGTGAGTTGTGTAGTCGGTTATCCCTCGTTATTTATTTTTTCAAAAAATTACAAATTATTTTCAACATTTTACTATGGATACAATCACCATTCACAGATATCAAGGACACCAATAATGTGTTATGTTCCTATGAGGATAGTCAATCGTGTAGTAGAACCCAAGCCCGGAAAATGCAGCAGATCCTTTTGAACGAACCAAAGAAATTCAAAAGAATACCTCGTGGTGCATAAATATCCGCATGCTTCCTAAAGAATTCACTTGCATTGTGCGTCTATATTCACGCCTTATGGCCATTTTTCAAAAATAAGAGAAAATATGTGAAAAGAAAAGGAAAATTTGTAAAATGAAAAATTATAAAGGAATTTCGTAAAAGATAAATATATAAAAGAAAAATTATAAAGTAGCGGAAAAAATAAAAAACAATGATGCGATTATATTATATACCTGATGCCGATTATCGAAACAAATGGCAAGCTAGCAATAATGGCAGCTACCAAGCTGAAGGCTTATCAGAAAGGAAGCCGCCTCTTGGTCGGAGATCTTGATGGTCGCCGTCACCAAGTCTTGGTGGGAGATGTTGATCGGATGAGTAAACCTTGAAGCTCGGCCGCCATTTCAATTCGCCTATTTGCTAAATGAGAACTAGAAGAAGAAGAAGAAGAAGAGCATCCACTATATAGAGCCTGATGTATCCGACGTGGCGGTAAGGACTACGCGATTGACAAACGGTAAGAATAATATCGCAACCGGCGTGGCAGTAAGTATCTCTCTTTTGTCTTATTCTATCTGTGAGGAAGACCGTCGATTCAGGAAATTAATCAACGGCAAGGAAGAATAATATCGCAACTGTAAATATAAAGAGTTAATATTGTGTACATAAGAGAGTACAGCGAATGGTGTGTGCGCCATTTATCACTTGACACGTGGGACATCCTTTGATAACCTGAACCGTCCAATGGGCTGCTTAAGAAGTGCTTTGTTTTTAGTGGTCAAACACGGACAATCACAAATGACACTGCCCCAAAAACCCGTTAAATTCTTGATTTGACGAATTTTGTATGCTAAGTGATTTATTGAGATTTCGGCACGAGAAGTCCCTTCGACTCCCGCCAAATTTCACGTGTGTGAAATGGCGACTACCCAAATCTTTATATTGATCGGTTTTTAGTAGTGGAGTCAGCAGGACGGGTCGGTGCGAAAACCGTCCCGTCTAAGTTTGTGTTTTCCAGGGTCGGGCACATAAACTTGACCCCATAAGCGCCAATCAGGCCAGAAGTATCTGACGCAACTTTCAAGTTGGGTCCACTCAAAGATCAAGTGGGTCAAAACTTGGGTCGGGTCAGGTCTACCCAACCCGAACTTATATATATATATATATATATAATCAGGATTATAAAGTAATTTTAATGGGGTCAGATATGGTTTTCCCATTGTATCCGTCTGGCAGCCAAATTTTTGGCTCCACACGACTCGTTGGTAAAGGAGCTGGTTACGCCACTAACCCTAGCACCGGCAAACAATTTAGAAGTCATGTGCCATGTGGATCATAATCACCAAATTGGTTACGTTAAAATTAGGAAAAATCCGAAAAATCCGAGAAGCTCGGGGATATATTTGGAGGGAAAATTGGAGAGAAAATTTTTAAAATAAAAATAAAAAGATTTTAAATCATAAAAAATATTTTTAAAAAATTAGTAAGTCACAACTTTTTTGAAAAATTCAGAAATTATTCGCGAATTTTTGTGATCAAGCGAATTTTCGAAAAATTCGTGAATAATTCGGAGTACCTTAATTTCAGCGATTTTTGTGACTATGATGTGGATCGGTTTAGGTAATTCTGCACCGAATTTTGGTTGGGTCAAGTCAAGACAACAATTTAGCTAACTAATGGAAAATAGCATATGGTTGGCCAGATTGACCTTACCTAACTCGCCTGTTCCAAAACCCCAACCCGACACGGGTTTTCAATAGTCGGCCTGACCCAAATTGAAGGTCTGATCGGATGTCTCATGCCCGAGTAAATTATAGCCTTGTCTCTCCCCAAGGGTCAAAATTTCGGCCAAAATGACCAAAATTTAAGCTAAATTTTCAAATTTCGATTTCGGTTTTAGTCATGCCCGAAACCGAAATTTTGATCCTTGCTCTCCCCTTATTATATCATGAGCTCCTTCACTTATTGCCAATTGGTTTTGAGATAGATGTCCAAATTTATCATAGTATTAGAGTAGGCCCTTCTCCACTCCATGTCACCCAATTCAATTGTCCTGAGATGGAAGCCTGACAGCCCTAGCTTTAGATGTCCATAAACTTAAATAGCATATAGATTACAAATCCATGCCTTGGGAGGATAAACGATCTCAATCGTCTGATTCAATGCAATCAATGTGTTTCAGCGTGGGTCAACTCAAAGACTCGGTGGGTGAATTTAAAGGTACTCACTTTGAGTACCTCTTGTCACACTCTCGCGCTTCGCAGCGCTTTAAACCCCTTCAAAACCGTTGATTGCTTCGGATCAGATGATGGATATCGTGTTTCAACCCCAGTCTTCCACAAAATGGATCTTGAGATCATGGTGCACCTATCAAAGAGTTAGTTTTTTATTCCATGTGTCCCAAATACCTCCAAAATGGCCTTAAAATCATGTTTGATCGTAATGTGTGTCATATGATTAAAGAGCCATTTATTGAAGATCTATGATACATGGAATCAAAAAATGACTGTCTCATACGTGCGTCATGATCTCAAGATCCATTAGGAACATCGGGTGAAACAAGATCTCCATCATTTTATCAAGCAATCCACAATTTTGAAGGGGTCTGGGACATAAGCGCTTTCAGAGATCGGGTGGGAGTGAAAAGTGGTACCCAAAATTTAAATTGGTCTGACACAGGCTTAACCCCTTAAGCTTAGGCTTTAAACTACATGCAAGGCCAACTTCTAGTGTGCAAGTAAAGGCTCCATTAGTAGAACTATCTTATTTATTCGCAACAAAAGCTTCATCTTGAAAGCGCCAACATCGGAAGCCCTGATCTTCAACAAAATAGATCTTGAGACTGTGATCTTCTAATTAGACGGTCAAGTTTTGATTACACATACCACAACTCCCCAAACGGCCCTAAAGTGATGTTTGAGTGTGTTTTGCTTCATATGATCTCAGGGCCACTTTTTAGGTATTTGTGCCACGTGGAATCAAAAATTGGCTGTCTAATGGGACTCTTATGGTTTCAAGATCAAGATATTAAAAATCAGCCCATACCAATACGATTTGGCAATATGTATCAATTATTCAGCAAATTGGCACATATCGGTGGTATCAGTATGGGCTAATATGTGTTGGGTATCGGCCGATATGGAATCCAGATAATGATACCTCCTGCTTAAAAAAAAACATATTCACCAAGTCAACTCAATATTAAATGATTTGTATTGATCCTCTCTAGACTGATACCCGTTACCGGTACCTGAGTTTACACCTTTGCTCAAGATCCATCGTGTGAAAAGGAGGATGAAAAAACGATCCATTCAAAAATAAACAATAGGAGGGTTTTCCAATATTGGCACTTTAAGTAAACCTATTACCGCAAAAATAGAGGTACCCTTATCATTAGTGGACCCTAAACAATCCAAATGGGACCAATTGATAGGAGTTTGCAAACTACTATACACTGGTGCTGAATAAGTTGATATTAGGTGTCTGACCTGTGCATTAAAGGCAATGCATGGGTCAAATTCCCTTTGCAAACGCAGTCAACCCTATAAGTTTTACAAATATCTTTGAAGTTTGAACACACAAATTTGTGACACCACTTGCTTGAATTTTCAATGATTTGTCATTACGTAAAAAAGAAAAAAAAGAAAAAAAAAGATTTGTCATTCAGAAGTATCTATGCGTCTCCGAAGTCATGGATCAAAATCTCAGCCGAAATTTTAAATTTTCGGCCGAGACGTCTCGGTTTTCGTCGAAATCGAAACGAAAATATACATTTTATCGCCACCCCCAAAAAAATCAAAATTATAGGCCGATAATTTCAAATTGTCGGCTCAGATCACTAGGTTGAGTTTTGAAATTTTTTTAAATAGGATTTAAACCCAATTTTTACAAAAAACAAAAAAACCCTTTTTTTTTCCCTTTCTTCTCTCCTTTATTTTTTTCCCTTTTTTTCCCTCTAAAAAAAAAATGAGGCACCTGGCTTTTTTCTTTCCATTCTTTCTTCTTCTTCTCTGGCTCTTTCTTTCTTTTCCCTTTTTTTTTTTCTTTTTTCCTGTCTGCATGTAGGTGTAGACGAGAGAGAGAGAGAGAGTGAGACATAGACAGAGACGCGAGAGAGAGAGAGAGACGCGTTTGGGTTTCTTTTTTTAGTTTTAATAGGAGAGAGAGCTGGGTTTGATACAATACATTATATGCACACGATTTTTAAGTGATTGCACTGAGGTAAAAGAAAGACTTTTTATTTTAGAGGCATGTGAGATGTGAAAATACAATCTAAACCATCTATAGATCCTTGGTAGATAAGATTGGAGCAAAACACAATTTATGTCTGATATAATAGCCTTTGACTATATTTAATCACATGATGAAAATTATATTTCGTGCCAATCTTATCAACTATGGATCTATAGATCATGAACTTTAAATCAAACGGCCTAGATTGCTTTTTCACGTATCACATGTCCCTAAAATACAGTCTTTTTTTAACTTTGGTGCAATCACTTAAAAAGCGATACTTGCGCACGTTTTTCAAATGGTTACACCGGATTTAAAGAAAGACATGGTATTTTAGGGACATGTGATATATAAAATTGTAATATGGGCCATCTGATTTGAAGTTCATGATCAATAGATCTCTGGTATATAAAATTGGAGCAAAGCACGATACATGTCATATGATTTATTGTAGTCAACTGGTGAATTATATAATAGCCTTTGATTCCATTTAATCATGTCCTTCCAAGTCAAATAGAGGTCGCCAAATTTGCAAGTCTTTCTTTTAAATTCGGTAAATCCTGCAATCGCTGAAAAGCATGTACAAGTAATGGCTTCCAATAAGAAGCAATCAAAGGGTTTAAAGGGTTGTACATATGAGCACTTTTAGAGATTGCGTGAGCGTAATAGAGGTACCCATATATATAGAGGTACGCAATATTTCACACAGTAGATCTTGATATAATAGCCCAACTAGCAAACAATAAGATCTTGATTCCGCGTGTCATACATCTCCAAAATAACCCTGATCATGAGCGTATCATGAGAAGGGTTCTCGGGTGGTCACTTGAGATTTTATTCAATATGAAATCAAAATCTGACCGTCTGATATGTTTTGCATGAGCTCAAGATCCATTGTGTGATCAAAAATAGCTTCACTAGTGTATATTCTAACAATGTTAAAGATTTTAAAAAAACCAATAAAATAAAATTCGGCAAAGTTCAATAAAATTCGGAGCATATTTTCAAAAAATTCCGAAATTTACCAAAAATTTGATCGAAATTTACCGAAATTTTGACCAATTTACTGTTCGGGTCATGAATGAAACCGAAACCGAATCCGAGATTTTGGTCCATGCTCCAAACACCAAGCTTGGAGGATCTGACCAAATTCTCTGACTCGTTGAAAAAGTTGCATATAATTTGGTTAGACCCAACCCAATATTTATATAAAAAATCAAGGAAATTTGGGGAATTTTAACTGGTTCAATGTCAGTACATACTCTTGTCCGGTTAAGTCGGGTCAGGTCAGCTTAATTGGGGTGCACCATCAGGTCAGGTCGGGCATCTGCAGTTTACCATCGAGAAGCCAAAACTTTGGCCCGACCTTACCCGACTCAATTCAACCAGTTGACAGCCCTACTAAGGTAGAGTTAAACCACATGCCTCATTAAGATATCAACCCGACCCAATGCGACCCATTCACAGTTGTCAAGCCACACCAATGAACCAACCATGGGTACCACAGGCATAAAAGTTTATCAGTCATCAGAAGAGCAACTTCCCTGTGGGAATAATGGCTCCCGACCCACATTTAAACAGTAAAATGGTGTTTAAATGGTCCTTCACCATTAACGTACAATTTACTATCATGCCAGGTGGCGCACATTTGTGTTCAATAAGATGCAATCCATCATTAGCCATTAAAAATTAAGAACTACGATTGGTATTAAAATCTCTCGTAAAGTTCTTAGATTAGGAAGGTTTCCTTTGAATCCACGGGATTCAGCTATTGAGTTCCAATCCACGGGAGTCAAAAGTAACCTGATAGAAACCGCCAATGCGATAACTCTCATACACGACGTAGCTAGGACGACCACGCATCTCGAAGGTGGTTGGAAACCACCAATGCGATGACCCAACTCAATGGTGCACCACAAAATTCAGCTTCCTTCGTTAAACACACTCCCCAATATAATGGATCTCCGTGAAACAGAAACAGGCACCATAGAACACACATGGATTTCGATGCATAAATTGAACGAAAAATTGAGCGATAAGGGTGTCGTAAATTCGTGCCATCTAACAACTGGGGACGATTTGTACGAGAGTTACATGGTTAAGGTGGTTTTATCGGGGGATCCGGTTTCGACCCGGAACTTTGTAAGCATAGGCATTACAGGAGAGACAGGACATGTAGCATTTTGTAAATCAGCAAGTGACAAGTGGACTTTGCTTCAAGGGGACTGGTCTCTCGATGACATCATATATTATCAGGACAAGTTCTACGGCATTACCCACTGGTGTGAACTTGTAGTTTTCGATCTCGGCCCTCCTTCACTGGTGACTATGCATGTGTTAACCTACCCTACCTTTTACAGCATACTACATTTCAAGAAGTATTTAGTCGACTGTGCAGGAGAACTCTTGCTGGTCTCCAGGCTTACTAGTTATGATGATGATATAGAATGTGCAGAAGTTGGTCAACCTAATAAAACATTTGGGTTTAAGATCCTCAAGCTAGATCTAAGTGGGTCGTCATGGTATCAAGTGAAAAGTATAGGTGACCAAGCACTGTTTTTGGGGCTCAATACCTCTTTGTCTCTCTCAGCTCCACAATTTGATAGAGGATGAGACCATTGAGCCATTTCATCTGAGCGATTCCCGGAGAATCTGGCCACCACCCATTTGGCTTACACCCAAGCCTTGGCAAACAAGGTGCTCTTAAGGGTTTATTTTAGTGATTCATGTTTATTGACATATTTATTTATATATCTTAATATTGGCAATTATGACCAAGCGAACTGAAACCAATTACAATGGTCTATATTTGATGATGTTTCTGAATTTATCAATAAATCTTGCTTATGTGCATGGTCATGTGATTTGATCACCCTTTGAAGTTTGAAGCATATCTATTCTACATTAATGCTGCTCATGTTTCCTGTCATTTATTACCATCTTTTAGGGTTAATATCGTCAATCTTCATCATGTGACAAAACTGTATAGAATCTTGGTCGCATTGGCTTTGTAAGAAGTTCTGAAAATCCAGACATTGTGAACTAATGAGCCAATGAATAAAAGCAGCACTTTGTGACAAAAATGGAAGATTAGATTAATAAAGGATAGGACTTTTATAAACAATAACTTCTTCATAAAAAAGTTATTTTTAAAGCAAACTTTAACTTACAATTCAAAAATCGCTTAGTTTTATTTTTGTCGTATCCATGGGTGTTGGGGTTTGGGGATACTTGATTCAGATTGTCATTACTGTCAAGCTTGCTTTTGTGAAACCCTTACACTTCACAGGTTCACGAAGGAATTACAAAAAGTTTAAGCAGATGAATTTTAGATGATTTTTCAGTGGATTTTGGGGTCTTCTTGTGTAACAGGGCATGGAACTTATATTATTCTTGTATTTTTTTTCTTTAAAAGTTTTTATCGAGTTTATGGGGTCTTCAAGGAATTGGGGTACTAGATTTTGTAAAACTATAATGTGAGAACCAATAAATTTGTAGTTGTTTTGAGTTGATTTTGGAAAATTCCAGTGTAGCAGCAAACTAATTTAAAGAATACTTGGTTAGCCTGACTTGATGACCATCCCCTTTTTTCTTTTGATAGGTAGGGTGGAATTGAACCTGTGACCTCAAGGTTGCGCCATCATGCACAATCGAGTTGAGCTATACGCTCAATTTCCTTCCTTTCTATGAACCTCAATACAGATTTTATTCTTTAGTTTGTCTTTGATAGGTGGTTTGACCATCGTGGCTGGGAATCCCGTCCACAAGTCAATACAACCTTTTGATGCGCACAGATACATGCACTGCAAAGTCCGTGTACGCCAAAAGGTCGCAGGGACGTATGGATGGGATTCCTGTCCATGATGGTCACACCACCCATGGAGACAAACTCTTTATTCTTTCCAGGGTACCCTTTACTCTATATAAATTCATGTGAGTCCAAATTCAGAATCTTTTGCCATTAGAAAAATGCAAGCATTGGTTTTTCTTACTAATTTTTTTGTTTAACCAGCAGTTGAAACACCAATCAGCTCATAATAATCATTGCACTACAACACAATTCCAATAGATTAATACCTCAAACTAAACAAGAAAATAAAACATGGAAAAACAGCTACGTTAGTATGATAACTTTAAGGCTCATATTATAATTAATTTTTTTGATAAATTTTTAACACATTACCATCCAACCAACAAAAACAGGGCACTTTGGAAAACAATGCCTCAAAAATAAACTTTTTAGCAAAAAAGACCCAACCCCAAATATTTTAGAAACAATGCTTTCACGAATTTTGAAATTTCAGAAAACCGTGAAAGCAAGAGCAGCACGGATAGTCGAGGTGCGACAACTAAGTCCGTGACAGGAAGCTAAAGCTCTATTTGATGGTCTGAAGCTGATTGTGAGACTAGGCCTGGTTTGGGTTTTCATTGAAACTGATTCGATGCTCATCGCACGAGCTCTTCTTCATAGAAACGCCGAACTTGAGGGGACTAATCTGGAATGCAGGCACCTCTTACTTGATTTATGGTGGTCCAAGCGTCCAGCTTTGAATTTCAGGATGAACCAGATTGTAGTACAAAAATTAATTTGTGATTGCCAAACTCTGTATTTCGGCTTTGATTGTGCTTGCTTATGGGTGATGGCGATGACGAATCCCGGACACCCATAATGTCTTTATTTTACTTATTAAATATTCGCTTATGCAAAAGGATAAAAGATATTAATAAAGATTCTATTGATTATTGGTGTTTCAAAGTTAAACATTGATGGCTTCCGTCCATTGGCAATCCTGGGGAATCCAGTGCAGGGCGTATTTGTGGTAGGGCTGACAAGTGTCCCCGTCGGCCTGCAATCTGGCACGAGCCCATACGGTAAAATCTGGACTTTTTTTGTGACTAAACCGGGCTTGTACATATGGCTGGGCTTAAATAATGGCAGCACGCTCTAAATTGGGCCGGATTACGCCCCGATCATGTCTGCTTAAGCCTGGCCTAGGTACCATTTATATATATATATATATATATTACTTTCTAATAATATGATTACTAAAATACCCTCAAATTAAATTTTTTAGACACATGAATGAGAGGGTATTTTAGTAAATACCCCACAACTCAAAAATATATATTATTACTAGTGCTCTTTTTCCATTTAAAATATTGAAATTTTGTTACTTTTTCTTTTTTGGCCATTATGACTTGTATCAAAATTTGATTTATAATTAACCTCTAAAAGAAAAACATAAAATAAGAGTTTAGGTATAAAATAAATATGTATAAAAAAAAAAATGGCCCGCAATCTGGGTCAGGCCGGGCTGGCTTATGGTCAGGATTGGGCTGAATGCCTGCCTTAGGGCCGGGCTAGGCCAAGCTTGGCCCGGCCTTAGCTCAGCCTAATTGACAACCCTACTTTTGGCAGATCAAGATTCATTCTTTGGTGTTCTATCACCACCGCTTTGGCTATGCTCGGTTGAGATGACTGCCCACGAGGCGGACTCATCGTGGTTGTATAAACATCTTTAATTAATTTTGTTTTTTACATTTTGGCTTGTCCTTGTTCATCCACTTATAGGCATGTTTCTTTAGGATGAGAGATGTACCAAGGATACATGGCCACTTGCACAACTTTGATTGATCGCGGAGTGTCCCACGTACATAATGCTAAAATACACTTGAATGGTATGAGATAAAACGTTCACTTTTTAATATTGTAAAATGGCTTTTATTAAAAAAAAATGTTTTAAGATATTAAACACTATATTAATATTAAATGCTGGTAAAACGCATCTTTTACACTTCAGATCTTTAGATCAAATCCTTCAAATCATATGGCTATCTTATCATGACACATTTCCAAGACAGAAAAAAAAAAGATTAAAAAAAAGAAAGCAAGATAAAATGTTTCACTACATTAAAGCTTAGAAAATCCATATTCGATATTCCGTATGCTCTCTTCTCTACATCCTCTACTTTTTAAAATTAAATGGTCGTCTAACTGCCTGTGCGGCCGGTGGTGGTAGTGGTGGTGGGTTTTCCGCCATCTTCCTTTAAAAAAGAGGTATTTATCGATATAAAATGTCAATGTGGTTTTAGTAATTTTGTTAGGCAATCGAACCATCCCCAAAAATTTGGTCGCGAGATCATGATATTACTATCCGGACGCAAAAAATAGCCCTAAAATAGGTTTCAGCGAGGATCAAAATTTCGATCGAAATAATCGAAATTTTGGCCGAAATTATCGGTTTCGGTCCCCACCGAAATGATAATTTGGACTGAAATTTCGGTCATTTTTGTATGGGACCCAAAATTTCGGTTTTGGTCCCCTCCGAAACTAAAATAATACCCAAAATTTTGATCGTTGGGTTTAAGTGTGATGAGCATGATGTGATTTTAGGGACACATTTTTGGGATCTATGCCACGTGGAATCCAAAATTTTCTGTCTAATTGTACGGTCATGGCCTCAAAATCCATTGTGTGAAAAAATTAGTGTGAAAAACGATCCGCATGGTATAATCTCAAGCAATCAATGATTTTCAGTGGGCTTCCGCCATATGCGCGGTACATGGAAACCAAAATGATTTGATGTCGGAGGCCATCATCTAATTTAGATGCTGATATTCTGGATCCAATGATTGAGGTTATCTTCAATGCTAATGGATATTTTAAAGAGTTAGTCTACCATGAGTGTCCACATAGGTATCAACTCGGGTATTGGTACATGAAAGGCCTATTTTAAAGAGTTAGTCTACAATGGGTGTCCACCAAGGTATCAACTCGGGTATTGGTCCATGAAAGACCGTCTGAATACTTTGATACCAATATATATATATAGGGAGCCAATTTCGTCCTCCATGGGAGGACGGTCACTATCCTCCATGGTCCATATGGAATTATATATGGCACCCAAAACACTCTTTAGTTGCCACCTGGAGCATGGGTGGATGGTTTAGATTAATTTAAAAAAAAAAAAAAAAGAATAAGTCAATGTTTGACTAATTTCAATGGCCTACATTTAACGGCTCAAAAAAAATTATGGTGGAGATGAGTTTTCAAAATTCTTTTTTTCTAAAAATGATCTAAGCAATACACCCGAGATCCATGCGGCTTTGAAAAAATGTTTTGGATGTCACATGAACCTCCACCTGAAACCTTAGAAGACGGTGACTGTCCTCCCATAAAGGACGGACACCTTTTCCATATATATATATATATAATATTGGGAGGTATCGGCCGAGAGCCGTATCGGACGATTCGGATACCGATACGTATTGGTTGGCTAGAAAGCTGATATGTATAGCCGATATATATCGATATCGGCCTATATTTCATACCTTGGTGTCCACCAATCATGTGCATTAAA
This sequence comes from Chloranthus sessilifolius, assembly GCA_021018995.1. NCBI lineage: Eukaryota > Viridiplantae > Streptophyta > Magnoliopsida > Chloranthales > Chloranthaceae > Chloranthus > Chloranthus sessilifolius. The sequence continues at coordinate 146,817,006 of CM037587.1, forward strand.
GCAGTCCCCACGTTCGTGTGACTGCATGATATGCATAGAGTTCCATGAACTGAAACACAATCTCTACCATCACATCCGATGTAATTAACGATTTTTAAGGGGTTGCACATGTGTACACTTTTAAAGCCCGTGGCATTCACGTACAAGTAACCGGACCTTTTATGTTAGGGAAGCTCTATTCTCCAATGGCGCGGACACTTAAAATCAAGGGCGATTTACAAAAGAGCACCCTGCGCCAGTTTTTGCGCGTCAACGTATGTTAAACGGGAGCTAAACTGTTGAGGCCCACGTAAGGCGCTGGGTGCTTCTATTATGAGTTTACAATTCTGCCATTTATTATAAAATCCTAAAAATTATTAAAAATTACTTTTTGTGCCATTATTTTGAAAGGAAGTATCCAAGCGAAATTGTTCCGACAAAACCCAAAAAAGGGCTCAATCGCCGCTCAAACTGTTTAAGCCCTAATAATCGTTAAAGGCAAAACTCATAAGTATGAAAATCGACGCTATCGAGCATCGCCGGTGAAACCCAAACTCACACATATGAGGGGCCTGATTTAGTACTTTTCTCTAAAATCAATTGAGTTCTCTAAATCATACAGTGCAGATAGGTTTTCTACATAATCTTAAGATCATACCATAACCATTCAGTTTTGGATCTAAGTGGCACGAATCTCAAAATTAGTGGCTGTAAATGAAAGTAACTAACAAAAATACCCAAAAAAGAATTAAAAATTAAACAAACAATACCATATTGTAAACCCCTTGGCGTTGATATTTCTAAAAAATAGACGGCAAATTTGATATTTTGATTAAATAAAGTACTTGGTTAAGTGAGTTGTGTAGTCGGTTATCCCTCGTTATTTATTTTTTCAAAAAATTACAAATTATTTTCAACATTTTACTATGGATACAATCACCATTCACAGATATCAAGGACACCAATAATCTGTGTTATGTTCTTATGAGGATAGTCAATCGTGTAGTAGAACCCAAGCCTGGGAAAATGCACAGATCCTTTTGAACGCTGAACCAGTGAAATTCAAAAAGAATACCTCAGGGTGCATAAATATCCGTGCGTTTCCTAAAGAATTCACTTGCATTGTGCGTCTATATTCATATTTATGGCCATTTTGAAAATAAGAGAAAATATGTAAAAAGAAAAAGGAAAATTTGTAAAATGAAAAATTATAAAGGAATTTCAGAAAAAGATAAATATATAAAAAGAAAAATTATAAAGTAGCAGAAAAAATAAAAAAACAGCGATGCAGATTATATTATATACCTGATGCCGATTATCGAAACAAATGGCAAGCTAGCAATAATGGCAGCTAGCAAGCTCTGAAGGCTTATCAGAAAGGAAGCCGACTCTTGGTCGGAGATCTTGATGGGAGTCGTCACCAAGTCTTGGTGGAGATGTTGATCGGATGAGTAAACCTTGAAGCTCGGCCGCCATTTCAATTCGCCTATTTGCTAAATGAGAACTAGAAGAAGAAGAAGAAGAAGAAGAAGAGCATCCACTATATAGAGCCTGATGTATCCGACGTGGCGGTAAGGACTACGCGATTGACAAACGGTAAGAATAATATCGCAACCGGCCGACGTGGCTGTAAATGAAAGTAACTAACAAAAATACCAAAAAAAGAATTAAAAATTAAACAAACAATACCATATTGTAAACCCCTTGGCGTTGATATTTCTAAAAATAGACGCAAAATTTGATATTTTGATTAAATAAAGTACTTGGTTAAGTGAGTTGTGTAGGTTATCCTCGTTATTTATTTTTTCAAAAATTACAAATTATTTTCAACATTTTACTATGGATACAATCACCATTCACGGATATCAAGGACACCAATAACTGTGGTTATGTTCCTATGAGGATAGTCAATCGTAGTAGAACCCAAGCACAGGAAAATGCACAGATCCTTTTGAAGCGAACGTTGAAATTCAAAAAGAATACCTCGTGGTGCATAAATATCCGTATGCTTCCTAAAGAATTCACTTGCATTGTGCGTCTATATTCGCTTTATGGCCATTTTTGAAAAATAAGAGAAAATATGTAAAAAGAAAAGGAAAATTTGTAAAATGAAAAATTATAAAGGAATTTGAAAAAGATAAATATATAAAAGAAAAATTATAAAGTAAAAAATAAAAAACAATGATGCGATTATATTATATACCGATGCCGATTATCGAAACAAATGGCAAGCTAGCAATAATGGCGCTAGCAAGCTCAAGGCTTATCGAAAGGAAGACTCTTGGGGAGATCTTGATGGGAGTCGTCGTCACCAAGTCTTGGTGGGAGATGTTGATCGGATGAGTAAACCTTGAAGCTCGGCCGCCATTTCAATTCGCCTATTTGCTAAATGAGAACTAGAAGAAGAAGAAGAAGAAGAGCATCCACTATATAGAGCCTGATGTATCCGACGTGGCGGTAAGGACTATGCGATTGACAAACGGTAAGAATAATATCGCAACCGGCCGACGTGACTGTAAATGAAAGTAACTAACAAAAATACCCAAAAAAGAATTAAAAATTAAACAAACAATACCATATTGTAAACCCCTTGGCGTTGATATTTCTAAAAAATAGACGGCAAATTTGATATTTTGATTAAATAAAGTACTTGGTTAAGTGAGTTGTGTAGTCGGTTATCCCTCGTTATTTATTTTTTCAAAAAATTACAAATTATTTTCAACATTTTACTATGGATACAATCACCATTCACAGATATCAAGGACACCAATAATCTGTGTTATGTTCTTATGAGGATAGTCAATCGTGTAGTAGAACCCAAGCCTGGGAAAATGCACAGATCCTTTTGAACGCTGAACCAGTGAAATTCAAAAAGAATACCTCAGGGTGCATAAATATCCGTGCGTTTCCTAAAGAATTCACTTGCATTGTGCGTCTATATTCAGCGCCTTATGGCCATTTTTTCGAAAAATAAGAGAAAATATGTAAAAAGAAAAAGGAAAATTTGTAAAATGAAAAATTATAAAGGAATTTCAGAAAAAGATAAATATATAAAAAGAAAAATTATAAAGTAGCAGAAAAAATAAAAAAACAGCGATGCAGTTATATTATATACCTGATGCCGATTATCGAAACAAATGGCAAGCTAGCAATAATGGCAGCTACCAAGCTCTGAAGGCTTATCAGAAAGGAAGCCGACTCTTGGTCGGAGATCTTGATGGGAGTCGTCACCAAGTCTTGGTGGGAGATGTTGATCGGATGAGTAAACCTTGAAGCTCGGCCGCCATTTCAATTCGCCTATTTGCTAAATGAGAACTAGAAGAAGAAGAAGAAGAAGAGCATCCACTATATAGAGCCTGATGTATCCGACGTGGCGGTAAGGACTACGCGATTGACAAACGGTAAGAATAATATCGCAACCGGCGTGGCAGTAAGTATCTCTCTTTTGTCTTATTCTATCTGTGAGGAAGACCGTCGATTCAGGAAATTAATCAACGGCAAGGAAGAATAATATCGCAACTGTAAATATAAAGAGTTAATATTGTGTACATAAGAGAGTACAGCGAATGGTGTGTGCGCCATTTATCACTTGACACGTGGGACATCCTTTGATAACCTGAACCGTCCAATGGGCTGCTTAAGAAGTGCTTTGTTTTTAGTGGTCAAACACGGACAATCACAAATGACACTGCCCCAAAAACCCGTTAAATTCTTGATTTGACGAATTTTGTATGCTAAGTGATTTATTGAGATTTCGGCACGAGAAGTCCCTTCGACTCCCGCCAAATTTCACGTGTGTGAAATGGCGACTACCCAAATCTTTATATTGATCGGTTTTTAGTAGTGGAGTCAGCAGGACGGGTCGGTGCGAAAACCGTCCCGTCTAAGTTTGTGTTTTCCAGGGTCGGGCACATAAACTTGACCCCATAAGCGCCAATCAGGCCAGAAGTATCTGACGCAACTTTCAAGTTGGGTCCACTCAAAGATCAAGTGGGTCAAAACTTGCGTCCGGAATGGACTAGCCAACCCGAACTTATATATATATATATATATAATCGGATTATAAAGTAATTTTAATGGGGTCGATATGGTTTTCCCAGCCAAATTTTTGGCTCCACACGACTCGTTGGTAAAGGAGCTGGTTACGCCACTAACCCTAGCACCGGCAAACAATTTAGAAGTCATGTGCCATGTGGATCATAATCACCAAATTGGTTACGTTAAAATTAGGAAAAATCCGAAAAATCCGAGAAGCTCGGGGATATATTTGGAGGGAAAATTGGAGAGAAAATTTTTAAAATAAAAATAAAAAGATTTTAAATCATAAAAAATATTTTTAAAAAATTAGTAAGTCACAACTTTTTTGAAAAATTCAGAAATTATTCGCGAATTTTTGTGATCAAGCGAATTTTCGAAAAATTCGTGAATAATTCGGAGTACCTTAATTTCAGCGATTTTTGTGACTATGATGTGGATCGGTTTAGGTAATTCTGCACCGAATTTTGGTTGGGTCAAGTCAAGACAACAATTTAGCTAACTAATGGAAAATAGCATATGGTTGGCCAGATTGACCTTACCTAACTCGCCTGTTCCAAAACCCCAACCCGACACGGGTTTTCAATAGTCGGCCTGACCCAAATTGAAGGTCTGATCGGATGTCTCATGCCCGAGTAAATTATAGCCTTGTCTCTCCCCAAGGGTCAAAATTTCGGCCAAAATGACCAAAATTTAAGCTAAATTTTCAAATTTCGATTTCGGTTTTAGTCATGCCCGAAACCGAAATTTTGATCCTTGCTCTCCCCTTATTATATCATGAGCTCCTTCACTTATTGCCAATTGGTTTTGAGATAGATGTCCAAATTTATCATAGTATTAGAGTAGGCCCTTCTCCACTCCATGTCACCCAATTCAATTGTCCTGAGATGGAAGCCTGACAGCCCTAGCTTTAGATGTCCATAAACTTAAATAGCATATAGATTACAAATCCATGCCTTGGGAGGATAAACGATCTCAATCGTCTGATTCAATGCAATCAATGTGTTTCAGCGTGGGTCAACTCAAAGACTCGGTGGGTGAATTTAAAGGTACTCACTTTGAGTACCTCTGTTGTATACGCACTCTCAAAGCAAGACGCTCAAACCCCTTCAAAACCGTTGATTGCTTCGGATCAGATGATGGATATCGTGTTTCAACCCCAGTCTTCCACAAAATGGATCTTGAGATCATGGTGCACCTATCAAAGAGTTAGTTTTTTATTCCATGTGTCCCAAATACCTCCAAAATGGCCTTAAAATCATGTTTGATCGTAATGTGTGTCATATGATTAAAGAGCCATTTATTGAAGATCTATGATACATGGAATCAAAAAATGACTGTCTCATACGTGCGTCATGATCTCAAGATCCATTAGGTGGAACATCGGGGTGAAACAAGATCTCCATCATTTTATGCGAAGCAATCAACAATTTTGAAGGGGTCTGGGACATAAGCGCTTTCAGAGATCGGGTGGGAGTGAAAAGTGGTACCCAAAATTTAAATTGGTCTGACACAGGCTTAACCCCTTAAGCTTAGGCTTTAAACTACATGCAAGGCCAACTTCTAGTGTGCAAGTAAAGGCTCCATTAGTAGAACTATCTTATTTTATCATTACAGTACCTGAGGTACTGTACCTCTATTCGCGCAACAGGTTTACTGAAAGCGCCAACATCGGAAGCCCTGATCTTCAACAAAATAGATCTTGAGACTGTGATCTTCTAATTAGACGGTCAAGTTTTGATTACACATACCACAACTCCCCAAAACTGGCCCTAAAGTGATGTTTGAGTGTGTTTTGCTTCATATGATCTCAGGGCCACTTTTTTAGGTATTTGTGCCACGTGGAATCAAAAATTGGCTGTCTAATGGGACTCTTATGGTTTCAAGATCAAGATATTAAAAATCAGCCCATACCAATACGATTTGGCAATATGTATCAATTATTCAGCAAATTGGCACATATCGGTGGTATCAGTATGGGCTAATATGTGTTGGGTATCGGCCGATATGGAATCGATATGATACCTCCTGCTTTAAAAAAAAAATATTCACCAAGTCAACTCAATATTAAATGATTTGTATTGATCACCAAGCATCGTACCTGAGTTTACACCTTTGCTCAAGATCCATCGTGTGAAAAGGAGGATGAAAAAACGATCCATTCAAAAATAAACAATAGGAGGGTTTTCCAATATTGGCACTTTAAGTAAACCTATTACCGCAAAAATAGAGGTACCCTTATCATTAGTGGACCCTAAACAATCCAAATGGGACCAATTGATAGGAGTTTGCAAACTACTATACACTGGTGCTGAATAAGTTGATATTAGGTGTCTGACCTGTGCATTAAAGGCAATGCATGGGTCAAATTCCCTTTGCAAACGCAGTCAACCCTATAAGTTTTACAAATATCTTTGAAGTTTGAACACACAAATTTGTGACACCACTTGCTTGAATTTTCAATGATTTGTCATTACGTAAAAAAGAAAAAAAAGAAAAAAAAAGATTTGTCATTCAGAAGTATCTATGCGTCTCCGAAGTCATGGATCAAAATCTCAGCCGAAATTTTAAATTTTCGGCCGAGACGTCTCGGTTTTCGTCGAAATCGAAACGAAAATATACATTTTATCGCCACCCCCAAAAAAATCAAAATTATAGGCCGATAATTTCAAATTGTCGGCTCAGATCACTAGGTTGAGTTTTGAAATTTTTTTAAATAGGATTTAAACCCAATTTTTACAAAAAACAAAAAAACCCTTTTTTTTTCCCTTTCTTCTCTCCTTTATTTTTTTCCCTTTTTTTCCCTCTAAAAAAAAAATGAGGCACCTGGCTTTTTTCTTTCCATTCTTTCTTCTTCTTCTCTGGCTCTTTCTTTCTTTTCGCTTTTTTCCTTTTTTCCTGTCTGCATGTAGGTGTAGACGAGAGAGAGAGAGAGAGTGAGACATAGACAGAGACGCGAGAGAGAGAGAGAGACGCGTTTGGGTTTCTTTTTTTAGTTTTAATAGGAGAGAGAGCTGGGTTTGATACAATACATTATATGCACACGATTTTTAAGTGATTGCACTGAGGTAAAAGAAAGACTTTTTATTTTAGAGGCATGTGAGATGTGAAAATACAATCTAAACCATCTATAGATCCTTGGTAGATAAGATTGGAGCAAAACACAATTTATGTCTGATATAATAGCCTTTGACTATATTTAATCACATGATGAAAATTATATTTCGTGCCAATCTTATCAACTATGGATCTATAGATCATGAACTTTAAATCAAACGGCCTAGATTGCTTTTTCACGTATCACATGTCCCTAAAATACAGTCTTTTTTTAACTTTGGTGCAATCACTTAAAAAGCGATACTTGCGCACGTTTTTCAAATGGTTACACCGGATTTAAAGAAAGACATGGTATTTTAGGGACATGTGATATATAAAATTGTAATATGGGCCATCTGATTTGAAGTTCATGATCAATAGATCTCTGGTATATAAAATTGGAGCAAAGCACGATACATGTCATATGATTTATTGTAGTCAACTGGTGAATTATATAATAGCCTTTGATTCCATTTAATCATGTCCTTCCAAGTCAAATAGAGGTCGCCAAATTTGCAAGTCTTTCTTTTAAATTCAGTGCAATCCGGTGCAATCGCTTGAAAAGCATGTACAAGTAATGGCTTCCAATAAGAAGCAATCAAAGGGTTTAAAGGGGTTGTACATATGAGCACTTTTAGAGATTGCGTGATGTAATAGAGTACCCATATATATAGAGGTACGCAATATTTCACACAGTAGATCTTGATATAATAGCCCAACTAGCAAACAATAAGATCTTGATTCCGCGTGTCATACATCTCCAAAATAACCCTGATCATGAGCGTATCATGAGAAGGGTTCTCGGGTGGTCACTTGAGATTTTATTCAATATGAAATCAAAATCTGACCGTCTGATATGTTTTGCATGAGCTCAAGATCCATTGTGTGATCAAAAATAGCTTCACTAGTGTATATTCTAACAATGTTAAAGATTTTAAAAAAACCAATAAAATAAAATTCGGCAAAGTTCAATAAAATTCGGAGCATATTTTCAAAAAATTCCGAAATTTACCAAAAATTTGATCGAAATTTACCGAAATTTTGACCAATTTACTGTTCGGGTCATGAATGAAACCGAAACCGAATCCGAGATTTTGGTCCATGCTCCAAACACCAAGCTTGGAGGATCTGACCAAATTCTCTGACTCGTTGAAAAAGTTGCATATAATTTGGTTAGACCCAACCCAATATTTATATAAAAAATCAAGGAAATTTGGGGAATTTTAACTGGTTCAATGTCAGTACATACTCTTGTCCGGTTAAGTCGGGTCAGGTCAGCTTAATTGGGGTGCACCATCAGGTCAGGTCGGGCATCTGCAGTTTACCATCGAGAAGCCAAAACTTTGGCCCGACCTTACCCGACTCAATTCAACCAGTTGACAGCCCTACTAAGGTAGAGTTAAACCACATGCCTCATTAAGATATCAACCCGACCCAATGCGACCCATTCACAGTTGTCAAGCCACACCAATGAACCAACCATGGGTACCACAGGCATAAAAGTTTATCAGTCATCAGAAGAGCAACTTCCCTGTGGGAATAATGGCTCCCGACCCACATTTAAACAGTAAAATGGTGTTTAAATGGTCCTTCACCATTAACGTACAATTTACTATCATGCCGGTGGGCACATTTGTGTTCAATAAGATGCAATCCATCATTAGCCATTAAAGTGTAAGTACTACGATTGGTATTAAAATCTCTCGTAATGTACTTACATTATGATGGTTTCCTTTTAATCCACGGGATTCAGCTATTGAGTTCCAATCCAGGGGAGTCAAAAGTAACCTGAAAGAAACCGCCAATGCGATAACTCTCATACGACGTAGCTAGACGACCACGCATCTCGAAGGTGGTTGGAAACCACCAATGCGATGACCCAACTCAATGGTGCACCACAAAATTCAGCTTCCTTCGTTAAACACACTCCCCAATATAATGGATCTCCGTGAAACAGAAACAGGCACCATAGAACACACATGGATTTGATGCATAAATTGAACGAAAAATTGAGCGATAAGGGTGTCGAAATTCGCCATCTAACAACTGGGGACGATTTGTACGAGAGTTACATGGTTAAGGTGGTTTTATCGGGGGATCCGGTTTCGACCCGGAACTTTGTAAGCATAGGCATTACAGGAGAGACAGGACATGTAGCATTTTGTAAATCAGCAAGTGACAAGTGGACTTTGCTTCAAGGGGACTGGTCTCTCGATGACATCATATATTATCAGGACAAGTTCTACGGCATTACCCACTGGTGTGAACTTGTAGTTTTCGATCTCGGCCCTCCTTCACTGGTGACTATGCATGTGTTAACCTACCCTACCTTTTACAGCATACTACATTTCAAGAAGTATTTAGTCGACTGTGCAGGAGAACTCTTGCTGGTCTCCAGGCTTACTAGTTATGATGATGATATAGAATGTGCAGAAGTTGGTCAACCTAATAAAACATTTGGGTTTAAGATCCTCAAGCTAGATCTAAGTGGGTCGTCATGGTATCAAGTGAAAAGTATAGGTGACCAAGCACTGTTTTGGGGCTCAATACCTCTTTGTCTCTCTCAGCTCCACAATTTGATAGAGGATGAGACCATTGAGCCATTTCATCTGAGCGATTCCCGGAGAATCTGGCCACCACCCATTTGGCTTACACCCAAGCCTTGGCAAACAAGGTGCTCTTAAGGGTTTATTTTAGTGATTCATGTTTATTGACATATTTATTTATATATCTTAATATTGGCAATTATGACCAAGCGAACTGAAACCAATTACAATGGTCTATATTTGATGATGTTTCTGAATTTATCAATAAATCTTGCTTATGTGCATGGTCATGTGATTTGATCACCCTTTGAAGTTTGAAGCATATCTATTCTACATTAATGCTGCTCATGTTTCCTGTCATTTATTACCATCTTTTAGGGTTAATATCGTCAATCTTCATCATGTGACAAAACTGTATAGAATCTTGGTCGCATTGGCTTTGTAAGAAGTTCTGAAAATCCAGACATTGTGAACTAATGAGCCAATGAATAAAAGCAGCACTTTGTGACAAAAATGGAAGATTAGATTAATAAAGGATAGGACTTTTATAAACAATAACTTCTTCATAAAAAAGTTATTTTTAAAGCAAACTTTAACTTACAATTCAAAAATCGCTTAGTTTTATTTTTGTCGTATCCATGGGTGTTGGGGTTTGGGGATACTTGATTCAGATTGTCATTACTGTCAAGCTTGCTTTTGTGAAACCCTTACACTTCACAGGTTCACGAAGGAATTACAAAAAGTTTAAGCAGATGAATTTTAGATGATTTTTCAGTGGATTTTGGGGTCTTCTTGTGTAACAGGGCATGGAACTTATATTATTCTTGTATTTTTTTTCTTTAAAAGTTTTTATCGAGTTTATGGGGTCTTCAAGGAATTGGGGTACTAGATTTTGTAAAACTATAATGTGAGAACCAATAAATTTGTAGTTGTTTTGAGTTGATTTTGGAAAATTCCAGTGTAGCAGCAAACTAATTTAAAGAATACTTGGTTAGCCTGACTTGATGACCATCCCCTTTTTTCTTTTGATAGGTAGGGTGGAATTGAACCTGTGACCTCAAGGTTGCGCCATCATGCACAATCGAGTTGAGCTATACGCTCAATTTCCTTCCTTTCTATGAACCTCAATACAGATTTTATTCTTTAGTTTGTCTTTGATAGGTGGTTTGACCATCGTGGCTGGGAATCCCGTCCACAAGTCAATACAACCTTTTGATGCGCACAGATACATGCACTGCAAAGTCCGTGTACGCCAAAAGGTCGCAGGGACGTATGGATGGGATTCCTGTCCATGATGGTCACACCACCCATGGGAGACAAACTCTTTATTCTTTCCAGGGTACCCTTTACTCTATATAAATTCATGTGAGTCCAAATTCAGAATCTTTTGCCATTAGAAAAATGCAAGCATTGGTTTTTCTTACTAATTTTTTTGTTTAACCAGCAGTTGAAACACCAATCAGCTCATAATAATCATTGCACTACAACACAATTCCAATAGATTAATACCTCAAACTAAACAAGAAAATAAAACATGGAAAAACAGCTACGTTAGTATGATAACTTTAAGGCTCATATTATAATTAATTTTTTTGATAAATTTTTAACACATTACCATCCAACCAACAAAAACAGGGCACTTTGGAAAACAATGCCTCAAAAATAAACTTTTTAGCAAAAAAGACCCAACCCCAAATATTTTAGAAACAATGCTTTCACGAATTTTGAAATTTCAGAAAACCGTGAAAGCAAGAGCAGCACGGATAGTCGAGGTGCGACAACTAAGTCCGTGACAGGAAGCTAAAGCTCTATTTGATGGTCTGAAGCTGATTGTGAGACTAGGCCTGGTTTGGGTTTTCATTGAAACTGATTCGATGCTCATCGCACGAGCTCTTCTTCATAGAAACGCCGAACTTGAGGGGACTAATCTGGAATGCAGGCACCTCTTACTTGATTTATGGTGGTCCAAGCGTCCAGCTTTGAATTTCAGGATGAACCAGATTGTAGTACAAAAATTAATTTGTGATTGCCAAACTCTGTATTTCGGCTTTGATTGTGCTTGCTTATGGGTGATGGCGATGACGAATCCCGGACACCCATAATGTCTTTATTTTACTTATTAAATATTCGCTTATGCAAAGGATAAAAGATATTAATAAAGATTCTATTGATTATTGGTGTTTCAAAGTTAAACATTGATGGCTTCCGTCCATTGGCAATCCTGGGGAATCCAGTGCAGGGCGTATTTGGTAGGGCTGACAAGTGTCCCCGTCGGCCTGCAATCTGGCACGAGCCCATACGGTAAAATCTGGACTTTTTTTGTGACTAAACCGGGCTTGTACATATGGCTGGGCTTAAATAATGGCAGCACGCTCTAAATTGGGCCGGATTACGCCCCGATCATGTCTGCTTAAGCCTGGCCTAGGTACCATTTATATATATATATATATATATTACTTTCTAATAATATGATTACTAAAATACCCTCAAATTAAATTTTTTAGACACATGAATGAGAGGGTATTTTAGTAAATACCCCACAACTCAAAAATATATATTATTACTAGTGCTCTTTTTCCATTTAAAATATTGAAATTTTGTTACTTTTTCTTTTTTGGCCATTATGACTTGTATCAAAATTTGATTTATAATTAACCTCTAAAAGAAAAACATAAAATAAGAGTTTAGGTATAAAATAAATATGTATAAAAAAAAAAATGGCCCGCAATCTGGGTCAGGCCGGGCTGGCTTATGGTCAGGATTGGGCTGAATGCCTGCCTTAGGGCCGGGCTAGGCCAAGCTTGGCCCGGCCTTAGCTCAGCCTAATTGACAACCCTACTTTTGGCAGATCAAGATTCATTCTTTGGTGTTCTATCACCACCTGCTTTGGCTATGCCACTGGTTGAGATGACTGTCCACGTAGGCAGACTCATCAGGGTTGTATAAACATCTTTAATTAATTTTGTTTTTTTACATTTTTGGCTTGTCCTTCGGTTCATCCACTTATAGGCATGTTTCTTTAGGATGAGAGATGTACCAAGGATACATGGCCACTTGCACAACTTTGATTGATCATGAGTGTCCCAATGCATAATGCTAAAATACACTTGAATGGTATGAGATAAAACGTTCACTTTTTAATATTGTAAAATGGCTTTTATTAAAAAAAAATGTTTTAAGATATTAAACACTATATTAATATTAAATGCTGGTAAAACGCATCTTTTACACTTCAGATCTTTAGATCAAATCCTTCAAATCATATGGCTATCTTATCATGACACATTTCCAAGACAGAAAAAAAAAAGATTAAAAAAAAGAAAGCAAGATAAAATGTTTCACTACATTAAAGCTTAGAAAATCCATATTCAGATATTCCGTCTATGCTCTCTTCTCTACATCCTCTACTTTTTAAAATTAAAATGGTCGTCTAACTGCCTGTGCGGCCGGTGGTGGTAGTGGTGGTGGGTTTTCCGCCATCTTCCTTTAAAAAAGAGGTATTTATCGATATAAAATGTCAATGTGGTTTTAGTAATTTTGTTAGGCAATCGAACCATCCCCAAAAATTTGGTCGCGAGATCATGATATTACTATCCGGACGCAAAAAATAGCCCTAAAATAGGTTTCAGCGAGGATCAAAATTTCGATCGAAATAATCGAAATTTTGGCCGAAATTATCGGTTTCGGTCCCCACCGAAATGATAATTTGGACTGAAATTTCGGTCATTTTTGTATGGGACCCAAAATTTCGGTTTTGGTCCCCTCCGAAACTAAAATAATACCCAAAATTTTGATCGTTGGGTTTAAGTGTGATGAGCATGATGTGATTTTAGGGACACATTTTTGGGATCTATGCCACGTGGAATCCAAAATTTTCTGTCTAATTGTACGGTCATGGCCTCAAAATCCATTGTGTGAAAAAATTAGTGTGAAAAACGATCCGCATGGTATAATCTCAAGCAATCAATGATTTTCAGTGGGCTTCCGCCATATGCGCGGTACATGGAAACCAAAATGATTTGATGCTGTCAGAGGGCCATCATCTAATTTAGATGCTGATATTCTGGATCCAATGATTGAGGTTATCTTCAATGCTAATGGATATTTTAAAGAGTTAGTCTACCATGAGTGTCCACATAGGTATCAACTCGGGTATTGGTACATGAAAGGCCTATTTTAAAGAGTTAGTCTACAATGGGTGTCCACCAAGGTATCAACTCGGGTATTGGTCCATGAAAGACCGATACGAATCGCCTGATACCAATATATATATATAGGGAGCCAATTTCGTCCTCCATGGGAGGACGGTCACTATCCTCCATGGTCCATATGGAATTATATATGGCACCCAAAACACTCTTTAGTTGCCACCTGGAGCATGGGTGGATGGTTTAGATTAATTTAAAAAAAAAATAAAAATAAAGAATAAGTCAATGTTTGACTAATTTCAATGGCCTACATTTAACGGCTCAAAAAAAATTATGGTGGAGATGAGTTTTCAAAATTCTTTTTTTCTAAAAATGATCTAAGCAATACACCCGAGATCCATGCGGCTTTGAAAAAATGTTTTGGATGTCACATGAACCTCCACCTGAAACCTTAGAAGACGGTGACTGTCCTCCCATAAAGGACGGACACCTTTTCCATATATATATATATATAATATTGGGAGGTATCGGCCGAGAGCCGTATCGGACGATTCGGATACCGATACGTATTGGTTGGCTAGAAAGCTGATATGTATAGCCGATATATATCGATATCGGCCTATATTTCATACCTTGGTGTCCACCAATCATGCCCCACGTTCGTGTGACTGCATGATATGCATAGAGTTCCATGAACTGAAACACAATCTCTACCATCACATCCGATGTAATTAACGATTTTTAAGGGGTTGCACATGTGTACACTTTTAAAGCCCGTGGCATTCACGTACAAGTAACCGGACCTTTTATGTTAGGGAAGCTCTATTCTCCAATGGCGCGGACACTTAAAATCAAGGGCGATTTACAAAAGAGCACCCTGCGCCAGTTTTTGCGCGTCAACGTATGTTAAACGGGAGCTAAACTGTTGAGGCCCACGTAAGGCGCTGGGTGCTTCTATTATGAGTTTACAATTCTGCCATTTATTATAAAATCCTAAAAATTATTAAAAATTACTTTTTGTGCCATTATTTTGAAAGGAAGTATCCAAGCGAAATTGTTCCGACAAAACCCAAAAAAGGGCTCAATCGCCGCTCAAACTGTTTAAGCCCTAATAATCGTTAAAGGCAAAACTCATAAGTATGAAAATCGACGCTATCGAGCATCGCCGGTGAAACCCAAACTCACACATATGAGGGGCCTGATTTAGTACTTTTCTCTAAAATCAATTGAGTTCTCTAAATCATACAGTGCAGATAGGTTTTCTACATAATCTTAAGATCATACCATAACCATTCAGTTTTGGATCTAAGTGGCACGAATCTCAAAATTAGTGGCTGTAAATGAAAGTAACTAACAAAAATACCCAAAAAAGAATTAAAAATTAAACAAACAATACCATATTGTAAACCCCTTGGCGTTGATATTTCTAAAAAATAGACGGCAAATTTGATATTTTGATTAAATAAAGTACTTGGTTAAGTGAGTTGTGTAGTCGGTTATCCCTCGTTATTTATTTTTTCAAAAAATTACAAATTATTTTCAACATTTTACTATGGATACAATCACCATTCACGGATATCAAGGACACCAATAATCTGTGTTATGTTCTTATGAGGATAGTCAATCGTGTAGTAGAACCCAAGCCTGGGAAAATGCACAGATCCTTTTGAACGCTGAACCAGTGAAATTCAAAAAGAATACCTCAGGGTGCATAAATATCCGTGCGTTTCCTAAAGAATTCACTTGCATTGTGCGTCTATATTCAGCGCCTTATGGCCATTTTTTCGAAAAATAAGAGAAAATATGTAAAAAGGAAAAGGAAAATTTGTAAAATGAAAATTATAAAGGAATTTAAAAAGATAAATATATAAAAAGAAAAATTATAAAGTAGCAGAAAAAATAAAAAAACAGCGATGCAGATTATATTATATACCTGATGCCGATTATCGAAACAAATGGCAAGCTAGCAATAATGGCAGCTAGCAAGCTCTGAAGGCTTATCAGAAAGGAAGCCGACTCTTGGTCGGAGATCTTGATGGGAGTCGTCGTCACCAAGTCTTGGTGGGAGATGTTGATCGGATGAGTAAACCTTGAAGCTCGGCCGCCATTTCAATTCGCCTATTTGCTAAATGAGAACTAGAAGAAGAAGAAGAAGAAGAAGAAGAGCATCCACTATATAGAGCCTGATGTATCCGACGTGGCGGTAAGGACTACGCGATTGACAAACGGTAAGAATAATATCGCAACCGGCCGACGTAGTCAGAAATGAAAGTAACTAACAAAAATACCAAAAAAAGAATTAAAAATTAAACAAACAATACCATATTGTAAACCCCTTGGCGTTGATATTTCTAAAAAATAGACGGCAAATTTGATATTTTGATTAAATAAAGTACTTGGTTAAGTGAGTTGTGTAGTCGGTTATCCCTCGTTATTTATTTTTTCAAAAAATTACAAATTATTTTCAACATTTTACTATGGATACAATCACCATTCACAGATATCAAGGACACCAATAATCTGTGTTATGTTCCTATGAGGATAGTCAATCGTGTAGTAGAACCCAAGCCTGGGAAAATGCACAGATCCTTTTGAGCCGAACAGTTGAAATTCAAAAAGAATACCTCAGGGTGCATAAATATCCGTGCGTTTCCTAAAGAATTCACTTGCATTGTGCGTCTATATTCAGCGCCTTATGGCCATTTTTTCGAAAAATAAGAGAAAATATGTAAAAAGAAAAAGGAAAATTTGTAAAATGAAAAATTATAAAGGAATTTCAGAAAAAGATAAATATATAAAAAGAAAAATTATAAAGTAGCAGAAAAAATAAAAAACAAATGATGCAGATTATATTATATACCTGATGCCGATTATCGAAACAAATGGCAAGCTAGCAATAATGGCAGCTAGCAAGCTCTGAAGGCTTATCAGAAAGGAAGCCGACTCTTGGTCGGAGATCTTGATGGGAGTCGTCGTCACCAAGTCTTGGTGGGAGATGTTGATCGGATGAGTAAACCTTGAAGCTCGGCCGCCATTTCAATTCGCCTATTTGCTAAATGAGAACTAGAAGAAGAAGAAGAAGAAGAGCATCCACTATATAGAGCCTGATGTATCCGACGTGGCGGTAAGGACTATGCGATTGACAAACGGTAAGAATAATATCGCAACCGGCCGACGTGACTGTAAATGAAAGTAACTAACAAAAATACCCAAAAAAGAATTAAAAATTAAACAAACAATACCATATTGTAAACCCCTTGGCGTTGATATTTCTAAAAAATAGACGGCAAATTTGATATTTTGATTAAATAAAGTACTTGGTTAAGTGAGTTGTGTAGTCGGTTATCCCTCGTTATTTATTTTTTCAAAAAATTACAAATTATTTTCAACATTTTACTATGGATACAATCACCATTCACAGATATCAAGGACACCAATAATCTGTGTTATGTTCTTATGAGGATAGTCAATCGTGTAGTAGAACCCAAGCCTGGGAAAATGCACAGATCCTTTTGAACGCTGAACCAGTGAAATTCAAAAAGAATACCTCAGGGTGCATAAATATCCGTGCGTTTCCTAAAGAATTCACTTGCATTGTGCGTCTATATTCTAATAGCCTTATGGCCATTTTTTCGAAAAATAAGAGAAAATATGTAAAAAGAAAAAGGAAAATTTGTAAAATGAAAAATTATAAAGGAATTTCAGAAAAAGATAAATATATAAAAAGAAAAATTATAAAGTAGCAGAAAAAATAAAAAAACAGCGATGCAGTTATATTATATACCTGATGCCGATTATCGAAACAAATGGCAAGCTAGCAATAATGGCAGCTACCAAGCTCTGAAGGCTTATCAGAAAGGAAGCCGACTCTTGGTCGGAGATCTTGATGGGAGTCGTCGTCACCAAGTCTTGGTGGGAGATGTTGATCGGATGAGTAAACCTTGAAGCTCGGCCGCCATTTCAATTCGCCTATTTGCTAAATGAGAACTAGAAGAAGAAGAAGAAGAAGAGCATCCACTATATAGAGCCTGATGTATCCGACGTGGCGGTAAGGACTACGCGATTGACAAACGGTAAGAATAATATCGCAACCGGCGTGGCAGTAAGTATCTCTCTTTTGTCTTATTCTATCTGTGAGGAAGACCGTCGATTCAGGAAATTAATCAACGGCAAGGAAGAATAATATCGCAACTGTAAATATAAAGAGTTAATATTGTGTACATAAGAGAGTACAGCGAATGGTGTGTGCGCCATTTATCACTTGACACGTGGGACATCCTTTGATAACCTGAACCGTCCAATGGGCTGCTTAAGAAGTGCTTTGTTTTTAGTGGTCAAACACGGACAATCACAAATGACACTGCCCCAAAAACCCGTTAAATTCTTGATTTGACGAATTTTGTATGCTAAGTGATTTATTGAGATTTCGGCACGAGAAGTCCCTTCGACTCCCGCCAAATTTCACGTGTGTGAAATGGCGACTACCCAAATCTTTATATTGATCGGTTTTAGGACGGTCGGTCTGCGAAAACCGTCCCGTCTAAGTTTGTGTTTTCCAGGGTCGGGCACATAAACTTGACCCCATAAGCGCCAATCAGGCCAGAAGTATCTGACGCAACTTTCAAGTTGGGTCCACTCAAAGATCAAGTGGGTCAAAACTTGGGTCGGGTCAGGTCTACCCAACCCGAACTTATATATATATATATATATAATCAGGATTATAAAGTAATTTTAATGGGGTCAGATATGGTTTTCCCATTGTATCCGTCTGGCAGCCAAATTTTTGGCCCCACACTCGACTGGTAAAGGAGTGGTTACGCCACTAACCCTAGCAAACAAACAATTTAGAAGTCATGTGCCATGTGGATCATAATCACCAAATTGGTTACGTTAAAATTAGGAAAAATCCGAAAAATCCGAGAAGCTGGGGATATATTTGGAGGAAAATTGAGAGAAATTTTTAAAATAAAAAATAAAAGATTTTAAATCATAAAAATATTTTTAAAAATTAGTAAGTCACAACTTTTTGAAAAATTCAGAAATTATTCGCGAATTTTTGTGATCAAGCGAATTTTCGAAAAATTCGTGAATAATTCGGAGTACCTTAATTTCAGCGATTTTTGTGACTATGATGTGGATCGGTTTAGGTAATTCTGCACCGAATTTTGGTTGGGTCAAGTCAAGACAACAATTTAGCTAACTAATGGAAAATAGCATATGGTTGGCCAGATTGACCTTACCTAACTCGCCTGTTCCAAAACCCCAACCCGACACGGGTTTTCAATAGTCGGCCTGACCCAAATTGAAGGTCTGATCGGATGTCTCATGCCCGAGTAAATTATAGCCTTGTCTCTCCCCAAGGGTCAAAATTTCGGCCAAAATGACCAAAATTTAAGCTAAATTTTCAAATTTCGATTTCGGTTTTAGTCATGCCCGAAACCGAAATTTTGATCCTTGCTCTCCCCTTATTATATCATGAGCTCCTTCACTTATTGCCAATTGGTTTTGAGATAGATGTCCAAATTTATCATAGTATTAGAGTAGGCCCTTCTCCACTCCATGTCACCCAATTCAATTGTCCTGAGATGGAAGCCTGACAGCCCTAGCTTTAGATGTCCATAAACTTAAATAGCATATAGATTACAAATCCATGCCTTGGGAGGATAAACGATCTCAATCGTCTGATTCAATGCAATCAATGTGTTTCAGCGTGGGTCAACTCAAAGACTCGGTGGGTGAATTTAAAGGTACTCACTTTGAGTACCTCTGTTCGCGCCCACGCACTCTCCGAAAGCGCACACGCTCCAAACCCCTTCAAAACCGTTGATTGCTTCGGATCAGATGATGGATATCGTGTTTCAACCCCAGTCTTCCACAAAATGGATCTTGAGATCATGGTGCACCTATCAAAGAGTTAGTTTTTTATTCCATGTGTCCCAAATACCTCCAAAATGGCCTTAAAATCATGTTTGATCGTAATGTGTGTCATATGATTAAAGAGCCATTTATTGAAGATCTATGATACATGGAATCAAAAAATGACTGTCTCATACGTGCGTCATGATCTCAAGATCCATTAGGTGGAACATCGGGGTGAAACAAGATCTCCATCATTTTATGCGAAGCAATCAACAATTTTGAAGGGGTCTGGGACATAAGCGCTTTCAGAGATCGGGTGGGAGTGAAAAGTGGTACCCAAAATTTAAATTGGTCTGACACAGGCTTAACCCCTTAAGCTTAGGCTTTAAACTACATGCAAGGCCAACTTCTAGTGTGCAAGTAAAGGCTCCATTAGTAGAACTATCTTATTTTATCATTCACAGCAATGTGTTTACTGAAAGCGCCAACATCGGAAGCCCTGATCTTCAACAAAATAGATCTTGAGACTGTGATCTTCTAATTAGACGGTCAAGTTTTGATTACACATACCACAACTCCCCAAAACTGGCCCTAAAGTGATGTTTGAGTGTGTTTTGCTTCATATGATCTCAGGGCCACTTTTTAGGTATTTGTGCCACGTGGAATCAAAAATTGGCTGTCTAATGGGACTCTTATGGTTTCAAGATCAAGATATTAAAAATCAGCCCATACCAATACGATTTGGCAATATGTATCAATTATTCAGCAAATTGGCACATATCGGTGGTATCAGTATGGGCTAATATGTGTTGGGTATCGGCCGATATGGAATCCGTATTAGCTGATACCTCCCTGTTTAAAAAAAAAAAAAAAAATATTCACCAAGTCAACTCAATATTAAATGATTTGTATTGATCCTCTCTAGACTGATACCCGTTACCGGTACCTGAGTTTACACCTTTGCTCAAGATCCATCGTGTGAAAAGGAGGATGAAAAAACGATCCATTCAAAAATAAACAATAGGAGGGTTTTCCAATATTGGCACTTTAAGTAAACCTATTACCGCAAAAATAGAGGTACCCTTATCATTAGTGGACCCTAAACAATCCAAATGGGACCAATTGATAGGAGTTTGCAAACTACTATACACTGGTGCTGAATAAGTTGATATTAGGTGTCTGACCTGTGCATTAAAGGCAATGCATGGGTCAAATTCCCTTTGCAAACGCAGTCAACCCTATAAGTTTTACAAATATCTTTGAAGTTTGAACACACAAATTTGTGACACCACTTGCTTGAATTTTCAATGATTTGTCATTACGTAAAAAAGAAAAAAAAGAAAAAAAAAGATTTGTCATTCAGAAGTATCTATGCGTCTCCGAAGTCATGGATCAAAATCTCAGCCGAAATTTTAAATTTTCGGCCGAGACGTCTCGGTTTTCGTCGAAATCGAAACGAAAATATACATTTTATCGCCACCCCCAAAAAAATCAAAATTATAGGCCGATAATTTCAAATTGTCGGCTCAGATCACTAGGTTGAGTTTTGAAATTTTTTTAAATAGGATTTAAACCCAATTTTTACAAAAAACAAAAAAACCCTTTTTTTTTCCCTTTCTTCTCTCCTTTATTTTTTTCCCTTTTTTTCCCTCTAAAAAAAAAATGAGGCACCTGGCTTTTTTCTTTCCATTCTTTCTTCTTCTTCTCTGGCTCTTTCTTTCTTTTCCCTTTTTTTTTTTCTTTTTTCCTGTCTGCATGTAGGTGTAGACGAGAGAGAGAGAGAGAGTGAGACATAGACAGAGACGCGAGAGAGAGAGAGAGACGCGTTTGGGTTTCTTTTTTTAGTTTTAATAGGAGAGAGAGCTGGGTTTGATACAATACATTATATGCACACGATTTTTAAGTGATTGCACTGAGGTAAAAGAAAGACTTTTTATTTTAGAGGCATGTGAGATGTGAAAATACAATCTAAACCATCTATAGATCCTTGGTAGATAAGATTGGAGCAAAACACAATTTATGTCTGATATAATAGCCTTTGACTATATTTAATCACATGATGAAAATTATATTTCGTGCCAATCTTATCAACTATGGATCTATAGATCATGAACTTTAAATCAAACGGCCTAGATTGCTTTTTCACGTATCACATGTCCCTAAAATACAGTCTTTTTTTAACTTTGGTGCAATCACTTAAAAAGCGATACTTGCGCACGTTTTTCAAATGGTTACACCGGATTTAAAGAAAGACATGGTATTTTAGGGACATGTGATATATAAAATTGTAATATGGGCCATCTGATTTGAAGTTCATGATCAATAGATCTCTGGTATATAAAATTGGAGCAAAGCACGATACATGTCATATGATTTATTGTAGTCAACTGGTGAATTATATAATAGCCTTTGATTCCATTTAATCATGTCCTTCCAAGTCAAATAGAGGTCGCCAAATTTGCAAGTCTTTCTTTTAAATTCAGTGCAATCCGGTGCAATCGCTTGAAAAGCATGTACAAGTAATGGCTTCCAATAAGAAGCAATCAAAGGGTTTAAAGGGGTTGTACATATGAGCACTTTTAGAGATTGCGTGAGCGGTAATAGAGGTACCCATATATATAGAGGTACGCAATATTTCACACAGTAGATCTTGATATAATAGCCCAACTAGCAAACAATAAGATCTTGATTCCGCGTGTCATACATCTCCAAAATAACCCTGATCATGAGCGTATCATGAGAAGGGTTCTCGGGTGGTCACTTGAGATTTTATTCAATATGAAATCAAAATCTGACCGTCTGATATGTTTTGCATGAGCTCAAGATCCATTGTGTGATCAAAAATAGCTTCACTAGTGTATATTCTAACAATGTTAAAGATTTTAAAAAAACCAATAAAATAAAATTCGGCAAAGTTCAATAAAATTCGGAGCATATTTTCAAAAAATTCCGAAATTTACCAAAAATTTGATCGAAATTTACCGAAATTTTGACCAATTTACTCTCCGGGTCATGAATGAAACCGAAACCGAATCCGAGATTTTGGTCCATGCT
Source organism: Chloranthus sessilifolius (assembly GCA_021018995.1). NCBI lineage: Eukaryota > Viridiplantae > Streptophyta > Magnoliopsida > Chloranthales > Chloranthaceae > Chloranthus > Chloranthus sessilifolius. The sequence continues at coordinate 146,839,723 of CM037587.1, forward strand.
CCAAACACCAAGCTTGGAGGATCTGACCAAATTCTCTGACTCGTTGAAAAAGTTGCATATAATTTGGTTAGACCCAACCCAATATTTATATAAAAAATCAAGGAAATTTGGGGAATTTTAACTGGTTCAATGTCAGTACATACTCTTGTCCGGTTAAGTCGGGTCAGGTCAGCTTAATTGGGGTGCACCATCAGGTCAGGTCGGGCATCTGCAGTTTACCATCGAGAAGCCAAAACTTTGGCCCGACCTTACCCGACTCAATTCAACCAGTTGACAGCCCTACTAAGGTAGAGTTAAACCACATGCCTCATTAAGATATCAACCCGACCCAATGCGACCCATTCACAGTTGTCAAGCCACACCAATGAACCAACCATGGGTACCACAGGCATAAAAGTTTATCAGTCATCAGAAGAGCAACTTCCCTGTGGGAATAATGGCTCGACCCACATTTAAACAGTAAAATGGTGTTTAAATGGTCCTTCACCATTTAACGACAATTTACTATCATGCCAGGTGTATACATTTGTGTTCAATAAGATGCAATCCATCATTAGCCATTAAAAATTAAGAACTACGATTGGTATTAAAATCTCTCGTAAAGTTCTTAGATTAGGAAGGTTTCCTTTGAATCCACGGGATTCAGCTATTGAGTTCCAATCCACGGGAGTCAAAAGTAACCTGATAGAAACCGCCAATGCGATAACTCTCCTACGACGATAGGACGCATCACGCATCTCGAAGGTGGTTGGAAACCACCAATGCGATGACCCAACTCAATGGTGCACCACAAAATTCAGCTTCCTTCGTTAAACACACTCCCCAATATAATGGATCTCCGTGAAACAGAAACAGGCACCATAGAACACACATGGATTTCGATGCATAAATTGAACGAAAAATTGAGCGATAAGGGTGTCGTAAATTCGTGCCATCTAACAACTGGGGACGATTTGTACGAGAGTTACATGGTTAAGGTGGTTTTATCGGGGGATCCGGTTTCGACCCGGAACTTTGTAAGCATAGGCATTACAGGAGAGACAGGACATGTAGCATTTTGTAAATCAGCAAGTGACAAGTGGACTTTGCTTCAAGGGGACTGGTCTCTCGATGACATCATATATTATCAGGACAAGTTCTACGGCATTACCCACTGGTGTGAACTTGTAGTTTTCGATCTCGGCCCTCCTTCACTGGTGACTATGCATGTGTTAACCTACCCTACCTTTTACAGCATACTACATTTCAAGAAGTATTTAGTCGACTGTGCAGGAGAACTCTTGCTGGTCTCCAGGCTTACTAGTTATGATGATGATATAGAATGTGCAGAAGTTGGTCAACCTAATAAAACATTTGGGTTTAAGATCCTCAAGCTAGATCTAAGTGGGTCGTCATGGTATCAAGTGAAAAGTATAGGTGACCAAGCACTGTTTTTGGGGCTCAATACCTCTTTGTCTCTCTCAGCTCCACAATTTGATAGAGGATGAGACCATTGAGCCATTTCATCTGAGCGATTCCCGGAGAATCTGGCCACCACCCATTTGGCTTACACCCAAGCCTTGGCAAACAAGGTGCTCTTAAGGGTTTATTTTAGTGATTCATGTTTATTGACATATTTATTTATATATCTTAATATTGGCAATTATGACCAAGCGAACTGAAACCAATTACAATGGTCTATATTTGATGATGTTTCTGAATTTATCAATAAATCTTGCTTATGTGCATGGTCATGTGATTTGATCACCCTTTGAAGTTTGAAGCATATCTATTCTACATTAATGCTGCTCATGTTTCCTGTCATTTATTACCATCTTTTAGGGTTAATATCGTCAATCTTCATCATGTGACAAAACTGTATAGAATCTTGGTCGCATTGGCTTTGTAAGAAGTTCTGAAAATCCAGACATTGTGAACTAATGAGCCAATGAATAAAAGCAGCACTTTGATGACAAAATGGAAGATTAGATTAATAAAGGATAGGACTTTTATAAACAATAACTTCTTCATAAAAAGTTATTTTTAAAGCAAACTTTAACTTACAATTCAAAAATCGCTTAGTTTTATTTTTGTCGTATCCATGGGTGTTGGGGATACTTGATTCAGATTGTCATTACTGTCAAGCTTGCTTTTGTGAAACCCTTACACTTCACAGGTTCTGAAGGAATTACAAAAGTTTAAGCAGATGAATTTTAGATGATTTTCAGTGGATTTTGGGGTCTTCTTGTGTAACAGGGCATGGAACTTATATTATTCTTGTATTTTTTTCTTTAAAAGTTTTTATCGAGTTTATGGGGTCTTCAAGGAATTGGGGTACTAGATTTTGTAAAACTATAATGTGAGAACCAATAAATTTGTAGTTGTTTTGAGTTGATTTTGGAAAATTCCAGTGTAGCAGCAAACTAATTTAAAGAATACTTGGTTAGCCTGACTTGATGACCATCCCCTTTTTTCTTTTGATAGGTAGGGTGGAATTGAACCTGTGACCTCAAGGTTGCGCCATCATGCACAATCGAGTTGAGCTATACGCTCAATTTCCTTCCTTTCTATGAACCTCAATACAGATTTTATTCTTTAGTTTGTCTTTGATAGGTGGTTTGACCATCGTGGCTGGGAATCCCGTCCACAAGTCAATACAACCTTTTGATGCCTGAATACATGCACTGCAAAGTCCGTGTCGCCAAAAGGTCGCAGGGACGTATGGATGGGATTCCTGTCCATGATGGTCACACCACCCATGGGAGACAAACTCTTTATTCTTTCCAGGGTACCCTTTACTCTATATAAATTCATGTGAGTCCAAATTCAGAATCTTTTGCCATTAGAAAAATGCAAGCATTGGTTTTTCTTACTAATTTTTTTGTTTAACCAGCAGTTGAAACACCAATCAGCTCATAATAATCATTGCACTACAACACAATTCCAATAGATTAATACCTCAAACTAAACAAGAAAATAAAACATGGAAAAACAGCTACGTTAGTATGATAACTTTAAGGCTCATATTATAATTAATTTTTTTGATAAATTTTTAACACATTACCATCCAACCAACAAAAACAGGGCACTTTGGAAAACAATGCCTCAAAAATAAACTTTTTAGCAAAAAAGACCCAACCCCAAATATTTTAGAAACAATGCTTTCACGAATTTTGAAATTTCAGAAAACCGTGAAAGCAAGAGCAGCACGGATAGTCGAGGTGCGACAACTAAGTCCGTGACAGGAAGCTAAAGCTCTATTTGATGGTCTGAAGCTGATTGTGAGACTAGGCCTGGTTTGGGTTTTCATTGAAACTGATTCGATGCTCATCGCACGAGCTCTTCTTCATAGAAACGCCGAACTTGAGGGGACTAATCTGGAATGCAGGCACCTCTTACTTGATTTATGGTGGTCCAAGCGTCCAGCTTTGAATTTCAGGATGAACCAGATTGTAGTACAAAAATTAATTTGTGATTGCCAAACTCTGTATTTCGGCTTTGATTGTGCTTGCTTATGGGTGATGGCGATGACGAATCCCGGACACCCATAATGTCTTTATTTTACTTATTAAATATTCGCTTATGCAAAAGGATAAAAGATATTAATAAAGATTCTATTGATTATTGGTGTTTCAAAGTTAAACATTGATGGCTTCCGTCCATTGGCAATCCTGGGGAATCCAGTGCAGGGCGTATTTGTGGTAGGGCTGACAAGTGTCCCCGTCGGCCTGCAATCTGGCACGAGCCCATACGGTAAAATCTGGACTTTTTTTGTGACTAAACCGGGCTTGTACATATGGCTGGGCTTAAATAATGGCAGCACGCTCTAAATTGGGCCGGATTACGCCCCGATCATGTCTGCTTAAGCCTGGCCTAGGTACCATTTATATATATATATATATATTACTTTCTAATAATATGATTACTAAAATACCCTCAAATTAAATTTTTTAGACACATGAATGAGAGGGTATTTTAGTAAATACCCCACAACTCAAAAATATATATTATTACTAGTGCTCTTTTTCCATTTAAAATATTGAAATTTTGTTACTTTTTCTTTTTTGGCCATTATGACTTGTATCAAAATTTGATTTATAATTAACCTCTAAAAGAAAAACATAAAATAAGAGTTTAGGTATAAAATAAATATGTATAAAAAAAAAAATGGCCCGCAATCTGGGTCAGGCCGGGCTGGCTTATGGTCAGGATTGGGCTGAATGCCTGCCTTAGGGCCGGGCTAGGCCAAGCTTGGCCCGGCCTTAGCTCAGCCTAATTGACAACCCTACTTTTGGCAGATCAAGATTCATTCTTTGGTGTTCTATCACCACCTGCTTTGGCTATGCCACTGGTTGAGATGACTGTCCACGTAGGCAGACTCATCAGGGTTGTATAAACATCTTTAATTAATTTTGTTTTTTTACATTTTTGGCTTGTCCTTCGGTTCATCCACTTATAGGCATGTTTCTTTAGGATGAGAGATGTACCAAGGATACATGGCCACTTGCACAACTTTGATTGATCGCGGAGTGTCCCACGTACATAATGCTAAAATACACTTGAATGGTATGAGATAAAACGTTCACTTTTTAATATTGTAAAATGGCTTTTATTAAAAAAAAATGTTTTAAGATATTAAACACTATATTAATATTAAATGCTGGTAAAACGCATCTTTTACACTTCAGATCTTTAGATCAAATCCTTCAAATCATATGGCTATCTTATCATGACACATTTCCAAGACAGAAAAAAAAAAGATTAAAAAAAAGAAAGCAAGATAAAATGTTTCACTACATTAAAGCTTAGAAAATCCATATTCAGATATTCCGTCTATGCTCTCTTCTCTACATCCTCTACTTTTTAAAATTAAAATGGTCGTCTAACTGCCTGTGCGGCCGGTGGTGGTAGTGGTGGTGGGTTTTCCGCCATCTTCCTTTAAAAAAGAGGTATTTATCGATATAAAATGTCAATGTGGTTTTAGTAATTTTGTTAGGCAATCGAACCATCCCCAAAAATTTGGTCGCGAGATCATGATATTACTATCCGGACGCAAAAAATAGCCCTAAAATAGGTTTCAGCGAGGATCAAAATTTCGATCGAAATAATCGAAATTTTGGCCGAAATTATCGGTTTCGGTCCCCACCGAAATGATAATTTGGACTGAAATTTCGGTCATTTTTGTATGGGACCCAAAATTTCGGTTTTGGTCCCCTCCGAAACTAAAATAATACCCAAAATTTTGATCGTTGGGTTTAAGTGTGATGAGCATGATGTGATTTTAGGGACACATTTTTGGGATCTATGCCACGTGGAATCCAAAATTTTCTGTCTAATTGTACGGTCATGGCCTCAAAATCCATTGTGTGAAAAAATTAGTGTGAAAAACGATCCGCATGGTATAATCTCAAGCAATCAATGATTTTCAGTGGGCTTCCGCCATATGCGCGGTACATGGAAACCAAAATGATTTGATGCTGTCAGAGGGCCATCATCTAATTTAGATGCTGATATTCTGGATCCAATGATTGAGGTTATCTTCAATGCTAATGGATATTTTAAAGAGTTAGTCTACCATGAGTGTCCACATAGGTATCAACTCGGGTATTGGTACATGAAAGGCCTATTTTAAAGAGTTAGTCTACAATGGGTGTCCACCAAGGTATCAACTCGGGTATTGGTCCATGAAAGACCGATACGAATCGCCTGATACCAATATATATATATAGGGAGCCAATTTCGTCCTCCATGGGAGGACGGTCACTATCCTCCATGGTCCATATGGAATTATATATGGCACCCAAAACACTCTTTAGTTGCCACCTGGAGCATGGGTGGATGGTTTAGATTAATTTAAAAAAAAAAAAAAATTAAAGAATAAGTCAATGTTTGACTAATTTCAATGGCCTACATTTAACGGCTCAAAAAAAATTATGGTGGAGATGAGTTTTCAAAATTCTTTTTTTCTAAAAATGATCTAAGCAATACACCCGAGATCCATGCGGCTTTGAAAAAATGTTTTGGATGTCACATGAACCTCCACCTGAAACCTTAGAAGACGGTGACTGTCCTCCCATAAAGGACGGACACCTTTTCCATATATATATATATATAATATTGGGAGGTATCGGCCGAGAGCCGTATCGGACGATTCGGATACCGATACGTATTGGTTGGCTAGAAAGCTGATATGTATAGCCGATATATATCGATATCGGCCTATATTTCATACCTTGGTGTCCACCAATCATGTGCATTAAAGCAGTCCCCACGTTCGTGTGACTGCATGATATGCATAGAGTTCCATGAACTGAAACACAATCTCTACCATCACATCCGATGTAATTAACGATTTTTAAGGGGTTGCACATGTGTACACTTTTAAAGCCCGTGGCATTCACGTACAAGTAACCGGACCTTTTATGTTAGGGAAGCTCTATTCTCCAATGGCGCGGACACTTAAAATCAAGGGCGATTTACAAAAGAGCACCTACCTACTTGATTTTCTTGGCGTCAACGTATGTTAAACGGGAGCTAAACTGTTGAGGCCCACGTAAGGCGCTGGGTGCTTCTATTATGAGTTTACAATTCTGCCATTTATTATAAAATCCTAAAAATTATTAAAAATTACTTTTTGTGCCATTATTTTGAAAGGAAGTATCCAAGCGAAATTGTTCCGACAAAACCCAAAAAAGGGCTCAATCGCCGCTCAAACTGTTTAAGCCCTAATAATCGTTAAAGGCAAAACTCATAAGTATGAAAATCGACGCCTTCTCGAGCATCAGTGAAACCCAAACTCACACATATGAGGGGCCTGATTTAGTACTTTTCTCTAAAATCAATTGAGTTCTCTAAATCATACAGTGCAGATAGGTTTTCTACATAATCTTAAGATCATACCATAACCATTCAGTTTTGGATCTAAGTGGCACGAATCTCAAAATTAGTGGCTGTAAATGAAAGTAACTAACAAAAATACCCAAAAAGAATTAAAAATTAAACAAACAATACCATATTGTAAACCCCTTGGCGTTGATATTTCTAAAAATAGGCACAAATTTGATATTTTGATTAAATAAAGTACTTGGTTAAGTCAGTTGTGTAGTCGGTTATCCCTCGTTATTTATTTTTTCAAATAATTACATATTATATTCAACATATTACTATGGATACAATCACCATTCACAGATATCAACGACACCAATAATCTGTCTTATGTTCTTATGAGGATAGTCAATCGTGTAGTAGAACCCAAGCTGGAAAATGCATGATCCTTTTGAGCACGAACGAAATTCAAAAAGAATACCTCGGTGCATAAATATCCGTATGCTTCCTAAAGAATTCACTTGCATTGCGTCTATATTCACTTTATGGCCATTTTTTTCAAAAAATAAGAGAAAATATGTGAAAAGAAAAAGGAAAATTTGTAAAATGAAAAATTATAAAGGAATTTCAGAAAAAGATAAATATATAAAAAGAAAAATTATAAAGTAGCAGAAAAAATAAAAAAACAGCGATGCAGTTATATTATATACCTGATGCCGATTATCGAAACAAATGGCAAGCTAGCAATAATGGCAGCTAGCAAGCTCTGGAGGCTTATCAAAGGAAGCCACTCTTGGCCTGAGATCTTGATGGGAGTCGTCACCAAGTCTTGGTGGGAGATGTTGATCGGATGAGTAAACCTTGAAGCTCGGCCGCCATTTCAATTCGCCTATTTGCTAAATGAGAACTAGAAGAAGAAGAAGAAGAAGAAGAAGAGCATCCACTATATAGAGCCTGATGTATCCGACGTGGCGGTAAGGACTACGCGATTGACAAACGGTAAGAATAATATCGCAACCGGCCGACGTGGCTGTAAATGAAAGTAACTAACAAAAATACCAAAAAAAGAATTAAAAATTAAACAAACAATACCATATTGTAAACCCTTACGTTGATATTTCTAAAAAATAGACGGCAAATTTGATATTTTGATTAAATAAAGTACTTGGTTAAGTGAGTTGTGTAGTCGGTTATCCCTCGTTATTTATTTTTTCAAAAAATTACAAATTATTTTCAACATTTTACTATGGATACAATCACCATTCACAGATATCAAGGACACCAATAATCTGTGTTATGTTCCTATGAGGATAGTCAATCGTGTAGTAGAACCCAAGCCTGGGAAAATGCACAGATCCTTTTGAACGCTGAACCAGTGAAATTCAAAAAGAATACCTCAGGGTGCATAAATAGCCGTATGCTTCCTAAAGAATTCACTTGCATTGTGCGCTATATTCAAATACTTTATGGCCATTTTTTCAAAAATAAGAGAAAATATGTAAAAGAAAAGGAAAATTTGTAAAATGAAAATTATAAAGGAATTTCAGAAAAGATAAATATATAAAAAGAAAAAATTATAAAGTAGCGTAAAAATAAAAAACAAATATGATGCATTATATTATATACGATGCGATTATCGAAACAAATGGCAAGCTAGCAATAATGGCGCCTAGCAAGCTCAAGGCTTATCGAAGGAAGCCGACTCTTGGTCGGAGATCTTGATGGGAGTCGTCATTACCAAGTCTTGGTGGGAGATGTTGATCGGATGAGTAAACCTTGAAGCTCGGCCGCCATTTCAATTCGCCTATTTGCTAAATGAGAACTAGAAGAAGAAGAAGAAGAAGAGCATCCACTATATAGAGCCTGATGTATCCGACGTGGCGGTAAGGACTATGCGATTGACAAACGGTAAGAATAATATCGCAACCGGCCGACGTGACTGTAAATGAAAGTAACTAACAAAAATACCCAAAAAAGAATTAAAAATTAAACAAACAATACCATATTGTAAACCCCTTGGCGTTGATATTCCTAAAAAATAGACGGCAAATTTGATATTTTGATTAAATAAAGTACTTGGTTAAGTGAGTTGTGTAGTCGGTTATCCCTCGTTATTTATTTTTTCAAAAAATTACAAATTATTTTCAACATTTTACTATGGATACAATCACCATTCACGTATATCAAGGACACCAATAACTGTGTTATGTTCTTATGAGGATAGTCAATCGTGTAGTAGAACCCAAGGGAAAATGCATGATCCTTTTGTCCTTTTGAATCAAAGGAAATTCAAAAAGAATACCTCGGTGCATAAATATCCGTATGCTTCCTAAAGAATTCACTTGCATTGTAAAGGCCTATATTCGCCACTTATGGCCATTTTTTCAAAAATAAGAGAAAATATGTAAAAAGAAAAAGGAAAATTTGTAAAATGAAAAATTATAAAGGAATTTCAGAAAAAGATAAATATATAAAAAGAAAAATTATAAAGTAGCAGAAAAAATAAAAAAACAGCGATGCAGTTATATTATATACCTGATGCCGATTATCGAAACAAATGGCAAGCTAGCAATAATGGCAGCTACCAAGCTCTGAAGGCTTATCAGAAAGGAAGCCGACTCTTGGTCGGAGATCTTGATGGAGTCGTCACCAAGTCTTGGTGGGAGATGTTGATCGGATGAGTAAACCTTGAAGCTCGGCCGCCATTTCAATTCGCCTATTTGCTAAATGAGAACTAGAAGAAGAAGAAGAAGAAGAGCATCCACTATATAGAGCCTGATGTATCCGACGTGGCGGTAAGGACTACGCGATTGACAAACGGTAAGAATAATATCGCAACCGGCGTGGCAGTAAGTATCTCTCTTTTGTCTTATTCTATCTGTGAGGAAGACCGTCGATTCAGGAAATTAATCAACGGCAAGGAAGAATAATATCGCAACTGTAAATATAAAGAGTTAATATTGTGTACATAAGAGAGTACAGCGAATGGTGTGTGCGCCATTTATCACTTGACACGTGGGACATCCTTTGATAGAAGCTTAAGAAGTGCTTTGTTTTTAGTGGTCAAACACGGACAATCACAAATGACACTGCCCCAAAAACCCGTTAAATTCTTGATTTGACGAATTTTGTATGCTAAGTGATTTATTGAGATTTCGGCACGAGAAGTCCCTTCGACTCCCGCCAAATTTCACGTGTGTGAAATGGCGACTACCCAAATCTTTATATTGATCGGTTTTTAGTAGTGGAGTCAGCAGGACGGGTCGGTGCGAAAACCGTCCCGTCTAAGTTTGTGTTTTCCAGGGTCGGGCACATAAACTTGACCCCATAAGCGCCAATCAGGCCAGAAGTATCTGACGCAACTTTCAAGTTGGGTCCACTCAAAGATCAAGTGGGTCAAAACTTGGGTCGGGTCAGGTCTACCCAACCCGAACTTATATATATATATATATATAATCAGGATTATAAAGTAATTTTAATGGGGTCAGATATGGTTTTCCCATTGTATCCGTCTGGCAGCCAAATTTTTGGCTCCACACGACTCGTTGGTAAAGGAGCTGGTTACGCCACTAACCCTAGCAAGCAAACAATTTAGAAGTCATGTGCCATGTGGATCATAATCACCAAATTGGTTACGTTAAAATTAGGAAAAATCCGAAAAATCCGAGAAGCTCGGGGATATATTTGGAGGGAAAATTGGAGAGAAAATTTTTAAAATAAAAATAAAAAGATTTTAAATCATAAAAAATATTTTTAAAAAATTAGTAAGTCACAACTTTTTTGAAAAATTCAGAAATTATTAATTTTTTTGTGATCAAGTTTAATTTTCAAAAATTGTGAATAATTGAGATTACCTTAATTTCATTGATTTTTGTGACTATGATGTGGATCGGTTTAGGTAATTTCACTGAATTTTGGTTGGGTCAAGTCAAGACAACAATTTAGCTAACTAATGGAAAATAGCATATGGTTGGCCGATTGACCTTACCTAACTCACTGTTCCAAAACCCCAACCCGACACGGGTTTTCAATAGTCGGCCTGACCCAAATTGAAGGTCTGATCGGATGTCTCATGCCCGAGTAAATTATAGCCTTGTCTCTCCCCAAGGGTCAAAATTTCGGCCAAAATGACCAAAATTTAAGCTAAATTTTCAAATTTCGATTTCGGTTTTAGTCATGCCCGAAACCGAAATTTTGATCCTTGCTCTCCCCTTATTATATCATGAGCTCCTTCACTTATTGCCAATTGGTTTTGAGATAGATGTCCAAATTTATCATAGTATTAGAGTAGGCCCTTCTCCACTCCATGTCACCCAATTCAATTGTCCTGAGATGGAAGCCTGACAGCCCTAGCTTTAGATGTCCATAAACTTAAATAGCATATAGATTACAAATCCATGCCTTGGGAGGATAAACGATCTCAATCGTCTGATTCAATGCAATCAATGTGTTTCAGCGTGGGTCAACTCAAAGACTCGGTGGGTGAATTTAAAGGTACTCACTTTGAGTACCTCTGTTCGCGCCCACGCACTCTCCGAAAGCGCACACGCTCCAAACCCCTTCAAAACCGTTGATTGCTTCGGATCAGATGATGGATATCGTGTTTCAACCCCAGTCTTCCACAAAATGGATCTTGAGATCATGGTGCACCTATCAAAGAGTTAGTTTTTTATTCCATGTGTCCCAAATACCTCCAAAATGGCCTTAAAATCATGTTTGATCGTAATGTGTGTCATATGATTAAAGAGCCATTTATTGAAGATCTATGATACATGGAATCAAAAAATGACTGTCTCATACGTGCGTCATGATCTCAAGATCCATTAGGTGGAACATCGGGGTGAAACAAGATCTCCATCATTTTATGCGAAGCAATCAACAATTTTGAAGGGGTCTGGGACATAAGCGCTTTCAGAGATCGGGTGGGAGTGAAAAGTGGTACCCAAAATTTAAATTGGTCTGACACAGGCTTAACCCCTTAAGCTTAGGCTTTAAACTACATGCAAGGCCAACTTCTAGTGTGCAAGTAAAGGCTCCATTAGTAGAACTATCTTATTTTATCATTACAGTACCTGAGGTACTGTACCTCTATTCGCGCAACAGGTTTACTGAAAGCGCCAACATCGGAAGCCCTGATCTTCAACAAAATAGATCTTGAGACTGTGATCTTCTAATTAGACGGTCAAGTTTTGATTACACATACCACAACTCCCCAAAACTGGCCCTAAAGTGATGTTTGAGTGTGTTTTGCTTCATATGATCTCAGGGCCACTTTTTAGGTATTTGTGCCACGTGGAATCAAAAATTGGCTGTCTAATGGGACTCTTATGGTTTCAAGATCAAGATATTAAAAATCAGCCCATACCAATACGATTTGGCAATATGTATCAATTATTCAGCAAATTGGCACATATCGGTGGTATCAGTATGGGCTAATATGTGTTGGGTATCGGCCGATATGGAATCCAGATAATGACACTCCCTTTTTAAAAATAAAAAACAAATTATTCACCAAGTCAACTCAATATTAAATGATTTGTATTGATCCTCTCTAGACTGATACCCGTTACCGGTACCTGAGTTTACACCTTTGCTCAAGATCCATCGTGTGAAAAGGAGGATGAAAAAACGATCCATTCAAAAATAAACAATAGGAGGGTTTTCCAATATTGGCACTTTAAGTAAACCTATTACCGCAAAAATAGAGGTACCCTTATCATTAGTGGACCCTAAACAATCCAAATGGGACCAATTGATAGGAGTTTGCAAACTACTATACACTGGTGCTGAATAAGTTGATATTAGGTGTCTGACCTGTGCATTAAAGGCAATGCATGGGTCAAATTCCCTTTGCAAACGCAGTCAACCCTATAAGTTTTACAAATATCTTTGAAGTTTGAACACACAAATTTGTGACACCACTTGCTTGAATTTTCAATGATTTGTCATTACGTAAAAAAGAAAAAAAAGAAAAAAAAAGATTTGTCATTCAGAAGTATCTATGCGTCTCCGAAGTCATGGATCAAAATCTCAGCCGAAATTTTAAATTTTCGGCCGAGACGTCTCGGTTTTCGTCGAAATCGAAACGAAAATATACATTTTATCGCCACCCCCAAAAAAATCAAAATTATAGGCCGATAATTTCAAATTGTCGGCTCAGATCACTAGGTTGAGTTTTGAAATTTTTTTAAATAGGATTTAAACCCAATTTTTACAAAAAACAAAAAAACCCTTTTTTTTTCCCTTTCTTCTCTCCTTTATTTTTTTCCCTTTTTTTCCCTCTAAAAAAAAAATGAGGCACCTGGCTTTTTTCTTTCCATTCTTTCTTCTTCTTCTCTGGCTCTTTCTTTCTTTTCCCTTTTTTTTTTTCTTTTTTCCTGTCTGCATGTAGGTGTAGACGAGAGAGAGAGAGAGAGTGAGACATAGACAGAGACGCGAGAGAGAGAGAGAGACGCGTTTGGGTTTCTTTTTTTAGTTTTAATAGGAGAGAGAGCTGGGTTTGATACAATACATTATATGCACACGATTTTTAAGTGATTGCACTGAGGTAAAAGAAAGACTTTTTATTTTAGAGGCATGTGAGATGTGAAAATACAATCTAAACCATCTATAGATCCTTGGTAGATAAGATTGGAGCAAAACACAATTTATGTCTGATATAATAGCCTTTGACTATATTTAATCACATGATGAAAATTATATTTCGTGCCAATCTTATCAACTATGGATCTATAGATCATGAACTTTAAATCAAACGGCCTAGATTGCTTTTTCACGTATCACATGTCCCTAAAATACAGTCTTTTTTTAACTTTGGTGCAATCACTTAAAAAGCGATACTTGCGCACGTTTTTCAAATGGTTACACCGGATTTAAAGAAAGACATGGTATTTTAGGGACATGTGATATATAAAATTGTAATATGGGCCATCTGATTTGAAGTTCATGATCAATAGATCTCTGGTATATAAAATTGGAGCAAAGCACGATACATGTCATATGATTTATTGTAGTCAACTGGTGAATTATATAATAGCCTTTGATTCCATTTAATCATGTCCTTCCAAGTCAAATAGAGGTCGCCAAATTTGCAAGTCTTTCTTTTAAATTCAGTGCAATCCGGTGCAATCGCTTGAAAAGCATGTACAAGTAATGGCTTCCAATAAGAAGCAATCAAAGGGTTTAAAGGGGTTGTACATATGAGCACTTTTAGAGATTGCGTGAGCGGTAATAGAGGTACCCATATATATAGAGGTACGCAATATTTCACACAGTAGATCTTGATATAATAGCCCAACTAGCAAACAATAAGATCTTGATTCCGCGTGTCATACATCTCCAAAATAACCCTGATCATGAGCGTATCATGAGAAGGGTTCTCGGGTGGTCACTTGAGATTTTATTCAATATGAAATCAAAATCAATTGTCTCGATATGTTTTGCATGAGCTCAAGATCCATTGTGTGATCAAAAATAGCTTCACTAGTGTATATTCTAACAATGTTAAAGATTTTAAAAAAACCAATAAAATAAAATTCGGCAAAGTTCAATAAAATTCGGAGCATATTTTCAAAAAATTCCGAAATTTACCAAAAATTTGATCGAAATTTACCGAAATTTTGACCAATTTACTGTTCGGGTCATGAATGAAACCGAAACCGAATCCGAGATTTTGGTCCATGCTCCAAACACCAAGCTTGGAGGATCTGACCAAATTCTCTGACTCGTTGAAAAAGTTGCATATAATTTGGTTAGACCCAACCCAATATTTATATAAAAAATCAAGGAAATTTGGGGAATTTTAACTGGTTCAATGTCAGTACATACTCTTGTCCGGTTAAGTCGGGTCAGGTCAGCTTAATTGGGGTGCACCATCGGTCGTGCATCTGCAGTTTACCATCGAGAAGCCAAAACTTTGGCCCGACCTTACCCGACTCAATTCAACCAGTTGACAGCCCTACTAAGGTAGAGTTAAACCACATGCCTCATTAAGATATCAACCCGACCCAATGCGACCCATTCACAGTTGTCAAGCCACACCAATGAACCAACCATGGGTACCACAGGCATAAAAGTTTATCAGTCATCAGAAGAGCAACTTCCCTGTGGGAATAATGGCTCCCGACCCACATTTAAACAGTAAAATGGTGTTTAAATGGTCCTTCACCATTAACGTACAATTTACTATCATGCCAGGTGGCGCACATTTGTGTTCAATAAGATGCAATCCATCATTAGCCATTAAAAATTAAGAACTACGATTGGTATTAAAATCTCTCGTAAAGTTCTTAGATTAGGAAGGTTTCCTTTGAATCCACGGGATTCAGCTATTGAGTTCCAATCCACGGGAGTCAAAAGTAACCTGATAGAAACCGCCAATGCGATAACTCTCATACACGACGTAGCTAGGACGACCACGCATCTCGAAGGTGGTTGGAAACCACCAATGCGATGACCCAACTCAATGGTGCACCACAAAATTCAGCTTCCTTCGTTAAACACACTCCCCAATATAATGGATCTCCGTGAAACAGAAACAGGCACCATAGAACACACATGGATTTCGATGCATAAATTGAACGAAAAATTGAGCGATAAGGGTGTCGTAAATTCGTGCCATCTAACAACAGGGGACGATTTGCAGAGTTACATGGTTAAGGTGGTTTTATCGGGGGATCCGGTTTCGACCCGGAACTTTGTAAGCATAGGCATTACAGGAGAGACAGGACATGTAGCATTTTGTAAATCAGCAAGTGACAAGTGGACTTTGCTTCAAGGGGACTGGTCTCTCGATGACATCATATATTATCAGGACAAGTTCTACGGCATTACCCACTGGTGTGAACTTGTAGTTTTCGATCTCGGCCCTCCTTCACTGGTGACTATGCATGTGTTAACCTACCCTACCTTTTACAGCATACTACATTTCAAGAAGTATTTAGTCGACTGTGCAGGAGAACTCTTGCTGGTCTCCAGGCTTACTAGTTATGATGATGATATAGAATGTGCAGAAGTTGGTCAACCTAATAAAACATTTGGGTTTAAGATCCTCAAGCTAGATCTAAGTGGGTCGTCATGGTATCAAGTGAAAAGTATAGGTGACCAAGCACTGTTTTTGGGGCTCAATACCTCTTTGTCTCTCTCAGCTCCACAATTTGATAGAGGATGAGACCATTGAGCCATTTCATCTGAGCGATTCCCGGAGAATCTGGCCACCACCCATTTGGCTTACACCCAAGCCTTGGCAAACAAGGTGCTCTTAAGGGTTTATTTTAGTGATTCATGTTTATTGACATATTTATTTATATATCTTAATATTGGCAATTATGACCAAGCGAACTGAAACCAATTACAATGGTCTATATTTGATGATGTTTCTGAATTTATCAATAAATCTTGCTTATGTGCATGGTCATGTGATTTGATCACCCTTTGAAGTTTGAAGCATATCTATTCTACATTAATGCTGCTCATGTTTCCTGTCATTTATTACCATCTTTTAGGGTTAATATCGTCAATCTTCATCATGTGACAAAACTGTATAGAATCTTGGTCGCATTGGCTTTGTAAGAAGTTCTGAAAATCCAGACATTGTGAACTAATGAGCCAATGAATAAAAGCAGCACTTTGTGACAAAAATGGAAGATTAGATTAATAAAGGATAGGACTTTTATAAACAATAACTTCTTCATAAAAAAGTTATTTTTAAAGCAAACTTTAACTTACAATTCAAAAATCGCTTAGTTTTATTTTTGTCGTATCCATGGGTGTTGGGGTTTGGGGATACTTGATTCAGATTGTCATTACTGTCAAGCTTGCTTTTGTGAAACCCTTACACTTCACAGGTTCACGAAGGAATTACAAAAAGTTTAAGCAGATGAATTTTAGATGATTTTTCAGTGGATTTTGGGGTCTTCTTGTGTAACAGGGCATGGAACTTATATTATTCTTGTATTTTTTTTCTTTAAAAGTTTTTATCGAGTTTATGGGGTCTTCAAGGAATTGGGGTACTAGATTTTGTAAAACTATAATGTGAGAACCAATAAATTTGTAGTTGTTTTGAGTTGATTTTGGAAAATTCCAGTGTAGCAGCAAACTAATTTAAAGAATACTTGGTTAGCCTGACTTGATGACCATCCCCTTTTTTCTTTTGATAGGTAGGTGGAATTGAACCTGTGACCTCAAGGTTGCGCCATCATGCACAATCGAGTTGAGCTATACGCTCAATTTCCTTCCTTTCTATGAACCTCAATACAGATTTTATTCTTTAGTTTGTCTTTGATAGGTGGTTTGACCATCGTGGCTGGGAATCCCGTCCACAAGTCAATACAACCTTTTGATGCGCACAGATACATGCACTGCAAAGTCCGTGTACGCCAAAAGGTCGCAGGGACGTATGGATGGGATTCCTGTCCATGATGGTCACACCACCCATGGGAGACAAACTCTTTATTCTTTCCAGGGTACCCTTTACTCTATATAAATTCATGTGAGTCCAAATTCAGAATCTTTTGCCATTAGAAAAATGCAAGCATTGGTTTTTCTTACTAATTTTTTTGTTTAACCAGCAGTTGAAACACCAATCAGCTCATAATAATCATTGCACTACAACACAATTCCAATAGATTAATACCTCAAACTAAACAAGAAAATAAAACATGGAAAAACAGCTACGTTAGTATGATAACTTTAAGGCTCATATTATAATTAATTTTTTTGATAAATTTTTAACACATTACCATCCAACCAACAAAAACAGGGCACTTTGGAAAACAATGCCTCAAAAATAAACTTTTTAGCAAAAAAGACCCAACCCCAAATATTTTAGAAACAATGCTTTCAGGAATTTTGAAATTTCAGAAAACCGTGAAAGCAAGAGCAGCACGGATAGTCGAGGTGCGACAACTAAGTCCGTGACAGGAAGCTAAAGCTCTATTTGATGGTCTGAAGCTGATTGTGAGACTAGGCCTGGTTTGGGTTTTCATTGAAACTGATTCGATGCTCATCGCACGAGCTCTTCTTCATAGAAACGCCGAACTTGAGGGGACTAATCTGGAATGCAGGCACCTCTTACTTGATTTATGGTGGTCCAAGCGTCCAGCTTTGAATTTCAGGATGAACCAGATTGTAGTACAAAAATTAATTTGTGATTGCCAAACTCTGTATTTCGGCTTTGATTGTGCTTGCTTATGGGTGATGGCGATGACGAATCCCGGACACCCATAATGTCTTTATTTTACTTATTAAATATTCGCTTATGCAAAAGGATAAAAGATATTAATAAAGATTCTATTGATTATTGGTGTTTCAAAGTTAAACATTGATGGCTTCCGTCCATTGGCAATCCTGGGGAATCCAGTGCAGGGCGTATTTGTGGTAGGGCTGACAAGTGTCCCCGTCGGCCTGCAATCTGGCACGAGCCCATACGGTAAAATCTGGACTTTTTTTGTGACTAAACCGGGCTTGTACATATGGCTGGGCTTAAATAATGGCAGCACGCTCTAAATTGGGCCGGATTACGCCCCGATCATGTCTGCTTAAGCCTGGCCTAGGTACCATTTATATATATATATATATATATTACTTTCTAATAATATGATTACTAAAATACCCTCAAATTAAATTTTTTAGACACATGAATGAGAGGGTATTTTAGTAAATACCCCACAACTCAAAAATATATATTATTACTAGTGCTCTTTTTCCATTTAAAATATTGAAATTTTGTTACTTTTTCTTTTTTGGCCATTATGACTTGTATCAAAATTTGATTTATAATTAACCTCTAAAAGAAAAACATAAAATAAGAGTTTAGGTATAAAATAAATATGTATAAAAAAAAAAATGGCCCGCAATCAACTGGTCAGAGGCTGGCTTATGGTCGATTGGGTGAATGATGCCTTAGGGCGGCTAGGCCAAGCTTGCGCCTTAGCTCACCTAATTGACAACCCTACTTTTGGCGAGATCAAGATTCATTCTTTGGTGTTCTATCACCACCGCTTATTATGCCATCGGTTGAGATGATCCCACGAGGCAGACTCATCAGGGTTGTATAAACATCTTTAATTAATTTTGTTTTTTTACATTTTTGGCTTGTCCTTCGGTTCATCCACTTATAGGCATGTTTCTTTAGGATGAGAGATGTACCAAGGATACATGGCCACTTGCACAACTTTGATTGATCGCGGAGTGTCCCACGTACATAATGCTAAAATACACTTGAATGGTATGAGATAAAACGTTCACTTTTTAATATTGTAAAATGGCTTTTATTAAAAAAAAATGTTTTAAGATATTAAACACTATATTAATATTAAATGCTGGTAAAACGCATCTTTTACACTTCAGATCTTTAGATCAAATCCTTCAAATCATATGGCTATCTTATCATGACACATTTCCAAGACAGAAAAAAAAAAGATTAAAAAAAAGAAAGCAAGATAAAATGTTTCACTACATTAAAGCTTAGAAAATCCATATTCAGATATTCCGTCTATGCTCTCTTCTCTACATCCTCTACTTTTTGATATTCCGTCTATGCTCTCTTCTCTACATCCTCTACTTTTTAAAATTAAAATGGTCGTCTAACTGCCTGTGCGGCCGGTGGTGGTAGTGGTGGTGGGTTTTCCGCCATCTTCCTTTAAAAAAGAGGTATTTATCGATATAAAATGTCAATGTGGTTTTAGTAATTTTGTTAGGCAATCGAACCATCCCCAAAAATTTGGTCGCGAGATCATGATATTACTATCCGGACGCAAAAAATAGCCCTAAAATAGGTTTCAGCGAGGATCAAAATTTCGATCGAAATAATCGAAATTTTGGCCGAAATTATCGGTTTCGGTCCCCACCGAAATGATAATTTGGACTGAAATTTCGGTCATTTTTGTATGGGACCCAAAATTTCGGTTTTGGTCCCCTCCGAAACTAAAATAATACCCAAAATTTTGATCGTTGGGTTTAAGTGTGATGAGCATGATGTGATTTTAGGGACACATTTTTGGGATCTATGCCACGTGGAATCCAAAATTTTCTGTCTAATTGTACGGTCATGGCCTCAAAATCCATTGTGTGAAAAAATTAGTGTGAAAAACGATCCGCATGGTATAATCTCAAGCAATCAATGATTTTCAGTGGGCTTCCGCCATATGCGCGGTACATGGAAACCAAAATGATTTGATGCTGTCAGAGGGCCATCATCTAATTTAGATGCTGATATTCTGGATCCAATGATTGAGGTTATCTTCAATGCTAATGGATATTTTAAAGAGTTAGTCTACCATGAGTGTCCACATAGGTATCAACTCGGGTATTGGTACATGAAAGGCCTATTTTAAAGAGTTAGTCTACAATGGGTGTCCACCAAGGTATCAACTCGGGTATTGGTCCATGAAAGACCGATACGAATCGCCTGATACCAATATATATATATAGGGAGCCAATTTCGTCCTCCATGGGAGGACGGTCACTATCCTCCATGGTCCATATGGAATTATATATGGCACCCAAAACACTCTTTAGTTGCCACCTGGAGCATGGGTGGATGGTTTAGATTAATTTAAAAAAAAAAAAAAATTAAAGAATAAGTCAATGTTTGACTAATTTCAATGGCCTACATTTAACGGCTCAAAAAAAATTATGGTGGAGATGAGTTTTCAAAATTCTTTTTTTCTAAAAATGATCTAAGCAATACACCCGAGATCCATGCGGCTTTGAAAAAATGTTTTGGATGTCACATGAACCTCCACCTGAAACCTTAGAAGACGGTGACTGTCCTCCCATAAAGGACGGACACCTTTTCCATATATATATATATATAATATTGGAGCCGTATCGGACGATTCGGATACCGATACGTATTGGTTGGCTAGAAAGCTGATATGTATAGCCGATATATATCGATATCGGCCTATATTTCATACCTTGGTGTCCACCAATCATGTGCATTAAAGCAGTCCCCACGTTCGTGTGACTGCATGATATGCATAGAGTTCCATGAACTGAAACACAATCTCTACCATCACATCCGATGTAATTAACGATTTTTAAGGGGTTGCACATGTGTACACTTTTAAAGCCCGTGGCATTCACGTACAAGTAACCGGACCTTTTATGTTAGGGAAGCTCTATTCTCCAATGGCGCGGACACTTAAAATCAAGGGCGATTTACAAAAGAGCACCCTGCGCCAGTTTTTGCGCGTCAACGTATGTTAAACGGGAGCTAAACTGTTGAGGCCCACGTAAGGCGCTGGGTGCTTCTATTATGAGTTTACAATTCTGCCATTTATTATAAAATCCTAAAAATTATTAAAAATTACTTTTTGTGCCATTATTTTGAAAGGAAGTATCCAAGCGAAATTGTTCCGACAAAACCCAAAAAAGGGCTCAATCGCCGCTCAAACTGTTTAAGCCCTAATAATCGTTAAAGGCAAAACTCATAAGTATGAAAATCGACGCTATCGAGCATCGCCGGTGAAACCCAAACTCACACATATGAGGGGCCTGATTTAGTACTTTTCTCTAAAATCAATTGAGTTCTCTAAATCATACAGTGCAGATAGGTTTTCTACATAATCTTAAGATCATACCATAACCATTCAGTTTTGGATCTAAGTGGCACGAATCTCAAAATTAGTGGCTGTAAATGAAAGTAACTAACAAAAATACCCAAAAAAGAATTAAAAATTAAACAAACAATACCATATTGTAAACCCCTTGGCGTTGATATTTCTAAAAAATAGACGGCAAATTTGATATTTTGATTAAATAAAGTACTTGGTTAAGTGAGTTGTGTAGTCGGTTATCCCTCGTTATTTATTTTTTCAAAAAATTACAAATTATTTTCAACATTTTACTATGGATACAATCACCATTCACAGATATCAAGGACACCAATAATCTGTGTTATGTTCTTATGAGGATAGTCAATCGTGTAGTAGAACCCAAGCCTGGGAAAATGCACAGATCCTTTTGAACGCTGAACCAGTGAAATTCAAAAAGAATACCTCAGGGTGCATAAATATCCGTGCGTTTCCTAAAGAATTCACTTGCATTGTGCGTCTATATTCAGCGCCTTATGGCCATTTTTTCGAAAAATAAGAGAAAATATGTAAAAAGAAAAAGGAAAATTTGTAAAATGAAAAATTATAAAGGAATTTCAGAAAAAGATAAATATATAAAAAGAAAAATTATAAAGTAGCAGAAAAAATAAAAAAACAGCGATGCAGATTATATTATATACCTGATGCCGATTATCGAAACAAATGGCAAGCTAGCAATAATGGCAGCTAGCAAGCTCTGAAGGCTTATCAGAAAGGAAGCCGACTCTTGGTCGGAGATCTTGATGGGAGTCGTCGTCACCAAGTCTTGGTGGGAGATGTTGATCGGATGAGTAAACCTTGAAGCTCGGCCGCCATTTCAATTCGCCTATTTGCTAAATGAGAACTAGAAGAAGAAGAAGAAGAAGAAGAAGAGCATCCACTATATAGAGCCTGATGTATCCGACGTGGCGGTAAGGACTACGCGATTGACAAACGGTAAGAATAATATCGCAACCGGCCGACGTGGCTGTAAATGAAAGTAACTAACAAAAATACCAAAAAAAGAATTAAAAATTAAACAAACAATACCATATTGTAAACCCCTTGGCGTTGATATTTCTAAAAAATAGACGGCAAATTTGATATTTTGATTAAATAAAGTACTTGGTTAAGTGAGTTGTGTAGTTATCCTCGTTATTTATTTTTCAAAAATTACAAATTATTTTCAACATTTTACTATGGATACAATCACCATTCACGATATCAAGGACACCAATAATCATGTTATGTTCCTATGAGGATAGTCAATCGTAGTAGAACCCAAGCACAGGAAAATGCACAGATCCTTTTGAGCCGAACGGTGAAATTCAAAAAGAATACCTCAGGGTGCATACATATCCGTGCGATTCCTAAAGAATTCACTTGCATTGTGCGACTATATACAGCGCCTTATGGCCATTTTTTCGAAAAATAAGGGAAAATTTGTAAAAAGAAAAAGGAAAATTTGTAAGATGAAAAATTATAAAGGAATTTCAAAAAAAGATAAATATATAAAAAGAAAAATTATAAAGTAGCAGAAAAAATAAAAAAACAGCGATGCAGATTATATTATATACCTGATGCCGATTATCGAAACAAATGGCAAGCTAGCAATAATGGCAGCTAGCAAGCTCTGAAGGCTTATCAGAAAGGAAGCCGACTCTTGGTCGGAGATCTTGATGGGAGTCGTCGTCACCAAGTCTTGGTGGGAGATGTTGATCGGATGAGTAAACCTTGAAGCTCGGCCGCCATTTCAATTCGCCTAATTGCTAAATGAGAACTAGAAGAAGAAGAAGAAGAAGAGCATCCACTATATAGAGCCTGATGTATCCGATTGGCGGTAAGGACTATACGATTGACAGACGGTAAGAATAATATCGCAACCGGCCGACGTGGCTGTAAATGAAAGTAACTAACAAAAATACCAAAAAAAGAATTAAAAATTAAACAAACAATACCATATTGTAAACCCCTTGGCGTTGATATTTCTAAAAATAGGCGGCAAATTTGATATTTTGATTAAATAAAGTACTTGGTTAAGTGAGTTGTGTAGTCGGTTATCCTCGTTATTTATTTTTCAAAAATTACAAATTATTTTCAACATTTTACTATGGATACAATCACCATTCACGATATCAAGGACACCAATAATCTGTGTTATGTTCTTATGAGGATAGTCAATCGTGTAGTAGAACCCAAGCCTGGGAAAATGCACAGATCCTTTTGAACGCTGAACCAGTGAAATTCAAAAAGAATACCTCAGGGTGCATAAATATCCGTGCGTTTCCTAAAGAATTCACTTGCATTGTGCGTCTATATTCAGCGCCTTATGGCCATTTTTTCGAAAAATAAGAGAAAATATGTAAAAAGAAAAAGGAAAATTTGTAAAATGAAAAATTATAAAGGAATTTCAGAAAAAGATAAATATATAAAAAGAAAAATTATAAAGTAGCAGAAAAAATAAAAAAACAGCGATGCAGTTATATTATATACCTGATGCCGATTATCGAAACAAATGGCAAGCTAGCAATAATGGCAGCTACCAAGCTCTGAAGGCTTATCAGAAAGGAAGCCGACTCTTGGTCGGAGATCTTGATGGGAGTCGTCGTCACCAAGTCTTGGTGGGAGATGTTGATCGGATGAGTAAACCTTGAAGCTCGGCCGCCATTTCAATTCGCCTATTTGCTAAATGAGAACTAGAAGAAGAAGAAGAAGAAGAGCATCCACTATATAGAGCCTGATGTATCCGACGTATGTAAGGACTACGCGATTGACAAACGGTAAGAATAATATCGCAACCGGCGTGGCAGTAAGTATCTCTCTTTTGTCTTATTCTATCTGTGAGGAAGACCGTCGATTCAGGAAATTAATCAACGGCAAGGAAGAATAATATCGCAACTGTAAATATAAAGAGTTAATATTGTGTACATAAGAGAGTACAGCGAATGGTGTGTGCGCCATTTATCACTTGACACGTGGGACATCCTTTGATAACCTGAACCGTCCAATGGGCTGCTTAAGAAGTGCTTTGTTTTTAGTGGTCAAACACGGACAATCACAAATGACACTGCCCCAAAAACCCGTTAAATTCTTGATTTGACGAATTTTGTATGCTAAGTGATTTATTGAGATTTCGGCACGAGAAGTCCCTTCGACTCCCGCCAAATTTCACGTGTGTGAAATGGCGACTACCCAAATCTTTATATTGATCGGTTTTTAGTAGTGGAGTCAGCAGGACGGGTCGGTGCGAAAACCGTCCCGTCTAAGTTTGTGTTTTCCAGGGTCGGGCACATAAACTTGACCCCATAAGCGCCAATCAGGCCAGAAGTATCTGACGCAACTTTCAAGTTGGGTCCACTCAAAGATCAAGTGGGTCAAAACTTGGGTCGGGTCAGGTCTACCCAACCCGAACTTATATATATATATATATAATCAGGATTATAAAGTAATTTTAATGGGGTCAGATCTGGTTTTCCCATTGTATCCGTCTGGCAGCCAAATTTTTGGGTCCACACGACTCGTTGGTAAAGGAGCTGGTTACGCCACTAACCCTAGCACCGGCAAACAATGTAGATGTAACGACCCCGAAAATTAGAACACGTGCCTGACTGCTTTGATCCGCGTGCCCGGCGCGGAAACCGAGGTTAATTTAAAAACTTTAAGGTTATATTAATTTAAATAATGTGGCACCGTGATGAGATGAGATCACGTGTGAAATTTCGTTTAGATCTGAGACGCGTAGAGGGTAGATGGAACACGTTGCGCAGAAGCAACTGTGTTCATACTTCACACCGGAATAGACACCAAGGGCAAAATAGAAATTTTGCTTGAGAGAAGTAGCTTATAGAGGAAGGATGGGGAGACAAGAGAAGAGAGACTTCATTCCTTCTTCTCCTTCATCACCTTGCCCTGTGTGCTCCATAGATTGGAGATTGATGCTAAGAAGTGTGAAAGAAATCGTTGAGAGAGAGAAGAAGAAGGGTTAGCAAGAGAGAAGAGGAGAGATTCTAAGCTAGAGGAGCTAGACCTAAGGGTTTGAGTTACCTAGGGTTTGAGATTGTTGTGAGAGACCACGATCTTGAACTGAGCCGAGGAATTTCTCAATCCGCATCGAAGAGGAGCTCCGAGATCTAGGTTTTGGAAACCCTCTTTTGGGTCATTCTTAGGAACCCCAAGAAACCCAACAAGGTGAGTTGTGTGTGTTAAATAAGGTTAAATGAGTAGTTTAAAGGGTAGGTTTATGATGTATTAATGGTGATTGCACAACCATTAATGGAGAGAGCAAAAGGGAAGGAAAGTTGACCTCCATTAATGACAGCTTTGCTGTCATTGGTGATCGATCACCAAGGTGGTGATCGATCTACAGTGGGTTGGTGATCGATCACCAAGGTGGTGATCGATCAATTTGTATAAAAATTTATGTGGACAGAGAGAGGAGTTTTTGAAGCTTACTGTGGTGATCGATCTACAAAGGCTGGTGATCGATCTACAAAGGCTGGTGATCGATCTACAAAGGCTGGTGATCGATCTACAAAGGCTGGTGATCGATCTACAAAGGCTGGTGATCGATCTACAGTGGCTGGTGATCGATCACTCACCTGCTTTTCGCCTTGAGAATTCATAAGTAGACACCGGATATTGTCTTGGGTAGTTCTCTGACATTCCTAACACTTAATGTGCTGTGCATATGGTATAGGATAAACCCTGACACGTCGAAAAAGCTTTGGATTTGCTTAGAAGATAAACTGATCTGAGGTAGGGGAAAATTCAACTTAAAGTGTATCTAAATTTAATTGCATGATATCTTAACATTGTATTCTATCTCTGATTTTCGAAAGCATGCCTGCATATGCATTAAACTCGATTCCGTACGATATCTGCTTTACATTCTTTGCATATGCTATAACGATAATCGATTCATGAGGTAATAAGTATGTATTTGATTTGAGGTTTAATATTGACGATCCCCACCACTCGGTATATCCGTTTCTTGCACAATGTGCAGTTGCTTGAAAATCCTCGGCAAAATATGCACTCCATGTGTGGGGCATTATTGCATTCCTGAAAATTGTTCATTGAACGACGATTGGTTGGGGTTTCCTATCGGCACAAATCTGGCTACCACGTGATATATATACACGAGAGTTACTTTAGTTAGATATGCATGATTTAAGTCATTTAAATATAATAAGCATAGCATTTTCAAGTTCGCTTTACATTTGCTATTATGCATTCTGATCTCCTGCATGTTTGAGCATCAATCCATACTCTGTTCAGTTTTGTTTCACTTATCGATTTAAGATATGTTCTGCAATCATGTTTAATAAATGAGATGCAAATTAATCGAACTTCTTCTACTGAGCTAGGATGTAGCTCACCCTGCTTTTTAAAACACTTTTAGGTTCTGAGGCCAGTGTTCGCAGACCGAGAGTGACCCGGATTATCACCGGATCCCGAGGCCGAGGCGGAGAGACGAGGAGAGACGTCAAAGTGACGAAGTTTTATCCGTAGCCTGGGTATTGATGCCCGACATTTTGTATTTTTGATCTTTTGGATTACTGTGTGCCTGGTGGCCACCTTTGTATAAACGTATATAGTTCTGCATTTACTTATTTTATGTTAGTCCACATTCCATTTCGGAACCACTATCGGGAACCATTGTTTGGGTGATGTACGTCCATCACCGATGGTTCTTCTTGGTTCCTTTTTGGGAATGTGTGTGTTTTCTTTCCATTTACTATTATTGATGTGTGTTTAGCATAGAAATTGTTGGACTCGATCATTTGCGCTCGGATGTGTCCACCTAGCTTCCGCTATATGCGCGGACACGTGTGATCGATCCGGATCATCGAGTATGATCCTCCGCACGGATTGAGACGGAAATTGTCATACATTGGTATCAAAGCCTGACCTGTAGGTTGATCTACGGGTTTAGAAAGGATTGTTTTCACAATCTATGTCGATCAATGTTGTTGTTTTTACAATGACAGACCAGTATGGGCCCTAAGTTCAGAGGAGGGCATAGTGGAGGTAGAGCAGGACAGAGAGAGATTCCCCTGAGGGATGTGCCAGAGGTCACGTCGCGGGGCTTAGAGTT
The DNA here is from genome assembly GCA_021018995.1 of Chloranthus sessilifolius. Classification (NCBI taxonomy): domain Eukaryota; kingdom Viridiplantae; phylum Streptophyta; class Magnoliopsida; order Chloranthales; family Chloranthaceae; genus Chloranthus; species Chloranthus sessilifolius. Next base: position 146,867,200 of record CM037587.1, read on the forward strand.
TCTCTCGCAACCAAATGTGGTCCCGGTGGGACCGAGAGGAGGAAGAAGAAAAATGAGGAGAGGATGGGCGGTGTTGGAAGCATTAGCTACCAACGCCGCCAACAAACTCAACAAGCATTGCTCAACAGCAGTGACTAGACCACCCCATCACTAGTGGGTTTGCGGAGTTTAGGAGAATGAGACCTCCTAACTTCTCGGTCAAACGGATCCCATTGAAGCGGAAGGATGGATTGAAGAGATGGAAAAGCTCTTGAGGTGCTACAATGTAGTGATGAGGAGAAAGAGCGTTGGGCCACTTTCAAACTTGATGGTGACGCTGGACCATGGTGGAAGTCGGTGTCACAAAATCGACAAAGAGAATTCCCTCACACTCCCTGGTCATGGGGGGAGTTCACGAGGTGTGTTTACCACAAATACTTCAAAATTGTGAGGCATCGGTGGGAAGTGAAGTTTATAGAATTGAGACAAGGCGCCATGTCGGTGAGAGACTATGGAGGAATTTGTGAGTTGGCTAGGTTTGCTCCTCGGCATGTAGCCATGAGTTGATGAGGGCCGAAAAAGTTTCAACTTGGCCTTAGACAATCTATAAAAGGACGTCGCCATGTGGGAAATGGAGACGTATGAGGGAGTCATGGCCAAGGCTCTCATAGCTGAAGAGGAGAACCAAAAACAATTTTCTTGGAGGGACAAGCAGACGAGAGAGAGACCATTTCAAGGGCAATCTCAGGACACGGAACAAAACAAGAGGGCTAGGTTTGCTAGACCTCCGAGATACCCTACACACTCTCGACCGGCGATATCTTCGGGTCCTAGTTCCTACCAGAGGGCGGCAGCACCTACTTCTTCTAGATCATTCAGACCAGCTGGATCTTCTGGTAGCGGGGCCTCAGTGACACAGGGACCTTCAAGGATCTCATCCTTTACTCCGGCCGTGGTTTGTGCAAAGTGTGGGAAACAACACAAGACGGAGGATTGTAGGAGAGATACCGGGGCATGTTTCAGGTGTGGCAAGATGGGCCACTTGGTTAGGAATTGCCCTGAGGAGAGTAAGGAGCCAGGGATCGGTATCAACACGTAGATCATCTCGACCAATAGTCCACGGTCGAGCTTATGCCGTCACCGCGACCGATGCTCTGACATCGAACGATGTCATCCAAGGTATGATTTGAGATTCAATGAATGTGGTTTAGTGATATATCGAATTAAGAATTTTGAAAAATATAGAAATTGTTGAGTGATTATGATGTAAATAGTATATGTATGCATGCATAGTTAAGACGTTGAGATAACATTGAAATTGGCGTATAGGTGAACTGAAATTGTATAGGAGTTGCGACATTTGCTTTCACGAGCACGAGCCTTGATAGATCCAGCTCTCGCACTCTTTCATCCGACCTCAATTTACTAAGAAATTGGGTGCCACTCGCAGTTAGACTTTATTTTGGCCGGTGTCGTTCCCACGGGTAATCGTGAACGCACTCACCGTGTGCAAGTCGATGATAGTGGCGGTGGAAAGAACACGAAACAGTGATTTGATTCGTTGGATATGAAAGGATTTGACGTCATTATGGGAATGGATCGCATCGCGCGCAAGTGTGGATTGCCTTGAAAGATAGTGGTTTTCGTCCACCTAAGCGGCGATCATTTAGATTCCTTGGGGAAAAATCTAAGGTGGTTCGCTTGATATCCGCGATTCGGAAAAGATGATGAAGAATGGTTGCGATGGATATGTGGCTTTTTCTACAAGAACAACGGAAGAAACAAATGTGCTATCCGATATTCCCGTCGGTGTGAGTATCCCGATGTATTTCCTAAGAATTGCCCGGATTACCACCGCTTAGAGAGGTTGAGTTTGCAATTAATTTAGCTCCGTGCACGTAACGATCTAAGGCTCCGTGATCGGATGGCTCCAATGAATTGCAAGAGTTGAAGGAACAAGCGCAAGAACCGCTTGACAAAGGGATTTATTCGCCAAGTGTGTCTCCTTGGGGAGCACCGGTGTTGTTTGTCCGAAGAAAGACGGCTCAATGCGCTTATGCATTGATTATCGGCGATTGAATAAGTGACGATTAAGAATCGTTACCGCTTCCTAGGATCGATGATCTATTTGATCAATTGCAAGGAGCGAGGTTCTTACGAAGATTGACTTGAGATCAGGTTACCATCAATTACGGGTCAAGGCTGAAGATGTGGAGAAGACGGCGTTCAGAACTAGATATGGGCACTATGAGTTCTTAGTTATGCCATTTGGATTGACGAACGCACCCGCATCATTTATGGACCTGATGAACCGTATATTTAAACCACACTTGGACAAGTCGGTGGTTGTTTTCGTAGACGACATTCTTGTCTATTCCAAGACAAAGGAGGAGCACGAAGAACATCTACATGTGGTTTTATGGACCCTTAGAGAACACAAATTATGCATAAGCTCGGAAAGTGTGAGTTTTGGTTGAACCAAGTGAGTTTCTTAGGCCATATCGTCTCCGCAAAAAGGTATAACGGTAGATCCAACAAAGATCGAGGCGTGAATTGGGAACGACCTAAGACAAAGGATGAAGTCCGTAGTTTTCTTGGTTTGGCGTGGTACTACTGGGCGGTTTGTAGAAGGATTCTCTAAGCTATCGAGTCCACTCACTCACTCACAAAAGAAAACGCTAAGTTTGATTGGGCGGAACAATGCGAGAAGAGTTTCCGAGAATTAAAGCGTCTAACTTCTGACCATGCTAGCTATACCTTCGGCGAGGAGGCTTTGCTATCTATAGTGACGCATCATATAGTGGGTTAGGTTGTGTCCTCAATCAGCATAAAAAGGTTATCGCATATGGCTCTAGACAACTGAGGGAACATGAGAAGAATTACCCGACTCATGACTTGGAATTAGCAATGTGATCTTTGCTCAAAATTTGGAGGCACTACTTATATGGTGAGACCTTGACATCTACACACCACAAAGCCTAAAGTACTTGTTTACACAAAAGACTTGAACATGACGATGTGGTGGATGGAGTTCTTAAAGGACTACGATTGTTCCATCCAGTATCACCCTGGAAAAGCCAATGTGGTGGCGGATGCTTTGAGCAGGAAGTCTTCAGCTCAATTGGCACATTTGATCACCAGAGTGCAAAGGTGGCATTTATTGGAAGACTGGCCTTATGTGATCGTTGATTGATGTTAAGGGTTCTGTGTACTTTGATGGCCACCATTGTGATACGGCCCACATTGTTTGATAATATACGAAGCTCCAAATGGTCGATGACGAGCTTATGACAATTAGAAGAGATGTGATCAATGGGATAAGGCTGATTTTTCTATTAAGGATGATGGCACCTTGCTATTTCGAGATCGGACGTGCATCTGGATACCAAAGATCTAAAAGACACAATTTTGGAAGAAGCGCACAAATCTCGTATGCTATACATCCGGGTAGCACCAAGATGTACCAAGATCTCAAACGAAGTTTTTGGTGGAGAGGATTAAAGAAGGATGTGGGAGTATGTTTCTCGGTGTTTGAGTGCGGGGTGAAAGTAGACCATCGGAACCCGAGGGTTTATTACAACCCTTGCGATGCGAGTGGAAATGGGAAGCCATCTCGATGGACTTTATTTTAGGATTACCGAGTACTGAGAAAGAACAATGCAATTTGGGTTATTGTTGATCGTTGAGAAATCCAGACACTTTTCTACCGTGTCGGACTACAATCACATGACCAATAAACTAGCCGAGTTATATTTGAACGAAATAGTTCGATTACATGGAATAACAAGATCGTGTGATAGAGATCCTCTGATATCGCCGTAGTTTTGGCGACGGTTCCAAGAAGGCATGGGTACGAAATTGGAGTTCAGCTCAGCGTTTCATCCTCAGACAGATGGGCAGACTGAGAGAGTCAACCAGATAACTGAGGATATGTTGCGAGCATGCATGTTAGACCTTCAAGGCTGATGGAGTCAACACTTACCTCTAATCGAAGTTGGCGATACAATAACACCTATCAGTCCAGCATTGGGATGGCACCTTACGAAGCCTTATATGGACCTCCACGCAAATCTCCATTCAACTGGGAAGAAATCGATGAGAAGGTCGTCTTGGGACCAGAAATGGCAGATAGTACCACTAAAAGCAAGAAGATGTCGTGATAGGTTGAAGACCAAAGTCGCCAAAAGAGCTATGCCGATCTTCACCGAACACAAGTGGAATTTCAGGTATAATCAATTACATTAATGATATGACCATGGTTAAAATTAAACTACAAAGGAATTGACCCTTGTTTTCAGGTTGGAGACAAGGTGTTTGTGAAAATTTCGCCAATCAAGGGCGTCATGCGTTTGGGAAGCGGAAGCTAAGTCCTCGGTACATTGGACCATTTGAAGTACTTGAAGTTGGCGTAGCATATCGGATCGCCTTACCACGCATTAGCAAGCATGCATAATGTATCCCACGTATCCATGCTGCGCCATTACGTACGCGATCCGACTCACGTCTTGGATTTCCAACCGATAGAGCTTCAGGAGGATATGACGACGATTGAGGAACCGATCGCTATTTTGGATCGTCGACATCAAGTCCTACGGACCAAATTAATTCCACTGGTACTAGTGAAGTGGAGGAATCATTCGGACGCCGAAGCTACTTGGGAGAGAGCAACCGAAATCCGTGAACAGTATCCGCATCTGTTCACCTGATGAAAAAGGTAAGTCTCAGTACTTCATCCTGGAATTCGTTGCCATAATTATAAATTGGTGTGAGCATATGCTTGACGAATTTATCTTTTGGAATACTCTATGTGGCGTGTATGAATTAGTAGTTTTAAAATCCGGACCATCAAATTAAGGAGATTGACCAGATGAAATGCGATTATTCGGCACGTGATCGATCTACACCAGTTGGTGATCGATCTACAAGGGACCCGTGATCGATCTACACCAGCTTGGTGATCGATCAATGAATCGGGTTGGAACTTAAAGATTCCTTGGTGATCGATCACCAAGAGGCCGTGATCGATCACCAATGGACGTTGAGTTATAAAAGAGGGGGGAACCCGAGGGGTCATTTGCAACATTCTAACCGCAAGAGACCAAAGGGGTTTTCGATTTTCGGCCTTCCTCAACCATTTTCGTTCGTTCTCCGGCTATTTCGTTCGTTCTCCGGCGCGATTTGAGTGTGCGTCGCCACATTCACCGGTAAATCTTCCGTTTCCTTAACTTTCGATTCCTTTTTCTTGCATTTCGCCCAAATCTAGACCATGGGACCACGCACGAAGAATCCTTAGAAGGTACCCACACCGGCTCGTACGCATCACACGTTCCCCCGCCGTCCGTGCCACCCAAGGCACCGGCTTCAACCTCCGCCCCGCCCGTCCCCGCATCCGCATCGGCCACCATTGAGCGTGAAATCCCCAACGCCTGGTGGGCTTCCAAAACCTTCCTACCGGAATACGTTTTTGTGTCCTCACTATATGAGGACCGACCCGAAATGGCTTGGGCCAAGGGTTACATACAAAAGCTAGGGCTTAAACCCTTACTCGCGCCCTTCCATGACCATTACTGCCCACGTATTGTGCGGCTTTTCTTTCAAAACCTCAAATGGGGTGATAGTCGCCATCGACTCGTCACAACCATCGATGGCCTTGAATATAAATTCAACCATTTCCGCGTCGGCGGCACTTCAATGCCCGTCCGTACATTGAACCGATGGCCTCGAGCCTCCTTCGTCAAGGAGGTACCCTATGCGATGTGGTCACCAAGATGACCCAAGGCCAACACGGTAGGGGCCAAGCCATTTCTAGGGCCCAACTACCTGATCGGTTGTGGATGCTTGATACCTACATCAAGTGTGCCCTCAACCCTTTCCTGCACAAGTCCTCACGGACCGGGGTAGTGCAACAGGCACTATTCTCGCCTATGAGAACCGGTTCTTCTATGGCGAATCTGGTCATTGATGGCATCATAAATGCCAATGACACGATGTCTGAAGAAGCGTCTGGAGGCGAAAGCAGATCCCCTATGCGCCTCGTCACCAAGCTTCGTGAAGCGTTATCTTTGCTCTGAGGCCTACGTCTTGGCTCCTCCACGAGCCCGTTTGAAAAACAACACTAGGGTCTTTCACGAAAAGGACAAACTACAACTTGTTGGTTAAGCGTCTTCACGAGGAGGAAGAGGCGCGGTGAGCCCGCCCCTGCTTTATGTGAGGTTGATCCCTCTTGTGCGAGCAGTTGATCCACGATGTGCCGCGACCACGGAGGCGAGACACCACAGGACCTACCCGGCCGAGCCATCTATCGAGCCACCTATTCCACCCGTCGATCGATTCGTCACACCACCCCTCCCCACCGTCTTCCTCGATGCGTCGCTGCGATGCTTGAGTTGGTGGAGGGCAATCGCCGCATCCACGCGAGACTAGATGGCGTCGAGGCGTTCCAGAGACAAATGCATCGTCGTCTGGACTATCACGCGGGGATGCATGAGCTAGTCATGCACCACCTTTACGCCACGACATCACCGATGCTCGCGCCCGCCACTTTGCAGAGGTGGATCCGCGACTATCATTCACCGCCGCGTCCCGGCGAACCGGCCTTTGATCACGCCCATCCGATGCTCCCGTATTACAGACTACTATTGCTTATTAGCCATTTATATGTACACGTATCTCTCTAGTTATATTTACGTTGCATATTGCATATATTACATTCATACTTTTAATTATTCACGCAATATATAAACTCGTAAATCTTTTAGTTACCATGCATGACACTTAGATCAATTTCTGTATTAGTTTAGCATGTGAGTCTTAAAACTACAAAATCTCGTCGCCTCTTAGACATTTTAGGGCGAAAATTCCTAAGGGGATAATGTAACGACCGAAAATTAGAACACGTGTGCTGCTTTGATCCGGCGTGCGGCGCGAAACCGAGTTAATTTAAAAACTTTAAGGTTATATTAATTTAAATAATGTGGCACGTGATGAGATGAGATCACGTGTGAAATTTCGTTTAGATCCGAGACACGTAGAGGTAGATGGAACACGTTAGCTATAAGCAAACAGTGTTCATACTTCTGCGGAATAGACACCAAGGGCAAAATAGAAATTTTGCTTGAGAGAAGTAACTTATAGAGGAAGGATGGGGAGACAAGAGAGAAGAGACTTCATTCCTTCTTCTCCTTCATCACCTTGCCACCTGTGTGCTCCATAGATTGGAGATTGATGCTAAGAAGTGTGAAAGAAATCGTTGAGAGAGAGAAGAAGGGTTAGCAAGAGAGAAGAGGAGAGATTCTAAGCTAGAGGAGCTAGACCTAAGGGTTTGAGTTACCTAGGGTTTGAGATTGTTGTGAGAGACCCTGATCTGTTGAACCAGAGCCGAGGAATTTCTCGCCGAATCCGCATCGAAGAGGAGCTCCGAGATCTAGGTTTTGGAAACCCTCTTTTCGGGTCATTGCCGGAACCCCAAGAAACCCACGAACAAGGTGAGTTGTGTGTGTTAAATAAGGTTAAATGAGTAGTTTAAAGGGTAGGTTTATGATGTATTAATGGTGATTGCACAACCATTAATGGAGAGAGAGCAAAAATGGAAGGAAAGGTGAACTCCATTAATGACAGCTTTGCTGTCATTGGTGATCGATCACCAAGGTGGTGATCGATCTACAGTGGGTTGGTGATCGATCACCAAGGTGGTGATCGATCAATTTGTATAAAAATTTATGTGGACAGAGAGAGGAGTTTTTGAAGCTTACTGTGGTGATCGATCTACAAAGGCTGGTGATCGATCTACAAAGGCTGGTGATCGATCTACAAAGGCTGGTGATCGATCTACAAAGGCTGGTGATCGATCTACAGTGGGTGGTGATCGATCACTCACCCCTGCTTTTGCCTGTCTTGAATTCATGAAGTAGACACCCCGGATATTGTGCCGGGTAGTTCTCTGACATTCCTAACACTTAATGTGCTGTGCATATGGTATAGGATAAACCCTGACACGTCGAAAAAGCTTTGGATTTGCTTAGAAGATAAACTGATCTGAGGTAGGGGAAAATTCAACTTAAAGTGTATCTAAATTTAATTGCATGATATCTTAACATTGTATTCTATCTCTGATTTTCGAAAGCATGCCTGCATATGCATTAAACTCTGATTCCGTGATTCGATATACATTTACATTCTTTGCATATGCTCGATAATCTGCTTTCGATAATCGATTCATGAGGTAATAAGTATGTATTTGATTTGAGGTTTAATATTGACGATCCCCACCGACTCGGCGGTATATCCGTTTCTTGCACAATGTGCAGTTGCTTGAAAATCCTCGGCAAAATATGCACTCCATGTGTGGGGCATTATTGCATTCCTGAAAATTGTTCATTGAACGACGATTGGTTGGGGTTTCCTATCGGCAAATCTGGCTACCACGTGATATATATACACGGGAGTTACTTAAGTTAGAGATATGCATGATTTAAGTCATTTAAATATAATAAGCATAGCATTTTGCAAATTCTGAAGTTCTGTTTGCTATTACCAGTTATGCATTCTGATCTCCTGCATGTTTGAGCATCAATCCATACTCTGTTCAGTTTTGTTTCACTTATCGATTTAAGATATGTTCTGCAATCATGTTTAATAAATGAGATGCAAATTAATCGAACTTCTTCTACTGAGCTAGGATGTAGCTCACCACCTTTTTAAAACACTTTTAGGTTACGAAATTTGCGATTGCTGCACGCAAAGTGACGGATTATCGGTAGGATCCGAGGCGGCGAAGGGCGAGAGACAGACGTCGGTAGACGAGTTTTATCCGTAGCCTGGGTATTGATGCCCGACATTTTGTATTTTTGATCTTTTGGATTACTGTGTGCCTGGTGGCCACCTTTGTATAAACGTATATAGTTCTGCATTTACTTATTTTATGTTAGTCCACATTCCATTTCGGAACCACTATCGGGAACCATTGTTTGGGTGATGTACGTCCATCACCGATGGTTCTTCTTGGTTCCTTTTTGGGAATGTGTGTGTTTTCTTTCCATTTACTATTATTGATGTGTGTTTAGCATAGAAATTGTTTGACTCAGAATACCGCTGCTCGGATGTGTCCACCTAGCTTCCGCTATATGCGCGGACACGTGTGATCGATCCGGGATCATCCAGAGTATGATCCTAACGGCACGGATTTCTGGAGACGGAAATTCGGGCTGTTACAGTAGAAGTCATGTGCCATGTGGATCATAATCACCAAATTGGTTACGTTAAAATTAGGAAAAATCCGAAAAATCCGAGAAGCTCGGGGATATATTTGGAGGGAAAATTGGAGAGAAAATTTTTAAAATAAAAATAAAAAGATTTTAAATCATAAAAAATATTTTTAAAAAATTAGTAAGTCACAACTTTTTTGAAAAATTCAGAAATTATTCGCGAATTTTTGTGATCAAGCGAATTTTCGAAAAATTCGTGAATAATTCGGAGTACCTTAATTTCAGCGATTTTTGTGACTATGATGTGGATCGGTTTAGGTAATTCTGCACCGAATTTTGGTTGGGTCAAGTCAAGACAACAATTTAGCTAACTAGTGGAAAATAGCATATGGTTGGCCAGATTGACCTTACCTAACTCGCCTGTTCCAAAACCCCAACCCGACACGGGTTTTCAATAGTCGGCCTGACCCAAATTGAAGGTCTGATCGGATGTCTCATGCCCGAGTAAATTATAGCCTTGTCTCTCCCCAAGGGTCAAAATTTCGGCCAAAATGACCAAAATTTAAGCTAAATTTTCAAATTTCGATTCGGTTTTAGTCATGCAAACCGAAATTTTGATCCTTGCTCTCCCCTTATTATATCATGAGCTCCTTCACTTATTGCCAATTGGTTTTGAGATAGATGTCCAAATTTATCATAGTATTAGAGTAGGCCCTTCTCCACTCCATGTCACCCAATTCAATTGTCCTGAGATGGAAGCCTGACAGCCCTAGCTTTAGATGTCCATAAACTTAAATAGCATATAGATTACAAATCCATGCCTTGGGAGGATAAACGATCTCAATCGAAATGCGATTCAATGCAATCAATGTGTTTCAAAATGGGTCAACTCAAAGACTCGGTGGGTGAATTTAAAGGTACTCACTTTGAGTACCTGCAGCATCGCACTCTCAAAGCGCTGCGCTCCAAACCCCTTCAAAACCGTTGATTGCTTCGGATCAGATGATGGATATCGTGTTTCAACCCCAGTCTTCCACAAAATGGATCTTGAGATCATGGTGCACCTATCAAAGAGTTAGTTTTTTATTCCATGTGTCCCAAATACCTCCAAAATGGCCTTAAAATCATGTTTGATCGTAATGTAAGTCATATGATTAAAGAGCCATTTATTGAAGATCTATGATACATGGAATCAAAAAATGACTGTCTCATACGTGCGTCATGATCTCAAGATCCATTAGGTGGAACATCGGGGTGAAACAAGATCTCCATCATTTTATGCGAAGCAATCAACAATTTTGAAGGGGTCTGGGACATAAGCGCTTTCAGAGATCGGGTGGGAGTGAAAAGTGGTACCCAAAATTTAAATTGGTCTGACACAGGCTTAACCCCTTAAGCTTAGGCTTTAAACTACATGCAAGGCCAACTTCTAGTGTGCAAGTAAAGGCTCCATTAGTAGAACTATCTTATTTTATCATTCTGATTCACGAGGTCTGTACCTCTGTCAGCATAGCAGTTTCAAAGCGCCAACATGAACGATCTTCAACAAAATAGATCTTGAGACTGTGATCTTCTAATTAGACGGTCAAGTTTTGATTACACATACCACAACTCCCCAAAACTGGCCCTAAAGTGATGTTTGAGTGTGTTTTGCTTCATATGATCTCAGGGCCACTTTTTAGGTATTTGTGCCACGTGGAATCAAAAATTGGCTGTCTAATGGGACTCTTATGGTTTCAAGATCAAGATATTAAAAATCAGCCCATACCAATACGATTTGGCAATATGTATCAATTATTCAGCAAATTGGCACATATCGGTGGTATCAGTATGGGCTAATATGTGTTGGGTATCTAGATATGGAATCCAGATAGTGATCCCTCCCTGTTTTAAAAAAAAAAAAAAAATATTCACCAAGTCAACTCAATATTAAATGATTTGTATTGATCCTCTCTAGACTGATACCCGTTACCGGTACCTGAGTTTACACCTTTGCTCAAGATCCATCGTGTGAAAAGGAGGATGAAAAAACGATCCATTCAAAAATAAACAATAGGAGGGTTTTCCAATATTGGCACTTTAAGTAAACCTATTACCGCAAAAATAGAGGTACCCTTATCATTAGTGGACCCTAAACAATCCAAATGGGACCAATTGATAGGAGTTTGCAAACTACTATACTGGTCTTTGAATAAGTTGATATTAGGTGTCTGACCTGTGCATTAAAGGCAATGCATGGGTCAAATTCCCTTTGCAAACGCAGTCAACCCTATAAGTTTTACAAATATCTTTGAAGTTTGAACACACAAATTTGTGACACCACTTGCTTGAATTTTCAATGATTTGTCATTACGTAAAAAAGAAAAAAAAGAAAAAAAAAGATTTGTCATTCAGAAGTATCTATGCGTCTCCGAAGTCATGGATCAAAATCTCAGCCGAAATTTTAAATTTTCGTAGACGTTTTAAATCAAATCGATACATTTATCGCCACCCCAAAAAATCAAAATTATAGGCGATAATTTCAAATTGTACTCAGATCACTAGGTTGAGTTTTGAAATTTTTTTAAATAGGATTTAAACCCAATTTTTACAAAAAACAAAAAAACCCTTTTTTTTTCCCTTTCTTCTCTCCTTTATTTTTTTCCCTTTTTTTCCCTCTAAAAAAAAAATGAGGCACCTGGCTTTTTTCTTTCCATTCTTTCTTCTTCTTCTCTGGCTCTTTCTTTCTTTTCCCTTTTTTTTTTTCTTTTTTCCTGTCTGCATGTAGGTGTAGACGAGAGAGAGAGAGAGAGTGAGACATAGACAGAGACGCGAGAGAGAGAGAGACGCGTTTGGGTTTCTTTTTTTAGTTTTAATAGGAGAGAGAGCTGGGTTTGATACAATACATTATATGCACACGATTTTTAAGTGATTGCACTGAGGTAAAAGAAAGACTTTTTATTTTAGAGGCATGTGAGATGTGAAAATACAATCTAAACCATCTATAGATCCTTGGTAGATAAGATTGGCATGATGAAAATTATATTTCGTGCCAATCTTATCAACTATGGATCTATAGATCATGAACTTTAAATCAAACGGCCTAGATTGCTTTTTCACGTATCACATGTCCCTAAAATACAGTCTTTTTTTAACTTTGGTGCAATCACTTAAAAAGCGATACTTGCGCACGTTTTTCAAATGGTTACACCGGATTTAAAGAAAGACATGGTATTTTAGGGACATGTGATATATAAAATTGTAATATGGGCCATCTGATTTGAAGTTCATGATCAATAGATCTCTGGTATATAAAATTGGAGCAAAGCACGATACATGTCATATGATTTATTGTAGTCAACTGGTGAATTATATAATAGCCTTTGATTCCATTTAATCATGTCCTTCCAAGTCAAATAGAGGTCGCCAAATTTGCAAGTCTTTCTTTTAAATTCAGTGCAATCCGGTGCAATCGCTTGAAAAGCATGTACAAGTAATGGCTTCCAATAAGAAGCAATCAAAGGGTTTAAAGGGGTTGTACATATGAGCACTTTTAGAGATTGCGTGTGATAATAGAGGTACCCATATATATAGAGGCATAATATTTCACACGATGATCTTGATATAATAGCCCAACTAGCAAACAATAAGATCTTGATTCCGCGTGTCATACATCTCCAAAATAACCTTGATCATGAGCGTATCATGAGAAGGGTTCTCGGGTGGTCACTTGAGATTTTATTCAATATGAAATCAAAATCTGACCGTCTGATATGTTTTGCATGAGCTCAAGATCCATTGTGTGATCAAAAATAGCTTCACTAGTGTATATTCTAACAATGTTAAAGATTTTAAAAAAACCAATAAAATAAAATTCGGCAAAGTTCAATAAAATTCGGAGCATATTTTCAAAAAATTCCGAAATTTACCAAAAATTTGATCGAAATTTACCGAAATTTTGACCAATTTACTGTTCGGGTCATGAATGAAACCGAAACCGAATCCGAGATTTTGGTCCATGCTCCAAACACCAAGCTTGGAGGATCTGACCAAATTCTCTGACTCGTTGAAAAAGTTGCATATAATTTGGTTAGACCCAACCCAATATTTATATAAAAAATCAAGGAAATTTGGGGAATTTTAACTGGTTCAATGTCAGTACATACTCTTGTCCGGTTAAGTCGGGTCAGGTCAGCTTAATTGGTGTAACGACCCGACTTTTCCAATCCCTAAGGTATAGGAAAGGCCGGTTCGCCAACCTATCGAATAAACGATAAGCCGGACAAACAGGGCACATATCAGAGTAAAGCGCAATAAATATCCATAGCTAAAATAAATGCGGAAGCAATTAAAAGTAAAGAACCACCGATGATGGCCGACCATCATCGAAACATGGCTCATAACAGAAAACAATGTCAAATATAGAACTATGGTATCCAACTAAAATGGGCCCACAAATTCAAGTCTAACTCTCACCACAAATAAGAAAATCAGTAAGTTCTATACTGAGAAAAACTCCTCAGGAGGAACCTCAAGCTCTTTCTGACGGTCGAGGATCGATCTCACATACGAATAGCCACGTCAATACGAACACATGACGTATAGTCGGAGTGAGCTAACCAACAAAGCTCAGTAGAAGAAAGACATCTACGGCATTTTACTTTAACTAACATGGTTTTAAAACAAATATCGGAATATAGCTTGTCAAATATATAAGCAGATAATAAACTGAATTTATGTGCGGAAATCATATGTAAGATTTATTTCTAAATGTGTGAAAACAGTTTCAAGAAACGAATCACGGTGTTTGATTGTCTTAGTTTCTCTAACTTCTATATGTAAAGTTCAGAATTCATGACTTAATCCTCAACTTAAAATACCTCCCAGTAAACTATATCTCGAGAGCGGGGAATATAGCGATGGGAACCCCTACCTACCATCGCTGCTCATGAACCCTTTTCAGGATGCAACAAGCCCCTACGTAATGAGGGAAACTTGTGCTGTGAAATTGTTCAGAATTTTGAGGGTCGTTCAGTCAATCATAAAACAAATGCATACTAATATAAATCGATGCAAGTCTCTTATACATAGTTCAGTTCTTGATTTGATTTTCGTAGCTTAAGCGATTCAGTTTCGTGATTCGTAGATTTAGATTTTCAATCATTCATATCAATTTCAGTTTACAGATGTGATTTCAATGGCATATGCAAGTTTAAAGATTTTAATTCAAAATATCCATGCAAATTAAAATAAAATACTGTAAAGATGAGATTCTCCTACCCAAAACTCGGAGTTATGCGAAGTCAAGCAAAGTCCTATTGATGGCCTCTCGCCCTCAATCTACATCACAATATACGTTCATGCATTAAGATAAACTCTAATTACTAATAATATAGACCTATTTAAGCGTTTCCTCAAAAATAAGTCAAAACAGGCAAGTTGCGCCAATCCTAGAATTTGACGTAACATTCTCATATATTTTTTACTATCAAGACGATTGATCCATGAGTTAGTCAAAATATAAACGTTGTATATTTTTCTATTAGCTTTCCAACGCAAAAAGAATCGTCTCAATCGGAGTTCGGGACAAAAGGTTATGACTAAAATACCAAGGCAATGTCGAAGTTCGGTGATACCTCGCTCGAGCGATGATAATAGCTCGCTCGAGCGATTTGACATAACATTCTCATATATGTTTGACCATCAAGACGATTGATCTATGAGTTGGTCAAAACATAAAAGTTGTAGATTTTTTTATTAGCTTTCCAACACAAAAAGAATCGTCTCAATCGGAGTTCGGGATAAAATGTTATGACTAAAATACTAAGGCAATGTCGGAGTTCGGTGATACCTCGCTCGAGCGATGATAATAGCTCGCTCGAGCGAGCTACAGCGACGCGATTTCGCTGGTTTTCACCCGAATCGAAACCCATACATCCCAAAGCAAAACCCATGGCTAATCTAATGATTTAATCAAAAAGTTTAATTAAAATGTACCTTTAATCTAAGGATTCCTAGATTAGAAATGAGTCACGCGAATGGAGCATCGAGCGAAACCGGACGGGTTTCCTCAACGATTCGCCATGATCGATCCCACGAGTTCACAGAGACAACTCCAACACGCCCCAATGATCTCAACCTCTCCCAATAGCCAACTTGAATCCAAGGTTGATTCAAGTTCTTTCTAAGGTTTAAGTGTTTTCAACAGAGGGTTCTAGAGAAGGAGGTTTCTAAACCGATCTCCTACGATGATTGAAGAAGAGAGAAGACGGAGTTTCACATGGTTGGGTAACTATCCTCTCTTAACAAAACCTAGTAAAATGAATGCAATTCCTTCTTATAATAGGATTGCTCACAAAGTAAAAACACACACACATCTTATGTATTATACACTTCTAATTTTAAAACTCAAGTCCGGTGTTGAGCTGCACAATCGGCACAACTTTTCGCACGAGGGTCCAAATGGGCTCTAAATTAAAATCTGTTTGCACAATCACATCTAGATAAAAATTCAAAACAAATGGTGACGTCGGTTGCCGAGCCGAATACACACAGTCGGCCTAACTCGGGTTCAAAATACGGTCTTTACATTCTACCCTCCTTAGGAATTTTCGTCCTCAAAATGTACGGATAGCTAAACGAATCATGTAAGTCCTTATCCTAACACCGATAAAGCAAAATCGAAAGGTCTAAAGTCAAAGAACTTTGTTCGCGATGCGAGGCTTCACTAAGCACGCTTTCAAGGGTCGGATCCGTAGTAACTGGATGTCGCGTGTGGCATCCCATATCGCCATAGAGGATTGCATCCGTACATGGATGCATACCTTCCCAAGTGTCACGTGCCTGGAAACATACTTCACCATGACACAAATGTAGCACACACACCTACCTCACCCTTTTGGTAATTATTTGAGCAGAAATTTCAGATGTCAGAATCGAATACTTATTCAAAAGTATGATCACATGCCTGGTAACATGTTCTAACTGATGGCACGGGTTCCAACAGACATACGGTTCTAACCGAGAATGAATAAATATGACATTTAAGATTTTATTGTGTGATCGTTATAGATATATATGTAAAGCATCGCTGTTATGAACCAATTTAACATTGAAGATTTTGAAGAAATTCTCCTTTTTTTTTTTTTTTTTTTTTTTTTAAGAAGCAAATTCAAGAATTTAAAGGTACGTATGGTTTTCTTACATAACTATAGTTTACAATATACCTTCACTCGAAAAGTTGTGAAAATTGCTCGCGAATCTCCGCTTCACGCTCCCATGTGGCTTCCTCTGAGGAATGGTTCTGCCACTTCACGAGTACTAAGGGAATGCTCTTTATCCATAAGATTTGTTCTTTACGATCCAAGATTCGTATCGGTTCCTCAACCAAGGATAGGTCTTCTTGGAGCTCAATGGGCTGGTAGTCCAATACGTGAGTCGGGTCCTTAACATATCTTCGTAACATGGACACATGAAACACGTTGTGCATTTCCGATAGCTGCGGTGGCAAGGCTACTCGATAGGCAACCTCGCCGACTCGGCCCAATACCTCGAAAGGTCCAACATAGCGGACTCACTTCCCACGCTTCCCAAAACGCATCACGCCTTTTGTAGGAGAGATTTTGACAAATACACTATCTCCCACCTTAAACTCAACATGGTTTCTTTTCGGATCGGTAGAGCTCTTCCGACTTTGAGCAATGCGTAGTCTCTCACGGATTAACGAATCCTTGGTTGTATTCTCCACGATCTCGGGACCTAAAATGAGTTTCTCACCCACTTCTTCCCAATTAAGCGGAGACCGCACTGCCGTCCATACAAAGCTTCAGAGGGTGCCATCGATGCTAGCACGTAATCATTATTGTGGCGAACTCGATCACGTAAATGTTGGTCCCATGACCTGAAAATCCAACATGCAAGCACGTAACATATCTTCTATAATCGATTCACCTCTCGATCGCCCCATCGGTCCGAGGATGGAATGTCACTATAATCGAGCCTAGAGCCCATTCCTTCTTGAAATCGCTTCCAAAATCGAGATGTGTACATCGGTCTCTATCGAGATCTGATCTTGACCGGTATACCATGCCTAACTATCTCCTTGATATATAATTCTGCGAGCTTGTTGGCGGTATCGGACGTATTATAAGGAAGGAAGTGCGGACTTAGTCAATCGATCCACAATGACCCGAGATGGCATTGTATTTTCTTAATGTTCTTGGCAATCCCAAAATAAAGTCCATAGAAATGGCCTCCCATTTCCACTCGAATGTATCGGTAGTGGTTACGATCTGCCGGATTTCGATGATCCACCTTTACTTGCGACACAAGACATCTCGAGACATACACGACATCTTTCTTTAAACCTCTCCACCGAAGCTTTTCTTTAAGTCTGGTACATCTTGGTCGCCAGGTGAATAGCGTACATAGACTTATGAGCCTCTTCCAAAATAGTGTCCCAAGCTCGATTACTAGTTGGTACGCATACGGTTTCTAAACAACAAAGTGTCATCATCTTTGATAGAAAAATCTATTTTGCTTCCCCCAATCACATCCCGTCTGATAGCCATAAGTTTATCATCCGTCATCTGAAGTCTGCGAATGTTCTCATAGAGGGTGGAACGAATCACCAGTGTAGCCATTAACGCACTTAAACCTTTTACGTCAAATCTCATGCTACTTAGAGCCATATCTTCCAATAGATGCCATCTTCGCACCCTTATGCGGTGAGATGTGATAATGACGAGAACTTCCGACTTAACGCATACGCCACTCGTTTGCTTTCGGGGTGATGCGGATGGTACAATCATAATCTTTCAAGAACTCCATCCATCGATGTTGTCTCATATTCAACTCCTTTTGTGAGAAGAGATACTTGAGGCTCTTATGATCGGTAAATATATCGAAGGTCTCCCCATAAAGGTAATGCCTCTAGATCTTTAGAGCAAAAATCACTGCTGCCAACTCAAGATCATGCGTCGGGTAATTCTTCTCATGGTCTTTTAGCTAGACCCATAAGCAATGACTCTCTCATTACGGTTAAGCACGACCCTAAACCCCATATGATGCATCAGTATCTTGCAAAGCCTCCTTGCTGATGGTATAGCAATCGCGCGATGATCAATCGTTTCTTGAGTTCCTAAAAACTTTGCTCACACTGCTCTGTCCAATCAAATTTAGTATTCTTCTTCGTAAGTTGTGTAAGAGGACCTGATATCTTGGAGAAGCCCTCCACAAACCTTCTATAGTATCCTGCCAAACCGAGGAAACTACGAACCTCATGCTTTCTTTGTTCCCAATTCATCACTGACTCAATCTTTGCTGGGTCAACTGTAATACCGGTCTCAGAGATAACATGGCCTAGGAAACTAACCTGCTCAAGCCAAAACTCACACTTACTAAGTTTTACATATAATTGATGGTCTCTAAGGGTTTGTAGAGCCACTCGCAGATGTTGCTCATGTTCTTCTCGCGTCTTTGAATAAATGAGGATGTCATCTACAAAAACTACTACAGACTTGTCCAAATGTGACTTGAATATCCGGTTCATCAAGTCCATAAATGACGCGGGTGCGTTTGTCAACCCAAATGGCATGACCAAGAACTTCGTAGTGCCCATATCGGGTTACGAGCATCTTCTGAATGTCTTGAGACTTAACTTTCAAGCGATGGTAGCGACCTCAAGTCGATCTTGAGAAGAACCTTGCTCCTTATGGCGATCGAGCAGATCATCAATTCTTGAAGCGGATAACGGTTCTTAATTGTCAACTTATTTAGTAGCGGTAATCGATGCAAAGCCGCATTGAACCGTCTTTCTTCTTTACAAATAGAACCGGTGCTCCCGGTGACACACTCGATTACGATAAAGCCCTTATCTAGCAGTTCTGGCGCTCCTTCAACTCTTTCAATTCTGCAGCCCCATTCGATCACGGAGTTTTGATCTTCGTTCGATGCACTAACTCAATCGCAAATTCAATCTCCCTGTCAGGTGGTAATCCAGGTAGATCTTCAGGAAAAACATCTGAATACTCGCAAGCAATCGTAATATCTGCAATATTTTTCTTCTCCTCCTTATGATCTTGCAAGTAGGCCAGATAACCACAACACCCGTTCCTCATCATACGGTCTGCTCGAATGGCAGAGATAAACGGTATCACACAAGATTTGACTCCGCAAAATCGAAAAGATTTTCTCTTCGGCAGGCGAAATGTTACAATCTTTCGAAGATAATTCACGCTCGCATGGTAAGTAGATAACCAATCCATCCCTAGTATCACGTCGAACCCTTCCATGCTCAAAATGATCAAATCAGCCACTGTCTCGTGGTCTTCGATCATCACAATCACTGATTGACACATGGTATCGGTGCTCACTGAGTTGCCCGTAGGGATTGACACTGCCAAGATGAAATCAAGGGCCTTGGGAATGATTCCCAACTTCTCAGCGAACAATGGAGTAACAAAAGAATGTGTAGACCCAGGGTCTATCAACACTCGCGCTTCGGTTTTGCTTACATCGCTCCCCCGATGCATAAAAAGGGTACCTTAGTTTAGACAAGCGTTTCAATTAAAAGTTTCTAAGCATGTGTGTTCATCTATAACTTATTAACAAAATTTATTAAATATCAAGCAATTATATATAACACATAAAATAAGAAGACATCTCAACTTTTAATAATACCTTGGATCACGTCGTTCGATGTTTCGGCTTCTTGAGCCATCATGGCATAAGCTCGACCTTGAACAGATGAGGTCGATTCGATCTAACTAGTTCTTCCCTTGTCCTCCTGAGGACAATCCTTAACCATGTGTCCGATTGTGCGCCACCGAAAACACGCTCCAGTGTTCCTCCTACAATCCTCGGTCTTGTGTGGTTTCCCGCACCTTAGGCACATAGTGACCGAAACAAAAGATGGTGCACGAGAGGATCCCTGTGCCACTGAAGCTCCACTAGCATTAGAACCCGCTGGTCGTACGGATTGCACAGGTGATGATGCTGCCAATCTCTGATAAGGGGTCGGTCCAGAAGAAAATGTTGGTCTAGAAAATGCAGGTTGAATAAGGTTCACTGGCGGCTTTGTAAACTTGGCCCTCTTATTTTCATAAGTACCTGGCTGCCCTTGTACAACCCCTCCTTGTTGGTGGCCTTCTCAAAATCCGCTTTTGAATTTCTTCCTCTGCTATGAGGGCCTTTGATAGTACTCCTCCATATGTTTCCATTTCCCACATAGCCACGCTCTCCTGTATACTCGGCCTAAGACCCAGCTGAAATTTTTTGGCCTTCATCATATCGGTGGCCATATGTTGAGGTGCAAACCTTGAAAGTCAGCGAACTCATCTCCATACTCACGCCGACATTGTCCTGCTTGACTCGATGAACTGAACTTCCATCCGATGCCTAATGATCTTGGGAAAATCGATCGTTGAGCGCCTCGATAAACTCACCCATGTCCAAGGAGTATTGGGAAACTCCTGCTCAGTGTCTAGCCACGGACTTCCACCATGGTCCTGTCCATCCAGTTTGAAGGTTGCCCATCTAACCTTCTCGACATCGGTGCAAGCACCTCAAAGATCTTTCCATCTCATCCAACCAACCTTGACTTCCATCGAATTGATGAAAATTTGGGTCTCATCCTCCTGAATTGACAAACCACGATGATTGTTGTTGTTGTCCGGTAAATCATTTCGCTGTCGGGCGATATCAATTCGCAAACCACGATGATTGTTGTTGTTGTTCACCCCGACCTCTATCAACTTGGCTCCTATAGGGGCGATTAGAACCGGATCTGAAGGCAACTCCCTTGATGTACCGACACCTTGGAATGTCCTCTAAAGGCACCGTCCTACCTGCCTCTGCATCTAAATCTTTGGGCCATATCTTGATCATTGTGAACACCACAACATCACCAACATTGATTGTAAAGACAATCACACACGATTAGTGATTCTGGACCTAACGACATGACTCTGATGCGAATTGTACCGGGTCACGGTTGGATTCTCATGGGTCCTTAGAGAATCTAAAAACCATAGCTCTGATACCAACTGTAACGACCCGACTTTTCCAATCCCTAAGGTATAGGAAAGGCCGGTTCGCCAACCTATCGAATAAACGATAAGCCGGACAAACAGGGCACATATCAGAGTAAAGCGCAATAAATATCCATAGCTAAAATAAATGCGGAAGCAATTAAAAGTAAAGAACCACCGATGATGGCCGACCATCATCGAAACATGGCTCATAACAGAAAACAATGTCAAATATAGAACTATGGTATCCAACTAAAATGGGCCCACAAATTCAAGTCTAACTCTCACCACAAATAAGAAAATCAGTAAGTTCTATACTGAGAAAAACTCCTCAGGAGGAACCTCAAGCTCTTTCTCAGGCACGTAGTCAGGATCAGTCTCACAGCCCTGAATAGCCACGTCAATACCTGAACCTGTGACGTATAGTCGGAGTGAGCTAACCAACAAAGCTCAGTAGAAGAAAGACATCTACGGCATTTTACTTTAACTAACATGGTTTTAAAACAAATATCGGAATATAGCTTGTCAAATATATAGCGGATAATAAAAAATTTGAATTTATGTGCGAAATCATATGTAAGATTTATTTCTAAATGTGTGAAAAGCAGTTTCAAAAGAGATCATGTTTGATGTCTTAGTTTCTCTAACTTCTATATGTAAAGTTCGGTAATTCATGACTTAATCCTCAACTTAAAATACCTCCCAGTAAACTATATCTCGAGAGCGGGAATATAGCCGATGGGAACCCCCCTACTACCATCGCGTTCATGAACCCTTTTTCAGATGCAACAAGCCCCTACGTAATGAGGGAAACTTGTGCGTGAAATTGTTCAAGAATTTTGAGGGTCGTTGTCAATCATAAAACAAATCACTAATATAAATCGGATGCAAGTCTCTTATACATAGTTCGAGGTTCTTGATTTGATTTTTGAGCTTAAGCGATTCGAGTTTTGAGATTCAGGTAGATTTAGATTTTCAGTCATTCATATCAATTTCAGTTTACAGATGTGATTTCAATGGCATATGCAAGTTTAAAGATTTTAATTCAAAATATCCATGCAAATTAAAATAAAATACTGTAAAGATGAGATTCTCCTACCCAAAACTCGGAGTTATGCGAAGTCAAGCAAAGTCCTATTGATGGCCTCTCGCCCTCAATCTACATCACAATATACGTTCATGCATTAAGATAAACTCTAATTACTAATAATATAGACCTATTTAAGCGTTTCCTCAAAAATAAGTCAAAACAGGCAAGTTGCGCCAATCCTAGAATTTGACGTAACATTCTCATATATTTTTTACTATCAAGACGATTGATCCATGAGTTAGTCAAAATATAAACGTTGTATATATTTCTATTAGCTTTCCAACGCAAAAAGAATCGTCTCAATCGGAGTTCGGGACAAAAGGTTATGACTAAAATACCAAGGCAATGTCGAAGTTCGGTGATACCTCGCTCGAGCGATGATAATAGCTCGCTCGAGCGATTTGACATAACATTCTCATATATGTTTGACCATCAAGACGATTGAGTTGGTCAAAACATAAAAGTTGTAGATTTTTATTAGCTTTCCAACACAAAAGAATCGTCTCAATCGGAGTTCGGATAAAATGTTATGACTAAAATACTAAGGCAATGTCGGAGTTCGGTGATACCTCATCGCTGATGATAATAGCTCGCTCGAGCGAGCTTCTGACAACGATTTCGGTTTTCACCCGAATCGAAACCCATACATCCCAAAGCAAAACCCATGGCTAATCTAATGATTTAATCAAAAAGTTTAATTAAAATGTACCTTTAATCTAAGGATTCCTAGATTAGAAATGAGTCACGCGAATGGAGCATCGGAACGAAACCGACGGGATTCCTCAACGATTCGCGCGATCGATCCCACGAGAGTTACAACTCCAACACGCCCCCAATGATCTCAACCTCTCCCAATAGCCAACTACGAATCCAAGGTTGATTCAAGTTCTTTCTAAGGTTTAAGTGTTTTCAACAGAGAGGGTTCTAGAGAAGGAGGTTTTCTAAACCGATCTCCTACGATGATTGAAGAAGAGAGAAGACGGAGTTTCACATGGTTGGGTAACTATCCTCTCTTAACAAAACCTAGTAAAATACAGGAATGCAATTCCTTCTTATAATAGGATTGCTCACAAAGTAAAACACACACACACATCTTATGTATTATACACTTCTAATTTTAAAACTCAAGTCCGGTGTTGAGCGGCTACACCGAGGTCGGTGCACAACTTTCGCACGAGGGTCCAAATGGGCTCTAAATTAAAATCTGTTTGCACAATCACATCTAGATAAAAATTCAAAACAAATGGTGACGTCGGTTGCCGAGCCGAATACACACACAGGGTCAGTCTAACTCGGGTTCAAAATACGGGTCTTTACAATTGGGGTGCACCATCAGGTCAGGTCGGGCATCTGCAGTTTACCATCGAGAAGCCAAAACTTTGGCCCGACCTTACCCGACTCAATTCAACCAGTTGACAGCCCTACTAAGGTAGAGTTAAACCACATGCCTCATTAAGATATCAACCCGACCCAATGCGACCCATTCACAGTTGTCAAGCCACACCAATGAACCAACCATGGGTACCACAGGCATAAAAGTTTATCAGTCATCAGAAGAGCAACTTCCCTGTGGGAATAATGGCTCCCGACCCACATTTAAACAGTAAAATGGTGTTTAAATGGTCCTTCACCATTAACGTACAATTTACTATCATGCCAGGTGGCGCACATTTGTGTTCAATAAGATGCAATCCATCATTAGCCATTAAAAATTAAGAACTACGATTGGTATTAAAATCTCTCGTAAAGTTCTTAGATTAGAAAGGTTTCCTTTGAATCCACGGGATTCAGCTATTGAGTTCAATCCACGGAGTCAAAAGTAACGATAGAAACCGCCAATGCGATAACTCTCATACAGCGTAGCTAGGGGCGACCACGCATCTCAAGGTGGTTGGAAACCACCAATCGATGACCCAACTCAATGGTGCACCACAAAATTCAGCTTCCTTCGTTAAACACACTCCCCAATATAATGAATCTCGTGAAACGAAGCAGGCACCATAGAACACACATGGATTTGATGCATAAATTGAGCGAAAAATTGAGCGATAAGGGTGTCGTAAATTCGTGCCATCTAACAACTGGGGACGATTTGTACGAGAGTTACATGGTTAAGGTGGTTTTATCGGGGGATCCGGTTTCGACCGGAACTTTGTAAGCATAGGCATTACAGGAGAGACAGGACATGTAGCATTTTGTAAATCAGCAAGTGACAAGTGGACTTTGCTTCAAGGGGACTGGTCTCTCGATGACATCATATATTATCAGGACAAGTTCTACGGCATTACCCACTGGTGTGAACTTGTAGTTTTCGATCTCGGCCCTCCTTCACTGGTGACTATGCATGTGTTAACCTACCCTACCTTTTACAGCATACTACATTTCAAGAAGTATTTAGTCGACTGTGCAGGAGAACTCTTGCTGGTCTCCAGGCTTACTAGTTATGATGATGATATAGAATGTGCAGAAGTTGGTCAACCTAATAAAACATTTGGGTTTAAGATCCTCAAGCTAGATCTAAGTGGGTCGTCATGGTATCAAGTGAAAAGTATAGGTGACCAAGCACTGTTTTTGGGGCTCAATACCTCTTTGTCTCTCTCAGCTCCACAATTTGATAGAGGATGAGACCATTGAGCCATTTCATCTGAGCGATTCCCGGAGAATCTGGCCACCACCCATTTGGCTTACTATCAAGCCTTGGCAAACAAGGTGCTCTTAAGGGTTTATTTTAGTGATTCATGTTTATTGACATATTTATTTATATATCTTAATATTGGCAATTATGACCAAGCGAACTGAAACCAATTACAATGGTCTATATTTGATGATGTTTCTGAATTTATCAATAAATCTTGCTTATGTGCATGGTCATGTGATTTGATCACCCTTTGAAGTTTGAAGCATATCTATTCTACATTAATGCTGCTCATGTTTCCTGTCATTTATTACCATCTTTTAGGGTTAATATCGTCAATCTTCATCATGTGACAAAACTGTATAGAATCTTGGTCGCATTGGCTTTGTAAGAAGTTCTGAAAATCCAGACATTGTGAACTAATGAGCCAATGAATAAAAGCAGCACTTTGTGACAAAAATGGAAGATTAGATTAATAAAGGATAGGACTTTTATAAACAATAACTTCTTCATAAAAAAGTTATTTTTAAAGCAAACTTTAACTTACAATTCAAAAATCGCTTAGTTTTATTTTTGTCGTATCCATGGGGTTTGGGGATACTTGATTCAGATTGTCATTACTGTCAAGCTTGCTTTTGTGAAACCCTTACACTTCACAGGTTCACGAAGGAATTACAAAAAGTTTAAGCAGATGAATTTTAGATGATTTTTCAGTGGATTTTGGGGTCTTCTTGTGTAACAGGGCATGGAACTTATATTATTCTTGTATTTTTTTTCTTTAAAAGTTTTTATCGAGTTTATGGGGTCTTCAAGGAATTGGGGTACTAGATTTTGTAAAACTATAATGTGAGAACCAATAAATTTGTAGTTGTTTTGAGTTGATTTTGGAAAATTCCAGTGTAGCAGCAAACTAATTTAAAGAATACTTGGTTAGCCTGACTTGATGACCATCCCCTTTTTTCTTTTGATAGGTAGGGTGGAATTGAACCTGTGACCTCAAGGTTGCGCCATCATGCACAATCGAGTTGAGCTATACGCTCAATTTCCTTCCTTTCTATGAACCTCAATACAGATTTTATTCTTTAGTTTGTCTTTGATAGGTGGTTTGACCATCGTGGCTGGGAATCCGTCCACAAGTCAATACAACCTTTTGATGCGCTGAATACATGCACTGCAAAGTCCGTGTACGCCAAAAGGTCGCAGGGACGTATGGATGGGATTCCTGTCCATGATGGTCACACCATGGGAGACAAACTCTTTATTCTTTCCAGGGTACCCTTTACTCTATATAAATTCATGTGAGTCCAAATTCAGAATCTTTTGCCATTAGAAAATGCAAGCATTGGTTTTCTTACTAATTTTTTTGTTTAACCAGCAGTTGAAACACCAATCAGCTCATAATAATCATTGCACTACAACACAATTCCAATAGATTAATACCTCAAACTAAACAAGAAAATAAAACATGGAAAAACAGCTACGTTAGTATGATAACTTTAAGGCTCATATTATAATTAATTTTTTTGATAAATTTTTAACACATTACCATCCAACCAACAAAAACAGGGCACTTTGGAAAACAATGCCTCAAAATAAACTTTTTAGCAAAAAGACCCAACCCCAAATATTTTAGAAACAATGCTTTCACGAATTTTGAAATTTCAGAAAACCGTGAAAGCAAGAGCAGCATACGGATAGTCGAGGTGCGACAACTAAGTCCGTGACAGGAAGCTAAAGCTCTATTTGATGGTCTGAAGCTGATTGTGAGACTAGGCCTGGTTTGGGTTTTCATTGAAACTGATTCGATGCTCATCGCACGCTCTTCTTCATAGAAACGCCGAACTTGAGGGGACTAATCTGGAATGCAGGCACCTCTTACTTGATTTATGGTGGTCCAAGCGTCCAGCTTTGAATTTCAGGATGAACCAGATTGTAGTACAAAAATTAATTTGTGATTGCCAAACTCTGTATTTCGGCTTTGATTGTGCTTGCTTATGGGTGATGGCGATGACGAATCCCGGACACCCATAATGTCTTTATTTTACTTATTAAATATTCGCTTATGCAAAAGGATAAAAGATATTAATAAAGATTCTATTGATTATTGGTGTTTCAAAGTTAAACATTGATGGCTTCCGTCCATTGGCAATCCTGGGGAATCCAGTGCAGGGCGTATTTGTGGTAGGGCTGACAAGTGTCCCCGTCGGCCTGCAATCTGGCACGAGCCCATACGGTAAAATCTGGACTTTTTTTGTGACTAAACCGGGCTTGTACATATGGCTGGGCTTAAATAATGGCAGCACGCTCTAAATTGGGCCGGATTACGCCCCGATCATGTCTGCTTAAGCCTGGCCTAGGTACCATTTATATATATATATATATATATATTACTTTCTAATAATATGATTACTAAAATACCCTCAAATTAAATTTTTTAGACACATGAATGAGAGGGTATTTTAGTAAATACCCCACAACTCAAAAATATATATTATTACTAGTGCTCTTTTTCCATTTAAAATATTGAAATTTTGTTACTTTTTCTTTTTTGGCCATTATGACTTGTATCAAAATTTGATTTATAATTAACCTCTAAAAGAAAAACATAAAATAAGAGTTTAGGTATAAAATAAATATGTATAAAAAAAAAAATGGCCCGCAATCTGGGTCAGGCCGGGCTGGCTTATGGTCAGGATTGGGCTGAATGCCTGCCTTAGGGCCGGGCTAGGCCAAGCTTGGCCCGGCCTTAGCTCAGCCTAATTGACAACCCTACTTTTGGCAGATCAAGATTCATTCTTTGGTGTTCTATCACCACCTGCTTTGGCTATGCCACTGGTTGAGATGACTGTCCACGTAGGCAGACTCATCAGGGTTGTATAAACATATTTAATTAATTTTGTTTTTTTACATTTTTGGCTTGTCCTTCGGTTCATCCACTTATAGGCATGTTTCTTTAGGATGAGAGATGTACCAAGGATACATGGCCACTTGCACAACTTTGATTGATCGCGGAGTGTCACACGTACATAATGATAAAATACACTTGAATGGTATGAGATAAAACGTTCATTAAAAATAAAAAAAAATTAAAAAAAAGAAAGCAAGATAAAATGTTTCACTACATTAAAGCTTAGAAAATCCATATTCAGATATTCCGTCCATGCTCTCTTCTCTACATCCTCTACTCTTTTCAATTAAAATGGAAATAGGTATGATCAACCTGATGCCTTTATATGAGAGCGCATTCCCTTCTCATCGTAGTTGCGTTATTTATGCTTTCTGCACACCCACGTTCACATCACCTCCTCTTCTGATAAAGGGATATTTAATAGATGACTGTTTTGGATGGTAAAATTGAAGTTATCTTCGATGCTAATCTTTTGAATAAGGGTCCCAACCTAAAACAAAACCGGCCCGTTAGGAGTTTCCTCTGACCAAAATGTTCACAACTTTAAAGGATTCATTTCATTGTGTCATATGAAATATCTTTGTTCCAAGAGATTAGAATTAAACACAATCAGTCGCCATCATCATATGATAGAGTTCGTGATTCATGCCAATCTTTTACATCAAGGATCTTATATGGTGACGTTCAAATTGATTATGAAACCATTGGATGTAAGAGAAAGTTGACTTCACTTTTATAAATTGACATTCACTTTGGATCTCTTACTAATTTGAATCACTAACACAAAAAAAAAAAAAAAAACCTAAACAATATAACTATAATGAATATGCGAGTGATTTCAAGAAAAGTAAGAAAGTGCCGAATTATAAAAGAAACAATACAAAAAAAAAAAAAAAGCACAATTAATACAAATTAATTTGAATCATTAACACAAACGCAACCAGAACTTAACCAATAATATACTTATGAATATGCAGGGTGGTATACGAAAATAACCTAACCAGTGTACCTCAGAGATACTGAATATGCAGGTTGCTCTCAAAACAATACAAAAAAAAATGTAAAAATTAGTACAAAGTTAATTTGAATCACTAACAAAAACACAAAAATAACCTAACCAATTATGAATAATGTAGCCATTATTTGGCACACACAAAATTGGTCCTTGCACATAATTTAATGAAGAATTAGCATTTTAAGTACATATGCCATGTGGAAACACTACCTGTACTATTTAACTTAAAAGTACTTATATAAAGATCTTTGGTCCAAGAGATTAGAATTAAACATTGTCTGCAATACAATTCAATCAGCGGCCATCATCATATGATAGAGTTACTGATTCATGCCAATCTTTTACATCAAAGATCTTAAATGGTGACATTCAAATTGATTTTGAAAACATTGGATGTAAGAGAATGTTGACTTCACTTTTATAAGTTGCATTCATTTTGGATCCTTTACATCGGGTTTTAAAATCAGTCAAACCCCGTTTAGAGTTAAACTGGTTGACGGAAAACCTGTAATTGAATGAAACCCTTTACACTCACTAGAGAGGCTTCATAAATTAGGATCAATAGAGAAGTCATATACCTAGAGATGCAAGGTGATCTCAAGAACAGTAAGAAAGGGGCATCATGAGAAAAGCCCTTTCATCTTTTCTAGAGTGTCAAAGCGTCCGTAAAAATTTTCAGCACAAGAAACAATAAATTTTGCGTAGATAGGAGTTGAAAATGGATTTTAATTTTACGGACATTATCCTGAAACATTAGAGTTTCTTATATCTGTTTATTTCAAATAAAATTATGATAAATAGTTCCACTGACTTTTCTGAAAAATTTAGGAAAAAAAGCAGAGTAATTTTGCTTAAGAAAACAGACAACAATAAAAATGAAATTTAATTAAATTATACAGATATGATCTGGAAATACATCATATCATATTTCTTGAGAGTATTTATTTTTCACCTTTTTTTTTTTTCGGAAAGCTAAATGCGATCATGATTAATCATATAAAATTTATTTTCTACGTTTTTTCTCTTCTGTTTTTTTGAGTTTCATGATTATCACTTGGAGTAAAAAAAAAATGGAAAAAAAATGGAAAAGAAGCGGAGTCCACAGAATGTGATAAGAGAAAATTTCGGAAATAAAGGATAAAATATATATATATATATATATATATATGAAAAATGAAAAAATATAAACGAACTAAAAAAATTAAAAAATAGCGAGATAGAGATTATATAACTTGATCAGAATATTGAAAAAAATGGTAAGTTAAATATAATTCATGGTTAATGCCTCATTAAACTTTAATCTTCATGCATTTGTGAAATATAATTCTATTACCAAATCGTCTGGCCAAATAATCGCAGAAAGCTTTGATCTCCTCGGGATTGTAATAACGGTATTGAAATCTTATTAAACTAAGGAAGCTGAAGTGGTTGATATCCTCGTCGCCAATCTCACGAATTCAATATTCAGAGACTCTTATACCGTTGGATCAGAAAATGGTTATTCTCACACTTGATCGTTTAACTCTGGTTAGCCTTCTCTAACCCTCTCTTAATTTATTATTTGAAGAACAATATAATAGGTGAGAAATTAAACGGCTTAACTGAAAGACTAAAGATTTTTTTTTTTTATGCTAATTAATGTTTGAAGAATCAATTGAATAGAATTGAGTCAAGACTAATATTTTTTTTTAATTACTTTCTAAAAGCTAAGTTCAATTTATAGAGAAATTGCTCCTAAATAAACTAATGGACATTTGACAACCATACAACTTCTATTGGTCCATCAAGATGGACTAGCATTGTTCTCTTTCTCTTTAAAATAACTCTCTGATTTTTCACAAATGTCATTGATCTAAGATTGTTCTAGAAGAGGTTGATATAAAAGAAGTTCTAGAAAAAGAGAACATTAAGAAGTCAATTTTAAAGCTTTCTAAGGGTTATAGACTTACTACAAGTGTATTGTGAATAATTGGATAGATTTACTTGGCTAATAGGCTCTAAAGCTGGTTGAAGTGAAAATTATAGTGAGGAGGGTGAAAGTCAAATATTCTTTTGAATTTTATGAATTTCAACTTAAAAAAATATCTACATGAGAAATAACATCTACTATGATGTGTTTGGTGTGGGAACCTGTAGGTTGAATATATGAACAATGCGATTTGCCTGATGATAGACCCATAGGTTGCAAATGAGTATTAAAAAAGAAATTTAAATCTGATGAGTCTGTAGACAAATAAGACTTGGTTAGTAGTCAAGAGATTTAATCAAAAAGAGGGAATAGATTATGTTGACAAATATTCCGTTGTAGCAAAATTTATGTCTATAAGGATTATATTAGCAATAGTTGCCTATTTCGATCTCGAACAGTTCCAAATGGACGCTAAATCAATATTTGATTAGTTTCAATGGGCTACATTTCATGGCTCAAAAAACACATGGTGGAGATGAGTTTTCAATTTATTTTTTTAAAAATCTAATCAATGCACCCAAGGTTCATGTGGCATTGAAATAATATTTTGGATGCCACGTGCACCTCCACCAAGAATCTTGAAGGACGGTAGTGACCTTCCTCCATGGGAGGACGGACACCTTTTGCATATATATATATCAGTCGGGTCCCAAAACGATATATAACGGATATATCGGATATGTTAAAGTACCTTTTTTATTTTTAAATATTCAAAAAATAGAGAACAAAGAAAATTGCGCAAAGGGCATTATGATATTTTTCTAGTTCATATCGAATATATATCGCTTGTTATGACCTGATAATTGACCAAATATTTGGTCATGATGAATCGAGGGTGGATATCGCCAATTCCTATCACTTGATATTTAAAATCATGATTCTACTGCTTTGATATGTATTATCTTAGGACTGACTGTGGCACAAGCATGGTATCAAATGTCGGCCGATACCGATAAGTATCAATTTTTCGGCAAACCGATACATATCAGGTATCAACTCGGGTATCGGTATTGGTCGATACAGTATCAGCCGATACCTCTATTTTCTTAATATTATTTTTTTAAATGGCATCGACACAACTCAGTATCAACCAAGGATTAAAATATTGCTTTTTCGATACGCATCGTCCAACCCCAAAACCGATACGTATCGGACGATACTGTCCGATTTTTGTCAAAAAAAAAAAAAAAAAAAAAAAAAACGATAATTTGAATGATACATTGAACGATACGGACGATACATTGGACGATACGAACGATACATTGAACGATAATTTGACTGTTTTTTCATGGGGGCGATAAATACCCAAATTATCGTATTGTTCACGTCCCAAACCGATACGTATCGGTATCGGACGATATTTTGATCCATGGTATCAACCGATACATATAGGTCCTCCATAGAGCGATACCAGATACCGATACTGAGTTTGACACCTTGGGCACAAGTAAGTCTTCTACATGATAAAATAAGGCCAGGCAGACTATGTACCCTTTTAGAAGAGAGCAATGGTCAAGTCCAACCACGTTGAACTGGATTTTGAGTTCAACCACATCTGCAGCCCTTCGATATGATAGAATCTTGACTTTTATTTTTTTTATAGGATGAGGTGTAGTTCCTATTTTGAGGCACTGCAGATGTGGTTAAACTGGAAATCTGATTCAACCTGATTGAATTTGACCATTGCCTTCCAGAAGATTCGGGTCCTACCTCTAAAACCATTGCATACTTGGGATGATGACGTGGAAATCAAGTAAATAACTTTTGTATATTCTTAAGCTGCTCTCTTATTATTCGAATGGAATCAGTGTCACTGAAATAATTTTATAAAATTAAAAAATCTTACACAATTAAAGTGCGCGTTATTGTTACACCACATCTAAGCAATCGAAATATTCCAAGTAGCGATTCACCATTAAAAATGTCTCACCAAACAAACAATCACACCAATAAGCGAATTCTAATCATCTTGTGATGGATATTAATATCAACCATTAAACAATACGAATAATGATGGATATTAGAGTGTAGAGATCGGTTGGTTCAAATATTCCAAAAAGTGGCTTTTGGCCTCCCATGAACAGCTTGAGCTATCACTTTAGTGCTTGACTTGCTCAAAATTACGTTTAAACATCGAGGAGAGTTAGCCCTATTTACATCGGTAATTAAATTAGTATAAATCAGATTCATAAAATACATCCTGGATGTTGAAGGTTTAATTAACTGGGTTTTAAAACCCTTCTATACAAGAGAATTTTGAATTTCACAGATTCCACTTTCATAGGTTCATTTGAAAGTATGTCAAAATTTCTTTACAAGGGTTTATTAATGACCATGTGAACCGTGATTGCATGTTCAGTCAGGGCAAGGGCGTAGCCAGAGCCCCATATACCTTCGGATGTAAAAGGCTTCTTATCGAGTCTTCTAATGTGCGTCGCCCCAAATGGTCCTACTGTATAGGGCTGTCAAAAGGTCAAGCACATGATACCGTACCCTGGGTCGGATCGGGTTGGGATGGTTAGACCCAACCCAATGTTTATATAAAAAATCAAGGAAATTAGGAGAATTTTAACTGGTTCAGGTCAGTACATACCCTTGATTGGTTAAGTCGGGTCAGGTCAGCTTGGGGTGCACCATCAGGTCAGGTCGGGCATCTGCAGTTTACCATCGGGAAGCCAAAATTTTGGGTGGACCTGACCCGACATAACACAACCTGTTGACAGTCCTACTACATGCCTCATTAAGATACCAACCCGACCCAATGCGACCCATTCACATGTATCAAAACCACACCAATGAACCAACCATGGGTACCACAGGCATAAAAGTTTATCAGGCATCAGAAGAGCAATTTCCCTGTGGGAATAATGGCTCCGGAGTCCTGACCCACATTTAAATACTAAAATGGTGTTTAAATGGTCCTTCACCATTAACGTACCATTTACTATCATGCCAGGTGGCGCACATCTGCGATCAATAAGATGCAATCCATCATTAGCCATTGAAAACTACGAACAACAATTGGTATTAGATTGCTTAGATCAGACGGTTAAACTCTCTCGTAAAGTGCTTAATCAGAAAGGTTTCCTTTGAATCCACAGGATTCAGGTATTGAGTTCCAATCCACGGGGAGTCAAAAGTAACCGGTTGTACCTCAGTATGTAGCCATTGGACGCTAGAAAGGGAGACTCATTGTCATTGGACTCCTAAATTTAATGCAGTCCCTACTTTTGTGTTTCTATTTCATGTAACCCCCTACCATTAATTAGCCGTGAGTTTATAGACGGAAAGTCTATTTTGCCCTTAATGAAACCAATATTTTAAAAATACCACCATTTTAAAAGGCCTTTCATTCATCTATATTTACAAGTCATGCCATTAAAGTTTATTACCATTCTAAAAGGCCCTTCATTCACTTTTATTTACAAGTCATGCCATTATAATTGGCCACTATTTAAAAAGGAGTACCTTTAAATCCACCCACAAAATCTTTGAGTTAACCCACGCTGAAACACATCGACTGCATTGAATCAAACGATAGAGATTTTTTATCGTCCCAATCTTTCATGAGATTGATCTTTAGATCATGGGTGTACCATCAGACGGCCGATTTTTTATTTCATGTGGTACACACCCCTAAAAGTGACCTTAATATCAATTTTAAGCATGCACGTGATGCTAAGGTCACTTTTCTGAGATGTATGCCACGTGAAATAAAACACTGACCGTCTGATGGTACGATCATTATCTCAAGATCCATCATGTGAAAGATTGGGAGGATAAATGATCTCTATCGTTCGATTCAATTCAATCAACGTGCTTCAGCGTGGGTGAACTTAAAGATTCAGTGGGTGGATTTAAAGGTACTCTTCTAAAAGGCCCTTCATTCACCCATCAGATTCAAGACTCATCTGATAGGTGATTCCCCCATTAAAGCATGCCAACGTTTGGACGAATACTCAACCAATAGAGGATTTGTGGCAAACGATGTAATTATTCTTGAAAAGAAAACCTTCAATCTACATGTTCTACTCAAAATACTCGTCCCTCCAATTTCCTATATGATTCAAGACCCATTTTTAGGAATTCACTACAAAAAATAAGACTAATAGCGGCAATTTTTTTTAATAAAAAAACTGCTACTATTAGTCTTGTCGCTACAAAAAACTGCCGCTAAAAAAACAATAGTGGCAGTTTTTTGTAGCGACAGGACTAATAAAAAAACTGCCGCTAATAGTCTTATTTTTTGTAGTGATTGGATTGCCTAACCGCGTCTGCTTCCATCCACCGAATCTTTGGTTCAGCCACGCTAAAATACATTGATTGCATTGAATAAGATCATGGAGATCGTTTAGGCATACCATTAGACGATTAGTATTTTATTTTGTGGCACACATCTCAGAAAAGTGACCTTAACATCACGTATACGGTTAAAATTAATTTTAAGGTCATTTTTTTGGGTGTGTACCACATGAAATAAAAAATAACCATCTGATGGTGCCACCATGATCTCAAGATCTATCGTGTGAAAGGTTGGGACGATAAACAATACCCATTGTCCAATTCAATGCAATCAACCGTCTGATGGTGCCACCATGATCTCAAGATCCATCGTGTGAATGGTTGGGGCGATAAACGACCTCCATCGTTCAATTCAATATAGTCAACAGTCTGATGGTGCCACCATGATCTCAAGATACATCGTGTGAAAGGTTGGGACGATAAATGATCTCCATCGTTTGATTCAATGCAGTCAATCGTCTAATGGTGCCACCGTGATCTCAAGATCCATCGTGTGAAAGGTTGGGACGATAAACAATCTCCATCGTCCGATTCAATGCAGTCAATGTTTTTCAGCATGGGTGAACTCAAATATTTGTTGGGTGGATTTAAAACTAATCTTTTTTGTAAGTGGAGAGGTGGATTTAAAATTACTCTTACCATATGTAGAGGGTAGCAATTTAGTAATTTAATTTTAAAAAGGATAAATATGGTATTTAGGCTATTCTTTAACGGCTGATTAATCATTTTGGTGTTTTATGAACACCAAAATGCTAACTCATGGGGTTTAAAGCAAATAGCTATAACTCGGGGGGTTATTTGTAATATCAACATAATTCAGGGGTATTTGCAAAAAATCCTAAATTTAATTACAATGGCACTTGTTAAATATGCTACAACATAGAGCACACATTTCACAAATGAATATGGTCATAAGAGTACATCAAATATGGTTTTCGCACAATACTTTAGGATGAGTGTCAGGATTCAGAATCTGAGAGTCTTATAATAGAAACATGATCTCAAGATATATTATGTCAAAGTTTGGGATAAAATTTGACATACATCGTTTGAGTCAAAGTATTCAATGATTTACACAGGTACTACCAGAGTTGAGAAGAAGCTTGGTAGGGAAGTCAAACGGATCAGAGTGGGTTGAGCCAAAATATTGGCTGCTCAATGGGAAAATTGCATATGCTTGACCCAACCCAATGGTGCACCCGATCCAATCGGAGTAAATGGTGCACTCGACACGACTCGACCTGATGCCAGACCTAAAAACCCGACCTGGCCCCAAAAAACCTCCTATGTTTCATATTTATTCTAAAAAAAATAATATCAACTAAGGTCACAGACTCACAGTTGGATGTCTCATGCCCGACCCGAGTTTGAATCTAACCTGAAATTTTTTTGGGTTGAGTCCTGTATCGAGTTGGCCCGATCTATTGACAGCCCACAATACCCAAAACTTCTCTAGTTCTCACTGTAAAAAAACTGGGCAATGGTCAGGTCCTACCAGGTTGACCCGTATGTGGAGTCCAAACCACATCTGTAGCCCTTGGATATGGGGGAATCGTGACTTTCATAATTTTCAGTATTTAGTTTTTATACGATGAGGTGCATTTAAGATTCTCCTATTTTCAAGGGCTGGAGAAGTGGTTAGACTTAGAAATCCGGTTCAGCCTGGTTGGACCTGAAATCCGGTCCGATCAGATCACTTTGTATTTTCCAATTCCGTTAGAAAGTAATGTTAGGGTTATGGTCGAATTCAAAGCAGTGACCTTAGAGTTAGGTTAGGAGTATAAAACAGTGATGTTAGAGTTAGGTTAGGAGCATAATTAGTTGTTTCTTTACTAGAGTAGAGCATGGCCGATTGGACAGAACTTCCAAGAGAATTGCTAGAATCTATTCTGAAGCGTCCAACCTTTATCGGGGGATCCGGTTTCATCCCGTGACATTGTAAGCATAGGCATTACAGGAGAGACAGGACATGTAGCATTTTGTAAATCAGCAAGTGACAAGTGGACTTTGCTTCAAGGCGACTGGTCTCTCGATGACATTATATATTATCAGGACAAGTTCTACGGCATTACCCACTGGTGTGAACTTGTAGTTTTCGATCTCGGCCCTCCTTCAGTGGTGACTAAGCATGTGTTAACCTACCCTACCTTTTACAGCATACTACATTTCAAGAAGTATTTAGTGACATACTGACCATTATCAAGAAGTATCCGCGAGTTTTGGCATTTATCAGCTCCCTGCATGACAATCGACACATTGTTAAATTTTACGAAGTTCGATGACATGGTCAAGATTTGGCTTAGAGACTGATGGGATATCTTGGGATTCTCAATGAAAGTTTTCGAGTGGACTCCCTCGTCCCTGTGGATAACCTTCGCAAACCTCGGATTATTTTGCTATGATGAACAAATTATATCCTCTATCGCTACAATTGTTGGTGACATACTGACCATTGATAGCGAAACCAAAAGTATCATCAGGTTAGCGAAGCACGAATTTGTGCCCTTATTAATTTAGAAAAGAAGTGCCCAAGCCGTATCTAGGTCTCAGCTGAAGGGCATGGCCACTGCAGGATGTAGATTATGGCCCCATGCCCTGTTACTGCAAGTGTTGCCGTCATCAGGTACATTCAGAAGAGCATTACATGGATAACCTTGAAGATGATAATACGGGGGAAGAAACCAATGCAGACTAAGGAGTGGGGTATGAAACCTCCAACAATAGCGGTTGCAATGAAGGATACTTCTTATGGATCCCCTGATACGACTGATCAAACCATGCATCAGTCTAAAGGAACCCCTCATCCATGCAAGAATCTTAGGGCCCAAAGATCAGGAGATGGGTTGATGGGGAACGCCAAGTTTGAGAAAATAGCACAATAGCGTTACGTACAGCCTTGTGTATGTGAAAATTCGATGGGTGTATTGCGAAAATTCCAATGACACGATGTACATCCGACAGCGCTATACAATTCGGTATTGTTGTGAAAATTCAACGACCTGACACAAAATTTCTATTTTTATGCTGAAATTTATCTTTTTAGTGTTTTATTAGTATTATGATTCTTTTGTTTTCGGATTTAATTATTGGTGGCCTATATATAATAGAGACTTGTAAACACTTTTTTATTTAGTTGATTGATTATTGAATGAGAGCTTTTGCTTTATGAAGAGAGAGTCTTCTTCCCCTTGATGGGTTTGGTGTGAGACCAAGGGAGTGATTCTCATCTATTATCTTATTTATCTTTGTCATCAATTTGCTTTGATCTATTATATTTGCTATCTCTCGATCTATGTTTGCTTCCCTAAACCTTAGCCTAATTGTTTCCTTTTGATTCCAAAACCCTAAACCTTTGAAACCCTAAATCAAACAAAGCCAACACCCTTTTCCAAACCATAAACCTGTTAAAAAACCAAAACCTATTACAAACCCATAATCTAATTCCGTAACCCTGGTTCGAGCCGTGAATCTACATCGGATCGAAGACGAACGCCCAAGCCTGAAAAAACTAGAATCTTATCTCTAGGCTCGATCCCGCCTCAAATCTAACGGGACTTGCACATCGGATTGGACACCCTATTCGGAGCTCGCGTGATTTACCAACCGAAATTCTACGAACCCGAAGGTATCGTAATAGTTTTGAGATTAATCTTGAATTAATTTTATTTAATTTCTATAAATCGCATCAAAATCATATTCACGCATTTTAGGGTTTCCCATCCCGCGTCAGTTTTGGTATCAGAGCCTAGAATTTCTAGGTTAGGGCATTTTTGCTTGTCAGTTTAATTTATTGCATTTTAAATTTCAGTGCATTTTATGTTCAAGTGTGCACGTCTAGTGTTTGTTAAAATTCCTCAACTGTTGTGTGGTCCATAAAATTGTGTCTAAGTTGTGTTTGTATCAAACATCATGTATGAGTCACTTACACAACACCATGAATTCCTTACCCGTCATGAAAGGGTGTTAGCCGAACGAGGGGACCACTACACTCCAAATTCTTGGCAAAGTTTCAAAAGTCGTGATGAGATTAGAGTTCGGGAATATCCTCATCATCATGAACCTGAGTACAACCCTGCCGAGAAGTTTCTAAAATCTATTTGGAATGAGGTCCCAGATTTTGAGGGTACAACGAACCCAAAACCCTTCGTGGAGTAGTTGTCTAGTGTAGAAGAGTATTTTGATTGGTATGACGTACCGAATGAGTACAAAATTAAGCTAGCGAAAACAAAGTTGGAGGGAAATGCCAAATTTTTTTGGACTCTCTTAGAACGTCGTACCGAGTCTCTTCGGAAAAAATTCATCTCCACATGGGAGGATATGAAAGTGAAACTTATCGAACAATATGTTCCTTTCACACACCGTCACCTTTTACGGAGTTTGAGAACCAAGACAAATAAGTGCCCTGATTGTCTTAAGTGTCAAGGGTTCAGACACTTTGCATACCAATGCCCCACAAAATTTCTCACTCCCAATTTATTGACGAAAAGAGTGAGTCCTAAGGAGCCTGAGAATAGGGAAGTGGAAGAAGTGTACGACTCTCGTACCGTGATGAGTGAAGAGGAGATGGAATAAGCTGACGAAAGTCCCGTTTGTGTTAAAGAGACTTTTATCTCCCTTATGGATAGTGATGTTGGGTCGAGTATACGTGAGTCTATCGAACTGGGTACGCAAGAACCATTAGTGTCAATTGAATCGAGTACTCCAGAGTCTTTGATTTTGGTCGAACCGAGTACGCACGAGTTACTAGAGCCGAGTGCACCTGAGCCATTAGTGTCACTTGATTCAATCACACATGAATCGGTTATATGTGAGTCGTTAGCGTCACATACATATAAGAGTATCGAGTTCATAGACACGCATGCACATCATAATCTCAAGTTGCATACCACTATACATATCGAGTCTTATTGTAAGTCAACTTTCAAGTCTCATTCGACATTGCATGCCGAAATTAAACATAAGATTAATTCAAGCAACAATCAATACAAATTATTTGCTGATACTCACAGAAGATTAATTGAGAGAAGATTAGATGATCTTGTGGCATTCACCTGCGGCAGAGAGTTTCTTATTTATGAGATGAAAATGGTTAATATGTTGACTACCGAGAGTGCATGGGCCAGTCATGAAAGCGTTCGCCGCTGGAGTTCCCGTATTCCCGATCGATATCGCGATCACACTTCATCAGGAATGAATTCCTTCGGGTCCGGGAGAGTTGATGAGAAGCTTCAAAAATATTTGGTACAGTGGGTTAGCGAGCCGGGCTATTTGGTTCGTCGAGGAGAAGTTTACACTGTGCGTCACGCTTCAATCAACCGAGATCATGAGCATGTGCCGCCCAGCGCCGAGATTGTTTGGGCTAGTTGCAAGGAGTTCCACCGTGCGAGTTCCGATACACTTGTTCAGTTCCACGTGCGTGTTTCATCGGTGATGAAACATTTTGAGTGGAGGAAAATGACGGGGAACGCCAAGTTTGGGAAAAGCGACGATGGCGTTACGTACAGCAATACCTGTGAAAATTCGATGCATCTTTGAAAATTTCAGCAAGACGCCATAGCTGTGAAAATTTCAACAACCTGCCATTATAGCAGCCGTGAAAATTTCAAGCACAAAATTTCTATTTTTATGCTGATATTTGTCTTTTTAGTGTTTTATTAGTATTAGAATTCTTTTATTTTCGAATTTAATTATTGGTGGCCGATATATAGAGGTTTGTAAACACTTTTTTATTTAGTTGATTGATTATTGAATGAGAGCTTTTGCTTTATGAAGAGAGCCTTCTTCTCTGTGATGGGTTTGGTGTGAGACCAAGGGAGTGATTCTCATCTATTATCTTATTTATCTTTGTCATCAATTTACTTTGATTTATTATATTTGCTATCTCTCGATCTATGTTTACTTCCCTAAACCTTAGCCTAATTGTTTCCTTTTGATCCCAAAACCCTAAACCTTTGAAACCCTAAATCCAACAAAGCCAACACCCTTTTCCAAACCATAAACCGATCCGAAAACCATAAATCTGTTACAAAACCAAAACCTATTACAAACCTATAATCTAATTCCGCAACCCTAGTTCGAGCCGTGAATTTACATTGGATCGAAGATGAACGCCCAAGCCTCTAAAAGCTAGAATCATATCTCTAGGCCCGATCCCGCCTCAAATCTAACGGGACTTGCGCATCGGATTGGACACCCTATTGGGATCTTGCGTGATTTACCAACCGAAATTCTACGAACCCGAAGGTATCGTGATAACTTTGAGATTAATTTTGAATTAATTTTATTTAATTTCGACAAATCGCATCAAAATCATATTCACGCATTTTAGGGTTTCCTGTCCCGCGTCATGGGTCAAGAGGCAGCCGATGGCGGGCCAAATTCTCACAGTGACTCAAATCCTAAAGGTACAGGGAGTGGTACCATGCAAGAATCTCCGAGCACCAAAGATACTGTGGCGGGTCAAAATGGTACAGAAGCAGTTCAGTCAATTTTGCAAAGCGATGTCAATGCCCCGGATCCTACAATCTTGGTGGTAATTCCTAACCCCATTGGAAATTTGAATTTTCATCTTTAAAACTTCCCGTTACTTCCACTGCAAATCATTCTCCCATCAACCAAGTCAACACTATGGTTGAGATTTCCACTACCCCATCTTCAACTCCTCCTTTTCCTCCTGGCTTGACGAAAATCTCCAATCCTCTGGATGCGGCCACAACTGTAAAAACTAAGCCAGAGGGTAACTGTTGGTATTAGGTTAGGAAATGTGGCGAGTGGATCGGTTTCCAGTGAAACCCATCGGTTCAATGGGCCAAGCCAATCGGAGCCAATAGACTACAGGAATATTTCGGCTCCAATCCATGGGTGATTTTTAGGTTTGCCCGTGCAGCAAAATTGTTTCGCAAGAAACTAACATGAACAAAAATCTCAGTGATTTTGAGAATTGACTTTCTTAGCTTGTAACTAGATTCGGATAGTGAAAGGAACCACTCAGAATTTGAAGTTGAAAGAGTGTAAGATGAAAATGTAAATGAAACCAATTCACTCTGGTTAAGAACAAGAAAAGAATAAATAAAGAAACTGGGATATCTTGGGGGAACCAATAGGAACTTGCACCCCGATACTTGGAGGAGAATAATGATAACCAGTCTATTCCTAAATGGCTAAATGCTTAGTTCTATAATCTGGAATGTTAGCGGTATTTTCAA
Organism: Chloranthus sessilifolius; assembly: GCA_021018995.1. Lineage (NCBI taxonomy): Eukaryota > Viridiplantae > Streptophyta > Magnoliopsida > Chloranthales > Chloranthaceae > Chloranthus > Chloranthus sessilifolius. The sequence continues at coordinate 146,909,514 of CM037587.1, forward strand.
CAACCTCACTACGAGACTCAAAGACCTCATTTCTAAATTGTAGTCAACCTTCGTTTCGATTCTTGAACTTATGTCTTGATCCTCCAGCAGATTTGTTAAAATAAAAAACAAATTCAAACCCTTTATAGCCTCCAACAATTCCACGGATGAATCCTTTGGATCCACCTGGTTTTTCTGGTTCGGATGTGCTGATGATGTTAAAATTGTTAAGTATGGTCTACAGTACCCCTTCATTGAAGCCCTGGTTAAAAAAATCCCAATCAAGTTGGCTATCACTCATGGTGATTGCTCGTTTAGAGGGCAGATGTCATTGTGGAATAATGTCTCTGATTGGTTGAATCCTAATGATGTTGGTATTGTTTTCGGGATTTTTAATGCCAAAACATGGGGGTGATAGTCCCAATGTGGCCTCCATGGAAGACTTTCGTTCTTTCATTGGGACAAATTCTCTTATCGATGTGGGGTTGATTGGGCACAAGTTTACCTGGAATAACGATCAGCGAGGCAATCACAGAATTTGGGCTCGCCTTGATAGATGTCTTTTAACCCACTAGTGGATAAATTCATATTGTCCCCCTACTTTTTCCAATGTGTCCCGCTTGTCATCGTACCATTTGCCCTCTTGTCCTCTCCATTGCTTCATCCTCTCCTCTCCCTCGCCCATTTAGATTCCTCAAATTCTGGATTGATAGACCCGACTTCTTAGACTTTGTCTAGGATAGCTAGAAAAAAAGAGCCTTGGGCTCCCCGATTTTTAGGGTTTTCGTCAAATTAAAAATGCTGAAACCGTGCTTCGAAAAGGGAATGTGGAAATAGTTCAAAATCTTCAAAATTTGATTAGGAAAGCTGAAGATGAGGTTATGTAGCTTGAAAGAAATATGATCTCCAATGGGTGATCTCCTAGTCTGCAAGTAGAAATTAAAAAAACTTATCATAACCTATTGAAGGATGAAGAATCTCTTTGGAACATAAATCTGAATTCGATGGCTAAACTTACATTTAGATGGGTGTAAAGTTGCACTCTTTACAAATTACAGAATGCAATCAAAACCTTAAAAATATCAATGAGAAATAAATCAACAAGAATAAAAACTTATCATCCGTTTAGGAAAAAAACTCAGCACTTTTACATCCCACATTTCCAATTTATGTTTTCTATTTAGTGCACCAATCAATTTTGTACTCAGCTGCCCCGTCTATAAACCTATAGCACTCATCTGAGAGTATCATCATCACTATTTCAATGAGAACAAAAAATTTCAATAACGGGGTATCTGGCCTCTTAGAGAACCCGACTAAGTCCCTAGGTATGTGCAACACCTGCACATCACAAGTGCCAATTAGTAGTAGGGATAAATCCCCACGAGTGGCCAACAAGAAGTGGGATTCGAGACAATTATTATGCTTCGGAAGTTTCTCTTTTCTAACATGTACCTATATGAGAACAAACAACAAACACATTTCATACATGATGCACAAACACAAAGGCTCCATTTGATCACCAGCATTCTTTATAAAAAACACCATAAATCAAATATGTACCAAAACCAATGAACATTATTTTAGGCTTTTTGCAATTGTGCATGAAAATGGTCCCAGCTAGAGGTAAGGACACTAAAATATAGTTTCCTATGAGAAGCCAAATTCACAGAACCATGGAGAACTCTTCTTGGCTGATAGGTGGTGGAGGGGAGACCCTTATGCTCCAACACCCATGGTGTTCCTCTATACCCTTTAATGGCAGTATGCCTGAGGATCAACAATGACTGCACCATTGTTGAATGCCCTCCAATAACTTCTGCAATGTTGCGGAAAGTTATTATAGTGGTTGGGTCCAACTCTAGCCAACTAATTACTAATTCTGGGCTCTGGGCCCATGGTCAAGATTGGATCATTTGGAAGCCTAGTTCCAACGGTAGTTTCTCTTCCAAATTTTCTTGGGAGGTTATTAGGATTCATCACCCTATAAGTCCTAACTGGCAGTGGGGTCGTGGGACACTATGAATGAAAATATTCTCTTAGAAAGTTTTGAATAAAGCAGTTTCTATGGATTCATTGATCAAATCTAGAAAGCTGCCGTTGCCTTCCAGATGCAACCTTTAATTTGCAAATCCAATGAGGACAATATCACCCACCTATTCTTACTATGCAGGATCATGGTGAATGTCTCGTTTTTTTTTTTGGAATTGAGTTTGATGAGCTTCGAATTGGAACCTTCATCTTTATAAACCATCAGATTCATAACTGATATAAGTTCACTAGGCATAACCAACGCAGTATGGTTAGATTGATCTCTTGTTGTGTTCGGAACACATGAAATAAAGTAAGATTTGAAAGGCGAATTGCCACGTCCCATGGCATCATCGAATTGGTTAAAATTGGCTGGTTGAACTTCATTCTTGTTCCTCTCTCCTACTAGGTGTCACGACTCAGAATCATAGCCAATCCAAAAGGCCTAGAATTCCGTGTTATAACACCGCACACTTGTTTAGGCGATAAGCAGACATATACATCTTACGAGATCTTACATAAAAGGGGGCTTTTAAAAATTGTGAATCAAATTTTCTTCTCATATTAAAAATTCTCTTTAGTAAGCTTACATTGAATTTTAAGTTCATTATACTAAATGATCAGAAATAAAAGTACGATCAACTACTGGAAAGTCATTCTAAATATTTAATACATACCTGACATCGTCTAATTGGTCATCCACGTCGTCACTCTCATAAACTGTATCATCTACTGGCGCACCAAAGTTCATCGAGGTCGTGTATTTCATATTTTCACTTACAGCTATTAGTTCTTGGGTTGGATGAGTTTACTTAGTCACGTAAACTCAGTGGGTTGTACAACCGATCTACCACAATCTACCCAAGTGATCGTGGATGCAACCTCATGAGTGAAAGCGGATCCTTTAAATTTTCATATAAGCAACATAATAAAAGTTTTCATAAATATTACATAATTATAAAGCTAAAGAACGTAACAATTTCAGTGCATATGATGTTTCTAATGTTTATCACTTTTCTTACTTGCTTGTCAACTTAACTTACGTGACATATTTTAATTCTTATTGTAGCTTCATACACATACACAACGTACTTCGCATCATACTTATTTTACGTAAATGACCCGTGTCAGAGCCGTTGCTCAAGCCTACCACGCGAGGTCCACGTCTAGATAACCACCTAACCTTCATATCATATCGTAAACCATCATCCAGCCCGATGAGATTACGCGCATAAAAATCAGTGTCCCTTACGCCGAGATACTGTCGTATTATATTGTCCTTAAGACCCGTCTTGGTTGCATACGTTGTACCCTTTCAGTGACATATAAGGTATAACACTTGTAAAACTTAATTCATATTCAGCTGTCCTTCACAACTTATCTTAATATATCTGTATCTTATCGTATTTTACACTTTCGTATCATTTGAATATAACTTAAGTTATAGTGAGCCACAGTGCGATAAATTTTACTAAATCACGCTTTCCAAGAAATTATTTGTAGTAACGTGTATGTACTTCGTGTGGTAGCACATGCTCCATAGAGGTGTTGCATTCTTTAAATGGCCTTTAAAGAAGCTAAAGCATTGCATCCCTGATAGAAAAAGGAAAATATGTAAAAAGAAAAATTATAAAGGAAAAAAAAGAAAAATTATAAAGGAAAAATAAAAATTAGTCATATGCAGTTTTTATACTTGATAGTAAAAGGAAAATATGTAAAAAGAAAAATTATAACGTAATCGCCGAATATTGAAACAAATGGGCTATAAAGAAACTGAAGCATTGCATCCTTGATAGAAAATGGAAAATATGTAAAACGAAAAATTATAAAGGAAAAATTAAAAAAAAGCCATAAGCAGTTTATATACCTGATAGAAAAAGGAAAATATGAAAAGAAAAATTACAAAGTAATCGCCGAATATTGAAACAAATGGCCTTTAAAGAAACTGAAGCATTGCATCCCTGATAGAAAAAGGAAAATATGTAAAAAGAAAAATTATAAAGGAAAAATAAAAAATAGCCATATGCAGTTTATATACCTGATAGAAAAAAGAAAATAAGTAAAAAGAAAAATGATAAAGTAATAACCGAATATTGAAACAAATGGCATTTAAAGAAACTGAAGCATTGCATCCCTGCAATAATGGCAGCTAGCAAGGTGTTGAAATCTTATCAGAACGAAAGCCGAAGTCTTATCAGAACGGTGTAGTTAAACTTGTCGTCACCAAGTCGGGAGATCTTGATCGAGTGAGAATGAGTAAATCTTGAAGGTCGGCCGCCATTTCGATTTAGAAGAAGAAGAGCACATTCTACTAGATAGAGCCCTCTGACATATCCGACGTGGCAGTAGGGACCTACACGATCTCTGTTTTGCCGAAGCACCTGTGAAGTCCGGTTGGCAGGACGGTCGGGTGAGCCATGAGCGCCGACCAGGCAAAAAGTATCTGACGCAACTTTTAAGTTGGGTCCACTCAAAGATCAAGTGGGTCGAAAGTTGGATCAGGTCTACCCAACCTAAACTTATATATATATATATATATATATATATATATATATATATATATATAGGGAAATTTGCACTTTCGGCCCTATATGTTTGCGTATTTGCAGAAACGGCCCTATAGTTTCAACCGTTGCATTAATGACCAGCTCCACTCCTAGCCGCCTCCGCCTACTCCACGTCAGCAGCGACTTATTTTAAATAAAATAAAAAAAAAATTCCACCGCCTTTTAACATTAGTATAAAAGCAACTTTTACTTTCATTAGTTACTGTTACTTTTAAGTTTAACTTTTCTGAAAAAAACAAGAGAGCGGCGACTTAGCGGCGACAAAGCGGTAAAAGGTCACAAAGCTCACATAACAATTCCAGGTAATTTATTTTTTTTACATTTCAACACATTTAGTCATCCCCAATGTTTCCCACCTAATCCGATAACTTACCGATAATCTAAATTATCGGTCGATAATCTAAGTTATCGATCGATAATTTAAATTATCTTCGATAACTTAGATTATCGACAAATAATTAAATTATCGATCGATAACAGATTATCGAATAATTTAGATTATCGACCGATATCTTAGATTATCGGTAAGATATCGATGAGTTAGGGATTAGTAGTTTTCAAAATCACTTCTTTTGTTTATTAATTGCTTTTTATTTATATTGCGCTTCCTACTAAGTGATTGAAAATGACCATGACTTTAAAGCCCATCGGAAAATGTTACGGAGTTGGTGTTAGGAAATTTTACATGCAATGTAAGAAGAGAAAGAAAATTTTAGATGATTAGGTATTGGGTCATCTATTTAGGATGAATGAGAAATTAGGTTTAGTTGGAGACTTGGTTGACGCTATTTTAAGTTTTGGGTAGAAGAGAATATTTTCAAGGTCAAGAACACCAATGTACTCTGCAACCGATCGATATAGCCTTGATTTTAGGCCTCAACATCTTGTGAACACAGTGCGAGAAGGTTTCTTAGTAAAGAAAACAACTATTCGATACAAATTCTTTGGAAGCCGTGAAAAGATCTCGTATTGAAGAAATTATTGTGATCTTGATTTATCCAATGATGAGTTTTGAAGCTGTCATTATTATTTTTTCGTATGTTCTTTTTACTTAGGACACATACCGGAAGTAGATACAGATATAGACTTAGTAGATAACATTGAAGAGTTCAACAAGTTCGTGGGGCACGATAGTTTACAATAATTTATTAGATAGTATATCAAAAGTGGCGGGGAGGAAATGGCGAGAAGGTCGGAAAAGGGGACATACAATATCTATGGATGCACTATCGCCTTCTGATTTGGGCGTTTGAGCACTTTCAAGGTGATGCATACGCTCTATTGGCTTAAAGAACCATTTCCAAGGCTAATGAAATGGGAAGGCCGAAATTCGCCGTAACCCTAATTTATATAGAGAAAAATTTCTTAAGTCTAAAGTGATTATAGAGCTTGAAGTTGAGGAGCACGAATTACAGTATAAATGGCTTCGATACTTTTTGTTTCGAAGGGAAATTGAAAAGAAGAAGGAAGACACCGAACGAAGAGAAGAAGAGCCTAACTCAAGAAGAAAATGTAGATGAATATGATGATATCCCAAGTCATCCAACACGAGGAAGAAAGAGCCGAAGAGCCGATTAGCGAGATAGCGACAATGAGGATGGCGAAGATTATAGCGACGATAACGATGATTTTGAAGTGGTGTATCGTCAACCAAAGGGCAAACAAGAAATTAGGCCGAGCCAACAAGAGAAGCGACCCGGTTAGGCAACCGCACCTAACCAAAGAAGTGACGGAACTAAGAGAAGAATGCAAGACTCTCCGCATGGAAGTAAAAGAAATGAAAAAAGAATTCCGGCGTGCGTTTATACTTCTTTGAAAGGGCAAACACTCACAATTGAACAACTAAGCGAGATAAGAAGGCCTTACAAGAAGAAAATAAAGCCATACGGAAGGATCTTGATGCGGTCATCTCTCATTTAAGAAAGGTATCAAACCAAGACTTTCAATTTTAGAACAAAATCATTTCTTTACAACAATGCAAAATTAGTACATACATTAGGACGATATACATTATCGTAGATAATTTAAATAGTCGATCGATAATGTACATTACCGGACGTTATGTTACATTATTGGTCGATCATTTAAATTATCGACCGATAATTTACATTATCGACCGATAATTTAAATTATCGACCGATAATTTAAATTATCGGTCGATAATGTAAATTATCGGTCGATAATGTAAATTATCGATCGACAATGTATATTATCGATCGATTACTTAAATTATCGGTCGATAATGCAGTTTTTTTTATTTTTTATTTTTTGTAATGTATATTTTTTTGCAATTATGCAGGATAATATTTTAACCTCGGTGCTCTTTGACACCTTCGTTCCTTCACCCACTTACCCTCAATCAAAATCAACTGTCCCTCAACCCACCACTCATCAACAAAGCCATCGATATCGCCCCAAAACCCCTGCTCCTCAACAAAGCCATCATTCCGATTGCCCCAAAACCAAGCGGTCCTCAACGGAAGCCATCGGTCAAGTGCCCCAAAAGCCTCTGCTCATCCACCTACACACCAATCAACAGCCCCAAAACTCGCCGCTCCTCACCTTACAAATAAACTTTCTGCCATTAAACCCGCTGCCCCAAAACCTACTGCTCCTCAGCCTACTAAACAACCCTTGGTTGATACGGGTGATGATGCTGCTCCCCTTATGCAGCCTTCTCGTGAGTCACAGCCGGCATCACTAAACACAATTATAGTGAAACTATCATCTTCCAAAACTGAAGCCGAAGGTTATGCCTTGCGTGCTCGTAAGAAGAGAAAGTCCCCAAACCGAAAAGCATTAATAAAAAGCGAAGATTGGTTGTAGAGGAGGAGGAGGAGGATGAGGCAATATCAGTGGAGCAAAAGTATATGCTCAGTTTTTGGAATCGGGCGGAGGACGAGGACAATGTGATCGTCAATACTATCAGCGGTGTTGTGATCACAGTTGCGCTTTTGAAGGTTCTCAAAGGGCGCCGTGGCTTGATAATGAAGTCATCGGCATACTTGAGAGTCCTTGAAGTTATAAATGATTCAATGTTTACGGCCAATGCCGACAAAGTTGGTTAAGCAAATGCCTTACAGTAAGGTTTCCAATATTTAGTGGAAGCTCGTTTGTTTCTTTTTTTTGTCTTTCCAATCACGACTCTTGATTAACTTCTCTTTTCGCCAATCGGACCTTGTTTATGGCGGGGCGAAAAAATTTGAAAATATATATCGATAATGAAGGTATTCTTTGCGCTCGGCTGACCTCGATAGGTGGCGAGGCCTATTGTGACGAATGGAATGTTCGTAACAATTCAAAGCCGATGGAACCACTATTGACAAATAATATCCATGAATTCACGCGATCGATCGTGAGCAATGCGTTTTGAATACTAAACTTCGCTTTATTTAACGTTAACGGCTTTTAAATAAAATTTATTATTTAAAATTTCGCTTGGTTTATGTGTAGATTTATCTTCCGATGCATAGCCAAAAACATAGCCATTGGGCATTGGCTATAATTTCATTAGTTGATCGAGAAATTAAGCTAATTGATCCAATGAATAGAGTGCTCAAAAAGGTTTGAAGCGCATAAAGAATGTCTATTGAATCACTTTCCGCCTTCTTTACACTATCGGTTTGAAGTCGACTTTCGATCAACGATGGAAGGTATATCGGCGTTCAACGTCGTTCTCCGATCCAAAAGAACGGTTGGGATTGCGGTGTATACATTTTGAAGTATATAGAATACTTCTCCCAAAAGCGGCCTATTGATTTGACGATAAACATATGCAACAATTTAGAGCGAAATCGGACATCGAATGGCGTTTGGGAAGAAAATTTAATATCTGTAATAAATTTTAGTGTTTTGTAAAGATATTTTTGATGAAATTGTAAATTATTTAATTTTATTAATTTTATTAACTTGTATAATTTTCATTATCGTTGTTATTAATTATTTATCTTATTTGTATCACCTTGCATGATGTATCAATGGGCTTCCTCTCTTGAAGCAATTCCAATAGGCGGATGACTTATATCATCGGTAGATAATTTAAATCATCGTCCAGATATCTTAAATTATCGGTAGATATTTTAAATAATCGGACGATAGCTTAAATTATTGGCCGATGATTTAAATTATCGGCCGATATCTTAAATCATCGGCGATGATTTAAACTATCGACGATATCTTAAATCATCAGGCGATGATTTAAATTATCTAGATAATTTAAAACATCGGACGATATTTTAAACCATCGGTAGATAATTTAAATGATCGCGATGATTTAAGATATCGGTAGATAATTTAAAACATCGGACGATATTTTAAACCATCGTAGATAATTTAAATGATCGCGATGATTTAAGATATCGATCGATAATTTAAATCATCGAGATGATTTAAGATATACCTTCAATTGTGAAGTCGATATCTTTGGTTTGGCTTTATGCCAATCACTAGTAAATTAGGGAATTTGGAAACTTTCAAATCTGTTTGAATGAATGAATGATTTATTAAAGCACAACAATATATTTTAGTCACAATTCCAAAAAATATATTAAAAGACATTGTAGATGTTGATCGCTCTTTTATTGAGGTTTAATCTGTTTATATTGAAGGAAAGAAAAAGAGAAAAAAAAAAATACTCTTCTATAATGAAATCATTGGAAGCTCGATTGCTACTAGGTCTAATCTAATCTAAATCTGTTTTCAATCTCAACCTTTGATGTAATATAAGTTAATTTCAAATATTAACAAATTTACACGAGCGACGATTATGACCGTACTTGTTACAATTTTTACATTGTAGTGGTCGAACTTCCCCTTTAGATCTTGTTCTCCTTTTCTTCGGACGGCCGGCTTGACGTATTTTGTGGGGAGGCAAAACTTGAATGTCTTTTATTTGCGAAGTCCATTGGCGCTTGTCAACGGTCGGGACAAAGTGTTCTTTATAAGTTTCCCTAAATAAGTCACTGGTAAACCAGTGTTCACAAAATTGGGGGATCTCTCTTTCTCTGTTTCGGCGCGATAATGCGGCAATCGCATGTGAACATGGTAATCCAAGAATAGCCCAACGTCTGCATGTACATGTTCGCGATTCTAGATCGACACTGTGAGTGTAATCACCACGTTTAACTTGAAATATATCCGACCATATGGTATAGCGTTTTTTGGCCCATCACGAATTTCTTTTTATGTGTTTTTACGCCATCGGTGTTAACACATGTGTCATTTATTTCCTTCCTCGACGGCGAAGATAAAATTGGCTACTTTTATGCGAATAGTTTCTAACATGCTCACAATCGGTTCCTCCCTGGCTATTTTCAACACACTATTTATGCTTTCAGCTATATTAGTTGTCAACATATCATAACGCCTCCCTTGGAAATAAGCGCGTGCCCAGAAATGATCACCAATTTCTTTAATCCATTTTGTACATTCCGGCGGGGCGTCGTCTTCTATTTTTTCGCATAATTCTTTTAAATTTTGCTTACGAAAATGCCGCAGACAACCAAAAGCGGTCTAGAGATTGTATCCTTATATTTATCAAAGCAGTTTAGAGCCGGTGATGCATCTGATGGTATGTGAAAGGCATTAGGAAAAACTTTTCTCTGCTTCCATCAAACCTTTCTGTACATCGATATCAAAACAAAGCATTTTCAAATTCACCGATTACCGTCTCCCTAATAGATCAAGAAACCATGTCCAATGGTCTTCATTTTCTTCGGTACAACTTGGACGCTATAGGAAATAAATGTCTATTCCGTCTATCCCGTAGCTATTAACAACACTCCTTATATATCGTCGCATAAATCGTTCCATCTACTAATTATTCTTCGTAAAGTATTGCGAAAGCTTGAATACAAGGTCCGAATGCCACGAAGAATCTACGAAATGCATTATCGAGGGCTCGAGACACAATTAGGTGCGTATGCGGATCGACCATTTGTAATTGACAACATATGGCGGTAACATCTTAAATTGCTCCTTCCAACTACCTCGGATGTCATTCAATGCCATTTCTTTTCCTCTCCATGCTTTCCAGTAACCTACTGTTATACCGTATTTTTTTTCAATATCAAAAATTATTGAAGCAGGAGTCTCGTCAAAACCCTTTAATAGTTTATCTCTAACGAATGAAGCTATCCACGATGTCGTACATTGGCGATGTCCGCTTCCAAAAGCTGGCATTCCGCACGTGTGTTCCGGGTGGAAAGTTTTCCGACAAACGTGTCTACGCCTACTAATTTCGATGCATGTATTCGCCAAGCACATCCTACTTCAACACACCTCGCAGTTACTCGAAGAGGACTGGTTTTTATTGGTTTAATCTGAAAATTATTTGTCATCGCAAATTCTTTAAGAACTTTTTGAAATGATTTCTTATTTCTAAACGCCTGACCAATGGTAATCGTTCCCCTTCATACATTCCTCATCGTCTGAATCCATGTACTCCCCTTCCGAGTCATTAAGCTGATAGTCTTCGTCCACCAGAGGTTGATCAATTCCCCTATTAGTATAAACACGCGAAGTGGGAGACGGCGGGGCTTCATTATTTTCAGGATCACTATCACCGTCATCGACTGGATGGTTATTACGTGATTGGGATTGGACCCATCGATGTCGCTTGGTTGATGTGCAGTTGTCTGGATTGATGTTAGCCGATGCGGCAATGTTTGATGTATGAGAGCCTGTTCTGTTGAAGGCTTGATTATCGTTGGCTCCGAAGCTAATTGTTCGGAAGGCAATTGATATGGACTAAGGCCGACTAAAGCGTTTCCCAGTTTACCGAATCGAAGTTGAACTGAGATGTATCATGCATCGGATTCATTTGATGAGAATATCCTTGATCTTCATCGCCTTCACTCATCGGAATGTCTGAATAGGGTTGCTCTGGAAGTTTACTATAGGGGCGAAATCCTATATTTATATTTCTATCATCGTCGGCTATTATCGGTGCAACAATGTTCTCCTCTTCATACCGTATTCCTTGATTTTCAATCAAATGTTACATTCCAACACCATGATCATCTTCGTTGGTTTCCTTAAGCGGTTGAAATGTTTCTAAAGACGGCAAAATTTACGCTACGATGGTGACTAATGATTTTTCGATATAAATATTTATAACACCATCAAATCGATATGCTCTAAATAAGTTTGTAAGATCATCGAGTCGGACAATTCGGCAAATACAAGCTCATTCCTATGCGTAATGAAACGATGAAATGTAATAGAATGTTCTTAGGTGTGTCCATCGACTTTGTACATTTCTCTATAAACTCGACAAATGATATATTCTCCGTGATGGTGACAATCCTCCGTGTCCTCCGTTGTAAGTATTATCTCTCACGCGTCACGAAATCAAAATGGCAAAGAAGAACATCCATTTCAACCTACAATATTTACAAAATTAAAATTAAAATTAGTTGTTTATAAAGAGTTATACTTGACTTAGCGCTACAATTGCTTAAAAATATTATTAAAAAATTAAAGGAATGAAAACTTTAGAGTTTTGTCAATCATAGGTTATCGCTCGATATCCTAAGATATATAGATGGATGGACTTTTAACGTAAACCATAATCCAAAAACAAAAAAACCTCTTAAGTTATCGGTAGATAACTTAAGATATCGCAAATATCTTAAGATATTTGACATCTTCTTGTTATCGTGACATCTTAAGATATCGGACATCTTAAGCTATCGGTCGATAACTTAAGATATCGGTTGATAACTTAAGATATCGGTCGATATCTTAAGATATCGGTCGATATCTTAAGTTATCGACCGATATCTTAAGATATCTTGGACTTCCTACGATGTTGCGAGAAATTTGGAAAACAATAAATTAAAAGATATTGTACTCGATATCTTACCTAGCCTGTTGTATTCTCTATGTTATACGACCTTTAGTGGAATCTCGAAATCGCTTTCCAAGAGAGATAAAAATTGTTAAAAGATGGTACAAAAATTCTAGATTCAATGCTTGCATAGAGAAGCATATATATAGATATCTGACGTGCACCCGGCTAGGCTTGGAGCTGGCCATTTATGCAAGGATTGAAATTATAGGGCCGTTTCTGCAAATACGCAAACATATAGGGCCGAAAGTGCAAATTTCCCATATATATATATATATATATATATATATATATATATATGGGAGCCGGTTAAGTCCTCCAATGGAGGACAGTGGCCGTCCTCCAAGATACACATGGAACTCCACGTGGCACCCAAAAAATTGTTTGGGTGCTTCTTGGAACACAGGTGGACGGTATAGATCAATATTTAAAAAAAATAATAAAAAAAAACTTTTTAAACCCACAAGTCAAAGTTTGACGGATTTCATTAGTCCACATTTCACGGTTCAACAAACATACAGTGGAGATGAGTTTTCAATTATATATTTTTTTAAAGATGATCTAAGCAATGCACTCGAGCTCCATGTGGCATCAAAACAATATTTTGGGTGCCACGTGGAGCTCCACGTGGAAGCTTAATTGGAGGACAGTGACCAAATTTTAATGGAGCTGATTTTCTGGTTGTATCCGTCTGGTAGCCAAAATTTTGGCTCCACCTGACTTAGTAAAGGAGCTGGTTACGCCGTTGACCCTAGCACTGACAAACAATATAGAAGTCATGTGCCATGTGGATCATAGTCACCAAATCGGGGTTACGTTGAAATTCGGCAAATCCTAGAAGCTCGGGGAAATATTCGGAGGGAAAATCGGTGAGAAAATTTTACAAATAAAAATAAAAGGATTTAAAATTATAAAAATTATTTTAAAAATTAGTTAGTTACAACTTTTTTGAAAAATTCGAAAAAAAATTCGGAAATTGGTCGTGAATTTTTGTGATCAGGCGAATTTTCGAAAAATTCGCGAATAATTCGGGATATCTTAAATTTGGTGATTTTTGTGACTATGATGTGAATCGGTTTAGGTAATTCTGCATCGGGTTTTGATCCGGTCAGGTTAGGTCAATATTTTACCTAACTAATGGAAAATAACATATGGTTGGCCAAACTGACCTGACCTAACCCGCCCATCCCAAAACTCCAACTTGACACGGGCTTTCGTTAGTCAGCTTGACCTGACCCGACCCAACTTGAAGGTTAGATCGGATGTCTCATGCCCGACTTGACCCAACAGGCCAAGTGTATGTACTTGATAGAGTATCAGGTCGGATCGTGTTGAAGTTTAGTCTCACATTGAGTAAATTATAGCCTTGTCTCTCAACCAAGGATCAAAATTTCAGCCGAAATGACCGAAATGACTAAAATTTCGGTTTCGGTTTCAGTCATGCTCGAAATCGAAATTTCGACCGAAATTTTGATCCTTGCTCTCCCCTTATTATATCCTGAGCTCCTCCACTTATTGCCACTTGGTTTTGAAATGGATGTCCAAATTTATCATTGTATTAGAGTAGACCCTTCTCCACTCCACGTCACCCAGTGCAATTGTCATGAGATGGAAGCCTAACAGCCCTAGCTTTAGATGTTCATAAACATAAATAGCATATGGATTACAAATCTGTGCCTTGGGAGGATAAACGATCTCGATTGTTTGATTCAATGCAATCAATGTGTTTCAGCGTGGGTGAATTCAAAGATTCGGTGGGTGAATTTAAAGGTACTCACTTTGAGTACCTCTGTTCGCGCCCACGCACTCTCCGAAAGCACACACGTCCCAAATTCCTTCAAAATCGTTGGTTGCTTCGGATCATATGATGGATATCGTGTTTCACCCCCAGTCTTCGACAAAATGGATCTTGAGATCATGGTGCACCTATCAAAGAGTTAGTTTTTTATTCCATGTCTTCCAAATCCCTCCAAAATGGCCTTAAAATCATGTTTGATCGTGATGTGTGCCATCTGATTGAAGAGCCATTTTTGGGAGATCTATGATACATGAAATCAAAAAATGACTGTCTCATAGGTACGTCATGATCTCAAGATCTATTGTGGAAGATCGGGGTGAAACAAGATCATCATTTTATACGAAGCAATCAACAATTTTGAAGGGGTTTGGGACATAAGCGCTTTCAGAGAACGGGTGGGAGTGAAAAGTGGTACCCAAAATTTAAATTGGTCTGGCACAGCAATGATCAAAATTTTGGACTGAAATTTTGGCCGAAAATCGATAATATGACTGAAATTTTGATACCCATACAAAATATGACCGAAATTTCGGTCCAAATTATCATTTCGGTGAAGATTGAAACCAATAATTTGGACTGAAATTTTGATCCTTGTGGCACAGGCTTAACCCCTTAAGCTTAGGCTTTAAACTACTAGGATGGCCAACTTCTAGCGTGCAAATAAAGGCTCCATTATTAGAATTATCTTATTTTATCATTACGGTACCTCTATTCATGCCAGCAGGTTTACTGAAAGTGCTAACATCGGAAGCCCCGATCTTCAACAAAATAGATCTTGAGACTATGATCCTCTAATCAGACGGTCAAGTTTTGATTACACATGCCACAGCTCCGCAAAATTGGCCCTAAAGTGATGTTTGAGTGTGTTTTGTTTCATATGATCTCAAGGCCACTTTTTAGATATCTATGTGACGTGGAATCAAAAACTGGTTGTCTAATGGTACTCTTATGGTTCAAGATCAAGATATTAAAAATCGGTCCATACTAATACGTATTGGCAATATGTATCAATTTTTCGGCAAATTGGCATATATTGGTGTCGATATGTATCACTTTTGGGTATCAGTATTGGCTGATACATGTCGGGTATCGGCCGATATGGAATCCATATCTGCTGATACATCCCTGTTTTTTTTTATAAATAAATATTCACCGAGTCAACTAAGTATTGGCCAATTTGTGTTGGTCCTCCCTGGACTGTTACCAATTACCGGTACCCGAGTTTACACCTTGCTCAAGATCTATTGTGTGAAAGATTAGGGTGAAAATGGATCCATTCAAAGCAGACAATGTTGAAAGGGTTTCCAATATTGGCACTTTCGGTAAACCTATTGCCGCAAATAGAGGTACCCTTATTATTAGTGGACCCTAAACAATCCAAATGGGGACCATTTGATAGGAGTTTGCAAACTGCTATACACCCACTGGCGGTGAATAAGTTGATATTAGGTGTCTGACCTGTGCATTAATGGCAATGCATGGGTCAAACTCCCTTTGCAAACGTCGTCAACCCTATAAGTTTTAGGAATATCTTTGAACGCACAAATCACTGACACTCCTTGCTTGAACTTTCAATGATTTGTCATTATGTATCGAAAAAAAAAAAGAATTGTCATTCAGAAGTATCTATGCGTCTCCAAACACCAAGCTTGGATGATCTGACCAATTATCTGACTCGTTGAAAAAGTTGCAAATAATTTGGTAAGACCCAACCCAATATTTATATAAAAGATCAATGAAATTAAGAGAATTTTAACTGGTTCAGGCCAGTACATACTCTTGACCGGTCAAGTCAGGTCAGGTCAGCTTGGGGTGCACCATCACGTCAGGTCAGGCATCTGCTGTTTACCATTGAGAAGCCAAAATTTTGGCCCGACCTGATCTGACTCAATACAACCCGTTGACAGCCCTACTAAGGTAGAGTTAAACCACATGCCTCATTAAGATATCAACCCGACCCAATGCGACCCATTCACAGTTGTCAAGCCACACCAATGAACCAACCATGGGTACCACAGGCATAAAAGTTTATCAGTCATCAGAAGAGCAACTTCCCTGTGGGAATAATGGCTCCCGACCCACATTTAAACAGTAAAATGGTGTTTAAATGGTCCTTCACCATTAACATACAATTTACTATCATGCCAGGTGGCGCACATTTGTGTTCAATAAGATGCAATCCATCATTAGCCATTAAAAATTAAGAACTACGATTGGTATTAAAATCTCTCGTAAAGTTCTTAGATTAGAAAGGTTTCCTTTGAATCCACGGGATTCAGCTATTGAGTTCAATCCACGGAGTCAAAAGTAACTTTGATAGAAACCGCCAATGCGATAACTCTCATACACGCACGTAGCTAGACGACCACGCATCTCGAAGGTGGTTGGAAACCACCAATGCGATGACCCAACTCAATGGTGCACCACAAAATTCAGCTTCCTTCGTTAAACACACTCCCCAATATAATGGATCTCCGTGAAACAGAAACAGGCACCATAGAACACACATGGATTTCGATGCATAAATTGAACGAAAAATTGAGCGATAAGGGTGTCGTAAATTCGTGCCATCTAACAACTGGGGACGATTTGTACGAGAGTTACATGGTTAAGGTGGTTTTATCGGGGGATCCGGTTTCGACCCGGAACTTTGTAAGCATAGGCATTACAGGAGAGACAGGACATGTAGCATTTTGTAAATCAGCAAGTGACAAGTGGACTTTGCTTCAAGGCGACTGGTCTCTCGATGACATTATATATTATCAGGACAAGTTCTACGGCATTACCCACTGGTGTGAACTCGTAGTTTTCGATCTCGGCACTCCTTCACTGGTGACTAAGCATGTGTTAACCTTCCCTACCTTTTACAGCATACTACATTTCAAGAAGTATTTAGTCGACTGTGCAGGAGAACTCTTACTGGTCTCCAGGCTTACTAGTTTTGAAGTTGGTCAACCTAATAAAACATTTGGGTTTAAGATCTTCAAGCTAGATCTAAGTGGGTCGTCATGGTATCAAGTGAAAACTATAGGTGACCAAGCATTGTTTTTGGGGCTCAATACCTCTTTGTCTCTCTCAGCTCCACAATTTGACGGATGCAAACCCAATCACATTTATTTCATGGATGATGACCACAAGAGGTGCTACGAAGAACCATGGGGGGGCCATGATACTGGCATTTTCAACATAGAGGATGAGACCATTGAGCCATTTCATCTGAGCGATTCCCAGAGAATCTGGCCACCACCCATTTGGCTTGCACCCAAGCCTTGGCAAACAAGGTGCTCTTAAGGGTTTATTTTAGTGATTCATGTTTATTGACATATTTATTTATCTTAATATTGGCAATTATGACCAAGCGAACTGAAAGCAATTACAATGATCTATATTTGATGATGTTTCTGAATTTATGCTACATTAATGCTGCTCATGTCTCCCTTTGAAGCATATCTATTCTACATTAATGCTGCTCATGTTTCCTATCATTTATTACCATCTTTTAGGGTTAATATCATCAATCTGCATCATGTGACAAAACTGTATAGAATCTTGCTCGCATCTGCTTTGTAAGAAGTTCTGAAAATCCAGACATTGTGAACTAATGAGCCAATGAATAAAAGCAGCACTTTGTGAAAAAAATGGAAGATTAGATTAATAAAGCATAGGACTTTTATAAAAAACAACTTCTTCATAAAAAAGTTATTTTTAAAGCAAACTTTAACTTACAATTCAAAAATTGCATAGTTTTATTTTTGTTCTATCCATGGGTATTGGGGGTACTTGATTCAGATTGTCATCACTGTCAAGCTTGCTTTTGGGAAACCCTTACAGTTCACAGGTTCACGAAGGAATTACAAAAAGTTTAAGCAGATGCATTTTAGGTGATTTTTCAGTGGATTTTGGGATCTTCTTGTGTAACAGAGCATGGAATTTAAATTATTCTTGTATTTTTTGTCTTTAAAAGTTTGTATCGAGCTTATGTGGTCTTCAAGTAATTGAGGTACTAGATTTAGTAAAACTATTGTGTGAGAACCAATAAATTTGTAGTTGTTTTGAGTTGATTTTGGAAAATTCCAGTGTAGCAGCAAACTAATTTAAAGTTGCTCATGTAGTTAAAGGTAGCTGATTTTTCGAAAATTCGAGTGTATGAGTTAAGGAATATATGAATTATTAAAAAGGACAAAACATACCAGCATTTAGTAAATGCTGGCATGTTTTTTCCTTTTTAATAATTCTGTATTCTTCGTATTCTTAAAGATTTTCGGTAATCTGGTTACAGCTGCACTTTGTCATTATAAATTTTCTTTCTAGATTAATTTTTATTATCTTTTTTTTATATATAGTATTTTTGGTTGGCCAAGAGTTGCAGAAGAGTCCCATGTGAGCAAATCATTTATCTCATCCCTCCCCAAATTATTTTTGCTGATCCAACCTCCATTCTTTCTTACCCTGTGTTAGAATTTAGATAATAGATAGAACCTCATTACGCTTCTTTCCCATCAACACCTCTTTGTTGTTAAACTTTTCCCGCAATTTTCCTTTGTCCAAGGATTGAAGCTAGCCTTTCACTATATTCCCTAGTTCTTGTTGGTAATAAAACTATTCAAACCACCATCCTTTTTCCTCTATTATGCTAGATCTACTTTGAAATAATAGAAGCTTTTTGGCATTATGCCTTTCTTGATGTCAAACTAACTCAGAATACTTTGTTAGCCAGTCTTGATTGCCATCCCCTTTTTCTTTTGATAGGCAGGGTGAAATTGAACCTGCGACCTCAAGGTTGCGCCATCATGCACAATCGAGTTGAGCTATACGCTCATTTCCCTTCCTTTCTATGAACCTCAATACATATTTTATTCTTTAGTTTGTCTTTGATGGGTGGTTCAACCATCATGGCTGGGAATCCCGTCCGCAAGTCAATACAACCTTTTGATGCGCACAGATACACGCGCTGCAAAGTCCGTGCACGTTAAAAGGTCGCTCGAACGTATGGATAGGATTCCTGTCCATGATGGCGAGACCACCCATCGGAGAAAAACTCTTTATTCTTTCCAGGGTACCTTTACTCTATATATATTCATGAGTCCAAATTCAGAACCTTTTGTCATTAGAAAAATGCAAGCATTGGTTTTTGTTACTAATTTTTTTTGTTTAACCAGCAGTTGAAATACCAATTAGCTCATAATAATCATTGCACCACAATACAATTCCAATAGATTAATACCTCAAACTAAACAAGAAAATAAAACATGGAAAAACAGCTACGTTTGTATGATAACTTTAAGGCCCATATTATAAGTAATTTTTTTGATAAATTTGTAACTCATTAACATCCAACCAAAAAAAAAACCCCATTAATTTATATCCAATCTTTGAGGAGCTTCTTGAGCTTTTGGCAGTATTAGTGGGTGACTTAAATGTAGCACATTGTGACAATTTCTGTGTTTCTCAGTGAATTAATTATATCTAATGGGAAGGTGTCTATTTGATCGTTGATTGCCAATTCCTGTTCTTTTTCGTACTAGATGATTAAGGATCCTGAAATATTAGCGTCTTCCTGGTTTAGTCACCAAGCTTATCACTGTTATAATTAATGATCACTAGTATTCAACTACCTCCTCATTATAACTTTTCAAGGGCTTAAATCTCATCCCTTGCCATCAAAATATGTTGAACCCTCTCAAAATTTTCAGCTTTCCAAGCCTTAATAGCTTTCTTCACCTTTTAAGTTTTTGTTGCACCTTAAACATCAGATTCCCATCAATCTCCGTACTTCACATTTTTTTGACAATGTCCCCAAATTTCTCTTCTTTAGACAAAAATAAGGAAATATTTGCAACAAAGGAGTTCTTGAGGAAATCTGTATAAAATCCTTCTATTGGTAGACGATCTGTTACTCCACGATAGCAAGTTACTCCTCTATAACAAATCCGAGGATCTAAATATCAGTCCTTCTGTAACTCCCCCCTTCTCATTAACAGATTTGTGCATTGTCAATGAGATCGAGTATTCACCAGTGATTTCCTTAGTTACCTTCAAGATCAAGTTTTCATCATCGATTTCTTTCCCGAAGAAGTAGTCTTTCAAACTCGAGGACTTTTCAAGATTGGAAACCTCGTACGAGTCAAGACTTATTTATCCATTGCAATTATGTTGTAAGGATATGGTCTTCGTTATTCCAAAATTTTGAAATATGTGGGTCATGTTAAGTACATGTGCCGAACTCTTAGGAAGTTGGTGCAATCGTTCACTTGGTAAGTGGGAAGATATGTTTGGGATATTCTCCCTTTTCCACTGCTGTGGGTTGTCTGGAAAGAGAAACAAGTAAACTTTCCAAGTTTGTTGGACTGGAGCTTTTATTCTCCCTTTGAGAGTTGTCAGAGAAATTGAGAAAATCTTTTGTAGGTTCTTATGGTTCTCAATCTATGCACCCCATTAGTTGGAAGAGGATATGTCGTTCGAAGCCTGGCAGAGGGTTGGGCATCAGAAGAAGGATTGGAACAAAGCAGGGATGGCTAAACTTTTTTGATCGCTCTTTAACGATAATGGTTCCCTTTGGACTAAAGGAATGAAAGAAAAATACGTTGGTAATGACAGTATTTGGGCCTGCACTTGGCCCGCAACCCATATTGGGGTTGGCGAGGTATTATCGAGGTTATGGAGATTGTCGCCAAGAATTCTAGATGCATTATTGGTAATGGTCAGGATACCGGCTTTTGGTTTGACCCTTGGATGGAGTGGGAATCCTTGTTTAGCAGAATATTGGCAGTTCAGGTTAATATGGACGTCAATGTAGAAGTTGGTAATGTTTGGCAAAATGGAGATTGGGCTATACCTCATCCTACCATTGTTCCAATGGAGCAAGCTTGGTTATCCAAAATAAATTGCTTACTATGAAAAATCTTAACAAGAGGGTCATGATGATCCCTATCCCTTCTTGGTGTGTCCTATGTTTGGAGCCATTGTGAAGATAATAACCATTTATTTTTTAAGTGCGGATATTTCTAGCTTGGTGTGGAGATCCATTAAATGTAAACTGGGCATAACGAGATTGAACACAGGCCTATTAAATGAGGAGCTCCAGCTATGTCTTGAGGAAAGTAAGGGAAATAATCGTAGAAACCACAACAACTGATCAAGAGTTCTTTTGCTTCCTCTATATGGCACCTTTGGCGAGAAAGAAAAAGGGTCTTGGTCTTGCTATAGTGGTGGTGCTCTAGTGAGACGTCATAGCTGCATGAGGTAAGAGCGCTCAACGTAGAAAGTAAGAATTGCATAGTCAAGGATTGCCTGGGGACCAAGTTTCTCTGGATGAAAGATACCAAAAAAAGAAATATAAGACAATGCTAAATAAGAGAATTCAATGTAAAGTTGTGCATTTAATGGATTGGGTCGTTATAGACTTACACGAATAGATGATTTATGGAAAGAGAAAGGAAAGGCACCTTTAAGAGCTCCATCCATTGCAGCTTTAAAAGCAGCATTAATATTGAAGGGGGGATATGAAGTCATGAGTATTATTTGGATGCTCAATAGGGTGGAAGTTACAAACATCAGTTATATTCGAATCCTCCTCCAAAGGGATGCCTGAAACTGAACATTGACTCCATCATATCCGACAATAGATGTGGGGTTGGAGGGATCCTCAGAGATGAAAATGGCTCTTTCATTGCTAGTTATCATTCTTCTTCTTCAAGCGATTCAGATAGGAATCCAGATGACGTTGGGTTTTAATGCTATAGCTCAGTGCAAATTGAATGTGTGTCTGAGAATGCGGATATTTGGGTTAACAAGAAGCTACCGTTCAGATGGCGTGATTATAATTTGATTAATAAAATCAGACGGACTTTGGATGAGCGCAATTGGAGATTAAGCTTCATTAACATGGAAGCCAATTTGTGTGCTTCCTTCCTCGCTTCACAAGGGCTGAAGGCAGACTCTGTCGTTCGCTTGAATAGTGTACAATATATATCTACCTTTCTTTCAAACTGAGTCAGAAATGATTAAATCTTGTAATTGTATATTTTCTTATGAGGATGCGGGGGTGATGGCAATGCCAATGCCGAAGCTCCTACTCTTGTAATCTCTTTTTCTTTAATGCAATTTTAGTATTTACCAAATGAAAAAAAAATAAAATAATTAATTAAAGTTTTTATAAGTAAGCCTGCAGCTCTCACGGTGGAATGAGAAAAATAAAATTTAGAATTTGCTAGTAGGCTAATAATAGTTTTCGGGTGCTAGGACCTTCCTCCACCCAACCCTTTTTTATTAATAATTGGCATATCGTTTCGAAGGTGGGGTTTGCCGAAAGAGATTAAGAAAGTGCAGTGGAGTGTATGCCCTCCTGCTCCGATCAAACTTAATTTTGATGGGTGCTTCATAGGGAACCCGAGTAGAACAGGAGTAGGAGCTTCATATCAAACAATCAATAGCACACATTAGACTTATTTTCCATCTAACTCGGTGATTGCTCCAACAATTAAGCCAAATCAGTCTTACATTCCAGAATTTGTTTTTATGCTAGAACTATATGGTGGAAGGAAATTCCAAAAGGTCATTGGTTGGATATTAACAATCAATCTCACATTCCTCGTAGATGTATACCTTCAATTCTAAGTGACGGGGACGCCTACATCGTAGACATCGGATATGAACCTTTTCGCGTGTACCGTCATCTGAAGAAGAGGAATGGAAATCATCAGAACTAGGCGAGAGAGGCGAAAGACGAAAATTCTGGACAATTGAAGGAGCACAGGAAAATTCGACTGATCGAATTCACATTTCGATCGATCGAAATTTTCGATCAATCGAAATCCTATTTCGACCGATCGAATTTGGTAGACGGAAATATTAAGTTCTGGAGTGATATTTCGATCGATCGAAAATTTCGATCAATCGAAATGTGAATTCGATCGATCGAATGTCGGCGGCGATATTCATAGACTTATGAATTTCGATCAATTGATTTTAATTTCGATCGATCGAAATTCAATTTCGACCGATCGAATTCCCATTTCGACCGGTCGAAATCGCGCCGGGTTGTTAGTTAATTTTGAAGTCTAAATTCGAACTTTTCTTTTGAGGGTTTATTTGTCTTTTATTTAGTACTTGTTTTAGGGTTTTCGTTTATTAAAGGGACTCCTATATAAGGTCCTTAAGTTGACCAATGTAATTAATTATTGATTATTGATTATTGAATGAATGAGCGTTTTGCTTTGAGACCTGAGATTCCATTCTTGAATCGTGAGCGCCTTAATATGAAAATCTAGAGTTCTATCTCCAGGATCGATCTACGCTGCAACCTAACGGATCTAACACCCGGACTGAACCCTGCTTGAATTATACGTGATCCTCCCATGGAATACTACGAAAACCAAAGGTATTCGTTATATTTTGAAAGTCCTATTGTTTAATTTAATTCCATTTAATTTCGGCAAATTTAAATCATCGCATTCACGTAGTTTAGGGTACCGTCCTACGTCAGTTTTGGTATCAGAGCCCTAGGTTCTAGGTTAGGGCATATTGTGTGTCATTTTAATTTCGTTGCATTTTATCTCATTTGTGTTGAAAAGTATGCACGTCTACTGTTTGACAAAATTCCGCATCCATCGTGGTTCATGTTTGCATGACATTTAGCACCCGTGTTAATAAGTCGTGTTCACCATGAGCATGAGCGAGATTATTGATGCCCTTAGGGACATCAAAACCCAAATGTGTGCAATTAATAATAGGAGCCGCTACACACCAAATTATGGGCAAAGTCTCAAAAGTTGTGACGAGACTAGAGTTAGGGGATACCTTCACCATCGTGAACCCGAGTACGATCCCGCCGAAAAGTTTCTAAAATCTATTCGGGATGAAGTTCCATGTTTTGAGGGATGGCTAAACCCCAAAACCTTCGTGGAATGGTTATCTAGTGTGAAAGAGTATTTTGATTGGTATGACGTACCGAATGAGCACAAAGTTAGGTTAGTGAAAACAAAGTTGGAGGGTAATGCCAAAACCTATTGGACTAATGTTGAGCTTCTACGCGAGTTAGCTAATCGTAAGCCCATTACACGATGGGAGGACATGAAGGAGCGACTTATCGAGAATTATGTTCCTCTCACGCACCGTCACCTTCTACGATTTTTGAAAACCAAGACAAATAAGTGTCCTGATTGTCTTAAATGTCAAGGATTCGGACACTTTGCTTACCAATGCTCCATAAAACTTCCTACTCCAAATTTATTGATTAAAAGGGAAAGTTCTAAGGAGCCAGAAAATATGAAAGTAGAAGAGGAAGTGTATGACCCCAGAACCGTGATGAGTGAAGAGGAGATGGAAGAAGCTGATGAAAGTCTCGGTAGTGTTAAAGAGACTTCTATCTCCCTTGTGGATAGTGATGTTGGGTCGAGTACATGTGAGTCCATCGAACTGGGTACGCAAGAACCATTAGTGTCAATTGAATCGAGTACCCCAGAGTCTTTGGTTTTGGTTGACACGAGTACGCACGAGTTCATCGAGTCGAGTGCACTTGAGTCTTTGAAGTTGGTCGAACCAAGTACACATGTGCCAATCACTTCACCTACCAATGAGTCATTGGAATCCGTTGAGTCGAGTCCACATGAGTCATTAGTGTCCCTTGATTCGATCACACATGAGTCACTAGTGTTGGTCGAGTCCACTGCACATGAGTCACCAGTGTTGATACAGGCCACTACACGTGAATCGTTAGCGTCGCATGCACATGAGAGTATCGAGTCCATAGACAAGCAGTCACGTCATAGTCTCAAGTTGCATACTGCTATACATTTCAAGTCTTATTGTGAGTCATATTTTGAGTCTCATTCCGCATTGCATGCCGAAATTAAGTTTAAAATTAATTTATGCAATGAAACTCTCAAAATATCGATGCAGCTACCTAAGACTTTTATGGAATTTCAATCGAATGATTATGTGATGGTTCGGGTTAGGCCTGAACGATTCCCATCGGGAGTCGTAAACGATCTCCAGGCCTATGACGTTAGACCTTTTGGAATTGTGGCAAGGAATAGTCCTAGTGCGTGCAATCTTGAGCTTCCTCCAAATATCGGGGTTAGCTCTACGTTCAATGTGGAGGACCTAATTCCTTCTTTGAGCTCAACCCTACCTCCTTGCAACCCGTTCCAAGCAACCCCTAGTTACAACCCCATCCCAACTTTGCAACCAATACCCCTTCCTTATCCAAGCAGGTAGAGAAAAGAGATAACTGAGGAACTTTGGGATAATCTTGTGGTATTCACCTGCAGCAGAAAATTTCTGGTTTATGAGATACAGAGGGTTGGCGAGTCGACTACCTAGAGTGCATGGGCCAATCATGAGAGAGTTCGTCGCTTGAATTCCCGTATTCTCGGTCGATATCGGGATCACACTTCATCGAGGATGAATTCCTTCAAGTCCGGGCGAGTTGATGCGAAACTTCAAAAGTATTTGGTAGAGTGGCTTGGCAAGTCGGGTTATTGGGTTCGTCAAGGAGAGGTTTACCGGGTACGCCCTTCTACAATGGACCAACATGATGCTCATACGTCACCGAGTGCCAGGATTTACTTCATGGGTGTTTCATCGGTGATGAAACATTTTGAGTCGGGGAGAATTGATGGGGATGCCAACATTGTTGACATCGAATATGGACCTTTTCGCGTGTACCGACGTCGGAAGAAGAGGAATGGAAATCATCAGAACTAGGCGAGAGAGGCGAAAGACAAAAAATCTGGACAATTGAAGGAGCACAGGAAAATTCGACCGATCGAATTCACATTTCGATCGATCGAAATCCTATTTCTACCGATCGAATTTGGTAGATGGAAATATTAAGTTTTGGAGTGATATTTCGGCCAATCGAATCATATATTCGATCGATCGAAAATTTCGATCGATCGAAATGTGAATTTGATCGAATGTCGGCGGTGATATTCATAGACTTATGAATTTCGATCGATCGATTTTAATTTCGATCGATCGAAATTCAATTTCGACCGATCGAATTCCCATTTGTACCGGTCGAAATTGTGTCGGGTTGTTTAGTTAATTTTAAAGTCTAAATTCGAACTTTTCTTTTAAGGGTTTATTTGTCTTTTATTTAGTACTTGTTTTAGGGTTTTCTTTTATTGAAAGGACTCCTATATAAGGGTCCTTAAGTTGAACAATGTAATTAATTATTGATTATTGAATGAATGAGTGTTTTGCTTTGAGACTTGAGATGAGTTTCCTCGGAGAGTGATTCTTCTTCCCGAGAAGGGTTTGGTGTGAAGCCAAGTGTGTGAAGCCCCAATCTATCCTTGTTTACTTTATCCTTTTATTCCATCTTCCTTACTTTACTTCAAACAACCTAAGTCTGCCATCTCCCATTCATATACCCACTCCTAAAACCCTAGCTTTCCGCTACTCCATTGAATCGACCCGATCCCGTAAACCATAGAAGGACCTGAGATTCCATCCTTGAATCGTGAGCGCCTTAATATGGAAATTTAGAGTTCTATCTCTAGGATTGATGTACGCTGCAACCTAACGGATCTAACGCCCGGACTGAACCCTGCCTGAATTATACGTGATCCTCCCATGGAATACTACGAAAACCAAAGGTATTCGTTATATTTTGAAAGTCCTATTGTTTAATTTAATTCCATTTAATTTCGGCAAATTTAAATCATCGCATTCACGTAGTTTAGGGTACCGTCCTGCGTCACTAAGTCTAATCTTGAAGCCAAATCAGTGTCCTTTGTTCATATCCTCAAATCTGGCAATGAGGAAGCCAATGGGTAGGCGAGTGAGCATAGTTTGAAATCTCGGATTTCTGAGTTGTCACGGATAGCCCCAAGATCGAGCTGCATCTCAGCGATATGGGGTGAAACCAAAAAAAGCTTTTAAACGATCTTACCTCATTGAAATAGGTGATTGATCTTACACCATTAAAGAATACTTCAGTATTATGCCACGTGGAAAATATATGTGATCAATCTAAATAATCCAAATGGATGTCCATGATTGGAACATATCTCAGTTACAGAATCGCACTTATAAATAAATTGTAGACTGATTGTCCGATCAAGTGTCTTCAATATTATCTGACGAGAGTTGACGACAGGGGTCTAGTTGATGAACTTATGATTTCTTCGGCTGCTAATTTGAATGTCAACTCAACATTTTCCGCTCGCATATTAACGTTAGTTGACGGTAGGGATTTGGTTAATGAATTTATGGAATCTTTGGGTACCCGTTTGACACGAGCAATAATTTATGTGTGTTAGAGATATCGTGGTGAACTCCATGTTTTTTAATGGGATGGCCAACTCCATGTTTAAAAAGAAGATGATCTCGTCCCTTTTGGTCGATGGGAGACTGACAACCGATAAAGAAGAGGTGAGAAGTGCAATTGTGGTGCACTTGAAGTCCCATTTTGAGGAGGAGGCTGCAGTCAGGCTTTTCCCTGTAGGGCTCCCTTTTGGTCTAATTTCCTTAGAGGAAAAAATTAGGCTTGAATCCCTGTTTGTTGTTGATGAGATTCGAAGGGCTGTGTTCGAGGGCGATGGAGATGGGGCTCTAGGCCCAGACGGGTTTCCGTTAAAATTTATGCAGGTTTTCTGGGACAGCATTAAAGAGGTAGTTTGCAACGTTTTCGCCTAGTTTCACTGACATGCGTATCTGAGTAAGGGGACATGTGCAACCTTTATTCTCCTCCCTAAAAGTGATAGCATGACGAGGCTGGGAGACTTCCGTCTCATAAGCTTCGTTGGTTGTCTTTATAACGTGGTGGCTAGAGTGCTAGTTAATCAGTTTAGATCGGTGATTGATGGTCTCATTAGCCCTTCGCAAGGGGCTTTTAGTAAAGGTCGGAAAATCGTGAATGGAGTTGTTATTGCACATGAATGCCTTCACTCTCGTCATTCCAACAAGGAATCAAGGGTTATCGTCAAGCTGGATATGGAAAAGGCTTATGACCGCGTGCATTGGCCATTTTTGGATAGTATGCTCGCTAAAATGGGGTTTGGATCCCGTTAGAGAAAATGGATATGGACTTGTATCAGCAGACCCATGTTCTCGGTTTTAGTGAACGGATCGCCCATTGGTTTTTCCATGGCTCTAGGGAGCATCGGCAAGGTGATCCTTTGTCGCCGATCTTGTTCAATTTGGTTGGCGAGTGTTTCAGCAAGCTGATCGATAGGGGGACAGCCCATGGTGAAATTGACACTTTGGCTAGTAATCTCAGGTCAATAACGCACATGCAATTTGCGGACGATACAGTCATTTTTTGTGATGCTAGCTGAGAAAATCTTTTGCACTTAAGATGGATCCTAAGGGCTTATGAGGGGTGTACAGGTCAAAGAGTGAATCTCAACAAAACAAAGATTTTTGGGATTCACATCTACCAATCCCATCTGACCGATCCCTCTTCCTACTTTGGCTGCGAGGTCGGACCGGCGAAGAGTGCTTGGGATCCGGTGATCAAAAGATGCAAAAGAAGACTCTATTTGGAAGGGGAAGTTGTTGTCCATGGCTGGTAGGGTCACTCTTATCAAGAGCGTGTTAAGTAACATGTCGATTTACCAACTATCATTGTTTAGGTGCCCGACTAGCTCGGTGAAAAGAATGGAGTATATTATGCGCAAGTTCCTTTGGACCGGAGGGGGGGGAGGCTGTAGGAGATTGCATCTCATAAATTGGGAAACTATTTGTTTTGCAAAAGTCAAACGGTAGGTTGGGGATCCGTAGTATTGATGCGATGGACGGGGCTCTCTTGTGCAAGTGGTTATTGAAGCTCGGGGATGGCATGGGTTCTTTTTGGGTCGAGGCCATTTCGGCCAAATACAAGTGTGCTAGAGATGGGTGGGACATTTCTGTCTGGAGTTATCGGAGGTGATCTGGATGGTGGAGAGGTGTGGTGGCTATGGAGCATGATTTCAATAGAGGTATCAAGTGTGTGGTTAATAATGGTTGCAAAGTTAAATGTTGGGAGGATTTGTGGTGTAGTGTACATCTCATCGATTCAAAATGCTTACCCGACTATCCATGCCGTAAGTAGGAGAAAATTGGCAACTGTGGCTGATTACACATTGGTTATGGATAATGGCACTGCTTGGAATTTGGATTGTAGACAAGACCTAATGGAGGCTGAAGCTAGGGAGCTCGCTGATATGATGGCTGATTTGGAGGGTTTTAAAGGGTTTTCGTTGGGGGAAGATACTCGGGTCTGGCGCGGTAGTGACAGCGGCTCTTTCTCTGTTAGCTCCGCTTATAATTTTTTATGGCGGAGGGCGGAGACCCCTCATCATCCGCCCGTGGACTGGTGTTTGGAATCTTAAAGCCCCACCCAGGAGTATTTTATTCACGCGTTGTGCTGCGTTTAACCGTATCAAAGACGGTTGATTTGTTGATCAGGCGTGGAATTCAGATTCCCAATCGATGCATCATGTGTTGTACTATGTCGGAATCTTCCGACCATCTTCTTTTGCACTGTGTGTTTGCTTCATTCATCTGGAATGTGATTTGTTCTCGCTGGAATTTGATGGGATGGTTGCAGAGCACGTGCAGGGAGTTGATTGTGGAATGGTGTCATGAATGCAGCCGGAGGGGTCACCCAGTCACTTCCGTGATTCCAATTGCCGTCTTTGGAGCAATTTGGAAAGAAAAAAACCTTCGGATTTTCGAAGGTAAATTCAGGAGGTCATCTGTTATCTTGGAGGAGGTTCCCAGCTGCATTGATTTATGGGGTTTCTTGTGGGGTATCAATTGGTGAGAGGTGATATTTTAGGCTCCCTTATGGTTGCTTCTCTCCTGTGTGGGTGGTTATGGGGGCCTTTTGTCCGGCTTCATGACCGGGTCTATTCCGTGGCTTCTTTTGGGTGCTTTTTGTTGTCTTTTTTTCTTTCTTTTGGGTTCTTCGAGCTCCTCGCTCGGTTCGATCTTCTACGTAGTTTTTTTCGTTTGATCTTCTATGTAGTTTTATCAGCTCCCTGCATGACAATCGGCACATTGTTAAATTTTTCGAAGTTCGATGACATGGTCAAGATCTGGCTTAGAGCCTGATGGGATATCTTGGGATTCTCAATGAAGGTTTTCAAATGGAATCCCTCATCCCTATGTGGATAACCTTCTCAAACCTCCGATTATTTTGCTATGATGAACAAATTCTATCCTCTATCGCTACAATTGTTGGTGACATACTGGCCATTGATAGCGAAACCCAAAGTATCACCAGGTTTAGCGAAGCACGAATTTGTGCTGTTATTAATTTAGAAAAGAAGTGCCCAAGCCGTATCTAGGTCTCAGCTGAAGGGCATGGCCATTGCAGGATGTAGATTATGGCCCCATGCCCTGTTACTGCAAATGTTGCCGTCATCAGGTACATTCAGAAGAGCATTGCAAGGATAACCTTGAAGAAGAAAATACGGGGGAAGAAACCAACGCAGACTAAGGAGTGGGGTATGAAACCTCCAACAACAGCGGTTGCAACAAAGGAGACTTCTATGGATCCCCTGATACGACTGATCAAACCATGCATCAGTCTAAAGGAACCCAAGGAACAACCCCTCATCCATGCAAGAATCTTAGGGCCCCAAAGATCAGGTGATGGGTCAAGAGGCAGCCGATGGGGGGACAAATTCTCGCAGTGACTCAAATCCTACAGGTACAGGGAGTGGTACCATGCAAGAATCTCCGAGCACCAAAGATCCTGTGGCGGGTCAAGATGGTACAGAAGCAGTTCAGTCAAGTTGATGATGTTAAAATTATAAAGTATGGTCTATAGTACCTCTTCATTGAAGCCCTGGTTAAGAAAATCCCAATCAAGTTGGCTATCACTCATGGTGATTGCTCGGTTAGAGGGCAGATGTCAGTGTGGAATAATGTCTCTGATTGGTTGAATCCTAATGATATTGGTATTGTTGTCGGGATTTTTAATGCCAAAACGTGGGGGTGATAGTCCCAATTTGGCCTCCATGGAAGGTTTTCGTTCTTTCATTGAGACAAATTCTCTTATCAATGTGGGGTTCACTGGGAACAAGTTTACCTGGTGTAACGATCAGCAAGGCAATCACAGAATTTGGGCTTGCCTTGATAGATGTCTTTTCACCCACTAGTGGACAAATTCATATTGTCCCCCTATTTTTTCTGACGAGTCCCTCTTGTCATCGGACCATTTGCCTTCTTGTCCCCTCCATTGCTTCATCCCCTCCTCTCCCTCGCCCATTTAGATTCCTCAAATTCTGGATTGATAGACTCGACTTCTTAGACTTTGTCAAGGATAGCTGGAAAAAAAGAGCCTTGGGCTCCCCTATTTTAAGGGTTTTCGTCAAATTAAAAATGCTGAAACCGTGCTTCGAAAAGGGTATGTGGAAAAAGTTCAAAATCTTCAAAATTTGATTAGGAAAGCTGAAGATGATGTTATGAAGCTTGAAAGAAATATGATCTCCAATGGGCGATCTCCTAGTCTGCAAGAAGAAATTAAAAACACTTATCATAACATATTGAAGGATGAAGAATCTCTTTGGAACAGAAATTCGAGTTCGATGGCTTAAGCAAGGAGATACAATACGAAATTCTTTCACACTACGTCCAAGGTTAGAGCTAGTAGAAAGAGTATCACTTGTAGCCAAATATGGAACAGTGGTGGCGGGATTCAATGAGATTGCAAGTGTGGCAATTTAAGAATTCATTGAATTATTGAGCTTGACAATCGTTCTAGTACATCTGAATTACTGAAGCAGAAATCCTTAAAACCATTGTTTCTATGGATAGTGCTAGTGTCTAGGGCCAGGATGGTTCCAGGTTGGTTCTTTGTGGCTTTTTGGGAGATTATAAATGATGATGTTGTTGCAGCAGTGACCAATTTCGTTGAGGAAGGGATTATTGCAAAGGCCACTAATTCCAATGTTATCGCTCTTATCCTCAAATGTGACTCCCCTACTTCCTTTTCTCAATTCAGACCTGTAAGTCTGCAACTTCTTGTACAAAATCTTTGCAAAAATCTTATCTTTTTGTCTTTCTTTCGTACTTCTCTATCATTATCAATGAACAGGAACTTTTGTTAAAGGTATCGGCTTATCATGCCTTTGTGCTGCTCTATTGGTCTTCTCGCTCGTGTGCTGTGCTTTTTTTTTTTTTAATCTGCTTTTTATGAGCTGATGCAGAGACGACAGTCCCTAGGCAGTTTATTGAAACTTGCATTACCTGTCAAGATAGGAGAAGGGTACCTCTTTTGGTGCCCACTTATTTACTGAAAGCGCCCACGTCTCAGACCCCTTGGGAATCATTGATTTTGTCGGATCAGATGATGAAGGTCGTATTTCGCGCCGATCTTCCACAGAATAGATCTTAAGATCATGGCTTACCTATCAGACGATTAGCTTTCGATTCCATGGGTCATAGATCCTCAAAATATGGCTCGTGAATTGCATGACACATCACGCTCAAACATGATTGTAAGGCCATTTTTTTGGGAATCTGTAATACGTGGAATTAAAAACTAGCTGTCTGATTTGTTCACCATGATCTCAAGATCTATTTTGTGATAGATAGGGGTGAAACACGACCTTCATCATCTGATCCGACGCATTCAACGATTTTCAGAGGGTCTGAGACGTGGGTGCTTTCCATAAACAGGTGCGCACGAACAGAGGTACTCTTCAGATTTTTATCGAGAAGAGACTTACGGATGTGGTGACGTGGCAGAAAATAACAGAAGTTTCATTACTGCCATCCAGCTTGTCAAACATGCCATACTCGTCCACGTCTCGTCTTCTTCGCAGAGTGAAAGATCGGTGATTCGGTATTCAACTGGATAGTTTTCAATTTTATTTAAAAATAAATAAAAATTCAACGGATCGGCATATCTGCCGATTCGTATCGGTCATCAGAAAACCATTACCCTATACTGATTCCCGATTTGATTCCTTGCTCCGAGCAATGGATTAGGTTGGTCTCAGGTGGTCTCACTTCGGTGCTGGTATTCTGTTTTGGTTGATGGGACCCCTATGGCTACTTTCATGGAACTTGAGGCCTGAGACGAGGCGATCCATTATCACCAGCCTTATTATTCTAGCCGAAGAGGTCCTTAGTTGTGACTTGTGATATATGCGTGAAGTCAATATAGTGCACTCATCAGACATGTCGCAGGCAGAATCTGACTTGCTCTTTGCTGATGATCTCCTCATCTTTACCAAGAGCACTAAGAAATCTTTGAAAAACCTTCAAGATTTCCTCAACATGAATGAGGAAGCTTCTGGGCAGAAAATTATTTTTAGAAAAGCACCTTCTTTATTCCAAAAGCCCCCCTCCAATCGTATTTCGATCATTCATTCGGTTTTGGGTATTAGTTAATAAATTTTCCAAGAAAAGGGAAGGGTGGAAGTCGAAACTTTTATCTGAAGGTGGCCGGTTAACCCTTCTTAAGCATGTGCTTTCTAGCTTGCTTGTCTATCTCCTATCCTTTCTCCCATTGCCGAATTATGTGATTGGAAAAGTCTTGGTCAATTTCTTTTGGGGCAGCTCGGACGGTAAACATCTCACTAATTGAGTCACTTGGGATGTGATTGCAGGCCTGTTAAAGGAGGCGGTCTTGGAGTTCGGAGCATTAATGATATCATCAATTCGACATGATGAAGTCCCGTTGTAAGCTGTCACATAAAAATGGGTTGTAGAACAATTTTTCCACAATATATACTGACATAAAATTGGGCTTTCGAAGTGACCAGCTAGACTTAAGGACACTAAAATATGGTTTTCTGTAAGAGCCAAATCCATCGAACTATGGAGAACTCTTCTTGGCTGACTGGTGGTGGAGGGGAGATCCTTATGCTCCAACACCCATGGTGTTCCTCTGTACTCTTTAATGACAGTATGCCTGAGAGGATGAACAATGGCTGCGCCATTGCTGAATGCCCTCCAATAACTTCTCCTGCGATGTAGCGGAAAGTTAATATGATGGTTGGGTCCAACTCTAGCCACCTAATTACTAATTTTGGGCCCTGGCCCATGGTCAAGATCGGATCATTTGGAAGCCTAGTTCCAACAGTAGTTTCTCTTCCAAATCTGCCTGTGAGGTTGTTAGGATTCATCACCCTATAAGTCCTAACTGGCAGTGGGGGTGTCGTGGGACACTAAGATTCCTTTTTAAATGAAAATCTTCTCTTAGAAAGTTTTGAATAAAGCAGTTTCTATGGATTCACTGATCAAATCTTGAAAGCTGCCATTGCCTTCTAGATGCAACCTTTGCAAATCCAAGGAGAATATCACCCACCTATTCTCACTATGTAGGATCGTGGTGAATGTCTGGGTTTGATGAGGTCCAAACTAGAACCTTTATCTTTATAAACCATCGGATTCGTTAACTGATGTAAGTTCACTAGGCATAACCAACACAGTATGGTTAGATTGATCTCTTGGTGTGTCTGGATCACAGGAAATAAAGCAAGATTCGAAAGGCAAATTGCCACATCCCATGGCATTATCGAGTTGGTTAAAATTGGCTGGTTGAACTTCATTTTTGTTCCTCCTGCTAGGCCTCAATGCGGGGATACTTATACTGCTCTCGCTCGTGTAAAGTGTCCCTGTGCAATTGCCTCCCAGTCCTATGGTGTTGTGGATCAAATGGGAACTGCCTGACCAAGTTGCTAAATTGAACGTCGATGGATCAAATGAAGGAACTAGATGCCGTGGGTGGGATCAAAAGAAATAATAGAGAGGCCATATGGTTAGTGCTTTTGCTAATTTCTTTGGAGGCTTCACCGACAAGGAAGCGGAAGCTAAAGCTCCACTTGATGGTCTAAAGCTGATTGTGAGACTAGGCCTGGTTTGGGTTTTCATTGAAACTGATTCGATGCTCCTCGCACGAGCTCTTCTTCATAGGAACCTCGAACTTGAGGGAACTAATCTGGAATTCAGGCACCACCTCTTACGTGATGTATCGTGGTCCAATCGTCCAGCTTTGCCAATCATAGTGACAAATTTTGTTTTCGGCAGCATTTCGGTAGGGGTTCATTTCGGATAAATTTCGAGAAAAATTTGAAAAGTTTCGGGAAAATTTTGGGGAGTACAAAAAATATTAAATATATATTATATTTAAACTTCATAAATATTTTATTTATTATTTAAAAAATGACAAAAATTAGAAAAGATTTATTAATTTTGGTGAAATTTTGTTATTTTCGTCGAAATTAATGAAATTTCAGTGATTTCGGAGAAATCATTGAAATATCGCCAAAAGTTTTGCCCGACTCCTATTTCAGTAAATTTCGGAGAAATTTGTCGCTATGTTGCTAATGAACTAAGCGTCCAGCTTTGAATTTCAGGATGAACCAGATTGTAGTATGAAAATTAATTTGTGATTGCCGAACTCTGTATTTCGGCTTTTGATTGTGCTTGCTTATGGGTGGTGGTGATGGTGATGGCGATGCCGATGCCGAAGCTCTTAGCTCGCGCCTGCCCAGTCATGATGTCTTTAATTTACTTATTAAATTATGTAAATAAAAATTCTATTGATTATTGGTGTTTCAAAGTTAAATATTGATGGCTTCCCTCCATTGGCAATCGTGGGGAATCGGGTGGAGGGCGTATTTTTGGCAGTGCTGACAATTAGCCCTGTAGGCCTGCAATCCTGCCCGGGCCCATCCGGTAGAATCCGGGTTTTTTTAGTGACTAAGTTGGGCATGTACATATGGCCGGGCATAGATAATGGCAGCCCACTCTAAATTGGGCCGGATTAGGCCCCGATGATGTCCGCTTAAGCCTGGCCCAAGTATCCATATATATATTACTTTCTAATAAGAGGATTACTAAAATACCCTCAAATTAAATTTTTTAGACACAGGAATGGGAGGGTATTTTAGTAAATACACCATAAATCAAAAGTATATATTATCTCTAGTGCTCTTTTTCCCGTTTAAAGTATTGAATTTTTGTTACTTTTTCTGTTTTTGCCATCATGACTTGTATCAAAATTTGATTTATAATTAACCTTTTAAAAAAAACATAAAATAAGAAAAAAATGGCCCGCAATCTGGGTTAGGCTGGGCCGGCTTATGGTCAGGAGAGGGCTGAATGCTCTCCTTAGGGCCGGGCTAGGGCCAAGCATGGCCGCCCGGCCTTAGCCCTAGCCCAACCTAACTGACATTCCTAATTTTTGCAGATCAAGATTCATCATTCGGTGCTCTATCTCCCACCTACTTTGGCTATCCCAGTGGTTGAGATGACTCCCCATGTAGGTAGATTCATTAGGGTTGTATAAACATCTTTAATTAATTTTGTGTTTTACTTTTTGGACCTGCGCATCGGTTCATCCCCTTATAGGCATGTTCATTAGGATTAGAGTGAAAGATGTTCCAAAGATATATTGCCACTTGGAACTTAGAGGGCCCCACATGCATAATGATAAAATGCACTTGAATGGTGTGAGATATACTGTTCACTTTTTAATATTGTAAAATGGCTTTTATAAAAAAAATAAAAATAAATTAATTAATTAAGATCTTAAACACCATATTAATATTACATGTTGGTAAAACTCCTTTATCCATACCATTAATACTTCATTAGATTTAAGACCATGATCAAAAGATCTCGGAGCCAAAAGATGAGTAGAAACCATGATGTCATATGATTTAATGTAGTCAACTATTGAATTAGATATTAGCCTTTGACTTTATTTAATCATTCGATGAAGTTTATGTTTCGTGCCAATCTTTTATACTTCAAATCTTTAGATCAAATCCTTCAATCTTAACATGACACAAGTGAAAGGAAACTTCTCATAATATCATCTCTTTTTGTTTTTTTAAACTATGTGCAAGGGAAACTTCTCATATGCAAATAATGGCTCCCTTTAAAAACCTTAGGGTAATTCTATTCGATGATGATATTGATCTTTGAAGAAGTTTTAGCGGCGAAACTAAGTGCCCCTTCATCCATACTCATTCCATGGTAGGTGCTCCCTTTAAAAACCTTTTCACTAAGAACAGTTCAGGTCGTATTCTGACTGCACGTGTCATTCCTGGATCAATCAGATATGTAGCTACTCATTCTATTATATATGAAAATCATAAAAACAAAAAATCATAAAAATTTAAAATTCAGAAAACAAAACATCGCGCCTTCAAAATTTCCATGATATCAATTTTTCTCTACAATTATTGTTCCGCTTTAATCACGCGCACGCAATCTTGAAATACGGACTTACCTATTGATTGCGTACACGATAGAAATTGTGTTTGGATCCCGTCTTCCACAAAAGGAATCTTGAGCCCGCGAACATGCCATGAAACGATTAGTGAAGGGATGGGAGTGATTAGGTGGGTCGGTGTCTAACAGAATTCTATACTATTTGAATTCTTATATGTTAAATAAACATAAAAATATTATAAAAATAAATGGGACAAAATTTTCACTTTGTTATTCTTCAATGCTTTACAAAATGAGTACTTTACAAATGCACAATCATGCTATATTTATAATACAATATAGAGGATAGTTTGTAGGAAGTGGGATAGTGAGGTTGTGGGTAGTTTGGATAGTTTGTAGAAGGTGGGGGGTTTGGATAGTTTGTAGAAAGTGGGGTAGTAGTAGTTTGTAGAAGGTGGGGGGTTTGGGTAGTTTATAGAAAGTGGGGTAGTGGTAGTTCTAATACTCCCCCTCAAGTTGGAGCGTGGAAATTCGAAACGCCCAACTTGCGAAGTAAAAATTGAAATTGATCACGGCCTAGTGCTTTGGTAAAGATGTCTGCTAGTTGATTGCGCGTGTGTACGTAGGAGGTGACTAGGGTGCCTGAAGTAATCTTTTCGCGAACTGAATGACAATCAATCTCGATGTGCTTTGTGCGTTCGTGAAAGACTGGATTTGCCACAATGTGAAGTGCTGCTTGATTGTCACCAAATAGTTGCATAGGTTTTGGATGTTAAACTCGGAGATCTTGAAGAAGTTCCTTTAACCAGGCAAGTTCACAAATAGTATTGGCCATAGCGCTATATTCGGCCTTAGAGGAAGAGCGAGAAACAACAGATTGTTTCTTAGATTTCCATGAAATTGGACTGGAACCGAGCTTGATGAAGTATCCTGTGGTAGAGCGCCGTGTCATGGGACAACTAGCCCAATCAGAATCAGCGTATGCGGAGAGATTAAAGGAATTATCGGATGGTAACATGATGCCTTGGCCTGGAGAAGATTTGAGATATCGGAGTACTCTAGTAGCTGCAACATAATGTGGTTGACGAGGCCGATGCATGAATTGGCTAAGAATATTCACAGAGCAAACTATGTCAGGCCTTGTAATAGTAAGGTAAATGAGTCGATCAACTAGGCGACGATAAACTGTTGGATCATAAAGAAGTTCGCCATGTTCGTTGGTTAAACGGAGATTTTGTTCCATCGGAAATGTAGTAGGTTGAGTTCCAAGACGACCACTGTCAGCGAGTATGTCAAGAGTATATTTTCGCTGGCTCAAAAAAATGTCTTTTGGAGATCGTGCAACTTCAATTCCTAAAAAATATTTTAGAAGGCCCAAATATTTGATATGAAAACGGTTATTGAGAAAGATCTTCAGATTATTAATAGAAGTGTTGCAGTTGCCTATCACGATGATATCATCGACATATACCAAGACGGCTGTGAATGTAGAACCCTTGTACTGTGTAAACAGAGAATAATTTGCAATTGATTGAGAGTAACCGGCATCTTTGAGGGCAGTAGAAAATTTTGCAAACCAATTACGTGATGCTTGTTTGAGGCTATAGAGGGACTTGTGCAGGCGACAAACGAGATGCTCCCCCTGTCGAGAGAAATCAGGAGGAATTTGCATATAAACTTCTTCGTGCAGGTCCCCATGAAGGAAGGCATTGTTAACATCTAGTTGGTGAAGAGGTCGGTTTCTAATGGACGCCACGGCTAAGAGGAAACACACAGTGACGAGTTTAGCAACAGGAGCAAAGGTTTCATGATAATTTAACCCTTCTTTTTGAGTGTAACCTTTAGCAACTAAACGAGCCTTAAATCGTTCTACAGTTCCATCAGCTCGATATTTGACTTTGTATATCCATTTACAGCCAATAGGTTTCTTGCCTGGTGGCAATGGTTGTAAAGTCTATGTCTTATTTTGTTGTAATGCATCTATCTCCGCAGACATTGCATCACGCCAATAATGATATTTAACAGCTTGTGAAAAAGTTTGGGGTTCTTCATAGGGATGAATAGCAGATAAGAAAGTAATATGGTTAGGAGAAAAACGTGCATATGAGAGAGACTTAGAAATAGGGTAGGTAGTACCTGTAGATAGCTGTGCAGTTGGTGAAGTATGAAAAGTCTTGCGAGGTAAAATAGGACAAATAAAATCTTTAAGGTGAGTTAGATGTGTAATATTTCGTTGAGATCGACGTGGTTCAAGGTGTTGTAGAGTGGGTGTAATACCTAAATTGGGTTCATGGGGTTGGATTGTAAGTGGAGTAATATTATGAGCTATGTCGGGAATGGGAAATGTAAAAGGTTGATCTTCCAAACCAATAGTAATATTTCCTTGATCATTAACTGGTAAAGGAAGTACAGTGAGGATGGATTCGAAAATGGACTTTGTTTGTGATTGGAAAGGGAATGTAGATTCAATGAATACAACGTCACGATAAGTGAAAAGACGTCTAGTATTAATATCATAAACTCGATAACCACGTTGACCAAAGGGTATCCGACAAATATGCACTGTGAGGCACGAGGGGAAAATTTATGGCGATGTGTACTTAATGTGCGAGCGTAACAAAGACACCCAAATGTCCGAAGGTGATTATAGGTAGGTGTAAAATTGAAGAGCATTTTATAAGGGGTCTTACCATTAAGGTTTGGTGTAGGAATTCGATTGATAAGGTAAGTAGTAGTGAGTACGCATTCTCCCCAAAAATATAATGGTAAGTTGGCTTGAAAACGCAAGGCTCGGGCTACTTCAAGAAGATGTCGGTGTTTTCGCTCTGCCACCCCATTTTGTTGTGGGGTTTCAACACAAGTTCGTTGATGAAGAATTCCATGTTCGTGGAAAATTTTTTGCATAGCAGTAGAAAGAAATTCCATGCCATTGTCGGTCCTTATTTGACAAATCGGATTTTGAAATTGATTTTTAATCATTGTACAAAACTTTGTGAGAAACGAATATGTTTCAGATTTAAAGCGCATAAGATAAACCCATGTACAACGTGAAAAATCATCTACAATAGTAAGAAAGTAGTGTGCACCAGTGAGAGATGCAGTAGGATATCCACCCCAAATATCACAATATATTAGATCAAAAGGACGACTGCTACGATTATCACTTAAAGAAAAAGGACTGTGCGTTTGTTTAGAAATTTGACAAACATCACAATGAGAGTTAAAATGAAAAATATTTTTAGAAAGAGAAGACAAATTAGATAGACGAGCAGTAGAAGGGTGCCCAAGTCGCATGTGCCAGAGGTTGGAGTTTGGTCTTGTAACAGGCATGGCTGATGGTGTTGATGTTGGTGGTGGTTGGATGAAATTATAAAGACCATCTCTTACTTCACCCACTCCAATCAGCTTCCTTGATGACAGATCCTGAAAAATACAAAATGTTGGAAAAAATATAACAGCACAATTCAATTGTTGGGTTAGTTTTCTGACAGATAGTAGATTGAATTAAAATTGGGGTACACAAAGAACATCATGTAAAACAATATTATTAGAAAGATTGAGCTAACCAACATGTGTGATAGTTGTCA
Source organism: Chloranthus sessilifolius (assembly GCA_021018995.1). Classification (NCBI taxonomy): domain Eukaryota; kingdom Viridiplantae; phylum Streptophyta; class Magnoliopsida; order Chloranthales; family Chloranthaceae; genus Chloranthus; species Chloranthus sessilifolius. Next base: position 146,950,455 of record CM037587.1, read on the forward strand.
TATCACCAGTAGGTAGCTTAATAGGTTTGGCTTCAGGAGTTTGAATCAAACTCCTGAAAGAAGATGCATAAGGGGTCATGTGATCAGACGCACCACTATCGATGATCCATGTGGTGGAAGGAAATGAAATAGCAGAATTGCAAGAAAATAATGACATGTTACTAGCAAGATTGGCGGATTTTTCATTTGTATTGAGTAATGATAGGAGTTGTTGGTATTGTTCTGTCGAGAGATTGGTGAGAGCATGATCGGCGGTTGGATTCATCCCATCTCGAAGATTGCTAGGTGTTCCAAGTAGTGAAGCGTTGTGAGCAGTAATAACATTTGATGAAGTGCGATTGTTATAAGGTTGGTTCCATTTTCCTTTTTCAAAATTTTGTGGGTAACCAACTATCTTGTAACATTTTGCCTTTATGTGACCCATCATACCACAAGGAGCACAACGAGGACGTCCTCGGTCTTGTCCACTAATTCGATTGTGTTGGTTATCTCCACCAACATTAAGATTCCTAGTATTAGCAATAAGTGCCGCCGAATCATTGATGTGTGGAGCGGACAAGTGGAGGAGTCTTTGCTTCTCTTCTTGGTTGATAATGGCATATGCTTTACTAACCGTGGGGAGAGGATCCATGACTAGGATTTGGCTACGAATGGAAGAATACGTCTCATTGAGTCCCATTAAGAATTGATAGACTCGTTCCGTTTCTTGAAACTGTTGAAGCTCTTTGAATGCTCCACAAGTGCATTCAGATGTCGATACATGAGTTCTTAATTCATCCCAATAGGATTTTATGGTATTATAGTAGGTTACCAATGATTGTTGATCTTGCTGCAACGTGCATATTGCACGTTTAAGTTGAAAGACTCGAGGATTATTGCTTTGTGAGAATCGTTCTTCGAGATCCAATCATACGTCACGCGGTGTATCGCCATAGATGATGCTACTGGTGAGACTTTTGTCAATGACATTGAGTATCCATGACAAAACCATGTCATTGCAACGATCCCACGCTTGAAGCTCTGCCGAGTTCATAGTTGGTTTCTTGAGGGTGAAATCAACAAATCCAAGTTTGTTTTTAGCATTCAATGCGATTTTCATCGATCTTTTCCAAGTGGAATAGTTTTTACCGATAAGAGAAGTTGAAACGATGGTAGCACCCGGATGATCGGATGGATGAAGATAATAGGGAGACGCCACATCATTAATCAAATTTGACGCAATAGATGAACGACCGTCCGCCATTTGATGAACCAAAAATTCAACGAGAAAAAAAAATTCAGGAGCCGAGTGGCTCTGATACCATGTTAAATAAACATAAAAATATTGTAAAAATAAATGGGACAAAGTTTTCACTTTGTTATTCCTCAATGCTTTATAAAATGAATACTTTACAAATACGCAACCATGCTATATTTATAATACAATATAGAGGGTAGTTTGTAGAAAGTGGGGTAGTGGTAGTTTTAATATTATAGGAATTTGTAAGAGATATTTAAAAGGTTGAATGTGAGAGGTGATTGTTTATTCTACACCATCTGAATTCTTGTAGGAGTGCTACGTCATCAAGATTCAGATTCAGGATCATTTCTTGTGAGTTGAGTGGATCTCCGCTGTTGTAAATCGAAGCCCTCATTCTTTTTTGTGTTCCCGCCCAACGGTAGAAGATTCTATGCTCTCCATCAACATTCTCATACATATATAGATGAAGTTTAAAATCGTAACCGAAATACAAAACCCGGACCTAAACTGAATCAAATATCGGCCGATACCAAGTAAAGACGTTCTCAAAGTCTTCCTGGAGCCGTAGCTACAATTTATTGAAGCGGACCCTACCGGCTCTAGGTCCCAGCACTGTACTAGCGGCGACAGTGCACCACCACCCCACCACCACATCGGGACCCACCCGTGGGTGCACACCGATTGAGCCACCGGTGGAGGGGCACCTCCCCTACCAGCTTCACCCTACAGCACGCTTGGTAGCTACACCTACTTCTTCCTACCGCCGGTGAGCAGCTCGCTAGGCTCTGACCATCGAGGACGTGTTGGCCAGGATAGAGGCCAACAACGAACGAATGAACCGGCGGATGGACTTTCTTATGTTCCATACCCTGCGCTACATCTATCCATTGGACTACCAGCAGCGCCTCGCGCAGGAGGCGGAGTGGACTGCGGGTCGGACCGCCTTTCATGTGGGTCCGGTGTTCCATGCGAGCACATTGGCTGCCGACGCATCAGGCTCGACCCCACAGCAGCCGGAGCAGCCTATGGAGACACCCCAGCCACCACCCGAGCCACCGGTCCAGTCAGAGCCCGCCCCTGCATCAGACCAACCAGGAGAGAGGATGGTGTGAGCTCCTGACGACAGTTTATTTTGTAGTCACTTTTGAACATTTTTGTACTGTTGAAATTGTATTGTAAATTCCGACACAAATTAAAGATAATGTAAAATTTGGAAATATAATGAAATTCAGAACAATTTTTGGTGTACTTATGTTATTTTGCTTCTTACATTGTGCAATGCATTCGTCATTTTTGTGTGTGGGTATGCGACACCCCAGTGTGCGGGGTACCCAAGCGAGCACCTTTGGAGTTATTTTCGAGGACGAAAATTTCCAAGGTGGGGAGAATGTAATATCCCGAAAAATTGACCATTTGACCTTGACCTCGGGATCCGTGCCCGATTGGTCGTAGGTTTGACTAAGTGATGGTCAAATATTAAATGTAAGGAGTGATGAACTGACGTAGTACAAATGTGACCCAATTGTGGTGTATTGTGTAAATCAGTGGTCACATACACCTATCTCCGGTTTATGTGTTTAACACACAAGCAGGAGAGAGAATAAAAGGGTTTTAATAACCCTAGTTTCTTTTTGCTTTGATTATTGAAGAGAGAGTTAAGAGGAGAGAGAGAGGAGTAAAGAGGAGTTATTGAGGAAGAGGTGAATGCAAATCAAAGGGTAGATAAGAGCATTCATTGACGGATTCAAAGCGATTGGGATCGTGAAGCAAGTGATGGAACCCTAGCCATCAAACCCAACAAATCAATCCCTTGAAGGGATTCTTTAGGTGAGTTTAAATTTATATAATGCATGGAGTATGAATGATTAAATTCTGTCAAATATGCTTAGAAGGATAGATTAAAGGCCTAGGAGAGAAAGGATAAAGATTTGGAAGAACAGCCCGAGAGGGGGCTGAATCTGGCCAAATCGAATAATCGAAATTGGAGTTCGATTAATCGATTTTGGCTCAGAAGTTGAAAAGTCATGGAAGCCTGATTTCGATTAATCGAAATGAATTTCGATTAATCAGTTTGGATTTCGATTAGTCGATTTGAAAATTAACTAATCGACTGGGTACCTCCAGTGGCTGGAGAAAGGAGACCTGGAGAAATCGACTAATCGAGTTTGGAAATCGATTAATCGATTTTAGATTTCAATTAATCGATTTGGGATCGACTAATCGATTTTAGAAATTCGACCACTCGATTTAAGAATTGATTGCCTTATATTGGAGACCTCGATTAATCGATTTGAGATCGATTAATTGAAATTGAATCTCGATTAATCGATTTTGAGAATCGATTAATCGATTTGGGTTTCGATTAATCGATTTTGGGAATCAATTAATCGACTTTGATAGTTTTGCTTAACTTTCTAAGTTTGACTTTGAGATTCAGGGAGGGTCTTGGACTTTCTTTGTTACATCTTTAGTGATGAGTTACATGTGTTATGTTGTACCATAGGTGGTACGTATGATCATGAGCACAAGGAGCCGCGTGGGACCTTGATGCTAGGAATTTCAAAGACTTGAGGTAGGGAACACCTTGAACATGTACTTTAATTTCAAGAGCATGTATGTAGTGATACGATTATCAAATTGAAGTTGTTTTAAATTATGAAAAACTTTATAAAAATGGGTGCGTGTGTGAGACCAAGAATGTAATAAAGGCATTTGTGTGATGCAAGTAATTAAGAACAAGCAATCTAATTAGATTGAGACATCCCCAGGGGTGAGAAAGTAATAAAGGCATCAGGTGTGATGCATGTATGTATATATCCTAGGGATGCATACATGTGATTGAATAATTACTGTTGAGGCCTAACTGATATAAGATAGCACACTTACACGGTGAATAACTATATGTAAAGCACATGATATTTTTGTTATTTGAGGTTTGATAGGATACCCCACCGACGTGGCAGGATACCCACGACTGACGCGGCAGGATATCCGTGACCGGTACGGCGGCAAATTCGTACACCAGTACGGAAGTTTATCCGTAACCGTAAGTACATCCCAGGGATGTTGTGTGATATTTAACTCCGCCGCCTAGTGAGAAAGGGGCTTGGGTCGTATTCCCAGGGAATACACTTTTACAACTGTCTAATTAGATGACGATGAAGGGTATCTCATCGGGGCTCGATGCTATATTGCTCGGGGATTACTTAAGTTGAAAATTTAAGTTTTGCTTTAGGCCTGTTCAGTGTCATTCATGATTAAATCATCAGTAATGTAATACATGCAACTTACCAGTAAACTTGAATGCGAATCATCATCTTTACAACTGTTTTCTAGCAAATGCATAGACACATCATGCTTAGAATATCATGGAATATATGTGAGTCTTAATTTATATGTTCATTGTGTTTGTTCCCTATTGAGCTAGGATGTAGCTCACCCTTTAGACTATCCGTCGTAGGTCCATTGATAGCAGCTGTTGAGGCGTCGGGAGACGTAGATCCGGGTGATTCGGATTACGTACCTGGAGACGAGTTTGAGCCTCCACCTGAGGACTTCTTCTAGGTGACTCTGCTGTGTACTTTGATAGAGAGCCAGTTTTGTGAGCAGATTAGTGCGGCTTGGTATGTCAAGCCTTTATTTTGTTGAGACAATGTAATTAAACTGGATTATTCTTTTGGCGAACCATCTGGGGTGATTTGATTATCACCGATAGTTCGAGTCGGTTATCTGTTCATGCAGTGGCATGAAAGTAGAACTGTCTTTTGCATATGCCAGTTGGGCATATTAACTTCTTCCGCTTTAATGAGATTATTTGCTTATTTATTTAATTGTGCTTGATATACCAATGTTTCGTGCTAAGTTTTAGGGGCACGATCTGGAGGATCGTGCTGATGGCACGGGTTTCGGGGTGTCGAAATCCGGGCTGTCACACATAGTAACGAACACTTGAAATACTATATTTTTTTTTATGTTCAAATTCCCCGATAGTTATAGTTTAACATAAAATCTGATGGAGCCATTACTTGCACCATAATAGTTTGCTCTTGCACATTGTTTAAAAGAAAGGTTTGATATTTTGGAAAACTATGCCATGTGAAAATATAATCTGAGTCGTCTGATATAAAGGTTGTAATCTAATGATTGATCAAGTACTACACAAAAAAAATTGGGCACATAATCGGATGCATAATCAACATCGAAAATTTGTTCAATGGTACTCAAAATCAATGAACTAAGTTGGTTTGGATGCCACTTTATCTTTGATTCATCAAATGGAGTGCTTTGTATTGATCATGTCACGTGGCATTTGATATGGCATCCGAATGCAGCACTCCACGCCTTCATTCAGATGCATCTTCCCATTTCTATTTTAAAATTTATATGAGTGGGGGATTTTTATTCATCCAAATCTTCAACATAATATATATTACATCACGGCCTACCATCAGACGGTCATATTTTGATTTCACGTGGTGCACATCCCAACATAGGAACATGATCATGAGGCTAATAAAATATGGTTCACGGATCACTTTTTCAGAGGTTTGTCATGTGGAATCCAAATCTTACCGTTTGATGGTGGAGCCATGATTTTAGAATTTTTTTTATCTAAGATTGAGACGAAAAAGGATCTCTATCATCTTATTCAACACACGATAGAGATCATTTTCATCCAAATATTTAACATAATAGAAAATCTTGAGATCATCAATGTATCATCCAACGATCAAATTTTAATTCCACATGACACATATTCCCAAGATCTATTGTATCAAAGATTGAAAAGGAAAATGATCTCCATAAAAATATCAAAAATATATTTATTTTTTTAATAATTTTATAGATCAACACGTGCAACACATGTGCACTTTTACTAGTTCTTAAAAAAATAAATATCGACTAAGATCACAGTTGGATGCCTCATGCCCGACCCGAGTTTATGTTCCTGACCTGAAAATAAATTGGGTTGAGTAATGTATCGAGTTTGCCTGACCCGTTGACAGCTTGTGGTAACCAAAACTTCTCTAGTTCTCACTGTGAAGAAAAAAAAAGAAGAGGCAATGGTCAGGTCCAATCGGATGTCGAGTTTAAACCACATCTGTAGCACTTGGATATAAGGGAATCTTGACTTTCTTGATTTTCACATTTTATAGGATAAGGTGCATTTACCTATATCCAAGGGCTGCAGAAGGGGTTAGATATAGAAATCTGGTTCAGCATGGTTGGACCTGAAATCCGGTCCGATCAGATCACTTTCTAATTTCCAATTCCGTTAGAAAGTAATGTTAGGAGGGTTATGGTTGAATTCAAAACAGAGATGTTAGAGTTACGTTAGGAGTATAATTAGTTGTTCGTTTAATTGACTCCACCAAAGGTTAGGCTTTCGATTTCCAATTTCCAAATTCCAAATTCCAAATTCCCCTACTTTGCTTCTGCTTCTGAAATCTTCTCACTACGTTATTATTATTATTATTTTGTGTTACTAGAGTAGAGCATGGCCGATTGGACAGAACTTTCAAGAGAATTGTTAGAATCTATTCTGAAGCGTCTAACCTTCATTGGCGACTTGGCCCGGTTTCGCTCTCTTTGCAAGGGATGGAGGACCATTCACATTGAAACTGAAAGCGAAAGCGGGCACGGGCTTCTCCTATCTAGTAATGGAACCTTCTTTAGTCTTCTTAATTACCCTTTGATTCCATCAATTTATTAGATCCCAGAAGGGAGCTTTCGGTAGTTGGCTTGTGGTAATAGACAGGCGTTTGGATATTTTTTTGTTAAATCCTTTTTCATCTCACAAAATTCAGCTTCCTTCATTGACCACACTCCCCAATATAATTTATCTCCGTGAAACAGAAACAGACACCATAGAACACACATGGTTTTCGATGTATCAATTGAAATTTGAACGATAAATAGTGCGATAAGGGTTTCCTAAACTCGTGCCAGCTAACAACTAGGGATGATTTGTCCGAGACTTACATGTTTAAGGTGGTTTTATGGGGGACATTGTAGGCATAGGCATTACAGGAGATGTAAGCCTATGCATTACAGGAGAGACAAGACATGCATCATTTTGTAAAACAGGAGAGCCAATTCCTGTTCCTGTTCATACTATATGATTAAGAATCCTGAAATATTAGCTTCTTCCTGGTTTAGTCACCAAGCTTAACACTGTTATAATTAATGATCACTTGTATTTAACTACCTCCTCATTCTACTTTTCAAGGGCTTAAATCTCATCCTTTGCCATCAAAATCTGTTCAACCCTCTCAAAATTTTCAGCTTTCCAAACTTTAATAGCTTTCTTCACCTTTTAAGTTTTTGTTGCACCTTAAACATCGGATTCCCATCAATTTCCATACTTCACATTTTTTTGACAATGTCTCCAAATTTCTCTTCTTTAGACTAAATAAGGAAATATTTACAACAAAGGTGTTCTTGAGGAAATCTGTATAAAACCCTTCTATTGGTGGATGATCTGCTACTCCATGATAGCAAGTTACTCCTCTACAACAAATCCTAGGATTTAAATATTAGTCCTTCTGTAGCCCCCCCCCTTCTCATTAACAGATTTGTGCATTGTCATCAAGATTGAGCATTCACCAGTGATTTCCTTAGTTACCTTCAAGATCATGTTTTCACCATTGCTTTCTTTCCCGAAGAAGTAGTTTTCAAACTTGAGGACTTTTCAAGATTGGAAACCTGGTACGAGTCAACACTTATTTATCCATTGCAATTATGTTGTAAGGATATGGTCTTTGTTACTCCGAAAATTTGAAATATGTGGCCATGTTAAGTACATGTGCCGAACTCTTGGGAAGTTGGTGCAATAGTTCACTTGGTAAGTAGGGAAGATATGTTTGGGATATTCTCCCTTTTCCATTGCTGTGGGTTGTCTTGAAAGAAAAACATGTAAGCATCTAGGTTGTCTTCATTTGCGAGGCTAATCAAGGATTGATAGTAATGGTATTTGTGGGAGAGGACATAATTGCTTTTACCCTTTGTACTGGAAGATATGCTATCCCATTTGTCTGTTATATGTTTTATGCAGTTCTTATTGTCTCCATTTCATCCGCATGTATTAATCTTTATGCTAACAGCATTTGTCCAAAATTGTTGGGTAATGGTCAAATTGGTAATTTGTAACATGAAGGACAGATACACAGATATTATTGACCTTTGGTTACGGACACTTACATAATAATGTATAGAAACCACAGTATCTCACTGAAGCATAAAGAATAGTACATTGATTATCTCTTAAACTTCTTGTGCTGAGATCCTTGTGCATTTGAGCGGTTTTGAACTAGGGGAAGTTATCAGTGAGAACAACCCAATTGATCTTATCCTCAAGACATAAACTAGCTTGATTTCTTCTGCCAAACACCTTTTGTTAACAAACTGACAATATATCTCTACATGCTTTTTCTGGAGTCGTCATGATAACTGATGCAAACTACAGCTTTCTTGGAGATGAAGGAACACAAATCAATGAATCATGCAAATAGAAAATGCCCAAGAAGAATTAGACAAACAAACGAAGCAGTCTTCTTTCTATGATTCTATTAAAATTCTGAAACAAATATAATCAGACACTGAAAAACAGCAATAAGCATCTTTAATAAAGCCTAACTAAGCTACCGTATACCCGAGACTTCTATTCCTAATCAACGTAGAAAACAAAACCATTTTATCCTAAACTTTAGGGGCTTATTTCTAATTTGGAAATTCAACCTGTCTAAGAAATAGAATCAAGAGACTTGACTTTCAAAAATCTGATTTTTTTCCCCCTGCTGCAAAGCTTTGTAACTTATTTCCTTTCTTTTAATTCCTCTTGCAGGGTAGATTCGAAGAGGAGAAAGGGGGTAGTCTACTGTCGAAGCAATTCTTAGTTGTGTTTCTATAATGAAATACCACCACAAATTCTTCGAAGAGCTCTGGGACAATTCATAGACATTATTGATTTAAGACAAATTGAGCTGTCACCTAAAACCGTCATCCATTGCTGTCAAACAAGAGGGTCACTGATTACAGTTAACTTCCCTAAAGCGAAAAACGAGATGGTTTCGAAGAGAATCACATATCTAAACACCTCGTTCCACATAAATATGCTCTTCGTTCGTATGAGCTATAAAAGAAAATGATAAATACAATAATTTCAAAGAAAAATAAAAATAAATATAGATCTCACCTTCACAAGATTGAACTTCTACTTCGTTACCACTCAACTCACTAGGTACAATGCTCATACTGCACTCCTTTTTTTCTTAACTTCTTTCTCCCTATTTTTCCATTGTCTTCATTTCTTACATTGACAACCAACTTATATAGGGAAATGACGCCAATGGGAACTCACCACGCACCAACGTCTCATTTTCTCGGAATATTCCTTGGATCACGTGCCAAACTGTCTGTCTAACGTGATGGATGGCCAATATTAAATGTGTTTCCTTTCAGTCAGAGAATACGACCAATCTTCCCTTTTACTTCTGAACCAATCAAACTTATCCACGTGTACACCCATGTGCGTTAATAAAAATATTTCCCATCTTCAAACAAGGTGGCACCACCACCTCAGTTGTACTTCTGACAATTCTCTGGCCACTCTTATGTGCGAGTCTACTACTGGGCTCACATGATCACGTGCTTCGAATGCTCTTGAACAATAATATCAATTTCTATTTGCAAGGGCTTGTCCCTTTCTCTTTCCGTTATTCGAATACGACTTGGCCAGTACCGTTAATGGGAACTGTCTTCGCTGTTCGCTATTGACTTCGAAAAGAAATTACTTATGGTTCATGGCTTTTACTTTTGCTTCGTGGCTTTTACTTTTGACGAGATTTATTGAATGTCGAAATTCAAACTTCTACCTCAAACCAGTTGCATCATAATTCACCTTAGACTTAATACTATAAATTCCATACAAAGAGTATTCTTCTGACGTCAAACTATACATATACACTACAAAGTACGAACTTCTCTCTTTATGTTACAACCATTCTTCAAACCATTGTGCTGCTTTAGGACATTCGAACCTTTGTTTCCTTACTTCGATTCTTCTCTTTGTTGTCTTATAAATCATTTGTGTCGATTATTTCTCTCGAGGACAACCTTCGCTAACATTTTACTACATACAACAATAGGGCATGAACAGGAAAAATTGAAGGAGGTTTTGGGGATTATTTACCATTTTTGAACATTTTTAAGTTCCCTTTTGTAGAGTTGGATTACATTTTGTGATCTTTATAGTAGGCGATGAAGGAAAATGATCAATTTGCAGTGTTTCTGATTTAATGAACATGGGTTATTGCAAAATCATTTTCTCCTGTGAGAAGCGTAGATTTTGATCAGACGTTGAAATGTATCGCATAACTTGGATCTGAAAGTAAATGAAACTTAGATTTCCGATATCCTTCATGCAAAAACCTTGTAAAAAACCCCGTCACTAGTTTTAACAGTGTAGTTTTTGGTTTAGTTCAAACACCAATTTGACAGGCGCATCATCATCATCATCATCATCTTCTTCTTCTTCGTCATGGCTTTGTCCCATCTATTTAGTAGCGGCTTATGCATCTTATCTCTCCACTCAAGGCTAAATACAAGTTTTCTAATATGAAAGAGATATTGTTAATTTATAAAAACTAGAGAGGTTCACACTTGTTTAAAAGGTTTTCTCATTTTTCCATGTTTATGGAGAAAATTAAAACTGTTCCAGTTCAACTGGTCAAACTGAGTGGTCCATTTTTCAAAATCACTGTTTTCCTTTGCCAATTATGTATTTTCTCCCACGCCAAGTAATCAGGTGGGATGTAAGGCGAATCACAATATTTCTGTGTTTTTTGATGTTTTCTTTGACAAGTTCTGCATCCTTTCTGGGATGAAGTCCCAAAACTTCAGGGTTGAGACTGTACTCCACTGGAAGATGACCATAATGCAACCCTGAGGTTGCAGGTTCAATTCCACGTTAATTAAATTTAGAACAATTGAGATCAGAGAATATGGTTTTCAAGTAGTTCAGCTTCTTCTCCAACTGCTATGGTGGGAGAAAACTTTGTGAACGGGGGTATTAATGGAGATAGGTGAACTATGGATAGGAACGATGAATGCAAAGAGAAAACATGAAAGCTCAAGTGATATAATTTAAATTGTCAATGTTAATGTCTTGATGGGACCGACTAACTTAACCCTACAGTCCTAGATTGTGAGGGCATTTTGGAATCTAAATGACAACTCCAGTGGTTTGTGATACAAACAATTTTTTTAGTGGTTTAATTTGGAAGGAAAACCACAAAAAGTCGTAGTTGTTTTTAGTTGAAACAACCCAAACTCAGCAGTTACCTCGAGAGATAACAATAAGAAGCTTAAATAGCTTAATTTTCCGTATAATGAAATATTCAAAAAATCACTTGTTACACGAGGAGGTGGATGTCCATTAATTGAACTCTGAGCCGACAAGTAGCTTATTTATCTCCCATTAATTAAACTCTTTTACTTCACTAAGCAACTGCCTATTTTCTATATTAACTTAAGTCACTATGCAACTAACTGTTTACCCAAAATATTGAATACCATAAATTCCCTTATAATACTAACCTCTTTCCCAACATTAAATGCAAGTCAAAGCTCCCCCTCCCAGTGTGTTTGGATCCTTTTGGTTTGCCTCCCACTTGGTGAAAATAAAGGCTCATTGAATTTTATAGGCCTGGGATCTGGGGGTGGTTCTCTGTCTTTGAATCTAGTTCATTTTGATACATATTTTTGGCTTGAGAAAAGCGGGCTGATCATGTACTGCATCAGCTTGCAAATCGATAAAAATGGAGGCTTTTATATCATTTCCTCTTATTTGGCAATCGTTAATAGGTCTTGGAAGTTTAACTACTTTAGTCAATATGCAGGTACACTTAACTCTGGCAAATCAGACTGATAGGAAAATGGGCCCCTTTGAAGTTCGCTTATCTCTAGGTGATTCCCGCGAGGAGAAGGTTGTTATGGTCGATGGTCTCCAAACATTGGTAAGCGACTATTTCGTGGCATGTATCTGAGTTGCTAAAACTACACTGGTCTCCTTTGGAATGCACAATAGTTATAACTTCTATGTGCCTGTTACTCTTTTGTTGTTGAACTTGTTAGGTAAGAACGTCCACGGGCCAAGGCAGGGTCTCCAAAGGTTTGGGTGCGATTGGCCGGGGCTTGGTCCTAAATTTTAAACCTGATCAATATTTAATCAATATTATGCTGGAACAAGGCACACATGTTCTTTTTAATTTAAGTCTGGCCTGTTTTTTTAACCATTTCAGGCTGGACTTGGGTCTGATATTTTAGGCCAGGTTAATAATGGACCAGAATTTCAGCCCACTTAAACTTCAAGCCATTTTGAGGCCTGGCTTGAACTGGCCCACTGACAGCCCCAATTCGAACTTGATGCGAAAACTAACACATGCAATTCTAGGGCTGAGATTATTTGAAAATTTGATGTAAATAAATGAAATACCGAATTCCTAAACAGTTTATCACAGAAAATATGAAGAAGTTTTATTAGATAATTTTAGGTCTAGCTCGAAATAGTGTTACTTTCGCGTACGTTCCCTATCAGATCTAGAAGATTAGAGTACTTAGCGAGCGAACGAGTAGATCTCCGATAATTTTAGGGCGTCGAACGAACTCGCAAGCGAATTCTTTCGATACCGAGCGAAAACAAAGCAAATAACGATTTTAATGGTGAAAGGATAGGTTAAACTTGGATTTTTTTTAAAAAATAGTAAAATAGGTAGGGTAGGGTTATGCTACTTACGCAACTCGTAGATTAGAAGAAGATAGAGAAGGAGGAAAAGTTGGCCTCACACCAAACCGCACGCGAAATGAAGAATCGCTCTTCGGTTTGAGAGAATCACACCCTCACAGAAAGTTCAATCACAAAACTCTCAAAGTTGGAAAAGCAATTTTCATTAACCATCAATTAATTTCAAAGTTGTTTTTTACAAGCCTTTAAATAGGCTAACCAAAACCCTAACTTGAATTAAAGCATTCCAAAAAGCTTAAAACACTTAAAACAACAAGTTTTGCCAAAAAAATAATAAAATCCCGTCAAATCTCGCGCGATCAGTCGATCGATCGATTCTAGAGTCGATCGATCGACTGATGAAAATTAAAAATGCCCGAAATCTCTGTCCACATTTGATCGATCAATTGTTTGGGCTCGATTGATCGACTTAGTAAGAAAACTGTGCCCACAATACTATCCTCTCCGCCCTTAATCGATTGATCAAAGGTTGGGGTTGATCGTTTCCTTCGAATTTGAGCTGTTCTTCACTTTTACAGTCTTCTTTCGCCTCCGATAAGTTACAAGCGGTTGCTTGAATCGGATGTCCCCATCAGTTCTCCCAGGGTTTGAAGGATTCTTCCTCGATGAATTTTGGTTGTGATAGAGGGCGAGGATATCCGGATCAATCTGTTGAAACTCTTCCCTTGTTATCCATGTATTCTCGGAATCGGCTTTGTTCTTCCACTTGACCAAGTACTTCTGATGTCTCCCTTTGCTGGTGGACACAATCTGATCCAACAAAACATCTTCAATGATCTCACGAGATGGTTGTGTAGGTGGCAGTAATGGCGTGGGGATTGGAATAGTGGTAACATCGGATGTGGAAGGCTCAAATGGGTTGGGTGGGATGGTTGAATGGCCATGGAGCGAAACAAGATCCTCCACGTTGAAAGTCGTGCTAATCCCCAATTCTGGCGGTAAATCTAGAATGTAAGCGTTAGAACCGACACGCTTCAAAATCCTATAGGGTCCAGCACCACGAGCTTGCAACTTCTTAGCAATCCCTTGAGGGAATCGCTCAGGTTTATTCCGAACCATCACAAAAGCATCTTCCTGAAATTCTTTGAGCCTTCTATGAGAATCTGCAGAAATCTTGTATTTTTTATTGTTCACATTAATTATTCCTTTAATCTCAGCATGCAATTCATGAATGTGATGTGCAAATGTAGATGCCAACTCTGACGACCTTTGATGAACTGACATCGGGATGAGGTCTACCGGTGTCCTAGGTTTATAACCATGCACGATTTGAAATGGACTCATCCTTCTTATTATCCATGTAACTTTAGTATTCAGCTTACCCTTCCACTGGATGAGATATGCTCGATTTTTCTCAGATTGCATTCTCCTTATAGTCCAAGTGTTGTCAATTTCCGATTTACTTTTCCACCTAACAAGATAATCTCGATATGCTTGGTGTGTTTTTTTACCTTGGTAACAAAACATGGATCTCCCAAAAATTTTCTATCTAACCTGTTCACATATTGTTCAAGCTGGTATTTGGAAATCAATGGGTAGATAAGATTGGGTTCAGTTGGATGAGCATCAAGAAATGGGTCTGAAGATTTTGTTGTCGGACCTAAAAAAGGTGTACGTGCTTTAGTTGCACGAAGCGGGAGCGGGAGTGACGAATTGACAATTTTTTAAAATCTAGGAAGCGGGAGCGCCTACACACACACACACACACACATATATATATATTATTTTTTTTAAATTCAAAATGCTCAATTAGCCTCTTGCAAAAGCTGTATGTTCATATTTAATTAGATGTTAGTCCCATCAAAATAAGGAAGTATATATTCACTCAAAAACTTTGGAAGAGACATCCACTTTTAACATGCAAAATGTTCAACCGCTCTCTTACATTATAATCATTAGATTCTTACAAAAGACATCAATTTGAAGATACAAAAAGATTCTAGTGATATATTATAAAAGAAAAAAAACATGCACTTGAAGCATACAAAAAACTTCAACAAAAAAAAAGGTTTGGCACTTTGGCTTTAATAATAAAATCATACTTCAAGTCTTCAAGTCTTTCACGGTTTCTTTCCCATCCTCACCTTTGCACGGCGTTGTTCATGAGTTAGAGATTGGCTTTGAGATGATGGCTGTAAAGAGGGGCCAATTTGAATAGGACAAGAAGCTTGAGAAGCACGAGGAGGCTCACTATCTGAATCAATTCCTACACCATCTTCATGTGCCAACACATTTACTTCCACATAACCTTCTTCTGCACCAATATCCCAATTCTTATAATAAGTTAAGAAGTCATTTCTAAATCTACTCGACACTCTAAGGTTATAGTGCACATAAACTAAAGACTCTGCCCTTGATGCACTCATTTTGTTTCTTTTCACACTATGAATATAATTGTATGTGCTCTAACATCTCTCTGCACAAGATGCATTCACACTTTTAGATAACTCCTTTACTGCCAATGAATACAACTTCGTAGAGCTACCATAGAGGTTCCACCATGAAGTCGCATCTAATGTTCCCCGATCCATCATTGCTTCGGGACATGAAAATGCACCTTTGTTACTCACAAAATCACTAATCTCTTTTCTAATAACCTGTGATTCCGTTGGATCTGAAACTAGTTTTTTGAGTGCACCTAAATAACGCTTTTGTACCTCTGGATCAACATGAGGCTTCTTTCTTTTCTCACCACCAGGAGCAAGTGTATCCAGCCATTGTTGTGAATCGAATTTAGGTGTCAGAACAAATGCAAGACAATGTAATGGAATATTAGTTTTATCCCATCGTTGAACAATAATTTCATAAACAACCTGATAAAGAGTTCCTTCATCACAAAGGGCTTCTTTCACATGCCCAACCATAGCATTCATCTCTTCATATACTTCCCCAATTACTGATTTATCAGAATCCACAAACCTTAGCATGTTGAAAATGGGTTTTGTGAATTTCAAAACTAATTCACTTTGCGTCCAAAAATCATTACTGAGAATGATCTTTTCAAGTTCTTCATGTTCTTCATCACTACTAGCAAGTTTCATCTCTCTCCACTCTTTACTTAAAACCATAGAGACTAATGCGGCCCGAACTTTAACCAAACGACGAAGAACAATATAGTGGTGCCCAAATCTTGTTTTCTTTACTTTCAACACTTCTAATTATGAAAAAGTACGGAAACAATATTGAACAACCGAGTGATTTTTGACGTACTTCACAATTTTCTTACCTCTCTTGTATTGCTCATCTACAAATGCCAAACACGGATTTTTAGATTGTGCAATATCCTTCATTAGCAAATTTAATGTATGTGCTAAGCAACCAGGCCAAAAAATGTGAGGATGCTTAAGCTCTATAATTTGCCCCGCTGCTTTGCAATTTGAAGCATTATCTGTTTGTACTTGCACAACATTATATGCTCCAACTGAATCTATTGCTTTCAAAAGAAAATTCGCTATGTTTACTCCCGATTTTACTATTCCGGAGCAATCATGTGCATTTACAAACATAGAATAGCCTCCAGAAAATGTCATAATGTTAATCAATGTTTCATTTTTCACATTCGTCCATCCATCATAAACAATTGATACACCATATGTATTCCATTCTTGAGAAAGAGAGGCTAACAAGTTTGACTACTCTATTTTTTCTTTATCCAACAATGAAGTACGCAATTTTTCATAGTTAGGGGGTTTGTATCCATTGGGAACTTTGTTTATTGCACTCACCATATCTAGCCAATAAGGAGACCTAGCAACATTGAAAGGTATTCCATTGGCGTACATGCAACGTGCAATTTTAGCATCTACGGCATCCCGCCCACCAATAGCAAACATTTTTGCTAGTGGCCTATTTTTCAAAAGTGTTCTATTTGTTGTTGCTACTTCATTGATTGATTGGTGTTTATTTGATTGTCCCTTATTGCTAGCATCTCCATAGACTTCTCGATCTTCCCTCTCTTCTTTTCGTAACCTCTCTCTTTCAGCGAGAGAAACATTTGGACACACGACAATGCCTTGAGCTGGTTGATTAGGCAAAAGCTCGATCAAATGAGCTCTAACTCGAGAATAAGAGCCATAGTAAGGTTTCTCTCAACAACCATAGTTGCATATATATTTTAAAGTACCTCCCCCTTTAGATCCTTTGCTTTCAACAATCTTAGTAACATACTTCCACAAAGGAGTAATAGTTGCTTTGTCTATCTCATCTCCACTATCTTCATTGTGTATTTCATCTCTATTATGATCCATAATAAAGCTAAAAAATAAAATAAAAGATAAAGCTTTTACCTATAGATGCTTTGAATATAAGTTGTAGAATAAGAAAATCACTGGTTCAACACTTCAACACATCCATGAGAAGCTTAGCTTAGGTGCAGAGATGTAGTTGTCCAACTCCAACTTTCAAAATATCTTAGTTGAAGAAGAAAAACGGATAAGAGTGACTCGGGACAACGACCCTAAAATCCGTGAATGCCCGTGATATACTAATTTGCCGAAATTAAACTAATTAATTGAACAATTAACTACAAATTAAAGCAATACCTTGTGGGATTCCACTTAAGTGGCCATGCTTGGTTCACGTAGGGTCCAATCCGACGTGCGAGATCCGTTAGGTATTGCGGAAGGAGCCATCCTAGAGATAGAACTCTAGCTTCGTCTAGGTTGGGCGTTTGGTCGTAGCTCACAGTGGAAATGGTAGCTCCTCACTAGGGCTTTTGAACGAAATTATTAATAGCACAAATCAAACAAGCTCGAGCCCAACATCAGTCATGGATCGATGGGCTAAGGTCGGATTCGATCCACAAGGATGGACATCCAGGTTGTTCCAGATCTAGGGTTTGGAAATAGGAGCAATCAACTAAAAGGGGGAAAATGTGGATGCAAGAGATTAAGGAGAAAATACAATGATCAAACAAGAATAAGAAGCAAAGAGAAGATCAAGATAACATGGGCATCTCACCCTTAGCCTCACATCAAACTCACACGGGGAAGAAGACTCACTCTTCAAAGCTCATCTAAAGCTCAAAATGCAATGCACTTTTCATTAATTTTCAACAACTCTCAAAATGGCTTACAAAAGTATGCTTTATAGTAACTGCAAACAGAATAACTCTTAAATGGAAAAGTACTATGTTACCCTAAAAGGGTGACTTACATTTGATACAAAAGAAAACAAGAAAAAGGATAAAAAAGGCAAATCCCGTCACTTAGCTCGCTCGAGCAGCTACAGGAATTCGCTCGAGCGAGTTCAGACAGAAACTTTTGACCTTAAATCCTGATGCCACTTCGCTCGAGTGACCAAAGATAAAAACTTTTGGTCGTGATTTTGAAGCAATCTCTCGAGCGAGAAGGGTGCTCGCTCTAGCGAGCCTGGGTAGGGGCATTCCTCTTATGTTGATCCTTATGGCTTCTCTCTAGCGACTCCATGGCTCCTTCGTTGCTTCTTCCGTCGGTACACCTTGTACGGCCTGAACCCTAGGTCCTTGGTGTCGGTGTCCCTATCAATTCTCCCATACCCAAAATGTTTCATCACCGATGAAACTGGCTTGTGGCATCGATCGGTTATGGCTCCTTCCTCGCATCTTCTAACGTCGGTACACCTTGTGTGGCTCAAAACCTAAGTGATTGGTGTTGGCGTCCCCATCAATTCCCTCAGACCCAAAACGTTTCATCTCCGATGAAACACGTATGTAGTATTGGTCTAGTGTATCGGGACCCGAACGGTGGAACTTCTTGCAACTAGCCCTAGCAATCTCAGCACCCGGTGACGTATGATCATCACCTCGGTTGATTGTATCGGGGCGCATACGGTCAACCTCTTTTCGACGAACCCAATAACTAGGTTTGCCGACCCACTTTACTAAATATTTTTTAAGCTTCCCGTCAACTCTTCCGGACTCGAAAGACTTCATCACCGATGAAGTGTGATCGTGATATTAGTCGGAAATACAAGTGCTCAAGCGGCGAACTCCCTCATGATTGGCCCATGCACTCTCGGAGGTCGTCTTGTTAACCCTCTTCCTCACAAATCAGAAGCTCTCCATCGTGGGTAAATGCTACATGATCATCCAAGATCTTCTCAATGACCTCGCTTTTCTTCGTGCTCGGAGGAGGAAAAGTTAGGTGACGGGGAACGGCAAAAAATAAATAAATAATAATAATAAAATAATAATTTTACTGTTCATGATGAATAGTGACGGACGTCCATGAAACAGTGATGGACGTCCGTGATTTTGCCCCCTCACTGTCCGTAGGTCATGGACGTCCGTAGGGCACTACGGACGTTCGTGGGCGTCGTGATGAGATTTTCTAAATTTTACGAAGATTGCCTATTTTAGTGTTTTATTAGTATTAGGACTCTTTATTTCGAATTTTAATTATTGGTGGCCTATATATAGAGGCTTGTAAAGACTTTTTAGTTAGTTTTTTATTATTGAATGAAAGAGAGTTGCTTTTGTGCAAACCCTATAGAGAGCTTGTGAAGAGTTTTCAACCGAGGGAGTGAATCCTTCAACCCTTGAGGAGTGAGCAATCGTTTCTCGTGCGACTTGGTGTGAAACTGACGTATACCCGTAGTGTGAAACTTCGGAAAATCATTGGTGTGAAGCCTTGGAATCTATCCTTTTATTTCGTCTTTTCTCTAGTTATTGTCAGGTATTATTTTTCCTTAATTCCATTGATCAAATCAAAATCCCCAAAATTTGTTTCCCTTTGCTAAAATTATTCTAAGCTTTATTTCATTCAAAATCCCTGAGGAATCAAATCCGATATTGCAATTATCGCTTAATGCCCTAAACTAGAACGAAATCCGAGTTCCTTCATCAGAGCTGTTTTTCTAGATCGGGAAAGTTTTCACACAAGCAGACGCTAAACGGATTAATCTAATTGTTTTGTTCATTTCATTGAATTAATTTATGTGTTGCTTGATTTTGAATATTTTCGCTATTCAATTCAGTCTAAAAGTTAATCCCACTTCGCATAGTAGGATTTTAGCGTTTGTCCTGCATCAGTTTTGGTATCAGAGCACAGTCTTAGTTTAGGGTTCTCCGCATCATGTAGATTTTAGGGTTTATTTCTTTCCATTTCAGATCTATCTTACACCATCTAATTTTGCATAATTCCATCATGGATACCAATAGCTTAGAAGCCCTTATTAGAGATCTTGCATCTAAGGTGACCACTAGTCAAACCCGGATGGATGAGCACATCGCTGATCAACAAGCTAGGTATGAGGCTTTAGAAACTCATTTTGAAGAGATCAATGAGTTCATCGCTGAGAATCACATTAGAGTCAACAACCATGACCGTAGGAGAGATGTTCTTCCCCGACGTGAGGTTCAAGCCAATCTGGACGATAAGGTCATGAAATCTATCAAAATGGACGCCCCTACTTTTGACGGGAAAAGACAACCTAAGGTCTTTCTCGAATGAGTCGCCAGCATGGAAAACTACTTTGAGTAGTATGCCATGTCCGAAGACCGCAAGGTCAGATTTTCCAAAGTCAAGCTTATGGGTCAAGCCAGACTTTATTGGTTGGGAGTGGAGCGTCGTAGGCAAATCCAGGGTCTTCGTACTATTTCCACGTGGGCTGAAATGAAAGTCCAATTGCACGAAAAGTACGTTCCCATATCATATGATGAGTGTATTCTTGATCAGTGGTAGTCATTGCATCAAGGAGATTCCCCAGTCACAGAGTACATCGATCGGTTTAAAGATCTGATGACCCAGGCCGATGTCGATGAACCAGCAAAAGTTACCCTCTCCCGATTCCGAATGGGTCTTCGCCCAGAGTTACAGAGGGAACTCATTCCTTATCCCGTTGCGGATCTCGAGGAATGTTTTACTAGGGTTGAAGAATTAGAACGGTATCTCGACACCCCCAGTCATGGTCGATCTAAGTCTTCCAAATTTGCGCATCAACCTAATCCTATCGAAAAGGAAAATAATGCCTTTAGTCAATCTTTAAAATCCATAATTCCCCAAGTTGACAAAGGTAAGGGACCAATAGTCGAAAGTTCTAAGCGTGCCCCACAGCAATGTTATAAGTGTCATGGTTTTGGTCACTTTGCCTCCCAATGTCCTAGTAAGAGTCAGACTTTGATCATTCAGGAGCATACTGAGAAAGAGGACAACGATATACCCGAAGAAGTATACGAACCATGTAGCACTCCAAGTGATGAGGAGGATCATATCATCATTCTGATTTGCATGGGATTAACAATCTGAATTTATTGAGCACTGGAAATACGCATGATCGGACTAAAATATTGAATATATTTAATGAATTTGATGCTAACAGTTTTGCGTTAATTCCTGATGGTTCTGAGCATGTGGAATCTTTCCCAATCTCGAAAAGAGGTAAGGATGAAGGTCTAAATTTTCATCTAGACAAGAGCAACTTTCTGACAGTTGTCATAACGGATCTTACGCCTATTCTAGATCCCACAACCCTACCCTTTGATCCATTTCTTATTGAGCACCCGACCCAACCGCACTCATTTACCCAATTTCTATCCCTTACCTTACCTGTGCAATATGAGAAAGGGTCGAATGAGAAGGTCATAGAATTTCCAAGCTTCCATGCCAATGAAGGTAAGAATCAGAAGTATCTCACAACGTGGAAAGGCAAACCAAGAATTGAGCTCCCAAAGTGTGACATCCGTAGATTCCCTAACTCATTGGAGATGAGTTTTTCCAACTCGGGGAGTATTGATGGAGACATCACATAGAGGAAGGCAGATGAAAGAATATAGAGAAAGGAGGCAGAAAACGTTAGTGGATGACTTGCAAGGAGTTCCACCATACGAGTTTTAATACTCTGGATCAGTACCATGTGCGTGTTTCATCGGTGATGAAACATTTTGAGTGGAGGAGAATGACGGGGAACGACAAAAAAAAAAAAAAAAATTTTTTTACTGTTCATGATGAATAGTGACGGACGTCCATGATGAACAGTGACAGACATCCGTGATTTTACCCTCTCACTGTCCATAGGTCACGGATGTCCGTGAGGCACTACGGACGTCCGTGGGTGTCGTGGCGGGGTTTTCTAAATATTGCGGAAATTGCCTATTTTAGTGTTTTATTAGTATTAGGACTCTTTTTTTCGAATTTTAACTATTGATGGCCTATATATAGAGGCTTGTAAAGACTTTTTAGTTTAGTTTTTGATTATTGAATGAAAAGGGAGTTGCTTTTATACAAACCCTAGAGAGCTTGTGAAGAGTTTTCAACAGAGGGAGTGAATCCTTCAAAACCTTGAGGAGTGTGCAATCGTTTCTCGTGCGACTTTGTGGGAAGCCGACGTACAGCCGTGGTGTGAAAGCCTTGGAATCTATCATTTTATTTTATCTTTTCTCTAGTTATTGTCAGGTATTATCCTTCTTTAATTTTGTTGATAAAAACCCAAAATCTTAAGTTTTTTTTCCCTTTTATCAAAATTATTTGAAGCCCTATTTCATTTAAAATCCCCGAGGAGTCAAGAGATGATATTGCGATTATCGAATGATGCCCTAAACTAGAACGAATTTCGAGTTCTCTCATCGGAGCCATTTTTCTAGATCGGGAAATTTTTACGCATGCGATGCTAAAATGGGTTAATCTAATTGTTTTATTAATTTCATTGAATTAATTTTATGTGTTGCTTGATTTTGAATATTTCCGCTATTCAATTCATTCTAAAGTTAATCCCACATCGCATATTAGGATTTTAGCGTTTGTCCCGCGTCAAATAGTCAACAAACGGATGGTTTAAATCTCCCTAAAGCACTATTTTTGGGCATGTTGCACTTAAATCTATGATCTATCCCTTTGACTGCTCTGATCACTCACATCTTAAACCACTGATGGTGTAAGATCATTTAAACACCATTAAAATGACGGTCATGAGAGGTAATTAGGGCAGACATGGTTCATATGAGCCATCCGATTGACGAACTTTAATAACAACCATCAAAATTAAAAAAACAACCGCTGATATAATAGTCAACAAACTGATGGTTTAAATCTCCCTGAAACACTATTTTTGGGCCTGATAAATCTACGATCTATCCCTTTGATTGCTCTGATCACTCACATCTTAGACCATTGATGGTGTAAGATCATTTAAACACCATTTAAATGACGGTCAGGAGAGTTGGTCCCTTTCTATTTACTAGTATACACGGTAATTAGGGCAGAAAATAATTCATGTGAACCATCCGATTGACGAACTTTAATATCAGCCATTAAAATTAAAAAAACAATGGTTGATATTATAGTCAATAGGCGGATGGTTTAAATCTCCCTAAAACAATGGTTGATATTATAGTCAATAGGCGGATGGTCAAAATATGACCGTATGATAAGTGAGCTATGATCTCGAGATCTACCATGTGGAAGATTGAAAGGCCATGATCTTGAAATCTACATGTGGAAGGTTGAAAGGCAAACGATCTTGATCGTTTGATTCGAGGCAGTCAACATATCACACTGTGAAAAACCTGGTTGCACTTAAAGAATCATCGGTTGCAAAGATTGGCCCCCAACTTTTGTAAGGCTTTGAAACATAAGCCCCCAACTTTTATCAACGTCCCTATAATATATATAAATTCTAAAAAGTAAAAGAGGGTCTTAATTTAAAAAACCCAACTTTAAGGGTTTTAAAATTATAGCCTCAGGCTTATTTGTTTTACACTTTTACCAAGAGAAAGGAGATAAAGATGGATTGATGGAGTCGTTCTCAGCTACCGAGAGAGAGAGAGAGAGAGAGAGAGAGAGAGAGAGAGAGGTTCCCGAGAGAAAAAGAGAGACACTGTTCCTGAGAGAGAGGAGAAAGAAAATGATGCCAACAAGGAATTAATTTACAAATTTTTTTTGACGATGACACCGACAAAGAATAAATTCCAGCAAGAAAAATTTATATTTCCAGAAGAAGATGAAGAAAATAAATGTATGTTTTAGGGTTTTTAATTTCTTTAATTTTTCCTAGCTTTTTCAATTTCTGATTCCTTTAGTATTTTCATTTTTCTTATATATAGTATTTGTTTTGTATAATAAAACACCGTATATTACCTTTTTTTTTATAAAAAACATACGGAACGTATGAACTGCAGTTCTTAATGTTTAGGAACCGCGTTTCTTAGGTGAGTCTGTTTTCGAAACGGGGATCCGTGATTCCCTTAAGAAACATAGTTGTTTAGGGACGTTTCCTGCTACTAGGGTACGTGCATCTACAGACTCTATATACTCATTTGTAAGTGATACTATTGATACTAACGACTCGTGTGAGTGACTTGAGTGACTCATATGAGACTAACATAGAACTATCATTTATAACGGAAATAGACGTTTCTTCAACACAAGTTAGACTTATTTCTATCTCTTCTATCTCCTCCTCACTCAACACGGTACTATGGTTATACACTTCCTCTTATTTTAAAATTTTCGTGCTCGCTATTTTCTTCATCTTTAATGACTAAACATTGAACTGAAAATTTTGTGGGATATTGATAGGCGAAATGACGCAGGACAAAACCCTAAACTACGTGAATGCGATAATTAATTGCTTGCCGAAATTAAATTGAATTAAATTAAGCAATAAGTCCGAAAACATAACGAATACCTTAGGCGCTCGTAATCCTCCATGTCAAAAGGTCGTGTTTGGTTCGAGTAGGGTTCAGCCTTTGCGCTAGATTCGTTAGAATAGCGATGCAGATCGGTCCTAGAGATAAGACTCTAGGTTTTTCCAGATTAGGACGCTCACAGTGCAATGATGAAAAAAGCTAGGGTTTCGGGAGTTTGGGTATTTGAATGGAATATGACAGATTTTGGGTTGCTTGAATTAACGCAGGGAAGATAGATTTAAACGGGGTGAAATAGAAAAGGATAGATTGTGGGCTTCACACCCTTGGCTTCACACCAAACCCTTCTCGGGAAGAAGATTCACTCTTCTTAGAGGCTCATCTCAAGCACACAAGCAAAAACTCTTTTCATTCATAATCAATAATTAAATATAGTGTTTGTCTTAAGGACCTTATATAGGAGGTCTTACAATAAAAGAAAACCCTAAAACAAATATTAAGTAAAAGACAAATAAGCCCCTAAGACTCAAGTTCGAAATAAAAAGAAAAATTAAAATTAAAACTACTCTGCGCGATTTCGATCGATCGAAACACCTATATATCAATATATCGCCGCTGGAATTCAATCGATCGATCGAATTTGAAACTCGATCGATCGAGTATATAATTCGATCAATCGAATTATATACTCCAGAAATATATAATTCCCTACGAAGTTTGATCGATCGAAATTAGTTTTGATCGACCGAGTATTTCGATCGATCGAAATTTGCAGTATTCTCTCAAATCACCAAATTTTGTCTCTTTCGCCTAGTTCTGATGTCCATTCCGCTTCTTTCGCGGTCAGTACACGCGAAAAGGTCCATATCCGATGTCTATGATGTTGGCGTCCCTGTCAATTCTCCCGGGCCGAAAAGGCTTCATCACATAGCAATCGAGCATGTCGGAGTCCAGACGTCGCACCTCGTCTTCAGCTAACCATGAGTTCTCGGAATCCGTCTTTCCTAACCACTTGACCAAGTATTTTTTGAAATCCGCCCCCATGGGTGGATATCGCCAAATCATCTAAATATCCCTTCGATCTCATCTCTGCGTTGCTTGTGTGGGGAAGGGAATGGTAGGGGTTGCAGGGTGGGGCTGGCATTTGGGGTCAGGGTTGCTTGGAAGGGATTGTGAGGGGGTGGGGCTGGGGCCAAAGAAGGAACTAGGTCCTCCACATTGAATGTAGAGCTGACCCTTATATCCAGTGGAAGCTCGAGAACATATGCATTACGTCCGCTCCTTGCCACAATTCTGAAAGGTCCAGCACCGTGGGCTTGAAGTTTCTTTGCGGCTCCCAATGGGAACCGCTCAGGTCTAACCCGAACCATTACGTAATCTCCTACCTGGAATTCTTTGAAGCGCCTATGCGCATCCGTAAATATTTTGTATTGTTGATTGCTTGCATTAATTCTTTTTCTAATTTCGGCATGCAATTCATGTATATGCTGTGCAAATATATCGGTTGACTCGGAAACTTGATGGGATGCAAACATGGGGATTAGATCGATGGGTGTTCTAGGCTTATGACCAAGGACGACCTCAAAAGGACTCATACCTAGGGACCTATTGACTGAATTGTTGTATGCAAATTCGGCTAAAGGCAAAGTAGAATCCCAAGTCCTAGGGTGATCACCAATAAGACAACGGAGAAGATTACCTAAGCTCCTATTGGTGGACTCCGTTTGGCCATCTGTTTGAGGATGATAGGCCGAAGAAAATTGGAGCATGGTATCCATCATGTGCCATAAAGTTTTCCAGAAATAACTGGTAAACTTCACATCCCGATCCGACACAATCATCTTGGGTAAACCATGTAGACGCACAACTTCCCCGAAAAATAATTTGGCTATGTGAGCCGCATCGGAGGTTTTAGAGCAAGGTAGGAAGTGGGCCATTGATGTGCAGTGAAATATGATGATATTTCACCCTAAAGACCTACATTTAGCTACCCGATGAAAGCCATTTAACATGTTTTATATAGTTTTAGTGATTTACAGGCCTGGAGATGTGTTGCGCATGAAATAACCCAAAAGTTCAGAATATAACGTCAAATTCGTGCTACCTTGGATCATTCGGAACTTATCCCGACTTGGAGCTCAATTTGAACCTTCAAGACGTTAGATTTAGAAAATTGTCAAAACACAAAAGTTGTAGAACTCGTCGTCAGCTTTCCAACGCCGCAAGAATTGCCTCAATCCGACTTCGGGATAGAAAGTTATGGCCGAAATACCGAGGCAGTGTCTGATGCAAAGTGTAGCGGGAATTCACGAAAATCTGGGAGGTCGATTGATCGACCCTTTTTGGTTGATCGATCGACCTAATCCGAAAGATTTGAAATTTCAAAACATAATCTGAAATGGTCGATCGATCGACCCTCTTTAGTCGATCGATCGACCAAATTTGAATTTGAGTTCAGAATTTTGTTTGGCCGCGAGAATCTCGGTACTCTTTTTACGGAATAAAATCTTGGAGGAAAAAGCGGCTTCTGTTTTGGCAATTATGGAAAAAGATATTCTGGGAGATATATTCATTCGGAGAGGCCTTCGGAGAATGATTATTCTTTTTTTTTTTCTGCACTTCTTTTTAGAGAGTTCTGTTTTACGGAGAGTTTTCATATTTTTTTCTGCATTGTTTTTTTTATTCTTCTGTGTTAGTTTTTTTTCTGCTTTTCAAATTGTAAGGGCATAGAGTCCCAGTTTCTTTTAACTCTCTCTTTAATATTCATTTTGAGAAAGAAGATAAGTCTTAGTCTTGCGTTTATCCACTTTCAAAAAAGGATTGTATGAACTGGGAATAAAAGCTTTTTGTGGAAATTGTTAAAGCTCTTTACGGTATTTTAAATATTGATGTTAATGTTTATTTATATTTTAACCATGTTATCTACTTTACTATGTGTGGCTAGTTTCATTAAAGATGGGGATCTAATGAACCCCATCCGAGGTATATATTTATATTAATATAAATCTGTGATTGAAATGTCAGATGCTATTAAAGACCCTAATATTCATTGAAAATGGTGAAATTATCATTTCAGTCTGAGATCTAGGAGCTAATCATGCCCTATGATTTCAGATCTACAATAATGATTTTATCCTAATTATCACCCATCTCGGGGTGAAGTTTTACCATCATCTGAGGTGTGAGTGTTAATCATACACTCATGGGGTGTTAATCATACATCTCCTTGATCTCAGATTGATAGTATGACTTTATCCCAGTGGTAAGTTCCAATCACGATCTTAGGTGTGGGTGTTAATCATACACCCATGGGGTGTTAATCATACATCTCCTTGATCTTAGATCGTACTTTGGAAATTACCCTAGAGATTGGGTTCTAAATATTGTCCGAGGTGTGAGTGTTAATCATACACTCATGGGATGTTAATCATACATCTCCGTGATCTCAGATCTATATTTTAGAACTCACGTGTGTATAGGGCAGTTCTTCTTTTGAGATATCTGTTAAAGATCTCACATCTCAATCCACAGATTAATATTTTGTAAATGATAAACCTACGA
Organism: Chloranthus sessilifolius; assembly: GCA_021018995.1. NCBI lineage: Eukaryota > Viridiplantae > Streptophyta > Magnoliopsida > Chloranthales > Chloranthaceae > Chloranthus > Chloranthus sessilifolius. The sequence continues at coordinate 146,978,619 of CM037587.1, forward strand.
TGGGAAGATTTAGCATCCCAATCCTTATCTTTCATTAATTGTTTAAATCTCTTAGATTTCGTTAGTATTTATCTGTTTTATCAAAAGTTACCAGAATTCTAGGTTGTTAGTTACTGTAAAAGATATGTGGAAATTCTTTTAGTTAATTGATATTTATGTTTTTACATTTTCTAATCAATCCTCGTGGGAACGATCTCGTACTTTGCACCCACTGACTACATCACGATTCGTGCACTTGCGAGTATAAATTTAAGGACACATCAAGTTTTTGGCGCCGTTGCCGGGGATCGGGAGTAGAAAATTAAAAACTTTTGAAAAATAGAAAATTAATTTTAAGAATCTTTGTAGGTTTGAACTCAGTAACTTTGAAAAAAAATAAAAAATAAAAATTTCTTTCTTTGAGTGTCGATCGATCGACCAAAACAGTCGATCAATCGACTCTCCAGAATAAAAAAAAAAAAAAACTTTGTGGTCGATCAATCGACCTAAACAGTCGATCAATCAACCCAAGAAAAATAGACTTTCCTTTTTACTGATTCTGTTCTAGAAAAAAAAAAAAAAAATTTTTTTGAATCCTCGATCGATCAACCTTAAACGTCGATCAATCGAACATTCTCCTGGTCGATCGATCGACCTGAACTGTCGATCAATCGACTCTCTTAAAAAAAAAAAAAAAAAAAAAAAAAATCTTTGCACTTTGTGTATGCACACGAGGTCTTCTAGAGATAAATCTTTAGAACCTCTGAATCATGAGATTGAGCGAACGTGTCGTTCAAATCGAAAAGAAATTAGAATAGGTCGAGAAGCGAGAACCGAACCCGGTTGTGAAAATCAACATCATGAAAATGATGAGGAACCAACCCTGAGGGAGTTGTTCGCTCCAATTACTAAAAATACCCCTTCTTGCATCACGTATCCTGCCACACCTGGTGGCAGATTCGAAATCCGTACCAATGTGATACAAATCTTACCAATTTTTCACGGTATGGATAGAGAAGATCCATATCAACATATCAATGACTTTGTTGAAGTCTGTTCATCGGTATATCAAAATTTCAGTGAAGAATCTGTGAGATTACGTCTATTTCCTTTCTCTATAAAGGATAAGGCCAAAGCATGGTTAAATTCGTTATCAGCTGGATCCATAACCACCTGGGATCGAATGGTTAAGAAATTTTTGTCAAAATTCTTTCCCATGGCTAAGACTAATGCCCTAAGACGTGAAATCACCGATTTTACACAAGAAGATGATGAGAGATTCTATGAAGCCTGGGATAGGTTCATGGATATCTTATTGAAATGTCCTCACCACGGATTCTCAAAATGGAGATTGGTCTAATGTTTTTACAACGGATTGGATCAAGCTAATCGACATTTGATTGAATCCATGAACAGTGGAGGATTCTTGGGATTGAGAGAAAATGAATCTTATCAATTATTGGAAAAGTTAGCGGAAGACTCACAACAATGAGACTTCTCTAGCAGTCGAGATCAGCCGAAGAAAAATCGAGATCAAGCAGAAAGCTCAGCAAAGAAAGGAGGATTGTATGTGGTGAAAGAAACACCGGACCTGATGACAAAAATAGATTTCCTCACTCAACAAATTGAGGAATTGAAATTGAAGAAAAATATAAGTGTTGTAAATGTACAACCAGACCCATGCTCATATTGTGCAAGCCCAATGCACACAGCTGACGGCTGCCCGTCACTGCAAACGTACTCAGAGGATCCTAGTGAACAATTGAATGCATTGAACACTTATGGACGGAATCAGGGAAATGTTTTTAATGAAAACAATCCAAATAGTTGGAAATATCATCAGAATTTCTCATGGAAACAGGGAAATCAAAGACCCCAAGGCAGAGGTCAGGGGATGAATTTATACCCAAATCAAAATTTCAGTCAGGGACCACAACAACAGTTTGGTCAAGGACAATTCCAACATCACTATGGAGGAGGAAACCAATTTTACCCAAATCAAAATCAAAATGTGCAACCTAGGCAATCGAATCAGAATTATCAGTTCTCACAATCAACAAGTCAACCAGGGTTTGCACAAAATTTTCCTCCACCAGGGTTTAATAATCAACAAGGAAATGCTGCTCCGCGTTAGTCTCAAAATCAATATCCTCAGAGTAAGGATATGTGGATGTTCATTCAATCCAATACCTCTTCAATATCAAGGATAGAGACACAACTTGGGCAACTGGCGACACTCCTCTGCGAGAGAGAGAAGGGATCATTCCCAAGCCAACCAGTCCCAAATCCAAGAGGACAGATGGCTATTGAGCAGGCCTCGACCTCATCTCAGGAGGAGAGTCAACAACAGATCAAGGCTATCACTACATTGCGATCTAGGAAAGAAGTTGACAACAAAGTAGAAATGCCAGAAGAAGAAGAGAAGCATGAACCTAAAGTCGAAATTGAGAAGGACAAGGAAGCAACAGAAGAAGAGAAACAAGGAAAGCAAGAGAAGAAGATGGAAGATAAGGCGAGAGAGAGAAGAGTTGCATACCCAAGGCCCCATATCCTCAAAGGCTAGTGGGACCGAAGAAGAATCGTGATCAGGAAGGAATCATTGAAATGTTTAAGCAACTGAAAATAAATATCCCCTTCCTAGACGCCATTCAGCAAGTGCCAGCACATGCTAGGTTTTTAAAGGATTTAGTCACGATAAAGCGAAAGACTAATGTCCCAAAGAAAGCCTTCTTAGCAGAGCAGGTAAGCTCAGTTTTACAAGCAAGACTGCCAATCAAATATAAGGACCCCGGATGTCCTACGATTTCAATCATCATAGGAGAGAATCGCATTGACCAAGCACTCTTAGACCTTGGAGCAAGTGTCAATTTATTGCCATACACGGTGTATAAGGAACTTGAGTTGGGGGAACTAAAACCCACAGCTATGACCCTTCAACTTGCTGATAGGTCAATTAAGATTCCTAGGGGAATAGTCGAAGATGTTCTGATCAAAGTAGACACTTTCTACTTTCCAGTTGACTTTGTTGTATTGGATACGAAACCCACTCCTCAACACAGAAACAATGTTCCCGTAATTTTAGAAAGACCATTTCTGGCAACATCGAACGCTCTAATCAATTGCCGAAATGGGATAATGAATTTATCATTTGGGAACATGACTGTCGAACTGAATATTTTTCACATTTCGAAATAGCCTACTGAAGATGAGGAACATGCACAAGTTTGCATGATTGATGACATTGTGGAAAATGAATTTTTTTCTTCAGAATATGAGGACCCTTTAGAGGCTTGTTTAGCACATTTTGGCAAAAACTTCGATGTGGATAAGGTGATACATGAGGTCAATGAGATGCTAGACTCAACGCCACTCTGGGAGAAAAAGAATGTCAACTGAAAGATGAGAAGAAGGAAGAAGATTGCGAAGACGAATTGCATCGATCAAATGAAGAAGAGAAATCAAAGCTGGAACTAAAACCCCTCCCCGCGGATTTGAAATATGCGTACCTGGACATTGATGAAACTGAGCCAGTAATTATTTCAGCGAATTTAAATGAGGACCAAGAAGAAAAGCTCATTGAAGTACTTAAAGACCACAAGAGTGCGATCGGATGGTCTATCAAAGATATTAAAGGAATCAGCCCAACGGTGTGTATGCACCGAATTCATCAGGAAGAAAGCGCTAAACCCTCAAGAGAACCACAACGTAGAGTGAATCCCATAATGCAAGAAGTGGTGAGAAATGAGGTCATTAAGCTGCTAGATGCTGGGATCATATATCCAATCTCCGATAGCACATGGGTGAGCCCAACACAAGTGGTACCCAAAAAGTCTGGAGTTACAGTGGTAAAAAATGAGGAGAATGAGCTAGTACCAACGAAAGTTCAAACTGGCTGGAGAGTGTGTATTGACTACAGGAAGTTAAATTCAATGACTAGAAAGGATCACTTTCCTCTCCCATTCATTGACCAAATGCTAGAGAGATTGGCAGGGCACCAATACTATTGTTTCCTTGACGGTTATTCTGGGTATAATCAAATAATCATTGCACCAGAAGATCAGGAAAAGACAACGTTCACATGTCCCTTTGGAACGTTTTCTTATCGTCGAATGCCGTTCGGACTTTGCAATGCTTCAGCTACATTCCAAAGGTGTATACTGAGTATATTTTCTGATATGGTGGAAAGATTTCTGAAAGTCTTCATGGACGATTTTTCTATTTATGGAGACAACTTCGGTGATTGTTTGTATAATCTATCTCTTGTTCTTGCGAGATGTGAAGAGAAAAATCTTGTTCTAAATTGGGAAAAATGTCATTTCATGGTGAAAAATGGTATCGTCTTGGGACATATCATATCATCCCGAGGTATTGAGGTGAACAAAGCTAAGGTAGAATTAATTTCAAACCTTCCACCACCAAGAACAGTTAAAGAAATAAGGTCATTCCTTGGACATGCCGGTTTTTATCGACGTTTCATTAAGGATTTCAGCAAGGTTGCAAAACCGTTGTGCAAGCTACTGGCTAAAGATGCCCCATTCATCTTTGATGAAAAGTGTACAAATGCCTTTGGAAGTATTAAGGCAGAATTGGTCAGAGCCCCTATCATCCAATCACCAGATTGGAAGCTCCCATTCGAGATCATGTGTGACGCATCGGATTATGCAATCGGTGCTGTTTTGGGACAACGGGTAGAGAAAGTCCCGCATGTCATTTACTATGCAAGTCGCACCCTCAATGATGCGCAACTGAATTATTCTACCACCGAAAAAGAACTCCTAGCAGTAGTCTTTGCTTTGGACAAGTTTCGATCCTATTTGTTGGGATCAAAAGTGGTAGTGTTTACTGACCATGCAGCTCTTTGTTACCTCTTTTCAAAGAAAGATGTAAAAGCTCGATTAATCCGATGGATTCTACTCTTACAAGAATTTGATCTGGAAATCAAAGACAAAAAGGGATCAGAAAATATAGTTGCTGATCATTTGTCTCGAATCATTGTTGAAAAATCTGAGGATCTGATTCCAATTTTGGAAAGCTTTCCTGATGAACAATTGCTCGCTGTTGGATATCTACTATGGTATGTAGATCTGGTTAACTATTTAGTGACAGATCAGATACCTGAGCATTGGAATAAAAACGAAAAAGCTGTCTTTCTAGCACGAGCCAAGCATTATTTCTTTGAGGACCCGTACCTGTTCAAATATTGTGCTGATCAGATCATCAGACGGTGCATTCCAGAATAGGAGCAGTCAAAAATCATCTCGTTTTGTCATGAGCTGTCCTGTGGAGGACATTTTAGCTCAAAGAAGACTGCAATGAAGATTCTCCAATGTGGATTTTATTGGCCAACAATCTTTAAAGATTGTCATCAACACTGCCTTTCATGCAGTAATTGTCAAATGCTGGGCAGAATTTCAAAAAGAAATATGATGCCTTTAAATCCAATCCTGGAAGTTGAAGTGTTTGACGTTTGGGGAATAAACTTCATGGGCCCATTCCCCAATTCTTTTGGAAATTTATACGTCTTGGTTGCAGTGGATTATGTCTCAAAGTGGGTGGAAGCACTGGCCTGTAAAACCAATGACCACAGAGTAGTGGTTAAGTTTCTTAAAAATGAGTTATTTCCAAGATTTGACTCCACGTGCGATTATTAGTGACGGCGGAAAGCACTTTTGTAATAAAGTTTTCGCTCAGCTAATGAAGAAATATGGGATCACTCACAGGGTGGCTACACCATACCACCCTCAAACTAGTGGATAAGTCGAAGTTTAAAGTCGTGAAATCAAACGTATTCTCGAGAAAACGATAAAGCCCAATCGGAAGGATTGGTCGCTGAAATTAAACGACGCACTCTGGGCCTATCGGACATCATTCAAGGCTCCCATAGGAATGTCTCCCTATCGAATGGTTTTTGGAAAAGGTTGTCATTTACTTGTTGAATTGGAACATCGGGCCTATTGGGCTATTAAGTCTTTAAACTTCGATTTGCAGAGAGTCAGATAAGCAAAATTGGAAATTGTAATTAGAGGAAGTGAGAGCTGATGCATATGAGTGTGCCAGATCCTACAAGGACCGCATGAAGCGTGTTCATGATCCGTCTATTTTGAGAAAATCATTCACTGTGGGACAAAAGGTGTTGTTGTATAACTCAAGACTACATCTGTTCCCTGGGAAACTCAAAACCCGTTGGAGCGGTCCTTTCTTAGTCAATCGAGTATTTCCAAACGGGGCAGTTGAGCTGTGCAACTTGCGAAATGAAAGTACGTTTCGAGTCAACGGGCAACGGGTAAAACCGTTTTTGGAAAATTACACTGAAAAGTTCGATGAACTTGAGTTGAGGAATCCCGATCAATCGGGATGAAATACAAATTTCTGAATGTCGGGCTAGCGACGTTAAACTTAGCGCTTCTTGGGAGGCAACCCATGTTGTTTTTGGTGATTTACACATTTGAAAAAAATAATACTAAAAAAAAAATAATAATAATAATAATACTTAAAAAAAAAAAAAAATGGAATTAGGTCGATCGATCGACTTAAACAGTCGATCGATCGCCTTTTGAATGTGGGCATTAATCAATGCACCACAATTTTTTCAAATCTGTCTTTTTGAGTCGATCAATCGACCCCTCATGGTCAATCGATCGACTCTTCACATTGAAAATTGAATTCAATGCCGTGTCAGTCCGCCTTCTGCATGCGCCGACGTTGATCGATCGACCTGTTAAGTAGATCAATCGACCATTTCAAAAATTCATAACGTGCACTGTTCCAACGCCTGAGGATTTGATTCCTGTCAGGGTCGATCGATCGACTTTCTTTGGTCGATCGATTGACATTTATTTGGGAATCGCGCTTTGATTGCGCGCCTTTTCAACGTCTTTATGGATCGATCGACATATACATGTCGATCGATCGACTTTTACGTCGCATCCGAACAGAGGGGTGTCTTGGTGTCTATTTAAAGGACCGAGCGTCCTCCCTCTTCCACACCCCCTTCAGCGTTCGAAGTTCTCTGCCGTGGTCTCTGACATTCTTTGTGATGGCGTCATCCTCTTCTGTCAGACTTCTGCAACACCCTGACGGCGTTTTTCGCGAGCGACCAAAAGGCCGTTTTGCCACTAAGGAGATGTCCTCTGAATACACTTACGATCTGCCGGCATTCCAACCAATGCCCGAGTGCGCCATCTCTCTTGCGTACATCGCTGTGCTCCACCTTCATTTCTTGATGAATTCACCTGATATCAACGTCTCGGAGCGGGTCGTCCACTTGTTTTATCAAAACATGGTTTGGGTGGCTGCCTCAACCATTACCAATGAGGCAGCCCATTTCACAGTTTCTATCGATGGTTGGAAGCAGAAAATCTATCCGCGCACGATCGCGGATGTATTTGGATTAATGGATGAGCGACCATTGGACCACCCACTTGGTGAAGAACTCGACCTTGAGCAAGGCCCAATGATCGATGATATGTGCAATGGTGTGTATGCTGGCCGAGGAATTGCGACTAAACGATCGGCTCTTCCACGCGACATCCTATTATGGGACGTGTAGTCTTTCGCTTACGGGCATACCTCTGAAAGAACTGGACCTCGGGTGAAAGCCCTATACGGTGGCTACAAGCGCTCGTGGTTGAACATCCCATGGTTTCTGCATGATTTAATGTGGCGATGCCACGATGAAATTGTAAACCCTCCTGCTGGTGACGCTGCCCTCATCTACTTCCCTCATCTGGTGATGCAACTTCTGCATCACCTTGGTTTCCCTTTTTATCTTGATGATAGTATTGGGAACTTGGCATTCTATTCGAGTATGCATATGTTGGGCTCAGAGATGCACGCCCACAACGCTGTCAGCGTCGTCGCGTCCAGAAGAAGACGCCATTGAGCTCGAATCCGGCGCTGAGCCGAGCGAACCAAAACCGGTCTGCAATGAGGGACCCTCCCTCGAATTAATGCAGGCTCAGATCAATTCCTTGATCGATGAACAACAGCGGCAATATAATCGCAATCTTCGTCGTAGCCGATATGATCAGTCATTTATGCACCAGTTGGGTCAACATCTGTGGCCCGATGGCTATGATGAGATGAGAGCTCGTGCGCGGCAAGCAGAAGAAGAAGACGATGATTAGGATTAGGATTTCTTTTTGCGCTATTTGTGTTAATTTTTATTTTAGATTCCTTAGTATCGTAGATTTTCTTTTTAGTCTTTGAATTAGAAAATTGTAAAAAATAAAAATAAATATGCAAAATCTATCGAAAAAAAAAATAGAAAAGTTTTCTGTTTACTGTTGTGCACTGATAACAGTCGATCAATCGACCATGACTGGTCGATCGATCGACTTTGCAAAAGAAAAAGAAAAAGAACAGTCGATCAATCGACCATTCATGGTCGATCAATCGACCATTCATGGTCGATCGATCGACTCTGCTACGTCCAACAGAACAGTCGATCAATCGACCATTCATGGTCGATCGATCGACTCTGCTGCGTCCATCATAACAGTCTATCAATCGACCATTTATGGTCGATCGATCGACTTTGCGAATGTCTTTTGAAGTCAACGTCCGTTGACTGGATTAGTCGATCGATCGACTCTTCTTGGTCGATCGATCGGCTTCCGAAAATTTTAAACTGTTTAGTATGATACGTTTCTTTGTTTTATTTTACTTCGTAAACGTCTTTCATCATATCTCAAACACTCATTTTCTACTTATACTAAACACCCTGCAACCTTGCCTCCATCCTTTATTCATCCACCCCCTCCTCATATTTCATCAATGGCCGGCATAACTTATTTTACAAGGTCCACCCTCAGGAAGATGGAAGAACCAGCAAGGAAACGAGAACGGATTTCGGGTACGCACCCTCCGTTGGATCTCACCAACGTTACTATGGTTGATCTGGACCCCTTCCCTGTTCAGTTTTGGGAAGAGCCAGCACGTAAAAGAGTGAATCGTTCCGTCAAATCAACCCCATCCTTCTCCACCGATGTCGATATGATTGATTTGGATGCGCTCCCATCCCCGCCCCTTATCCCAAATTCACCAAATATTCCACCAACTACTCCATTGGCTGCATTCATCCCTCAATCAATCCCCAAGGAGGTTATTGATCTCATTCCAACTGAGACTTGGGCGAAATTGTATCCGTCTCCACCACTTCGGGATCTAGCCTCGAGTAGTACGCCAAATCCTTCATCACCACAACCGCCGGATGTGATTCCTAATTCCTTAAATCCGCCGATTTTGCGTTTCCCAAGCCGAAGCCAAGTGAGGGGACCGATGCAGATGTTTGAGTGTCGAAATCAACGAGTTTTTATGATGTTCTACGAAGTTTAGGATCTTTTAGGAATTTTAGGATTAAATTTTTAGCGGTTTATTTCCTGTTCTTAGGTAGTTCTAGGATTTCCCATTTTGTGGATTGAATAAGTATAATTTCTACTACTTTTCTTCAATAAGTTTTATTTCAATTTCACTTATGCGTCTCACTTCCTTTACCTGTTTGGTCTTTGAGTATTTTCATTGCAGGTTTGGGGGTGCCCCCGTTAATTTTGGTTCAATGAGGACATTGCACAGATTAGGTTTGGGGGTGTAGTTTCTCTTATAATTAAAAAAAAAAAAAAAAAATCGGACTTGGTCGATCGATCGACCCTTCTTGGTCGATCAATCGACCCCTCATGGTCGATCGATCGACTGAGCACAGTGATGTTTTGTGTGGAATTTAAAAATTAAGGAATTATGCAATCTAAAACGAATATTAAATGCAATTTCGTTTCATTGTTCTTAGGAGAGAAGAGCTAAGGTGAAATTGACATATAAATCTTAAACCCGCTCTTGAGGAGTTTTTGATGTTTGATTTAGTTCAAAGAGTTTAAATCATGAAAATTTATCAAAATTGTGAACTGTAAGGATTTTAGTGGAGATTAAAATCCGGTGAGCTTTAGCGCCAATTTCCCGTCCTTGATGAGTGCTTAAATAAACTCGAAGTTATCTTTGAATACGAATTATTCCTGCAAAAATCTCATACATTTTATTTTGACTTGTGACTTTGCATGACATTAAATTCATATTATTGTGCTAGAACGTATCATGAGTTTGCTCAAGACAAATAGGCAAAGTTACCATCTTTTGAGGATGTGATTGAAGGCCATCATTGGCTCGTTTGTGCTTAAAATACCCCACCTCATATAAATCTATCCTTCTAGTACCCCTTTGAGCCTATTGAAAAATTTACCTTTATATATTCTTTGATAAGCCACGTTAACCTTTACCCCTTCACCATTTCTGAAAACTCAATCTTACCCTTCTTATTTATGAGAAATTAGGAACGAGGGATGAGAGTGAGCGAAAAGAGAGTAAGTGAGAGATACCGAGTTGTGGTGTTTATTGAGAGTATATGGCAAAAATATTTTAAAAAAAAGGGGAGAAAAAGAAAATTTGAAACAAAAAAAAAAAAAAGAAAAATATGAGGTGTTGTAAGAAGATGAAATTCAAAAGAAGAAAAATGAGTGAGAAAAGAAAAAAAAAGAAGGTTGAGAAAAATAGTGAGAGATTACGAAAAAAAAGGGGAGAGGAGAAATAGAAGAGTCAAAAGTTAGTTTTCTTTTCCAATTTCTCATAAATTTTGAATCCCAACTTCTATTTCTTTCTTACCCTTACCTGAGCCCCATTATAACCTTATAAAAGACCCTCATGATCCGATCTTGCATTGCTAACTGCCTGGTGGAGAGCAAATATGTGATACCTATGGAACTTGATATGACATGCTTAGAATATACAAATATCTATTCCTATGAGATTTATCTTTGTTCATTGATTGCATCGTGTTTCATTTATCATGTGAGACCTTTTTGCTTGCTTTGTATTGATCTCTCATATGTGTGCGAAAACTTACCCATCATCAGAGTGATTTTAGTTTGAGAAGTATACCTATTGTGAGGTTTGAATCAAAGCAGAAATCTATGCAGTTCACAAATAAGATAAATTCTCAAATAAAAATTATTTGATCTGATGAGCACATTGAAACATCTAAAGATGGGCGAAAAATTTATCTGTAGATTGAAGCATTAATTTAACTTAACAAAGCATCAATGGAAATGACACGGCATGTGTAATGCTTGTGAAAGAAATGCATAATGAGATCAATTACTAAATTTCACATAAATCAATGCCTTGAAGTTTGTGGGTAACTTCACTGAAAACCCTCAGGAGACAAAACTCCTCCACTAAGGATCACCTAGCGGTTTAAAGGCTTGTTGCATATGCTAAATGCAATCGTGCTCCCTACGAAAGTGGCATTTATTTTCTTAGGTTGTTAGTTTATTTTTCAGTTTTGTTTATCTTCTTCTTTGCTCGAGGACTAGCAAAGTGTAGGTTTGGGGGTATGATGTGCAGTGAAATATGATGATATTTCACCCCTAAAGACCTATATTTAGCTACCCGATGAAAGCCATTTAACATGTTTTATATAGTTTTAGTGATTTACAGGCCTGGAGATGTGTTGAGCATGAAATAACTCAAAAGTTCAGAATATAACGTCAAATTCGTGCTACCTTGGATCATTCGGAACTTATCCGACTTGGAGCTCAATTTGAACCTTCAAGACGTTAGATTTAGAAAATTTTCAAAACACAAAAGTTGTAGAACTCGTCGTCAGCTTTCCAACGCCGCAAGAATCGCCTCAATCCGACTTCGGGATAGAAAGTTATGGCCGAAATACCGAGGCAGTGTCTGATGCAAAGTGTAGCGGGAATTCACGAAAATCTGGGAGGTCGATTGATCGACCCTTTTTGGTCGATCGATCGACCTAATCCGAAAGATTTGAAATTTCAAAACATAATCTGATATGGTCGATCAATTGACCCTCTTTAGTCGATCGATCGACCAAATTTGAATTTGAGTTCGGAATTTTGTTTGGCCACGAGAATCTCGATACTCTTTTCACGGAATAAAATCTTGGAGGAAAAAGCGGCTTCTGTTTTGGCAATTAAGGAAAAAGATATTCTTGGAGATATATTCATTCGGAGAGGCCTTCGGAGAATGATTGTTCTTTTTTTTTTTCTGCACTTCTTTTTAGAGAGTTCTGTTTTACAGAGAGTTTTCATATTTTTTTCTGCATTGTTTTTTTTATTCTTCTGTGTTAGTTTTTTTTTCTGCTTTTCAATTTGTAAGGGCATAGAGTCCCAGTTTCTTTTAACTCTCTTTTTAATATTCATTTTGAGAAAGAAGATAAGTCTTAGTCTTGCGTTTATCCACTTTCAAGAAAGGATTGTATGAACTGGGAATAAAAGCTCTCTATGGAAATTGTTAAAGCTCTTTACGGTATTTTAAATATTGATGTTAATGTTTATTTACATTTTAACCATGTTATCTACTTTTACTATGTGTGGCTAGTTTCATTAAGGATGGGGATCTAATGAACCCCATCCGAGGTATACATTTATATTAATATAAATCTGTGATTGAGATGTCAGATGTTGTTAAAGACCCTAATATTCATTGAAAATGGTGAAATCATCATTTCAGTCCGAGATCTAGGAGCTAATCATGCCCTATGATTTCAGATCTGCAATAATGATTTTATCCTAATTATCACCCATCTCGGGGTGAAGTTTTACCATCATCTGAGGTGTGAGTGTTAATCATACACTCATGGGGTGTTAATCATACATCTCCTTGATCTCGGATTGATAGTATGACTTTATCCCAGTGGTAAGTTCCAATCACGATCTGAGGTGTGGGTGTTAATCATACACCCATGGGGTGTTAATCATACATCTCCTTGATCTTAGATCGTACTTTGGAAATTACCCTAGAGATTGGGTTCTAAATATTGTCCGAGGTGTGAGTGTTAATCATACACTCATGGGATGTTAATCATACATCTCCGTGATCTCAGATCTATATTTTAGAACTCACGTGTGTATAGGGCAGTTCTTCTTTTAAGATATCTGTTAAAGATCTCACATCTCAATCCACAGATTAATATTTTGTAAATGATAAACCTACGATGGGAAGATTTAGCATCCCAATCCTTATCTTTCATTAATTGTTTAAATCTCTTAGATTTCGTTAGTATTTATCTGTTTTATCAAAAGTTACCAGAAATCTAGGTTAGTTACTGTAAAAGATATGTGGAAATTCTTTTAGTTAATTGATATTTCTGTTTTTACATTTTCTAACCAATCCTCGTGGGAACGATCTCGTACTTTGCACCCACTGACTATATCACGATTCGTGCACTTGCGAGTACAAATTTAAGGACACATCAGCCATCTTTGAAAAGTGATCCACTACCACAAAAATAGAATCGTGTTTCCGTTGAGTCTTTAGAAGTCCGAGCACGAAATCCATGGAGATGTCTTGCCACGGGGTGTGCGACACGGGTAAAGGGTGTACAAGCCGGTGTTCTGCTTAATATGCTTCGCAACTTGGCATGTACGACATTGTTTTATGACCCTAGAGACGTCTCTCACAAGGCTAGGCCAATAAAGCCTATCCTCAACGAGCGCATTGGTTTTATCACGCCCAAAATATCAGGCAATCCCTCCGGCATGTAACTCCCAGATGAGGAGGTCACACAATGAAGTATGAGGGATACACAAATGATTTCCTTTAAACAAATACCCATCCAGCAGGGTATACTCGAGTTGATGTTGTTCGGATTTTCAAGGAAGGCAGTATATTCTGCCCCGAAATCTGGGCAATCAGGATAATCTTGTTTCAACTGCTCAAATCCGATGATCTCGGTGCTCATAGACTGCAAAGTCGTCACTCGACGACTAAGCTCATCAGCTGCCTTGTTCTCGATCACGCCCTTGAAGGTACTGGACCCACTTCGCGTGCCTTGGGTTCAACTTTTTCTGGGAAGCAAGGAAACGTAAAGCTTCGTGGTTAGAAAACAACACAAATTCTTGCGGTCTCAGGTAATGTTTCTAATACCACAGAGATCGGACGACCGCATAAAACTCCTTGTCATAGGTGGAGTATTTCAGCTTTGCCTCATTGAGTTTCTCACTAAAATAGGCCACAGGGTGGCCTTCTTGGCTCAGCATTCCGCTTATGCCTACACCCGACGTGTCACATGCCACTTCAAAGACTTTATAAAAGTCTGGTAGGCGCATGACGGGTGCAGCGACCATTTTCTCTTTTATCTCGGCAAAGGCCCTCGTCGCGGCTTTGCTCCACAGGAACTCCCCTTTTTTCATGCAATCGGTAATGGGAACATGATGGTGCTAAAGTTACAGATGAATCGGTGATAAAACGTGGCCAAACCATGGAAGCTACGGACTTTATGAATATTTCGAGGTTCGGGCAACTCTACAATGGCCTTAACCTTCGCAGGGTTCGCAACCATCCCGCCTACCGAGACAATGAATCCCAAGAACACAATAGATTGCTGCAGGAAGGTGCACTTCTTGAGAATCGCGTATAACCTTTCTCCCCTCAAGGTTTCGCAAACCAACCTTAAGTGGATAATGTGTTGTTCCTTGTTTGGGCTGTAAATTAAGATATCAAAATATACGACAAGGAATTTGCTAAGAAATGGCCTCAACACTTGGGTCATTAGCCTCATGAATGTGCTCGGGGCATTGGATAGCCCAAAAGGCATGACCCTCCACTCATAAAGACCGTCTTTGGTCTTGAAGGCTGTTTTCCATTCATCGCCAGGGCGAATATGAACCTGATGGTAGCCACTTTTAAGGTCTATCTTGGAAAAGATAGTGGCACCAACCATCATGTCAAGCATGTCATCAAGCCTTGGGATGGGAAACCGATATTTAACCGTGATCTTATTAATTGCATGGCTATCAACACACATGCGCCATGTACCATCTTTCTTAGGCGTGAGTAATGCTGGTATAGCACACGGACTCAGACTCTCTTGTATGAACCCCTTTTGAAGGAGCTCATTGACTTGCCGAGTCAACTCGGCGTGCTCAGTCGGATTCAACTTGTAGTGGGGCAGGTTTGGTAATGTGGATCCGGGAACCAAGTCGATTGCGTGTTGAATGTCACGCATGGGAGGGAGCTCATTGGGTAAGTCTTCGGGGAAGACATCCGCAAATTCGATCATTATTGGCTCTACCTCCTTGGGGTACTCACATACTGACTCAGGAGTATTTTCAACAGTGATGACGACATACACGACGCTTTCATCTAACGATGCCCTCTCAAACTCTGAAGGGCTCACAATGTTAATGGCCTTAGATTGACCTCCCTTCTTGTCGACTCTGTTGACCAATTGTGCTTTGGGAGCCAAAGGGTTTAAGAGTGATTTTCTTGCCCTTATAATTGAACGTGCAAATATTATATCGACAAAAAATGATTAAGTTCAAGTCATAGAGTCATGGCCTCCCTAAGATGATTGTGACCCACATCCATCTGCACCACATCGCACCACAAGGTGTCTGAGTATGAACCCTATTGTATAGGTACACGGCACCTCTGTGACACGGGAATGGATGAGGAGTCAACCCATGCGACTTTGTAAGGTCTCGGGTAGGCTTCGGGGGTAAGCTCTAAGCGGGTGACAATCTGTTCTGACACCACATTGGTGCAGCTTCCGCTATCCATGATAACCCAAAAACTCTTTGTCCAACATGTGGCAAAGGTGTGGAAGATGTTCTCCCTTCGCCAATCCTCCTTTTCATCCAATTGAGGTTGTGCAAAGGCACACCTTAGAACGAGGGCACGACCCATGTCATCACCTTCCTCATCAAGGTGTGACATTCGGCTCAAAGACCTCTTCCTCATAAACTCCTTCACTTTCTTCTCCTTCTCCGTCGATGAGGAAATTCCTTTGTGGGTCTCTCGTGGGGCATTGGGCGGCAAAGTGTCCCAATCCTTGACATTTATAACACTTGACATGAGACCCACTTTTCGAGGATTCTCTGGCTACGCCCTTACCTTTGTCAAACCTCACATTGGTAGATGCGGGTTGTGTGGGTTTGATAGGCGGGTTGCCAGCACTAGATCTCACTTTGCCGATATAGAGCTGACCGGTGTGAAAATCAAATCGCCGAACCACTGTCATCTTCAAATATCGCTCAAGGTCTTGAACGACAGTGTAACAATCGGCGAGAGTCTCCACAGGGTGGGAGACTAACTCTTTTTGCAAGTCAAGTCTCAATCCGGTGCGAAATCTGGATAGAGTGACTTGGGGGTCTTCGGATACCTTGGCTCTCATCATGAACTCTTCAAATTTGCCAATGTAATCCGCTACGGGCATACTACCTTGGCGCAGATTTTGCCATTGGTTGAAGAGATGATGGTAGTATGAAGAAGGAACGTACTTCTCTATAAGTCACTCCTTCATGTCCTCCCAACAGGTAATGGGAGTACAACCCACATTCGTTCTGATGCGTTCAACGTTGACCTAAAAGAGTTGAGCTTGGCCTATTAGCTTCATTTTAACCAGTCTAACACATCTTTCATCGCTCATGCCAAACCACTCAAAGTGCTGGTCCATATTGGATAACCAATCGAGGAAGACTTGAGGGTCTAATCTTCCATCGAAAGTTAGGAACTCAACTCAGACATTTTTAAGGAGTCTCCCTCCTGGGTCGCAGTCATCTCCATGATGATCCATCCTATGATTCCGGTTCTGATTATGTTGGTAGCCATTTCGTTCGAAACGTGAACCATTACGCTCACGGGGTGGTTCGAGGTACTCATCACCCTCATCTAGCCGATTGACTCTGTCTAACAACCTCTTGTTGGGTGTTTCAAGGGACCTTTGGGCTGTCTCCATGGCAGTCATTCGATCATTGATTGATTTTAGATCAGCCCTTATGCCGTTAAGAGCCTCGGCAATCCCATTCATGTCCATGGTGATACGATTCACTAATGACGGGTTCTAGAATGGAATGCAAAATGAACTGACAATGAAGGGGGGCTTTTAACAAACACGCGATGTGTACACTTTGGCCAAAATAGAAATAATATGCGATTAAAATTAAAGTGCAATGAATTCAATGTCACACAGTATGCCCTAACCTAGAAACTAGGCTTTGATACCAAAACTGACGCAGGGCAAAACCCTAAACTACGTGAATGCGATAATTAATTGCTTACCGAAATTAAATTGAATAAAATTAAGCAATAAATCCGAAAACATAATGAATACCTTTGGTGTTCGTAGTCCTCCATGTGAAAAGGTCGTGTTTGGTTCGAGTAGGGTTCAGCCTTTGCACTAGATTCGTTAGAATAGCGATCCAGATTGGTCCTAGAGATAGGACTCTAGGTTTTTCCAGATTAGGGCGCTCACAGTGCAATGATGGAAAAAGCTAGGGTTTCGGGAATTCGGGTATTTGAATGGAATATGGCTTATTTTGGGTTGTTTGAATTAACGCAGGGAAGATAGATTAAAAAGAGGTGAAATAGAAAAGGATAGATTGTGGGCTTTACACCCTTGGCTTCATACCAAACCCTTCTCGGGAAGAAGATTCACTCTTCGTAGAGGCTCATCTCAAGTACACAAGCAAAAGTTCTTTTCATTCATAATCAATAATTAAATACAGTGTTTGTCTTAAGGACCTTATATAGGAGGTCTTATAATAAAAGAAAACCCTAAAACAAATATTAAGTAAAAGACAAATAAGCCCCTAAGACTCAGGTTCGAAATAAAAATTAGAATTAAAATTAAAACTACTCTGCGTGATTTCGATCGATTGAAAGTGAAACTCGATCGATCGAAACACCTATATATCAATATATCGCCGCTGGAATTCGAACGATTGAATTTGAAACTCGATCGATCAAATGGAAATTCGATTAATAGAATTATATACTCCATAATTATATAATTCCCTATGAAGTTCGAACGATCGAAATTAGATTTCAATCGATCAAGTATTTCGATCGATCCCAAATCACCAAATTTCGTCTCTTTCGCCTAATTTTGATGTCCATTCCGCTTTTTCCGCCGTCGGTACACGCGAAAAGGTCCATATCTGATGTCTACGATGTCGGTGTCCCTGTCACGAAATGTCTGAACCCTTGACACTTAGAGCAATCAAGATACTTATATGTCTTGGTTTTCAAACTTCAGAGGAGGTGGCGGTGTGTTAAAGGAACATATTTTCAATAAGTCTCACCTTTATGTCCTCCCATATGGAGATGAGTTTAATCCGAAGACATTCAATACGATGCTCTATATGAGTCCAAAAAAATTTGGCGTTGCCCTCCAACTTTGTTTTCACTAGCCTAATTTTGTACTCATTCGGTATGCCATACCAATCAAAATACTCCTCTACATTAAACAACCACTCCGCAAAGGTTTTAGGGTTTATCCATCCTTCAAAATTTGGAACCTCATCCCGAATGGATTTTAGAAACTTCTCGGTAGGGTCATTGTTGGATTCACGATAATGAGGGTATCCCCTAACTCTATTTCCATGCAAACCCTTGAAAGTCCGATTATGGTTTTGAGTATGACAAGTTTTTAAAGCTTCATGCTGAGTTTGCATTTGGGGTTGGAGATCGACTTGACTCGTATTCAAGTTAGACGCAAGTTCATTAATGAGGGCTTCTATCTTAATGGGATCCATGACTATGCAAGACAAAAATAAAATGATGCAAGACGACAAAATAAAAGAAATGAACCCTAGAACTTATATGAATACCGACAAACCTAAATTGACAAATCTCTGATACCAAATCTGATACGAAAACTAACACATGCAATGTTAGGGCTGAGATTATTAGAAAATTTAATGCAAATAAATAAAATACCAAATTCCTAAACAGTTTATCACAGAAAATACGAAGAAATTCTATTACATAATTTTAGGTCTAGCCCGAAATAGTGTTACTTTCACGTACATTCCCTATCGGATCTAGAAGATTAGGGTTCTTTACGAATGACTAGATCCCCGACAGTTTTAGGGCGTCGAACGAACTCGCAAGCAGGTTCTTTCGATACCGAGCGAAAACAAAGCAACTAACGATTTTAATGATGAAAGGATAGGTTAAACTTGGATTTTTTTTTAAAAATAGTGAAATAGGTAGAGTGGGGTTACGCTACTTACGCAACTCGTAGATCATAGGAAGATAGAGGAGGAAAAGTTAGCCTCGCACCAAACCGCATGCGGGACGAAGAATCGCTCTTCTGTTTGAGAGAATCACACCCTCACTGAAAGTTCAATCACAAAACTCTCAAAGTTGCAAAAGAAAATTTCATTAATCATCAATTAATTTCAAAGTTATTTTTTACAAGCCTTTAAATAGGCTAATCAAACCCTAATTCGAAATAAAGCATTCCTAAAACCTTAAAAAAACTTAAACCGACAAGTTTTGCCAAAAAAAATAAAATCCCGTCAAATCTCGCGCGATCGGTCAATCAGTCAATTATGGAATCGATTGATCGACTGATGAAAATTAAAATTTCCTGAAGGCTCTGTCCACATTCGATCGATCGACTGTCTGGGCTCGATCGATCTACTGAGTAGGAAAACTACGCTCACAATACTATGCTCTCTGTCCTCAATCGATCGATCGAAGGCTGGGGTCGATTGATCGACTAAAGCATTCTTCAGTCCTTCGAATTTAAGTTGTTCTTTGCTTTTACAGTCTTCTTTCTCTTCCGATAGTTACAGGTGGTTGCTTGAATCGTATGTCCCCATTAGAACTACTCTGAAATTGTGATTTCTTTTAGTGCGAATTCAGAATACCTTTAAAGCATGCAGAACTCCATATGCCCCTTTCATAATTTATTAATTTATGGAAACTAGTGATACCATCACAACGCTAGCTGTCAACTTTGAGGAGTTTATTGAGAAATAAACTTTTGGTAAAGCTTATACTAAGAATTGATGACGCAGGACGGTACCCTAAACTACGTGAATGTGATGATTGATTTGCCGAAATTAAATTGAATTAAATTAAACAATGGAACTCACAAAATATAACGAATACCTCAGGCTTTTGTAGTATTCCATGGGAGAATCACACATAATTTAGGCAGGGTTCAGTCCGGGCGTTAGATCCGTTAGGTCGCAGCGTAGATCGATCCTAGAGATAGAACTCTAGGTTTTTCTAGATTAGGGCGCTCACAATTCAATGATGGGATCACTGATTTTCTCTGAATATTAGGTGTGGAAGGTTCAATAACTCTGCTGGGCTCTACGATTGTTGAATTGGATCGATTCAAGGATTTAGGAAAATTTAGGGTTTAAGATTTCACAAGATGGTTGATTTAGGGTTGTAGAATCACGCAAACAAAGATAAAAGAGATAGATAGAATTGTAGGCTTCTCACCCTTGGCTTCGCACCAAACCCTTCTCGGGAAGAAGATTCACTCTTCGTCGCGGCTCATCTCAAGCACACACAAGCAAAAGCTCTTTTCATTAATCATAAACTAATTACATTGTTTAGTTTAAGGACCTTATATAAGAGTCCTTACAATAAAAGAAACCCTAAAACGAATTATTAATTAAGAGACAAATAAACCCTTAACATAAAAGTTCGAAGTTAGACTTCTAAAATGACTAAGACTACTCGGCGCGATTTCGATCGAACGAAATTGAAAATCGTTCGATCGAAATTGAATTTCGTCCTGTAGAAATTTCAATCGCAATTTCGATCGATTGAAATTGAAAATCGTTCGATCGAAATTTCGATCGATCGAAATAGAAAATCGTTCGATCGATCAAAATAGAAAATCGTTCGATCGAAATTCTCATACACATAAAATATCGAAATATTGCCGTTGACATTTCGATCGATCGAATTTTAATTTCGATCAATCGATTTTTTCTGTGCTCCTTCAATTTCCAGAATTTCATCTTTTGCCTCTTTCGCCTAGTTTTGATTTCCATTCATCTTCTTCCGACGTCTGTACACACGAAAAGGTCCATATCCATCAATTCTCTCGGGCCGAAAAGGCTTTATCACCGATGAAGCGGCGTCGTGATAACGCTCGAGCATGTCGGGGTCCAAACGTCGCACTTCGTCTTCAGCTAACCATGAGTTCTCGGAGTCCGGCCTTCCCAACCACTTGACCAAGTACTTTTGAATTCCGCCCCCATGGGTGGATATTGCCAAATCATCTAATATCCCTTCGATCTCATCTCTTCACTGCTTGCGTGGGGAAGGGAAAGGTAGGGGTTGTAGGGTGGGGCTAGTATTCGGGCTCGGGGCTGCTTGGAAGGGGTTATGAGGGGGTGGGGTGGGGCTTGGGCTAAAGAAGGAACCAGGTCCTCCACATTGAATGTAGAGCTGACCCCTATATCCGGTGGAAGCTCGAGAACATATGCAGTAGGGCCGCTCCTTGCCACAATTCTAAAAGGCCCAACGCCACGGGCTTGAAGTTTCTTTGTAGCTCCCAATGGGAACCGCTGAGGCCTAACCCGAACCATGACGTAATCTCCAACCTGGAATTCCTTGAAGCGCCTGTGCGCATCCGCAGATATTTTGTATTGTTCATTGCTAGCATTAATTCTTTTTCTAATTTCGGCATGCAATTCATGTATATGTTGTGCAAATGAATCGGCTGACTCGGAAACTCGATGAGATGCAGACATAGGAATTAAATCAATGGGTGTTCTAGTCCTATGACCAATGACGACCTTAAAAGGACTCATACCTAGGGACCTATTAACTGAATTGTTATATGCAAACTCGGCTAAAAGGCAAAATAGAATCCCAAGTCCTAGGGTGGTCACCAACAAGACAACGGAGAAGATTACCTAAACTCCTATTGGTGAACTCCGTTTGGCCATCTGTTTGAGGATGATAAGCCGACGAAAATTGGAGCATGGTACCCATCATGTGCCATAAAGTTTTCTAGAAGTAACTGGTAAATCTCACATCTCGATCCGACACAGTTGTCTGGGGTAAACCATGTAGACGCACAACCTCTCCGAAAAATAATTTGGCTATGTAAGCCTCATCGGAGGTTTTAAAACAGGGTATGAAGTGGGCCATCTTGGAAAAGCGGTCCACTACCACAAAAATGGAATCGTGCTTCCGTTGAGTCTTTGGAAGTCCTAGCACGAAATCCATGGAGAAGTCTTGCCACGGTAAAAGCAGACGGGTAAAGGGGTGTACAAGCCAGTATTTTGTTTTATATGCTTTGCAACTTGGCATGTACGACATTGTTTTACGACCCTAGAGACATCTCTCACAAGGCTAGGCCAATAGAACCTATCCTCAACAAGCCCACTGGTCTTATCGCGCCCAAAATGTCCGGCAATCCCCCCGGCATGTAACTCCCAGATGAGGAAGTCACGCAATGAAGTGCGAGGGATGCACAAACGATTCCCTCTGAACGAATACCCATCCAGTATGGTATACTCGGAATTAATGTTTGGATTTTCAAGAAAAACAGTTTATTCTGCCCCGAAATCTGGGCAATCAGGATAATCTTGCTTCAACTGCTCAAATCCGATGACCTCGGTGCTCATAGACCGCAAAGTCATAACTCGACGACTAAGCGCATCAGCAGCCTTGTTCTCGGCACCAGCCTTATGCTTCAAAACAAATGTGAACCCTTAAAGGTACTCGACCCACTTCGCGTGCCTCGGGTTCAACTTTTTCTGGGAAGCAAGGAAACGTAAGGCCTCGTGGTCAGAAAACAACACATTCCTACGGTCTCAGGTAATGTTTCCAATACCACAGAGATCGGACGACCCATTAAGTAATTAAAGACCCAATAATTAATTAAAGACCCATTAACTAATTAAAGACCCCTTAAGTAATTAAAGACCCATTGAGTAACTAAAGACCCATTAAGTAATTAAAGACCCAATTAATTAATTAAAGACCCAATAACTAATTAAAGACCCATTAAGTAATTAAAGGCCCATAGAATCACTTAAGACCCATGTAGGAAATTCTAAATAGAGTTAGATCTTAAATAGGAAACCTTAAGAATTCTAAATAGAGTTAGATCTTAAATAGGAAACCTTAAAGCATTCTAAATAGAATTAGATCTTAAATAGGAAACCATAAAGTAATATAAATATAGAGATTAATTTACTGAATTTTTACATAACTCTTATAACTTAATAAACTCATAGAGAAAGAGAGAAAATTCTAGAGAAGGAGGAGAATTAGAAGAAGAATCCTAGAGTTTTTGGTTTGAAGGCTTACAAGAACGCAAGAGGAGCCTACGACGCGACCGATTTTCAGATTAGTGCTTCGGGTTGGATCAAGGGAGAGAAGTTACATAAATATTTTACGCGAAGACTAGAGGTATGGAAAAATCATGTTGAGATTAATCGGAAACGTATATAACACAATAAAATAGAAATTAGAGTTTATTTCATTTAATGAATATCCTTCATATTAGATTGATAAATTTTTATGCTTAATCGCGGGTTTTCGATGGTACACGGGGTTTCGTGATTGATCACGAAATTCGCGTAATCCGAACTGCGTAATCCAAAATCGTAATCTAGAATCATGCCTGTAATCCGTAATCTGCTCGTAATTCGTAATCTGCAGAATCCAGAATCTATCCAGAAACCAGAATCTTTCTAGAATCCAGAATCTGTTCAGAATCCAGAATCTGTCTAGAATCCAGAGTCTGTTTAGAATCCAGAATCTGTTTGGAATCTAGAATCTGTCCAGAATTTGTTAGGAATTTCAGAATTTGTCTAGGATGCAAGCAATGAATTTTTATTCAAATATTGTCTATATTTAATCATCATGCTTAAATGTTTATTTATGTTCATCATTGTTTTATCGCTTAGAATCCATGCAAGCTAGGATGTTTGATTTACACAACCTGAAACAAGTAGGAATCGATAGAGATTACATATTTATGATGTGTTAAGCCTAAACAAGTGAAAGAGCTATTGCATGATCGGTCGATTTCAAGTTTTTCTATGCATGTACATTCATGGCATTCATAAAAGTGAAAAGATACGTTTACGACATGACACATGAAAATAAAATATTTCTATGATTATAATAGAATTCCTATGAGCTTATGCTAGAGGAATTAACATGAATAAGAATGATAAGTAATAAAAGTTATGCATCAATGCATTAATGATAAGACTGAAGGGATGGAGAAGGTCTTTAATTTTAAGCTTACTACTTAACTGAAGAGAAGTTATGTGAATGTTAACGTAGATACTAATCGAAAGATCAGAGAGGATTAGGATAATGATTAAGAAAGAGATAACGATGTCCATTATGTATGCCGATTCATAAGCATTAAATGCACAATTAAAAATAATCACACATGAAATTAGGGTAGAGACCCAAGCTATAATGTTTATTTAGATTTAATGCTATGTTTCAGTTTCATTCTATTGCTTTAGTTATTCTTTATGTCACATGCTATATCTCTATTATTGTTTGATTTTTATGAGATGATTTGAGTTATGGACCTTTTCTATTAGCCTCATCATGTCTGGTCCATACCGGTTTACTTGGTAAACTGACCCATTGTCTGGGATTCCAGGGAGTACAGCTATACATGGAGTGGATGAAGTAGACGCTTCAATGATTGACGGAAATCCAGATCTGAGCGAAGAAGGATTTGAAGTTTAGTTTATAGGATTTTCTTTATGCATTAGAAAGGATTTTAAGATGTTTAATTCAGATTGTTTTATGAACAAGTTCAGGCTAATGATGGATTATGTTTGATTTCAGTTTTATTTAATTTAAGGAGTAAGCATATAATTTGGTATAATAGGTTGTTATCTCATAATTTAGTATTGTTCTCATGATGAAGAAAAAAAAAAATTTATGCGTGCACTTTTAATAGTTGTTTTTTTCCGTTGCGTTTATATGCGGATCTTTATGGAATAATTGATTTATTTAAAATCATGGATATGACGTAGTGTGATGTCTCCAAGTGAGCGCATTGATCCGGTGTGTGAATTTGGGGACGTCACAGTTGGTATCAAAGCGAAGTTTTGTGATCTGAATTTGTGGAGATTGAAACGAACATAGGAATGGTATTGATTTCAGATGACTAATTTTCAGAGATAAGGTGATAGGTTAGCAGATGCTATTACGAGGGCGATCAATGCAGCGAGAGCACCTGTGCCTAGATCGGATGAAAGAACCATCCTAGGACTTTCAATAGAACTGGCGATGTTATGGAGGCACAAAGGTGGATTAAACACTTAGAAAAAATATTTGGGATAATGCAGTGCCCCGATGCTTGTAAGGTGAGACTAGCAACTTACAAATTGGAAGACGCCGCAGACCACTGGTGGAGCCAAGTCAATGATACTACAATTGCAGCAAACCCAGAACATGTTTGAACTTGGGCAGAATTTGTGAGAACCTTTAACGATAAATACTATCCGCAGAGTGTTCGTGAGGGTAAGATTACTGAATTTCTACGATAGGGCATTTACTGAACTTTGAAGATTTGTACCGAATATCTGATGAGACCTTCCGCATTAGGAAATTTGAGCAGGAACTTAGGCCACATATCAGGTCTCTTGTAGTGGGGCATAAGAGTACTACCTTCAGAGAATTATTGGATAGATGTTATGCTATAGAGAGAGATGTTAGCCAGACAAATCAATGAAAGAATTTTTGTCAATTGACTCAGAGTAGCAATCAATTTAATGGACTAGATCGAGTCATGGGCAGGCAGAACAATCAACAGGGGAGGAAGTTTACCCCATATGGTAAACCCCAACAGATTTAGCAGAAGGAACAACCAACAACTATGACAACTCATACGACGACGAAGTCGAAACCGACGTGCAACACATGCGGGAAACAACACTATGGTAAATGTTTACAAGGAACGACCGCATGCTACAACTGCGGGAAAGAATGGCATAGAGCGACGGATTGCAAGGAGCCGAAGAAGAATCAGAAAGCACTTATGACGATAACGGCTCATGGACGAGTTTATACCTTATCTGAGATGGATGCTAGAGCCTCCGATGATGTGATTCACGGTACGTTTTAGATAGTTTATCTTCCTTCTATTGCATATAGGAGTTGTTTGAATGGTTATATTTAATGTCCAAATATGAGACGTTAATTAAGACACTTAAGAATTCAAGAGAAATTTAAAGTTAGAAATTTTCTTAATTAAGATCGTTTAGCAATGATGAATGTGCGTGTTTGTTTTAGGCCCTTTGTTGATTGACGGATGTTACGCTCACGTACTTATGGATTCGGGAGCTTCACATTCATTTGTTTCTTTGGGTTTCGCTCCACGATTGGAGAGGGAACCTAGCATAATGAGCTTTACCTTGGTTGTCGCAACACCTTTGGGAAAAACCGTCATTGCTGATCGGTACTACCCAGATTGCGTTGTTCGAATTGGAGAGAACGACCTGAACGCCGATTTGATTGTGTTAGACTTTGAAGATTTTGATGTTATTCTTGGGATGGATTGGTTAGCAAAGTCCCGAGCTGTTTTGGATTGTTACGAGAAGAAGGCGATCTTTGCGAAAAGCGACGGATCGATTTTTTAATTCAAGGGCTTGAGAAAAGGAACCATGCCAACGTTATGTGCGATGACGAATTTAGAAGAGAAGTGTGCGATGACGAATTTAGAAGAGAAGAGTGTCGATGTTTCGAAGATACCTATAGTTTGGGAGTTTGCTGATGTATTTCCCGAGGAACTTCCTAGTTTACCGCCTATTAGAGAAGTGGAGTTTCGAATCGATTTATTACCGGGTACGGCACCGATTTCGAAGACACCCTACAAGATGGCACCACTCGAGATGTCTGAATTGAAGAAGCAACTGGAAGAGTTATAAGGGAAGGGTTTCATACGCTTGAGTCACTCACCATGGGGAGCCTCGGTTTTGTTTGTAAAGAAGGATGGCTCAATGAGACTGTGCATCGATTATAGACAGTTAAATCATGTGACAGTGAAGAATAAATACCCGTTACCGAGGATTAATGATTTGTTTGACCAGTTAGGAGGTGCTCGATGCTTTTCGAAGATTGATTTAAGGTCTGGGTACCATCAAGTGCGAGTACGAGAAGAGGATATACAAAAGACAACTTTAATACAAGGTATGGACAGTTCGAGTTTTTAGTGATGCCTTTTGGTTTGACGAATGCACCTGCAGTGTTTATGGACTTGATGAATAGGGTGTTCAGACCCTTTTTGGACCAATTTGTAGTAGTCTTTGTGGACGACATTTTAGTCTACTCGAAATCAGAGGAGGAGCATGCTACTCACCTACGGATAGTGCTTCGGACACTTTTGGAGCATCAACTTTTTGCCAAGTTGAGCAAGTGTGAGTTTTGGATGACGGAGGTGGCTTTTCTAGGCCATCGGGTTTCTGAGAAAGGAATTATTGTTGATCCTGCGAAGATCGAAGCGATTGTTCAATGGGTACGGCCGAAGAGCGTGACCGAGATTAGAAGTTTTCTTGGTTTAGCAGGGTATTATAAAAGATTTGTAGAAGGTTTTTCAAAGATTTCTGGACCGCTTACAAATTTGACAAGGAAGAAGACGAAGTTTGTTTGGTCCGATGAATGCGAGCAGAGTTTTCAAGAGCTAAAAAGAAGATTGACAACCGCACCAATTTTGACAACACCATCAGGTAGTGGAGGTTTTTTTATTTTTACAGATGCATCAAATAAGGGTTTGGGTGGTGTGTTGATACAGAATGAGAAAGTTATCGCCTATGCTTCAAGGCAATTGAAAGATCATGAGAGGAACTACCCGACACATGACTTAGAGCTCGCAACAATTATTTTCGTGTTGAAGTTATGGAAGCATTACCTTTACGGGGAGAAGTTCATCGTATCAACGGACCATCAAAGTTTAAAGTACTTGTTTACGCCGAAGGATCTGAACTTGAGGCAGAGGAGATGGATGGAGACTTTAATAGACTTCAACCCTGAGATTAGGTATCACCCAGGGAAGGCTACCGTAGTAGCTGATGCGCTGAGTAGGAATGTTCCAGAGAGTCTAAGGGCTTTGTTATCCTACATTGATATTAAGCCGGTACTATTGGATCAAATTAGAGGGAAGCAGTTTAAAAAAATCCAGTTCTAGTTCGTTTGAAGGAGAGTAAGAATGCAGAAGTAACATGTAGAGATGATGGAATAATATTATTCAAGGGAAGATATTGCGTATCAGATGATGCGGAAATGAAGCAGCAACTTCTCTACGATGCTCACAGATCAAAATTCGTGATACACCCTGAAAGTACAAAGATGTTTCAAGATATAAAGTGGAATTATTGGTGGCCAGATATGAAGAGAGAGATTGCAGATTATGTGTCAAGATGCATTACTTGTCAGCAAGTGAAGGCTGAGCACAAGAAACCACCAGGATTATTGCAGCCGTTACCTGTACCAGGATGGAAATGGGAGAGCATTGGTATGGATTTTATCACGGGATTGCCGAGGACGAAGAGAAGGAACGATTCGGTTTGGGTGGCAGTAGACCGAATGACAAAATCAGAACACTTTATTCCAGTCAGGACTACTTTTTCATCTACGCTACTGGCAGATATCTACATAAGGGAAATTATACGTTTACATGGAGTGCCAGCGAATATTATTTCCGATAGAGATTCCAGGTTTACCTCACGTTTGTGGCAGAGTTTTCAGGATGGTATGGGATCAAGATTGGAGTATAGTTCAGCTTTTCACCCTCAGACAGATGGTCAGACTGAGAGGTTGAATCAAATTTTAGAGGACATGTTAAGAGCATACGCGCTAGATTTTAAGGGAAGTTGGGATGATCACTTAGCATTAGCAGAGTTTTCGTACAACAACAGTTATCAAGCAATGATTCAAATGTCACCATATGAAGCACTTTACGGAATGAGCTGTAGAACACTGTTATGCTGGGATGAGGTTGGAGTAAGAAACCTACTTGGACCACAGATTGTTAAAGACACGGCGACACAAGTGCAACTAATCAGAGAACATATGAAGACGGCTCAAAGCAGGCAGAAAAGTTACGCAGATAAAGAAAGGAGAGATGCAGATTTTCTTAGGGAGATTTAGTTTTTATCAAAATCTCACCTATCAAGGGCGTGATGAGATTTAGAAAGAGAGGAAAACTAAGTCTGAGGTATGTTGGACCTTTTGAATATTGAAGAGGATTGGAGAGACGGCTTATCGGATTCAGTTGCCACCAAAGTTAGCCGGGATGCACAATGTTTTTCACATATCAATGTTGAAGAAGTATATCAAGGACTCTTCACATGTAATCAATTTGGAGTCATTAGAAATTGAGAAGGACATGACTATCATTGAGGAACCAATTTCAATTCTAGAAAGGAGAGGACACTACATAATAAGAAGATTCCATTAGTCTTGGTTAATTGGAAGCACCACTCACGAGAAGAATCTACTTGGGAGCGCGAGGATGATATGAGGAAGGAATATCCACACCTTTGTACTTCAAGTATGATCTAATTTCGAGGACGAAATTTTCAATAAGGAGGGAAGAATGTAACAACTGAGATTTTTCGTTATTTAGTCCTTAATTATTTGCTAGATTTGTAATTATGATTAGCTTGATTGGTTTGATGGATGTGATTAATTGTTACGCATGAATGTAATGCTTACTTTATTTAATAATGACTCATGATAATGAATTAATCTAATTAATATACCCTAAAAGCCTTTAAATATGTGTTAGTAATAATTGGAGTGCGTTTAGTAATGTTTAATGAACTTTTAAAATATGTTAGTAAGCTAACTAAAGACCCAATAATTAATTAAAGACCCAATAACTAATTAAAGACCCATTAATTAATTAAAGACCCATTAAGTAACTAAAGACCCATTAAGTAATTAAAGACCCAATTAATTAATTAAAGACCCAATAACTAATTAAAGACCCATTAAGTAATTAAAGGCCCATAGAATCACTTAAGACCCATGTAGGAAATTCTAAATAGAGTTAGATCTTAAATAGGAAACCTTAAGTATTCTAAATAGAATTAGATCTTAAATAGGAAACCTTAAAGCATTCTAAATAGAATTAGATCTTAAATAGGAAACCATAAAGTATTATAAATATAGAGATTAATTTACAGAATTTTTACATAACTCTTATAACTTAATAACCTCATAGAAAAAGAGAGAAAATTCTAGAGAAGGAGGAGAATTAGAAGAACTCTAGAGTTTTTGGTTTGAAGGCTTAGAAGAACGCAAGAGGAGCCTATGACGCGACTGGTTTTCGGATTAGTGCTTCGGATTGGATCAAGGGAGAGAAGTTACATAAATATTTTACGTGAAGACTAGAGGTATGGAAAAATCATGTTGAGATTAATCGGAAACGTTGATAACACAAAATAAAATAGAAATTAGAGTTTATTTCATTTAATGAATATCCTTCATATTAGATTGATAAATTTTTATGCTTAATCGCGGGTTTTCGATGGTACATGGGGTTTCGTGATTGATAACGAAATTCTGTGCAAAATCCAGAATCTATGCAGAATCTTGAATCGCCCGTAATCCGTAATCTGCTCAAAATCCGTAACTGCTCGTAATCCGTAATCTAGAATCCGTAATGCCCGAGTCCGTAATCTGCCTGTAATCCGTAATCCGCCGTAATCCGCATTTGTTCAGAATTCGTAACTGCTCGTAATCCGTAATCTGCCCGTAATCCGCATTGTTAGAATTTCGAATTTGTCAGATGCAAGCAATAAATTTTTATTCAAATATTGTCTATATTTAATCATCATGCTTAAATGTTTATTTATGTTCATCATTGTTTTATCGCTTAGAATCCATGCAAGCTAGGATGTTTGATTTACACAACATGAAACAAGTAGGAATCGATAGAGATTACATATTTATGATGTGCTAAGCCTAAACAAGTGAAAGAGCAATTGCATGATCGGTTGATTTCAAGTTTTTCTATGCATGTACATTCATGGCATTCATAAAAATGAAAAGATATGTTTACGACATGACACATGAAAATAAAATATTTCTATGATTATGATAGAATTCCTATGGGCTTATGCTAGAGGAATTAACATGAATAAGAATGACAAGTAATAAAAGTTATGCATCCATACATTAATGGTAAGACTGAAGGGATGGAGAAGGTCTTTAATTTTAAGCTTACTACTTAACTGAAGAGAAGTTATGTGAAGGTTAACGTAGATACTAATCGAAGGATTAGAGAAGATTAGGATAATGATTAAGAAAGAGATAACGATGTTCATTATGTATGCCGATTCATGAGCATTAAATGCACAATTAAAAATAACCACACATGAAATTAGGGTAGAGACCCAAGCCATAATGTTTATTTAGATTTAATGCTATGTTTCAGTTTCATTATATTGCTTTACTTATTCTTTATGTCACATGCTATATCTTTGTTATTGTTTGATTTTTATGAGATGATTTGAGTTATGGACCTTTTCTATTAGCCTCATCATGTCTGGTCCATACCGGTTTACTTGGTAAACTGACCCATTGTCTGGGATTCCAGGGAGTACAGCTATACATGGAGTGGATGAAGTAGACGCTTCAATGATTGACGAAAATCCAGATCTGAGCGAAGAAGGATTTGAAGTTTAGTTTATAGGATTTTCTTTATGCATTAGAAAGGATTTTAAGATGTTTAATTCAGATTGTTTTATGAACAATTTCAGGCTAATGATGGGTTATGTTTGATTTCAGTTTTATTTAATTTAAGGAGTAAGCATACAATTTGGTATAATAGGTTGTTATCTCATAATTTAGTATTGTTCTCATGATGAAAAAAAATAAATTTATGCGTGCGCTTTTAATAGTTGTTTTTTTTCCGTTGCGTTTATATGTGGATCTTTATGGAATAATTGATTTATTTAAAATCATGGATATGTGACGTAGTGTGATGTCTCTAAGTGAGCGCATTGATCCGGTGTGTGAATTTGGGGACGTCACATAACTAGTGCGTCTTGTCCTAGCTCGAGAAAGAAAATCGTTCCTCTTGTCCTATTTTCTCGATGCAGGTTTTCACGCTCCCTTCACTTTCCATGCTCAGATGCCAATGTTCAGTCTTGTCTTCCAAGTAATAGATTTAGCCATAGTCGCAAAGTCGGGAGTCGAAAATAAATCGACTAGGGTCTAGGTCGAAAAAAATTGGTTAAAGTTCTCGTCTCTATCATCATTTGTTAGGACTCTATGGAGTAAATTCCTTTTGCTTGGACAAGGCATTTAGTTCATGTCGCTATTCCCGATTCAAGGGGGGAGTATGTTAGATGGAATAGTTTCTTAGATGTACTACCGTATCCTCAAGGATTGGGGCCCATTTTTTACAGGTCAGTGGAATCTTTATGCCCAAAACCTTGATTCCAATAGTCATTTATTTGGTACCTCCCAAGGAGCGGGAACTGCCATTCTAACCCTTCTTGGGGAATTCCATTTACAAACACAAAGTTTATGACTAGCCGATACGACTCATAATCATTTAGCTACTGCATTTATTTTTCTCATTGCTGGTCATATGTATAGAACTAACTTCGGGATTGGGCATAGTATGAAAGATCTTTTAGAAGCACATATTCCTCCCGGGGGTCGATTGGGACATGGGCGTAAGGGTCTTTATGACAAACAATAATTCGATTCATTTTCAATTAGGTCTTGCTCTAGCCTCTATAGGGGTTATTACTTCCTTAGTAGCTCAACACATGCATTCTTTACCTACGCATGCATTCATAGCATTAATGTTGCAAAGACCAATGCACCAATTGCGATACAATAGAGTTCTTCACTAGTTATTCCAGACGCTCGCGAAATATGAATAAAATCAGAGGTTATTTGTATTCCTTGGGATATGTGGACTCCTTATTGATTGAATGACTGCGTTAACTGAACTACTTTCACGACCGAGACACGTCAATGCCGATGGAGCCCGAAAACAAGGCCTTACCCGAACATTGAGACCTTGAAGCTAGGCACTTCCAACGCTAGATTCAGACACCAGGAACAGCTACCAATTTGCCCCCTTTTCCACCTCTAAGTAGTGTTGGTGTGTATCCTTTCAATCATTCCGGTCAATCCCTTTCCATGCTGTTCTTTTGGGGTGAGCCATCTCCATCCATTCCCATTCCCTTTCCTGAACCGTAGGTAAGGGATGACAGGATGACCCCTATTGTCCTAGATATAAGGGTGGCAGTCTTTCCCCTCATTAGAGAGTCAATAGTGTCGGTGTTGGGCTTACTATAGGAATCTTTATATTGAACGACTAAGTAACTACGAAGCTCCCGACCACCCCACCTTGCATAAAGCGTTCATTCATACCAATACTGCTTATTTAAGGAGGTGGTTTTGTGAAAATGCAGAAAAACTGAAGTACAAATAGTGATGGCTTTTGAACCTCTCTTCTTGTCACTGAGAGGACTTTATCCGGAGAGAGAAACTTACCGTTTTCGACAGGGGGAAAGCTGTGAAGGCTCGTGGAGTAGACAGCTAGAGGAGCTTGAAAGAAAAGCAAAGCGAGCTGGGTGAGAGAAAGCGAGGTGGAATCTGATTCATAGGATAAGGGTCAGCTGAGTTATTACTTCCTTGGTAGCTCTACACATGTACTCTTTACCTGCTTATGCATTCATAGAACAAGACTTTACTACTCAAGCTGCGTTATATACCCACCAGAGTATTTTCGTCGTTGGTGTTCTTTCAGATCTCTATGCATTTCACCGCTCCGTCAGAAATTCCCTTTCCCCCTACCATACTCCAGCTTGGTAGTTTCCACCGCCTGTCCAAGGTTGAGCCTTAGGATTTGATGGCGGATGTGAAAAGCCACCTACAGATGCTTTACGCCAATCATTCTGGATAACGTTGGCATCCTCTTGTCTTACTGCGGCATCTGGCACAGAGTTAGCCGATGCTTATTCGTCGGATATTGTCATTGCTTCTTCTCCGGAAAAAGAAGTTTACGACTCGTGGGCCTTCAAGTTCCATGTGGCACTGCTCTATCAGGCTTTCGATCAAAGTCGGAAAAAATAAAAAAAATTCAAAAAAAAAATATCATGATATATTTCAAGTTAAAAATAATTATTTTAATGAACAAAATAGACAAAACCTAAAGGTTTTTTATGAATAAACTGAACAAAATAGTACAAAACCTAAAGGTTTTTTTCCCCTTAAGTTTAAGTGACGAAAAAAGGAAAAGAAATCGGACCATATCGCAAACATCAACAATTAATCGACCGAGTCGCGACTTGGCCACCATAAAGTTGGGATGGCTGCGTCACTGACTTTTTCCGATTTTTTGTGACTATGGGTTTTGCTTTGCCCGACCTGAATGAGTCTTAACTCTTAAGGACCCCTCCTTGGGCAGCTGCTGGCGGGTAACGTTTTCTCCATCATCCCCAACATCTAGAAATCTGGAAAGAATGGAATAAGAGGATATTTGAAAAGAAGTATGAGATGATACATGCAGGGCTGCGATTGGTTGGATACTTGAGGATATTGTGTGGTGTTGCCTTGTCTCCCAGAAGCACTCCTCATCAGTTGAGGAAATTCTGAGGGAGTGGGAGCAGCTTCAGCTACCATAGGATCCACAGACATTTTGGGGCCGGTAGCACGGTGTGGGCTGGTGTTTCCACCAAGTCCTGACCTCCTTAGTTTTCTACTTTGTTCTCGCTTTTTTTTTCCTCTGGTATTTTATTTTATTGTTCTTTCTTGTGTTTTTGTTCTTATTTTCTCTTGGTCGAGCAGCTCGCTTGACTCTTTGATCTGCTGTATCTTCATTTTCAGTAATGAATATTAATTTGCACCGATTAAAAAAAGAAGGCCTAATGAAACCACTAACCGTCATGCTGTAATTTTTATTTTTTGATGTGGGTAGGAGTAGGACTAAATCACTTGAGGAATGCAATGTCAGCTTCCATAAAGTTTCAGTTTACTTGGGTGACCTGAACTCAGTTGGAGAGTTGAGCTCAATTTACTTAGGTGACTTCAGTCAGTTGGAGAGTTAAAGCTGTTGGTTTGTTTGAATTTTCTAATGCTGTGACCAAAATCATAAATAAAAAAAAATATCAAAATGCACCAGTTTTTTTCGTCAATTGAAAGATGACATAATGGGGGGCTTAAGTATCAATCAGAATGTATGTACATGATGCTGGTCTTGATGCTGTTTAATTTTCTGGTGTCTTCTTAGATGGGTCAAGGTTTTAGATACGGTCCCATAGCTGGTTTACGCTTACAAAGGCGTTTATATCATCAGATATAATAAACTGATATCAGTTTTTACCGCCCTGTCAAACTCCTTTACTGTTACCAGTACCAAAGCCAGGATTTTAAACCTTGATTTGTGTATGATCTTTACACTTCTTAGTTCTGCGTCTGCTGACTGCTGAGTACAGATCTGGCATCCATATTATATAGCAGCTGGGTGACATTTGATGCTGTTGAAATAGTACTTGTCATGTCATATATCACTAGTTAATGGGTTGCTATGTCATTGGGAAAGATGTGAGGTGGTGAGCGTCGGTCCTTTGACATGTTCTTACAATTTTCATCATAATGATGGAAGATAATGCAACACATATAGTTGTTGACAAAAGCACACTATAGATTATTATATCTGGATGAATAGAATTCATGAAAGCTATCTGAATAATACCAAATGCTATCTGAATTGTACGAAATGGTTATGATAAATCATTGATCCCATCTTATATCATGTCATTGTGGGTCTTCTAGTGACTGACATGTATTTGGCATGGCGGTTTTCTAAAACCTCGATTACCTTTGAGGCATTGTATATAGGTAGGTTGTAGGGCCAAGTGGGGGGCTCAATTATGGGACTTTTTACATTCCTCGTTTGTTAATATTCCGTTCCACCTAATATGTGGTTCTTTCTGTTGTTTATTGCTGTGATATATTTATTTGGTGAATGTACAACGGAAAAAAAATAAGCTGATGCAATGCATGATGATAGAAGAATTTGGAGCTGTTTAGGGCCTGATATAGTGCCTCAATGGGGGGTAGAAAAGAACTCAAATGTGGGCCCACATGATCAGGTTAAGAGATCATGTGAGCCGTGGGTTCATGGGAATATTAGTCTTGTGAATGGGCTTGGGTTCTGAGAGATAAATCACGGGTTCCTCCTTAATCTGCAAAATTTTTATTTTATTTTATGTTAGTGTAGGATCCTAAATTTTAGGAATATGATGCTAAATAGGTTTCATTAATAGGGTGTTCAACTTTTTGTTGGTTTAGAAGTCTAAAATTAGAAGTTAGAGGTTATCTGTTATATTAAAGGGGCTGCTCGAGGTTTCAAATTAGTTCTTAGATTTATTTTTTGAAAAAAAAAACGGATTTAGGGAAGAGAGGAGCCGATACCTCTGATATTCTGTGGCTGATCTCGAGGTCTCAATGCCTATATTTACTGCTGGTTTTATATTCTTTTTAGACTTCTTCACTGGTGCTGTTATCTGAATATTAAAACTGTGATATTATTACTGCTGGTGTTCTGTAATTCTGGGCTGCTATTTTGAAGTTACTTGATTCCTGTTTGTCCCTGCTGCTTCTCCAGATTTTCCGCAGTTTCTGTAAGTAATTTTCAGTTGTTTAATGCTGTTTGGAACTGTGTTTTTACAAAGAAATTAAGAGGCTGTTTTGGCTTTGTTTTGACACAATAGCTGAGATTTTAAGGGAGATTCGTATCTTCTGAAGTCTGATTTCTAGTGTTCTTATTAATTTTCCTGCATGTTAATTGATCTATAAGGATTGTGGGCTGCAGTTCGCATTATGATGTATCAGTGCGGGTTTTGGGTAGTGGTCGATATACCTCCAAGAAAAGCCCTGACGTTGAATCAACATATGTTAGGGTGGAAGGATTGATGAAGTGTTGAGACGAATGGATGCATTTACGCATGATCGTGAGACAACCTCTGAGGTTGAAGGTGATCATATGGGGGATGAGATGGACGAAGGAAGACATCTTTGCAAGAGTTCTGGCCAGATTTGGTTACGAAGGTCAAAATTATAGAGACAATGATGTAATAATTATGGGATCAAAGATGTGTCGGAACTTCATGGGAGAATGCATCCAAATGACTTCATGAGTGGTTAAGTAAAGTAGAAAATATCTTTGAATTAAGGGAGGTACCTACGATAATGATGTAATAATG
Source organism: Chloranthus sessilifolius (assembly GCA_021018995.1). Taxonomy (NCBI): domain Eukaryota; kingdom Viridiplantae; phylum Streptophyta; class Magnoliopsida; order Chloranthales; family Chloranthaceae; genus Chloranthus; species Chloranthus sessilifolius. The sequence goes on from CM037587.1 coordinate 147,015,596, forward strand.
ATGGGATCATGTGTCATAAATCCAAGGGAGGATGCATCCAAATGAATTCATCGAGTGGTTAAGTAGAAAATATCTTTGAATCAAAGGAGGTACCAGATCATCGTAGGGTCAAGCTCGTGACAGCTAAATACCTTCGGATATGCTCCAGCATGGTGGGAGGATGTCCTGACGGATCGTCTTCATCACGGGAAAGACGATCATGATAAGGGTGGCATGAAATACATGTAAGTATTCTATCTCCTTATGATGTGAGCCTAGTTGCATTAGACGAATGATCAATGGGTTGGACGATGTGTCAATGGTTGCGCTTACAAATTCAAGATCAAGTTCAACATCAAATTTCCATGCACTATTTATGGAGAGCAATGATGCTTATAGCCGTGTACTCAAGGCCAAAGAGATGCTTAATCGTGATTCGAATTATAAGCGTGACAGTAGAGGGCCTGTAATTTGAGCTTCGATCGACTAAACTCTAATCAAGGGGGAGGTAGACATGATCGATCGTTGATGCCTCAAAGGACAGCTCAAGCTAAGTGAGGGAAAATTAAATGCTTTCGATGTAATGATGTAGGACATTGATCCAATGAGTGTCCTAAGAGACAAGTGATCCTAGCTCAAGAAGAGGATCATGACGACAAGTTGAAAGAAAAAGACTCGACTTAAGAGGACAATGAAAAGGTGAACGATGAATTCGAGCTAGAAGCTGATGCCGATGGAGAGAATTTGCTAATTGGAAAGGTTCTAGTCACTACTTTGAAACCTATTGATGAAGGTAAGTGGCAATGATCTAATATTTTTTGTACCAAATGCACTTCGAATGGGTGGATATGCATGATTATCATTGGTGGAAGTAGCAATGGGAACGTCATCTCAAGGAAGATGCCTGATACATTGCAATTGAAAGAAAAATGCCGTTCGAATCTATATAAGATTCAATGGTTTAAGAAGGGTGGAGTGATTGGCGTTACCACTTAATGTTTGGTCTCTTTCGCAATTGGAAAAGAGTACCAAGATGATGTATGGTGTGATGTTCCTATGGATGTGTGTCACATATAATTGGGAAGGCTGTGACAATTTGATAGCGATAGGTGCTCAACAGTAGGGAAAATACCTATTCCATCAAAGATGGAAAGAAGATCACCCTTGTACCGGCAAAGAGAGGTCTCAATTCAAACCTTACAAATGGGGGAGTAATAATCTTTTTAACTTACAACATCGGGAGTCTGATGTCAAGGGAATGAGTACCTAAGAACCTGAGGTTAACAAAAGAGAAAGAGGAACAAGGACTACTCCAAATTATTGGTGGAAATCAACTCGACGGAGTAGAGTCTTCTCCACCCGGGGAGGATGATGCAATGCAAGATGATAGAAGAATTTGTAGCTGTTTTGAAGGGCAAACCAGATCGTGAACGGGGGTTGAAACAGTTGATAAATTATGTGAATAGAAGGGTGAGATTAGGGCATGAAATAGGGCATCAATGGAGGTTAAGAGGGGCTTAAATGTGGCCTACGTGATCGGATTAAGAGAGCACATGAGCACTGGCTCCCGATTTAATAGTATTCTCGTAAGGCTTGGGTACTGAGAGATAAATCTTGGGTTCCCTCCAAATCTGGAAATCTCTTTTATTTTGTGTTCATTTAGAATCCTATGTTTTAGGGATATGATGCTAAATAGGTTTCTTTATTAGGATGTTGAGCTCTGGTTGGTTTAGAAGTATAAAATAGACGTTAGAGGTTATTTTTTATATATTAAAGGTACTGCTCGGGACTTTTAATTTGTGCTGAGAGTTATTTTCTAAAAGAGAACACGATTTAGAGAAAAGAGGGTTGAGACTAGGGTTGTCAACGGATTGGGTTGACCAAATACCTGACCCGCCCGACCCATATTTTTTACCGTTTCTGGCACATAAACTTGGCCCATCTGGCCGGGCAGCGCCTTAGACATCCTACCCGACCCTGTATTTTATATATATAAATCATGGAAAATAGGGGTTTTTACCAGGTCGGGCGGGTTTTCAGGTCAGGCATTGGGTAGGGTCGGGTTTGGTACCATTGGGTCGGGCATATGCCATTTTCCCACTGGGCAACCACAAGTTTTGCCCCACCCGACCTGTTGACATCCCTAAGGCCCCTAAATAAGACTTCTGATGTTCTGTGGCTGCTCTCGAGGTTTTGAGTCTCTGTTTACTGCTGGTATTAATCTTTTTAGACTTCTTCACTACTGCTGGTAGCTGAATATTAAAACTGAGATATTACTGCTGGTGTTCTGTAATTCTGGGCTGCTGTTTTGAAGTTACTTGATTACTGTTTGTCCCTGCTGTTTCTCCAGATTTACCAGTGTCTGTAAGTAATTTTCAGTTATTTAATGCTGTTTGGAACTGGGTTTTTACATAGAAAGTAGAAACATGTGTTGCTGGTTTTTGCTGGCACTATACAATCTTCTTTATAGATGTATGTCGCATATCATGTTCAGTTAACTATTGTGATATCAGGGGCTGTTTTGGCTGTGCTTTTACACAGGAGCTGAAATTTTAAGGGAGGTTCTTGTCTTCTGAAGTCTGATTTCTAGTGTTCTTAATAATTTTCCTGTGCATTTAAGTATTGTGGCTGCAGTCTACATTAGAAGCAAATGTAATTGTCAATTCTCCTGCTGTTATGGAGTTTTTGGAGGCTTTTTATGGTGGGGATTCAAGAAAAGCTCATTATGTTGGGGATTCTATTTTCTCGCTTAATTTGTCTCACGTCTTTTTTTTTTAAAGTATTAATAACATGGTATTTTTTACCGATAAAAAAAAATGGTATTTTATTTAATTATTGTATTTATTTAAGAAAAAAGTAAATAAAAAGTTAAAATTTTTTATGAGTTGGAAGGTCATTTTCTTGCTTTTTCCTTGTTTGGTGTGTGTTAGATACACATATCTATGTGATCATTATTTTTAAGCACGAGTTAACATGCCAAATAACACTAATATTTACACTGTAAGCCTTTGAGATTGATTTATGCGTATTATTAAGGCCATGTTTTTTATCAAAAGAAAAAAGAGCAAAAGAAAGGTAGGGAAAAACACGAAAGAAAGAAGTCATTTGGTTGGTTTATGTAAGCATTTACTGCCAATGCGTGTTAGCTAGTTTCTTTCGAACTGTTATTTTCACTGTATAATAAAATAAAGTAGGCTGCAGGAAATCATGAGAATATATTCATAAACCATCGTTAAGACTTGAGAACAACCTTGCACTTGATTCAGTGTACTATAGTCATCGAGATCATTATAATATATCTTTTTCTTGTATTGAGGTACTGATATACCATTTTGATCTCCTGTACAGGTTTAAACTACCACAGGTTGACCCTTTCAAATCTACAGATTTCGATCTGGTGAGGAGTATATTTTGCCTCACACTAAATCTGTGTTCTGAACTTGAAATTTTAATCTTCGAAAAGCAACTTTGCTTCTCCATACATGAAACTTTGGAGCAGTTTGGTGTTGGGTAGTCTGTAATGTTGATCGTCTTAGGGTATTCGATACTCTTTTGTGATCCTAGTTAGGACCCAACGGGTTGGATCGGGCCAAAATCATAGTTAGCCCATTCCTTTGGGCCCCTTGACCTGACCTTTGGGTGAATCTGACCCGTCCCAACGGGCCAAATTTATAAGCCGAACCGAATCTAAAACAGTCAAGCGAGTCTGGTCATAGGCTGACCCAATTCTAAACCCTAGTTGACGAGCCTATTGGCTACTGCTACTGTAGGCTGGGGGTGTCAATGGATCAGATTGGATCAGGCTAAAATCCATGTTTGGTCTGACCTGACCTTCACAGTGGCTTGATCAACCCTTCGGGCCGCTCAAGCGGCCAAAGTTTATGGCTTAAAAATTACTTTGGGTCACGAGCGGACCCAGCCTAATGACAGCTGTATTTTTTTAGTGGAGGGAGTTCAAACACCTTAGATGCTTTATTGCTTATTCTCATGTTGGTTAGTTTCTAGCATAGATTAAAATCTCTGACGATGCTGTGATGTATTGGGCGATATGTCTCAGTATCAGAGGCACTCAATACATCTCAGGTATCACCTGATACATATAATTTGTAGTATATTACATCGCTGATACCTGGATGATACCCAAGACGATACCTAATACTCGATACCCAAGAGGATACGCTTTGGCATCTCCATTGACTGATACCAAGACCAATACCGAGATTTTAGTCGTTGGTTTGTAGAAATCATTGAAACTTGACTTGGAACAGATGTCTTTGATGGAAAAATTCGACCATGCCAAGTCAATATGATGTACTCAGTCGTCAAATTCTTTCAACTTAAAAGTCTAGTCAGAACATGGTCCCTGGTCAAACTGTGTATGTTCTTAGTAATTCCAATTTTGGAGAACTTCTGAATATTGGTTTGAATACTTTTGTTAAATAATGTTGTATGTACTTTTTCCTCCAAACAATGATCTTGAGCATCATTGCCTTACTGCATGTTTCATCTATCCTCAGGTTCTTTTGCTATTATCTTAAATTTTAGCTTCAATTTTTTCATATTTTCCTTTTTATCTTTTTCTAAGTACTCAGTTTAGTTCTTAATGCATTGAGAATATAAAGTAACAATGAGAGAATGGATTTCTTTTGCAGAATCTAATAGCTACTAGATGGGGGATTCAGAAAATTTCAGGAATTACAGTATTTGATACTAGAGAAAGAAGAATGTATGATCCTTTACCGGATGTAGAGCTTTGTTTTTTTATCTATGGCTTGTTGAATCTGATGTTTTTGGGTTCCTACCATATAGTTCCCTTGTCCTAGCAGTATCAGATGCATTTGGATCATGCAAGGTTAAGTTCAATGCACAACATGTTACCAGTAATTCAGATCCTCCTTGGTTGGTTTTGACAAATTTGGCTCTACGGTATATATCTTGCAGGTATTTGTGTGTTCGGACTGATGTGTCGTGTTCCGAGAGTTATCTTGGCACAATTCAAGCATGTGGAGAGATGGGGTCCCCTGCCTTCTTTTCTAGGTGAGGTGTTTTCAATCAAATTCTTAACATCAACTGCCCGTCATTTATATTGCATTTGTTATTGGAAACTTCAACAAGCCACTGTAGCAGATTGAGACCAGATTTCACCGCACTCGAGCCCATGTGTTTTGGACTCACATTTGCAGCCGGAAACTTGCCATCAACCATTGGTTGGGTCCGAATTTTTCAGCAAATTGATCCTTCCATTGCATGCTTGTTCCTTTACCCTCGCTTGCTGGAGGGTTCATCTCTTTTCACTGGAATTATGGGTTACGTAACTCTGATTGCACAATTACCTTGAATTTGTTACTGATATCTGTATCTATGTATAAATCATTTGGACTTCATGCCTGCTTTGTGAAAATGAGGAAATGAAACAAAGAATTGCGATATCGTTTCCTAATACTCGAATTTGTCTCCTTTCAAATAAAACAACAAATAGAACAACATATGAAAATTAATGCCTGGACGGCTGGTGGAAAATCTTGATTATTTGAAAGTTGGTGTGAAATCCCATAAAAAATTAACATTATCTGATTAATATTTGGTGAATTATTCAGAAACAATTGTGAGTCTTTGAACCAAAACTTCCAGATGACCAATAAAAGCATTTTTTTTTTCTAGAACAGAAGCAGCAGATGGGGAAGTGATCTGAACCAATTTTCAAAATTATGTGCTATGAAAAACTTAAAGCTTCTTAAATGATCTTTTATTAGCTGGACCAGCCATTATTTAAATGTATTCACCTTTTCAAGATTAATGATTGCCATGATTTAAAATAGAATTTTTACCTGAGAGGGGCCCATACTTATCACATTTACTTGACCTGGTCCCACCTATCTCTTTATTACTTGAGAGGGTAGTGCTTTAAGCGTTTTCGAAAAAATAATGCATACATCCTTTTGTTCACTTTAAAGGGCAAAAATGCCCTTTAATTTTAGGATTTTTTTGCATTTATCCCCTCGAGATATGTCTTATTTGTACTCCGCCCCCGTATTTTACTTATTTACAGGGCGACTCTTGTTTTTTATGTCTCTTGTGCTGATTACCCCCTACCAAGGATCAAAATTTCAGTCGAAATGGCCAAAATTTCGGTCCAAATTATCGGTTTCGGTCCTCACCGAAACGATAATTTGGATCAAAAATTCGGTCAAATTTTGTATGGGGTTGAAATTATCGGCCAAAATTTTGGCTAAATTATCGGTTTTCAGCGGAAATTTCAGTCCAAATTTTTAGTTTCGGTCATGTCTGAAACCGAAATTTTGGCCGATATTTTGATCCTTGCCCCCTACAATGATGTATTCTCTGACAAAATAACTTACGACTGATTTGAATCAATCAATGGGGATTGTTTTCCTCCCCGATCTTTGATCTAATTGGTCTTGAGTTCATGGGCCTACAATCACACGGTCAGATTTGGTTTCGCATGGCACACATCTCGAAAAGTGATCCAAGAATCATCTTCGATGTACACCCATGATTATCCCGTGGAATTAAAACCTAACCGCCTGATGGGAGGCTTCTGGTCTCAAATTCACTAGGTGGAAGGTTGTGGTGAAGAACGATCTCTATCGTCTGATTTAGAGCAGTCAAAGATTAGTTTTAAAACTGATCTGTCACTATAGGAGTAACAAGTAATGGAAACACGAAAGGACTGCAATGTAAATAGGTGAAACACAAGAGGCAGAGTACAAATAAGACATTTTACGGCCTAAATGCAAAAAAAACCTTGATTTTAAGCACATGTGCATTTTTTTTTTTTAAGTGAGACTAATCAGGCTTGTATGAGATCATGGCTGACCGATTGATCTTGTACAATACCAATTGGTTTCATTTTAAAAAGAAAGTACACATGCTTTAAGTTAAAGGGTATTTCGCCCTTTAAAGCGGATAAAATGCATATGCATTTTTTATGTTTTTGAAAATAGTAGGGATGGGCTAGCTGCCATTAATCAAAGCAAGATTTTATTGTCAATTTATTTTTAAAAATAAATGATTTTGTTTCCTTTCCTTCATGTTGTGGGACTGTGGGTTGTGCTTGAGTGTGGGGGTTATTTGTTTTGTCCTTAGTGGGTGTTTTCTTTTTTTGATCTATGTCACTTGATTGTATACAGCTTCAGCGCCTTGCTGGTTTTTCTATATAATCCTCTATTACTGATAAAAAAAAAAAAAAAATGTTGTGGGACTGTCGGAGTGTTTTGGGTCGGTATCCCAAGGAATTTTTTCACCTTTGTTTTTTTCACTATGCCCCTATCTTAAAAACCTACTTTCTTACACTTATTACAAGATTTGATTTGACTCTGAAATCTAATCCCGAAAATATAGGATCTTAAATTTATTGGCATATCTTTGGATAGCTCTCTATTTGCACCAGAGATGTTCTAAGAACACCCACCTTGCACTAGTAACTTGTGTAACCCTAAAGGTTTAAGGTGTAAGGTGGGTGCTCTTAGATTTCATTGGGTGCAAATAGAGTTACCCTCGTCTCTATTATATTTGATTTATGCGTGTTTTCCTAGAATTTGAATCATTTCATCTTTCCCTTTTTTTTCTTTTTATGTGTGTTTAATGGCCTAAAATGAATGGCTTATTCTGAAAGGTTATTTGTTACTTGTTCTCGTTTTTATGTGGTTTTAGAAAAGGAATTATGATCTATTCGAAGTATTTGTTGACATTTTACATGAGATGCACTAATTTCATACCAAGTGACATACATCAATCATCAAAGTCGTAGATCATATTTAGAGGTACCACGGGAGGATTTTAACCATATATATTCTATACACTCTAATATGGATGCAGCACACATCTACTATAATGGTGTCTACCCATCAAGGGTCAAAATACTAGTTTTCCGGTACGTATCGTCCGGACCTCTCGGACGATACGTACCGGGTATCGTCCGATACATTCAATGTATTGGCGATACATTGAATGTATCGATACATTGAATGTATCGGTTTGATACATTGAAAAAATCATTTTTTTTTTTTTAAATCCCAAAAAAATCCCAAAAAATCTGAAAAAATTATATTTATTTATTTTGTATTTATTTCAACTATTTTTGCTTTAATTTTTGACATATTTGATGCATTATTTAGATGAATATATAAGTAAGATGCCTATTTTGTAACTTAACCCAAGTCACATGCCTAATTTTTAACTTATTTTTGTCTTAAGATCACATTTTTGACTTAATGTAATAGATCTTCTAACATTATATTCGATCAGCTGATCACATGCCTATTTGATTAACAATATTTCATAATTTGATCGACGCAGACACGCATAAAGTAAATTACAATATATATTGACAAAAATAAATTATATATTGTCAAAAATAATAGCTATGTTGATAAAAATAAGTTTAATTGTACATAAAAAACTTACTTTAGAGCCACATTGAATTTCGTGGTGGTTCTTGGCCCTCATGATCATCGTCATCATCGGTGAGCTTTAGGTCTTTGCCTATAATGTTGCCCATATTGATACCCATGATTATATGTGCCCCCTTGAAACTGAGGCTCAGTGTAGTACGTAAAGGCCGGTCCTCCAAAAATCTGACCAACGAAGTCATATGGCACCGAATAGGTTTGTTGTGGCTGGTAGTATGGGTTACTAGTTACTGAATCTTCGGTATTTTACAAACTGAATCCCCCGAAGCTAGAAGTCATAAAACCCATATCCGTATCATCTTGTGGTGGTGGTGCTTGATATGATCCCGACGCTCCTCTTCCTTCAACCCTCCCATTACGAATGTAGGAGTGTCGAGGCTGTGTTAGCAGGCGTCGAGTCATCGCCCCATGCCGCCATATCTCTATAAGGATCAGAGGTACCAGCTTCCTCCCTTCCACCACTAGTGCCAACATCCCCTCCACCATCATGCCCTCCATCATCCTCACCACTCCCATCATCACTCTGCTGCGTTTGTCGCCAGATCCAACCAGAATGGCGATTCAATCTTCTTCCGCCTCGGTGGTTGGGAAGCTTCTTGCTCCGCTACTCTTTCAAAGCATTGTCGACCATTGATGCTCTCACTATCCAAGATGGCTCTTCTCTCTCTGATCCATTCATTCAAAGGGTCATCCTCCTCGAATATATAATCCAAGCTGGATGGGATCAAAATAATCACCGTCGCAAGGTAGAATATGATAGATGAATTAGTATAATATGTAAGTAAGACTTCATATAATTGAGGATCTAAGACTTCATGTAATTGCTTACCACGGTTGGTCCTCTGTATATTCTGACCCTTAATCGCATGTTGTAGTGGCGATGAGACTAACTTTTCCAATCGGTCCATAGTTAGTCTATTCCTTGTCTTAGTATGAATCGAGAGAAAGTGCTCCAATTCCGCTCATGATTGGACGAGGAACACGTTTGCGACAATACCCTCATTGCTACCCGCCTCAATATCGGACCATCACCTCCATAATGCATCCACCAATGTTGGGTTTGTCGTGTTTAATTTGGGATTGCGCCAGCAGGGTCCCAAATGACCCATGTCTCTTCTTGAAACATGTCAATCTATAAAGATGAGGCACATATCAATAAATAGATGATAATATCACATGACATTTGACTTATTAATTATAAGGTATGATACTATGATCACTCACATCTCTTATGGCTTGGCCTTGGTCCGCCAACTCAGGGAGCATTCTTTGGATTACATTGAGCAAACCGGTATACACTTCATCAGTGTCGCTCAACTCGGAGCGTCGGTATATAATCGGAAGGCTGGATTCAAGTAGTGTGCTACACATCAAATATGAGCAATTTCATCAGCATATGAAAATAATGAATAAATAAATAAAAATCACTACATAATTGTGCAACATGTTATACCTGCTGCATGCAAGTACTGGTGAAATTGTGCATCCCACCTCTTGTCGATAATCGCCCAGTATCGTTTATATTTTGTAGGGCATTTAGTTTTTATAGCCAATTTTGCCTTATCCATTGACTCATAAACGTACCCTATTGTTGGTTTGTCATCACCATCAACCAATCTCAATACTTGCACCAACGGGGTAGTGACGGCGATCAGGTGGTCGACATCTGCCCAAAACTGCGTGCTGTAGATCAGGTCAGCAACTTCAGTGCAAGCTAGTCTCTTCGCTCGTAGGAGTCCTATTTCATGTTGATTCCATTCTTGACGACACCATGCTTTTCACTCACGCCTATATCTAGTCAAACTCGTAGGGCTAAGAGCGTGTTGCAAAAGCGTGTAATGTCGCGGTCGGAGCAACTCATTGTTCGTGAAGGCTCTCATTAAATTGACCACTTGTCCTTTGTTGTACAAGTAGGAAGTAATCGTTCTCCTTTTGAATAGTTGCTGTGTGCCTTGCTTCTCTTTCCTAAATCCTCAAGAATGAGGTCCAGCAATGTGCGGCACGGGGTCGATGGTGACGTCTCTTGACATTAGTTTTAATCCGTGACTTTGTAGTTTGCCGCATTATGTTCTACCACAACAACCACGCTCTCAACCTCATTAACTACCATATCCATTAGTTTAAAGAGGTAGTCGTGATCTTTACGTGTCTAGAAGCATCAAGCGATTTCAAAATTATCGTTCCAAGCATCGCATAAACCAAAAGTTTATCAAGCTCTTCTTTGTGGGACCGGTCCATCCATCGCACATAATTGTGCAACCTCTCTCATCTCATACATCCTCAAAGCCACTACATGGCGGTTATCTCATCTCGTACTCATACATTAGTAAGGGCCCAGATATCTCATATGGAGAAGGCTTTTTAACTCCTGGACCAACTTCTGCACTTGTATCAATCATGCTTTTGAAGTACGGCGAGTTTGCTACTTGGCTCGGAATGTGGTTGTATATAAAAAACTTGGCAATGAATTTTCCAAGCTTCTTCCCCATTTTTGCAAGTGAGATTGCACTCAATTTGGTTTGTTTGGAGCTTTCAGTGCGATACATGAATGGATCCATGGGGGCTGTAGTACGGCCTCTTGTACACGGCCTATAATCCCTCCCAGATGCTGCCCTACGCAACCCGACAGTCTGCTCAACATCAACAACATGTGGCCTATGACTAGATCCACCACGATGTGAGGCATGGATGGACCCTCAACTGGACGAAAGCAGATAATCGGCTTCTTCCTGATCTCGACGCTGTTGTGCTTCCCTAGCACTCTCTCTCATAGCTCTCGCTATCTGCTCATCCTCATCATCCTCAGGTGCATCTGATGTAAACTGTGGATCTAGCCTCCTGATTCTCTCATACATTTTCCTATCACGATCGGCTTCAGCTTTTTTCTTTCCCTTTGCCGCTTGTAAACTAGCTCTGATATTTTCTTTTACCTCTCTGGGTACACTAGGACACCCTCTTGTCTCTCCCTTTACATGAGCCAGATGCTCCTTTAATCGTGTGATACCTCCTCCCAGCAGTTTTTTTTCACAAAGATTACATTGAATCTGGAGTCTATTACCATCTATTGCTGTACCATATTGCCACGCTGGATCTGTCGAACGTACCATATTTATTTATTTCACCTGCATGAATGAGCAAACGATTGAAAATAAACATCTAATTTATACTTAAAAATAAAATTTACACTTGAAAATAAAATTTACAAGAGTAAACATCTAATTTACACTTGAAAATAAAATTTATTTTTTAATTATTGCTATTTTAAAAATATCAGATTATATTTTATCAAATTTATTTGATATTATTATAATTTTTGAATATTTATTTGATATTATTATAATTTATGAATGTTTATTTGATATTATTTTAATTTATGAATATTTATTTGATATTATTATAATATATAAATGCTTATTTGATATTATTTTAATTTATGAATATTTATTTGATATTATTATAATTTATTAATGTTTATTTGATATTATTATAATTTTTTAATGTTTATTTCATATTATTTTAATTTTTGAATATTTATTTGATATTATTTTAATTTATGAATATTTATTTGATATTATTATAATTTATTAATGTTTATTTGATATTATTTTAATTTATGAATATTTATTTCATATTATTTTAATTTATGAATATTTATTTGATATTATTTTAATTTTTAAATATTTATTTGAAATTTATTCCATATTATTCTAAAATTTTATGGGACATATCCCATAATATAAATTATGTTAATTATATGTAACAGTCACATATAATCAATATGGGTCACATATAATTAAATTTATTATTAAAATTAATACGTGACCCAGATTAATTTTAATAATAAATTTATATTTTGACTATTATTTTATTAATTATATGTGACCCATATGATATGTGACCCATATTATATGTGACCCATATTGACCTTATTATTTTATTAATTATATGTGACCCATATGATATGTGGCCCATATTGATTACATGTGACCCTTAATTATAATTATTTATATTATTTTTTACCTATCAATTTAAATATTTTAAATGGGGTCACATATAATTATTTTTGACCCATCATATTATTTTTGACCAATTATTTATATTATTTTTAATTAATTTAAATATTTTAAATAATTTAAATAATTATTTTAAATAATATTAATTATTTTAAATAATATTAATTATTTTAAATAATTAATATTATAGGTAAATGATAAATTTACCTATAATATTAATTAATATTAAGGGTAGATCTACACTTAATTAGTGTAGATCTACACTTATTTAGTGTAGATCTACCATATTTAAGTGTAGATCTACACTTATTTAGTGTAGATCTACCTTATTTAAGTGTAGATCTACCTTATTTAAGGGTAGATCTACAATAAATTAGTGTAGATCTACCTTATTTTAGGAAATAAAATGAAATACACGTACCTTCCACGTCGATCCCGTGATATTTTGTGCGATTTGGCGCCGATTTATGGTGTAAATAATCAAAAAATAAGTGAGGAAGAAGAGATGAAGAATAGAGGAGGAAGAAGAGAGGAATAGGGGAATGAGAGGGGTAGTACCCGACTTTTAAGTCGGGTCTATGGTGGGGCCCACCGCCATTTTCAATTTATCGGACGATAATTTGAAATTATCGTCCGATATTTTCAAATTATCGTCCGATACGAATGATAATTTCAAATTATCGTTCGTATCGGACGATAATTTGATTTCTTCTTCATTTTTTCAGGTTTACAGTAATTATCGTCCGATAATTTGAAATTATCGTCCGATACGGACGATATTTTGTCCGTATCGAACGATAATTTACTCCTTTTACTGATGGTACGATACATAGGGTATGTATCGTACCGGTGAGGTCCAAAACCGATACGTATCGGTATCGGACGATATTTTGACCCATGCTACCCATCATGTGTATTAAAGCAGTCCACATTTATGTGATTGCCTGACGTGCATGGACTTTCATGCATTGGAAGTCCGTACACGTCATGCTGTCACATAGAAGTATGGACTGCGACGTCAGTCTCCACCAATGATAGGTGGTCACTAACGTCGTAGTCAGTTTAGACTAGCTTTTCTTTTAGTGCTCGATCACTCATTGTAGACTAGCTTTTCTTTTAGTGTTCGATATTTAATGTGTTTTAATTGGAAGGTTTTAATGTTGGGACAAATGATTTTTGAGTGGAATATGGTATAGGTGATGACCATACACGACATAGTTAAAATGATGAGTTCTTGTGATGGTAGACCTCGTAGTTTATGTGCAAAGCGATCATAAGAGTTGGCCATTAAAAAAATGTTACTTCCTTTAAGGGCTTGCTTTGCTGATTAAGAATTATGTCACATTTTGATCTTCTGAACGGGTGTGCTCTGTTTTTTTTTTCTGAAAAAAAAAACACTTAATAGCCGGATACCTTTGTTAGATGGATCGCTAGGAGGGCTTTGGACTTCACTAGTTCTGTTTCTCCCTTTTGTTCTACTATCAATAGATTCTAAGCCTTTTAAAAATGATGAGTGATCACTAAAAGATCCAAATTTTCAAGAGTAAAAGAGGTGATAGAAGTGGCAAGCATGTACAACTCTAAAACCCTGGATTTGAAAAGAGGGGATATGGCGATGGGAGTTGGCGATTTTCGGCATATGAAGAACGGGAGATGGAGTGATAAAAGGCCAGCATGGATAGAGCGCTAAGAAATGGGAGATGGCGTGATAGGGTTTTCTATCATAAGTTGGAGAGAGAGGTTAGAGATTGGAAAAATAGTAGGGATTCTAATGTGAATTGCAGAGACGGCGATTGGCGATGCAAGGTTTGCAGTTATTGAAATTTTTCTTATCGCCAATGGTGCTTCAGGCACTCAAGCAAAGCACACCGAAGCCCCGGCGATTTGTGCAAAACGAAGGGTGAGAAGATGATGTAAACCGTGCTCACCCCCATGCAGAGTGCTAATGTGTCCAAGGGTTGGTCCATCTGGCGATTTAGGAAGATTGGGTGCCCTACAGAGAGGCCTTTGGGTAAGGATGAGGGGTGGCAGAGCGATTTTCGGCAGTGGATGGGATGCTGAGTATCAACCAATCGAGCGTCGAAGGTTGGGCAACCTGGTTGAGCAGCTTTTGTGTGGTCGCCGTTATGGATGGGGTTCTTCTAGCGACAAATGACATTCTATGGAGAGCGAAATCAGAGTGGGGGTGGCCACTCTTGTTGTGAAAATGTTCTCTAGTCGGATGCTATTGTTTGAGTTCAGGAAGATGGACGAGAAAGCTGGAGTGCTCGAATCTTCTAGGGGAATCTGCATTGTTCAAGGGTTACTTTCAGCTTGGCTTCTTGGGGAGGCGGTGGATGAATGCAATTTCGGCCGGAAGGTTTGGTTGCGATTGAGAGGCCTACCATTCCATTTATGGCTAGAATCGGTCTTTATGGAAGTAGGAAGTATGTGGGGTGGTTTGGCAGAGGTTGATCGACTAACCCTTTCTTTTGAGGAGCTGTCTTTTGCTAGGATTAGGGTTGCCTGTTATCCGTGGATGCAAATCCCCAGACTTTTGTGGGTATCTTCAGACGAGTTTCATTATCCAATCGCGGTCGATGTTGAAGCCGAGGAGTTTTCCGAGACAGTCATCTCGGAGGAGATGGCATCGGGAAGCAACGGGGTTAAGAGTGCCAAGCCAAGTGAGGGGGGGAGTGGTTGCTAGTCGGGGTACAACTAAATATGTCGATTGTAGGGAAAGGGGGTCGGCGACAGATAGTTGGGCTCCACCGGATGTCTCGACGACAAAAGAGGGTCTTTCGGGAGTTGAAGATGATGGTAAGGTTGCTCATGGAGGGAAACAGTTTCTGAGGAGGGATGGTGACCAGATTCGTTCATCCAACGGTGGGAGAATACATGCGAGAATTGCATACCATTTCCTCTTCCTGCTCAAACTAGACGTCGTTGTGTATCTGAACCGTCAAGGATAAGACCTTTTGAATTTTCAAATTCGAATCGCTAGGATCCCTCTATATTTAAGCGGGCTTTGGGGAAATCTCCCTACTTTTTTGCCTAAACCGTGACACGTGGGGCTAACTACATGATAACGGCTCTTTTTGCCACTTGCCAAAAGAAGGGTTTCCTTTAGCAAGGGGTGAGCAAGTCGTTGAGCTAGGTGTTAACTCTTTTGTGCCAATTATTTGCCAGATGATACTTGTTCAAGATGAGGAACAACTAGAGGTTGGGGAGATGCCACTTGGCAAGCCTTCAAATTACAGGATTCAGGAGTTTGGGTACATTTTTTGAGGATGATCTACACAATATTCGGTGACCGAAAATTAATGCATCACAAGGAATTCACCCGATTTCTTCCTCTTTTGGCTCCTCACATGATTCTAACTGTTGTGAGGACTTTGATGATCATAGTCAAATTCCAGACGATGGGATTGAGGATGAATCTGATGATGGAGTACATTTTTTCTCTCCGCCAGGGTTTCATGAGGATCTCAATATGCTGTTGGAAGCTGATTTAACCGGGATTTGCCAAAAATACGACCTTTCTTTCGAAGGAAGTCAAGAAGATTTGCGTAACCTGCTTGGAGTGTCCGGGTCTAGGGTGGTGCAGGGGCATGCTGCGGGCTCTAGAGACGGTTTGGGTAGGAACTGTTTCATGGCTGGAGAGACTAGTTTTTCGGTCGCTGGTGGCTCCAGCGGTAGTTGAGCCTCCGTCGGGGCTCAGGCTTTCCTTTCTCATTTAGCTAGTGTTATTATTTACGAAGATTAGTTTTATCACATGGAATGTGCGGGGGTTGGGGGATGTCGATAAATGTTGCATCGTT
This sequence comes from Chloranthus sessilifolius, assembly GCA_021018995.1. Taxonomy (NCBI): domain Eukaryota; kingdom Viridiplantae; phylum Streptophyta; class Magnoliopsida; order Chloranthales; family Chloranthaceae; genus Chloranthus; species Chloranthus sessilifolius. Next base: position 147,031,820 of record CM037587.1, read on the forward strand.
CGTGATACAGTGGGTGAAATCCTTCTATAGTGACTCTTTAAGAGACTAAATGGTCGAGTTGTGATCATTCCAAAATTAGGCAAATTCTGAGGGGCAACTATTGGGAATGGGTTGTGCTAGATGCGGTGGGTACTAGAGGCGGTCTTCTTCTTGCATGGGATAAGAGGAAGTTTATCCGGGTGGATTGTTTCATTGGGTTAGGACCATTTCAGTCAAGTTTCTGGTTGTCCATTGTAACACGGAGTGGTTGTTTATGGTGGTCTACGGTCCAAATAACCCAACTCTAAGAAATGGGTTATGGGAGGAGATTTTATCTGTGTGTCAGCGTTGGCCAGGACCATGGATTGTGTACGGAGATTTCAATGTCATACGTTTCGCTAATGAAAAATCCGGGCTTCAAAGAATTACTACAAGTATGCGGGTTGACATCCCCATGTGGCTGGAATGGAGCTGGTTGACATCCCCATGTTGGGTTTTTTGTTTACGTGGTCTAACGGGCAGGACATGCTAGCCATGAGTCGGATCGATAAATTCTTTGCCTCTTCGCATTGGTAAGAGTTATGCCTAAGATTAGTGTCTGTGGGACACCCTTGTTCAGTTTCCGATCACATCCATGTCGCCCTAACGTGTCCTGAAATGAATTGGGGCATGAGTCCTTTTCAATTTGAACTAGCCTAGTTTATGAGGGATTCTCTCCGTAAAATGGTTACTCATAAATGGAAAAGTATGGTTGTAGAAGGGTCGGCTGAATACATTTTCATTTCCAAGCTTCGAATGTTTAAGGAGTTTCTCAAGGGGTGGAATAGAGACCTATTTATCCAAACAGGAGCTCTTTTCCAATTTGTTGGCTTTCAATCTTAAAGAAGAGGCTAATGGCTGCCTTTCTTAGGCAGGCACATTGGAGAGAACGTCATGCAAGGAAAAGTTCAATAGGATCATCATTGAGGAAGAGGTGTTTTGGAGCCAAAGAGCTCGGGAGAAGCAGGTCAAAGAAGGGGACCATAACTCAGTTTTTTCATGGGATGGCCAACTCCATGTTTAAAAAGAATATGATCTCGTCCCTTTTGGTCGATGGGCGAGTGGCAACCGATAAAGAAGAGGTGAGAAGTGCAATAGTGGAGCACTTGAAGTCCCATTTTGAGGAGGAGACTGCAGTCAAGCTTTTCCCTATAGGGCTCCCTTTTGGTCTAATTTCCTTAGAGGAAAAAATTAGGCTTGAATCCCCGTTTGCTGTTGATGAGATCCGAAGGACCGTGTTCGAGGGCGATGGAGATGGAGCTCAAGGCCCAGACGAGTTTCCGTTAAAAGTTTTGCAGGTTTTCTGGGACACCATTAAAACGTTTTCGCCTAGTTTCACAGACATGCGTATCTGAGTAAGGGGACATGTGCAACCTTTATTGTTCTCCTCCCTAAAAGTGATAGCACGACGAGACTGGGAGACTTTCGTCTCAGAAGCTTCATTGGTTGTCTTTATAACGTGGTGGCTAGTAATCTTAGGCCGATAACGCATATGCAATTCGTGGATGATACAGTCATTTTTTGTGATGCTAGCCGAGAAAATCTTTTGCACTTAAGATGGATCCTAAGGGCTTATGAGGGGTGTACGGGTCAAAGAGAGAATCTCAACAAAACAAAGATTTTTAGGATTCACGTCAACCAATCCCATCTGACCGATCTTGCTTCCTACTTTGGCTGCGAGGTAGGGTTCTTCCCAACTGTTTATTTGGGGCTACCATTTTGTTTAGGCAAACCGGAGAAGAGTGCTTGGGATTCGGTGATCGAAAGATGCGAAAGAAGACTCTATTTGGAAGGGGAAGCTGTTGTCCATGGCTGATAAGGTCGCGCTTATCTAGAGCGTGTTAAGTAACATGCCGATTCACCAACTATCATTGTTTAGGTGCCCGACTAGCGTGGTGAAAAGAATGGAGTATATTATGCACAAGTTCCTATGGAGCCACGGGGGAAGGTCGTAGGAGAATGCATCTCATAAATTGGGAAACTATTTGTTTTGCAAAAGTCAACGGTGGGTTGGGGATCGGTAGTATTGATGCGATGAATAGGGCTCTCTTGTGTAAGTGGTTATTAAAGCTCGGGGATGGCATTGGTTCTTTTTAGGCCGAGGCCATTTCGGCCAAATACAAGTGTGCTAGAGATGGGTGGGACATTTCTTTCAGGAGTTCTCAGAGGTCATCTGGATGGTGAAGAGGGGTGGTGGCTATTGAGCATGATTTCAATAGAGGTATTGACGAGGAATTTAGGTCCGACTATCTGGATCGTAGCCGAATCAAGCGAAGGAAATCTACAAGGAAAAAGTGGACCAATACATGAGCTTTCAAATGGCTTGTAAAGAAAAGTTCGTCGCTAAACGATGGACATCCGTGGACACTTGAACGGACGTCCGTGGACTCTAGCGGATGTCCGTGAAAATAAGTGCTCACTGTTTTTGTGAACACCGTAGACGACGGACATCCATGGACACTTGACGAAAATTCGTGAGATACGTTCGTGATTTGACGGAATAACAGATTTTGTAGCGAAAACTTTTCATTTTGAGTTTTATTTGTTTTAGGACTCTTCTATTTTGAGTTTTATGTTTTTAGGGTTTTCTTAGCCAATATAAAGGCTTGTAAAGACATTATTGAAAATTGAATTAATTGAATGGAAAAGGGAGCTTGCTATTGTGCAAACCCTAGAAGACTTGCAATGAGTTTTCAACCGAGAGAGTGATTCCTTCAAACTTGAGAAGTGGATCTTCATTTCTCGTACGACTTGGTGCGAAGCCGATGCACAACCTTGGTGTGAGGCCTCAGAATTGTTGGTGTGAAGCCAACAAGCCTCTCTGGAGTGAATCCGGAGATCTTCTATCTTATTCTTCTTTTTTATTTTGTTTTAATCAAAGGTTGAATAACCCTAATCAACCCTTCTGCGCGGGATTTACGTTTTTTTTTTTAGGGTTAGCGTGCTCTCGTCCCCCATCAGTTTGGTATCACAGCGGTTCAAATCCTCGACAAGTAGATTGGTGAATCATGAATCAAGTTCAAGTTCAAGTTCTCGAAGCCCTTTGCAATTTGAATGACTACATGGTTTCCATGAGATCGTTCGTGAAACGGAGAAACATTCCGATCGTGCATCAAAAGATGGCGATGGTGGAAAAACTATAGTGCGAAGAGAGAGGTAGATCATCCGATCAACATGCAAGTATATGGCACTTCTTAATAACGTTTATTGCGAATTGTTAAGGTCGCATCAGATAGTGGATGCATGGCGTGAGAATATCAGCACTACCATTATTCGGGTTTTTATTCACGATCTATCCGAAGTGTTAGACATGATTCAAGCTTTGATGCGAAAGGTTACAAGCTTGATCCCCATAGCCATACCCGTGAGAGGACCCTTACAGATTAAAGTTCCTCCACCCGCGCCTGTGGTAGTACCTATACCGGTGGAAGATACTAAACCCACGATGAATCCGAGTACCTCTATGCCTATGATAGAGCCGATGGAACCCGTAGCACAAGCAGATCCAGTTATTCGTATTGATCTTGTGCCGAAACAACAACCAGTTGAAGAGTCCATATCGGTTGATGAGACCGTCGTAGATCTCAAAACTGTTGAAGAATCTGAGATCATTGAAACCCAGGCATCCATGATAGGCCCTACCGAGCGTGAGAACCTTGAAGCACATGCATCCGTGATAGGCCATATCGAGCCCGAGATCATTGAAGCACATGCATTTGTGATCGTCCCTACCAAGCCCGATACCATTCAAAACTTCAAGATCAATGAAAAGCAAGCATGTTTGATAACGCCTATCGATGTCGACCAAAGTTCGAGGTCGAACTTTTTTAAAAAAGAGGGGATTAACAGAGAATTTAGGTGCGCCTGTCTAAATCGTAGACGAATCAAACGAAGGAAATCTACATGAAAAAAGTGGATCAATATATGGGCTTTCAAACAGCCTATAAAGAAAAGTTCGTCGCTAAACGATGGACATCCGTAGACTCTGGCGGATGTCCATGACCACATGATGGACATCTGTGAAAATAAGTGCTCACTGTTTTGTGAACACCATAGATGACGGACGTTCATGGACACTTGACGAAAATTCGTGAGATATGTTCATGATTTGACGGAATAACGGATTTTGTGGTGGAAACTTGCCATTTTGAGTTTTATTTGTTTTAGGACTCTTCTATTTCGTGTTTTATGTTTTTATGGTTTTCTTAGCCTATATAAAGGCCTGTGAAGACATTATTGAAAAAAAATGAATTGATTGGATAAAAAAGAGAGCTTGCTTTTGTGCAAACCCTAGAAGACTTGCGATGAGTTTTTAACCGAGGGAGTGATTCCTTCAAACTTGAGGAGTGGATCGTCATTTCTCGTACAACTTAGTGCAAAGCCGACGTACAACCTTGGTGTGAGGCCTCAAAATCGTTGTGTAAAGCCGACAAGCCTCTCTGGAGCGAATCCGGAGATCTTCTATCTTATTATTATTATTTTTTTATTTTATTTTAATCAAAGGTTGAAGAACCCTAATCAACCCTTCCGCGCAGGATTTACTTTTTTTTTTAGGGTTAGCATGCTCCCGTCCCGTGTCAGGTATCAAGTGTGTGGTTAATAATGGTCGCAAAGTTAAATTTTGGGAGGATTTGTGGTGTACATCTCATCAATTCAAAATGCTTACCCGACTATCTATGCCTTAAGTAGGAGAAAATTGGCAACTGTGGCTGATTACACATTGGTTATGGATAATGACACTGCTTGAAATTTGGATTGTAGACAAGACCTAAGGGAGGCTGAAGGAGCTCACTGATATGACGACTGATTTGGAAGGTTTTAAAGGGTTTTCACTGGGGGGAGATACTCCGGTCTGGCGCGGTAGAGACAGCGACTCTTTCTCTGTTAGCTCCGCTTATAATTTTTTATGGCAGAGACCCCTCATCGTCCACCCGTGGAACTATGTTTGGAAGATTTATGCCCCACCCAGAAGTATTTGGTGTGCTGCGTTTAACCGTATCAAGTCGGTTGATTCGTTGATCAGGCGCGGAATTCAGATTCCCAATCGATGCACCTTGTGTTGTTCTATGTCGAAATCTTCCGACCATCTTCTTTTGCACTGTGTGTTTGCTTCATTCACCTGGAATGTGATTCGTTCTCGCTGGAATTTGATGGGATGCTTGCAGAGCACGTGCGGGGAGTTGATTGCGGAATGGTGTCATGAATGCAGCCGGAGGGGTCACCCAGTCACTTCCGTCAGTCCGATTGCTGTCTTTGGAGCTATTTGGAAAGAAAGAAACCTTCAGATTTTCGAAGGTAAATTCAGGAGGTCATCTATTATCTTGGAGGAGGTTCTCAGCTGCATTGATTTATGGGGTTTCTTGTGGGGCATCAATTGGCAAGAGGTGATATTTTAGGCTCCCTTATGGTTGCCTCTCTCCTGTGTGGGTGATTATGGGGGCTTTTTGTCCAGCTTCGTGGCCGGGTCTATTCCATGGCTTCTTTTGGGTGCTTTTTGTTGTCTTTTTTTCTTTCTTTTGGGTTCTTCGAGCTCCTCACTCGGTTCGATCTTCTATGTAGTTTTTTTTTGTTTGAATGAAATTACATATTTAAGGATAAAGAAAAAAAAAAGAGGTGATAGAAGGTGTCTTAATTATTAAAATTTGGTGTTTCCATGGCAGATTGAGGGGGACTTCGGACTCCGCCAAGGATCACCAATCTTTGGCAATCATTCCACGCGTTTGTGGAGGTCCTCTCTTGAGTAGGAGAGCCTTCTTCCTCGTCCTACCCTCAAATCGAACCATCTCTTCAATTTGGGGAACTTGCTATCTCCATTTCCCATGATCTTGTGGGAAAGGGTGCAAGACGATTCCATCATGCTCTAATCGGTAAGTCCATTCGATCCAAACCGGAAGTCAAACGCTCTCAACCTGACATTGACGTGATTCTTTCGCCAACATCCGCAAGTCTTGGCATTTTTCAGCTCCCTGCATGGCAATCGACACATTGTTAAACGAAGTTTGATGACATGGTCAAGATCTGGCTTAGAGACTGATGGGATATCTTGGGATTCTCAATGAAGGTTTTCAAGTGGAACCCCTCGTCTCTGTGGATAACCTTCCCAAACCTCCGATTATTTTGCTATGATGAACAAATTCTATCCCCTATCGCTACAATTGTTGGTGACATACTGGCCATTGATAGCGAAACCAAAAGTATCACCAGGTTTAGTGAAGCACGAATTTGTGCTCTTATTAATTTAGAAAAGAAGTGCCCAAGCCATATCTAGGTCTCAGCTGAAGGGCATGGCCACCGTAGGATGTAGATTATGGCCCCATGCCCTGTTACTGCAAGTGTTGGCGTCATCAGGTACATTCAGAAGATCATTGCATGGATAACCTTGAAGATGAAAATACGGGGGAAGAAACCAACGCAGACTAAGGAGTGGGGTATGAAACCTCCAACAACAGCGGTTGCAACGAAGGAGACTTCTTATGGATCCCCTGATACGACTGATCAAACCATGCATCAGTCTAAAGGAACCCAAGGAACAACCCCTCATTGTTAAGTAGTGAAAAATACCATTTTTCACCCCTAAACATGAGCCTTGAAAGACCCTTGAGAAGACTAAATAAGTGCTTTAGTGTGCATTTTACAGCTAACCAATCAGACAGGTCCAAATCCGAAAAGCATCCCAAAAAGATCAAAAAGCTGACAACTCATGTCAAGTTTAAAGAAGGAGTGAAGAAACAGCTTCAGCAATGGCTAAAGAGGGTCTAAAAGAGCAGACAAAGACCTGAAGCAAGAGAGAGAGCAATTCGCAAAGAAGAATGGGAGCCTAGAGTTCAATTCGCAAAGAACTACTATTCGCAAAGAAGAATGGGAGCCTAGAGTTCAATTCGCAAAGAACTTCTACTATTCGCAAAGAAGAATGGGAGCCTAGAGTTCAATTCGCAAAGAACTTCTACTATTCGCAAAGAACCTTGAACTTTGCGAAAAGAAGAAAACACTCCTCGAAAAAAAGATTGAACTTTCTGACGAGCTTGAAGTCATTGAACTTTGCGAAAAGGCCCACGAACTCTGCGAAATGGCATTACGATTTGACTCGTCAGAAGGGTATTTCAGAAACTTTGCGCCCCAATGCAATCAAAAGACCGGGAACATTAGAAAGGTTCCAATCAAGATCCGAAGGCATATTCCAACCCATGTGGCGCCCAAAGTTAAATTACTGGCGGGAACTTCCGAACTCAAGCAATTTCAAACCCATATGAAATTGATGCTTCGGCTCGATTGGTGAACGGATCAAGCGATTACGATTGGCGAGCAGATGATCCGGATCACGGTGCTCGACTCCTATTGGTTGATACAGATCTATCCAATTACGATTGGTTGATACACATTTGAGTGGCTTAGGAAAACTATAAATAGGCGAACCATTTGCCCAATTTGGGTATCCAGTTTTAGAGTTTTCATCTCTGTTTCCCTCATTCCATTCGGATAGCTTATCTGAACCCCTGTAATCCCTTCTTGTAGTTTACCTTTGAGAGCCATTGTGAGTGATTTGTACTTCCAAGTTCGGATTCAAGGCGTAAGTCGAGGGCTCTCTGAGAAGCTTCACGTAAGTCCGAGGGCTCTCTAAATAGTGCTCTGTAATTGTAATTTTGGATTTTAAAAGGTTCTTTGTAATTTGTGTCTTCTCCATTGGAGTCATGTCGAGGGTTACGAATGTTCACCTTAGTGCATTAGACTTCTTTAGATTCACTCATCCGCATGCAACTTCCCTTAATTCATCACCCACATGCGAATTAGCGTTGGTAACCTAATTCTAGCATTTACAAGTGATGTTCATGTTACGAACTAAAGAATAGGCCACTATATGATCTGTGACCATTTAAGTGGACAAATCACGCCATAAGTCTAAACCTATTCCTTAATTGGATTTATTTCTCTTACATTTGTCTTTGGTAGCCGAGATGAAGATTGAATCTGCCTTTCTGTTGAACTCTGATTCTCCATTAAAATTCAGAGGCTAAAGTACATGAAGCTATTATTTCTGCATTTGTCTTATTTTAAACATCTCCCCAACTCGGATCTGGATCATGTAGTTAGTTCTTTTCTTTATTTGCTTATAGTTAAATGTGACACAATCCAACACTCTCTTTTATCTATTCTTTTTTTTAGATAATTATAGAGTCAGATCTGGTAGCACAGATCTGGAGGTTTATCTTAAATTTTAAATCAATTCCCTGTGGACGATCTTTTACTCACTTACATTTAAAACTTGCTACAATTGGCCCTGATCTTGCAGGCCAGTGTTAGCCCCAATGTGCTGATATCCCTTCCATAAGTTAACATCCATATAACCTAGCATTCTTTAATTCTTTAATTTTTTATTCATAATGCACACAATTATGGCACACTTGGAGCTACAACACTCATCCATGCAAGAATCTTAGGGTCCCAAAGATCAGGTGATGAGTCAAGAGGCCGCCGATGGGGGCCCAAATTCTCGTAGCGACTCAAATCCTACAGGTACAGGTAGCAATAATCTCTGAGCACCAAAGATCTTGTGGCGGGTCAAGATGGTACAGAAGCAGTTCAGTCAATTTTGCAAAGCGAAGTCAACGCCCCAGATCCTACAATCTTGGTGGTAATTTCTAACCCCATTGGAAATTTGAATTTTCATCTTTAAAACTTTTCCAATTCTCAGTCTCAATCCCATTACTTGCACCGTAAATCATTCTCCCATCAACCAAGTCAACACTGTGGATGAGATTTCCACTACCCCATCTTTAACTCCTCCTTTTCTTCCTGGCTTGACAAAAATCTCCAAGCCTATGGATGCGGCCACAGCTGTAAAAACTAAGCCAGAGGGTAACTGTTGGTATCAGGTCGGGCAACGTGGCAAGTGGATCGGTTGCCAGTGAAATCCATCGGTTCAATGGGCCAAGCCAATCGGAGCCAATAGACTACAGGAATATTTCGGCTCCAATCCATGGGCAATTTTTAGGTTTTCCCGTGCAACAAAATTGTTTCGCCAGAAACTAACACGAACAAAAATCTCAGCGATTTTGAGACTTGACTTTGTTAGCTTGTAACCAGATTCGGATAGTGAAAGGAACCACTCAGAATTTGAAGTTGAAAGAGTGCAAGATGAAAATGCAAATGAAATCCAATTCACTCTGGTAAAAAACAAGAAAAGAATAAATAGAGAAACTGGGATATCTTGGGGTAACCAATAGGAACTTGCACCCAATACTTGAAGGATAATAATGATAACCAGTCTATTCCTAAATGCTTAGTTCTATAATCTGGAATGTTCGACGGTATTTTCAACAACCTCACTACGAGACTAAAGTCCTCATTTCTAAATTGAAGTCAACCTTCGTTTCGATTCTTGAACTTATGTCTTGATCCTCCAGCAGATTTGTTAAAATAAAAAAAAAATTCAAACCCTTTATGTCCTTCAACAATTCCACAGATGAATCCTTTGGATCCACCTGGTTTTTCTGGTTCGGATGTGCTTATGATGTTAAAATTGTTAAATATCGTCTACACTACCACTTCATTGAAGCCCTGGTTAACAAAATCCCAATCAAGTTGGCTATCACTCATGGTAATTGCTCGGTTAGAGGGCAGATGTCATCGTGGAATAATGTCTCTGATTGGTTGAATCCTAATGATATTGGTATTGTTTTCGGGATTTTTAATGCCAAAATGTGGGGATGATAGTCCCAATGTGGCCTCCATGGAAGATTTCCGTTCTTTCATTGAGACAAATTCTCTTATCGATGTGGGGTTCACTGGGAATAAGTTTGCCTGGTGTAACGATCAGCAAGGCAATCGCAGAATTTGGGCTTGCCTTGATAGATGTCTTTTCACCCACTAGTGGATAAATTCATATTGTCCCCCTACTTTATCTGATGAGTCCCGCTTGTCATTGGACTGTTTGCCCTCTTGTCCCCTCCATTGCTTCATCCCCTCCTCTCCCTCGCTCATTTAGATTCCTCAAAATCTGGATTGATAGACCCGACTTCTTAGACTTTGTCAAGGATAGCTAGAAAAAAAGAGCCTTGGGCTCCCCGATTTTCAGGGTTTCCTCAAATTACAAATGCTGAAACCGTACTTCGAAAAGGGAATGTGGAAAAAGTTCAAAATCTTCAAAATTTGATTAGGAAAGCTGAAGATGATGTTATGAAGCTTGAAAGAAATATGATCTCCAATGGGTGATCTCCTAGTCTGCAAGAAGAAATTAAAAACACTTATCATAACCTATTGAAGGATGAAGAATCTCTTTGGAACAGAAATCCGAGTTCGATGGCTTAAGCAAGGAGATACAATACGAAATTCTTTCACACTACGGCCAAGGTTAGAGCTAGTAGAAAGAGTATCACTTGTAGCCAAATATGGAACGGTGGTGGTGGGATTCAATGAGATTACAAGTGTGGCAATTTAAGAATTCAATGAATTATTGAGCTCAACAATCGTTCTAGTACATCTGAATTACTTAATGTCATTCCAAACAAGATTACCCCTAAACAAAATTAAGCCCTTGTACATACTGAAGCAGAAATCCTTAAAACCATCGTTTCTATATATAGTGATAGTGCCTAGGGCCAGGGGGGTTCCAGGTTCGTTCTTTGTGGCTTGTTGGGAGATTATAAATGATGATGTAGTTGCAGCGGTGACCAATTTCGTTGAGGAAGGGATCATTGCAAAGGCCACTAATTCCAATGTTATCGCTCTTATCCCCAAATGTGACTCCCCTACTTCCTTTTCTCAATGCAGACCTGTAAGTTTCTGCAACTTCTTGTACAAAATCTTAACAAAAATCTTAGCTTTTCTTTCATACATCTCTATCATTTTCAATGAACAGGGAGCTTTTGTTAAAGGTAGATATATCTACGTTAACGTCTTGTTGGCTCATAAACTCATCCAAGGGATTAATAGGTGATCTATGGGAGGGATCATTGCTCTCCAAATGATATGTCAAAGGCTTATGATAATATCAAATGGTCTTTCTCTTAGGTTCTTACGATGTTTGGTTCTCTGAACCAAGGACATTACATATCGGTTTCATGGCCAACTGATACGTATCAGGTATCGGCGTATCATGCCTTTGTGCTGCTCTATTGGTCATCGCCCGTGTGCTGTTTTTTTTTTGTTTTTATCTGCTTTTTCTGAGCTGATGCAGAGACGACAATCCCCAGGCAGTTTATTGAAACTTGAAAGCACACATTACCCGCCAAGATAGAAGGGTACCTCTTTTGGTGCCCACTTATTTACTGAAAGCGGCCACGTCCCAGACCCGGGTCAGATGATGGAGGTCGTATTTTACTCAATCTTCCACAGAATAGATCGTCTCAGACGATCAGTTTTCGATTCTATTAGTCACAGATCCCCTAAATATGGCTCGTGAATTGTATGGCACACATCACGCTCATACATGATTTAAGGCCATTTTTTGGGAATCTGTGATACGCGGAATTAAAAATTAACCGTCTGATTTGTTCACCGTGATCTCAAGATCTATTTTGTGAAAGATAGGGGTGAAACACAGTTATATTTATTATTAATATAATAAATATTTTAATAATTTAAAGAAAATAAAACTTTATTTTGATTTCTTAGTTTTTGGTTGAATTTTAGGCAATAGATATTCTCAAGTTTTATATGCAAATGAATAGTCCTACATTGGTAAAAATAAAAGGTGTCTAGGCTATATATAGAACCTTTCACCTTCTATTATTGTTTGACAATAAGAAAAGAAAAGTGTACATAGCGTCGAGCCGCTGCATTCGCGCGCGAGTGTGTGGCAATTGGCATTTAGGCGCATTGGTGCTTTAGGCACGCACTTTGCACTTTGCACTTTACACTTGTACATCGTCGCAAAGAAAGGTTTGACTTTTTGATCAGGCAGATCCAACGGTCAGATTATTTATGGGTCGGGTCGGGCCTAATGGGCCATTAATCAGTGGGTCAATTCTGTTCTATTGAGCCAAACGGATTGGTCAAATGTTGACCGTTGAACCCAACCGTTTCATAACCGCTCATAAAGGTGTGCAACTGTTCGAATTTGATTTCGAAAAATTACAACCTTTCATACAGCCATTGTAAGTCAATATTTAGATTTTAAAATGACTGATAATAAATCGATTCTCGATCAAGTTCATGAGATTCAGTATATTATCGGCCAAATTAATCAAGAGGACATAAAAATAGATCTCATTTTTCACAATCATGCTATTATCTACAAATTGCCTGCCTCATGGAAGGACTGCAGAAACACTCTCAAACATAAAAAGAAAGAACTTTCGTTTGAAGAGTTGTGCCACCATCTTCGAGTCGAAGATGAACTTCATGTTCGCGATAAGAAAGATAAGCAATCTCAATTAACTTCAAAGGTACATATGGTGGAGGTTGGTACGTCCAAATCTTATGGAAAGCGGAAAGGCAACTTCAATTCTGATGGCTAACAAGAAAAATAAGAGCCAAGGTCATTAGGGCCAGAAGAAAAAGGGCAGTTGTTATCACTGTGGTAAACCCAGTCACTTCAAAAAGGATTGCAGAATTCTGAAAAGGGAGAAAGAGTCTCAAGCGAATGTGACCGAAGAAAAGTTTGTAGCCATGATTTCTGAAATCAACATGGTTGGAAGCGAAAAAGACTGGTAGATTGAATCTGGTACCACTAGGCATGTTTGTAACTGCCGATCTTTCTTCGCCAACTATGCGGAGGACACAAACGGACAAGAGCTCTTTATGGGAAACGCTTCAACTGCAAAGGTCAAGGGTTCAAGGAAAATCAATCTTAAATTGACCTCTGATAAGACCCTTACTTTGACAGATGTACTGTATGTTCCTATGATTCGTAAGATTCGTAAGATTCTGACTTCGACCAGTTTACTTAATAAACATGGTTTCAAGTTAGTCTTTGAATCGGATAAAGTTGTAATGACTAAGGGTGGTGTATTTGTGGGGAAAGGATATTCTGTAATGGGATGTTCAAATTGAATGTAATCAATGAAATGCCTTCTTCCATTTATATTATTGATTCTCTTTCATTATGGCATGATAGATTAGGGCATGTGAATGTTGATCGTTTAAATTCTATGATAATATTAGGATTAATTCCTAGATGCGAGAAAAATGTTCATGTAAAATATAGAATTTGCGTTCAAACTAAAATCATTAGAAAACCTTTCAATAAAGTGAAAAGAAAATCTCAGATTTTAGAACTCATTCATTCTGATATTTGTGATTTAAATTGTATTTTAACTAGAGGAGGAAAAAGATATTTTATAACATTTATTGATGATTATTTAAAATATACTTATGTTTATTTGTTAAAACATAAAGATGAAGCTTTAGGAAAATTTAAAGCTTATAAAGAAGAAGTTGAAAATCAGTTAAATTTTAAAATTAAAACTTTAAAATCAGATAAAGGAGGGGAATACACTTCCAATGATTTTAGTGAATTTTATGAAAATATGGGGGTCGTACATTTTATGACTGCACCTTACACTCAACAAAATGGTACAGCAAAAAGAAAAAATCGAACTTTAATAGAAATGGTAAATGTTATGCTTTTAAACTCTGCTTTAAATTTAAATTTATGGGGTGAAACACTTCTCTCTGCTTGTCATTTTTTAAATAGAGTGCCACAAAAGAATTCTAGTATAGCTCCCTATGAGTTATGGAAGAAAAGGAAATCAAATCTTAAAAATCTCAAAGTGTGGGGGTGTCAAGCACTAGTTAGATTACCAGATCTTAAAAGACTCAAATTAGGTAATAGAGCCATTGAATGCGTATTTATTGAATACTCATTAACCAGTAAAGCCTACATATTTTTAGTAACTGAATCTAAGGGTGCAATTGATCAAAATAGTATAATTGAATCTAGAGATGCTGAATTTTATGAACATTATTTTTCTTCTATTCCTAGAATTAATGAAAATTCAGATAAAGAAAAATTAATTATAAATTCTAAAAATATAGAAAACACAGATCTTAGAAAAAATAAAAGAGTGCGAAAAGAAAAATCTTTTGGTTCAAATTTCTATATGTTTGTAGTAGAGGAAACAAGATCAGAACAAGTAAAGGAAACCATGTTTTCTTTTCATATAAAAAATGATCCATTAACATTTAATGAGGCTATGAAATCGCAAGATGCTGTTTTTTGGAATGAAGCTATAAATGATGAAATAGAATCTATAATGGGTAATAAAATATGGAAATTAGTTGATCTTCCTGAAGGATCTAAACCTATAGGTTGTAAATGGATTTTCAAATGAAAACTTAAAGCTGATGGAACTATAGATAAGTTTAAGGCCCCATTGGTGGCAAAAGGATTTAGACAAAAGGAATGCATTGACTTTTTTTATACTTATGCACCGATAGCCAGAATTTCAACTATTAGGATCTTAATAGCACTTGCATCTATTTATCATTTACAAATTCATCAAATGGATGTAAAAACTGCATTATTAAATGGTGAATTAGAAGAAAAAGTTTATATGGAGCAACCTGAAGGTTTTGTAATGACCAGATAGGAGCATAAAATTTGTAAACTAATTAAATCTCTTTATGGTTTAAAACAAGCTCCTAAATAATGGCATGAAAAAATTAAAAGTGTTATTGTTTCTAATGATTTCAAAATTAATGAATCTGATAAATGTGTTTATAGTAAATTTTCTACAAATAAGGGAGTTATCATATGTTTATATATAGATGATATTCTTATATTTGGGACTGATTTAGATAGTATAATGGATGCCAAATCTTTTCTCTCTTCCAATTTTGATATGAAAGATATGGGTAATGCTGATGTCATCTTAGGAATTAAAATAGTAAGAAATGATAATGAGCTTACTTTAACCCAGTCTCATTACATAGAAAAAATTCTCAAGAAATACAATCATTTATATGGTAAACCTGCATCTACACCATATGATCCTAGCATCAAACTTGTTTATAATAAAAGTAGATCTGTAAATCAGTTAGAATATGCTAGAGTAATCGGTAGTTTGATGTATGCAATGCACTATACTAGACCTGACTTAACATATGCAGTTGGAAAATTAAGTAGATATACTAGTAATCCATGTTATGATTATTGGAATGCTATATCTCGTATATTTAGATATTTAAAAGGAAGTGTATATTATGGATTACATTATATTAGTTTTCCTAATATTTTAGAAGGATACAGTGATGCAAGTTGGAATTCAGATTCAGATGAATCCAAGGCAACGAGTGGATGAGTATTCACTCTCGATAGTGCTGCGATCTCATGGGGATCTAAAAAGCAAACATGTATTACTCATTCCACAATGGAATCTGAGTTTATTGCCTTAACGGCATGTGACAAAGAGGTAGAATGACTTCGAAATTTACTCTTGGAAATTTTTTTGTGGCCAAAGCCTATGTCACCTATTACAATAAATTGTGATAGTGAGGCTACGAGAGCAAAAGCCTACAATAAATTTATAATGGTAAGAATAGACATATTGATCTATGACACCGTTATGTTAGAGAATTACTCAAGGATTGAGTAATTGGGATAGACTCAATTCATACCAATAATAATTTGGCTGATCCATTTACCAAATAACTTTCTAGAGAATTGGTAAAGAAAACATCTATCGGGATAAAGCTAAAACCATATAGTTGATCACCTATATCAGAAATTCAACTTAATATTTGTACAACAAATCCTTAAGTTCAATGGAAGAGTACGACATGAGAGTGATCATTAGAAGCACTTTAATTTAGTTAAAATGTCCATCCCAAGACAGGTGTCAAGTGCTTGGAATCTGTAATGAAAAAGAGAAGGATGAGTATTTACTCTTAATAAGTTTATAACATTTTGTGTTAATGTGTTTAATTACAGAAATACATTCGACATACTTACCTATGTGAATGTGGAGGTGCGGCCGCTTCTTATGAGATAATGATTTTTCTCAAAAAGAATTCATGAAATCAGGGTATAAGTACAAGGCTATAATAGTGCTAGCTTTATAGAAAACTCGATCTTAAGAAAATATGTGTGTTATTTATCCGGTCATGTCATATAGGGTCCTCAGTTCAAGACTATGGTCTCTACGCAACCTGATAAGACTTTGATAAGTTTATACTAAGTGAAGGTTCAAACCCAAAAGGTACCTTTCATGGTATGCACATATTTTCGGTACCAGTATCTTTATTTTATTTGAAATTTATGGGGGATTGTTATATTTATTATTAATATAATAAATATTTTAATAATTTAAATAAAATAAAACTTTATTTTGATTTCTTAGTTTTTGGTTGAATTTTAGACAATAAATATTCTCAAGTTTTATATGCAAATGAATAGTCTCACATTAGTAAAAATAAAAAGTGCCTAGGCTATATATAGAACCTTTCACCTTCTATTATTGTTTGACAATAAGAAGAAAAGAGTGTGCCTAGCTGCGAACCGTCGCGTTCGCGCACGCGCTTGTGCGTGGCGATTGGCATTTAGGTGCATTGACGCTTTAGGCGCGCAAGCACTTTGCACGTGCGCATCGTCGCAAGGATAGGTTTGACCTTTGACCAGGCAGATCCAACGGTCAGATTATTTATGGGTCGGGTCGGGCATAATGGGCCACTAATCAGTGGGTCAATTCGGTTCTATTGGGCCCAACGGATTGGTCAAATGTTGACCGTTGAACCCAACCGTTTCATAATCGCTCATAAAGGTGTGCAACCGTTCGAATTTGAATTCGAAAAATTGTAACCTTTCATACAGCTATTGGATGAAGCGGTTGAGATCTTTGAAAGATCTGAGCCATCCAAAATAGTTGGTCCAATAGTCATATTGAAAATTCTATATAAGGAGGCCTTAGGACACAGATTTAAACACTCTGAAATTCATTGAATTTCTTGCATATAACTTGAGAATTCCTCTTGCTTTCTTCTTTTGGTGGTACTCTATCGGATAGAGTTTTTTGGGGCGATCCTCTACTGTTGCAAAGTAGCGGATCGCATCCAAGAGATTGGGCTCGTTGTATCCTGAAAACGTCTCGTTGGAACCCTTTTGCAAACTCAAAGATTTACTCGAGTAGAGAGCGAATAGCGTTTTAAAGATAATGATTACGTGTCTCGAGTCCAATTCTCTTGCCCTTTTCATCATTTTTGGATTTCTGTTCCTAAGTTTATCTAACAAACACGACCTCCATCATCTGATCTGACACATTCCACGATTTTCAGAGGGGCTGGGACGGGGGTGCTTTCCGTAAACACGTGCGCCTCCACGTCTCATCTTCTTCGCGGAGTGAACGATCGGTGATTCGGTATTCAACTTGATAGTTTTCAGTTTTATTTAAAAAAAAATCAGCGGATCGGCGTATCGGCGATGCCGATACATATCGGTTATCAAAAAGCCATTACCCGATTTGATTCCTTGCTCCGAGCAATGGATTAGTTGGTCTCAGGTGGTATCACTTCGTGCTGGTATCCTGTTTTAGTTGGCGAGACCCATTGTTAGAAGTTTCTATTTTGGTGGCCATCACTATGGTCAAACCTTTGACCGTTGAATGGTGTAAGATCAGTCTTGAGATATACAGTTGCTATTCCGGTGAGTTTGAAGAGAATAGGCAACTAATTGATGAATTTTTTAGTTAAGGTATGATTGTGATTTCTAATCACAATATAATTAGTATTTTCAGTCCTTAATGGGATAGGACTCTTTGGCTATAAATATAAGGGGTGCCTGGTCCCAACGATTGCTCGACACAATTCAATCCTCCCTAGCGAAAGCATCCCCATTATGTTAGGAGATTTTGAAGGCGAGAAGATCGTTGAAGATCGACAACCAACCATTGATGGCTCACACTCAATGTGCGCATATTTATTTGATTGATGGATTGTAAATTATTGTTTTTGATTGACCATGCGCCTAGATCCTACGACTTAATTTGGATGGATGGATCCATATTTAGATTCCATCAATTGGTATCAGAGCATGCTCACATACAAAAGGTCGAATAACCTTGAAGTTATTGGTTATTCAGATGCTAACTATGCTGGGTGTCAAGACACTAGTAGGTCCACGTCGGGTTATATTTTTTTGTTTGCAGGTGGACATATATCTTGGAAGAGCGTTAAACAGACGATGACTACTTCATCTACTATGGAAGCAGAATTTGTTGCATATTTTGAGGCAACATATGAGGCGATATGGTTAAGAAATTTTATCTCAGGGTTTCGAGTTGTTGATAGTATTTCAAGGCCACTAAGAATCTTGTGTGACAATCCCGCTGCGATAGCTATCTCTAATAACAACAAGACTAGTGGGGGTTCCAAATATATTGATATAAAATATCTTGTTGTAAGGGAGAAAGTTCATAATCAAATTGTATCTGTTGAAAAGATAAGTACGACATTCATGTTGGATGACCCTCTCACTAAAGGCTTACCTCCCAAGATCTTTTTGGAGCATGTTGCACGCATGGGGTTAACGGATAATTTTAATAGCCTTTGAGAGTGGATATATACGAGTGAATACATTTATTTAATTAATTCAAAAATAAAGCTTCTGTATTTACTTTTTCATTTTTATGTAAATAAAACTTTGGAACATATGGTGTCAGTAGATAGCAATAAAGTAGGACCAATATTAGATTGAGTTTACATCTAATCATCATTCAGTTTGTAAACTTGCAATCTATGTGAAATCATACTAGTTGGAATCCATGTCGGTGATGACTTCCAATATAGTAACTAATGAACAGTCATGTATCGATGACATGATATATTGACTACATTGATTTTGTGTTGAAATTCTCACTGAACCGGACTGATTATAAAGACTTTGATTGAGATTGATTGTAACTTACTATTCAAAGAAAGTTAGCTAACATTTGGTAATCTGAGTTTATTGGCATAGTTTGGCCAAGTGGGAGACTGTTAGAAGTTTCTATTTTGGTAGCCATCACTATGGTCAAACCTTTGACCGTTGAATGGTGTAAGATCAGTCTTGACATGTACAGTTACTATTCCGGTGAGTTTGAAGAGAATAGGCAACTAATTTGGGAGTCTTTTAGTTAAGGTATGATTGTGATTTCTAATAACAATCTAATTAGTATTTTCAGTCCTTAATGGGATAAGACTTTGGCTATAAATATAAGGGGTGCCTGGTCCCCACGATTGATCGACACAATTCAATCTTCCCTATTGGCGAAAACATCCCCATTGTGCTAAGAGATTTTGAATGCGAGAAGATCGTTGAAGATCGGCAACGAACCATTGATGACTCACACTCAAGGTACGCATATTTATTTGATTGATGAATTATAAATTATTGTTTTTAATTGATCATGCGCCTAGATCTTAGGGCTTAATTTGGATGGATGAATTCATATTTAGATTTCATCACCCATGATTACTTTCATGGAACTTGAGGCCTGGGACGAGGCGATCCGTTATCACCAGCCTTATTATTCTAGCCGAAGGGGTCCTTAGTGCACTCATCAGACTTGTTGGAGGCAGAACCTCACTTGCTCTTTGCAGATGATCTCCTCATCTTTTACGAAAGCACTAAGAAATCTTTGAAAAACCTTCAAGATTTCCTCAACATTTATGAGGAAGTTTGTGGGCAGA
The DNA here is from genome assembly GCA_021018995.1 of Chloranthus sessilifolius. Taxonomy (NCBI): domain Eukaryota; kingdom Viridiplantae; phylum Streptophyta; class Magnoliopsida; order Chloranthales; family Chloranthaceae; genus Chloranthus; species Chloranthus sessilifolius. The sequence goes on from CM037587.1 coordinate 147,051,437, forward strand.
AAATTATTTTTAGAAAGGCACCTTCTTTATTCCAAAAGCCCCCCTCCAATCGTATTTCGATCATTAATTCGGTTTTGGGATTTTCACAAGGATCCATGCCTTCTAATTATCTCGGGGCGACTCTCTTCAAAGGAGATTAACTAAGGAATATTTTTGGTTATTAGTTAATAAAATTTCCAAGAAACGGGTAGGGTGGAAGTCGAAACTTTTATCTGATGGTGGCCGGTTAACTCTATCTCCTATATATTCTCCCATTGCCGAATTATGCTACTAATGTGATTGGAAAAGTCTTGGCCAGTATCTTTTGGGGCAGTTCGGACGGCATCTCACTAATTGGGTCACTTGGGATGTCAAGATCAAAATATTTGATAAAATTTCGGTTTTGGACTTGACCAAAACTGAAAACTTGAACCAAAATTTCGGCCGAAAACCAAAATTTGGTCAAAATTTCAGCCAAAATTTTGGGTGCCATACAAATTTGGACCGATATTTCGGTCATTTCGACCGAAATTTTGATCCTAGAGGATGTGACTGCGGGCCTGTTAAAGAAGGGGGTCTTGGAGTTGGACAATTAATGATATCATCAAGTCGGCATGATGAAGTCCCGTATAAGCTGTCTAATAAATTGGGTTGTAGAACAATTTTTGCACAATAAATACTGTCATAAAATCGGGCTTTGAAACTGCCCAGCTAGACGTAAGGACACTAAAATATAATTTCCTATGAGAAGCCAAATCCGTAGAACTATGGAGAACTCTTCTTGGCTGATAAGCGGTGGAGGGGAGACCCTCATGCTCAGTGGCGGAATCAGGATTCTCATCTAGGCGGAGCGCAATTGGGTTCATTTTGGATGGCTTGAATCTAAAAAAATTCAGGAAAAAATCGGGAAAAATCGAAAAAATACCCACCCTAAAAATAGGTATTTTAGCTAAACCGAACTGAATCGGTTTTAGTTTCAGAAAAAAAAAAAAAAAAAAAATTTAATCGAACTAAACTGAACCGAAACCCATTCGGTTCGGTTTCAATTTGGGCACCGAACTGAACACTGAAAAAATCGAGTTCGGTTCGATACACTGAACCTACAATTCTAATATCTTATAAATAGCTGCAACTCACATTCAAAATTTTAACAAATATTGGGGCTGAAAATACTAAGAGAAATAAAAGACTAATTTCACATACCATACTTTTATCCAAAAAAAATTTCACATATCATACAAATAAAATAAAAGAGAAATATTCTGCATTAACGTTGCTAAATTACTGTAAATTTAACAGATACCTTGGCTTTGAGGGATTGACTTTCTGAAAGTTCTTGGCAATTAAGATTATGCGATCGAGGAACGAACCTTTAAGGCTGGCTTTAGAGTGAAGAGAGGAAGGGTGCATGGCTGCGTGGGTTTAGCGAAGAGAAAAGAGATAGAGAGGGTTGAGAGGTTTTCCTCTTTTAGAGAGAGAAAAGAGAGAACAAAGGGAGCCAAGATGGTGTGGGTTTAGAGAGGGAGAGAGAACAGAGGGCATGGAGAAGGGAGGGTTTAGAGAGAGAATAGGGATAGAGAAGGGAGGGCGTGAAAAACACTGCTTATGCTCCAACACCCATGGTCAGTGGTGGAACCATGTAGGACCCTGTCAGATACACTTTTCCTGTCAGAGACCCTATATTTTCACATTTACCCAAACCGACCAGCTTTAAGCCAAGCTAGTTCCAGCTAGCAGGAAAAGTCTTAAATACCCCTTCTTACACTTTTATCGTTCTACATAATTTAAAATTTTAAAAATTGTACTTTTTTATATTTACGGGATGTGAAGCAATGTTTATGGCGTCTGATTTGAAGGCCACAATATAAAGATTGATGGCGCCAAAAATTGGCATGAAAAAAAGACGATATCGCTTCTTAAAAGAAATCGACTATCTATACAATCGAAAACAACTGTGTAGATAGTCGATAACGACTATCCTAAACTGTCGTTATCGACTATATAGATAGTCAATAACGACTGTCCTAGACTGTCATTATCGACTATATAGACAATCGCTATCGCCTTCCTAGACAATTGTTTTTGACCGTCTAAGCGATCATTTTTCTTGGGGGGGGGCTTTATATTGTGGCCTTCAAATCAGACGCCATAGATGTTGTTTCACATTGCGTAAATATAAAAAATTGCAAGTTTTAAAATTTTAAATTATGTAGAATGATAAAAATGTAAGAAGGGGTATTTAAGACTTTTCTTGCTAGCTGGAACTGGCTTGGCTTAAAATTGGTCGGTTTGGGTAAAGGTGAAAATATAGGGTCTGTGACGGGAAAGGCATACATGATAGGATAGATCCGGTAAATTTCCCTTAAATATAGGAAGTTGCCTTGAGTTGGATTCGGGTGCCAGATTGCACCGGGTTTAAATTAAGTTGTTTCTCTTTTTGTAAAGAGGACTAGTTGGGTGTTGAGTTGTCAACACTAACCCCCATGTAACACCCCACATGAGTGCCTACATCTAGCACCACCCACCACAAACACCTCACTTTTATTAAAACCACCTCATTATATTTAAACATAGATGCTTATCTATTCTGTATTTATATGTTATTAATATTATACCTTATTAGTATTATTATTCTTTTATAAATGTAAGGGGAATGAGCTTAGCTTGGGTGTTGGGCTCAGAATCAGTTTGGATCGTGTGTGACTCGTTGGCCTATAACTATAAAGGAAAAGGGTTGAATGTGAGCACGGGTCAATTGGGTTCTTGTCAATTATTCACAAAGTCCTAATTTAGACTCTAGTTGACGGTTGGGATTTGAGTAGCTTGGGATGGGTGCCAATACTAACCCGTCATTGCACTCATATCACCTCTTACGTGATTTATCGTGGTCCATTCGTTCAACTTTGCTAATGAACCAAGCGTCCAGATTTGAATTTCAGGATGGACCCGATTGTAGTATGAAAATTAATTTGTGATTGCCAAACTCTGTATTTCGGCTTGATTGTATTTGCTCATGGGTGATGGTGATGGCGATGTGGAAGCGCTTAGTTTGCACCACTCATGATCATAGTTACAAATTTCTCCGAAATTTTTCGAAATTTCTTCGAAATTTATCGAATCAGGGGTTAGGTGAAACTTTCGGTGAAATTTCAATCATTTCTCCGAAGTCACTGAAATTTCATTAATTTTAAAGAAATTAATAAATCTTTTCTAATTTTTGTCATTTTTTAAATAATAAATAAAATTTTTATAAAGTTTAAATATAATTTATATTTAATATTTTTTGTACTCCCCGAAATTTTTTCAAAACTTTTATTTCACAAAACACACATCTTTGAAAAAGTGACCCAAACATTATGTGCACGCTCAAAATTGATTTTAAGGTTACTTTTTCGGGTGTGTCACATAAATTTCCACCGAAATTTTGGTGCCCTATTAATTTTTTTTAAACTCAAAACTATCGGCCAATAATTTGAACTTATCGGCCGATCATTTGCTAATCATCAAATTATCGGCCAATGTAATGAGATTGGCTGATAATTTTGAGTTTTTTTTATCGGCCGATAATTTTGGATTTTAAAAAAAAAAACTTTGAGCATCAAAATTTTGACCTGGACAACAAGATTTCGGCCGAAATTTCGTTCGGGATTTTCGGCCGATATCTCGAAATTTTCGATAAAAAATCATGGCTTTCATATTCTCGGTCAATAAATTGAAGTTATTGGCTAATAATTTGCTAATCATCAAATTATCAGTTGAAATCTTGTGATCCAGGCCGAAATTTCGGTGCCCAAATTGTCTTTTTTAAAAAATCCAAAATTATCGGCCAGCTAATTTGAAGTTATCAACCGAAATTTTGATCTATGACTCCAACTAAAATAAAGTGTTTATCGTTTGGGATCGAGGTACCAAACTCGGTATCAAGTATCAATCCAGGGAGGACCGATGCGAATCGGCCGATACATATTGGCCCTTGTGAAAAAAAAAAAAAAACTAAGATCTTTGCGCAAACCGATACATATCGGCTAATACAGGCTTGTATCAGCCGATACTGATACCGAGTTGGAGGACCAAAAAGTATCAGAACCGATACGTATTGGTTTATTGAAAAACCGATAGGTATCGCCGTTATGTATCAGTATCGCCCAAGATGTCATACCTTACACCAAGGATCAAAATTTCGGATGAAATGAATCGGTTTCAAACCCCACCGAAATGTCGAGATTTCGGCCGAAAATCCGAGACGATATTTCAGCCGAAATCTTGTGGTCCAGGCCGAAATTTCAATGCCAATTTTTTTAAAAAATAAATTATCGACCGATAATATATATGATGATTTAATATCGAGCGATAATTTGATGATTAGCAAATCATTAGCAAATAACTTCAAATTATCGATCGGTATCGGCTGATACAGGTCCGTATCGGTCAATACATATTGGTTTATGCCGAGACCTTGCGCTTTTATTTTTCTTTTAAAAATAGCCAATATGTATCGACTGATTCGTATCGGTCCTCCGTGGATCGATACCTAATGCCGATATCGTGTTTGCTATACCTTCATCACCAATGATAAAGACTTCATTTTAGTTGGGGTCAAGGATCAAAATTTCGGCCGAAACACATCAGTTTCGAACCGCACCAAAATAAAATCTCGAAATTTTCTGTCAAAAATTGTGGCCTTCAAATTCATGACCGATAATTTGAAGTTATCAGTCGATAATTTGCTAATCAACAAATTATTGGCCAATATTTTAAAGGCCGATAATTTTTTGTTAAAAAAAAAAAAAAAAAAAGTATGAGCACCGAAGCTTCGGCCTGGCCCACCACATTTTGGTCGAAATTTCATCCAAGATGTTTAGCTAAAATCCCGAAATTTCAGTGTACATACCAGATTCGGTTTGTTAGCCAAATTATTGGCTAATATTTTGAAAGCCGATAATTTTTTGTTTTAAAACAAAACAAAAAAAAGTATGAGCATCGAAACTTTGGCCTAGCCCACCACATTTCGGTCGAAATTTCATCCGAGATGTTTAGCCGAAATCGTGAAATTTCAATGAGCATACTAGATTCGGTTTGTTGGCCAAATTATTGGCTAATATTTTGAACGCCGATAATTTTTTTGTTTTAAAACAAAAAAAAGTATGAGCACCAAAACTTAGGCCTGCTCCACTACATTTTGGCTGAAATTTCGTCCAAGATGTTCAGTCGAAATCTCGAAATTTTTGTGAATATACCAGATTTGGTTTCAGTCCTAACCAAACCGAAATTTCAGTGCCCGATAATTTTATTTTTTAAATGCAAAATTATTTTTAAAATTTATATTGTAACGATTCATTCTTCAAATAAACTGCTCTCACGTGCATTTGCACGTGCAGGGTCCACTAGTATATATATATATATATATATATATATATATATATATATACCTTTACTTAAAAATGAGAAGGGCATCTTATTTTAGATTCCTTCCTATCACAAAAAGACAAAATGAGTAAATGTCTCATCTTAGCAAATTATTATATATCTTTATAATATTATATATCTATATAATAATCTTTGAAAATGCAAAAACAAAGCTACAACATAAAATCTCTTCTTTTTAGAAATTTGGTTTTTGGTTTTGAGTATCTTTGAATCCACTCCCTAATCCTTGAGTTCACCCACACTGAAACACATGGGCTGCATTGAATCAGACGATGGAGATCATTTATCCTCCCAGTCTTTCATATAATGGATCTTCATATTATGGGCGTACTATCAAACGATCAGTGTTTTATTTCACGTAGCACATATCTCAGAAAAGTTATCTTAACATCACGGGCACGCTTAAAATTGATTTTAAGGTCACTTTTTTGAAGGTACCAATGATTTTTTTCAGTGCTCAATGATTTTATTTTTAACACCCAAAATTATCGGTCGATAATTTGAAGTTATCGGCCGATCATTTGCTAATCAATTTGAAGTTACCGGCCGATTATTTGCTAATCATCAAATTATCGGCTGATAACTTTAAATTGTTGACCGATAATTTTTTGATTTAAAAAAAAAAAACATTTGGACACCGAAATTTCAGCCCGGACCACAAGATTTTGGGCAAAATTTCGTCGAAAATTTTCGATCGAAATCCCAAAATTTCGGTGGGGTTTGAAACCGATTTGTTTCAGCCGAAATTTTCATCCATGTTATAAGGTATGACATCTTGGGCGATACTGATACATAACAACGATAAGTATCGGTTTTTCAGTATATCGATCCGTATTGGTTCTGATACTTCTCAGTCCTCCAGTTCGGTATTGGTATCGCCTGATAGAGGTTCGTATCGGTTTGCGCCGAGACCTTGAGTTTTTTTTTCACAAGGGCCGCTATGTATCTGTATCGGCCGATTCGTAACGGTCATCCATGGACCGATACCGATACCGAGTTTCACACCTCTATCCCAAATGATAAACGCTTCATTTAAGTTGAGGTTAAGGATCAAAATTTCGGCTTAAACGCATCAGTTACGAATTCCATCAAAACGAAATCTCGAAATTTTCGATCAAAAATCACGCCCTTCAAAATCTCGACTGATAATTTGAAGTTATCGACCGATAATTTGCTAATCATCAAATTATCGACCGAAAATTTTGGGTTTTAAAAAAAAATAAAAATATGGGCACCAAAATATCAGCCGACATTTCTTCCGGTATTTTCGATTGAAATCCCGAAATTTCGATGAAAATACCATATTTGGTTTCGGTTCCAACCGATATTTCGGTGCCCAATGATTCTTTTTTTTAAATCCAAAATTATCAGCTTTCAAATTATCGGCCGATAATTTGGGTTTTTAAAAATAAAATATTATATATATATATATATGGGCATCGAAAGTTCGCCCTGGCCTACAATATTTCAGCCGAAATTTCGTTCGGGAATTTCGGCCCAAATCCTAAAATTTTGGTGGTGTTCGAAACCGATTCGTTCCCGCTGAAATATTGGGATTTCGGCCGAAATTTTGATCCATGCTATGAGGTATAACATCCTTCGCGATACTAATACATAAGAGCGATACACATCGGGTTTCAACAAACCGATGCGTATCAGTTCTGATACTTCCCGATCCTCTAACTCCGTATCGGTATCGGCTGATAAGGGCCCGTATCAGTCGATAAGTATTAGGTTTGGTTGATACGTATCGGGTTCGGAGGATATATATATTGGCCGATTCTTATTGGTCCTCCATAGACCAATACCCGATACCGAGTTTGACACCTTGATCCCAAACGATAAAGACTTCATTTTACTTGCGGTCATGGATCAAAATTTCGGCCGAAAAGCTTCGGTTTCGAACCCCACCGAAACGAAATCCCGAAATTTTCAGTCAAAAATCGCGGCCTTCAAATTCTCGACCGATAATTTAAAGTTATCGACTGAAATTTCGACCTAGTCCACAAGATTTTGGTCAAAATTTTGATCCATGCTCTAAGGTATGACATCTTGTGCAATACCAATACATAACGACGATACGTATCAGCTTTTCAGCAAACTAATATGTATCAGTTCTAATACTTTGCGGTCGCCGAACAAGGTATTGGTATCTGCTGTGCAGTGAAATATGATGATATTTCACCCCTAAATACCTACATTTAGCTATTCGATGAAAGCCATTTAACATGTTTTAGATAGTTTTAGTGATTTACAGGCCTGGAGATGTGTTGAGCATGAAATAACCCAAAAGTTCATAATATAACGTCAAATTCGTGCTACCTTGGATCATTCAGAACTTAACCCGACTTGGAGCTCAATTTGAACCTTCAAGACGTTAGATTCAGAAAATCGTCAAAACACAAAAGTTGGAGACCTCGTCGTCAGCTTTCCAAAGCTGCAAGAATTGCCTCAATCTGACTTCGGGATAGAAAGTTATGGCCGAAATACCGAGGCAGTATCTAATACAAAGTGTAGCTGGAATTCACGAAAATCTGGGAGGTCGATTGATCGACCAAATTTGAATTTGAGTTCGGAATTTTGTTTGGCCGCGAGAATCTCAGTACTCTTTTCACGGAATAAAATCTTGAAGGAAAAAGCGGCTTCTGTTTTGGCAATTAAGGAAAAAGATATTCTTGGAGATATATTCATTCGGGGAGTCCTTCGAAGATTTATTCTGATTCTTATTATTTTTCTGCATTCTTCTTTTGAGAGAGTTCTGTTTTTTTAGAGAGTTTTCATTTTTCTGCATTCTTTTATTTTTAGTTTTCTTCGTTTCAAAGTACAAGGGCATTGAGTCCCATTTTCTTGAACTACCTTTTTAATATTCATTTTGAGAAGAAGATAAGTCTTAGTTTTCTGATTTGGATCCACTTTCAAGAAGGAGGTGTACGTACTTGGATTAAAGCTTTTTGTGAATAATATTAAAGCTCTTTACGGTATTTTAAATATTGATGTTAATGTTTATTTACATTTTAATCATGTTATTTACTTTTACTATGTGTGGCTAGTTTCATTAAGGATGAGGATTTAATGAACCCCATCTGAGGTATACATTTATATTAATATAAATCTGTGTGATTGAGATGTCAGATACTTTTTAAGACCCTAATATTCATTGAAAATGGTGAAATCATTATTTTAGTCTGAGATCTAGGAGCTAATCATGCCAAATGATTTCAGATCTGCAATAATTATTTTATCCTAATTATCACCCATCTCGGGGTGAAGTTTTACCATCATTTGAGGTGTGAGTGTTAATCATACACTGATGGGGTGTTAATCATACATCTCCTTGATCTCGGATTGATAGTATGACTTTATCCCAGGGGTGAGTTCCAATCACGATCTGAGGTATGAGTGTTAATCATACATCTCCTTGATCTTAGATCGTACTTTGAAAATTACTCTAGAGATTGGGTTCTAAATATTGTCCGAGGTGTGAGTGTTAATCATACACTCATGGGATGTTAATCATGCATCTCCGTGATCTCAGATCTATATTTTAGAACTCACGTGTGTATATTGCAGTTCTTCTTTTGAGAAATCTGTTAAAGATCTCATATCTCAATCCACATATTTATATTTTATAAATGATAAACCTACTATGGGAGGATTTAGCATCCCAATTCTTATCTTTCATTAATTGTTAATTTCCTTTAGTATTTATCTGTTAGCATTTATCTCATTTATCAGAACCCTAGATTGTTGGTTACTGTAAATGATCTGTTGAAATTCTTTTAGTTAATTGATATTTTTGTTTTTACATTTTCTAACCAATCATCGTGGGAACGATCTCGTACTTTGCACCCACTAACTACATCACGATTCGTGCACTTGCGAGTATAAATTTAAAGACACATCACATGTCGGTTGATACGGGCTCGTATCGGTCGATGTGTATTAGGTATCGATTGATACATATCGGTCTGCACCGAGACCTTGTGTGTGTGTTTTTTTTTTTTTTTAAAGGGCCGAATTTCACACCTTCATCCAAAATGATAGACTTCATTTTAGTTGGGGTCTTAGATCAAAATTTCGGTTGAAACTCATCGGTTTCGAACCCCACCGAAACGAAATCCCGAAATTTTTGGTAAAAAATTGCGGCCTTCAAATTTTCGACCGATAATTTGAAGTAATTGGCCAATAATTTGCTAATTACCAATAATTATCGGCCAATATTTTGAAGGCCGATAATTTTGGGTTTTAAAACAAAACAAAAAAAAGCATGGGCACCGAAACTTCGACTTGACCCATCACTTTCGTCTAAGATTTTCGGCCGAAATCCTGAAATTTTGATAAAAATATCGGATTCGGTTCCAACCAAAACCAAAATTTTTACTCAAATGTCAGTGCCCAATGATTTTTTTGTTAAATATAAAAAATATTTTTAAAATTTACATTGTAACGATTTATTCTACAAATAAACAACTCTCACGTACATTGCACGTACAAGGTCCACTAGTATATATATGGCTCTGCCTAGAGAAGTCTCTTCACCTTTCTTCTTTAGCTAACTCTAATTAATAAAGTTGGCCTCATGTCACTCATGACACAAATAAGATGCTATGTGCCATATATATATATATATATATATATATATATATATATATATATATATATATATATATATATATTCATACCTCTTTTGACGAGAGTCAATCGTGTTAGTAATAACCCCAGCCTCGGAAAACGCACAGATTATAAAAGAAAAATTATAAAAGGACTGCAGAAAAAGGAAAATATGTAAAAAGAATAATTATAAAAGGAATTAAAGAAAAAAAAAAAAATACATATGTTAAAAGAAAAATTATAAAGGAACTGCAGATAAAAATAAAAAATAGCCAATTATATTATATACCTGATATCATGCAATAATGATCCTCGGCTTTGTCTTGATCTCACGGTAGTAAAAATCTTGATCGAATGAATAAATCTTGAAGCTCCATATTTCGATTTGCCTATTTGCCTTAAGTGAGAAAGAAGAAGCCGAAGAAGAAGAGCAGCACTATTTAGCCTCCGACATATCCCATATCCGACGTGGCAGTAAGTATCTCTCTTTCGTCTTATTCTAATTGTGAGGAAGACCGTCGATTCAGGAAATTGATAACGGCAAGAAAGAATAATATCGCAACTGTAAATATAAAGAGTTACTATTGTGCACTGAAGAGAGAGTAAAGCGAATGGTGCGTGGGTCAATTTATCACTTACCACGTGGGACGTCTCTTGATAACCTGAACCGTCCAATGGGCTGCTTAAGAAGTTCTTTGTTTTTAGTTATAAAAGACCGAAATCACAAATGACATTGTCCAAAAAAATCCGATCAATTCTTGATTTGACAAATTTTAAATGCTAAGTGAGTTGTTGAGATTTCGCCACTGGTGAAGTCTCGTTGGACTCCCGCCAAATTTCACGTGTGAAATGACCAGACTGACCTAACCTAACCCGCCCGACCCAAAACCTCAACTTGACACGGGTTTTCGTTAGTCAGCCTGACCCAACCAGACTTGAAGGTCAGATCGCGTGTCTCATGCCTGACTCGACCCAACAGGCTAAGTGTATGTGCCTGATAGAGTATCAGGTCGGGTTGGGTTGAAGTTTAGTCCTATATTGAATAAAGTATGGCCTTGTCTCTCCCTTACTATATCTTGGCCGGCTCCACGTAGTGCCAATTGGTTTTGATATGAATATTCAAATTTATCATGGTATTAGAGCATACCTTTCTCCCCTCCACGTCACCCAAAAATAAGATATTTCAGCGGCACTTATTATTAAGGCAATTTTTGGTAGCAACACGACTAATAGCGATAGTTTTTGATTAATAACGGCAGTTTTTAGCTACTACTAATAGTCTTATTTTTTGTATAGTCTTGTCTCTCCCCTTATAATATCTTGAGCTCTTTTACTCATAGCCAATTAGCTTTGATAGCAGTTTTTTGTTAATAGCAGTTTTTAGCTATCACTAATAGTCTTATTTTTTTGTATAACTTTGTCTCACCCCTTATAATATCTTGAGCTCTTTCACTCATAGCCAATTAGTTTTCAGATGGAAGGCCAAATTTATCACAAATTCATCAAGGCGGGTCAAGTATAGGGTCAACCCAACCCGTTGACAGCCCTAGGTTTAGATGTCCATAAACTTAAATAGCATATAGATTACAAATCCGTGATGTTAAGAGTACTTTTTCGAGATGTCTGCCAAGTGATATAAAACACTTACCATTTGATGGTATGCCCATAATCTTAAGATCCATCGTGTGAAAAATTGGGAAGATAAACGATCCCAATTGTCTGATTTAATATTGCAGTCAATGTGTTTCAGCGTGGGTGAACTCAAAGATTCTGTGGATATATTTAAAGGTACCCACCAAACTTAAAGATTCGGTGGGTGAACTCAAAGAGAGGTACTCAAAGTGAGTACCTCTTTTCGCACCCATGCACTCTCCGAAAGCGCACACGTCCCAAACCTCTTTAAAACCGTTGATTTCTTCGGATCTGATGATGGATATAGTGTTTCACCCACAGTCTTCCACAAAATGGATCTTGAGATCATAGTGCACCTATCAAACGGTCAGTTTTTTATTCCATGTGTCCCAAATCCCCCCAAAGTGGCCCTAAAATCATGTTTGAGCGTGATGTGTGCCATATGATTGAAGAGCAATTTTTTGGAGATTTGTGATACATGGAATAAAAAACTGACTGTCTCATAGGTGCGTCATGATCTCAAGATCCATTGTGTGGAAGATCGGGGTAAAACAAGATCCCCATCATTTTATAAGAAGCAATCAACAATTTTTAAGGGGTCTAAGAGATAGTTGCTTTCAGAGAATGGGTGGGCGTGAACAGAGAGGTAGCCAAAATTTAAATGTGTCTGGCATAGGCTTAATCCCCTTAAGCTTAAGCTTTGAACTACCTGCAACTGCAAACTTCTGGTGTGCAAGTAAAGGCTCTCTTATTAGAACTGTCTTAATTTATCAATACGGTATCTCTATTCGCGCCAATAGGTTTACAGAAAGCGCCAACATCAGTAGCCCATTCAAACCCATTGATTGCTTCGGATCATAGGATGGAGATCGTTTTTCACCCTGATCTTCCACAAAATAGATCTTGAGACTATGATCTTCCAATCAGACGATCAAGTTTTGATAACGCATGCCACAGCTCCCTAAAACTGACCCTAAAGTGATGTTTGAGCGTGTTTTGTGTCATATGATCACAAGGCCACTTTTTAGGTAACCGTGCCATGTGGAATAAAAATTTGACTGTCTAATGATACTATTATAATCTCAAGATCAAGATATTAAAAATTGGCCCTTACCGATATGTATCGGCAATACATATTGATATTTCAGTAAATAGGCACGTATCGGTGATACATATCGATTTTTGGTATCAGTATCGGCCGATACATGTCGGGTATCAGCCGATATGGAATCCATATCAGTTGATACCTCCCCTTTTTTTTTTTTTTTAAATAAATATTCACCGAGTCAACTCGGTATTGGCCTATTCGTATTGGTCCTCCCTAGATTGATCCCCGATACTAATACCCGAGTTGACACCTTGCTCAAGATCCATTGTGCTGCAGATCTGGGTGAAAATCGACCTCCATTCGAAGCAAACAATAGGTTTGAAGGGGATTCCAACGTGGCACGTTCAGTAAGGCTATTGCCCCAAATAGAGGTACCCTTGTCACTAGTGGACCATGAACAATCCAAATGGGACCATTTGATAGGAGTTTGCAAGCTACTACACACCCACTGGTGGTAAATAAGTTGATATTAGATGTCTGACCTGTGCATTAATGGCAATGCATGGGACAAATTCCCTTTGCAAAAGTGGTCAACTCTATAAGTTTTACAAATATCTATGAACTCACAAATTAGTGACACTACTTGCTTGAACTTTGACTGGTTACTTTGTCATTCAGAAGTATCTATGCGTCTCCGAACACCAAGCTTGGAGGATCTGGCCGAATTCGCTGGCTAGTTGGCTATAATTTGCAATCTTTTGGAAAAAAATAAATTATAATTATTCGCTATTCGTAAAAAAAAATTGCGAATTTCAAGAATTATTTATGAATTTCATGAATTATTCGCAAACTTTTCATCTTATGGCACATGCCCATAATCCATTATGTGAAATTGGAATTGCTAAAGTTGGACAAGTTGATAGATTGACATGTACATCTTTTCTAATACCAAAGAAATCAAAAATAAGAAAAAAAATAAATAAGTAAACACAGAAATCACATTGATTCATTTGAGTTCAATTTCAGTTCCGACTGTTCCGAATCAAAAATCAAAATTTCCAGTTTCAATTGGATTAATTAAATTTGTGTCCAAACTTAAATTATAATGATTTTGTGGCATTGGTTATCACATAGTTTTTAGAGTGATTAATATTACTCACAATCATCATTAAAATCACATAGAAAAGTTATCTCTACCATATGATTAAGTGGTCATAAGTAAAGCTGTCAATAGGTCGGGCAAGCTCACGTGACCCAGCCTAATATTTAGTTACCTTAACATAGTAATAGGCACCATCTTACTATTCAGCTTTTTTATTTTAACTAACAAAAATTTTTTAAAAATTCGAAGGTTATAATATAAACTTAAAATTTTAAGATTTAAAATTTAAAATTAAAAAAGAAAGATTATTAAATATGTATAATCAGTTGAATGTGGAGTAGGATAGAAATAAACATCTATGGTAATAAAAAATTATATTATAGAACACAAAAATAATTAATTACATAGCAATTAGCAAATAGCTATAATATTATATTATATTCCCATGAACATAATAACACTTTAATATTTATTAAAATAATTAAAATTTAAGAAATTAAGAAACTAATAAAATAAAATAATTTTAGTAATTCAATTCGATCTGAGATAATATTTATTCCTTCATCAATTAACCTTTTCTTTTTTATTGTATTTATCATTCGTAGCCTCAAATTTAATGCTATGAAATGTACATGATTGTATAAGTTGATTTTTAACTGAATCATTCAAATTTAACAATTATAAAAAAAAATAAGCTCGATAAATTATAAAATTATTATAATATTTAACACATATTGATATGTCAATAATAGGTATATATAATTATTGAACTCTAATTTAATTTTTTTATCAAATTATTTTTTTTAATAATATGTACGTGCATTGCACGTACATATTTACTAGTTACTATTAAAAATGGAAAGGAAAATATTAAATAAGCCATTAGTTTCAAACTAGAAGTTGGCCCTTCCATGGATTCTCGTGATCAGTGGCGGAGCTAGGATTTTTATGATGGGAAATCCTTTATAGTCATAAGATAGTAATAATAATAAAAAACACTTCAATGGTGTGAAATCAAAATTTCTAATTTAATGATAGAAGATTGTTTAAACACTATTTGGTGTATGAATGTCTATGAGAATTTTGGGATGAGATTTGGGGAGAGAGAGAGACAGAGAAAAAATAAATTTGAGAGTAATATTTGGGAAGAGAGAGAGAGAGAGAGAATTTTGGGAGTCTGTTTATGTTAAACAATTTGTGGATATAAAAATAAGTTTTTAAAATATCTTAAGAAATTTTGAGGTCTAGGGATCCTTATTAAAAGATCTATCCTTAAAAAAATAGAACTTAGAAGATTTTAAAGAAAAAAAACATGCGATGGGCGATTCTGAGCCCCCGATTGAACAACGTGGCTCCACCATTGTTCGTAATTGTATATATCAGTGCCTCTCCCGACGTTTGACCGACTCCCATCGACCATATCCCTAAATATCTATTTTGAAACAAAAAAATCATTGCAGTTGACCTGGCATTTCATCCCGTCCCGAAAGGTCCCCAAGTTCTCCCACGAGCGGCAAATCTCCGTCTTATAGAAATTGTTAGAAGATGAGGAACCTGAGTCTGAAGAAGACTTCGCTCTGTTCCCACCATTAATAAGTATTCCATCTAGCACTAGCACTCCCTCTTCAGCCTTTATCGGTGTATTAAACACGGCCGGCGACCTCGAAGGCAAGGTCCCCAAAGGCGGCAGGCTCTTCAAGTTCTCTATAGGCGACAATGGAGAGGAAGGAGCCATGGGAGGTGGCAAGGGAAGAGAGGCGGTGGTGGAGGAGCTAGTGCAGCTAGTCAGAGTACATGAAGGGGGGGTCGGAAGAGTGGAGGCTGCGGGAGTACGTAGTGGGGAGTCAATGAAGTTGAGGTGGTTCTCGGTGTTTTGTAGGGTTATGCTGGCGTTGAAGGCAGGGTCGAGGTAGGCATTCGATAAAGAGGGAGAAGCGGCGTGTGACATTTTAATTTGCAATGACCATCATTACCATTTGAAATGATCCTTCAGGAATACCATTTATTGTCCAAATTTTTTGCATTAATAAGCGTTAGCACTTCTTACAAGGAATGCAATTGCTTTCTTAACAGCGCACTAGTCCGTCTATCATAAAGTGTTAGCGCTCCATCAATGAATGGAAGACACTTTTAACATAACATATAATGCCTAAAAGTTGACACGTAGCACCATTTTGTGAGTAGCAAGCCCTGCTGTGGCTAACCCGGGTTAGTGCTTTTACATTGTCCACGTGTCCGCTTCGCATTAACGGGAGCATTTTCTCCTTTTGCCTATATATGGAAAAGGGGAAAATGCACCATTTCTCTACGCCATCTCACAAATGCGAAGTAGATACGGGAAAAGTGTAAAAGCACTAACCCAGGTTGAATCTTGGCCTGGCCCATTGAGAGACATGAAGTCATAATGGATGGTATATAGTATACCACACCACTTTATTTTAGAGTCACCTCACTCAAACAAAGATAAGTCTGGTTGACAGCTTAAAATCAGACAATGGATCTTTTTCTTTTTGCCCCAATCTCCCATACAATAGATCTTGAGATTATGGGCCTACTATCAAACAATCAGATGTTAATCACACATAGCACACATCCCAAATAGCGATAGTGAACTACATTTAATGGTACACGATGATCACATTCTCTTTTTGTGATGTGTGCCACATGGAATCAATATCTGACTGTCTGATGGTATGCCTATGACCTCAATATTTATGGTGTTAAAGTTTGGGTCAAAAACCAATCTCCATGGACAACTTTAACATAAAGTGGTGTGGGAGTAACACCAGCCTTTATAAATAAGAATAACTTAGTGAAATATTACTATCACACCCATTTCTCATACAACCAACTCGCTTAAGCAAAGCGAATATCCATTTTCATTGAGCTTACATCCTGGTCTTTTTCCGAACGTGAAACACGGTTGATGGTGTGTTGTGATCACGTTCACTTTTGAGATATGTATGATGTGAAATAACTATCTGATGAACTGATTGGAAGCCCGTGATCTCAAAATTTTTTATGCCGAATTAGTCAATGTCTTTTTACTTGGCCAAAGTGATGTGGCTCTAAACAAAAATGAGTGCGGAGTCATGTTAAATTGTCAATTCGCTCCTCTCCCTCGCTAACGGGAGCGAGCCAATTCGTTGCCCGATTCAATTACGCTTGCCTAACCAACAAAACTAAAAACTATTTTTGAATAATAATGTAACATTAAACGTTATATTCTCTATTTATTATTAGCTTGCCAAAATAAATAAAAATAAAATAAAAATTCATCCTCCCTCTAGTGAATCGAATTACGAATTATGAACTCGAAAAAAAACTGACCAAATAACGAATTAAATAACATATGTGTGGAGCATGCATTGAAATTGTATTTGGTATAAAAATAGAATATCAAATGCTAACAAGCAATTGGCTAATTAGCTAATGAGTCCACCATCACCATTCAGTAGTCATTTAGCATCAATTCATTATTCATTAAAATCAAAGAAAAAAAATGAAGATAAAGGAGAAAGACATTATTGGCATGATTCATGATGGTTGTCCGCAACGTCGTTGTGCGGTCAAAAAGATTAAAACCACCATGGTAAAAACTTAAAACCATGATTTTAAGAATGGGCTATACCCTCAATTTGATTTTAAGTATGGGCTAATGCATATCTACTACCTATATACATTGGGTTAGGCCCCATTTTAGTACGATATTTACCCTCAATTAGATTGAGGGTAGGGCCAAATATTATGTCAAGCAAGTTAAATATCGGCTAGTGGCGTGTGACGGGGGCACATGGCGTGGCCATCCGGGTTAGTCGTAGTGTCATTTTTCCTCTCTGCATTATAAGCATCACTGGTGCGTCGAGGCCATGAGGGCAGCACCAAGTGGGTTGGTCGTGGGCCACGAGGGCGTCGCGACACGTTGGGATGAAGGGTGAAGACTTGGGCGTGTCACAGTCGCGACATGGCCAGCTGGGTTAGCAATGCGAGGTATTGTGGTATGCCAAACCAAGGGGTTTAAAGTCCTCCCGTCATTCTGACTAAATTACTATTTTACCCTTATATAGGGGGACATGAGTTGGGGTCCCCCAACCCTACACGTGCACTAGCCTCGTGGGCTTATGTGCATGCATCTGGGCCACGCTTGGTGCGTGATCGTCCTAACTACGTCGTGTACTAGGGTCATCGCATTGGTGGTTTCCAACCACCTTTGAGGTGCAGGTTTAAGTCCAAAGGGGGCTCGGTATATGCTCGTTGCTGCCTATCGCGCTATCAATCGTTGTTGCCTATTGCCTTAACAATCGTCGTTGTCGGCTCTAACCTGATGCGTTGCTTCACAGGGCGAAGTCCGAACGTAGAGGTTGAAGTGAAGCTTGAGTAAGACAAGCCTTCCGCCATTCGTATCATCTGGGAATCTGCATTGCGTGACTCATTTGGGAGAAGTAGGCGAACTTAACGCATCGGGCGTTAGGTGTCGTACAGGCTGACACTACTGGACGAGTGGCCCCATGACATTTGGTATCAGAGCCACTGTGATGGCTGAGATAAAAGGGACTAGCGAGGATACAAGACGACAAACGAGAGAATAGTTAGATAGTTTGGAAGCTCAGTCGGAACAGTTCGAGTCAGTAGTATATGTCATGACATTACATGGGGAACGACTGAATAGGCCTGAGAGAATCAATGCCGACATGACTGAGATAGTAGAGCAGCTGGCAGCAGAGGTATGAAATATCAAGATCACGTTGGAGGAGGTACGTGATGAGAAGAGCGTATTGAAAATGCTCATTCTCGCTATGCCATCTGAGATGCCAATAGGGACGCTGACACCCCGATCTAAGTTCCCCGAGCTAGAGAGGTTCAAGGAC
Source organism: Chloranthus sessilifolius (assembly GCA_021018995.1). NCBI lineage: Eukaryota > Viridiplantae > Streptophyta > Magnoliopsida > Chloranthales > Chloranthaceae > Chloranthus > Chloranthus sessilifolius. The sequence continues at coordinate 147,070,104 of CM037587.1, forward strand.
TCTTGCAAGGCGAAGGACCTCGAGAACTTTATATGGGATATAGAGGAATACCTCGAATCGTTGAGGGACCTCGATGCTAAAGTCAAGCTGAGAATTGCATCCAGATACTTGATTAGTGATGCCAAGTTATGGTGGAGACACCGTGTGTCGGAGGTGCATATGGAGAATGGAATAATTGATTCTTAGGCCGATCTGAAGAAAGAGTTGCGGGCTCAATTTCTACCTATAAACGTCGGATGGTTAGTACGAAAGGCATTATCAACGTTAAAGCATACTGGACCGTTGCACGAGTACATTAAGTATTTTACGAGCCTAATGTTAGACATTAATGAGATGAGTGAGAAGGATCGAGTCTTCTACTTTATAGATGGCTTGGCGCCATGCGCGCAGCGGGAGCTGACTCATAAAGGGTTGAAGACCCTGGATGAGAACTTGACTACTGCGGAGCGGCTAATCGAACATCGCAATGAGAAAGAAAGGACAAACCCGATATCCACTGACAATGTTAACAAACAGGCGAAGAAGCAGAACGATACAGGGCATGTGCGATTTGGTCAGGACAAGGATAGTAGGTATGAAAAGAAGAGAGATGACAGGCCGAACAAGAAGGGCTGCTTTCTGTGTGATGGGTCACATCTGGTGCGAGATTGTCTAGAGAAAGCCGCATTAAACGCGATAGTCGCGGAGAAAGGAAAAAACAAAGTTGATGATGAGGAGTCCATCACCAGAGTAGGCGCGCTCCGGCTAATTAACTGTTGAGAAAAGAGTGACCGCGATCTTGTTGGCGTGGTCCGTGGGAAGACTTAGACACCAACCGTGTACAAATTTTGAGGTGTGCAGTTTTGGTTATGTATAGTTTTGCTACATGGGGTGAAGGCATGGAGCTGTCGAGGAACTGTGGCAATAGACATAAAGTGCTGAACTTCAGAATGTGTGCCTTGGCGTCAACGAGGATGTTAACGATTTTGGGTGGAGGAAGATGTGACGAGAGCACGCGATGTGGCCATCCGGGTCTGTCGTAGGGCCATTTTTTCTCTTTGCGTTATGAGCATCACTGATGCGTCGAGGCCATGAGGGTGGCACCAAGTGTGTTGGTCGTGGGCCACGAGAGCATCGCGACACGTTGGGATGAAGGGTGAAGACTTGGGCGTGTCACGGTCGTGATACTGTCGCGATATGGCCAGCTGGGTTAGCGATGCGGTATGTCAAATCAAAGGGTTTGAGGTCCTCCTGTCATTTTGACTGAATTACTATTTTACCCTGATATAGAGGGACATGAGTTGAGGTCCCCCGACCCTACACGTGCACTAGCCTCGTAGGCTTATGCGCGTGCATCCGGGCCGCGCTTGGTGCGTAGTCGTCCTAGCTACGTCGTGTATTAGGGTTATCGCGTTGGTTATTTTCAACCACCTTCGAGGTACGAGTTTTAGCCCAAAGGGGGCTCGGTATATGCTCGTTGCTGCATATCACGCTATCAATCGTTGTTGCCTTTTGCCTTAACAATCGTCGTTGTCGGCTCTAACCTGTTGTGTTGCTTCGCAGGGCGAAGTCCGAACGTAGAGATTGAGGTTAAGCTTGAGTAGGACAAGCCTTCCGCCCTTCGTAGCATCTGAGAATCAACATCGCATGACTCATTTGAAAAAAGTAGGCTGACTTAGCGCATCGAGCGTTATGTGCCGCACGGGTTGACACTGCTGGACAAGTGGCCCCGTGGCAGGCGGCCCCAATTAATTCCCAGCATGCCCCATGCTGACTTTCGAAAAAAAAAAGTTTCATACAAAACCCTCATATATTCACACTTGATTTTTTAGAGCCCACGTGATCTCTGAAAGCGCACACGTGTGACTCTTTCAAAATATTGAGTACTTCAAATCAAGTGATGGAGATCGCTTTTCACCCCAATCTTCCACACACTGGATCTTGATATCATGTTGTACCTATCAGATGGTTAGTTTTTTATTTCACATGTCAAAGACTCCCAAAAAATGCCCTTTGAATCCTATGGCAGACACCACGGTCAAACGTGAATTTAGGGTCATTGTTTGGAGATTTGTGACATGTGGAATCATAGATTGACCATATGATAGGTGAGACATGATCTCAAGATCCATTGTGTGGAAGATTGGGGTGAAACATGATCTCCATAATCGGATTTGAAGCAATCAATGATTTTGAAGGGGTAATAGAGGTACCTTTAATAAAAACTCAGTCTCAAGTTGTCTTGTTCCGAAGAAAAAATAAAAGACAACGTCTTTATATCTCTTCATGTCTCAACTTTCTCTCTTTCATCCCTCTCTCTTAGTCTTATCTAAATAGCTCCAACTAAATGGATACCCAATGGCGACGGGCAATGGTCGACGGTCAAAGCACAATGGGCAAACGGTTTCGGGTAACATGAGAAAGCATCCAAGATAATTGCTTTAAGAAGTGCCCACTAATTTTTTTTAGTAATTTGAAAGATATATCATTGTAAATTTCAATTTACTGAGAGTTACATTTTGTAAGTGTATGATTTTTAGCGGTCAATGATGTTAAATGGATTCGAAATATAATTTATATATTTATATTTTTTAATTTTAAATATTAATTAATGTTATGTCCTCCATTGAGAAAAATTCTGAGTCCACCACTAATATCGACTAATATATGGCTCAAAACTAATCATTTCGCCATAGATATATATCCAATATGAAATGGATCTAATACCAAAAAGGGCACTTAGGCAAATCTATTTTTAGCAGTGTTATTTGCACACTATTTTTGTTTCTGCCACACAACTTAAACAAAGTAATATCATTGACTGCTTTGAGGGAGATGATGGCAACCTATGTTGGTCCTAATCTTTTAGAGTATAGAGCTTGCGACCCTGGAGCTAACATCAAACGGTCACATGTTGATTCCACACACATCCATAAAGGTGGATAATCGCAACATACCAAAGAAATGATTTATGTTCAGCTTTTGCGATGTGTACAACGTGAAATCAATATGTGCCCGTCTGATGGTAAGCTCATGATCCCAAGGTGTACTGCATGGGAGATAGGGATAAATTAAATTTGGTTTAGGCCATCTAATTCAAAGCAGTCAACTGCATTTTGTTTGTTAAAGTGGTGAGACAATAACATAAATGGGTGTGACTGTAACAATGTTTTTGTTTTAATATTTAAAATTATAAATGCCACCTCATATGTCAATCAATTTGGTGGATTGATTTTAGTCACGTTTGACCACATTTTCAACGGTGGCTATGCATCAAATTATGCCTAAGTTTTTTGGGTCATACCTAATTAATCATGCCAAAGTTTCCGTGATACCTAATCCTTGTGATGGATGCCACATGGTACTTGACTGATATGGATGTTGCCCTCATGGATATGTCCGAACGTATAGTCCCAGGCTTCCATTGCATGAGAATTAGAAATTTCCATTTGGAAGCATAGTCACAAATTTTGTTTTCCGTAATTTTTCGGTAGGGGGTCTTTTCGGAACATTTCGAATTAATTTCGATACCTTTCAAAAAAAAATTGAGAAAGTTTCGGAGATTACAAATATACTACTAAAATATATACTAAATTACTAACATAGTTAAAATTAAAAAAATAAAAATTTTAAATATAAAAAAAAAAAACCAAAATTTTGCAGGAAAAATAAAAAATTTCCCCTTTTCGGCAAATTTTGCAAAATTTCAGCGAAATTTGTCACAAGTTCGGATGTAAACATGGAAGGGATTAATCTATAGAGAGTAAAGAACGAAGAGATTAACTTATGTGGTGTGTCAGAATACGTTCTTACCCTGGCAGGTAAATATAGTAAAATTTGAGACTCCCAGTTAAAGCAGTCTTATTCGTTTAGGAACTAGTGGTAGCGCACGCTAAGAACGTGGAGAAGAGAGAGACGTTGAGGAGAAAATATAGGGGACGTAAACCCCTTGGACGGTTTCTAAACCCCATGGCTGCTCTGGTCGTGTGTCTCCTCTGTCGGCGCCTAAAATGGATCCTCTCTATGCGTAAGTTTGGGCATATATTATATTTGGACGGTTTATTTCATATAGCAGTTTAATTTTTTAATCTATTTTTATGGTATCATTATTTGTAACCGTAAGTTCTTTCTTCATTATTATGGTTGCAAATAATGGTTATCATTTCAATAATTTTGCTAGAATTTTGAATATATAATGTTTTTAATGTTTTTACCATAAGAAAATATTTGGGTTGTCTATATTTTCCATCTACGGTTTAGGGCTGTCAATGCGTCGGGTCTAACCAATTTCCAATCAGACTTTACCCAATATTTTGTCGGGCCGCATGAGACATCTGACACCATCCCGACCGGTCATTTTCTTACAATAAGCATGAAAATAAGGGGTTTTCATCATATTGGGTCAGGTGGAGTGCACATCTACTCGGCTTGGTTTGGGACAAACATAATTTTCTCATTGGGCAGCCAAATTTTGGCCCAACCCATTGGCCGCACTACCAAGGTTCTCCTTAGCTCAGATTATACGTGAAATAAATTATTGACTCTTACTCGAACAATGGAGAATACTTTTTGTCCCAATCTTAGACACAATAGATCTTGAAATCGTGATCCCGTAATTAGACAGCCAATTCTTGAATTCGGATAATGCATTCCAAAAAGTTGTATGAGAACCACATTTAATGTACGCCTATACTTATATTCATTTTTGGGATTCTTGCTATATGAAATCAAAATCTGACCATATAATGATAAGGCCATGATCTGAGGATCTGTTGACAAAAGTCGGTCTCCCTTGTCTTGTCAAGTATCAACAGCTTATGAACATAAATCTCAAGTTACGGAAGAGGAATCTGGGATAGTAAATAGAGCTATCATTTCTTGAAATGAGGGGTCTAATAGTAGATGGCACGTGATATAGAGCGTGGAGACGGGAGACGGGAGACGGGAGACGGGAGACAGTGAGAGGCTTTCTAGTTGGGCTCTCAATGAGCCTGGTTAGGGCCAGGTTGGGATTCAACCCGGCCCGGTCCTACCCAGGCTGGGTTCCTAATATGGCCAGGCTTAGATAATGGCAGCCTATTCTAAATTGGGCCGGATTAGGCCCCGATGATGTCCGCTTAAGCTTGGCCTGGGTACCCATTTATATATATATATATATATATATATATATATATATAGAGAGAGAGAGAGAGAGAGAGAGAGAGAGAGAGAGAGAGGGGGTATTTTATTAAATACCCTACACCTTAAAAGTAAATATTATCTCTAGTGCTTTTTTTCTCATTAAAAATATTGAATTTTTGTTACTTTTTCGTTTTTGGCCATCATGACCCGTATCAAAATTTGATTTATAATTAAACTTTAAAAGGAAAACATAAAATAAGAGTTTAGGTATAAAATAAATATGTATAAAAAATTTTCGAAGAAAAAAATGACCCACAATCCGGGTCAGGCAGGGCTGGGTTATGGTCAGGATAGGGCTGCCTTAGGGCCTAGCTTGGCCCCACCTTAGCCCAGCCTAATTGACAACTCTAATTTTGGCAGATTCATTAGGGTTGTATAAACTTTTTTAATTAATTTTTTTTTTTACTTTTTTGGCCTGCACATCAGTTCATCCACTTATAGGCATGTTTCTTTAGAGTGAAAGATGTTCCAAGGAAACGTTGGCACTTGCACAACTATGATTGATCACAGAGTGCCCCACATGCATAATGATAAAATACACTTGAATGGTGTGAGATAAAATGCCCATTTTTTAATATTGTAAAATGGCTTTTATTAAAAGTACAAAAAATGTTTTAAGATCTTAAGCACTATATTAATATTAAATGTTGGTAAAACGCTCTTATACCTTTAAAAAAGCTCGACCAAGTTTGTACTTGGTTATAAGCCCATACCATTAATACCTCATTAGATTTAAAGGCCATGATCTAAAGATTTCTTAGCCAAAAGATAAGTAAAAATCATGAACCCTAACATATGATTCAATGTAGTCAACTATTGAATTATATATTAGCCTTTGACTGCAGTTAATTATATGATAAAGTTGAAGTTCATGTTCCGTGACAATCTTTTACATTTCGGATATTTAGCTCAAATACTTCAGATCATATGGCTATCTTCACATGACACAAGTCCAAAATATCCTATCTCTTTTTATGTTTTTTTAAATCATGTGGAAGGAATGGTCCCTTTAAAAACCTTTGGATAGCTATATTCATTCCTCATTCCCTACATTGATTGAAGTTCAGACAATCCATACTCCGGAGTTCAGGACATAGACAAATTATAAGAAAGAAAGCAAGATAAAATGTTTCACTATAGACAAGCCATGCTCGACTCTTCCCTACATCCTCCACTCTTTTCAATTAAAATGAAAACCGGCATGATCACCTTCATGTGAAAGCAAGTCTGCCTCACTGTCACATGCGGTGCCACACCAACAAACCTTATACACCCATTTATGGTGATGTTTGATGTGAGAGCGCAGTTCGTTCGCATCGTAGTTGCGGTATTTGTGCTTGGTGAAAACCCACGTTCGCCTCGCTTCTTCTTCAACTCCTTGGTCAACGTAGTTAACGACCAACCGAACGCGGTTCACTAAGAACAGTTGGGGTCGTCTAACTGCCTGTGCTGCCGGTGGTGGTAGTGGTGCTGGGTTTTCCGCTATCTTCCTTTAAAAAAGAGGTATTTGTGGATATAAAATGTCAATGTGATTTTAGTAATTTTGTTAGGCAATTGAACCATCCCCAAAAATTGGGTCGCGAGATCATGATATTACTATCCGACACAAAAAAATAGCCCTAAAATAGGTTTCAGCGAGGATCAAAATTTCGGTCGAAATAATCAAAATTTTGATAGAAATTATTGGTTTCAGTCCCCACCGAAATGATAATTTGGACTGAAATTTCGGTCATTTTTGTATGGGACCCAAAATTTCGGTTTCGATCCCCTCCGAAACTAAAATAATACCCAAAATTTTGATCGTTGGGTTTAAGTGTGATGAGCATGATGTGATTTTAGGGACACATTTTTGGGTCTATGCCACGTGGAATCCAAAATTTTATGTCTAATTGTACGGTCATGGTCTCAAAATCCATTGTGTGAAAAAATTAGTGTGAAAAACGATCCGCATTGTATAATCTCAAGCAATCAATGATTTTCAGTGGGCTTCCGCCATATGCGCGGTACATGGAAACCGAAATGATTTGATGCGGTCAGAGGGCATCATCTAATTTAGACGCTGACTATTCTGGAGCCAATGATTGAGGTTATCTTCAATGCTAATGGATATTTTAAAGAGTTAGTCCACAATGAGTGTCCGCTTAGCTATCAACTCGGGTATTGGTACATGAAAGACCTATTTTAAAGAGTTAGTCTACAATGGGTGTCCACCTAGGTATCAAGTATTGATCCATGAAAGACGGATACGAATCGCCTGATACCAATATATATATATATATATATATATATATATATATATATATATATATATATATAGGGAGCCAGTTTCGTCCTTCATGGGAGGACGGTCACTATCCTCCATGGTCCATATGGAATTATATATGGCACCCAAAACACTCTTTGGTTGCCACCTGGAGCATTGGTGGATGGTTTAGATTAATTTAAAAAAATAAAAAATAAATAAAATAAAAAATAAATTTAATTGAAAGAATAAGTCAATGTTTGACTAATTTCAATGGTCTACATTTAACGGCTCAAAAAAAAATATGGTGGAGATGAGTTTTCAAAATTCCTTTTTTTTTAAAATGATCTAAGCAATACACCCGAGATCCATGCGGCATTGAAAAAATGTTTTGGATGCCACATGAACCTCCACCTGAAACCTTAGAGGACGGTGACTGTCCTCTCATAAAGGACGGACACCTTTTCCATATATATATATATATAATATTGGGAGGTATCGGCCGAGAGCCGTATCGGACGATTCGGATACCGATACATATTGGTTGGCTCAAAAGTTGATACGTATAGCCGATATATATCGATATCGGCCTATATTTGATACCTTGGTGTCCACCAATCATGTACATTAAAGCAGTCCACATGTTCGTGTGACTGCATGATATACATAGAGATCCATGAACTGAAACACAATCTCTATCATCACATCCGATGAAATTAACGATTTTGAAGGGGTTTCACATGTGTACACTTTTAAAACCCGTGGCATTCGTGTACAAGTAACCGGACCTTTTATGTTAGGGAAGCTCTATTCTCCAACGGCGCGGACACTTAAAATCAAGGGCGACCTTGTGCCAGTTTTTATCACCCAAAAATCAAATGCCTTATTTTATACCTCGATCACGTGTCAACGTATGTTAAACGGGAGCTAAACTGTTGAGGCCCACGTAAGGCGCTGGGTGCTTCTCTTATGAGTATACAATTCTGCCCTTTATTATAAAATCCTAAAAATCATTGAAAATTACTTTTTGTGCCAGTATTTTGAAAGAAAGTATCCAAGCGAAATTGTTCCGACAAAACCCAAAAAAAGGCGCAATCGCCGCTCAAACTGTTTAAGCCCCGATAATCGTTAAAGGCAAAACTCAAAAGTATGAAAATCGACGCTATCGAGCATCACCGGTGAAACCCAAACTCACACATCTGAGGGGCCTGATTTAGTACTTTTCTCTAAAATCAATTGAGTTCTCTAAATCATACAGTGCAGATAGGTTTTCTACATAATCTTAAGATCATACCATCAACGTTCAGTTTTGGATCTAAGTGGCACCAATCTCAAAATTAGTCACTTGCATTGTGCGTTTATATTCAGCGCCTTATGGCCATTTTTTCGAAAAATAAGAGAAAATATGTAAAAAGAAAAAAGAAAATTTGTAAAATGAAATATTATAAAGGAATTTCAGAAAAAGATAAATATATAAAAAGAAAAATTATAAAGTAGCAGAAAAAATAAAAAAACAGGGATGCAGATTATATTATATACCTGATGCTGATTATCGAAACAAATGGCAAGCTAGCAATAATGGCAGCTAGCAAAGCTAGCAATAATGGCAGCTAGCAAGCTCTGAAGGCTTATCAGAAAGGAAGCCGACTCTTGGTCGGAGATCTTGATGGGAGTTGTCGTCACCAAGTCTTGGTGGGAGATGTTGATCGGATATTTGCCAAATGAGAACTAGAAGAAGAAGAAGAAGAAGATATTATCGCAACCGGCGTGGCAGTAAGTATCCCTCTTTTATCTTAATTATTCTATCTGTGAGGAAGATTTGCAGATTTGCTAAATGAGAACTAGAAGAAGAAGAAGAAGAAGAAGATATTATCGCAACCGGCGTGGCAGGCAGTAAGTATCTCTCTTTTGTCTTATTCTATCTGTGAGGAAGACCGTCGATTCAAGAAATTAATCAACGGCAAGAAAGAATAATATCCCAACTGTAAATATAGATTTAATATTGTGTACATAAGAGAGTACAGCGAATGGTATGTGCGTCATTTATCACTTGACACGTGGGACATCCATTGATAACCTGAACCGTCCAATGGGCTGCTTAAGAAGTGCTTTGTTTTTAGTGGTCAAACACGGACAATCACAAATAACACTGCCCCAAAAACCCGTTAATTCTTGATTTGACGAATTTTGTATGCTAAGTGATTTATTGAGATTTCGGCACGAGAAGTCCCTTCGACTCCCGCCAAATTTCACGTGTGTGAAATGGCGACTACCCAAATCTTTAAATTGATCAGTTTTTAGTAGTGGAGTCAGCAGGACGGGTCGGTGCGAAAACCGACCCGTCTAAGTTGGTGTTTTCCAGGGTCGGGCACATAAACTTGACCCCATAAGCGCCAACCAGGCAAGAAGTATCTGACCCAACTTTCAAGTTGGGTCCACTCAAAGATCAAGTGGGTCAAAACTTGGGTCGGGTCAGGTCTACCCAACCGGAACTTATATATATATATATATATATATATATATATATATATATATATATATATATATATATATATATATATATATATATAATCAGGATTATAAAGTAATTTTAATGGGGTCAGATCTGGTTTTCCCATTGTATCCGTCTGGTAGCCAAATTTTTGGCTCCACATGACTCGTTGGTAAAGGAGCTGGTTACGCCACTAACCCTAGCACCGGCAAACAATGTAGAAGTCATGTGCCATGTGGATCATAATCACCAAATTGGTTACGTTAAAATTAGGAAAAATCCGGAAAATCCGAGAAGCTCGGGGATATATTTGGAGGGAAAATTGGACAGAAAATTTTTAAAATAAAAATAAAAAGATTTTAAATCATAAAAAATATTTTTAAAAAATTAGTAAGTCACAACTTTTTTTGAAAAATTCAGAAATTATTCGCGAATTTTTGTGATCAGGCAAATTTTCGAAAAATTCGTGAATAATTCGGAGTACCTTAAATTCAGCGATTTTTGTGACTATGATGTGGATCGGTTTAGGTAATTCTGCACCGAATTTTGGTTGGGTCAGGTCAAGACAACAATTTAGCTAACTACTGGAAAATAGCATATGGTTGGCCAGATTGACCTTACCTAACTTGCCCGTTCCAAAACCCCAACCCGACACGGGTTTTCAATAGTCGGCCTGACCCGAATTGAAGGTCTGATCGGATGTCTCATGCCCGAGTAAATTATAGCCTTGTCTCTCCCCAAGGGTCAAAATTTCGGCCAAAATGACCAAAATTTCAGCTAAATTTTCAAATTTCGATTTCGGTTTTAGTCATGCCCGAAACCGAAATTTTGATCCTTGCTCTCCCTTTATTATATCATGATCAGCTCCTCCACTTATTGCCAATTGGTTTTGAGATAGATGTCCAAATTTATCATAGTATTAGAGTAGGCCCTTCTCCACTCCATGTCACCCAATTCAATTGACCTGAGATGGAAGCCTGACAGCCCTAGCTTTAGATGTCCATAAACTTAAATAGCATATAGATTACAAATCCATGCCTTGGGAGGATAAACGATCTCAATCGTCTGATTCAATGCAATCAATGTGTTTCAGCGTGGGTCAACTCAAAGACTCGGTGGATGAATTTAAAGGTACTCACTTTGAGTACCTCTTCGTATACGCTCTCGGCGCTACGCTCCAAACCCCTTCAAAACCGTTGATTGCTTCGGATCAGATGATGGATATCGTGTTTCAACCCCAGTCTTCCACAAAATGGATCTTGAGATCATGGTGCACCTATCAAAGAGTTAGTTTTTTATTCCATGTGTCCCAAATACCTCCAAAATGGCCTTAAAATCATGTTTGATCTAAATGTGTGTCATATGATTAAAGAGCCATTTTTTGAAGATCTATGATACATGGAATCAAAAAATGACTGTCTCATACGTGCGTCATGATCTCAAGATCCATTAGGTGGAACATCGGGGTGAAACAAGATCTCCATCATTTTATGCGAAGCAATCAACAATTTTGAAGGGATCTGGGGCATAAGCGCTTTCAGAGATCGGGTGGGAGTGAAAAGTGGTACCCAAAATTTAAATTGGTCTGACATAGGCTTAACCCCTTAAGCTTAGGCTTTAAACTACATGCAAGGCCAACTTCTAGTGTGCAAGTAAAGGCTCCATTAGTAGAATTATCTTATTTTATCATTACGATGCACGTATCAGACTCTATTCGCAAAGCCATCGAAGCGCCAACATCGGAAGCCCAAATCTTCAACAAAATAGATCTTGAGACTATGATCTTCTAATTAGACGGTCAAGTTTTGATTACAGATACCACAACTCCCCAAAACTGGCCCTAAAGTGATGTTTGAGTGTGTTTTGCTTCATATGATCTCCGGGCCACTTTTTAGGTATTTGTGCCACGTGGAATCAAAAATTGGCTGTCTAATGGGACTCTTATGGTTTCAAGATCAAGATATTAAAAATCAGCCCATACCGATACAATTTGGCCATATGTATCAATTATTCAGCAAATTGGCACATATCGGTGGTATCAGTATGGGCTAATATGTGTTGGGTATTGGCTGATATAGAATCCGTATTAGCTGATACCTCCCTGTTTTAAATATATATATATATATATATATATATATATATATATATATATATATATATATATATATATATATATATATATTCACCAAGTCAACTCAATATTAAATGATTTGTATTGATCCTCCCTGGACTGATACCCGTTACCGGTACCTGAGTTTACACCTTTGCTCAAGATCCATCGTGTGAAAAGGAGGATGAAAAACGATCCATTCAAAAATAAACAATAGGAGGGGTTTCCAATATTGGCACTTTAAGTAAACCTATTACCGCAAAAATAGAGGTACCCTTATCATTAGTGGACCCTAAACAATCCAAATGGGACCAATTGGTAGGAGTTTGCAAACTACTATACACTGGTGCTGAATAAGTTCATATTAGGTGTCTGGCCTGTCCATTAAAGGCAATGCATGGGTCAAATTCCCTTTGCAAACGCAGTCAACCCTATAAGTTTTACAAATATCTTTGAAGTTTGAACAAACAAATTTGTGACACCACTTGCTTGAATTTTCAATGATTTGTCATTACATAAAAAAGAAAAAAAAAGATTTGTCATTCAGAAGTATCTATGCGTCTCCGAAGTCATGGATCAAAATCTCAGCCGAAATTTCAAATTTTCGGCCGAGACGTCTCGATTTTCATCGAAATCAAAACCAAAATATACATTTTATCGCCACCCCCCAAAAAAATCAAAATTATAGGCTGATAATTTCAAATTGTCGGCTCAGATCACTAGGTTGAGTTTTGAAAATTTTTAAAATAGGATTTAAACCCAATTTTTACAAAAAAAAAAAACCATTTTTTTCCCCTTTCTTCTCTCCTTTATTTTTTTCCCTTTTTTTCCCTCTAAAAAAAAAAAAGGAGGAACCTGGCTTTTTTCTTTCCATTCTTTCTTCTTCTTCTCTGGCTTTTTCCTTCTTTTCTCTCTTTTTTTTTTTTTTTTTTTCCTGTCTGCGTGTAGGTGTAGACGAGAGAGAGAGAGAGAGAGAGTGAGACAGAGACATAGACAGAGACACGAGAGAGACAGAGACGCGTTTGGGTTTCTTTTTTTAGTTTTAATAGGAGAGAGAGCTGGGTTTGATACAATACATTATATGCACACGATTTTTAAGTGATTGCACTGAGGTAAAAGAAAGACTTTTTATTTTAAAGGCATGTGAGATGTGAAAATAGAATCTAAACCATCTATAGATCCTTGGTAGATAAGATTGGAGCAAAACACAATTTATGTCTGATAATAGCCTTTGACTATATTTAATCACATGATGAAAATTATATTTCGTGCCAATCTTATCAACTATGGATCTATAGATCATGAACTTTAAATCAGACGGCCTAGATTGCTTTTTCACGTATCACATGTCCCTAAAATACAGTCTTTTTTTTAACTTTGGTGCAATTACTTAAAAAGCGATACTTGCACACGCTTTTCAAATGGTTACACCGGATTTAAAGAAAGACATGGTATTTTAGGGACATGTGATATATAAAAATGTAATATGGGCCATCTGATTTGAAGTTCATGATCAATAGATCTCTGGTATATAAAATTGGAGCAAAGCACGATACATGTCATATGATTTATTGTAGTCAACTGGTGAATTATATAATAGCCTTTGATTCCATTTAATCATGTCCTTCCAAGTCAAACAGAGGTCGCCAAATTTGCAAGTCTTTCTTTTAAATTCAATGCAATCCGGTGCAATCGCTTGAAAAGCATGTACAAGTAATGGCTTCTAATAAGAAGCAATCAAAGGGTTTAAAGGGATTGTACATATGAGCACTTTTAGAGATTGCGTGAGTGGTAATAGAGGTACCCATATATATAGAGGTACGCAATATTTCACACAGTAGATCTTGAGATAATAGCCCAACTAGCAAACAATAAGATCTTGATTCCGCGTGTCATACATCTCCAAAATGACCCTGATCATGAGCGTGTCATGAGAAGGGTTCTCAGGTGGTCACTTGAGATTTTATTCAATATGAAATCAAAATTTGACCGTCTGATATGTTTTGCATGAGCTCAAGATCCATTGTGTGATCAAAAATAGCTTCACTAGTGTATATTCTAACAATGTTAAAAAGTTTTAAAAAACCAATAAAATAAAATTCGGCAAAGTTCAATAAAATTCGGAGCATATTTTCAAAAAATTCTGAAATTTACCAAAAATTTGACCGAAATTTACCGAAATTTTGACCAATTTACGGTTCGGGTCATGAATGAAACCGAAACCGAAACCGAAACCGAGATTTTGATCCATGCTCCAAACACCAAGCTTGGAGGATCTGACCAAATTCTCTGACTCGTTGAAAAAGTTGCATATAATTTGGTTAGACCCAACCCAATATTTATATAAAAAATCAAGGAAATTTGGGGAATTTTAACTGGTTCAGGTCAGTACATACTCTTGTCCGGTTAAGTCGGGTCAGGTCAGCTTAATTGGGGTGCACCATCAGGTCAGGTCGGGCATCTGCAGTTTACCATCGAGAAGCCAAAACTTTGGCCCGACCTTACCCGACTCAATTCAACCAGTTGACAGCCCTACTAAGGTAGAGTTAAACCACATGCCTCATTAAGATATCAACCCGACCCAATGCGACCCATTCACAGTTGTCAAGCCACACCAATGAACCAACCATGGGTACCACAGGCATAAAAGTTTATCAGTCATCAGAAGAGCAACTTCCCTGTGGGAATAATGGCTCCCGACCCACATTTAAACAGTAAAATGGTGTTTAAATGGTCCTTCACCATTAACGTACAATTTACTATCATGCCAGGTGGCGCACATTTGTGTTCAATAAGATGCAATCCATCATTAGCCATTAAAAATTAAGAACTACGATTGGTATTAAAATCTCGTAAAGTTCTTAGATTAGGAAGGTTTCCTTTGAATCCACGGGATTCAGCTATTGAGTTCCAATCCACGGGAGTCAAAAGTAACCTGATAGAAACCGCCAATGCGATAACTCTCATACACGACGTAGCTAGGACGACCACGCATCTCGAAGGTGGTTGGAAACCACCAATGCGATGACCCAACTCAATGGTGCACCACAAAATTCAGCTTCCTTCGTTAAACACACTCCCCAATATAATGGATCTCCGTGAAACAGAAACAGGCACCATAGAACACACATGGATTTCGATGCATAAATTGAACGAAAAATTGAGCGATAAGGGTGTCGTAAATTCGTGCCATCTAACAACTGGGGACGATTTGTACGAGAGTTACATGGTTAAGGTGGTTTTATCGGGGGATCCGGTTTCGACCCGGAACTTTGTAAGCATAGGCATTACAGGAGAGACAGGACATGTAGCATTTTGTAAATCAGCAAGTGACAAGTGGACTTTGCTTCAAGGGGACTGGTCTCTCGATGACATCATATATTATCAGGACAAGTTCTACGGCATTACCCACTGGTGTGAACTTGTAGTTTTCGATCTCGGCCCTCCTTCACTGGTGACTATGCATGTGTTAACCTACCCTACCTTTTACAGCATACTACATTTCAAGAAGTATTTAGTCGACTGTGCAGGAGAACTCTTGCTGGTCTCCAGGCTTACTAGTTATGATGATGATATAGAATGTGCAGAAGTTGGTCAACCTAATAAAACATTTGGGTTTAAGATCCTCAAGCTAGATCTAAGTGGGTCGTCATGGTATCAAGTGAAAAGTATAGGTGACCAAGCACTGTTTTTGGGGCTCAATACCTCTTTGTCTCTCTCAGCTCCACAATTTGATAGAGGATGAGACCATTGAGCCATTTCATCTGAGCGATTCCCGGAGAATCTGGCCACCACCCATTTGGCTTACACCCAAGCCTTGGCAAACAAGGTGCTCTTAAGGGTTTATTTTAGTGATTCATGTTTATTGACATATTTATTTATCTTAATATTGGCAATTATGACCAAGCGAACTGAAACCAATTACGATGGTCTATATTTGATGATGTTTCTGAATTTATCAATAAATCTTGCTTATGTGCATGGTCATGTGATTTGATCACCCTTTCATTATAAATTTTCTTTCTAGATTAACTTTTACTCTCTTTTTTTAGTAGTATTTTGGGTCCGCCAAGAGTTGCTGAAGATTCCCATGCGAGCAAATCATTTATCTCTTCCCTTTCCAAACTATTTTTGCTGATCCAACCTCAATTCTTTCTTACCCTGCGTTAGAATTTAGATAATAGATAGAACCTTATTACGTTTCTTTCCCATCGCCACATCTTTGTTGTTAACTTTTCCCGCAACTTTGCTGTGTCCAAGGATTGAAGTTAGCCTTTCACTATATTCCCTAGTTCTTGTGGGTAATAAAAGTATTCAAACCACCATCCTTCCTCTCTTCCCCTAGATCTACTAGAGGGCAATGGTCAAGTCCAACCAGGTTGAATTAGATTTCGAGTTCAACCACATCTGCAATCCTTCGATGCAGTAGAATCTTGACTTTTATGTTTTTATTTCTTATAGGATGAGGTGCAGTCAAGATTCTCCGATTTCCAAGAACGGCAAATGTGGTTGCCAAATCAACCTGATTGGACCTGACCATTGCCCTCTAGAAGATTCCGGTCTACTTCCAAAACCATTGTGTACTTGGGATGAGGACTTGGAAATCAAGTAAATAACTTTTGTATATTCTTAATGTGCTGCTCTCCTATTTTTCGAATGGAATCGGTGTCACTAAAATAATTTTATAAAATTAAAAAAATCTTACACCATTGAAGTAGTCATTATTGTTACACCACGTCTAAGCAATCTAAATATTCCAAGTAGCAATCCACCATTAAAAATGTCTCACCAAACAAGCACACCTATAATGTTCAATCATCTTGTGATGAACATTAATATCAACCATTAAAAAATGGGAGTCATTACTTGCACAGGTTTTTCAAGTGATTGTACTGAAATTAAAAAAAGAATTGGCATTTTAGGAACATGTGATATGTAAAATGCAATATGGGCCATCTGATTTGAAGTTCATGATCAATAAATCTCTAGTATATAAAATTGGACCAAAACACAATACTTGTCATATGATTTATTATAGTCAACTGTTGAATTATAAAATGCCTTTGACTCCATTTAAATAAATGATGAAAATTATACTTTATCCTAATCTTTTGCAATTGATATCTTTAAATCATGGCCTTCAAATCAAACATCTGGTGTTTTCATATAATAAAGGTTGCCAGATTTACAACTCTTTCTTTTAAATTCAGTGCAATCAGGTGCAATCACTTAAAAAGCGTGCGCAAGTAATGGTTCCTTAAAAAAAAACCGGAACAATGATGAATATTAGAGTGAACAAATCGGTTGGTTCAAATATTCCGAAAAGTTACTTTTGGCCTCCCATTAAAAGCTTCAGCCATCACTTTAGTGCTTGAATTGCTCAAACTTACGTTTAACTGACATTGATGAGAGTTAGCCCTATTTACATCGGTAATTAAATTAGCATAAATCAGATTCATAAAATATGTACATCCTGGATGCTGAAAACTCATATAATAATAGTCTCTACACCGAACTTAGAACATGAGTTCCTACCCAAAGGAAGAATCTCGTAAAGATGCCTAAAAGCTCTTTTTCATAAATAGGGCAATGGCCAGGTCCAACACAGTTGATCACATATGAGGTTTAACAACCCTTCCATACAAGAGAATTTTGAATTTCACAGATTCCACTTTAATAGGTTCATTTGAAAGTACGTCAAAATTTCTTTACAAGGGTTTATTAATGACCAAGTGAACCATGATTGCAGGTTCAGTCAGGGCAAGGGCGTAGCCAGAACCCCATATAACTTCGGATATTTTTTTATGAAAGGCTTCTTATCGAGTCTTCTAATGTGCAAGCCACCAAATGGTCCTACTGTATAGAGCTGTCAAAAGGTTAACCACATAAACTGTACCCCAGGTCGGATCGGGTTGGGATGGTTAGACCCAACCCAATATTTATATAAAAAATCAAGGAAACTAGAGGAATTTTAACTGGTTCAGGTCAGTACATATCCTTGACTGGTCAAGTTAGGTCAGGTCAGCTTGGGGTGCACCATCAGGTCGGGTCAGGCATCTGCAGTTTACCATTGAGAAGCCAAAATTTTGGCCAGACCCCGGCTCAACCCGACCCATTGACAGCCCTACTAAGGTAGAGTTAAACCACTTGCCTCATTAAGATATCAACCCGACCGAATGTGACCCATTTACAGGCATCAAAGCCACAACAATGAACCAGCAATGGGTACCACAGGCATAAAAGTTTATCAGCCATCGGAAGAGCAACTTCCCTGTGGGAATAATAGCTCCTGATCCACATTTAAACACTAAAATGGTGTTTAAATGTTCCTTCACCATTAAAGTGCGATTTACTATCATGTCAGGTGGCGCACATCTGTGATCAATAAGACGCAATCCATCGTTACAACATCCCTTAGCCAAAGAATGATATGTATAAGTGGATGTGAATCATCATGCAATTGGTGAACTTCAATGTCAGCCAATAAAAAATACGAACAAGGATTGGTATTAGACTGCTTAGATCAGACGGTGAAAAACTCTCGTAAAGTGCTTAGATCGGAAAGGTTGCCTTTGGATCCACCGGATTCAGCTATTGAGTTCCAATCCACGGGATTCAAAAGTAACCTGTTGGACCTCAGTACATAGCCATTGTACGCTATCAAAGGCCATGGCCGATACGCATCGGTTTCGGTGGCCCCGAAATGGTGTATACATATTTTCGGTATCGGAATCAAACCAGCATATTATCGGCCCATAATTTGGTGATTAGCAAAATATCGGCCGGTCCCTAATTTGAATTTTTTTAAAAAAATATGCACCGAAATCTCAAATTTTCGGTGACGCCACTCTGGCACTTTTGGACGTGGAGGGTGACCGGGCACGCTCAGGCCAAAATGGTGGACCACGATAATGCGGGACAATATTTTGTACCGTTCAAAAGCTTATCAGTTCTTTGTACCGTTCAAAAGCATATCAGTTCTTTGAACCGTACAAAAGAATAGAAAAAATAAAATCGATGGACTAGTTTGAGAACCTCTGCTCAAACTTTATCATCCGTCTGAATGAATGTCCATTGATCTGACGGCTAGAAACTCCTGGAGGAGGCATTATTTGAACTATGGTCCAACCAATTTACAGTACAACACCTCATCTTAGATATAAATGTTTCATAAGAAAATCTTTCCCTTTCGTCCATATTCTTTAATTTTTTTAAAATAATAAAACGGGTCTGCCAGAGAAAAGATCAAAATTCAAGAAAAAAACAAATCGCACCAGCATGAGATCCAGATATTAGGGCTTCAAAGATCTACCATAATTCATAAAACCAGAGTACTACATTCTAAGCATGGAAATATTCATAAAAAAAAGCAATGAAATAGAAAAATTACAAAAATAAAAATAAAAATATATACTAAAATAAGAGCGTCAGATTCCGTTCCGGAGAAATAAGATCTCTCCGGTATGTGAGATCACCATCACCCTCTTATGTTTCTGACTTTATACCACCCTTTCTTGCAAGATGCTCCGACGATCTTCATCCCTTTCTTGAAGAACGATTTCAGCACCTTCGCTCGATCCTTTAACTGCTTTTCAAAACCTGACATTGGAGGAAATTTTTTTGACGCAGAAAATTAGGGTTAGGGTTTGATTTTCTTGCTTTCCAGTCTCCACTATCGGCGGGGTGGGAAGGTGGTAATAATGAGCTGGTAATGTGTTCTTTAAATTAAAAAATTGATGGCAGGTGGGACATATATTCAGTGCCACGTGGAGACATTTTAGTGGGTCAGATTTGTTTTCTGATCTGAAATTTCGTGAGAAATGGTAATTTTTTTTTTGAAAGTAGAAATGGTAATTTCATATTGTCATGAAACGCGACGAAGGGTTGAACTTTACTCTACGATTCATAAGATATTGTTAATGTGGTGACTTTCACGAATTATTAGGAGTATGACATCTCTGAATGTCAGCTATGGACCGGATT
This sequence comes from Chloranthus sessilifolius, assembly GCA_021018995.1. Taxonomy (NCBI): domain Eukaryota; kingdom Viridiplantae; phylum Streptophyta; class Magnoliopsida; order Chloranthales; family Chloranthaceae; genus Chloranthus; species Chloranthus sessilifolius. The sequence continues at coordinate 147,090,090 of CM037587.1, forward strand.
GATGGAGTGCCCATTCATAAGATTTGATATTTAATTTAGGGCTGCCAGCGGATCGCGTCAACTAGATACCTGACCCGGGGTTTTTCCACCCAGCCATATAAACTTGACCCTTCAGTTCAGTTAGGGCATCATCCTACCCTATCTTCGTATTGGGTCGATCCAAAGGTCTTGGGGCAACCTGACCTCATATTACTTACACGAAATAGAGTAAAATTGGAGGATTTTGCCTTGGCCGGTTGATCAGGTAAAGCATCGTGAGGTCCGTTTTTCGGGGCTAATGGCAAAATTTTAAAATAGGACCTATTATATTTAAATAATATATTTTTTTAAATTAACAAAATTAAAATATGATAAAATATAATAATAATAATAATCAATCACACAATTATAAAAAATATTTACTGTAAATTTTATATTTTAATAGGGAATTAACAACAAAAAGTATTATTATATTTTAAAAAAAAAAAACATAAACAGAACATATACCAAAAAACTAAAGAAAAAAGAGGAGATGGGTGGTCCACGGGTTGGGGGTCGAGTATATACCTTAGGAAAGGTTTTTTTTCGTTTAAAGAATGCAACCTTATGAATGTTGCATAATTATTTTTATTTTTTTTTAACAATCAAAATTAGTTATTAAATACAAAAATTAAAAAGATTGGGAGCCTTTTAAGTAAAATGAGGCCATACTATAAAAAATTTGGGTCCCAATTTTAAATATAAAAAAATTACCTTTGGGTCTAAATTTCTGATTGGCCTATGGCAGTGGCCATGGAGCCATACCCCATGGCCGGCCCTATTGACTCATCAAGTCTGGCTAGGGTGCACCATCGGGCGGGAATATGCCATTTACTCATTGGGCACCGAAAATTTTGGTCCGACCCGACCCGACCCCACCCATTGATAGCTCTAATATTCATGCACCATAGCTTAACAAGAACCCCTTTTACCGATTATTAGGAGGCATGACATCTTAGAATGCCAGCTTTGGACAGGAATAACGGAGTAAAAGGCGAGTAATAACATTGATGGTCTTATGATTGATCTTTTGATAGAGGTATAGCCATAGGAGGATCTAGTGTTGTTCAAACTCATAATAAGAAGGGTGTTTGTGGCAGATTCCAATAATCTGAGCACTATAGGTTCGTAGAATCCTTCTTTAAAGTTTATTCCATTTTTTAACCGCACAGGTTATTCCATTTTTTCATACATATTGTCCTTCATCAATATTGTGAACATTTATTTTTTTATAGGTAAGCTGGGGTTGACCTTCGAGCCCAACTTATTTTAAAAAAATTATGCTGGATCCATTAATTGAGATCATGTTTTGTGTCTATCTTCGATAATAATGATGATGTTAAAATGTGGCGCAAGTCCAAAAAATGCTGAGTCTTGGTTTTAAATGATTTGCACCGGCAAAGTCTTGAATTGAAATTAGCTAGATCCAATGAACACTATCTTGTAATTACCTAAATCTTTTTAAGCATTCATATTATGGTGCTTGTATTCTCCTAATGACATGATAATAATAAAAAATTATGTAATTTTTTGGCTGAGTCCAATGTATAAGATAGCCTCATGAAAGCTAAAAGATTGGAATGAAAAATAGTCTCGGTTAATTATATCAAGCAGTAAACGTCACTTAAAATTAATGGAGAACATCTTTTGGCTCAAATGTTGGAAATGTCTTTTGACCCAATCTTTTGCACCAGAGGAGAACAAATGCTGGAACATGTGCGATTTCATGTGACATGCATCTCAAAAAGTGATCCCTCAAGTAGGGTACCTAATGCTAGTCTTATTAGGGCTATCAGAACAGTATGCAACCTTCCCTTGGTGTCCGGTCAGGCAAACATTGGGTCGGGATGAACCCGATATTATTATGACTACAATTATGGAAAATAGGATTTTTTTTCAGATCAGCTCCGGTTAGTCATATACCCTTTGACCGGGTCGAGTCAGTATGAGTGCACCATCAAATAGGGTCCCATTTTCCACTCGGCAGATCAAATTTTGGCTTAGTTCAGCGAGATGGTAAAAGTTCCAAAAATAAATAGTAACTTAGCAAAAGTACCAAACGTAAATAATTCTAAAACGCCCCAAAAAATTGTAACTTTACTTACCAAAAGAACCAAACGTAAATAATCGTAGAAGATCCCAAAAAATAGTAACTTTACTTGAGCGAAGAAGGTAACAAAAGATAAATAGTTGTTGTAATATTTACTTTAATTGAACAATTGGTCCCGGCGGGGCTCGAACCCGCGACCTTCGGCTCATAAGACCAACGCTCTAACCAACTGAGCTACGGGACCATTTATCTATGAATAATTTTATTTTATTATTTAAATACAGATTATTCTAGTGGGCAGCTACCAAATCCCACATATCCCAATAAAATAGCTCTAAAATCACATTTAACCATAATGTGTGTACATGGTTTTAGGGCCACTTTTGTGAGCTCTGTGCTGTGGTATAAAAATATGATGTTTGATGATACTCCCATATTCTTAAGATCAATCATATGAAAGATTTGGGTGAAAATGATCACCACCATAGTCAAAAAAGTAAATGGGTTTTTAGTGTTAGCACCCATAGAGATGCCCTTTATCAAATTGGTTGGAAAAAATGTACAAGGCTGCAACGGGTCGACTCCATACCCAACTTGAATTTTTAACCATGTTGGGCGCATAAAACTAAGGCATGAAACATCTGACCCGATTTTCGGATTGGGCCAGGTAGACTCAAGGCGGAGTTACGAAAAAACTAGGTCGAGTTGGTATGGGTGGGTCATGATGTTTTATATATCAAGTCATAGAAATAAGGGGGTTTTGAAATTGAGGAGGGTTGGGTTTTCAGGTTGAAAGTAGGGCTCAGTTGGGTTTTCGAGTCGGTTACGCATACACTAATTGACCCGGCGGATCCGGTCGGATCATCCTCTTGACTCAGCAGGTCCAGTCGAACCATCTGTAGACCCTTGACCATTCGGGTAGCCAAAATTTTACCCTAACCCAACCCGCCGCATTGATAGCCCTAAGCCTACGGTTTACTTATTTACCTACACTTACGACATATATTATCAAGTGGCGCTCAATTACATGATCAGGTGTCATATGAACCATGGTAGAGCTTGGATTTTATCACAAGTGGGGGCAAGTTTTGGTCCAAAGAGAAAATAAGTATTAGATAAGCGTTAATGTCATCATCCGATAGCTGCGCCATGGTGTAAAGATCTTTCTATAAGAGATTCGGACGCAAAACTATCTCCATCATTCGCTTCAAAGCCATAAAAAATAAAAAAAATCCAACATATCGTTAATTTTAGAAGGTGTATGACTATTGAATATTTGAATCAAATGATAGAGATTGTTTCTTTCCAATCTTTTATAAAATAAGTCTCGAGATTGTAAATGTCAAATCGCATAGAACACATGAAGGTTCCACTAGCAAACATCTCCAAAAGTAACTTTGAGTAGTTAGAGCAACGTTGCTCCCGTTAAGCACCAAATAAATGATCTAAACAAAGGAAATCTCGAATAAGAATAATCGACACTGGCTGATGATCAACACCATTAAAATAGGAAATTTCAAAAAAACATTTTAAAAATAGAAGTCAAAGTTTGAGGGGGATGCTTCACATTTCAAGGTTAAAAAAATGAGGTCTAGATGAATTTTCAACGTCTTCAATAATAAGATGAATGCAACCGAGCTCCACCAATAATTTTATTTATGGTAATGATCCAGAGTCAAAATCTCGGGTATCCGATATATATCGTCCGAGCTCCAAACCGATACGTATCGGACGATACGTATCGAAACAGTAACGTATGTAATATAGACGATACGGCATTTGAATGTACTGTAACGTCTTGGTCCAATACCGATACATATTAGTATTTAAAGGGCTCATTTTATATATATACATATATACTTCAGTTAGGTGCCCCTAGGGTAGGGCTGTCAATGGCCCGGCCCTGGCTTGGATGGGCCATGTTCAGGCCCAATTTTTTTAGGAATTTATTAAATGGTCGGGCCAGGCCCGGGTTCGGGCTTCAAAGTGTAAGGCCTGGCCCGATTAGCTAAGGTCCTGTTAAAAAAATGCTTAAAATTTTGTTAAAAAAAAAATAGAAACCTGACCCGAACCTGGCTCGGCCCGAATAGCTAACCGGACCGGATTCGGGCTACAGAATTTTAAAACTAGCCTGAGCCTGAGCCTTTTATATATATATATATATATAATATATATACACACTTCAGTTAGGTGCCCCTATAGGGGCGGTGAGCATTCCCCACGGTCTATATATATATATATATATATATATATATATATATATATACACACTCTTCAGTTAAGTGCCCTTATAGGGGTGGTGAGCATTCCCCAATGGTATAAATAGAGCACCAAAAAAGCTCCGATGGCACATGAAGCAAGGTTGCTCTATTTAGGTTATTTAATAAAAAACAAAAACTCATTTCCACTTATTTCCGCTGAGCCTAAAAATCTGAGCCATTGCAATCAGATTTTGACTTTTGCCTAAAAATTTAATTTTTTTGAATTTTGAATTTTGATCTAAACATCATACCTAAGCTCCACATGACACCAAAACAATATTTTGAATGTTATATAGAGCTTCATGGACCGTTGGGGCATGCTCACCGTCCCCTATTGGGGCACCCAACCTTCTTCAGCATAAACTAATATCAAATCATACAAATGGAATACATGAGATTTGTCCAACGTTATCATGAAAGAACATGAAATACACCAAATAATTTTGACGGACATCCGGACTTTGAGGTGCTCTCTGTTTTAGTGAGCACGGACATCCATAGAGTATCACGGACATCCATAGAGTATCACGAACGTCCGTGTTTTGAAGTGCTCACTGTTTAGTGAGCACGGATGTCCGTGGGTAGGCGACGGACATCCGTGGGTCCCAGGTAGGACGTCCGTGAAAGTCCGCGCATCAGCGTCTTAAGTGACGTGATTGTTCTTTTTGTCATTAGATTTTGTCCTTTGATAAATTACCACTTATAGTAACTTAGTACTTTTCTATTTTTAATTTTATTCTCTTGTAATAATTATAAAGCCCAATTAGTAAGCTATTTTTTGTACTTGATTTTGAATTAATAAAAAGAGCTATTTGCTTTGGCTTGTGGGAAGCTTGAAGAGTGAGTCTTCTTCCCCATTTAGGGTTTGGTGTAAGGCTTAGGATGAGATGCCCATTATTCTTTAATTTTCTCATTTGATCTCCTATTCATATGTGATCTCTTATTTGCCCATAATCTCTTGCATCCTAATTTTCTCCTTTCGATTGATTTTCTCCACTCCTAAATCTTAGATATAGAGTAACCTTAATGTTCATCCTTATGGATCGAATCCAATCCTAGCCCTTCGATCCATAATCGTTGTTGGGCTCGAACTTACTCGATTTGCGTCATTTAACCGCTTTGATTCAAAAGGCCCAGCAACGAGCTTCCGATTCCACGAAGGCTACGAACGAACGCCCCGACCCAGACGAAGCGAGAGTTTTATCTCTCGAATTGCCCCTTCCACCATCCTAATGGATCCCGCGCGTCGGATTGGGCGCTACGTGAACTAAAGCAAGGCCACCTAGGCGAAATCTCGCGAAACCCCCACGGTATCGCTTTAATTTGTAATTTAATTGCTCGATTAATTAGTTTAATTTCAGCAAATTAGGATATCATGTGCATTCACGGATTTCAGGGTTGTCCCATGTCAGTTTTGATATCAAAGCTTAGGTCCTAGGTTAAGGCATCTTTTGCATGTCATTTTGATTTCCCTAAAATTCATTTCATTTGTGTTTGATTGCATACACGTCACATGTTTGAAAAAATTTCTCACTGACTTGTGTTCATAGTTGTATGACATTTTAGAACCCGTGTGGTTGTTGTGGTCACCATGGACCCGAATATGATTGCTGATACTCTTAAAGGCATCCAAGTCATGTTGATCGCTACGAATGAGAGGATGAATGTCATGGAGAAAACCCAAACGGCTATGGTTGCCTCTAACGAGATGCTTCTCAACTGCTTGGATCGGTTGGAAGGAGATGAGGAGCATCATAATCGACTCAATGAGCGTAATGATCTGCGCTTTGAGCGTGGCGACCAGCCCGGGGGACAACATCGGAATCATAAGGAAATAGTTCATCGCGGAGATGACTACAACCCAGATGAGAAACTCCTCAAAAATGTTCGAGTTAAGTTTCCGACCTTCAATGAACGAATGGACCCTAAAGTCTTCATCGATTGGGCCTCCAATATGAATCACCACTTTGAGTGGTATGGCATGGACAATGAGCGGTGTGTTAGACTTACGAAAATGAAGTTCATTGGTCAAGCTCGACTCTTTTGGGTCAATGTCGAGCACATGCGTGCAAATTCGAGTTGTGCTCCCATTGCCCGTTGGGAGGACATGAAGGAGCGACTTACAGAGAAGTACGTTCCTTTATCATACTACCACCGCCTACTTGACCAATGGCAAAATCTACGCCAAGGTAATATGCCCATAGTCGAGTACATTGGCAAGTTTGAAGAGTTCATGATGAGAGTCAATGTGTCGGAAGATCCTCAAGTCACTCTTTCAAGGTTCCGCATCGGGTTGCGATTGGACCTCCAAAAAAAGTTGATCTCCCACCCGTCGACACTCTTGAAGAGTGCTACGCCCTTGTGCAAGACCTTGAGAGGTACTTGAAAACAACGGTGGTGAGACGATTTGAGCAACATGCGGATAGCCATAGAGTTGGAGAAGGGAGGCCTAGTGCTGGAAATCCACCTCCCAAACTGACCCAACCCACTCCTACAAATGTTCGGGTTGACAAAGGGAAAGGTGTGATAGGTGAGTCCTCAATGGGTGGCACTCAAACCAAGTGCTATAAATGTCATGGGTTTGACCACTTTACCACCCAATGTCCTACAAGAGACCCATAAAGGACTCTCTTGGTTGAAGGAGAAGCCGATGAGGGAGAAGGTGAAGAAGAGGAGGTATATGAACCGGAAGTCATGCCTAGTGATGAGGAGGGTGACGACGGTAACCGAGCACTAGGTTGCACCCAAGAGTGTTTGGTTGTGAGGTGTGCCTTTGCACAACCTCAACGTGAAGATAAGGGTGATTGGCGTAGAGATAATATTTTCTATACTTTCGCCAAGTGTGGGGAGGAGTTGTAGAGTCATCGTGGATAGCAGGAGTTGCACTTATGTCGTGTCAACACACACCATTACCTGTTTAGGGCTTACACCCAAGCCCCACCCACGATCGTACAAAGTCGCATGGGTCGACTCCTCTTCCATTCCCGTGTCCCAAAGGTGTCGTGTGCCGATACAACTAGCTTCGTATTTGGACATCTTATGGTGTAATGTGGTGCCGATAAATGTGGGTCATATCATCTTGGGGAGGTCATAGCTCTATGGCATGGACATGACCCTCCTTGAGCGATCAAATGTGTGCACGTTCATGCATAGATGCAAGAAGATAAAATTAAACTCATTGCCTCCCAAGACACCATTGGACAAGAAAGTTGAGAAGAAGGGCGGTCAATCTAAGACTATCAATATCGTGAGCCTTTCGGAGTTTGAGAGAGCATCGTTAGATGAAAGTGTGGTGTATGTTGTCATCACCGTTGAGCGTGCTCTCGAGTCTATGGGTGACTACCCCAAGGAGGTTGGGCCAGTTTTGAAAGAGTTTGTGGATGTCTGCCCGGAAGACTTGCCCAATGAGCTTCCTCTCATGCGTGACATTCAACACGTAATAGACTTGGTTCCCAGATCTACCCTACCAAACCTACCTCATTATAGGTTGAATCTGATGGAACATGTCGAGTTATCGCGGCAAGTTGATGAGCTCCTTCGGAAGGGGTTCATTAAAGAGAACTTAAGCTCATGTGTCGTTCCCGCACTACTCACACCCAAGAAAGATGGCATGTGGCGAATGTGTGTGGATAGTCGGGCCATCAACAAAATTACGATCAAATATCGATTTCCTATACCGAGGCTTGATGACATATTGGATATGATGGTTAGTGTCACTATCTTCTCTAAGATAGATCTCAAGAGTGGCTACCATCAAGTTCGAATCCACCCCGGTGATGAATGGAAAATTGCCTTCAAGACCAATGATGGTCTTTATGAGTAGATGGTCATGCCTTTTGGCCTTTCAAATGCCCCAAGCACCTTCATAAGGCTCATGACCCAAGTGTTGCGACCATTTATCAGGAAGCTCCTTGTGGGATATTTTGATAACATTTTAATCTATAATCACGACAAGGAGCAACACTTAATCCACCTTCGGTTGGTTTGTGAAACATTGAGAGGTGAAAAATTATATGCGAACTTCAAGAAGTGTACATTCATGCAACGATCCGTTGTCTTCTTGGGGTTCATTGTCTCGATCGATGGTATGGTTGTGGACAAGGAAAAGGTAAAGGCTATTGTAGAGTGGCCTGAACCTAGGAACATACATGAGGTCCGTAGCTTCCACTGGTTGGCCACTTTCTATCGTCGCTTCATTCGAAGCTTTAGCACCATTGTGGCTCCCTTCACCGATTGTATGAAGAAATGAGAGTTTCAATGGAGCAAAGCCGCGGCGAAGACCTTTGCCGAAATAAAAAGGAAAATATCTAGTGCACCTGTCATGTATCAATCGGACTTTTCAAAAATCTTTGAGGTCGCTTGTGACGCTTCGGGTGTAGGAATAGGAGTGCTTAGCCAAAAAGGTCACCCCGTGACCTATTTTAGTGAAAAACTCAACGAGGCAAAGCAAAAATACTCCACCTACAATAAGGAATTCTATGTGGTCGTCCGATCGCTTTGGTATTGGAAACATTACTTTAGACCGCAGGAATTTGTGTTATTTTTCGACCATGAAGCCTTACGCTTCCTTGCTTCCAAAAAGAAGTTGAATCCAAGACACGCGGCGTGGGTCGAGTATCTTCAAGACACCGGCCTTGTATTGAAGCACAAGACCAGTGCCGAGAGCAAAGCGGTGGATGCGCTGAGTCGCCGAGTAGCGACTTTGCAAGCCATGAGCACCGAGGTCATGAGATTTGAGCAATTGATCCAAGACTATCCCGAGTGCCCAGATTTTGGGGGGTATACATTGCTCTACGGGACAATCCGCCCAATGCTAACTCCAAGTATACCCTCCAAGATGGGTATTTATTTATAAGAAATCGTCTGTGCATCCCTCACACGTCATTGCGCGACTTCCTCACTTGGGAGTTGCATGCCGGAGGAATTGCCGATCATTTTAGGCGTAACAAGACCATCGCGCTTGTTAAAGATAGATTCTTTTGGCCTGGTCTTATGCGAAATGTCGCTCGAATCATGCGCCAATGTCGCACTTGCCAAATTTTCAAACAACAGAGAGAAAATATCGGCTTATACACTCCTTTACCGGTACCACACACACCTTGGCAAGATGTTTCTATGGACTTCGTGCTTAGGCTCCTCAAGACATTGAAAAGACATGATTCCATTTTTGTCGTGGTCGGCCGATTTTCCAAAATAGCCCACTTCATACCTTGCAACAAGGTCACCGACGCAACCCATGTTGTGAAGTTATTTTTCAATGAGATAGTGCGCCTCCACAGATTACTCAAGTTTATAAGTTACTTTTGGAAAACCCTATGGCACATGATGGGTACGATGCTCCAATTTTCATCGGCATATCACCCTCAAACCGATGGCCAAACGAAAGCCACCAATATGAACCTAGGCAATCTACTTCATTGTCTTGTCGATGACCACATTAGGACTTGGGACTCCATTTTTCCATTAGCCGAGTTTACATATAACAACTTCGTCAATAGGTCCACAGGTAAGAGTCCGTTTGAAGTGGTGTGTGGTCATAAGCCAAGAACAACCCTAGATTTGATTCCTATATCTGCATCTCACCGCACATCCGAGTCCGCGGATACATTTGCACAACATATTTATAACTTGCATGTCAAAATTAGACGTAAAATTAATTCGAGCAATGATAATTACAAGTTATCGGCGGATTCCCATAAACGTTTCAAAGAATTCCAAATTGGTGAGTATATAACAGTTCGGGTTAGGCCGGAACGATTCCCATCGGGAATCGCGAAGAAGCTCCAAGCCCGCAGTTTCGGACCTTATAGGATTGTGACAAAGAGTGGTCCGAATGTATATGTCCTTGAGCTTCCTCAAGATGTAGGGGTTAGTTCAACCTTTAACGTGAAAGACCTAGTTCCTTATCTAGGCTCAACCCCACCCCCTTGTAATCATTTCCAAACGTCATCCACTCATGAGCCCACCAAAACCTTGTAACCCATTCCACCTCCTCCTCCAAAAGAACCTAAAAGAGATGTGATTGATAAGATCTTAGACGATCATGTGGTCTCCACCCATGATGGAAGGTTTCAAAGGTACTTGGTAAAGTGGATCCAAAAGCCGAAATTCGAAAATACATGGATCACTGAAGAAGAAGCCGGCCACCTAAACCCCGACTTACTTGATCGCTACCATGATCGTTCTTCATCGGTAATGAAGTCATTTCGGTCTAGAGAATTGATGGGAACGCCACCAACAAAGACCTAGGGTTCAGGTTGTACAAGATGTATCAACGATGAAAGAAACGACTAAAGGACCAAGGAACATCAAGAACCACCAAAGGAAGGCCCTAGAGATCAGCTTGGGAGCACTAAGCAACGGATGTCCGTGACTTCAGGACGGACGTCCGAACTTTGAGGTGCTCACTGTTTTAGTAAGCACGGACTTCTGTAGTGCACCACGAACGCTCGTGTTTTGAAGTGCTCACTGTTTAGTGAGCATGGATGTCCAGGTCGGACGTCTGTGAAAATCCGCGCATTAGCATCTTAAGTGACGTGATTGTGATTGTCCTTAGATTTTGTCCTTTTATAAGTTACCACTTATAATAACTTAGTACTTTTCTATTTTTAGATTTATTCTCTTGTAATGGCTATAAAGCCCAATTTATAAACTATTTTTTGCACTTAATTTTGAATTAATGAAAAGAGTTATTTGATTTGGCTTGTGAAGAGCTTAAAGAGTGAGTCTTCTTCCCCATTTAGGGTTTGGTGTGAGGCCAAGGGTGAGATGCTCATTATTCTTTAATTTTCTCATTTAATCTCCTATTCATATTTGATCTCTTATTTCTCCTAATCTCTTGCATCCTAATTTTTCCCTTTTGATTGATTTTCCCCACTCCTAAACCCTAGACCTAGAGTAACCTTGATGTCTATCATAATAGATCAAATCCAATCATAACCCTTCGATCCATAACCATTGTTGGGCTCGAACTTGCTCGATTTGCACCATTTAACAACTTCGATTCAAAGGCCTTAGCAAGGAGCATCCGATTCCACGAAGAGCTATGAGCGAACGCCCCGACCTAGACGAAGCGAGAGTTCTATCTCTCGGATTGCCTATTCTGTCATCTTAACGAATCCCTCACGTTGGATTGGACCCTACGTGAACCAAAGCATGGCCACCTAAGCGAAATCCCGCGAAACTCCCAAGATATCGCTTTAATTTGTGATTTAATTGCTCGATTAATTAGTTTAATTTCAACAAATTAGCATATCATGGGCATTCACAGATTTCAGGGTCGTTGTCCCGCGTCATACTGTCAACAATTCACACGAATATCATAAATAAATAGAAAAATAATTCACATGAATATCAGAGGTAACCAATTTTCTTTTTCAGCTTCAAAATCCATCAATTCCCACAGGATTCTGCATCTAAGAAGCATACACTCCTCTTTCTGAAAAAGAATAAAAACAAGGGCACTACCCAAAAAAGTAGCAACTAGGAACACATAATAATTACTGTTCGAACACACATCACCACCTGATAGGGAATTAAATGGGATCAGACGTACGATACATCACTAGAAACCATACCAACACGTTGGTATTGCTTCACATCAACAGAACATCGATATCACTGTTCGACCACTCATCACCATCTGATTAGGAATTAAAGGGAGGTGGATCGGATATTGGATGTGTCACTAGAACATGTACCAACATGGTCCTATTCCATCACAGGGTCGGATCATCGGTACATATCCCTATGGGTATATTGACTGGATTTGACGCTTTTAAGGGTCAGTAATATTTATCCCGATAGTTGGGATAAGGCTGTGACAATGATGATGATGATGATGATGGGTTAATAATGTTGAACTCCGGCTGATAAGTGTTTCTTGGGCAAGGGTTTCGGTTTTCCTCTCTTCAGGCACTTCTAAGATAAAGTCATCATCAACACTGCTGCATTATACGCAGAATGGATGGCCATGGAAGAAGCCAAGTTCCCAGACCAGCAATAAGCACAACCGAGGACGGACCCAATGAGAAAGAGCTGCAGAGAATTCTCACCAGAAAAGTGTGCAGCGCTGAACACACAAGAGCTTACAACAACAGCGTGCTGCCATTTCATCGAGGCCGAGACAAGCGATGACAGTAAAAATCCTCTGTAAACAGTTTCTTCTAGCAATGGAGCGATAAAGCAGTAGAGAATGAAGCATTCTAGTTTAGCTATGGGGCTGCTTGAAAGAATTTCCCTTAATATGGGGTTATTTACTTCCTGAAAAGGGAAAACAACTGCACGGTTAGATTACAAATTTAACTTAACAACGTTTAAAATTTAAAAAAAAAACAAAAAACAAAAAACACCAACATGACCAACCAAAGGGGGTCTTTTTGCATTGGGTTTCCCAAAGTTATTGGGATTGACATCAATGCCGTGTCTCACTATAACACCACACATCTATTAGGACAAAAACTTAATCTATGTATTCTAAATGTATATGCAAATTGTTCCCAAATAACTATATGAATGTGTCGGTGTGCCGGATTTTCTAGAAGTCGTGGCACCAGAATAAACATCCATGTCTACGTTAAATAGCTTTGAACCAACTCACAAAATTTTGATTCAAGAAAAAGTAACTGTAACAAAGTCAAGTTTGCCTCAATGGTATTATCTTGAACCATCTATCTTTGCTTTCCTCAAACCTAATAGTTCTTATCTTGAATCATCTATCTTTGCTTTCCTCAAACCTAATAGTTTGCAAGAAAATTTGAGTTCTAGCCGAGAGGGAAGACATTTTTCAAGGTCTACATGCTTGATTGTGGGCCTCTCAATCAAGTACTTGAAACTCTAAAATAAGAATCCCTATACTCGGAAAACATTGGGTAAAGCATAAGTTTTTAAAATTTGTATGAGAGCTGACCGAGTGCTTGATTTTGTTCTGAGCCAATTTGAACTTTTTACCCTGTTTAAGCTCGTGTCTGAGTTTTGAGCATTTAAACCTTGACATGCTTAATAGTACATATTGAACATCAATATTATGAGTAAATATTAAACTGAACAATAAACAAGTGAAACTAAGAAATCTTGGGTCCAAGTAATCTGTTGGCAAGGAAAGACATAAGCAAACCCAACAAAGCCAGAAATACAAAATCTTGACAGTTGAAGTACTTGAAAAACTCAATTAAGAATTCCTATGCTCGGACTTGAATGGGAACTGATCGAGCGCTTGATTTTGTTCTGAGCCAACTTGAACTTTTTACCCTGTTCAAGCTCGTCTAAAATTTTGAGCATTTAAACCTCAACTTTCTTACTACCACATATTAAACATCACATTTTGAGAATACAATAAATTGCAAAATAAAGAAGTGAAATTAAGAAACCAGGGGTCCAAGTAATCCATTGACAAGGAGCGGTATAAGCAGAATCAACAAAGCCAAAACTATAAAATCTAGGTACATAATTGTGTCTCTCAATCAAGCACTTGAAAATCAAGTCCTTAATTGTGTCTCTCAATCAAGTACTTAATATTTTATAATTCTTCATTGAGAGATACAATTTAGAATTGTAAAAAATAGGGTAAAGCAAAAGGTTTTTAAACTCGAATGAGAGGTGATCGAGTGTTTGACTTTGTTCTGAATCAACTCGAACTTTTTACCCTGTTTGACCTCATTTTAAGTTTTGAGCATTTAAACTTTGACTTTCTTACTACCACATATTGCACATCAGTATTATGAGTATACAATATATTGTAACACTAAACAAGTGAAATTAAGAAACCTTGGGTCCAAGTAATCTGTTGGCAAGGAAAGACGTAAGCAAAACCAACAAAGCCAGAAACACAAAACCCAGTGCTGATGCTAGCAACCAGTTCCTTCCTTTTGAACATTTCTTACCCTGGAAGATGCTGGCCAGATTATACTGTGGCTTTGCAGTATAATGTAACAACACCAATGCTCCCATAAGCTCCATAGTTTCAATCAGAAGCAGAGATACTGCCTGGAACGATTAAATTACAAAGTAAATTAGGCACACATCATCATGCATGATGCAACAAATTACTCATTAGAGCATAAATTTTTACAAATAAACTTGATTTTTGAGAAATCAGCAGAACATGTCCAAGCCATCAACAAGTGAAAAGCATACCTTCAGTTTTCACATGCAAACATCTAAAATCGAGTCAATCGGTTGCCATGTGGCACCCAATCCGAGGATCAGGTGCCACAGCAACATGATAAGGTCAATCAAGAAAAAAAAAACTGTGCTACACCGTTGATCTCGTGGTGAAAGGTTGAAAATTTTTAAGTGCAAATTTCTTGGGTGAGAACCCATATCTTTATCCTGTGAAATGAAGGGCAAAAAAGTGAAATTTGAATTTTAATATATATTTTTTTTAAATCCTAGAGGGTCTGGTGAACCCATAGAGTGCAACACGAGATCACATGATATATATTTGAGTGTTATGAGTCCTAAGAGCAGCCACAGTGGTCAGCATCCCGTCCGGCCCCCCACCACCAGCACTCCCCGTATGTATGGGACCAGCACTAGGTAATGGCCTTTATGTGTGTGTGTGTGTGTGTGTGTGTGTGTATCATGGATCAAAATCTCGGTTTCGTTCACCACCCGAACTGTAAATTGGTCAAAATTTCGATAAATTTCGGTAATTTTCGGAAATTTGCTCCGAACTTTATTTTTTTAACTTTTTCACATTATTAGAAGACGTATTTGAACTATTGAGACTAAATCCGGCAAGATTCAACTAAAGATTCTGTGAGATACGACTAGATACACAGAAACCGACGATATTCGGTAAGTTACGATAACTTTGGAGAGAAACCATCAACGTCTGGCGAGAATCAGTCAAAATCCGGCAACTTTTGGCGAAATCCGATGAGATTCGGTAAGTTATGGTACGATACGACCAGATTTCGTCAAGATCCGACAATATCCGGCGAAATTTGGTCAAGCTATGGAAGAATGAGAGAGGAGAGGAGAAAAGTAAAAAATAAATTAAGTGTAAAGGAATGAAACTTGGGTAAATGAATGAGAACCAAAAAAAAATTGAAGCAAAAGACCTTTAAAAAAATTATATATATATATATATATATATATATCCAAAATCTCGACCGATAATTTGAAATTATCGGCCGAGAACTTGAAAAAATAAAATTATCAGCCGAGATTTTGAATTTTTCGCCCCCACCCGATAATTTCCAATTTCTTGTTTCGGTGGGGGCCGAAACCGAGTCATCTCGGCCGAAATTGTGAAATTTCGGTCGGCCAAGATTTTGATCCATGGTGATTTTGATCCAAGGTATATATATACAGGTCCCTTGGGTTTTTAAATTTTTTATTTTGAATCAGGTGTATGGTCTTAATTTAACGGGTTAAAATACAAGTTTTCTTTGAAAAACTTTCACCATTAATTTTAACTGCCATTGACAATGATTTCAATGATGTAGATAAAGGTTCATTTTCCTTAATGGTTGTTGATTGACCCTGTGTATATGCATGTGGCAACCAACTAGCTCGGCTGCAATGCCTACGGCTGCATTTGAGTGCAGCTACTGGGCATCATCATCTCACTATATATATATATATATATATATATATATATTATTGATTGATATAAAATTAGAAATTTCATTAATGATAAATGAAATACATCGGATCAAAGGGCCAAGAGAGATGCTTGGCAAAAAATATAAATGAAATTTAACTATAGTAAAACACAAGGAGTAAGAAAAGAGAGAAAAGAAGGGTGATAAAAGTCACAGAGTAGAATCTAGCCCACGACTGGCAGCAAAACCTATACTCCCAGAGAGCTCCAATCCCCAACCCTGTCCTCTAAGGATGTCACTAAGGCGGTGAAGCTACTCCTACTCAAGCAGTATCTCCTCAACTGATGAGACAGAACAATCGGGTGAGGCCAGGCACCACCAGGAAATGTCCTCAAGGAATGAGCCGATCGTCGCCCTGGAGGTCCCATACTTCCTTTTTAATATTCTTCTATTCCGCTCCTTTGAAATATCCCAAGAATTACAATTGGAAGTGATCTCTAGAGAAAGGCGATGCTCTCTTCAAATGGGAATTGTGACCATTCTACCAATATGTTAGCACAAGACGCAACTAAGTAAATATGCACCCTGAATCTCATAATGAATTACTCCCATACTTGCTTTGCTAATTGGAAAAGAAGCACAAGGTGTTCTATGGACTCCTCAATTTCACCACAAAACAAAGATAACTATGGGACAAAAATACCTCTCTTGCAAAGATGGATGCAGGTTAGTATTCTACCCCAAGCCACTTCCCAGGCAAAAAAAATTGAGCCTAATGGGGATTGTCGATTTCCATAGAGATGACCATGAGAAGACAACTAGAGGTTTTCTGCTTAAAAGCAGATAGAACAATCTCACTGAAAGGGACCCGTTCTTCTCCTATTTCCACACCTTTCTATCTGGACTATCCTTATCAGCCTCAACCTTGCTCAAATTGCAGGAATTCTTGATCTTCATCCTCGTTAAGATGCGTTGGAGATGCATGTTCCACCTTCCACGTCATTCTGCTTCTCTCTCTTTCCCAAACTACCCTTCCCAATGCATTTTTGTACATTGCCAGACCAAAGATCTTGGCGAAATCTCCTCTAAAAGGCTTGGTCACCCCACCAACAATCCTTCCAGAATCTAACCTTATCACTTAGCCCCTCATGATAGCCAATGCACTCCTACATGGAAAGGGTTTCATCCTTCAATGGAGAACGGTCTGCATCATCCAAATCAAAGATGGAGCTTCACACGTTCTCATGCCTACCAGGATTACAACCTGGGAGGCAAAAGAAAAAGAAACTTTACAAAAATCCAATTCCCAACATCTTAATTGAGAAATGCTTGAATGACACACTAACGTACTTGGCAATCCAAATATTAATAATTGACATTCAACCATTATAGCTTAAGTTGATAGGAAAAAAAAGCATGACATTTATACATAGAGATGAACACATTGATATAAACTTCCTTACAAAGTTGGAAAGATATCCTTGCTTATTATAACTCTAATATATCTCACTAGGGTATTTCCAACTCGATTAATTACGACGTCATTATCTTTCGCTTCATCTTCTAGTGATCATTGCAATTTTAATGAATATATAGGCGATTAGGTGAGTTAGCGATAAAAATATAAGATTTGTTTCATATCTTGCATAAGCCTTTGAATTGTGTTAATAGCTTCTTAACAAATTATTTGAATAAAATCATTTTTTTTTGTAGAATGTGGACTCTTATATAGAACTCTACAATTCATAACCAAGCAAAATAGATAATATATGGAGAGCAATTTGATATGGATGATCTAGAAACAAACACAACAATTTCATGCTAACAACAAAGAGATAATGGAATACAATGTGGGTGGGGAGGAGGATGATAAGATGGATAAAATGTGGGTGTAGGAGAGGATGAAGAGATACTCAGGTACAATGTAGGTAGGGCAGAAGATGGTGAGTATCCTCATGGATACCATGTTTGGTATATATTTCAATCACATCAAGTATCCTCATGCATACCATGTGTTGGTATGATATTTAAATCACATCAGATGCATATTATTACTATAATCGATCTGCTAAACAATCAGGGTTTGAAATTTGAAAGCAAAGAAACTTAAAAGATCCTGATAAGAAGTGTATTGTTACTTATATATGTGACAAACAAGGATTTAAGAGAATCAAGGGAGCGGAAACAATTGCATTTTCGAAAGAAGATCTAAGAATGAGTTGTAAGGCTGCATTGACAATAAAGTCGACAAAAGATGAAAGATGAGTTGTACATAAGTTTATAGATGAACATATCCATGAGCTTACGACTCCTACAAGAACCGAATGAGTTGTAAGGCTGCATTGACAATAAAGTCGACAAAAGATGAAAGATGAGTTGTACATGAGTTTCCAGATGAACATATCCATGAGTTACGACTCCTACAAGAACCACAAAATTATGCTCGCATGAGGTACAATGATCAACTGCATCGAATCGTTTGATTGATAAATTCTCTCAATCTATGTGCCTTCTAACCATTTGCTCTATGCTAACTATATTGGGAGGGGACGCTCTTGTTAACAATGAAGATACCCAAAATTACTTGAAAAATAAAGAAGTGTAACTAACGTAACTAGTTAAGAATGAAGGTCAATAAGAATTTCATGGTCAGACAATCCAAAAATGACAGATATTTTCATTGAACAAAAATTGATGAAAATTATTGAATAAGGAGCATCTTTTGGGCCGATAGTCGATCAAAGTTTTATTTGGTTAGTTTTGACATTACATATAGAACAAACACTTTTTATTGCTATTTGCTCTATTCGTAGGTGTTAATCACAATAAAGAATCAATACTATATAGTTTCGCTTTGCTAGCTAACACGACAGAAGAAACGTTTCTTTGACTATTTGAAACTTGGTTGAAATGCATGAGGAAAAAAGTTAGTTTCCATAATTATTAATCAGTTTCATGCAATATAAATGCAATTAAAAAAGTCCTGTCAGGAACCACACGGTTATTGCTTTCCCATAGGGTAGAATGAGCCTAAACATTTGAGCCACATACAGGTATTCTACGATAAGTTCAGTAAACAATATTAAAGGTGCAAATATAGTGAAACAGTTGAAGAACCTGAGAATAGATGGAGCAAACTTGTAGAAAATATAAACTGTAAGAGAATTCATGGTTGAGGTTCATGTATGAAGCTCGACATTGTTGGATTTCATATTGTTGGAGATGTTATTTCTATTGTATGGGGTGTGTGTATAGTTAAGTGAGTTTTAAGTTGTACAATTCACTTAACTCGGTATACGTGAACATGCTAAGATGATATAAATAGTATTTTGCACTGAAATTTGAGTCACATTGACTCAACCCTAATATCTCTACTTTTCTCTTCCTCTCTCTTCTTCTTCTTCCTCCTTCCTATTACTAAACCCTAACCCTAAATTACAGTTTTGTCTTCATAATCAACGCCAACAAAAACCTAACACTAGAAATTTTTACAGCCTATTGAAGTCATCCACATCATCACTGACGTCATCATGCTGACCTTTTTTCTCAAGACTTTTGGGGGGTTTTGATCCGTTTTTTCCCCTCTCCATTTTCTTCTTCTTGCTAAAAGTAATTTGAGGCCGGGAACATGGAGTTTCGAAGGTGTTTCTAAAGAAAAATGTGTTTTTTGGTTTTTGATCCCCGAGATCCGTGAAGGCTTAAAGGAGCTCGGGATTGAACCTAGATGAACTGGAATCACCATACAAGATCGATGGTGTACTCCTTTTTTGTTTTTGGATCTATTTTGGTGTTGTTTAATCGATTCTTGTGAATCCTTCTTTTTCTTTCAAACCCTATACTATCATTTTTGTGTGGCAGCTCAAATCGCAGCGCCCCATGTAAGAATCCACATCTTCCAAACAATGGTCATTCAACAAATTTGTTAAGAAGCTATTAACACCAATGAAAACCTAATGAAATATATTTTAAAAATTACATTTTTATCGCTGACTCACTTGATCATGGATATTCATTAAAACTGCAAGGATCACAAGACGATGACACGAAAGACACGATGCAATAGTTAGTTGAGTTCGAAGGCTCTCAATATGCAAACACTAAATACCCTATCTGATACACTTGAATTAGAATAAGCTAGGATAGCTCTCCAGCTTTTTATAAACAAGTAAATACCAATACATTATTAGCTATTGTTATATATAAATGTCATGCTTTCTTACTTTTCTTTATTAACTTCAGCCATAATAACTGAATGTCGCATATAAATTATTAAACATTTGGAATTACGAGTACATCGGTATTTCATTCAACCATTTCCCAATTACTAGTTTTGGAGAATAAAAAATAAGATTAGGAATTAAAAAATAATGCTTTTTTATGGTGAGATACAGATGGGGAACAGGATATGACATATATGATGCAGTAAGAATATAGTCATTTTGAAATATTTTCAGCTATGTATTATTCAACAATGCTTTTGATGTTCGATCACCATCTTCAGGAGATCATATATTGATTAGACAGTTTGGATCACCAGCTACCTCATGCACAACATTTAACCTCGAAGATCGAGAACATCACAGCGCATATTTTAATTTGATTTTTGGTTGTTGGAGTTTTATAAATCTTTAATATAGTTTATGAGACAATTTAAATGTATGCTATTATGCACTATATAAACCTGTTATTTGTCCTTCCCCAAGGAGGGACAATTATGTCACCAAACTTTAATAGAGTGAAAGATTTATATGGATAAGAAACCACACCACCAATAACAAAAAATTTCAGTATGATAAATTGTAAGTTTGAGAATTTTAATTTTTTGAATATTATGAAAAACAAAAATAATCCTTAAGATGTCCACTTTATTCCATTAAGTTGCTTCTTTGTCCTTCTTTCGTTTAGCCTTAACAACATTTACCAATTAGGTCAAGTATTTCACTCACCTCTGTTTGTGGATCTAGAACGGGTTGGTGCAGTATCTCAGCAACCACAGATAGCCCTCCAAAACTCAAAGGAATGTGTATACTGAAGAAATATGCTGCCATAGTGCTCCATATACTCCCAATTTCCCATGGAGTGTCCGAGGAGAGAACAGAGAAACCCTATTAATGAAACGGAAAAATCCATTCCCATATTATGTGTGTGAGGAATGATAAAATGTAGAAATCTCTTCATATAAATTAGACAGGTCCTTATACACACACACACACACACACACACACATATGTGTGTGTGTGTGTGTGTGTAAGTTGAGGCAACAAAAGTTGGAAGAAATGACTGAACAACTATCATAAGCTTAAGCTGAGTGAATTGACTAAACTACCGAAGGCAATATGGATGAAAATAAAATAACTGCATTCAAGATAGTGAGTATGAGATACTGAATCTTGTTTTCGTATGAGTGCATCTATCTTTTTTATTTATTAGATAAGCTAGGATTTAACCACATTTTGGAGGTTGTCGCATGGTCCACCTATCAGCTGAGCTACACGCCCAACCCATCCATCCATCCATTTACAAATTTTTTTATTTGTACACTTACACATTCATAAGTGTCTACCCATATTTATGCACACACATGCAAACATTTAGATGTAAAAACATGAAGTTTGTAGGAGAGGCTGATATTAGGTGGATCGGCCCATGCAACGCTTGAGGTGCACCGATTGTCCATGTTTGTAAATGTGGAACACATCTTCATGAATCCAAAGCATCCAAGTGCCAGATAATATCATTTTCTTCAGCCATTGGAAAGCTTGAGGTTAGGTTGGTCTCACCATTATTTGTTTTGAAGAATAACAAATTTTATTTATAGCTTAAAAAAAATATATCTTAAATCAAAGGTGAGGCCTCCCCTTTTGTAATTTGTAAAATTTAATTAAATGCATTTTTACATTATTCCCCAATCTATCATCTAACAAGATTGTGCTAAATTAAGGACATTCCAATTTAACAACCTACTAAGCTCTTTCATCCATTCCCTACTTTGGTAGGAAGTAAGATCCTTAATTGCTATGCAGAATCTAACTAGGACTGAGCCCAAACATCATGCTCATTGGATGAGTCATTCTTTCAGAGCACCACTGTCCATTAAATTTTGACTATTTTCTGTATAGGCTTTAACCATCCATTTGCAAGATCTTGAAACAAAACAAGAGTTGTGCAAGAGTGTAATTTTTTGGGCTGAATTCAATGGCCATGTGCATCATGTGTACAATATTATGAAAATGTGTGTGGGCACTTTAGAAAAAGGGATTCAAAACGGAAAGTATATGCGCCATATACTAGGCGAGAAAGTTTCATGATTTAGGGATTCTCACGAGATTCGGAGCCCATGTTTTTGTTTGTTAATGTGAGTTTACCTTACTACCCGCCAATAAAGAAAGAATTTAAGTTTTGTAAAATGACCAAACTGCCCACCTTCGACTTCCTTCAGATTTTGGAGCTTTCCAGTAGCTTTAATGGAGAGAAGATGTAGCTTTCCAGGTGCAGAGCCAAGCTAATGGTGCTAAACCCCATTAATGGTGCAGAGCCAAGCTAATGATGCACCATACATCTCTGTTTTCTAAACCCCATTAATGGTGCAGAGCCAAGCTAAGAACTTAATCTTGCTCAAAAAATAGGGATTTGAATGAGTTTTTTAATGGTTTTTTAATAGTATAAGAGCTAATCTTGGTCAAAAAATAGGGATCTTGAATGAGTTTTTGAGGAGCTCCATCTTCATCTTCTTCATCTAGCCGAGAACTCCAACCCTAACCAGAAACTCCCCAACTGACGTCAAATCTGGTCGGAGATTGGCTGGTTATGATCGTTTTTGGCTTCTAGTCATTTTTCTCTCTTGGGTCAAAGTCTATCGGGGGCTACACCTGGTGATCTGAGGAGCTCCATCTTCATCTTCTTCATCTAGCCAACCCTAACCAAAGACTCTCTTGCAGGGACGAGACAGTAATTTCGCTTTTTAAGTTAAGGGTAGTAACGTCCTTTCACCAACTTACTAAAAGGGCTTAAATGTAATTTGAAATCCCTCCTTATCCTAATTTCCATTAAAATCTATCCCAAATACCGTGCCAATCCCTTTTTTCCCAAACTTTTAAGACCAGTATATTAGCCCAAAATGATTATTAAAGTAGTCCTCTTTTTCTAAATTTCCCTTTTTTTGTATGGAAACACTGGTTGAAAGAAAAAAGAGTACCTTTATTTGCTCCCACCGAACCTGTGAGGGCACCTAAGCCAAAAACCAATGATTGCTTTGAATCAGATGATGGAGATTTTTTTCGTCCCAATCTTCCGCATGAGGGATCTTGAGATCATGGGCGACCATCAGACGGCCAGCTTTTCAATCCACATGGCACACATCCCAATAAGCAACCTGGAAATCATGTTTGAGCATGATGTGTGCGTGCAGGGGCGGAGCCACATATAGGAGTTTGGGGGTTGAAGCCTCCATTTAAATTTTGAAAATGTATAGAATAGGCTTCTTATACAGCCTTTTACTCCATGTGCAAGCCCCAAAATTTATGATGCACAAGCCCCCAAATCTCCAATAAAACAATTATTAGCATCGTAAACCATCGCTAGCCCCCAACAGAAGAAAATCATGGCTACGCTCCTAGATGTATAGCATGTGAAATCCAAAACAGACCCTCTGATAGTATACACTATACTCATGATCGCCAGATCCGTTGTGTGGAAGAGTGGGACGAAAAATGCTCTCCATAGTCTGATGCAAAGAAGTCAATGGTTTTTGGTGTAGGTGCCCTCAAATATCCAATGGGTGCAAATAAAGGTACCCAAAAAATTCTATCAAGTTTATGCTTGATATAATCTCAGTTCATATCACTAAGGGCACGTTCATTTCGCTATATTGCCTAATTAATACGCAAAAAATGGAAAAAATATAGCTCAACGGTCGAATATTTTACGTTACAGTTGTTCGGTTTGCAGTATTCCACGCTTGCATTAAACTGTTCATTTTGCAGGTATTTTTTTAGTCTTCCGAAGCCAGAGCCTCATAAACACAAATATTACCGAAGCTTTTTGCAACGGCTATTAAAAACTCCTTATTTTAAGGGCTTTTAACAGAGTAGGAAACCCCCAAAACTTGGTAGAGAGAAGTTGCAGAGTAGTTCATCTGCTTCCTCGTTTCTATCCTTTAAAGCTCTCTTCAATGGCGGGTATATGGGGAAGAAAATGTCGTCGTAGCAAGCGAGCAGTCCTCTAATCTTTAGTAACATAATGGAATCACATAAACAAAATCCCAACCCCTAAGCCCCCTCACAAAATAGGGAAAAAAACAAAACTCGACAGAATTTCTGATTTACATGTGATGAAGAATGCAAAATTTTCTCTCTCTTGGCGAATCAACAAAATTGTCCAGAAACGATGGAGAGCATAAAAGGGGAGGAAAGAGAAGCAACTATTATAAGCAACGTTCCAGCAATTCACATCGCTCTCAGCAACTCCCCAAGCCCTACCTCCATTGCAGCTATAGCTATTAGCAAAATCGAAGAGTGAATGTTTAGAAACCCTACTTCGGAGAAACCCTAGCTTTTGGAGGCTCCAAAGGCGCCATTTGAGCAGAAGAAAATGGTTGCATAAGTGACGTCAAGGAAGAGTGAAAGAACACTTCCCAACATTTGCTTTGAGTAGCTTTATTCACACCCACCAAAAGTCTTAAGGGCACCTGACTGAAATAGATGATTAGAGATTTTTTTTTGTCCCAACCTTCCCACAATTTGAATCTTGAGATCACAGGCATACAATCATACGGTCAGATTTCGATTTCGTGTGGCACACATCTCGAAACGTAATTCAAAAAATGACATATGGCACCTATCATGCACTAACTTAATTTTAGGGCCATTTTTTTGAGATTTGTGATACGTGGAATCACAAGCTGACTGTCTAATAAGTGCGTCATGATCTCAAGATCTATTATGTGAAAGATCGAGGTGAAAAGCAATCTCCATCATATGATTTAAGGGAATCAATGGCTTCAAGGGTAGGAGAGTGGGCGTTGTACCTCTGTTTGTTCCCACGCGTTCTCTGAAAGCACTGACGTCTAAGACACCTTGAAAAGCATTGATTGCTGCATATCGGATGATGGAGATCATTTTTCACCCTTATCTTCAACACAATAGATCTTGAGATCATTTCAAAGGATTAGACGCTTTGGTTTGTTGTTGAAAGTAGTTGAAGGGAACCTAAGAGGCCTTAGCGCATTTGGCATGCTCCCCTCAGTGAATGGGGAATGTCCATTTTGCACATGAATTTAAATATATTACACAAATTTTACACCCAAAAGAACAACCATTTTACACCCAAATATTACATGCAAAGTGAATAATGCATGTAATCCAGTCATCAAAAAATTACATGCATAATCCATTTTACAGGGTCCATATTACAACGAAACAAGCGTGCCCTAAATCAACCCAGAAAGACAAGCTAAATTTTTTTTCCAAAAATAACTGTGCAGGTATCATTGATAACCAACATGAACATAGGAAGAATATTAACAGGAATATATGTGAATTTCAAATGAATACAAGTTCATTGGACCTCTGTTTCAACCCAAGATTCTTCCTTCTCAAACTAGGGTTCACATGCTTAAACTGTTGACTGCTTTGAATCAGACATTCAAGATCATTTTCGTTCCCAACGTTTGACACAATAGGTCTTGAGATCATGGTCTACCAAGGTCAAAATTTTATTCCATGTAGCACGCATTCCGAAAAGGGACCCGAGAACGGCGTGGAGTGTAGGAACATGAGCTTATGACCTACTGTGTCGAAATTGGGATGAAAAAATCTCTTTTCGTCTGATTCAAAGCAGTCAACAGTTTAAGCACGTGAAACCCAGATTGAGAAGGAAGAATCCTGCGTTGTAAATAAAGGCATCGTTGAATTCCTTAAAGAATGGAGAGGCCACAATAAACAGAAACAATACCATTCATACAGTGATGCCAATGTTCAAAAACTAGGATCAAACTTGGCAATTGCTAATAAATCTTTTAATCTTCTAAATTTGAATAACCGACTTACGCATACTAAGAACAAGTAATACTACCATTATAATTATTTATTTTTTGCCAAGCAAAATGGCCAGACAAGAAATAGGAACAAATTTGGGAAGAGAGAGGAAGAAATAAAGGCTTCTACAATACAAATAAAAGAGCTTTGCTTGCCTCAAAGAATACCTCCGGGCGGTCCTTCGAAGTGCAACAAGTCCTGAAGTTGGAGTAATATTCTTTGGGCCTAAATTTGGAGGAGAAAATAGAGAAATTTTGAGATGAGATTCGTGATTTGCAGTTAAATTCCCCGATAAATGTAGCGGGAGGAAGGAAAATGGCAGGGCGAGTGGCCAGAATCATTTTAATTTTGATATCTTTTTCCTTTGATTTGGTTGGCTGTCTACAGAAGAGAACGGGGATTGAAGTGTGAACTTGGTCGTTTCCTAATGTAGTAATACAAACTTCGTATTAGGTACGCAACCCGGGTAGTTTTTGGGACGCTTGCCGTGGGGGTGGAAAACCCAAAACCGCATAACTGAACCGATAAAATCCAAGCTGATACCAAACCGATCCAAAACCGAAACCGATTTATTTGGTACCAGTTTTGGGTGGCAAAAACTGATACCGACTTGGTAGGAAGAGAAAGCCGATTAAAACTGAAAATCCCTTTTAAAGATAAAAATTAAAATTTAAAAATAAAAAATAGAAAAAACTTAAAACTGAACTGAACTGAACTGACCGAAATCGATACTGGATCAGTTCGGTTCCGTATCGGTCTTTATTTTTTTCTTATCAGTCTACCAAAACTGAAACTTTGGTATCGATATTGGCCAAACAGTACTAAAACCAAAAACTCGATTTCGGTTTACTGAATTTCCATCCCTAACTTGCCAAGGAACCATTATTTTTTGGGTACGATTTTGACGTCCATAATCTCAGGGTATGCTGAAAGTGCCTACATATGAAACCCATTAAAATCATTGACTGCACTAAATAGCTGATGGAAGTTGTTTTTCACCTTGTGGATATGTTTTTTTTTTTTTTTTTTTTTTAAGATATAGAGGCCGAGACAGTCTCGAAAATTGAGGAGCAGGCACGCATACACATATAACAGTTGGGGTGCAGCGTGAGAGAGTACCAACTACAGTGGTAAGGATTAACTAACATAACCCAACTCACACCTTGTACCGATAAGAGTGAGAAACAACGTGGAGGACGAATGTAAAGAGTGAGAAACACCGTAGAGGACGAACATCTTGTCAAGACGAGTGGGAAACAACATATAGGACGTGTCACATCTACAAAAAATGTCCCTAAATCACATTGGAGCGTGATGTGATGTAGGTCATATAATCTTAGGGTACATGCCACATGAAAAAAAACATTGATCGTCGCTCATGTCTCCTAGGATCCATATGTGGAAGATGGGGAGAAAAATAAATTCCATCGTCTCAATCGAAATAGCCATCGGATTGGGTTTCTGGCATAGTAAACTTGCATCCGCGAACAGAGGTGCCTAGGATTAGGTTGGCTGCTACCTTTTTTTTATATCCTTGATGAAACACTCATCAGCATCAAATCCCCTGAAATGACTATCACATATATTTCACACCCTAAAATTTGTTAACACCAAATTCTCACGGATTCAGCACTTTTGGGGAAGATTAGAGGGAAAATTTGGCAAAAATAAAAAATTATTAAAATATATGCTAATTTACATATAATTAAAAATAATAACTTCAAATAATAAAATAAGTGCGTTACACAAAATTAACAATTTACAATCATAAAAAGAATAATACCAAGTATTAAAGCATGTATCACATGACAAAAATTTAAAAACTTCAAATAATTTGATAAAGATAAAAAAATTTGACAAGAGTTTAGAATTGACGAATCAATCGAATATTTGGCAAAAAGTTTGGTAGGCCATCTCTTTGGAATTTTAATTTTTTTTGCTCAAAGTATATCAGCTGCTTTAATGCAGTGTGAGAGTCTACACAAATTTTGTATAAAATGATCAACCACCGTGACAAGGTTCGGATTTGGCAATAACGCAGGGTGTCAATTTGGTTTAATTTGGATAAATTGGGGAGAGGTAGGAGGGGAAAATTCGGGAAAGAGGGGATTGTAAAATTAATAATATTACTGAAATATACAAAAACATAATCAACCAAGTGTCCAGATCTAGCCTAAAACCTCCCGATCAAAACCATACAAAACATCATGTATGACATACTAATCCATATTCCATACAGTAGAGAATTCTTGGCTTGGCCGGTGGGTGGGGTGCACCACCTCTTACTCTCTCATTAAACACTTCTGCTTGGAAAAGGAGGGGAACACTTCTCCTTTAGAATCCTTCTCAAGAAAGGAAACTAGGGTGTAGCTAGATACAATTTACAAATTTAGATGGTCTGTAATTAGGAGTATTCTTTAAGATTGCATTAGGGTCAGCCTAACCATACTGAAACCCATGACAGTCAATTGAGTCACACCTGATTTTATTTATTAAATAAAACTGATGTTATAGGACCACAAAGAAATTAGAAACTAACCAACATAAACTAGTGGTATCTGGTGTCGACTTGACAACCGTTAGATATTGATCAGTTTGCTCAGTTGCAGAGAAAACCATCAGCTGAAATGAGTAGGGTGTTTGATTGAAGGTTTACAGAGATTACATACTTGATTTCAATTAGAGTGACTTACATAGACAATTCATAAATATATAAGCAGATTATTTTTATTGGTGGGCATAGAGAAACAAATGCCCCTACAATCTGTGTATAAATTATATTCCTCTCTGTGATCTATACATTTATAAACTAGTGTCTAAAATAAATAAAAATTCTACAACCCAACAAAAATAGAAGACTTCATAACCTTTATCCTCTCCTTAGTGGCAAAGAAGCCGATCTCGGAACCACGTATCTCTGACTACCCAACTGAGTCTGAGACCCCTCAGAAACAGAAGCTGAGGGACGAAGGGGAGGTGCACCACCATTGCCATTCAAATCCTCATTACCATTCGATGAAATATTATTAGCATTACAGACGGTAGCAGAACTCGGCTGTAGCTCAATTGCAATCGAAGGATGCCTGGTCAGATCTACAAGAAGCTGTCGTTCATCTTCTTCAGTTGAGCTTACAGTGATCATCTCCATGTTTATGGTGGAATCTTCAAGGAGTTCCTGCTCATCTTCTTTAAGGGAGCGGACCGTGCTGGTGTCCGTGTGTGTGGTGGCATCATCACCAATCGAACGACCATGCCTCCTCTTCCTCCTTGCGGCCTTCTTCCATCCATGGATCGTCTCTCGTATTCTGTATGGAATCAGTGCAGCTTTGTAATTGGTTCCCATCTGGAAAGAAGAATATCAGTAAAATCATGAGGTTTAGTCCCACATCACTTTGTTCAAGTAAGCTTCGGAATCCCTTGGTTTGGTATCTCTTACGTTTCTCAAATGCTGTCTTCTAAGCTCAGAGCTACTCTGGATAAGAGTAACTAGGATCTTTGTCTAGTGCGAAAAGATTGTTTGTGGCATTTATATTCCACGTGCTTGTTAAGAATGAATGAAACAAAGAAGGTTGTTTCTCCATTTTGTGCTTGTTTCTCATGGTAATTGTAAGAACCTTTAGTAAGTTTGCTTGAGTGTTGGTGTTTTAGCATTTTGGGTTCTGGCTATATAGACATGTATTCTTCTTGGACCCGACTCTCCTAACTGTCATTTAAACACCAAAATAGTGTTTAAATGATCTTACACCATCAATGGTTTAAGATGTCGGTGATCGGTACTGTCAAAGTGATGGATCATATATTGAAGTACAAAACACCAAAAATGGTGTTTTAAAGAGGTTTAAACCATCCAATCTGTGGACAATAACATCAACCATTTTGTTCAACATCCGCTTATAGGCATGTTTTTTGGGCTGAGACATGTTCCAATGATAAATTGCCACTTGGACTAATTATATTGATCACAGAAGTGCTCCACATGGCATAATGATAAATCACACTTCAATGGTGTGAGCTAAAAAGTTTAATTTTAATTAAATGGGAATCGGGAGCCATTATCCCATTTTTCTTTGATATAAACTATTTAGCATGTTATATTAGTTTCATAGCAAGCATTTAGTGGCTTAGGCCATTTAAGTATTATCCACTGGATCTGGTTATTATCTGTTTTAGAGAAATAGATCGAATACTCTTTGAAATAGTTCTTTTTAATGTGTGAAAGAAAGCTGTTGGAAGTATGGGATGTGAGAAGAATAGACAGGAGTGGAATCAACGTTAAGCAAGTTCATGTAAACAATTATTTTTATAATATTTATTTTGCTTTAGATGGGACGAGGTGATGATGATGAATACAGAAAATATTCTTTTCTTTTATTTCTTTCTTGTGTAGTCTCCCGTCATCTCCTTTGTGGTGCTTCTGGATGTTCATAGTGTGATGCTTCTTGCATTCTCATCCAGCGTTTGGCTAATTTATTGCCTTCGACTCTGGATTTCAGTAGTACAAAACTCAACAGTGCTCGTTTGAACTTGCACTTCGAGATTTTAGCAGATAGGATTTTAGGAATCCAACAGATTATAAACTGGGGAACCACCAATGAGAATACAGGTGCCACTTGACATTTTAACGCCCACTTAGACTAGTAACAAAAACAGTATGTGGCTAATAAGCCAATATAAATGGATCAAGATCTAGTACCTGCGTAACCAACGCATATAGTGGCAATGTGCTGTAGCTGCAGAGGAACTGCCCAATAAACCTAACAAGGCAATAGAGAATAAACCACTATTGATAGTTGTTCTTGGCGAGTAGAAACCATTAGAACTGATGAAATTTTTTGGCATTAAACCATACCCTATAATCAGCCGTATGTATACGAGCCAATGGTTCATAATAAAGCATGAATTGTACCCAAACTGCCACTGGAATATTAATCAATCAAGGCCATCGATTCAGCTCAAAAAAACATATAAGACAAAGCATGGATATGGAGTAAATGCAACAGAATTTAGTACTGAGTTCTAAAAACGGTCAACCGAGTCAAATTTGAAATCAGCAGGGCAAGTTTTAGGTGTATATATTGCGTATAGATGCATTTATAGAAGCAACTGTGGATGAGGAAGTACCCAGAACCAGAAGAATGAAGCCAGCTCGAATGCATTCTGCAGGCCGGTACCAACAAAAATAAATGTGCCTTAGCTTACTAATTTGAACCAATAAAGACAAGTTTTTCACATGATATCAATTGGAAACATAACCAACCTGGAAAAGAATAAAATGTATCAAAGATAAAAGTAGCTCCGGTTTCTTAAACCAGAAAAGGTCATCTCGAGGCTTTAATTTTGCCCCAGTGAAATATCCAGTTATGCCAGCATTCTCCAATGCCAAGGTTGCAATAACATGCTGTAGCTTTGTGCCCACAAGAAGAACAAGCTGCACGATCCAAAAGCCCACCCTCAGATACTAATAAGCCATGAATATAATTAGGCATGAAATTCTTATTTTCGCGGCACATGCATGCACGCCCACACACAAACAAAAGAGAGGAGTGGCGGATTGCTAGTAAGGCTTTCCTCACACCAGCTTTTGCTAGAGAATGGGCGATTTTGAGGTTTTCCTTGTCGATGATCAATGCATATATTATATACATCAACATTGGCATGGCTGGATGCAGCTCAAGTCATTTTCTGAAATAACAAGTTCTAATTGTTTAATATAATATATAAGTACTATATGGATATCTTAATATTACATGTACAGTGTCTTTTATGAATTATGGAATAGTATATAAGTATGGATGCAAGAGTCACGCAACATGAAGTAGTTAGTCATATCCAACAATGAACATTCATGTCCAACATTGTAACATGTGCCTTCCTTGAAGAATCAAGATAAATTGAAAGGAATAGTTCTAGCATGACAACTCACAGTCATAGGAATGATGGCTATCCAGAAATAAAGATTAGATCCTGCAATATAAGACACAGAAAAAGAATAAATAAATTGTTGGAAATTTGAACAAATATACAGAAGTAGCCTGTACAAGTATGTGATTTTGATTTATACAATGGGAATCAGAGGTTTTACAATCACTAAAGCGCATTTCTTAAAGCACTAGTGAAGATTTAATTAGAAGGGAAGAAGTGCAATTGAGATATTGCAACCTTGAGGTCGCAGGTTCAATCCCAGCTTACACATAAAAGAAAAGGAGGTTGGATTGAGAGCAGCGACAGAAAAGTAAAGATAAGCAATTCCTGGCCTAAAATATCTTAAAATTTGTAAGACTGAAGAAAAAGTGGAACTCTTTAAGTAAACAAACTATGAAACCATAATGGAGAAGATGAGAATCATGTCTCACCATTAATGTTAAACAACATGAAAGCAACAACGAATCCCCACAGTGGTGCACTGCATAGGAAAAATAAGTCAATTGTGCATTTTTAATATGAAAACTTAGCATGCAACCATTATGGAAACCCACAAACAGAAGAACTAAAAAATATGTGATCCAAGTACAATTTATTAGATGGAAAGAAGAATGGTCATCATGATAATGAGAAAAGCATGTTAAAAAACTTGTAATGATAAAACAATAAAGGATTGGCCTCCAAACTTTTACAGCAAGGAATTAAAGGCTGAACTCATTCTTTGACGTTTGTGGTAGATTTAGGAGGCTGAAGGCAACACCAACAAACGGGACACACCATGCAGATGCAATTAACGGGCAACATTCGAAAAATTAATGCAGACTCATAACTCAGCCAAATCAACTTGGTTTCCCCAGGATCAGAGTATCGAGTCCAAACCCGTAATCAATGGTCAACTCTGCCAATCTTAAGTATAATTCGTGAGTTTTCATTGGCTAAGTTGAGTAGTCACTTTAAATTCAAAATATGATTTCGGACTTGAGTCAGAGTTCTGAACATTGTTAGAGTGCCAAATTTAAAAAACTTTACAGATCGAAAACTTGGCTCAATTGGGTAGTAGTTAACCAAGCTGACAGATACAAACAAATCAATCTCTAGTGCATTGAAAAACATGAAGGATCTCCATTACGCAACTCTAGGGGGGAAGTAATAGGATCCTGAGACAATTTAATCTCTGGGAGAGAGGGACTTAAAAAGAAACATCCAATCTAATTCTTTGTTGAGTAGTAGATGTTTTTTTATTTCATATGAATTCTCCTTCTCCCACTAAAACATTTAGCATAAAACTAAAAAGCAAAAAAAACAGGTCCTAAGCCTTTGAGACAGGGATAGGCACAAAAAATACCAAAAATATAACAGGACATAAATCCTTACTATATAGATCGCAGTAAGCCTTTTGTCCATGGGTCAAAATATCGGGTTACCGATACGTATCGTCCGAGCTCCAAAACGATACGTATCGGTACCGGTTGGTATTGGACGATACATTGAATGTATCGTTCGATACATTCAACTGTATTGAATGTATCGAACGATACATTCAATGTATCGTTCGATACCAATACCGATACGTATCGTCCGATACGTATCGGTATCGGCCGAAATTTTGATCCATGCTTTTGTCATTAAACATACCATCATAATAAGAGAAGCGAAAAAGAAGGTTCTAAGCCTTTGAGGTATAGAGATAACAAAAAAGTGCAAAAATTAGAACAAAACATAAATCTAACTGTATCAAATGCACGAAGCTGCATCTTTAATAAATCTCCACTCTAAATGTGAAGAAACTAATAAAAAAAGTTCTTGCAGTAACGGGATCCACCAATTCACTAAACCTTTGACAAGATATACTATAGTTTGAAAATCCTAAAGAGACAATACAATCTTGCCTTCCTTTTTTTTTTTTTTCCTTTTTTATTTCTAGGTAGATGTCTTTGGAGTCACCCACTGAACAGTAAAAAATGGTAACATAAAAGTATAAAGTGTTATGGGGGGAAAAAAACTGGTAGTAGAGAACAAATGACATCTTGTCTTACATTAGAGCAATTAGCTTTTTCAGAATTTTTTGGCTTACCTTACACCAACTATCATTTTGAATTCTTCTTCCATAGAGCGAATCATATAGCTGTGAAAATCGTATTTAAGGCTAAGATTGTGGTTCTGCATGGATAAACAAGAAAGTTTAAGTATCAACAACGATATGAAATAGCTATACTTGAAGCTCATAGCAAAAGGATACAGCTTCTTGGAAAATTAAAACTACCGCAATGATAACAAGATTGGAGCACTATGAGCAGCAAACGTTGAAAAGAGACATCTCATTAGAACCAGATTATAATATCTCTACTCTCGAAGAAAATGTGGTGGATATGGGCAGGGATTAACGTATTGGTTTTTAGCCTGAAGGATACCGATACACGTGTATCAGTATCCACCAGGTATCCTCCAATACCTATACATATCAAACAATACGTATCAAATAGATTATTTTTATTCTTATTTGTTTCCTTCTTTTTTTACTGTAGTAATCATCATCATCATCATCACAGCTTTATCCCATCTATTTGGGGTCAGCTTTGCAAGTCCTATTTCTCCACTCGTTTATTACTTTTATAATAATACTTAAAATTGTAAACTAAAAATAATAGGCCTAGGATGTTTGGCAATGGTTTCATGTTGATTTGAATTAAATTGAAGTTTTTGAAAATCTTGGGCACTTAAGACAACGTTCAAGTTTTTCAGATTCTTCAGGCGTATGGTAGTACATGTTCATTAGTTTTATATAATTAGTGCACGTTGATTAAATAAATTTCTGAGCAAAACCCATTTTTGAATATGAAAAGTTACAGTGATGAGTTGAAGTTATATACCATAGAATGCTATACTTTTCTTCTTCTTTTTTTTTTGATAGAAGAATGCTATATACTTATAAATGTAGTACATAATCATGAATTGTGACAAATCAATTCATCATCATACTAAATCATTCTAGTCATAAGTCATAACTTCATTTATATTTAGTTGTAAAATCTATGTGCAATATGTATAAAATAATTCAATATTCTAAATTATTGACTTATTTATGATTTAACTATTAATTAAATCTCATTGTGGTGATTACTTATGTACAAAATTACTTCACTCTATATATACACACACATACGTGTGTGTACATACATAAAAATATTGTATTTAGATTTAGGATATTTTTGTATACTTAGATTTTTTTCAAAGAAAAAATTCACGCCGTATTGCAGATTCCAATACGTAATGGTCTAAGGGGTTGGTCAATACCACCACTGACACCGAGTTTTTAAACCTTGGATATGCTGTTCAAGACTCTACAATGGCAATGTCTAGGAAGAATAGACAACATCATCAAGAATGAACATGAATATTAATTCATTTGAAAAGAAAACCAGTTATGTAAGGTGAGAAGAAAAATATAAAACATTCTACCAGTCCTAAAGAGAAAAACAATTAGCATAAGAACACCTAACAATCTTTAGAAGTTTCAGAATATTGCATACCGTGATGAAACCCATTCGGAGTGTAAGGTAGTCACTACGCACCACTGAACGACCAAATTGACGGAAAAAACAGGTCTGCGCGATTGGAGTTTAACATCAATATCAAACCAAACTAGAAATTCCAAGGTAACAATCCTAAAGTGAATGCAGAACAAACTCGTCTCTCCTGAATGAGAGAGATTAAACTCATCTCTCCTGAATCACGCGCACACACACACACACACACACACGCACGCCCGCCCCCGCACGCACACACACACGCATGCATATTGTGGTGAAACAATAAAATCAACCGCAAAAGTCCAAATGCTCCTTCAAAGAAGCCGGAGCA
The DNA here is from genome assembly GCA_021018995.1 of Chloranthus sessilifolius. Taxonomy (NCBI): domain Eukaryota; kingdom Viridiplantae; phylum Streptophyta; class Magnoliopsida; order Chloranthales; family Chloranthaceae; genus Chloranthus; species Chloranthus sessilifolius. The sequence continues at coordinate 147,125,785 of CM037587.1, forward strand.
ACCAAAACAGAATATAGAGGAAACAAAAGACTAATGATCATAGAAATGGTTAAACCACTCACCACCCAAACAACAAACCTATTTCTGCTCCATGGATTCGCTGTATGGAATTTGACAAAAGTTGACTGCCTTCTCAATGTCAACTCTCTTGTGATCTCTGTAACAACATGTAAAAGCAATTTGGATAATTAAAAACGACAACAGCAAGATAATGAAACAGATCAACTACAACTTATGATTTCCTATGGCCACTGTAATATGATCTGAAGACCACCAAGAAAATAACTGAAAATTTGAGATAGTGCTATACACAATAAACTGGAATTACCTGAATAAAAGAGAAAAGAATTTAAACTAGGATGTACAATGCTTAAAGTCCTTTATTCCCTACAGCTGGTATTCATTCTGATTTACGATTTATCTAAAGCAGCATCTTTAAGCATCATGGGCTTGAACTAACTATCAATTTATAAACTCGTACCTACAAGAGGGAAAACTTCTATTTAAGCAAAGCACTATGCTTCCATCACCACCAAAAGGCTTACCAGTTAATGAGTCATGATGGTCCATATGAGCATCATCCTCCCATTGCCTCCAAGAATGGATCTACTTACAATGCACACAATACATGTTAGTAGGCATCTATGCTACCAAATCTGTGACAACATAATCAAATAATTATGATTTGAAGAAAGGCTGTGTCTTTAAGCATAATGGATGGGCATGAACTAACTATCAATTAGCTTTAAGCTAGCAACTTTAAGACCTCCTAACCTTTACAACTGCAAGCAGCATTGTTAAGCAGCTGTAAGATACATGTGTTATTGCCATGACAAAGATGAATCGATGAAGCTGCTCCAAACCTTCATATGAAACAAATGGCTCATGACCCTGCACATCAGATCAAAATCCAAGCCAAAATCCTTCAAACCAACTCCATAGAAGAAAGCAACTAGAAAGAACTATTTCTCTGTAAGGAAAAAAACGAGTATTTTTCTGTAAAAGACTAATTACGCTATCAAACATCCATAAATATTATCCAATATTTATGAATAACATGGGTAATAAATCTGCCATAGAGAAGAGATAAAGCAGCAACCAATATCAGAGTTTATGTACAAAAAATCTCAGTATTTATAATACATGCCTCTTTACAGGTATTTCGGTCCAGACTCGTCAACACTCTCCTAAATGAGTGATAGAGAACCGATTCCATTAACAGCTTACGGTCTTGGGGTGCTTTATTTTCAACTTCCTTAGTACCTTCAACCTCAGACCTGCTACATGGAGAGAAGCTACCATTATAGAACTTTGACTCAATACAAATATTTGAAATCGAGCTTGAAGTGGCTGTGAGAAGGAGCGATATAAAGCCTAATAGCATCAGTTCTGCAGCAAATAAAGCCATAGAAATGATTAAACAAAACAGAACGATGACAAAAAAAAACCCATAATAAATAAGATTCCACTAATAACAGAGGTCCGACTTAATTTTCTTTCTTATTAGTGACCATATATTGAAAGTACATCAGAGGAGAACTTCAATGTATCTTAATAGGAAATTTTCTATATCAATGCTGCAAACCTTCTTTCATTTTCTCCACTGCTTCAAATAATGGGTTCCGTTGTGTTTTCTGCAACCACTGAAAATATGGAGAAAAATAGAGCTATAAGCTCCCACAAGGAGAAACATGATGGAATTTCAGCTTTATATAATTATCTGGATCTGCTAACAAAATATGAATGAGTGCACAAACCAGACATGTTGGAACTTAATAACTACCTGTAGCTTAAGAAATAAATGAATAAATCCATGCAGATTAAATAATATCTGAAATTTCCAAACAGCTACAGAAGGGTAGTACACATTACAGTAGTGAAATATATAGAATTTCATATATGAAAAATCAGGTTTACAGTAAACAATTTTGGAAGAATTACAAAATAATATAGAAATGTAATGATCTAAAATGACAATACTATTATGTGAAATAAAAAAGGCTTTTGGATTTGTAAGTCGATAAGGATCGTGTTACTTTTTGTTTAAACAATAAATTATGGTGACTTTACAAAGCTATAGAATAATTTACAAAATTAAGTCTTTTATTGATTAAAAAATAATATAATTAGGGAAATTCAGAGGAAAGGATCCTACAAAAATATTGTGCATCTTCTCAATAGGGCAACATAATTTAATCAAATTGAATATAGGTCCAGATAGGGAAGCATGGAGACCATCCCGGCCAGGAGACTGTTCTCCAAGTAGTAAGTTGGCTGCCACAAAATGGCCTCTATGGTTGTGGAGACCCCCACCTGAGCTCTCTGTGTTTGCCTACGCTTTTTTGTGAAATTGGAGTAGACAGGGAATAGGACAACCAGTCATATTGAGTGACTTATCCTATACAATACAAATTAGTCAGGATGTGGCGCATCCATTTTGTCTTCTCAGTAAGAATGCAACACTCTCCCTGCCACTACCCAGAAAGAGATTTCTGTTATGGAACCTTTGGTTGCTTGGAAAAGTCTTGAACTGGAGGATCCTGAACCCACCACCAACCAAAGCCTCTCGAGTTATCAGCTCAAGGGAGCATGGCCTTCACTGAAGATGCATCTGAAATGATGATTACAAGCAATACATTCAGCCATGGGTAGGTCGAAGGTGGGTCGATTAATCAGGAAACTCAAAGGAGATAACACTCCAATGTGGTACCTTTTCTTTATAATAAATTTCACGAGATGAAAAAAATTCCTTCTCTGTTTGCCACAGGCAGAATCCTTTTGACACATGAAATTGATCAGAAAGGTGTGAAAGGTTTGTGCTTCTTTATATTTTCAAAAAAAATTCAATTGATCAGATAGAAACTAAGATCACTGAAAGTGGGTTATGACATATTACCAAACATTAGGAGAAGAACAGACCAAATGCAAACACAAATTCCCTACAAAAACCGAGGGAGCCTGAGATAAATCACAGTTCTAACTATCAACACCTTTTGCCTCTGTGGGATTTGTCTGTTAGTTCTTCTATAATGATAAGTTTTAAAAACATGCAAATTCATGAAGCTATTTTGTTAACTAATTAGCTTAAGAACAGAAATCCATTACATATCCCGCAAGAGGATAAACTTTATATATATATATATATATATTCAAAACACAGAACTAGACTTTCAAAGGGACAAAGTCACTTACAGAGCTTAACCGGTGAATTGAACGCTCCACGAGCAATGAAACAGCAACAAAGATGGTTAGCACAGTCGCAACAGACCACGTGGGTGTCAAGGCCAACGATCGCATTTCTTCATTTTCTGTCATCCTAAATCCTCCTCCTCGCTAATCAAATCACCCACACTAAATCTTTCTATATCTCCACAGAGATTACAACATAAACAAAACTCCGCAGAACCAACAGATAGATCCTCATAAATCAAGAAGGCAAATTTCTACATTTTCTGACCCCTTCTCCCTGCAGAAACAATACATTAATGTTGCTATAAAAGACTGTGTAGTAAACAAATCTAAATATTTTTTTAAAAAAAAGGCTAAATCTTAACCGATAGAACTTAGAAGTAAAAAACACAATTGAAGAAATATGAAATCTCTCCTATGTTTCTTCTCCACCAAAACCAAACTTCAACAGAATCAAAACCACTCCTATTAACATTAACAAAACTGCCATTGACTACAAAAATAAGGAGACTTATTTGAAAAAACTTTAATACGGATCTTAAAGCCAAAGCGACTTCGAAAACCGTCCAAAGCAATATATTGCATTTAAGGTGTCAGAATAGTACCAAATGTTCACTACGCTCTCTTACCTCTAAAAGTGTCTCCTTCAAAACCAGAGACTTTGAGAATCTAAAACCAGAAACCATTCTTCCGTACTGGTTTCCTCACATACCAAACCACTGTAGATTATACCGAAACCGCTATTTAACTGGTTTCGAGCTTCAAAATCTACTCAGTATTGATTTATTACTCAGCAAACAGCTATCCTACAGTATCCCTGCTAATGAAGAGCTAATTTAAAGCTGTAAACCACAGATTTACAGTTTACTAGAGCTAATTTTTCTTTTGCAGTAAGGTTTTCAAGCGGCAAAAACTCACAGATCTCTGCGTAATCTGACGGATTCCAGCGAGAAAAAGAGATTCTGAATCTAAAGTTTCAACTCTTTGATCATAAAATCAATTATCGATCGTTTGTGGTTGAAGACGTAAAAAACGCCAGAAATCTAGGAGCATTCCAGCGAGAAAGACATGGAAATGGTCAGTAGCTTCCGGAAGATTCGATATCGAAACCAGAATCTAGGCGCAGAAATAGGATTATAATATATTTTTTTCAGTGCTTTTAAATTTTAAAAGGTAGCTCGAGCAAAATCGAAGATGGCGAAAAAGGGTCAGAAATTATGTCTGCTGTGGGCGTGAGACGGTGAGAATCTGATAAATAAAGCCTGCCTGAGTTAGCTTCGTCGCCAGTTAAGAGTGCGCTGTTGCGCATAGAGAGACGTATAGATACGTAGTGTTATTACAAGAACGAGGTTTTCTTTCATTTCCTAGAACTTTAGGAAAATGATAGAAATCGACCTTTGTGGAAGAAAAAAACAATTGGCAAGCGGACGAGAGAACCGCGTGACGCCTGTTTCCTAGGCGTAACCCGGCAATAAAAACAACCAGATTTGGCGGTGTCTAAGAACGGTGTGGCGTGTGGACGCTTTTGGGTCTTGATTCTTTTACAATGGCCAGGTTCCTTTTCACATAGAAACGAAGCATTTGGCGAGGAGGTTTGATTCTTCCCTACATGTGAGTTCCGTTGGAGGCTTGGTGCAACTTACAACTTCAATTAGGCTATTTTTGGTATTGCTCTTTGGATGTAACCAGTAGATCTACGTAGAGTACTGTGTAATGAGATTGTGCTTAGTTGTAAATGATTGTAGCTCGTTTAGAGAGTGAAACAGTTGAATTTGGCTCTTTAAAATAGCAATCTAGATGTTTCACATGGCACATATATTAAAAAGTGACATGAAAATTGTGCTTGAACATAATGTGTGAATGTGATTCTTCGGTCACTTTTTCTATACAATAATTTTGTGGCCTTGCCACCTTCAAAGTCGGTCCTATAAAAAGCCTACGTTCGGGAGTCTAATAGTTATTATTGCGTGGAATCAAAAATTGAGCGTCTAAGGAAACGTCAATGATCTTAAAATCCATTATGTGGAAGATCGAGACCTGAAGTTCTCAATATACCCCACTAACCATAGTTGAAAACCGTTAAATACACAAACGATTCCAATCTTCCACATAATCAACTTGAGATAATGAGCCTATCATCAAATGATCATATTTTGATTTTTAGTGGCACACAGCCCAACAAATGAACATAATCATGACATACATCAAACGTGATTCTCGGATCAATTTTCAAGGTATCTATCACGTGAAATAAAAAATGATCATCTGATAATACTCCCATGATCTCAAGATCCGATGTATGAAAGATTGGGACGAAAAACATCCCCATCTTCTTATTCAAAGGAGTGACGGATTCAGCTGTGAATAGAGGGGGATTTTTAGTATTCAGTGGGAGTTAGTAGCAGCCCCTTAATATTTGCTAGATATATCAGGATCCAGACTGATTAATACGGCTCAGATGTATTTAAGCTCAACACTAACACTTTCCGGGTTAATATTTCCTTCTCGAAGGGCCTGAGTTAATTATTTAAAAAAATATAAATATATTCACTCATTTGCATAAAACTTAGGGTTATGTTAGTAAATATGTATTTCAACTCCTCATGCATGGGGCACTCTAGACTTTAGATCCATGGTCAAACGTACTCCATAATTTATTTGGCGACGACGACATGGTCGCTGAGCGTCCATCAAGCAAGATTATAAGATTAGCTCTCTCTTTCGTCAAAGTGGGCCCAACAACTTTGGATTTTGTTTTTTTCCAACATGCAGACCGCTAAACGCTCCTTGTTTTTTTTACGGGCTACTCAGGCATCATGACACACGATGTTCACCTGTGCTGGCCGCAGGACATGGCGGTCAGAGGAAATAAGGGCGTCATCTGGTCGCATTCCACATTTCATTAGCGAATAGTATTTAATGGGGAGCTACCGTCACACTTTTATAAGTAGGGCTATCAACGGGTGGAACCCACCCGAGCTGATATTTTTAGAGGGACAGACCCATAAATTTAATCCTTCAAGCTGGGTTGGGCATAAGGCATCCCACCCAACCTTGTTGGTCTATGTGGTCATAGGACCTCTTCAAAAGAGATTAAATTTTCATAGTACTCGATGGTTATAATAATGTGATTAATTGTTATTAATCACCGAGCATTATGTGATTAAAGAGGGTCATTTCTCTTTAATCATTGATGAATATATTCAAGCAGTCTATATATATATATATATATATATATATATATATATATATATATATATATATATATATATATATATATATATATAAGCTTAACATCTCATTTGATGAAAAAAAGGTAAGATATAGTGCAACCGTGCAAACACTTGTATGGGATCAACCAATGATGATGTGGTAGATGCTCATGGAAAAATCTCAATAAATCAAGGCGGCCATCAGCTTAGCGACGCTTTCTTTGGCAATCAAGTAATGGATGTGATCAATCAATAGTCCAATTTTTATAGGACCTAACAAACCTTCCGGTCAGCTCAACCGAAAACATGTCAGATCGGGTAAGGTGTTTTTAAACAAATTAGGTTGGGCGTCGGTCAGATATTCAAGTAGGGTAAGAGATATACCCTTGACCCCTCCGGTTGAGTGCACTAATTAGATAGTTTCAACGCGTCTTCTAGGCATAATATTTCAGTTGAGACAGACACCTAGTTAAACTACTTGGATTCATCAAAGATGTATTGCCGCATAGCATAAAACTAGGTTTTCATAGACCTAGCAATCTATGTACGAGCAGTCAGGTCTAGCTTATAGGATGCAAGTGCATCACCCTAAAAGGAATAGGATTGTTTAGGTCGAACCCAGCAGTGAGCCCTAGTTGGTTTAAAAACTCTAGGATGCTAGGGATTTGGACATAGAAATCAAGCACAAAGCTATTGTACCGTCTTGACATTTGTGATCAAGGGTTAAAATCTCGAAAATCCGATGTGTATCGGCTAGGCAGGTTGGGTGATACTTGTCCTCATATCGATCAATACATTACCGATACTTCAATGTATTGGCTACTTTTTTGTAAAATCTCAAACAATATTTTGAATATATCGTTCGAGATTTTGACAAAACCAAAATCTTGTACGATACAAAACGTTGTCATTACTGTCAAGGTGTCAAATCAGGTATCGGTTTGCCCAGGGCTAACACGTATCGTCCGATACCTATACGTATCGTCCAATTTCAAATAATAATAAATGAATAAATAAATAATAAAATTTTGGTTGAAACCGAGACGTATCGGCCGAAACCCGATACGTATCGACGATACCGATAAGGGATACCAATACGTATCGGTTTGGTTGAAAACCGATACGTATCTGTATCGACTGATTTTTTATACCTTGATTACAGTATCATCCGAGATTTTGGACGAGATACACTATCACTTAAATGACACTCACTTTTTCAAAATCTTGGATGATACTTAGAACGTATCCGAGATTTGAAAAAATTAAAATCTCGGACGATACAAATGATATCATTACGGTATCGTTCGAAATTTTGGACGACCCGAAATGTAGGGCATTGTGATACTTTTGTGTGATCCTTTTGATTTGAAGCCATTAGATTAATTATTTATAGTTATCATAACAGCTAAAGGTTATGTAGTGTTATCTTTTCAAATGCAATTCATGTCAACAGTGATTTCAAAACTAAATGAAGCGAAAAAATATTAAAACTTTAGCTCGGCATGCAAAGTAATAAGATATTAAATGATCCAACTAAATTACTTTATGAAAAGATAGATGCGTTCACCCTTAGTCCGTTGCCGTCCTTAGCTCATTGTCCCGTGCGTCTGGGGCCCGCTAAAACAGATAAAGTAGCAGGGACCAATTCGTATCAGCAACTTTATTTTATTATGAAAAATGTAATAAGCTTTAGACTTACGGTTTTAAATACCTAGCGTATCCGACATACAATATTACATGCTTAATATCGGGTCAAAATAGTCAAATGTCGATTCATATCAACCAATTTTAATCATAAAGTGTTAGGGCTTGATTAGCAGTTGCACCAATTTATACCAGCTATAATAGTATTCACTACAAAAAAATAAGACTATTAGCAGCAACCAAAAACTGCCACTATTAACCAAAAAACTGCTGCTATTAGTCATGTCGTTATACAAAATTGCTGCTATTAGTCATGTCGCTATCAAAAGTTGCCGTTGTTAGTCCCATCACTACCAAAAAATGCCTTAACAGCAAATGTCAAATTGCTGCTATTAGTCATGTCGCTATCAAAAATTGTCAGTGTTAGTCCCATTACTACTAAAAAATGCCTTAACAGCAAATATCGCTAATACACCTTATTTTTGTAGTGATTGGACTACGCTGATGCATGCAAACCCCTTTTTAGGGTTAATAACTCCAATTATTAACTGTTTTAAGGTTAATACTCCGGTGCCAGCCATGAATAGTGCTAATATTATAACCAGTGTTTTAAATTTTTGTTAGTGTAAATCAGGTTGATTAATTAGTTGTCTTCTAAACTATAGGCTAATATTTGGCGATTAAAAGCCATTTATAATAGAACTCTTTGAAAGATCACTCCTTAGGGACTAAGGTTGCGTATCGCATAGCTTTTTGCTAGCCCCTGCTATAGCAGAGTTCACCTGCTTTAATAGGTTCCCAATTTTTTTGCTAACATTTTGTTACTTGCTTTAGTAGGTTTTCCTTCTCCTCGATAACTCCTTGCATAGCAAAATTTACCTATTCAGTAGTTTTACCATCCTCTCTACTCACTCCTTGCTAGAGCAGATTTTATTTGTTCTGATAGGGAGTTAGTAGAGAGAAGGGAGGTCATTGCTAAAGCAGGTAAATCTTCCTTTGCAGGGAGTTAGAAAAGAGAATAGAAATCAACTAAAACAGGCAAACTCTGTTGTGGACACCATAGGAGTTGCTCTTAGGCTCCAAGGAGCTATGCCAAACATGCCTAAATTACTCCAGGGATCTATGCCAACCATAATATCCTATTGTAATCTAATGTACGTACGTCTGTCATTATCGACTCTAAGCTCGAAGAACAAACAATAGTGTTAGTGTCACTGGCTGTCAACCGGAAAAGGAAAAGTTAGGCAGTGCCTCATAAAACCTAACTCGGTTTTAACTTAAACAAGCTTTGATATGCTCAACCTTAGTTCTAACGTAGGGGGGGTCGGGGTAGTTTTATGTGGGGCAGTGGGCTTTGTTGTTTATTGGTATTTTTTAAAAATTCTTGAAGAGAATTTTTTTTTGGGTTTAAATTTAAAGAGATATATTCTAAATGCGGGCTAGGAAAGAAAACTCTAAGATCTCTCTTTATAGATATTTGAATTACCAAAATATCTTTGTAATTATCATTTAATAAATCTAATTGTGATATTAAAGGTTATTTTGATAATTTATAATATATATTTTATATACCTATAATAATATTCTTAACATATATAGTTAAAAGAGATATACGGTCAGGTTGGGCTATTTGTTTTGAGGCCCTAATCTGACCCTCTTACCCCATTTTAACTTGCTAAGCCATTACCCAGCGAAATGAATGGTGGGCTATTTATTTTGAGGCCCTAACCTGACCCTCTTACCCCATTTTAAAGCCTATACCCCTAAGGCCGGGAGAGGCAGGCTGATGGGCCAGCTCGGCCCTATATGGTCTGTCAGGTCGAGAATCGGCTATAAAATCTCCATTTTAAGGGTTGTCACAAAGGTTGACTACTAAGGCGTGCTCTCCAAAGTCGTGGGCTTGAAACGACTCTCCTCTGTTAATTGGGCATATGTAATGACTAATGAGTGTGCAATTCGTGAAATAGTCATGGCACGTGTGGGGCATTACATGTGGATAAGTCCAAGCGCAGAATGAGATACATGCGTATTTGAAAACCAAAAAAAAATTATTAGTAGCTAAATTATCAGAAAACCAAAAACTTAATTAGTAGCTAAGAGGCCATATGTCGACTCCACATTGTATTACACAAGTCCTATTTAAAATACAAATAATACAATATTTGTCTCCGTTGGGAGGGCAAAGATCATCCCATGTAACCACAACAAGTGTATGTGTGACACTTGGCACTCTGGATTGGAAAAAATTACCACATACAGTCGACAACAACTACTTGCGGTGCTAGACTGCGTGTTTGAGAACAGCTGCAGAATCTTTTCCCATGCATAAGAACAATTAGATTTTAAAAAATGTTTTCATACACAATCCGACTAAATAGGATTTTTTATTAGAATATAAACTCTGTAAGATGCACGAGGAATCCAAACAATATAAACTCTTAGTTTTCCGTCTAACTGTGCACTTCTTTGATGCATCCGAATGCTCCAGCTAGCATCCATCGTTGACGCATGCCACCTCCAAAATATGACTGCTATCAGAAAATTTGGAATCATCTGTCGGCGCACTTTAATATCAGCAGTTAAAAAACATAGTGAATCTAGAATCGGTGTCCACCTATCATGGGTGGATATGGCCGTCAGCAGTCCACGTAGTTGAACCGTGTGACTTGTATAGATTTTTAATGCATGAAATTCGAGCATGTCATGCAGTCACACAGATTCTAGATGGGTGGACTGTCATGTCCACTTGTATGAATTTCTAATATATGAAAATTTGTGCACATCACACAATCACACAGATGTGTGGACTGTTGTGTCCACTCATGATAAATTGACCCTTAAAATTGGGATAATGACCCCATACTCAAATAGATGGTGTTTAAATGATCTTACAATATTAAAATTGTACCCTTTAACCCATACTACTATTAAAGTGTGTTTTATCTTTTCTTTTTTTCTTTTTATGAATGGGAATTCATTAGAAAGGGCAAAAACCTGGACCGAGAGCAAGGTGCTCGCCAAAGGCCTAAAAACAACGTCATCCAATACCTTGAGGGGCGGACAAAGCCCTATTTTCAGCGCTAGAGTCGGCTTGGTGGTTTATGGGGCGGGCGCCTTACCTATTTGAAACCAACCTTCGTATTAGAGATACCAGCCTCGAAATCTTGAAGTATGATTTATTCTGTCATGTGATATATATATATATATATATATATATATATATATATATATATATATATAAAACCAATCTAAATTGTTCAAGTGTCAATTCATCATTAAAATATATCTCAGCTCAAAGAGACATGCTTATCAGTGGATGTGAACTATCCGATTGATGAATTTTAATATCAGTCATTAAAACTAAAAACAATGGTTGATATTATAGTCAACATATCGGATGGTTTAATTATCCCTAAAAAACTTTGGGCATGTTGAATTTTTATCTATGATCTCTCACTTTAATGATAAAAATCACCCACATCTTAAACCATTGATCGTGTAAGGTGTTTAAAAATCACCCACATCTATGATCTCTCACTTTAACGGTAAAAATCACCCACATTTTAAACCATTGAACGTGTAAGGTGTTTAAATGATGACTCTCAGGAGAGTCAGGCCGAAAAAATATACACCACCATATTATAGTGCATAGATTAAATTATTTAAATTCCCAAGTATAATTTTTAGGCTTACGGAAGTTAACATTACGAGCTATCACTTTGATGAGTTGGATTGCTCAAAAGATGTGCCAAGTGGTTAAAAAGTGGAATGATCCCACCCTAATCAATAAGGATGTGGTGTCTCCAAGGAAAGGTATTGGTAGATAGGGCTGCAAACGAGATGGGTTTGGGACAAGTTTAGAGTCAAACTACATCTGAAACTGAACTGGAACCCGAACCTGAACCCAACCTGTTAAAAAAACCTTGAGTTAGACTTAGACCTGAATTTGATTCTACACTCAACCTACTATATTAATTTAATTGCATTTTCAAATTTGGGTCTAACTTGTTTACCAATTTTGGACACTATCTTTACCTTGACGTGAACCTATTAACAAAATATCTTAGAACAAGCAAGTACCAAATCAAGTTCAAGTCATGTATATGACTAACCTGAACTTGACCTATTTATTTAAGGTTGTGTTTGGCATTACTCTTTGGAAGAGTAGAAAAAGAGCAGTTGTTACTATTTGTTGTTGCAAATGAATGTGGAGAGAGAGAAGGATTTGAGGAAGAAAAAAGGGAAGACCGCTTCTTGAAACATGAAAAACATCCCACATTAAAAGAGCATGAAAAATCATGCTCTCTTAAACAAGGTATTAAAAGTCGGCCGATACTGATACATATCGATTTTTCAGCAAACTGATATGTATCGACACCGATACGTATCGGTTATAAACTTGGATTTAGGTATCGGAATTGGCCGATATGGAACCCGTATCAGTTGATACCTTCCAATTTTTTTGTTTTTTTTTTTTAATTCACCGAATCAACTCGGTATCGGCCGATTCGTATCGGTTCTCCTATTTCAAAGAGTAGCCTCTCTTTTATATTTTTCCAATTCTTATATATATATATATATATATATATATATATATATATATATATATATATATATATATATATATATATATATATATATATATATATATATCTCCATATTTCTTTACAATAACAAAGATTAATTGCCGCTCTTTTTTAATCTCTCAAAGAGCAATGTCAAGCACAACCTTAATAGGTTGAGATTTTTGACCCCACCTCCCAAGGCAGAGTTTTGTAAACCTAAACGAGAACTATATCAAGTTGTGTCTGAAAACTTGTCACGTGGATCCAACCCGTTTGCACCCATTGGTAGGCTTATATGTTGTACATGAACATAGGAGACTAAACCTAAAGTAGCCATAACACCATTTTGTTTTTATCCATTTTATGATTATTCCTTTTTTTCACATATAGTAGGCAAACAATCGAGAAGAAACCAATGAGTGCAAGTATTTCTTCTAGTAGGAAAAGTTTGAAAAACGATACATGCTGACGACAGAGTGGAGATAGACTGTACATTGAATCACAGCAATTGCGTGATGAGTGGTACTCTATGTCACATTGTCATGTGGTTTTAACGCATTTCTATGGCCTTTTTATTGATTTGGTGAAATCAGAAACTGACACATTTCAACATTTGCAAGAGCCACGTGACATCGGTCCACATGATTTGTCTTCATATTCTGTCATTTTCACTTATACTTTACAAAAATTATAAAGCTTATTCCATTACGATGGGTGGTGCTAACAGAGCCATTTGGGAATAATCGTATACCCGAGTTACACGGCTCCCTCTTTAGACCGGACCCCAGAGCCTTTAGTTGTGGAACCTGGTGACACGGGCGTCTACGGTTTGAAGCCGACTTGGGGTCCCTAGTATCAACTTTTTACTCATTGGCATGGATCAAAATATCGTCCGATACCGATACGTATCGGTATTAAACTAGGACGATATGGTACATTGATGTACTGTATCGTCCAATTTGTATGAGAAGGCCCGGACGATACATTCAATGTATCATCCGGTAAGTTACTATTTTGATACGTATCGTCCAATACGTATCGGTTTGGAGCTCGGACGATACATATCGGAAATGCGAGATTTTGACACTTGATCGTTGGGGCAAAATTTTTTGTGCAAATGTTACCATGACAACAACTTTTTGTGTCCTTTCATATTTGGCGCCAACTAGCGATTTTATTTGTCGTGATTGCAATGATTTATGGCCTATCACAAAAAGAGAGGAGAGAGAATAAGAAAGTGTGAGTAGAGACTAAAGCTAGAAGGAGACATTTAGGGCATGTTTGATTGCTCGTAATGGTCCGGCGAGATGCACTTTACGCAAGTCAAAATTTTTTTGATGTTTGATTGCCATTTTGATCATACAAGTAGTGTACGGATGTCACTATGCGTCTCCAAAAATGGATACAAGGGCAAACCCTATCTTCTACCAACGCTACGCGTTTCGCGAATTGTCGGGGCCTCTCTTTAAATCTTCTTCACCATTTCTGATTCTCCTCTCTTACTTTACAGCATAAACAGAAAAAATCAAACCCTACCAAAACCCTAATTCTCTTCTCCCCTCCCTCCAAAACCCCAACCCTAACCCTAAAGATGAGATCAAAAGGTTGGTGTTGAATTGGAGGTTGGGGAGGACCTGAGGAAGGTTGGTGAGAGTAGTGCAGGTGTTGAGCATTGTTTTATACCATTTTATACCCTTTAAACTTGGCTTTTGATAGAACTTAGAGTAGTTAATACTTGTTTCTTATGCTATTTTGTAGTTTAGGAATAAATCTGCAGCTATCCATGTTTATGTGCTAAGAAGAGGAGATTAGAGCAACCAAGAACCTCCATCTACATCAACAGTTGTACACTTTAAAAGAAATAACAGAGCAAAGCAGCCCAGGTCTAAGCATGCTCAGAAATTCAGCTTTGTGTCAATGGGAGCAGCTACACTTTCAATTTTGGGCACACAAGCTATACAGCCATGAGATGGTGGTTTACATCATTAAGCAAGCTAGTGTGCTTGGCACCTTAGAAATCCTGCTGAGAATGAGTGGTAAAGACCAAAGGTCAATAGAGTGCAGAAGCTATTGAGAAATCAGCCCTTCAAGCATGCCAAATGTTGCTGCAATACTTGAAGATCGGAAGCTAGCAGCTGCAGTTGCAAAACATTATTTGTTATCATTAAAACAACAATTACATAGCAATAGAAAGCAGTTCAGCACTTGGACAACCTCAACACAAGCTTCAACTATGCACACATTAATGCAGCCATGTGGACACCCTTCCATAGCAGCACATCAAAATAGTCTTGGGGGCTCATCATTCACAGCAGCTACACACTTTCAGCTATTTGTGCAAGAACTGAACCTCTCGAAGGGACTTGTGGAGCAAACCAGCCAACCTGTCGACATCTTCAAGCTGCAGATCCACCAACCTGTCGACCAACACTCTCCTCAATCCTCTCGAAGAGCAGCAAGCCCATGATGTCCAACCTGTTGACTTGTGTTGTCATTGATCCTCTCGAGAACTCCTTCACACCATCAAACCTATCGACCAGTAGCCACATCCTCCCATTAGACCTCTCGAATACACCTCTTGACCTTTAGCTTTTATCTTCAGCAAACCCATCGAGTGGTTCAAGCTAAAGCAACAACAGCCTCCCAAACCACTCTCCAACCTATCGACAGCATGAGCTACACCTCAGTTAACTCCATGCATCCATCATCTAGAGCTTCATCTCCTCCACTGCAATGCTAGAGCTACAGAGTTCAAGGGCCATTAATCTCAACAGCAACAAGGCTATTTTGGGGTACTAGACAGCCAATAAGATGGTGAGTTTTATATGGGGCATTCTCAGCAATTTGGGTGTAATTATTTGAAGTGTGCAGCTGAAAATATTAAATGGTTGGTAATGGCAGATTTGAAAACTCCAAAGCATAAGAGAGGTCTGCACATGGGCAAAACTGATTGCTAAATCTTTGGCGGGAAGCTTCAGCTGAGCATAACTGAATGGATCTATTTCTGCTCTCTGATTGGTTGAAATGCTAACACATGGATTAACATGAAATTCTCTCCTCTGATTGGCTGCAATCCAAAGCACTTGGATTACTGTATTTGTATAAATAGAACTTCTTATTACTGTAATTTCTCGGCAAGATATTCATAGAATAGCTTTGGTTCTCCTTAGCTCATTCAGGTTTAGTTTTAGATTTTATTTTTCCTTTTTCTCTTCTCCCTTCTCTCTCTAATCCACCCTATTGGATTAGATCTAGATAAGCAGTCTAGATCTGCAGTCTAGATCTGATTTGTAATTGTAAATTGAGAGCTTCAACAACATTTGTAAATGGATTAGAGGTTGCACAGATTGCAGATCTTAGCTCAATAAGCTGTAAGATGTTATTACAGTAATTGTATATTTTAAAGGTAATTCTAATTTAAATTTTACTTTTTCGTATTTGATTTCCCTGGATTAGATATTCCTATGGATGCTTGAGCTTGTAGCCTGGCACCCACAGCATCTGCAATAGTTTTTCTGTTCCAATCAAGACCATTGAATTGGGATAATCTCTGGGATGATCTGTGAGCATTTGAGTTGACAAATCATAGCCTTAGGATTGCTTCAATTCTCTGGTTGATGTTAGATTCTTATACATTGCATCTCAGCTTTTAGCCAGATGAGGGATTGTAGCAAATCAGTTCTATGCTTTGTCTTTGATTCAATTAATTTACAATGAGAATCAGCCCCTAGCTCCCTATTTCTCAACATTCTCTATTTTATTTTACCATCCGGCTTCCTTCATCTTTTAGTTTAGTTTTATATTTCAGTTATGTAAATTAGATCTAGTGACACCCGAAAAACTCTCTTTCTTTTTTAGAATAGGCTAGAATTGTCAGATCTGTAGCAGATCTGAAGGTCTACTATACACCTTCTAAGTTTAGATCACTACTCCCTGTGAGACAAACTCTCACTTATTAAAACTTGTTACAAATGGACCATGTATCTTGCAGGTCTAGGATATTTTAATTGTGTTGTTTCCATCCCTATTTTTACTTTGATTTTAATTTATTTTCACCACACAATAATTCAGCATACTAGAAATCCGACCAGCCGCATACAGCCGATTCGGCGCGAGGCTGTCGAAGCAGCTGAGTTAGTCTGTGAAGGGGTGGGGGAGGCGTGGGGAGAGGAGGGGGAGCAAGGGGTTTGTGGGGGTTTTGGTGTTGGGCGAGGAGGAGTGAGCAATCGTTTTGCGGATTGTTTGGGCAATCGCTTTGCCATTAATAATAGACGCCATCGAGGAGCTAAGTGAATCAGAGAGGAGCTGATGAGTGAGTTTATTACTTATATGCAAGGGAATATAGGATTGACTCTCATGCTAGTCCCTTACAAACAAAAAAAGTGTTTAAATAATTTTAGACCATCAAGGGTTTACAATGTAGGTGATTTGAACCATCAAAATGGTTTTTTAAGGATATTTAAACCATCTGATCTGTGAAATATAATATCAACCATTTTTTTTTTTAAGGGCTGATATTAAAGTTTATCAATCGAATGGTTCGCATCCACTACCCAGCCTTCAATCAATGATCTATTAGAGGGTGTTTAAATGATCTCACACCATTAAAAATGTCATTTTTTGTTTCACACAATTAAAGGGTGATTTATTATTATGTCATGTGGCACACGCTTATGATTTGTCAAATGGCGTTTAAATGATCTTACACCATGAAAATGTGATTTATCATTATGATTGTTTTAGATTAGATGATGGAGATCTTGTTTCACTCCGATCTTTCAACCAAGATATATCAATCGCAAACAAAGATACGCTAAAGATAAGAAAATCATTTTTCGATATCATAAGCATCATTACAAAAACACTTACAATATATAACTTATAATTTAAGTGATATGTTACAAGTTCATGCTAACAAACAACATTTAAACGCGTTTCAGGCCACTACGCGTTTCACTGTATACGCTATCAAACACTATGCTGATGCGTGTAGTACCATTACAGGTGAAACGTATATTAGCCTTGAAACGTGTTTTGCCATTACATGCAATCAAACACGCCCTTAGATTAGTTTATAGATATAAAAGTGCTTTTTAGTTTGAACATTAAAATGGATTTATTTTATTTTTGGGTTTCTGCTTTTAACCCCTCAAGATATGTCTTATCTGTAATCTACCTCCGTGTTTCATCTACGTACATTGTGACCCTTTCTTTTGTGTTCCTTTACTTATTACCTCCCCTATACTGACAGATCAATTACAAAATTAATCTTTGATTGTTCTAAATTAAACGATGGAGATTATTTTTTACCACAATCTTCCACTCAGTAAATCTTGAGGTCAGAATCCTACTATCAAGCGGTCAGATTTTGATTCCACATGATGATCATAGGTGTACATTAAACGTGATTCTTGGATCACTTTTTGAGATGTGTGTCATGCAGATTCAAAATTTGACCATCTGATTGTAGGTCCATGATCTCAAGATCGATTAGATCAAAGATCAAGGCAAAAAACACTCTCCACCAACTGATTCAAAGTAGTCAAATGTTATTTTGTCGGAGAGTCTATCAGTGTCGGAAGCAATAAGTAAAGGATGCATAAAAGCAAGTTTCTTAAATAGGTAAAACATGGGGGGTCAGAGTGCAAATAAGACATATCTCAAGATGATAAATGTAAAAACCTCTTTTATTTTTTTAAAGTGATGTGGCCTTAACAAAACTTAGTCTGGAGTAACAAATGAACAACATCCTTTTTTTTTTTTTCTAGACTACTTAGCTTTAGGATCTCGGGGAAAAATGAAATTTCAAATAGGGTGGCCCTATGGCCACCTACAAAAACTTTGGAACACTCCAACGGAAAATCATTGACTGCTTTGAATAAAATGAATGAAAGTATGTGCAATAGATCTTAAAATCAATAAAGGGATCATAAGATGTTTCCGATGTTGATACCATATAACATCTATCCTAAAAAGTGACTGGAATGTTCGTACCCTCCCTCCTGATTAATGGGTTCAATTCACTCGGAACAACAAATGGAACACTTTCTCACTTCCTTATTTTGTCACATGCCATTCAAGTTGTCCAAGTTGCAAGTTATCATGTGAACTTCTATTCAACCTCTTTAATCAATCTATACATGAACTTCCTATTTTTTCTTGATTTATTGATGGGTATATTTTTTTTAACATAGTAAAGTCTATATGATATCTAACTACTTGGACGATTGAGATTGATAAAAAAAAATAAAGTTCATATAATATCTAACTATTTGGAGGATGTAGATCGGTCAAAGATGCTTGCCAACATGATTAAATAAGAGCACGAGTGAGTGGTCCATCCATTCATGCTGGCGACCAACAACCTAATTAGGCCTAAAGGGTATCATTGTCTATATTATTGATCATCGTGAGTGACATGAGCTCCTCAGCAATGTAGGGCTAACCTTATGACACTAAATGGGCCGTAGATCCCACTACACAAATTAGTAACGGTAACTACCAACACCCTAGAATAGACTCTGCCTACATAGGGTTATAGCCCGACGTCAGAGAGCAAGTGGTGGGCTGGGTTTTTTTTTTTTTAAGTTTTTTACAAATATTGATTTAAGTGTCTAATATGATTTATATATTAGGGTACCATTATTTACCCCGTGTGAAACTGCGACGTCACGCCATCTATACATGATTGCTTTGAATCAGATAATGGGAATAGTTTTTCACCCCAATCCACAACTTAACTGATCTTGAGATCATGGGGTACAATCAAATAGCTAGTTTTTTATTCCATGTAGCACACATCCCAAAAAAAGTGATCCTAAAATCACATTTGAGCATGATGTGTATCAAATTATTTTAAGACCCCTTTTCGAAATGTGTGCTTCGTGAAATAAAAAAATGGACTGTGTGATAGTACCCTATGATTCCATGATTCATTGTGTGGAAGATTGAAATGAAAAAAGATCTCTATTATCTTATTCAAAAGCGATCGATTCATTTCCCTTAGAGGAGATGGGATGAGGTTACAATTTCACAGAATGTAAATAATGGTACCCTAAAATATTATCCTTAATATTTTTATTTTATTTTTAAAAGAAAAGATATTATCCTTAGTACTATTATAATGAGAGAAGCTCCGATATCATCAAGCATATAAATTTTCAAGGACTTATTAGATTAATTAAGGTTCTTTTAATCAGTAGATCAAACACTCGCAAAGGATAATTTTTCATACCTGTGGTACAGCTTTTTAATAATCAAACCCATCGAGACATTATGTGAACTGATGTTAACAAGAAGTATGCCAATAAGATGATTTCAATTTTTAACCATTTAATCTATGGGCTTTATTAGGCCATTTTTCAAATCTAATATAAGGTTCATATTAAAGTGGGTGGATTGGAAGGTATGGATCCTATGATGTATATATTTTTGGGCAAAGTGAAGTTTACATGATTATGAGCATTTGGATGAATTGGATTGATAAAAAACTTGGTGCTAGTTCAATAATCTGAGCGAACTGAATTGGTAAAAATTTGTGCTATATAGACTAAGCACATAGGCACTTATGGGTCAGTGCTGGTGATGCTCTCATTAATCTTTTGCAAAAATGGTCAAGCATTGAGAGGTACAAAATTATTTATGAACACACAAGTTAGTGAAGTAAGTTATTAACCTTTCACCGACTTGACACTAAAAATATGGGCCCGGCCCACTCTCTTGAACCTGCATTTAATTTAAATGATCATACATCAGCAATGGTTAAAGATGTGAGTACCATGGATCAAAAAATTTAGTGCAAAAATTAGTGTTTTAGGGAAGACTTAAAACATATGATTTGTGGACATTAATATCAACCATTTTTTTTAATTTTAATGGCAGATATTAAAGATCATCAATTGGATGCTTCACATCCACTTATATGCACGTTTGACCTGAGTCATGTTTCAATGACGGAATGTCACTTGGACAATTTAGAACATGGCAAAATGATAAACACACCTCAATAGTGTAAGATTAAAAGTCTAACTTTAATGGTTTAGGATCAAATCATTTAAAAATCATTATGGTGTTCAAATGTTTAAATGTCCATCAGAGCCATTATCCCAAAATATATGTGCACTTCTCAATATTAATGTAGGGAGATAAACCCAATTATTGTCCATGTGCTCTCACTTGTGTACCTAATATAAACTCTAACTGAAAGGGTAATTGATTCCTTCAATTCACTCGGTCACTTCAAAATGTTAGACTATTTTAATAAAGAAGATTTTCCCATTCAGAATTAGAGAGTGAATGGATTTTACCTGGCATATCGTCTGGGACATATTGGATGTATCAGATACGACCAAATGGGTGGATGTCAAAATATTTTATTTTTTAGAATATTAAAGAAAAGCATAAATAACTTCAAATAATAAAAAAAATTATGTTCAGTTCATGTGGGAAAAGTACAGGCCAATATGACCCTAATGGGCCGATATCGACCAATATTTAACCAATTTGGCCCTATACCGAATCGGGAGTATATATATTAAATGGGAGGGGCCTAACTAACCTGATACATATGGGCTGATACGTATACGATCTGGTTGGTCTTTAAAATCATGATATCAAGTACCCAACCTATGCACCGCCAGAAGTTGCTAAGTGCTAAGTGCTAACTGCTAACTGCTAAGCCAATCTTCTTCTGGAGGACAGCTGTTTATGGGCATACAACTTAGTGAAAGTTGGCTTCTGATCTTTTCAATGATTTGGTGCTCATAAATCTCTACAGATCTCTCAAAGTTTGCTGAGGGAAAGTTTTTAATTCCTTTGATATTTTCTTACCAAAGAGGAAATTGTCGCTATGTTTGATGTATGGGAAAACTTGTATTCTTAGGAGAGGATCTCAAAGAAAAAATGAATTGTTGATTTGGTATTAGGTGGTCACCTTTTGAGACATGGCGTGCAGATGCACCAATTGTTTCGTCATGTAATTTGAGGTCCATGATCTCAAGGCCTATGATGCGAAAGACTAAGTAGTAAGATGATCTCGATCATCTAATTCAAAGCGGTCAAAAGTCATCTAAAGTTAGTGGTATGTTGAATCTATATGATAGCCATTAACTTTATATGTCGTTTTACTTTTTCAACTGAGATGATGGAGATAATTTATTGCCCCAATCTTTTGCACTAAAGAACCTTAGATCATGATACACCTCTTAGATGGAACATATGATGATTCCATGTAACACACGTCTCAAAAGTGACTCGAGTGTCATACCCCTTGGCACCTAGATAGAGGCAGAGTCAGGATTTCTCTGATGGGGTCCCTCATGAAAATCAGTGATGGGGTCCCTCATGAAGGCCGGTTAGGCCCAATTGCTCAGTCCTTAAAGGACCTTAAAGATTATTGTTTGACGATAAGGTCCCGTGACCCCATCAGATAATGTGGCTCCGTAACTGCACCCAGACCACTCACCTAATAATAATTCCAAATTATTCAACCCTCTTATACCCCCTTTTTTCTTTCCCTCGATAAAGGATGTTTTATTGCCAAAGGGCTCCGTAGGTTTGAGAACAACATTATACATAAATAAAATTATGAGCTTCTCCCTAAGTATGATTACTTAATTGGGTATATTTATTTAGAGTAATGGGGCATCACCTGCATCATAAGTGTAATGGTAACTCGTGCACTATTAAGAAATGGGTTGATGTGACCCCAAAATTGGGCCCCATCAAACGATTCTAACCGTTTGATCTAGGCTCTTGAATATTGCTCATATTGAAGTTCTTAGATTAGATGGCATTGATTGATTAAAGGTATATTTTTTCGGTAAATTGAAGTTCACATGATGTCTACCCGTTTGGATGGTCAAAGAAGGGGGTAATGTCAAACAAATATAGGAGTGAGACATGTCCATCTTCAAGAGTGAGATGAGGCCCTCAGCATGTGAAGACAACCTATTGTAAGACTAAACCTGTGACACCAAGACCAAGTCAAGCCCCACGAAAGGGGCCGAAAAAAGTGGAAAGTAGAACTACCAACATCACGAATTGACTACGCACAACATAAGGTCACAGCTCGGCATCACTAAATTCTATCTTTTATATTTATTTTTTCAAATCTTTGAAAGCAGACTGTAAATGAAATAAGGGTGTAATGATGATGATTGTTTGGTCAAATTATCAATATGAGTCTCAAGCTTATAAATTTTTATAGCCCCAGCTCTGATAAGGTCCACCTGAAAAAATAAAAAATAAGATTGCTTTTGTATTTTATCTATTTTCAGTGGGCCAAAATGTCCTTTAATTAGAAGCACATACACATTTGTTTTTTTGAGTGAGAACGATCAGCCTCATAAGAGGCTGCGACCGATCAATCTCGTATAAGACAGCAAGGTCTCATTTGAGATTGCGAGGTCATGTGCATAGACCAATCAGGCTTGAACAAGAACAATCGGCCATCGTGGTCTTATACAAGAATGATTGATCGTGGTCTTGTATGAGACCGATCGGTCTCACATAAAAATAAATGTGCATGTGCTTTTAGGTAAATGACATTTTCACTAATTAAACGTTATATGCGTAGTTTTTTTTTTGAAAAAAAATAAGGGTGCCGACGCTCTAAAATAATAAGAGAAAAATGGCCTTTTTCGAGTAAATATGTGGAAGGTTGAGACCCTCCCAAGTAGAAAATTTTATTGTTTTTTCAAATAAAATTCAAGAGTGGTTGAGACCGGGTTTAGCTTTTTATTCTTATAGGTAAGCTGGGCTTTAACTTGTGCCCTCCCTTGAACCCTCCCAAGTAGAAAATTTTATTGTTTTTTCAAATAAAATTCAAGGGTGGTTGAGACCGGGTTTAGCTTTTTATTCCTATAGGTAAGCTGGGCTTTAACTTGTGCCCTCCCTTGAAGTTGAAATATTGTCAACCTTCGATTGTGCTAGAGGCCCAAGCCAGCTGGTTCACTATCTCTCGTACCCACAGCAAACCAAGGTTTTGAGAAATATGTCTCGCGTCTCGAGGCTGAGAGAGACGATAAACATATCACGTCTCGCCCAGAGATGCTCGAGATAAAACTTAATTGTCTTGAATGAGTTTGTATATGATATTATACTAGTTCTCTATTGAAAGTGCAGGATCTGTCACTTTTGTACATGTGGTAGAATTCGGACTCACCATGTGTACTATTGATACAATCCTAGGTTATATCTAATTTACGTAGGTTGTGGATAGCATAGGTCTCACCTAGCTCTTGCCACAACAGAGTTCACCTCTTTTAGTTGGTTCACATTCTCTTTTCTAACTACCTCCAAGTGCTAACTCCCTTTAGCTGCTTTAGCAGTAACCTCTGCTCTTAGTCGACCTGAGTTGGATGTTTCATTCCTAATGTCCGACTCGATAAAATATCAGGTCATTCTATCGAATAACAACACTACTAATGGAACACCGTCTGTGCGCGACCATGAATCTTATTATAAAATTTCAATATAAATGAAAGAAATATGAGTCAACATAAGACCAGACATAATTACCAAGTCAGAAATCAAGAAAAAAAAAATCAGTGAAGGAAAAAAATTAAAAAATAAATAGATAATTTGAGAGATAAGTCCGACCCGTTATTAAAACCCTTAACCTGATCCTTATTATTCAATTTATCGAGAAAAAATCATAAAAAAATGCATTTAAAACACAAAAATCACATTTTTCAAGTAATCGCTTTTCTTTAATAAAATGCGTTTTAATCGTGAAAGAACAGTTTTTCAAAAAATGGCGATTAAAATGTTTTTAAAAACAATCGGCAAATTTGGTAACTATGGCACCAATCAACAATGTTTTCAAAAAATCGCGATCGGAAGTGTTATTGCCACACCCTATTTATTACTCTAACAAAATTTAAGCAAAGAAAATATTGTTGATTGGTGTCAATTAGACGATGTAGAGCCTTTACCATCTCAATCATGCATAAAAAGATCTTGAGATCATGAGTCTTACATCAGACGGTCAGATGTTGATTCCAAGTGACACACATCTCAAAAAATGAATGTGATTATAGAGTACCATCAAAAGTGGTTCAAGTTTACACACATGGAACTAAAATCTGACTCTTTGATGGTAGGTACATGATCTAAAGATCTGCTGTGTGAAATCTTGGGATGAAAAACATTCTATATCATCTGATTAAAATCAGTCAACGATGTCTTCATTGTTGAAGTGGTGTGGCAGTAACTAAAAAAGTGTGACAGTAACACTTGTTTTAAGAGGTGTGGCAATATCAGTTGAAGAAACGATTCGGTGAGACCTATGGTTGTGTTCCATTATAGCCTAAGCCCAGAAAATGAGCTTTCTTAACCAAATTGCAAAGAAAATCGAAGGTCGCTTTCTCAGGAAAGTAGGCTCAGCCGAAAAAAACTCTCAAATAAAGGAAAAGCTTCGAAAATGGTCGGAAAAATCATTTTCTGCAAAACATGCATTTCCTGAGCTCTCCAACGAGGCCCTAGAAAATGTACATGTAAATTAGTGAAAAATAGGTTTGACCATTGTTTAAGAAAAAGGGTAAGTCATTCACATTTGAAAATGAACACATTAATTATTTTATTTTATTTTTGGATGGATGAGCACGTTAATTATCCTATAATAAGGTTTTAATTTTCTGCTCTATTAAGACCTTTTTTCGTCCCACTCTTCTCAAAATAATTTTTTTTTTTTTTATAAATTCTCAAAATAGATCTTGTGATCATGGGAATACACCATCACAGTCAAATTTTGGTTCCGCTTTAACCTAATCGTGTGTATCAACAAACGTTGGGAATAGGTTCCTGACCAAAGCACCTCACCACAGTGGTTCGCCAGCTCAATCACCCTCTGGTATCCTTGGGACTTGGGAGATGCACTTTTAACGATATTAGCTTTTGACGTAGGTAAGCTGGGCTGGAAGCTGCGACCTTAGGGTTTTAACCACATTATCAGTGGAAGGAGATGTCCTGAGCATTGCCGGCAGTGTTTAAGTCGAGTATCATCTAACACCAAATCTTTCTTTGTAGTTCAACTGGAAGGATGATACTTCGCAACCTTAAAGTCGCAGGCTCAATCAGAGCTTACCCGCCCAGGGGAAAAATAATAATAAAAAGAAGAAGTCGAAGAAGAAAAACTGAAAAAACGAGAAAATAAACGAGCTATGGCAATAGTAATTGAATCATGGCAATAGTAAAACAGAGGTTTGAGGTTTTGAAATGAGACCCCATCAAGTAATTGAGTGGGGTCCAATTTTAGGCAATAGTAGCATCAACTGATTAAAAATCAGGCACGGTCCAACCTCTGTATTACTATCAGGTTGGCCAGACCCGTCTCTATCTACACCCCCTAAATGACAGATAAATGCCAGTAACGACTGTTAGTCCAATATGTATCAGACTGATGGGAGGGTTGGATGCGATACAGATCTAACCTCCGGCATTTTACACATAAAGTCGCTGCTCTTCGGACTCAAACCTGCGTTAATGCTTGACACCATCATAAAAACCGAGGACCAAAATTTCGGCCGAAATTATCGGTTTCGGTCCCCACTAAAATCAAAATTTTGGACCGAAATTTCAGTCTATTTTGTATGGGGTCATATTTTCGGCCGAAATTCAAAATTTCGGTTTCGGTCCCTTCCAAAACCAAAATGAAACCCGAAATTTTGATCCTTGCTAAAAACCACCCGTAAATGACAGCTACATTTAAGATTTGATATTCAAATTTGAAGAACCTAGCAGAGTCAAACACAGACCAGGGGGGGTGTATTCACTTATACTCTAATCTATCCAATCAATAAGCATCAAAACACAGATCACTGTTTAATATAACCATTCCATACAACCAACTATATGCAACTTAATTGGCGATGGCCTGATGGGCTCATGATCATAAGTGAGAGCTCTAATATAATTTTTTCAGACCGAAACCTGTTGCAGTTATGTGGGTCCGATCTTGAGACCTGTTCCAAAGAAGATTTTACAAGAGCTGCTCTTACTATTTGATATAAGCAACTGTGCATCCATAGTTCATGGGACTCTCTTGCTCAAACGTCGTGACCCGCGGATGGTTTCTCAGTATATCTAGAGCTCGCTCCTTAACAACACCTGTACCCATCCCGTGGATGATAAAGAGAACCCCATAAGATCGGCATGCCGAGATGGCCATACGGAGGCGATTAGAGGCTTCTTCAACGCGCATGCCTCGTAGGTCCACGGTGTTTTTCGATGTCTGCACTGCTGCGCCATAGGGGACCCCCCCCTGGTCTGTGTTTGACTGTGCTAGGTTCTTCAAATTTCTCCGCTGACCCTAGCACATGCATTGTAATGCATATTAAATTAGGATAATGACCACATATAATGTAAGCAAACAAACATAACTGATCCACTAGATGTAATGGCAAGCAAGCCTGTATTGATTTAACAACGACCTACTTCTGTGTTGCAGCGTTCTCAACCAAAAGGTGTGTCGGCATTCGTTATCTATGTAGTATGTACAATTGTATACGTATGCATGTGCTTTTTAGGCACAATTTGGAATAGAATTTAACCCGAAGCACATCACACATGGAGAAATCAAGAAGACTAGATCACATCAACAAAAAGTTAGATCATTGTGATAAAGTTTGGTTTCAACAATATTTCGCCCTGGGGGGTTGTTTCAGTCCAATTTGGAAAAAAAATTGGGAAATTTTCCTTATATATATATATATATATAAACTAAAACATGGGAGAGACTACTTGTGCACGAGATGTGCCGTTGCACATAGTTTAAAAAGAGAGGCTTGGTTATTTTGGGACTTGTGCCACGTGGACACCATCTAAGCCATCGAATTTGAAGGCCATGATGTTAAGTTCTTTGGTGTCAAAGATAGTGTTACCTAGGCACTTCCTACTTTTTGGATTTTTGCTGTGCCGACACTTGGTGACACTCCTCAACAAAGCTTAATACTTCCAGACATGTTTGAAAATACCACAAAATTGACACGATAAAATGAACCGTTGTTTTATAATAAATGAAAAAATTGTGTGAAGTTTACTACCTCATAAAATAAAAGGCGTGGGTCCTTCAAAATGATTTGCATATTAAAATATACTACTAGTTAGGTTTATAGCATACATTATATATCTTTTCATTACATATCTAAATTGGTTCTCTAAGATTTCACTTCAATTTATTTTTTCTATTATATATTCTTTTTTTCTAAATTTTATTTTTCTTAGAACCGTTCTGCCGTATTGGAATCTTTAGAAATCGGTGTACCAAACATCCATGACACATTTACACTTGGCACCAATGTCACGTGTCTAGGCAACACTGGTCAAAGATTGGCACAAAAAACGATCTCGGTCATCTGATTCAACACAGCCAACCATTCAATCAAGTGACGGGTTTTTTAAATCAGATGATAGAGATCATGTTTCAGTTCAATCTTTGACACCAAAGATCTTTACATCATGGCCTTCAAATCAGATGGATTAGATGGTGCTCCATGCGACACAAGGCCCAAACGTATCGTCTTTTTTTAAACTATGTGCAATGGCATAAATACGTGCAAGTAGTCGCTCCCTAAGAACATATTAACCCATTTGAAGTTAAAATGATGCATTTAAGCAATAAAATAAATGCATTATATAATCCACACTGCACATCCATCACAAATGGAGAATCATAAAATGAACATTACAAAGAGAAAAGATTCGTCGAAATTTTCATCAAATTCAAAAAATTTAGTGATTCGCAAAAATTGGCGAAATTTTAGTTGACCCCCATTTTGCCTTCCCCAAAATTTGTGGCTATAGTCGATAACAATCATACAAAGAGAAAAGATTCGTCGAAATTTTCATAAAATTTAAAAAAAAATCAATGATTCGTGAATGGCGAAATTTTATCGAAAATTTTAGTGGACCCCCATTTTGCCTTCCCCAAAATTTGCGACTATGGTTGGTATTAGGTTATCCGACCTGTGCCAAACTTGCACTTGAGTCATCTCCCTCCGACAATGTTGAGGAATGCACAGATAAAGCACCAAATCGTTGAAAGGTCAAAAGCGTACTTTCATTGATTTGCATCTCATAGATAACTGGGCAGTTCCCGTGGCTTGACCAAGGGATTGACCCAAGTGTCGAGGCTAGCACTCGGGTCAAATACTTGTTAGTAATGTTACTAGAGTTGGTTAGAGTGTGGGTGTATCTATTAATATAGGGTGTGCATGTAACCTCTCAGTTAAAATAAATATTAATGCTAGTGAGAACATTGAACTCAATAAGCCTTTTCCTCTCTCTCTCTCTCTCTCTCTCTCTCTCTCTCTCTCTCTCTCTCTCTCTCTCTCAAACCCTAAATGGGCATTTCTCCTCTTTAATTATTAGCTAGTTTCTCTAGTTCTACATGGTATCAAAGTCGGGTTCTTCTTCACTCCACGCCACTCAATTCAATTGTCTATGTGATTTGGCTTAATCTCACCAACACGTACGAGGGCGTGTTGGATTTATCCCACATCGATTGTGGGCTGGCCCTTCTTGGGCTCTTTATATCTTGGGCAAACCTCACCTTACAAGGCGATTTTGTGACGACATTATTATCACTGGTGATGATCATACTCCTGCTCCTGCTCCCCCTCTTCCTTTACCTGCCCTTCAGGACCTTCCAATCTCTCAGCAACAAAATGGGGTAATTATTTATGTACGTCGTAGGTGGCGTGATCCAACCATCCCAATGCCTCTTCCAACATCCTCTGAAGTGGTGACTCCACCTCCTGTACGTATCCTTCATCCAGCTCATGTTTCTCATTTATCTCCTACTAATGATTTGGATCTCCTATAGCTCTCGAGAAAGGGGTTCGCGATCAAGCGACCCCTCATCGCTTTGCCAATTTTATTTGTTCTCAGGATTTTTCTCCAGCTTATCAGGCCCTTCTCTTTTTCATTGACTCTGAGACGATTCCTCAAATGTTCGTACCGCCCTTGACCACCCCTCCTGGCGAGCTTTCATGGTTGATGAGATGAGTGCCTTACAACAGAATCATACATGGGACATGGTTCCTCTTCCGCCAGAAAAGAAAATTGTTGGCTGCAAATGGGTCTTTGCAATCAAACACAATCCGGATGGTTCTGTTTCTCGGTATAAACCTCGACTTGTTGTTAAAGGGTTTACTCATCCCTAGTTTCCATTCAGAGTTGACCCCTTTATCAACTTGATGTGAAGAATGTGTTTCTTCATGGTGATCTTTTAGAGGTGTATATGGATCTTTCGCCTGGTTTCCTGCTTCAGGGGGAGACTGGCAATGTCTGCCGCCTTCGGATATTTATATATGGGTTAAAGCAGTCTCCTAGGGCACGGTTTCATCGCTTTAGCGGTGTCGTTGATTTGGGATTTCAGAGATATCACTCGGATCATACTATATTCATCCACTCTAATCCTTCCAGTCATACCATCCTTCTTGTCTATGTGGACGACATTATTATCACTGGTGATGATCATTCTTTTATCAGTTGAACTAAGAGCAAACTAAGTAGAATTTTTGCAGTTAAAGATTTGGGAAATCTAAAGTACTTCCTTGGATTAGAAATTGCTAGATCTCATAGAGGGACATTTGTCTCTCAGAGGAAGTATGTCATAGATTTTATTGCGTGACACTAGAATGCTGGATTGCAAACTAGCAACCACACCCATGGATCAGAAGCTTTCTATTCATGAGAAGGATGGCGACTTACTTCCAAATTCGCATGAATATCAGAGATTGGTTGGGAGATTGATTTACCTCACTCTCGCGAGACCTGATATCACATTTGTTGTCAGTCTTGTGAGCCAATTTATACATGCCCCTCACACAGCCCACCTCGTTGTCATCTATCGTATTCTCAGATATATCAAGTCCAGCCCGAGCTTTGGATTGATATATCGTGCTTATGATTCTATGAGCATCTCTGCTTATACTGATGCCGATTGGGTTGGATCCATTACTAACCGCCGGTCTATTTCAAGATATTGTGTATTCTTGGGAGGCAACCTGGTTTCCTAGAAGAGTAAGAAGCAGGCCGTTGTGTCTAAATCTAGTGCTAATGCCGAATACAGAGCTATTGCACATGGAACATGCGAAGTTTTATGGTTGCGCCCTCTTCTATCTGAACTTGGCTTTCCTCTCTTAGATTCCACTCCTCTTCATTGTGACAATGAGGTAGCCGAAAAGATTGCTTCTAAAGGACTAACCATATTGAAGTCGATATTCATTTCGTGCGGGACAAAACACTGTTTTTAATTGGTGTTTCATCCTCTCAGCAGTTTGCAGATATTTTGTTTTTAATCGGTAACAACTTCCATTCAATAAAAAACCAGCGAGAAGCTGGAAGAAATACAAAAATGGAAGCCTGTAAAAAAAAACAAGGAAAAAAAGAAAAAAGAATAACAAAATCGGGGACCGAACTGCCCTCAAAGACAGGCAGACTCAACAAACAACAGCGAAAAGCAAAAGCAAAAAGTCGAGAGACTCTCCAAACAGGCTCAAAACACAGCCTGCTGCCCCCAAACCCGGGCAGCCAAAAAACATCAAAACAGGATCGACTCACATCCTCAGCTCCCCAACACCCTGTCCCCCATACTTGTCTAATACTATCCAATAACACATCAAACCATTAATTTTCCTTATGATGATACCAATGGGGCGACGTTTGCGAGTAAAAATCTTGGCGTTTCTTTCTAGCCAAATTCTCCAAAGGACCGCGTATGGTGCACTCCTCCAAAAGACACCTTGCGGCCCGATCCATCTAATCCCATTCCACACAATCAAGAATTCGGCAAGAGTCTCCGGTGCTACCCAGCTAATATCAAAGAAATTAAGGATCACGCCCCAGATTTTCGTAGCCACCTCGCAATGAACCAGCAAATGGGCAACAGATTCCTCCTGAAGGATACACATTGGGCACCTATTCTGGATCGTTTTACCTCGATTATTTAGTTGGTCCATCGTCAGAATACGCCCTCTCACAGCAGTTCAGACGAAAAACAGAACTTTGGGGGGAAAAGGAGCCCTCCAAATGAAATACCATTCCATTTTAATAAGTGATCGAAACGAGAGGGCTCGGTAGAATGATTTGATCGAGAAGCTTCCCTTCATGTCAGCCACCTAGGTTCTGCAGTCACGGCAATGACGATTCGGGGAAGCCGAGTAAAGGGCCGCCATCATGTCCATGTATTGCACCATCTCCTCCTCCCTTAAGTCTCTCCTAGTGTTAACCTCCCAAACCAGCGCCCCGCTGATATTAGATATGATATCCTCAATCAGCCCGTGTTGGGCCACTGACACGCTGAAGATCAAGGGGAACATCACTCTAAGAGGGTACAGGAATAACCAGGGGTCATCCCAAAAAGAAATTCAAGATCTGTCGCCCCAGCTAAACCGAACCCTTCTGGAAAAATCAGTCCAAATCAAGCTAACACCCTTCCACCAAGCAAGAGACTTCCTAGGCCGATTGGTATTAATGCCCCATGAACCTGGCAGATTGCCATATTTCTGAACCAGCAAGGACCTCCATAAACTATTACTGTCAGTGTCAGCTCCCGCCCGCCATAGACATTTTCTAAGCAACGCAATGTTGGTTCGGTGGAGGTTCCGGATGCCAAGCACTCCGAAGCATTTAGGCAGCTAGCAAACCTCCCACGCCACGAGGTGGTATTTTTTCTCCATACCAGCCCCTTCCCATAGAAAATCCCGCTCTATTTTCTCGAGGGCATGAATGATCACCATCGGGCATTTAAAAATAGAAATGTAGAAAATGGGCATGCTGGATAGCACCGAATTTAGAAGTTGAAGTCGCCCCCCAGAACTTAGGAATTTCCCTTTCTAAGTAGCCAACCTTAATAAAACTACCTCCCAATCAGCAGCTCTTGGCTTCCCGATTCCCAAAGGAAGACCCATATAAGATATAGGAAGAGGAGCCATGACACACCCGGCTCCACTGGCAAGAGACTTGGCAGCCTCCTGGACCAAACCCACGCCGAATATAGTTGATTTCTGCATGTTCACCCTTTGCCCCGTTACAGCTTCAAAAATAATCAGAATATTAGAGAAGGCTGCTATTTCCCCCGGATCCGCTTTGCCAAAGAAAATGGTGTCATCAGCGTATTGAAGATGTGTTACAGCGTGATCATTAGCATCCACCGAAATACTCGCAATACGAATCAATTCACGAGATTTGCTGATAAGGGCACCAACAGCTTCCCAAACTAAATTGAAGAGAAGCGAGGAAAGCAGATCGGCCTTCCTGATACCTCGCGAGCTTTTGAAATACCCCGCAGAGGTACCATTAACAATAACTGAGAACCAAGGTGAGGTGATGCACGCTCTTATCCACTTCCTCCAAAGCTCGCCAAAACCAAACCGTTGAAGCATATTATCCAGACACTCCCAGTTGACCCGGTCATACGCCTTCTCCATATCCACTTTCCAAACAAAACCTAGAACCTGAGAAGAGGTCGCCGAGTGCACTACTTCGTGAGCGATGACCGCCATATCTATCATTTGCTAACCCTTGATAAAAGCCCCTTGATTAGCAGATACTATTGAATTTATCACCGTCTTGAGGCGATTGGCGAGGACTTTAGCCAAGATCTTATACAGACAGTTAATGAGGCTAATAGGCCGGAAGTCACGGATGTCTAATGCCCCTTCAATCTTTGGAATTAGAGTGATGAAAGTCGAGCTTAGAGTCTACCAATCGCAGCCCTAGTGTGGAATTCCCTTAAGAAATCAAGGATATCGGATTTCAAACAGTGCCAAAAACTAGTAAAAAACTCCATATTGAATCCATCCGAACCTGGGGATTTATTCTTCCTACTTCGCTTAACCGCACCCCATATTTTGGTTTCGGAGAATGGCCTTTCCAAGCTCACTCGATCATCATGACAAATAAAAGGAAAAGATAGCCCGTCAAACTTTGGTCTGCTCCACCCGTCATCTTGAAACAAACTTCGGTAGAACTCCAAAATTTGATCTCTAATCTGCTCCGGATCAGAAAATTCAGCCCCATTAACCACAATTTTGGTCAGAATCTTCTTTTTAGATCTAGTGTTTGCTACCATATGACAATATTTTGTATTGTTATCCCCCACCTTCAGCCAATGGATTTTTTATTTTTGTTTCCAGCTCATTTCTTCCTGCAGACTCTTTTCGCTAAATTTCATCTTAAGGGAGAGTCTTTCAACATTTTCAGAATCAGTCAAAACTCTATCTTCTTACACAAGATCCAGAGCCTTGAGACGATCAAGAATGGATGCTTTCTGCCATTCATGAGTTAACCCGAAGACTTCGCGATTCCAAGACTTGATGCGCCTTTTTAAATGCCCCAATTTGGAGATGAGTTCCCTAAGGATTGATTTCCGACCACCAAACTGGAACAAGAGCTCTGAAATCGGTGTTAAGCAACCACTGATTCTCAAATCTGAAGGGGGGAGGCCCTCTGCCCGTTTGACCACAGTCGAGCAATAAAGGTCTATGGTCAGAGATAACTCTGCGCAACCCATGTAAAATGGCCTGCGAGAAGCATTCAAGTCACTCAGTCGACACCAGAAATCTATTCAAACGACTAAGGGAGGCCTCCTGTTGCAAGTTGGACCAAGTAAACCGCACCCCCACTAGAGGTAAGTCAACCTACGCCCAATCATTGATGAATGAGTTGAGGTAAGCAATATCTCTCCGATCTAGGAGCCCACTCGAAGATTCATGCAAATGCCTCAAGGCATTGAAGTCTCCCCCCACACACCAGGGCACATCCCACCTGGCCGCCATTGCTGCCAATTCAAACCAGAAGTCATCCTTCTCGCCTACATCTGCCGGCCCGTAAACAGCAGTGAAGGCCCAACATTTGCCATTATCCTTGTTTACCAGCTTCACCGAGGCAGAAAAGCGACCACATTACTCGTCAGATTTATGAAAAAGGGCAAAATTTCAAGCCAAGAGGATCCCTCCCGCTGCTCCGGCCGAATCGACACCGACCCGATCCCATCTATTACCACCTTAGACAAGACTGACTTTGAAATTATCACAAGCGCCCCATTTCATCTCTTGTAGGGTTAGAATCGCCGGATTGATGGATGCTAAGACCTACTTCACACCAGATCATTTATTCAGATTACAAATGCCTCTTATATTCCATGAAATAGTCTTCATAACAACCAGAAGGAAGCCCGACCCCAAGGAGAAAACTCACTGAGTCCCCGTCCCCCTTCCATCTGACATACCCCACGCCAACCAATTCTCTAGATTTAGGCTTTGTCGCTTTAGGGTTAGCAGACCGCAGCTTGCTCCGTCCTTTCGTGATGGTTTTGAAGATCTCCCAAAGCGCTTCATCAGTCCTAGAGGACATCCCATGCTCCTTTTCGAAAGTGATAATGTCATCGATGATTCTGCGATTGGTACTACTTGCACTATTGGGCGTAGATTCTGATCGAGTCTTCAGGATCGGAGATTCCATGCCCGGAAAAAACTCAACCCATTGACTAAGGCCATTGGGCCTAGTACACTAAGTGATGTTGTCAAGCTGGGCATGGTCAATATGCATGCTCCAACTTGAGGGGGAGTGTTAGTAAAGTTGGTTAGAGTGTGGGTGTATCTATTAATATAAGGTGTGCATGTAACCTCTCACTTAATATAAATATTAATGCTAGTGAGAACATTGAACTCACTAAGTCTCTCTCTCTCTCTCTCTCTCTCTCTCTCTCTCTCTCTCTCTCTCTCTCAAACCCTAAATGGGTATTTCTCCTCTTTAGTTATTAACTAACTTCTCTACTTCTACAGTACCTACCACTTACTCCATCGACATAAGTATATGAGTGAATAGAGCTAGACAAAAAGGATCGACAGAACTATATAAAATTTGTACATGCAATGTACGATGTATATATAATAAGTTACATCCATGGTTGTTAACGCGACGATATAGCCTCTCCATGGCAAACACCATATACAACCAAATAGCCATGACGACGCCATAGTGTTGCCATGGAGGAATAGCACTTTGGCATCGCTATGCACGCTATTTGATTTTTTTGGGATAATAACGTATAATTCTTATAAAATAGATAAGTTATAAATATGACATTGTTATTACTTATAATACTTGTAAGTTAAAATATTTTTATAATATATAAGTTACAAAATCCTCTCTCTCTGGTCACGACAGCTAACAACACCAGCGTCGACGACACTTTAGTGGGATACAGGTCGATGAAGCCTCAGTGTCGGCAACACTACAGTATGTGTACTTGAAATTTAAATATTTTTTTATCATTCTATATTAGTTGGTAGTTCATATTTATTTATTTATACTTACCATGTTGCAAATTTGTTGATGCTCCATATTTGATTTATATTTATTGATATCTGTTTATGCCTAGAACATGAAATCCTCAATATTAGAATCAAAGTATAATGCTTTAGTAATTGAATTTTTTCTTCCTTCCTATATAAAAAATATAAAAAGAATACTACTAATTGATAGATAAACTAACTTTTTTTAAATTAATAAATAGCATCGCTATGGCCACGCCATGGCATAGCGAGCTTCTTCGCCATGTCCTCACCACACCGCCTTAACTACCTTGGCTACATCGACTTGTTATTGGAGGAAAGATAAACATTAAGTTGGCGCATTTGGAGTAAAATCTGAAACAAGATAAACCATATAATTTTAATAAAAGAAGAAAAAAAAACCTAGAGTTTTTAAAGAACAATGTTCACACATACCTGTGCTTTTAAGCGCGGGATTGAACCACTTGTCACAGTCCTTTCGGTATTAAGAACCACCACTTTCATGTCTTCTTTTTTCGCACGGACCTTTATGTTCCCGTATTGAACAAGAGCAATGCCATCATCTCCAGGCTCTTCGACAACAGTGGCCAACTTCCCCAATCCCTTAACATGGACACGATCTCCGATTTGTGGTATATAAGAACTGATACTGTTCGATTCTCTAATTGAGAAGTCGCTACTTAAATTGTGCGCTTCGATGATGGATGCAATGGAAGCTTCAGATTCTCTAATTAGTGAATTAAATAGATCCGAATTTGCACTATTGAGTTGGTTCTCAAAGCTCTTGACTATGGCATCAATTTGAGATTTCACAGCCTGGAGTTCCCGCTGGATCCTTTGAGTTTCCTTTGCTTTCAGAGCAGCCTCTCGTCTATCAAGATCTTCTGCCTCAGATTGGATCTTCATTATTGAACAGAAGAAGGCTTTTAAAATACTAAATAATGTCTAGATTTAAAGTGCATGGCAGTTTGGAAGAAACATAATGCTAAGTTGCTAACCAATTAAAATATAGTCTGAAAGTTCTTAGTAGCTAAATCAGTGTCCTGACTTCTCTAATAACAGGAATCTGAAGGACTGAGCCACTGAATCCCATGAGAAGTTTAATTAGTATCAGTGGCTTAGAATCCATACCGCTACCGCCTAGAGAGCGAGAGAGAGAGAAAGAGAGAGAATCATTGACTTAGACAAGTCAAAATATGGGATTGTTGAGTTTACTCTTGTGGATTTTAACAATGAATTATGGGATCCACAGTGTTTGAACCACAGGATTAAAGCCTCTGGGGGCCATCACATCAACCAACTTTGAGAAAATAAGTGTTTCAAACCCTGACCAATCCAAATTGACTCATCCAAAATCCAATCAAATCAGTGAGTTTTGGATTTTGATCTCAATCCTTGAGTTGATATGTGATTCTGTCAGCATGTTTATAGACCATATCCAATACAATGATATTTAAAGGTAACGTCCTTGTAGGACATTTCCCTTTTAAAGTTATGTTGAATTACCAAAAGAGGAAGGAAGAGGAAGGGTAATAAAATGTTCAAGTTAGATACTTAGACCTCAAGTACTTAAAAATCACAAGATTCCGAAGCAGGAACCACTCTAGCTCGAACAAATTCTTGATCAAGTCGAGATGATTTGGTGAGTTTTCCAAGCATCCTGTCAAGTTTTTAAACACTGATACTCGTGTATTTGTGCCATTTTTGAAACCATCAGGTGAGAAATGAAATATTTTGATTTTCAAAACAATGTTATGTCTGCATAAAGGGATCTATTCTTGAAATTTGAAATTAATATATGGAAGCAAGAACTAAGAAATAATAACAGACATACCTCTTGATAAAGCTCCCTAATTTCTGAAAGAACAGCTGCAGCTTTCACAGCTTGATCTTCCAACACAGTTCTTTCTTTCATTAAAGACTGATAAAGTGAACCCTTCCGCTCTTTTTGCTTGTCTGGCATCAGTTTTTCCACCCATTCATGTGCACGATCCAGCACTTTCTGATCAAAGCCGATTGATTTAGCAATGCTCAAAGCATTGGAATTACCGGCACTTCCCCACAATATGCGGTAGGTAGGTTGCAAAGTCTTCGTGCAGAACTCCATTGCAGCATTCTCATATCTAGTGTCCTTCGCTTTAAGACAACTTAAATCCACATAATGGGTAGTCACCACAGCTAGATTAACCCGATCTGCAAGATACTGCAAAATGCTGGTCGAGAGAGCAACACCTTCTGACGGGTCAGTGCCATTTCCGATTTCATCGATGAGAACAAGTGATTTTTCCGAAGCCACTTCCAAGATTTTACAGAGACGTGAAATGTGCCCACTAAACGTGGAAAGGTTATGTTCCAATGACTTTAATCCAAAACAAAAGTTTCATTCAGAATAAAAATCTTATATGTTCATCAAAACAAGCTTAGAGACTTTCTTTTCCATAAACAAGAGAAACTACCTGGTGATCTCCGATATCTGCAAGAACATGATCGAACCATGGAAGCCTTGGCCGGTTTTTGGCAGGCAAATACATACCGGCTTTTGACATGAGGGATGCCAATCCGAGAGTTTTCATAGTTGCTGTTTTTCCACCAGTATTAGGTCCCGAGATCACAACCACCTTCTTGGAATGTTTTATCTTGATGTCTAATGGCACAGGAAAACCATTTTTACCTTCAGACAATTTTCCATACTCCAATGATCCATTCCCATGACCCAATTGAACTGAACTCCATATTTCAAAAAGTGAAACAGAAGACAAACTTCTAAGAAAGGGTTCAAGGAGCACTGGATGCTGAATACCTTCAATATCTACTGACAAAAATTGACTTTTACTATTTGATGTAATGCCCTCACAGTCTTTGCCTAAAATGGGGCAAACTCCGTTCATCCACATGGCATACGCACCTCTAGCAGAAGCGAGATCCAATTCCAGGATTCTCTCCATCAAATGGTCAATCTCCATTTCTGACTCGGCTATTTCAGAAGTGAGCAAGCTCAAAATGGCTATCTCCTCGGCTTTCTCAGAATTCGAAAGCCTCACTTCCATGTTGTTCAACTCCACTGCATCTCTTGGTTCCATAAAGTACGTTACCCCGGAGCTGCTAACATCCAGAATTATGCCATCTGGAAGCAAAGATCTGTGTGAAGCCCTAATGCCAATACACATACGAGATCGGCGCTTGGTAATGAGTGGGCTATCAATTCCTCCAGCTTGGAAAACTCGAGCTGATACTTCCTTCAACAGGGATTCCAGGCTCTCCAGATTCTTCCTCCTTTCAGACCTAATATATTCTAATTTCTCACTAGCCTTATCCAGAACTATCGACAGACTACAATCTACACAGAACCCAATTTTTTGCTCCAATTCCACCAAGAAATTGCAGTTGCTAAGTATCTCGAGTAGGGGAGAATACCTGTTCAAATACCCATTTTAATCAATCCTCTGCAACTACTACCTGCTACTGAAAAATTCAACATTCTGTTTATAACCTACTTTTATTTTCAAACTACAATAAAACAGAATATGAGACTAGTCAAAAAGAAATAATCAAATGTGAAATCCATCTATTTTTTTCAATCATCGGCAAACATGAGAAATGTTCAATACAATGTACAGAAAATGCAACTTTACAACCTAATCAAATAAATAAACCCAACTTTATCTTTCAAGCAGAGAGGGATATACTTAGCCCAAGAGTCACCGATGGACAAGATCTTTCGAAGCCACTCCAAGACTATTCTAACTCCATTCCATTTATAATTTTTAGTTCTGCCAAAACTACAGAAACTTCTCAAAGTTTGGCCATCTTATATTCAATCTTCCTTCTCCCATATTCTTACTAATCGAACAAACAAAACAAAATTTAAAATTGTTTCCAGGAGATGGGAACCCCATTTCAAGACCCATTTGATGAAATCTTCTATAATTGCTCCCGACCATACATATGTTCGACCTGTAATTTCATTTTTTTCTAAAACTAGAAGCCCGGATATCTGAAAATCTAACAAAAACACTAACTTCAGGTTGATTATGTCATGACTCGTGAACAGCCAAAATATTGAACTCTTTTCAAGATTGGGAAACATCTCTTCAAAACCCAATTGATGAAATATTCTCCAACTGCTCAACTACTTAGAATTCTCCATTGAGTCCATTATTTTCTAGTTTTGTCTCAAGACACTATATCCAAGTTTGCTTCTAAGCCTGTAGAATAACCATGAATATTTCATATGGAGGGAAACACTATTTCATAGTTTCACTTGATGAAATCTTTTGCTAATGAACCAAGATCACTTAATCCTATGGAGAAAGCTTCAAGTATTTCAAATAGAAAGAAACGCTGTTTTAAGGAACCCATTAAATGAAATCTATCTATGACCTTCTGATTCAAACTCAAAGCTCGTCCATACAGTATACCAATCGAAAGGGACACACCTATGATCACTGGAACGATAAAAACATTATTTTAAAAATTGTGGGATTTACGATTTAAATCTCACAGTTTGATCGAATCTCATCTCCATAATTCAAATCTTACATTTATACCCTTTTCATAGAAACTCCTACAATGTCAATCAAATTCTACAACTCAAAATTTGAATCTTAAAATTCTGTCTAATCTTATGATTCAATGGAAAACAAGTGTTACAGTTTCAGGCAAAACTTTGGCCCCATAAGACTCGATTTTTTTCCCCTTTTTTCCAAGTACTACTTTGTCATTAAGCGGATTACTAATTTGGCTATTCCAAAGTGTTTCTGCAATGAA
This sequence comes from Chloranthus sessilifolius, assembly GCA_021018995.1. Classification (NCBI taxonomy): domain Eukaryota; kingdom Viridiplantae; phylum Streptophyta; class Magnoliopsida; order Chloranthales; family Chloranthaceae; genus Chloranthus; species Chloranthus sessilifolius. Next base: position 147,166,468 of record CM037587.1, read on the forward strand.
GGGGTAATCTATTTTAGTATCTTCTCGGAGATTTCTTCATAATGATCCCAATTAACATTGTAAGTCCCTAGAATCTAAATTTCTTGCACTGTTGCAGAGAGAAACAGATGGAGTCAATATAATATGAGAAAGTTGCACCACCGTGTAGCTTAGGAATACATACAACTCAAGTGCAGTTATTGTGAGAATTTGCTAAGGTAAGTGTCTTTCAAACATATGATCGCCTTGTTAAGATGAGGCAACACGTCACATCATGCAAACAATACCTAGAGAAATATATCATGATGCAATTTAAGGAGCTATAAGTTTATTACATGGAAGGAAAAAGGAAATGAGGATTACTGACAAGTCTGCGCATGCCGGGAACCCATAATTCTATTGCAAAGATAGGATCATAAAGAGTGTAGAACTAGGAGGAAGAAAAAGACAAGGTGCTATGGAAGTTCATGTTGTAATTCAAGATGATTGATCATGTCTAAACATCTCACCAAACATTGATACGTGACTTACAGATTAATTGACTCGATCATTAATAATTTGATATTGTTCAGAAATTGTTAGTTTTATAATCGACATGTGATAGATAGCAGCGGATCCAGAATTTTCTTCCATGGAGGGCAAGTTATGGTTGGTTGAAGGTAAGTGACATGAGCAACAAGTGATTTGATACACGGGTCTTTTGTTTGGAATTTGTGCTATTTGGAATCAATGTATACCGTCTGATCAGTGCGCCACATGGTTGTCAAGGTCATGCTATAACCTCGCTATGGCGAATGGCAATGGGAAACGCTATATATAACCAAATAGTCACGATGGCTAAATAGCGACGTCATAGGGTTACCATGACGGAATAACATTATGGCATCGCTATACACGCTATTTTATTTTTTGGATAATAACGTATAATACTTATAAGTTATGACATTTTTATAATATATAAGTTACAAAAGTTAACTTACAATCACAAAACCTTAACTTATAAATTACAAAATCTCTCTCTCTCTCTCTCTCTCTCTCTCTCTCTCTCTCTCTCTCTCTCTCTCTCTCTCTCTCTCTCTCTCTCTCTCTCTGACTGACTACCAACATCATAAAACTTGATGTAATATTCATATTTTTTAATATTCTATATTCGTTGATATGTCATATTTATTTAGTTATACTTACCATGTTGCAAATTCGTTGATGTTTCATATTTGATTTGTATTTATTGATATTTGTTTATTCCTAGAATATAAAATCCTCAAATTAGAATCAAAGTATGATGCTTTAGTAGTTGAATTTTTTTCTTCCTATATTTTTTTTCTTATATAAAAAATATGAAAAAAAAAAAAATACTACTAATTAATAGATAAAATAATCTTTTTAAAAAATTATAATAATAAATAGTCTCGCCATGGCGTAGCGAGCCTCTTCGTCATGACATCGCCACACCGCTTTAACTACCTTGGTGCGCCATGATCTAAATATCATCAGTGTAAAAGATTAGGAAGAAAAACAATATCTATCATTGATTCATAGTTAAATGTCATCCAAAATTAATGGATAGCATATAAACCTAAGGTACCATTATTAGATAGCGTTTGACTACATTGAATCAGACTATAGAGATTTTTTTTTATTCTAATCCCTTACACAATAGATCTTGAAATCATGGTCGTCAAATACACAGAACACATGATCGTTCCGCAAGACACACACCCCAAGAATTGACCCAAGTATCAAGAGTGTTGATGCACAGGTTGGGTACGGAATACTAATTCTTTTTAATGAGTTAGTATTATGTTTGGCGGGATTTAAGGGCGGGGGGGTTCATTAATGAGTTAGTATTAAACAAGCCGCATGAGTGTTAGATGAGTGATACTCATATGACTTTTTAGGATGTGTGCCACATAATATCATCATGCATATTGGGTCAAAGCAATCAAATTTTATCTACAATTAATGGGTACCATGTATATATCCAACATACCTTAGCTTTATATAGCCTTCAGCTGCTTTGAACTAGATGATGGAGATCGTCTTTTGACCCAATCTTTTGCACCATACATGGTAGCTTCATATGGCAGGCCTCACAAAAATTGACCTGAGTAATAAGAGTGTCGGTGCTCGAGTCATATACCTAATATCAACTAATTTTTAGTATGAGTTTTAGTTTTCAAATTTCTTAGGAAGTTTCCCTTTTTTGAAGTTGAGCGGGGTCAGTTGATCCTGCTCGCCACTACGTGGGTGCCCCCAGTGATATAAAGTTATAAACAAATGGTTAACCAATTATTTTTTTTTCGATTACAGGGTATATCCTCTTAGAGCAGCTAACTAAGTCTCCAGGAAAGTGCAACACCTGCACATCACACGTACTAGGTAAGTAGGGATAAATCCCTGCGGGTGGCCAACAGGGAGTGGGATTCGAACTCAAGACCTCCGCTTCCTGAGGCGTGGTTTGTTGACCATTTATTTTATTATTGTTCCTCAATTTATTTTTCTTAATATTTTGAAAATGAAAAGAAACAGAACATTCTGAATTTATGGGTCTACTCAATTCATGTTGTGATTTTCAACCCAATTTTGATTTTTGAAAATTAAATCAACATTATTGAGGTGATTGTTCGGCTCAATGCAACAAAACTGATGTCGGAAAAATTGAAAAAAAAAACCTAAAACGCAGGTCCCAAGGGAAATAAAGAATTCAAACCATATTCAAGCAGAGTTGGTGGTTTTGAGTTCTACCAAAATTAGCAACCGAAAGACAATTACATAGCAGGGTGCTTAAGCGTGATTAAAGAAAATGATGCTCTCCCATCTCAATCCACCCATAGGAGTGTGTGAATAATGATACCAGCCATCTTTTGGACACACCCAATCCCAGAAACTGCACTGATTGGATAATCAAAACTATCCCTTAACATTAGCAAATATATTACTTGATCATCCAAAAGCAAGTAATTGATAAGGACACTAAGGATTTGTCCACCAACATTTTTGGCAAAAAAAAAAAAAAAACATAAAAACACAAATTTATAACAGTAATTAATTTAATTTAGTGTCGATTTGGTTAACTCTATTAATTTAATATTTTTTAGCAAAACATGTAACATTTTATGAACATTTGCAATTTATGTGAATTTCAAAACCAGGTTGGATAAAATGGAGGCAAGCAAGCAAAGTATTATGTGACCCAAGAGTTCCACTTACATTGAAGGGATGGTTTTACAAGATGGCAATTAGACCTCCGATATTATATGGTGCGGAATGCTAGGTTACTAAAAAGCGACAAGAAGATAGAGTGCATGTGGCTGAGTTGCGTAGGTGGACGTGTAGAGTAAGTGCATGTGACTGAGATGAGTATGCTGATATGGATGTGTGGAATAACAAGAAGAATAAATTCGAGACACTTACATGTATGGACTCTTCCACCACGTCCGGAAATGGTATGCCAACAAGTTTGTTTTAACCTTAGCTAACCAAACTCTTCTGATGGCTCAAATAAGAAACTTGGTGCTTGCTCATTTACAGGGCATGCTAGCACACTATGGTGCATTCCTTTCAGCCTACCCTTGCTTGTTTGTTGGAAGCCACAATGCATCAGATTGTTGAAGAGCACTAGAAAGCGTAAAGAAAAGTTCAGACCCCTCGAAGTCCACTCCATAAGGCCAGGCCGATCAAGCAGTTCTATTCCTGCTTATCGCCCAGTCCTTCTAGGGATGGGAGGGTGGCCAACTAACTCAAGCATTGATTCCTATTTTCTGGAGAGTGAGAAATTGAGTGAGCAATCGATTGATCAATTGGCTTGGAGAGGAAACAAGGGGAAAACCTATTAGAAAACTTGACAGTGGCACCTATAATGGAAAAAAAAATCATGGAATGTCACTTGAGATGGTTTGGAGATGTCCATCTGGGGCCAAAAATGGAACCTCTAGAAGGATTGAGATGCAACAAGCACAAGGAAGTAAGAGAAGAGAAATACCTCACACAGAGTTCAGCATTTATCATAAAGGAAAGTTTAGCATTGATCAGAGAAATTTGACTCGCAAAGCTGACCCCATAAAGGAGAGTTTAGCATTGATCAGAGAAATTTGACTCGCAAAGCTGACCCCATATAGATGGAATAAGGCAGTGATGATGATGATTTAATTGGGCATATAAATCCATATATACACCAATTTCTAGCAGAAATGTGGAGCTAAGAACCATCATATAACAGCTCAAAACCCAATTCAAAATGAGATAGGTACCTGTCGAAGGATTCATCCTTGGAAGAAACCTTCGCCAACTGCTCGTACACCCCTCTCGCCGATCGAAGACTACGCTCAACTGCGCACAGCTCCCCAACCGAGCACAACTCTCCATTAACAGAAGACCTCACAATCTCCGAGATATCACCGATCCCTGAGAAATCCAACGGCTGAGGAAGCAGAATCGCCGCCGTCGTCTGGTTCAAAAGCTTCATACTTTCTTGAAGGTTTCGACCAAAAGGGAGTTTCGCAGTTCGAGAAACTGAGAGACCCATTGCGGTCGATGTGAATGCAGAGATTTGCGAACATATGGAGTGCCATTCTAGGGTTTTCTCCGTTTCTCTTTGTAAATCTTTTGAAACCCTAACCCTAGTTTCAGGAGGGTTTGAGAGGGAGGTCGAGCTTCTTATGTATAAGTGAACTGGTGGTTTTCTGACTGAAACGAAGCAGTTGCAGACTTCCATTGAAGATTTTGAAGAACTTGGTTCCGGATAGATAGGGAACCGGATTTGAATTCACTGAGAGTAGAGGGGTTGTTAAACGCATACATTTGACATAGATGTATGGGATTGGTTTTAGTCCATGGCTCTGTCACAAAATTCTCCGAATTAATTTAATTATACAAAAATTCTCCAAATCGGTGGTCTGCAGAAGTTTTTGCCGAATATTCACTTCTTTCGTCAGTCTTTAATTTTTTGAGATTTTTTTCTTATATAGTACATGCTCTAATCATGTTTTATATTAACTTTAAATTTATTTTTTTTAACTTTTTTTTTTTAAAATGGCATAGACAACCTAAATGTGCCTTACATATTGTAAAGAGTATGGCAATAAATCCCACCCAACAATCCTACCCATAGAGGATACCGACTGAGCTACCACTCAATGGCATAGCACACGGAAGATGCTCTAATCATCCACCGTTTAACACTGTTGACTGCGTGGAGTGTAGAACCCACCACCTCAACCCCAGGATACCAATTGAGCTACTACTCAATCGGTATATTTAGCAATACATGTTCTAATTATGTTTCCACTGTTAACATTGTTGACTGTCTTTACTCAGATGATGGAGATCGTTTTTTATCCCAATCTTTCACTCAATAGATCTTGTGATCACGGCCAATCTATCATACGGTCATATCTTGATTCTACATAGCACACATCCCCAAAAGTGACCCAAGAACTCTTCTTATGGTATGCTATGATCACAATCACTTTTGGAGATATGTGCATCAAGAAATCAACATCAAACTATCTGATATGTGGGCTATCATCACAAGATCTATTATGTCCGTCATCTGATTCAAGATCGTAACAGTGGAAACCATCGATTGGAAAATTGAGTCTTCAATTGCAAATACTCATACCCTTTATTTATGGGAGCCACTAATTGCAACCATCAAGTATGTCATTGCACAAAAATTGAAAGAAAGAGTTTGTACTTGGAGACCAGTACCATGTCATACGAAAAATAATTATAACGCTCAGGTATGAAGGTCATGATCTAAAGAACTTTAGTGCAAAAGCTTGACACAAAACACCATGCATATCATATGATTTAACAAAGTCAATCATTGACTCAGAAGATAGCCTCCAACTGTATTAAATCATATGATAGAGATGTGTTTGGTGTTAATCTTTTGCACCAAAGTTATTCAAATCCTGACCTTCAAATCAGATAGATTAGAGTTTCAATATATCTCTAAAATGCCAAGCCTTTCTCATGAGGGTAAAGGTTGCTTGATACCCTGAACTAAGTAATTTACCTCATCCCACACTGATTTGTAGCTGCATGGCATCCAATCACATGATCGGATGCCACGGAGCAATTATTTTGTGAATTTTTTTTAAAATAAAAACATATAAAATCATACAGTCAAAAGAGTCAATTAGACATAAAATGAACGGTAAAATCAAATGTGATTTTACCATTCATTTCTTACCATGTTATGTCGTTGACTATGCAATTCTATATTTTATATTTTAATTTTTTCACAAATAGCTACAATCATCGAGCTACTCAGGGACGGAGCCAGGGGGCTAACAGGGACCACGGCCTCCCCCGCTTATTTAGTTTTTTCTCTTTTTCTTTAAATTATCTTACCGATTTGTTAGGCGCCAAAATGATTGGCCCCGTCTAAAATAAATACACAGTTGAGCTCTCTCTCTCTCTCTCTCTCTCTCTCTCTCTCTCTCTCTCTCTTATCTTTAGGTGTCTCAACCAAATACCATACTAAAACTTCTCTTCTTAGCAACAATAGTTCAACCACCCTCCTAAAACTTCTCTTCTTAAATCATATCCTAAGACATCTCTCTCTCATGATTAGGCCATCTAAATCGTAAAAAATAAAAAAATCCTGTAAAATTAAAATTGTGGCCTAGCCCAATTAATATGGCTCCCAACCATGGCAGATTAGCTGGCCCTAATGCTTATTGATAAGCACACGAATATATATAAACAAAGAATTTATTTTTTTTAAATTTTGTTAACAATAAATGAATGTTATTTTTAATTTTTATAACATTATACATTTCTTGTTCATACTTAAGCCCAAAGATGAAAATTTCGAATTTCATTTTGATTCTGGTGGGGATCGAAACTGAAATTTTAGCCAAATTTTTGAATTTAAGCTGAAATTTCGGCCGAAATCTTCAATCTCATATAAAAAACCCGAAATTTTGGTCATTCCGGCCAAAATTTTGATCCTTGCTTTGACTCCCTCCCATCAAATTTTCTAGCACCGTCCTTGGAGCCGCTCTTATGCATGACACCCAATTATGAGATTGAGTGCAAAATTATGATCATGGTACCATACTATCTTTACCCTTCTTTTAAATAGCGTCCTTGGGCTAATTTTTTTGCCAGTTATGGCCCTCTTTATTTATATTTATAAAATTTATTTCCTCCACCACCATTGAAGATGAGGAGACGTATGTGTTTCTCTATTCTGATAATAGCTCTGACCCACATTTAAACACCATCAGAATAATGGCGTTTAAACGATGTTACACTTCAAAATATGCTTTTTATCTTCCACTATTAAAGTGGAATTTATCTATTAGAGAAAAGTATGAGAAAACGCCCCTTTACAATTTTTATTATTATTTTTGAGATTTTTTTTTTAATTACTAAAAAGCACCCCTGCAGGCTTTAAACGATCTGCATTGATGCGCAGTGCAAATTTATTTTACCGTTTTACCCTTGAATAGCCCTTCAATTTTTGAGTGTCTTTTCCGGCGATCCGGCAATCGTGAACCTATGTTGCCGACAAACACCAAATAGAGATACCATTATCATGCATTTTTTTTAAAATATATCATTAAAAAAAAAAAATTCAAAATCATCTCCTATCCTAAAAAAATTCGCCATTAACATATTGTGCCCAAAAAAATTGTCATTTCAACAAATTCTCCTCAAACATTTAAGATCATTTTACATTAATAACATTGTGAGCAAAACCCCTCAAATAATTTCACTTTTTAATGGAGGAGAAAAATAGCTTTTAGAGATTTCGAAAGTATCGGAAGAGAAGACACGAAGAGGGCTTCACATACTTTTTTTGCCGCTCGATCCAAGAAGGATTTGCAACTGAAGCTTTTGGGTATTCACAATTTTTTGGCTCAGAGAAGACGAAGGGGTGGCTCGATGGGTGCTATCAAATTTTTGGCGCTCGATTTGTATAGCTTTTATGATCTAACAACCGACTAAAGAGAGGACTCGAGGAGGGTGATTTTTTTTCGTTGACTGCTCATCAGTTGTTTTATGCAACTAAAGCTTTTAGGGTAAAGAGACGATGACAACCAGATATCATTACATAGGGCTTTTTGCTTTTGTAATTGCTATTTATATAGAGGCTATTATTATAAATACCTAAAGGATGGTACGTGGGTTAATGTGCCCAGATCCCAGTTCAACGTACGCTGTTGGGTCGTTACTTTGGCACAAAAACAGGCGCATGTTCCTTTGGAGATAAAATAGGGCGCAGGGCGCCTTTAAGTAAACCCCCCTTATCATTACGCCATTAGTTGCACATATATGACCAATCTAAATTGTCTAATGGTCAATCCATCATTGGTACATATCTCTACCCAAAGAAACATGCTTATAAGTGAATTTTGAATCATGATTAATGAATTTTAAAATCAGCCATTAGAACTAAAAACGGCTATTGATTTTATAATTAAATAGGTGGGATGGTTTAAATCGCCCTAAAATCTCATTTTTGGGCATGTTATTGCACTGCAATTTATGATCTATCACTTTGACGGTACAAATCATCCACATTTTATACCATTAATGGTGTATGATCATTTAAACACCATTTCCTTTTTGGTGTTTATACCATGGACTGTACATAAATAGCATTGTGGCACAAGGAAATAAATTATAATGACCATTTTACTCGTGTATAATACATCATACCATTGACAGTACGAAACTGGCCTTAAAATGAAGGCCATTTCCTCGTGGCACAAGTCCCAAAAATATTGTGTTTCTTTTATGAGTTATAGTCACCAAGTGGGAATTCGAGAATAAATCAGTTTGGATAAAAAAAAAATCTGGTAAAATTTGGGGAAAATATGGTCAAATTTCGAATAAAAGCAAAAAAGAAAAATTATAAAATATATTAATTATAAATTATAAAAACTAAAAAATAAAAGTTTTTTGACCAAAATGGGGAAAATTCGGGAAAAAGTCATAAAATTCTCATACAAATAAAAAAATTCACAAATTATTTGAAAAAATTAGCAAATTATTCAGATTTTATATTTTTTCAAAAATTCACTGTGTAGGAGAGAAACCATGCATGGATGCACCCCCACAACGCCAGAATAGATGAAGAAACTTGGCAAGCAGAATGACAAGGACAAATGGCGTGAAAGAATTTGAATGTTATGTTGCCTTTAATTAAATGGCGCGTGGTTTGCAAAAGTTGTTGCCTCTAATCAATAGGGCCACAATTGTATCACCCTTTGATATTCGTACAATGGACATGGATCAATGGACATCACCACCCTTGGATCTTCGTGCAATGGTGGATCAATGGACATCACTGCGTCGGTGTTCAAAGACAGGCTCCTATGACCATTTTACACAGATATTGACATGAAAAGCACTCATTTAGACCATGTGACATAAATCTTCAATCATTTTAAGTGTTTCATGTGTGGTGATGACTTACGCAACACAGCCCAAAAATACAAATGATAGCATTGTAACCATATGATCAGAGTGCTTCAATATTGATCATTAAAAAAATGTGCACAACCATTCATACTAGAGTGCATTGATCAGACCGTTCAAAACTCCCAAAGACTTATTTTTTGGTCAACAAATAGTTCCCAATTTTAACTACCATTTTGATGACTTAGAAGCTCAAAAGATATGCCACGTGGACTAAGATGAGTGCTTTGCATGGTCTCTATCTATAAATTCTTAGAGGTCATGAACCAGCCGGCACACTACTTGGTTTCAGAAGATAAGGTACCGAAAGTTGTCAAGCTGGTCCTTGTAGTTCATTATTCCTACTCAATAAGAAAGGTTTAGGAGCTGGATGAATGCTTCTCTAATCCTCAAGATAGTCACTTTCAAATGAACATATGATTAATGTACAATAACTTACTAACCAACACCGACGGTCCCAAATTTCAACTTTATATACAATTAGCAAATGATTTCTAAGTCGGACTTGGGAATTCTGTAAAATGGTGGTGAAAATATGTACCATTTTTCCGTCAATTATGTTGCGAGAATCGGAACACCACAGGCAGCTGGAGCGTGCTTCCCTTCGCTGTAAACAAGGTTCCCTCTCACAAAAGTAGCCAAAACTTTTCCTGCCAGTCTCGTCCCAATGTAGGGAGAGATGTCCTGCAGACCAAACGAAAAAAAAATTAAAAAATAAGAAGTCCATTTTCTTTCTTTAGTCGTGCCTACAAAATACTCAATATCAGTGTTACTTGGACAGTTGGCAGCACTTTGATGCTCAGCATGACAAGAAATTTTTAGACATCTATGAAAAAGTGCCATCTGATGGCATCAAAGTGTTCCACTTTTCGACAAGGTAAAATAAATTTTCATTTTAGGGAAAATTTTGTATATACTAGCTTATAATAAAAAAGCATGGGTCCTTGAACAATATAAAATATGTTTCATCACATACATCATGTATACTTGTCAGCTCTTCGTCAAGTAGATTCCTTAGTTAGCTCTCTAAGATTTTCCTTTCCGTTTTATTTTACTATATGTATTTTTAACTCTCTCTCTCTCTCTCTCTCTCTCTCTCTCTCTCTCTATATATATATATATATATATATATATATATATATATATATATGGTCATGCCACCGTATTTGATTTTCAGAGATTGTCGTGCCAAAGCCTATGGAACCTTGAAACTTAGGCACTCGTGCCACGTGTCTAGGTAACACAGCCAAATATTCATTGTGGCTACATGCCAGAATGGCCCATCACTAAATAGTATATACCATAGCATATAAATGCAGGTTTTGCTATTATATGCTTTATATGCAGGTAGCATCCATACCAAATGAAGGCACAGGCGCACAGCTCAAAAGTAAACACAAAAAGAACCAAATTTAGTAACTTTAAAGAAATATAGAGGCGAACGAACATACAGGATTCTTATGATGGATGGTATGGTTCTTGTCAAGTTCAAACTCCGCATCCGGTTCCCAAACAACTATATCTGCATGTTTCCCACTCGCAATAGTTCCCTGCATCAAACCATTAGAATAGAGTTGCTGAATGTCTTGTCGAAGCAGTTCGAGTTCTATTTATACTCAAATATAAATGGATCGATACAATTAAAGATGCATGGGCATGGTTTAGTATCTATCAGAGTTACCAGGTTAACACCCCACTGATGACCTGCGAACCAGTTTGCAGTTCAGTTCGGTCTGGTTCACTGGATCCGATTTGGCCGGTTCATTTTTAAATGTTATATTATTTAAATTATAGAACTAAAATGTTTTTAACAAGACTTGAACAGTAGTTAATTGGCTTTAAAGTAAACATGTAAACCAACAAGCTCCAAATTACTTGTTTAAAAATGTAATGTTATTATATATATATATATATATATATATATATATATATATATATAGTGTTTTCATTCAAAACTCATTCTACCCCTAGCGGGCCAGATTCTTTCCCCAGCAGCAAACCACGAACAGTGAACCCGAATTCAAACCAAGCAAACCAACAGATCAGGTAACATTGGTATCAAATATACAGGCCATGGAAATCCAACATGTAACAAGTTTCAATGAACATTACAAACCCATTTATGAGACACACATGCACACACACAGTTGGGCAGGCCGAGCTACAATTACGTTGCACATGTCACCGCACCAACATGTATTGAGTGCCATATGGAGAAAGAGGGCGTTAAATAGATCAGTTTCAAAAAAACTACATAAAAAAAAAAAAAAAAAAAATTTTAAACTTGACAGCGAAAGACAATAGTTGACTTGACTTCTACGGTCCATTTTTCAGACACTGATAAACACATTGCAGGGATCCACTTTTGTTTTTTTCTAAAAAATCTGATCTTTGCATGCAAGATTACTCCACGTGGCACCCAACCATGTTTTGGGCGCCATGTGGCAGCCAAATGGGAGCTCGGACCACCTCTCTAGGTGATTCTTCAAACCACAGAACCTTTTTCCTATATATATATATATATATATATATATATATATATATATATATATATATATATATGAGGCCAGGGGATATATTTTCTAACGCACAGTTCATCCATGTATTCAAACAATACTTGCCCAAGGTCAACTAGGTACCATCAAAAAGTAAATATAAAGAGGGTGTTTATCCACCGTTAAAAAGTTCATCAAAGGTACAAAATTTCAATGCACCAGGTTCAGGCAGTGGATGGGAAACTTTTACCTGGGATTGAAGGGAAAAATGGTCTAAAATTTTATTTTATTTTTTTCTAAAACCCAAGGGAATAGGTGTAACCCGCGTCATGTGGCACATGTCTGGAATTCGAATGCACAATTCACTCCTTACGTTCAAACCCATTCTCCCATTTTCATATATATATATAATCACCAAATCAACTCACTTTCAGTAATAGTTATACAATTTTTTTTTTCGTTTACACAACTTCATATACATATATACATCAACTCACTTTCAGTAATAGTCATACAATTTTTTTTTCATTTACACAACTTTTTCCCATAAAGACAGAATTTTTTTTAAGGGATTTGTGCCCGAAAAAGTATTGGAGAATTCTAGAATGGAAGAAAGTATATTAACTTTGCACTAGTTACAATCTTTACAAGCAGACTGGACCCAAATTTTCTGTCATGTAGGGGTTGGGATCAAACCGATTTATGTTTATTGATATAAAGGAACATTCTGACATTTGTGTAATTTTAGATGAGATCGTTTACATTTCAACTAAGAGATCCAATCATAAAAATGAAGCTACAGTTGAAAATATTACCTTGAGTTGTCGGCCCGCAAGTTTTGCGGGCCTTGCACTCCACCACAACGATAACTGATCCAAAGAAATTCCATATTTTCGCCCATAGGACCATGTCACAGGAAGCACAAACTGCAAATACACTTACTCCGGAGACATTAAGGAAATATTCCACAAAGAGCATATGGTCCATTCCATTCATATATATATAATTGGCAAGTAAGCTTGCTGACCAGAAGAACAAGAACTAGAAGATGTTGATACTCGCAAACCATTTCAACAGAAACAAATAAATAAATACAAGTGTAAAAGAAAAACCACAAACTAACACTGATGCTTCACAATTCTTTATTTTGTTAGTGTTGCAGATTATGGAGTAACCAAAATTGAATAAATCTAGATCGTATGCAATTTCATAGCATTCCCGACATCGGCTTGGTTGCTTCAGTGAAATTAATAAATGGGCGGATTTCTTGAGACATTTCTTATCAAGTACTAGGAACTTTTGTCTAGACCAGGTGGGGAGCACCTGGTACCAGTTATTAGCGAACTAGTGACTTGATTATATCTCAAATTGTCCTCCCTATAAAAAAGTGTATTAAATCCCTATGATATACAACAGAAAACTTTCACAGTAGATATGAGACTATTCTACCCTATAAGAAGAAGGTTTAATACACCTTTTCTAACTTAAATAGCAGCCCTATAATGGTTAAGTTACCATTATAGCAATATTCTATTGCCAATATAATACTATGTAAACTCACATCAGCACACCTTTAATTTCTACTCATCTAGTATACTATGATAAAACTCTTCCAAAATAACTAAATTTAAAAAAAAAAAAAAAAATATATATATATATATATAGAGAGAGAGAGAGAGAGAGAGAGAGAGAATAAAAATGGATTAGATAATACCCAAAAATCGCATTCCCAATAATTAGTCATAATTTGTAGGGAAAACTGAAGCAACCTGTAAAGATGATATGCCACCCCATGCCCTTAAGAAGTCACCCTCCTCTAGACGTTTAAGCTCTCGTATTGATGGTGAATGATCGGAACTTAACATGTCAATGTGTCCGTCCTGAAAGAAAATGCTATATTGCCATCAACTAATACCAAAAACATTACAGAATGTTTTAACATCATCAAGGAAATTGCAATAATACCATCAATGCCTCCCATAATTTTTCTCTATTGGCTGCATCACGTATTGGAGGAGCACACTTAAAGCGGGTATCACCATCACGGATCTCTTCTGCTGAAAAAGCCAGGTAGTGAGGACAAGTTTCAACACTTAATCTAGCACCAGTGCTCTTTGCATCCTGTAAGAAACATTTGCCGAAGAATTTGCAAAAGTAGTATTACAAGTCAAAGAGCAATGTCATGTCCTTTTTAATAGAAGCTATAATTATATTTACATTCCTGTCTAATAGAATTGAATAAAATAACATCATTGGATAAAATCTGTTAAAACATACACATATTGGCATAGGTAAACTGCAAAATAATTATACAACAATATCAAGCCATAGTCCTGTTTAATTTCCATGTAGGTTTCCACATTAATATCATACAAGCCAATCAGGTACATGATACAAAAGTCTAACATCATCAGCATGGAAGGAAATCCAGAAAACAAAAACAAATAATCAATTGAGACCGACTTTTATGACCACTTTAAACAGACACTACATTGAGAAGGAACCATTTATGCCATGTGGCATACATCTTTGATTACTCTGAGTGTTTCTCGTGGATAGGCAACAGTTGTACTACAGAGCCCCAAAATCACACATATCAGAGCACTAGAACCATCAAATCATAGCGCTTTAAAATTGAAAGTTGAAAAAATGTGCACAATCATCCGTATTAAATCAACGGTTCAAATCCACCAATGAATGTGATTTTAGTGCCCACAGTAGCTCCCAATATGAGGTATGACTTTTTTTTAAGCCATAATTTCCTTAATGATTATGAAGTTATGGCATATCAGAGAGGAGAAACGAGAAAATCCCAAAGGAATGACTTTTTACATCACATGGCCTCGGTGAGGTGAAAGCAAGGACTCTATAGAGGTCCTGTTTGTTCCCATTGAAATAGGATATCGGCCAATGAAAGCACCTCCCCTGTAGAGCCAGACATACGTAATACTTGAAACTTTTACGCTATTACTGTAAATTATTTACCTTGAAATCCATGCTCATTACCTCGAGATCTATGCCAATTACCTTGAAATATGTGATTATCGTTGTTGATATAACTTTTTTCTAATCGGTAAATAAAAAGGTACAATATCATTAAAAGGAAAGAAAAGAAAGATACCTGGCTGGGATATAGTGAGCAGCTAGAACACAAAAAAATAAAAATAGAAAGACAGCAGACAGGTGTTGGGTCAATGCCCCAGAAACCTCACAGCCAAACAAGCTAAAGGGCATGCTCACTATGGAAACTCAGCTAGACACCATATCCTCCTAGCACTCCTTGGCATACAATGCATCCCTAAATGACCAAAATTACAATGGCCTTAGATTTGCAGGCCCCTTTGAAGATTCTATCATTCCTCTCATCATACCGTCCACACCACTAGAGGCGGAACGTTCTAGAATTTAGACTGCAATGCTTCAAACTTGACTCCTCTCCAAACATTCATCATCTCTCGACATGACCTCGGCATCATCCAAACCAACCCAAACACCTTCCACACTCATTGGCAGTTTCTTCACCACTACCACACATAACGCACCCCTTTTGATAAGCTGATCCACAGTCAGAATAAATTCCCAGGCAAACAAAGAAATTTGGATGGGGCCAGAGCTTCCACATCCCGTTCAAATCCCCATTTATAATCATGTTAGTCCTCAGCAGTTGTAGAAAGGGCTAACTGTGAAAAACCTTTTGCTATCTGGCACCAATAATCTCTTATCCTCTTTCATTTTTATGGTAAGCTGGATCGAACCTGTGACCTTGAGGTTGCAATATTGTCAACCTTCCATTGTGCAAGAGACTGTCATATTATCCATCTCCTCTTCCCTGAGAATTCTTCTCAGTCTTATATCCCAAATCCTCTCCACACCGATACAGGAGACCACCTGTTGAATTCGCACATTTTTATACAGTAGTAATCTCGTATATATTGCTAAACCTGGTATTTCGATGTTGGTTTCCCAACCAAAGATCTTGCCAAAACCAGATTCTCCCTCCATCTCCATTCGAACTTCACACATTGCATAAAGTTGTCTTTGACAGAGCAAACTCCTCTCTACCGGGCCGAAACCTTCGAGGTCTGTCAATGCTAACTCCCGACCCTCCACATCCCAAATATTTCTCCCTTAAGGCTTTAACCCAAATCGCATCCCTCTCCTCTCCAATCCTCCGAAGTCATTAACCAAGGAAAGCTTGCTTAGTTAAAATGGTGACAATAAAAAGGAATTAGGGTTAGCTTGAAGAAGAAGCTTGGTAAAAATTAGGGTATCATTCTCATCCCCTTATTGATTAACATTTATACTTCTTTACAATGATATTGACTCACCCACTAACACTAAGACACCCACTTACATAAACACACCAACTTAATATGAAATTTACGTACACACCAACAACTTCATGGCTCTAATACTTCTAACCACAATTCTCACTTCCTCCCTAGGTGACTGGCACGCCTTCCAATTGACCAAATGGAACTTTTGACTATCCTCGACCTTCTTAAAGGAAATTCCGTTTGATTTGCTCCAATTTCTCCATGACCACAAACGGGCATTTAAACATATTCATAAAGTAGACTGGGAGATTGTTTAGAGTTGCCTTGATAAAGAATGACACTCCCCAACCAACAATATGTTACTTTTCTAAGTAGCGAGTCTTCTTACGAACCTTTCCACCACCAGATCCCACATAACCCTATTTGGGGTTCCAAACATAGAGGGAGGCCCAGGTAAGAGGATGGCAAAGCTGTCCCAATTGCACCCAATATAATCCACAAAGTCTTGGACCTCTCTTTCATACAACTTCAACTCAGTAATAATAGTTTTGCACCTATTAACCTTTTGGCTAGAACAAGCCTCATAACATTGAAGAATGGCTTCAACACACCACACGTCTTTTATACTAGCACCACAGAAAATCATTGAATCATCTACATATTGTGAATCGGTAATCGCCAAACCGTCCATTGCAACCTTGAATCCCAAAAAGAATCTCATGTTAGTGGCAACTTGTAGGAGTTTGTTGAGATCCTCTTCAACCATATTCCAAAGAAAGGGAGATAAAGGATCACCTAGTCTTAGACGATAGTTACCCAACAACCCTTTTTACCCAATCGTATCAGTCCCTATGTGTACCAATACCGAAGATTGGTACAAAAAATTTCTGAAATGTTTATAGAAACATGTTTCAATGTATAATTGAAACTCGTTTCACTTAAAATAGAAATTGATCGACCATGATAGGTGGTTGATTGGGGCCTCGAAAGGTGGCTGACTGACTGACCTCAAAAGGTAGTTGATCGATCATTCATGTAAGGTGGTCGATTGGTCTCGAAAGGTGGCCGATTGGTCTCAAAACTTAGAAATTTTTCAACGAATACATTTTAAATATGCGCATATGAAGAAAATTATATGTACATTTTAGATTCTTTTTTTAATAAAATTTTCAATGAGTGATTTAGACAATATATTATATTGGATATAATACAAATGGATAAATTCAATGAATCATGTGTCTGAACTCTAAATTTATTTATTTTTTATCAGTAAAAAATTCTTATATTGAAACACAGCAAGGCGCTGAGGACCCAATACAAGAGGAAAATCCTAACAAAAGAGACCCACAAAAGGGTCGAAGTACAGAAAGAAGAGAAAAAATAGAAAAATATACAAAGGAGCAAAAAACAGTGGGGAACCACGACAACCATAAGGCATCCACTCAGCCTGGATCCCATACGGTCGAAACTTGTCCACTCCCCCTCACACCCTCCCCTCCCCAAAAGCCCACAAGATCCCTGATGGATTTGACAAAAAGACCCTAGTAGACTCAAATATTCTGGCGTTTCGCTCCAGCCAGATGCACCAAAAAACCGCGAAGGCAGCACCTCTTGTCTGCAGCTGATGCTCCGCATATCCCCCGCGTGGGGCCCAGCTAAGGAGGTGCTGGTAAGGAGTCTTCGCCATAACCCAACTTAGGCCCAAGGATCTGATAACAGCATTCCAAATCGATCTGGCCATACAACAGTGGAGGAAAAGGTGCGCCGTACTGCACATGACAGAGTTCGTCGCAACATCAATCCCCCTACTCAACAGATGATCCCCCGTGAGAACTCTATCCTTACAGAGGGTCCACACGAAAAATCTGACCTTGTAGGCGATAGGAACTTTCCACAGCCATCGCCCCTCGAAAAGCACCAGCAGACGACGAGTCTCGAGACTGTAAAGACTTTTCACCGTAAAATTACCATCTCGACTCGGAGCCCACACCCTCTGATCCGCCCCCATTTGTGTCCGCTGCTGAGCGTACAACAACTGAAGAAGGCTGGCGAATTCCACCATCTCACGCTCGTTCAATGCTCTACGTGTGTTAACATTCCAGACCACAGCCGCTTCATCAGGTGTTACAAATTGGTGAATCATCCCCCCCTGGTTGACAGATACAGCATAGATAGCCGGGAACGTGGACCTCAGATTGTAGGGTGTCACCCATACGTCTTCCCAGAACCGAATTCTGGTACCACATCCCCAGGTGAACGCTAGTCCTCTGGCAAAAATGGGCCAGATCCAGCACAGCCCTTTCCACCAAGCCGAAGCGCCAGTTCAGGCAATCGGACATATACCCCAGTCACCGGAGGCTTGACCATATTTCTCTACCAGCACCCTCCTCCACAACCCGTCCCTGCCCTCATCCGTACCCGCTCTCCAAAACCATTTCCCGAGAAGCGCAGTGTTGGTCCTCCTGAGGCTACGAATACCCAAACCCCCACAATCGACCGGCAACTGACAGACCTCCCATCTAACGAGATGAAACTTCCGGCCCAATCCCGACCCCTCCCACAAAAAGGAGCACTGGATTCTCTCAAGGTTGTGTATTACCGTCGCCAGGCAGTGGAACATCGACATATAGAAAATGGGCAAAGAAGATAAAACCGCCTTGATGAGAACTAGCCTGCCAGCACTGCTCAGTAGTTTACCTCTCCAGGTGGACAGTCGTTGCTCAAAGCGATGGACGACCGGTTGCCAATCACGAACCGAAAGCTTTCTGATACCCAAAGGGAGACCGAGATAGGTAATAGGCATGTGTGTGATCGGACACCCGACAGAGTTAGCCAACTCCTCCAACCCACCCCAATTCGATGAATGGAGGACTTAAGCGGAGTTAGTGCGGCGGCAAAAATAGCCTCATATACTGCTAAAGCATCCCCAAGTGCCTGGACCTCTGCCTCGTTAGCCTTCCCAAACAGAATCGTGTCATCCGCATACTGCAGGTGCGTAAAACACCTTCTGTGCGCTCCCACCCGGATCCCGGAAATCAGTTGACACTCCCTAGCTTGGTCAAGCAAGCGAGACAGCATCTCACTCACCACATTGAAGAGAAAGGGGGATAGAGGATCCCCCTGGCGTATGCCCCTAGAGCTTTTGAAATAGCCAGCCGGAGTCCCATTGATCATAATCGAAAACCACGCGGAGGAGTAACAACCCTGCATCCATTTTCTCCAATTATCCCCAAACCCCATCCTTCTAAGCATGTAGTCCAGGGCCTTCCAGCTGACCCGGTCATAGGCCTTTTCCATATCCACTTTCCAAACCGCCACTGGGCATCGCTGAGTGTGAGCATAATGGATAGTCTCGTTCGCCACCGCAACCAGATCCACCAACTGTCTTCCCCTCACAAAAGCCCCTTGATTCCCTGAAATAAGGGTGATCATCAGAGGTTTGAATCTGTTGGCCAGCACTCTAGCCATGATTCTAAAAGTACAGTTCGTCAAACTGATGGGTCGAAACTCCGATATGTCCTCAACCCCCTCTCTCTTTGGGAGAAGGGAAATAAAAGTGGATCCAAGCGCCCTCCCGATGAAGCCATCAGCGTGAAATTCCGCCATAACTTCCATCAACTCAGCCTTGATGAGATCCCAGAATGTCCAAAAGAATTCCATAGTGAACCCATCCGGACCAGGTGCCTTGTTCCGTCCCCCTGCTCGGACCGCATACCTCACTTCCTCCTCCGTGAATTCCTGTTCCAGCACCTCCCTTTCCGCTACCGAGATAGTTTGAAAAGGCACCCCTTCCAACTGAGGACGCGTGAATCCATCATCCGTGTACAGCGATTTATAGAACTCAATCACTTTCTCTCGAACTTGCTCATCCCCCTCAGCCGCAGCCCCGTCCACCACAATTCTTTCCAAGAACTTAGACTGAAACTTAGCATTCGCCACAATATGGAAATACTTAGTGTTCGCATCCCCCTCCTTTAGCTACTTAACTTTAGCTTTTTGCATCCAGCTGATTTGCTCAGACCTACAAACGCTGTCAAACTCCATCTTCAGCCCCAGTCGCTCCTCCCTTTCCTCCCCATTTAGATCCCTCTCTTCTTCCAGATCATCAAAAGTCTTTAACCTGCTCAGCAGAATTTCCTTCCGGGCCTGCACCCTCCCAAACACTGTCCGATTCCACTCCTTGATCCTCCCCTTCAAGTGACGAAGCTTGGAGACAAATCGGTATGCGGCAGTTCCCATGTATGTCCTCTCCCGCCACCACACCGTAACATTATCTCGAAAAGACTCCTCCAACAGCCACATGTTCTCAAACCGAAACAGGATCGGCCCCCTCCCTCTTGGATCAGACATGCACAACAGCGGACGGTGGTCGGAGACCAGCCGAGCAAGAGCCTCCACCCTCGCCCCAGGGAACATTTCAATCCAGTCCACCGATACGAGAAAGCGGTCCAATCTGGAAAGCGATGGGTTCTCCCGCTGATTTGACCACGTGAATCGAGCCCCCGAGAGCGGGACATCCATCAGCCCCCAATCCGAAATGAATGCGTTAAACTCCCGCATCACTCTCGCATTAGGCGTACTACCCTTCTTCTCAAATTCCCACCTGATCGCATTAAAATCCCCCCCGAGGCATATAGGATAATTCCATCGACCCGTCAAAGCTGCCAATTCAAACTAGAAGTTGCGACGTTCAGTATCCAACGATGGTCCATAGATGCCAGCAAAAACCCATCGAGACCCCGTCTCCTTATTTCACAAAACTACCGAGACCGAGTACAGTCCCACCTCTTCCTCTTCTTTATCAAAAATTCGAGCTTGCCAAGCCACCAAAATGCCCCCTGAGGCACCGACGGAGTCCGCCCCAACCCAGTCCCATCCAATTCTGTCGAGGATGGACGTAACCTTCCTTTGATCGCAGCAGCCCCACTTAGTCTCCTGTAATGTGACCACCTCCGGTTTAGCAGCCGCAATGACCTGTTTAACCCCCACCCGTTTAGACCAGTTGCAATTCCCTCTGACATTCCATGTTAGCATCTTCATAAAACAGAATCTGTGTAGCCCGCCCCTCCGGTCCCCACTTACAGACCCTCCCCCCTTCTCCCATCCTACATCCCCCATTGCAGTCGTGCGAGCTCCTTTGCGCCTCCCCGCCGCTTTCCTCTAGCCACCTGACGAGTAGAGACAACCGACCCAAACACCGCCCGTAACTCCTCGTGTGATCCATTGAAAGTCATGCCAAGATTCCGTCCCACGTCAATCAATCTATCAATTTCCAATTCCTCTCCCATGGGCAAATCATCGGCGTCCCCAGAGGCCCCTTGAGGAGTCGGGTATCAGAGTCGATGTCATTGCAGCCGGATTCAGCAACAAGCCTCTCCCCCTCTTGATCAGACGACTCATACATATCAGAAATTCCAGCTACATCCCCGGCCTCCTCTATCGGAGCCCCCCCTCGTCTGACGCTCCTCTGGAAGACTCCCTCTTCGCCAGAGTATAAACCTCCCCTACATATGTTTCCGCGGGTCGCCCCTGCATTAAGTTGTAAGGGGGAAACCGGGTCCAAACCGATCTGGCCTTACAGGTCCATCTACCCGACTCTCGTAACATCTTGAGTTAGAGCCCCATGAAAATTTAAACGACTCGTTTCCAGCCAATTAAAGCAGCCTGCGGCCAACTGGGACGCCCGAGACCCGTCAAACGCCAAACCGGGTCCATGGCCACTTAAAGCCCCCAAGTGCGACGTCAGCCCTCCACGTGTCATCGTCTGGGAGTTCAAGCCCGTCAACACCCCAATATAAAGCTTCTGGTTTCTATCCAGCTCCATCACCACCAAAAGTCCAGCGGATCGAGAAGCTTCCAAGTAGAGTCAACGTGTCAACCTCCGATAGCCCATCGCATCCCGAGGCAACAACCCACCCTTTCTTCTTCGGCGATAAACCCTAAAAGGTTTGTGGGTGACAGGCGAAGGTTTCCGCATCTGGCAGGCACCGATCTCCTGGACCATAAGATCCCAGGTACGCTCTCCGAGGTCCTCCATCCCTTCCACCAGACCTCTGATCTCACCTAACCCCTGCCTGTGCAGGTGTACCTTCTCGACATCCTCGTATGCATCGATCTGAGCCGTAGATCTGATCAGAAGTTGTCGATCCGTCACCGAGGCCACCGCCGTCACCGCATCAGCCATCCCATCCTCCCGACCCCCCGTCAGCAAGGAATGAGTGATCCCGACGAGTCGGGCTGCAGCCCCACCAAAGGGAGCAGTCACCAAAGTCGGAGGGCCGAGACCTCCCCTCCCGTTCGTCGTGTGCGTGGGAGAGCACGTCTGCGAGCATCTCGTCGGTATCCCATCCGGCGTAGCCCCTCCATGTCCGATTGGATCCCGAACCGGCTGAACCTCTACTACCGGCTCACCGACTATGCACACTCCAACGGAATCGGGCCTCGGCACAGCCTGGAGAGATTGATACTCGAAGACTGTCCGCTCGACGAGCTCGAGCTCTACAACGAGCTGATAGCAAAAGCCGCCAATCCGCAATTTAATGATCCGCGGGATGGCAGCGATAGAGTCAACCGCGACGAGGATTCTAACGAGTGTCGTGGTCCAGAGATCCGCGGAGCGCCGGTCAACCCGGATGAACCGACCACATCAGTTCCCAACCTCCAAAACACCTTCGGGGACCACGCATGTAGAGGGAGCCCAAAGATATGCACCCAGATCCCTTCATCCTCCTCCAGAACGCGAACCGCGCTCACCGCTAGCTCCCATCGCCGGCAAGAGACCGGGCACCCGTCAATGAAGATCCGCTTTTTGCCAAGAAGCTCCAAAGCACCTTCCTCCGACCCAAACCGTAGTAGGAACATGGATGTAGAAATTGTAGATATTTTAGGACGCTTTGTAAATTCCCAATTGTAGTTAACCCAACGATGTACAGTCAACAAAGCTAAGCAATCAATATTAGTATGAATGACCACCCAGAAGTCTCTTAGATTAGTATCCAAAGATCGCAGTTGTGTAGACTCCATATCGAGAATACCCGATAGATGATCATCCACCAAGAGGGCCCTCCTCGGCTCTGAATCCTCCCGGCAGGAAACGACAGCATCCGCGAACGACAAGCTGGGTCGGAGACCGGCGGCCACCACCGGGACCGTAACCACCGGTCAGTTCTTCTTGGCGACAACCGACCAACCGCGATCAATGTCCCGCCATTACGCCTTACTTAAGAAAGTCTGCTTCCCAGAAACCGTTCTCGGGCAATCGTTATCGGCCGGTGCTACAACTTTGCCCAAAGCCCGGGTGGCTTCACATCCAATTCGATGACAAATCGATCGTCGGCGGAAATTTACATTATGGCATTTCCCACCAGCCCAATCGCCTACCCTCAGCATGATCACATGACTCATCTTTTCTAGCTTTCTTCAACCATTAGGTGCGTGGGAAATAACCCACATCCTTTTTTTTATTTTTTTATTATCTGAACTCTAAAATTCAAAAATATAAATACTAAACTTACAAATATAATTATCATAAATAGTTACACAAAAGAAGCATTAATGTTATACCAATATCATGCGTATCTCATATTCATTTCGCATCTCTATCGCACAATAACGTTTCTATGACAAATCCATCTCGTACCTATATTGTACCAAAATCGTACTTGTAACGCATCAATTTCGTTTGTATTTCGTAACTATGATGTATTTATTTCATTTTTATGTCATACAAATATCGTACCGAATACATATTAACAAAAATGTACCCGAAACTTTTTTCACCTAATCATACCAGTACTAGTACCAGTACCGTGTACCAAGTTTTGGAAACTATGCCTTAGACGCCTTGAGCTTATAAGGCAACCGAAAGGGATGTCATTCACCATAACCGAAAACCAAAGCGGCACTATAACATGCTTTCATCCATCCTTTCCGTGTCTCCCAAATCCCAATCTCCCTAGCATGTGTTCCAAAAATCTCCAACTGACTCGGTCATAAGCCTTTTCCATGTCCACTTTCCATATGATCCCTCCTTCCATGGCATTGTGTCTAGAATCCAAAGCCTTGTGATCGAAAACCGCCACATCCGTGATTTGTCTCAATCCACAAAAGCTCCCTAAGAGTCCAATACAAGTCTTCTCATCATAGGTTTCAGTCGACTGACCAAAACCTTAACCAAAATTTTATAAAGACTCCCCAATAGGATAATGGGTCTGAAATCGCCTATTTGCTTGGCCCTTCCTTTTTAGAAACTAAGGTTATTAAGGTCAAGTTCACAACTCTCCTATGTGCCCTTTAGGCGCTTTGTCATTGTTGGGCCCAAAGATAGCTCTGACTTCCTCTTCCACAAATTCACCCTCTAGCTCGTGACTTTCCTTCTTGATCAGTCTATCGAACGCCAAACCATCAAGGTTAGGACAATCCCAACCATCATCACTATACAACTCCTCGTTAAATTAAACAATTCCCTTCTCGATATCTACCCTATCTTCAATACGCAGCTTGTCCACGATTAGATGTATCGTATTTTTCTTCGTACTATTTGCAATGGATGGAAAAAATTTGCACTTTTATCTCCAACCTTAACTCATCTAACTCAAGCTTCTTGGTTCCAGGAGATTTCTTCTACAAGGCATTTATGGCAATAAAGGTCCTTTAAAGCTGTTCTTAAAGCCTTTTCCTCCTCGGATAGGATCTTCCCTATTCAGCTTTATCCAACTCCTCGATTTGGCTTAAACTTTCCTCCTTGACCTACCCTACTAGTCCAAACAACTCCACATTCCACTCCTTAATCGCCTCCTTGGTTATTTCAAAAGAGGAAAAGGGCTTATAGGTGGTATCAACCATGTCAAGGAGATCAACTTCACTTTAATTGAAGGACTTTGGATGGACACAAATACGTGAGCACTAGACCTATATATGGACAAACACCATTTTCTTTCAAAACTTCTGCTGCTGCATAAAGGATTTCCTTGTCTTACCAAATAACTAACATTTGATTAAGAAACATATGTCGTATAGAGTCAAAAATTCACAGCGCAAACTCAGTACAAGATATATAAAGCAGTTTGTTCAAAAGTAACAAAAGAAACAAATTAATATCTAATATTAAAAGAAGATATAAATATACTTTAATAAGATCTAGAGAGTTTTTTGCGTCTGACAAATGAACAATGTGGAGATGAGCTCCTTCTGCACGACCGCCCATCTTTGTGTCC
Organism: Chloranthus sessilifolius; assembly: GCA_021018995.1. NCBI lineage: Eukaryota > Viridiplantae > Streptophyta > Magnoliopsida > Chloranthales > Chloranthaceae > Chloranthus > Chloranthus sessilifolius. The sequence goes on from CM037587.1 coordinate 147,191,872, forward strand.
TGCGCTACGCTTACTAGCTCTCTAATAGCTGCCTCCTCCCTGATTTTTCAAAGAAAAAAGTGAAAAAAGCAGATAAGAAATCAGATCCTATTCAAAATTATTGGCAAGACCAGACTATAGATCAAAGAAAGTACAGCTATTTAGATATGCCATTTTTAAAATGCCAATAGAGGGCATTTCACTTCTTGATATTCATAAGATTTAATGGTAGAGCTTGATAAGAATGAAGTTAAAATGTGTATCTAAATAAATATTTTGTTAAATGCCAAGTTCCTAACAGTATATAAATAATTTTAAGTCAATTCTTATGTCAAATTTTAGTTTGAATTTTCAAAGTAGTGTTTAGTTTATAAATAATAAAAACGATCCTACAGCGTTGCATGACCGTAGGTTTACATCAACGGTACAGATATAACTTATGGTCAGTTGATAGAGGACATATCCACTAATCACAAAGAGCATTGTAATTGCTGAAAACAAAAACCCCAAAATTCCTAACTCTTTGAGTTTTATGCTGTGACAATCTGCTTTGGGTTAGCCCACAACACTCGAGAGACAGTTCTATACTTGATTTCTCCATATAATGGAGCTTAGCTCTCTTCATCTGGCATCTTAGTCACTCCAGAGTCTAGAGACCCAAGATAGCATCTCGTACAGATAGGGCCTCGATCATATGGATCCTACCTTTTTCATGATAAAGTAATAATTATTCCCTTTCCTCCTGTTTGAACTAATATTTATGGCTTTCTGGCGTGAACCAAACGACTAAGTTTAGTTAATGCTTCAAAGTATCTCATTAATGATTTTTCACAACATGCTGGCTCTAAATTCCTTAGTCCCAATTTAAGTAGCATGTTTACTGCTTCTGTGCATTAGGGAAACTTAAAAAGTTGCTTACCAAGAAGGAGGCCTAGTCTTCAGATTTTTATGGCTTTCTGGCATGAACCAAATGACTACGTTTAGTTAATGCTTCAAAGTAGCTCATTAATGATTTTTCACAACATGCTGGCTCCAAATTCCTTAGTCCCAATTTAAGTAGCATGTTTACTGCCTATGTGCATTACGGAAACTTAAAAAGTTGCTTACCAAGAAGGAGGCCTAGTTTTCAGATATGTTAAATAGGACCTAGCGTCATTGATTCCATTGTTGGGCTCCAGTTCTTTGTCAGAATCCAGTTCCATCTCTGCATGTACAAGTAAAGGCCTCTTGTACTTTGCTAGTATATACAACGCCTCCTACAAAGGTGAATACATTAAAAAAAAGGAACACTGAGAAACTAGATCATCCTAATTTGTATGGTAGCAATTTCCAAAAATAATAATAGAAAGAATGATAAACAATCTAGACAATAGATATCATTTGAACTTTATACAACTACGACCAGAATATTAATTTCAACAAGAGGGTAGATGACAATTTTTCTGATCTGTCGAGAATTCAAGATCATAGAAAGGTAAAATGCATGAAATAAATGAAATGTTCCTCCGAAATGAAAAGACTGAAACGAACCTTGATATGGCTTGAATTGGTCATGGGGAAGTCATTTATTCCTGAAGGACACATAAAAGACTAAATACCAAAAAGAAAAAAAGAAGGGTCAGATAAAATAAATGCTAGCTTGCAAGATGAATATGCAGGCAATTCATATGCAATGACCATGCAAATCCACTGCAAAAGTAGATATGGGAAAGAAAGATAAAGTAAACACTTGTACGATGTTATCAAAATGCATATGCAGTGAACGACTGAATCAAAGACGAAGAAACTAAATCATGTTTACCTCCATCACAGCTAAAGGGAAATTGTTCAACAAAAAAGTTCACAAGTTAAAGGACATATCAACCATTGACAAGATGTTTACCAGTTACATACATCCCCATATACAGGGTTTGGGTAGTCAAAAATCTTACTCTGGGCTTGGAAGGTGGTTTTTGGATCTCTGAGTTAAACGGGGAATATCTCAAATTTCTCCCTAATAAACTAACTGATCGGCTAATTTTGCAGGAAACAATCAATTTCTTATTGTTACATCTCTGAAGACAATTTAGCAGTCAAAAAGATTCAGTTGATTCTGATAAACAGAAGTTCAGTACAAACAGTTGTGTAAATTTGAGGGACCAATTTAACTCTTAATGTGACCATTTTTTAGATGATGTTGAACTTCTCGATCTGTAAACTTTCCATAGGATAACCTTGACTGCAATATCATACCCCTTTGGGTAGTATATAAAGAACAAATAACCAAAGTTTGAAAAATAAAATTAGTATGTGTAGAGATATATGTATGAGTAACATAGGATCTTTATGTAGGACACAGTTGTATTTGTATGTAAGTAAAGGGTATTTTAGTCATGTATATTGAGTTATTAATGAAAGGATAGCAACATAGCTAGGCATAGCTTTTTTGGCTCCAAAACTCAACTCTTCTTCTTCCTACTCTATCTTCTCCCAAACCCTAACTCTAATCTCTCTACTTCTCTATATCATCCACTCACTACGAAGCTCCTAAAGCAAACCTCATGGTATCAAAGTGGGACCAGTCCATCCACATCATGGTGCGCTGACATCAGGCTGATGTCTGCAGCGGTACTCTGAAGGATCACGTACCTGATGTTTAGGATCAGGTACTGATCTTCACACCATGGTACTCCGAAGGATCAGGCAGAAGTTCTCCAATATCCGCATGTAATTGATGTTTAGGATCCATAGGAGACTTGGCAGGCTTACACTCTAGCATGTCACTGTCACATAGTAAATCAAAGAGCATATCTACGCTGGGATAAAGACATACCATGATGTGACCTAGCAATCTCAATGCCAAGGAAGAACCTAAGGTGGGCCACGTACTTAACTTTAAATGTGCGACTAAGTGCAGACTTCACACGAGCTATGAAATAAGAATCATCCCCTGTAATGATGATGTCATCAACAGTATGGTAAGTAAACTCCCCCCTCCCCCCCAGCCAATACGGATAAAACATGTGAATTGAATGGCATTGCACAAAACCCGTAGTCAGAACAATGCTACTGAATCTATGAAACCAGGCCTGGGGGATTGCTTCAATCTATAAACAGAATTGAGAAGCCGACAATCTTTTCCATACAAGGTTGACCGTGCTGACATCAGCAAAGTTGGATGCCGTCAGAATCAAGGTTCTTCACAAGTGAATGGCTTTATACCAACTTGACTTTGAGGATGAGATTAGGGTTTGGGTTTGGTAGAAGAGAGGGAGGAAGGAGAAGGAGAGAGAGGGAGAGAAATAGCACTGAATGACTTAAGTAGGGTTAGGGTAACCCTACTAGCCTTTATATTGAACAACAAGACTGAAAACAGTGTACAAACCCACTAAAGAGTAAACACACACAACACACGCATTACATTAAATGTACCACGCACGCAGTAATCAGTAACACATATCCCAATAATGTATTCAATTTTATCATGAAAAAGTAACCAGCTTTTCTCTGTATTTTGAGGTATTTTCCTGTGTTAATGCATTCTTGATTACCGGTCTGCCTTGGTGTGCTGTTTGGTTAATTTCCTCAAATACGAGAAGTTTTTTTGTGATATATCATCGTTGGGTATTGTATTTAAGGTATGAAATTCGCTGGCTTGTAACCCTAGACTGTCGTAGGGTAGTACTTTCAAGTTGTGTGATCCTTAAATTGTGTCGCGAGCCGAATTTGGGCTGCAATAGTGTTTGCGTAGGGTATTGGCTGCGATAATTTGATTTGTGGTTTACCGTTTGGGCATTTGAGTGTGACAATGTCCAAAGTAAATTACGGAACGGATTTGGCCCCGAAGGCTCTTCCACCTCTCTTTGGACCAAATGATGGTACTCCACCAGTTACTATCAAAAGCTAAATTGAGATAACTATCTTCTATAGTCAAAGGCTGCCAAGTTTTACTTGGTGAACTGATGGCGGTGGCCATATGTTGAAGCCTTGAAGGAACATCCCCTAAACCTTCTGAAGATGACATTGAGCTATTAAGAAGATGACAGAGTGGAAAGAAGGCCGATGATTTGTTGATTATGTCTTGGATTTTGCAAACAATTGACCCTTCTATAGATTCGTTTATTTTCATCATTTTCTAATGAAGTTTGAGGTTATCTCCTCTCCTTATACTCCCATGGCAATATGGCTACAATTTATCAACTACAAATGAAGATTATGAAATTGCAACAAGGTGATTTGATTGTCAAGCTACTACAATAAATTGAAAAGTTAATAGATGAGCTGCACGCTCATTCACCTCAGTTGATTGAACTTGTCTGTGTGCTTGCAGGGGAAGAAAATCTCAAATAGAATTCTTAGAAAGCTTTGATTGCTTCGGTTGTCTGTGGGACTACAGTTTGAATTTGAAATGATCAAGGTTCAATTGTGATCCATCGAAAACATTAAATATCCCCACTCCTAGTGCTATCATGCCTTTCATATTAAATGAAAACAAAAGGCTTTGACTCCTGGCTCTACTCCTTCAATTGCAACTACAGTAGGACCAGAGGTCATGGTTGGGGCATTGATGGTCAATGCCGCAGGAGTAGCTCCACGGATGATTCTAGAAAATGTGACCATTTTGGAAAGAATGGAGGACAAAGGATTTTTCCTGAGACCTGCACGGAAAGCCTTCTAGAACTAAACGTCTATCTCATGGAGTTGCTGCTATTGAGATTCCCCCTTTACCTGACTCCTCCAGCAGTGGATCTCGCTACATTCAACTATCTGAGGAGCAGTTCCGGCAATTGTTGTGTGATCGTACTGAGGTTCTTGCTTCCACCTCCACTCTCAGTGTTGGGTGGTGCTCATCTAGTCTTTAGGCCTCCTCTTCCTCGCCTTGGATCATAGATATTGGGGTTACAGGTCTCCTATGATTGGTGAGTCATCTCATTCTATTTCCTTTTACCCACCCTTTCCAGATATCAGGTACGTATTGCTCACAGGTGTCACAGATTTGAGGTCATAGTTCTTTGTATCTTCTTCTTTTGTTATTTGATATTTCTGCCTTGCTGTAGAATGTTGCAGTATAAGCTATATTAATGATAGATAATTGATTTGTGTGTGTGCTACCTTGATATATGTGCTGGAGCTGATAGTGTTGACTTGAGATATAAGTTGCTAGATCTTGCAGATATGTGAAGATAGATGTCTTTGTTACTTAGTGTTGCTAACTCTCTATTGGATGTTATAGGCTGTGTTTGGCATAGCTCTCTGCTAGCTCCTTGCTAGAGCAGGGAGCTTTAGCAGGTTCTCTTTCTCTTTGCTAAATCCCTGCTACCTGCTTTAGCAGGTCCCCCTTCTCCTTGCTAACTCTCTGCAGAACAGGATTTACCTGCTCCAACAGTTCTCCCTTGATCTCTGCTCGCTCCTTGTCAGAGCAGATTTTATTTGCTCTGGCAGGAGTTAGCAGAGAGCAGGGAGGTAGCTGCTAGAGCTGGACTATCGTGCTTTGCAGGGAGTTAGCAAGGAGAAAGGGGACCTGCTAAAGCCTCTGGCAGGGAGCTGACAAAGAGTTATGCCAAGCGCAGCCATAATCTCTACCCCCCCCCCCCCTGTTTCTTTTAATATTGGTGTATGTATGTCTACATTGTGTTTAACATTTACTCTTTCGCTACCTGTTGTCCCTCCTATATTGATGATGGGCGGCCTTTTGTTCTTGTGATATGCAGCCATTTTATCGGTCTTATGGCCCTTGTCGCCACTATGATAAGTAGCTCTTTATTTACCTTATAGTCCTTTTTCACTATCAATGTAAGGGGGAGATGGTTCACAAGGTTTTTCTATCATTGGCAAGTTGAGCATCAAGGATGCTCAACTCTCGGGGCAGTGTTGGAGATATTGTTAGATATATAATGTATCATGTAAATGCATGGTTGTTAGTAGCATAGGATACATACATATGAGAGGTATGCATAGTGGGTTAAGTCCCACATTGAGTAGAAATGTATTAGGTGTCTATGGTGCCCTTTATATAAAGGGTATGTCACTTGTAACTTGAATTATCTTGAATAACACTGTAGCCATTATAGTGTTTCTTTTCTCTCCTTCTCCCCCTTCTCTTTCTTTCTCCTAATAAACCCTAAATGAGTATTTCTTCTATCTCCTTCTCCCTCTTCTCTTTCTTTCTCCTAATAAACCGTAAATGAGTATTTCTCCTCTTTAGCTCATATAGTTTTCTACACCCTCATCTTGTGAAGTCATAACTCATAAGCCTCCAAGGCATTCAGAAGTATCTAATGCTTGAAATTTTTAAGTTGTTATACTAGCAATTTTCCTACATTTAACTGAAATGGACATTATGAGTTGTTGAACTGTTGCTTCATGTTCTTCAACTAAGTAACCAATACATTCAGATTCTTCTAGTTAAAATTCAATTGAGCATGCAGAGAATTGGCCTGTAGCATGGATCAAAATCTCGGTTTTCCGTATCGTATCATTCACCCTCAAAACTGATATGTATCTTACCGGTATCGCCGATGCATTGAATGTATCGTCGATACAATGAAAAAAAAAAAATTAATAGGCACAGGCCAGCGGTACAAACGATGTGTATCACGCACCACTGGCCACCGATACCGGTACGTACAGGCCCTGTAGGCCATTGGAAGAGGTTGACAATATTGCAAACTCTAGGTCGCAAGTTGAACCCAGCATAGCTATCAAACAAAAGAAATCAATTGCATATGCAACTTCCAAGTGAATGAAGAGAACAAAAGCAATATTTATGTTCTGCTGATTTGTTTTAAATCCCTTACACTTCAATCAGCTTAGATATCTAATCATCTTTCAGCTTTCTATATTGACAAATATTTGCATGGAGCAATATATAATCATCAAAGTTCTCACAACTCAAAAGAAACGTTATTGAGCATCAGTTATCAATGATTTTATCATGTGTTGGTCGAACTAATACCTTTAAACCAAGAGCACCAGCTTGCAGAAGACCCTCTAGAGCACTCATATTAAAAGCATTGTCAGGAACAAGACCACCCCAGAAACCTGCTCACACCAAACATAATTTGCACTTGATCCGTCAATGATGAAAACGCCAAAAGAATTATAATATGCCAGAGAATGATTGAAGTAACCATTCATAAGATAAAGGAAATGGAAAGAATCATTTGAAATTTTATTGAAAACAAACAAGACTTGTTTTCTTTATGAAAGTGCAGGAAGGAGAAAAAAGTCAAGGGTACAATTGTCATTATATGGTTCCAAAATCATACCAACATCAACATAGGTTTTCTCCTGGGCTGCCACAACCTATTCCATGAAAGCAGAGAAAAAAACACTTATCAACCATTCACATCAATTTGCAGAAAAATAGGAACAAACACATAAAAAACCACGTTTCACTATGAAATTGACAATTGAGTAACATATGTATGTGATTACATAATCCTGACAATAAAACAAACAAAATGAAAGAGGCAACTGCAATTAACCTTTAGGAAATGTTTGGTTACATGTAAAGGAACCCATTTTACGCGTAAAATTTGTGCTTTACAGAGAAAATGTTGCCTGATAATACGTTTGGTCAATGTCGTGGTGCCTGATAATGTATCCTAGACACGCATTATGCGTTAGAACCGCCAAAAACACTTATTTGTTTTCACATAAAATGGCAGCCATTCCGTAAGAGTGGGACCCACGTTCAACCTTTTGTTGTTATTGTTCTGATGTTCTCATTCTTCATGGGGCCTACATTCAAGGGTGAAAAATCTCATCTTACACATTTATTACTATCTTTATGTGTAAAGAGGCTGTTTCTGCGTAAAGTTCCAAATGTATCCTTAATGTGCCACTGAGAATTCCTAAAACTCTAAAATCATGCCAGCCCCGTGAAAAAAAGGTAAAATAAAAATAGAAAGAAAAAGATGACAGGAAGCAATCTGAGTATAGTAACCAAACCTTGAGTCTTAGGGTTTCTTCAGATACTGTTGAGGGAAAGCTATTAAGGGGCATGTCAATAAGGGTTGTTATACCACCTGCAAGAGAACATTTCACACCCAAAACTTATTTATAAGTTCATGGATCTCTACTGGAGAACCCTTTCAATAAAACAATGCTAAAAAGGTAAGCTACCGCACGAAAACAGTAACTTTCTATGGCTTCATATTTTTTTAGCAGAAACAAAAGGAAAATGGTGAAGTCGTTTCCTAAAAGTCTACAGTAACTACAAATGGTGTCAAGATTTAAAAATACTACTACTACAGATCCTCTATAAATCGGTAAGGATCACAAAATGTTCTACATTTAATTCTACACTATTTTTTCATAAAATTGTTAGCCTAATAATTGTGATATAAATGTGAGATAATGATGGAAAAAGATGCTCTAGAAACATACCAGCAGCAGCTGCTTTAGTCCCTGAAGAGAATCCGCACGAAAACAGTAACTTTCTATGGCTTCATATTTTTTTAGCAGAAACAAAAGGAAAACGGTGAAGTCGTTTCCTAAAAGTCTACAGTAACTACAAATGGTGTCAAGATTTAAAATTACTAGTACTACAGATCCTCTATAAATCGGTAAGGATCACAAAATGTTCTACATTTAATTCTGCACTATTTTTTCATAAAATTGTTAGCCTAAGAATTGTGATATAAATGTGAGATAATGATAGAAAAAGATGCTCTAGAAACATACCAGCAGCAGCTGCTTTAGTCCCTGAAGAGAATCCTTCCCATTCGACCCTTCCAGGTTCATCAAGATGCGTGTGCCTAAATGAAGAGACCTAGTAAGTCAAAAGTTGATGTGCCAAAGCCCATGGTAGAAAGTAAGCTACATAATGCACATATCTTGTTTCCGGATACAGATGCAAAGGATGATTGAACTTTAACTTTTCAAAGCGTGAAAAGTACTATAGAAGATGAAAACAACATTATCTGGTTTCAGAAATTTAATGTTAACAAGAAAATTAAACACTCTTGGGCACTCATTGCTTTTCAATCGCTACTGGAACTTATTCATCTCTTCTAGGTATTGTCCTAAATTAGTGTTTCTTCAAGCAACTAATAACGGGCACGTTTGATTGCAAGTAACAACACGTTCACACCCCTTTTCAAGTTCCGTTGACCATGAGAGGTCACTTGATTTTGCGTTTTCAAAAGCATGTTTCCTTCATTTTTGCAATACACTTACCATAAAATGAGTACGAGGACGTATGACAGGGGTTACACAGAAAACGATGAACCACGTCGGTGTATTACCGACATTCAAATTTGCCCATTGTTTTTTTCATCAGTATGAGCAACTAAAACGTTGATAAACTATGCTAAACTATATTTCTGCATTTTTGCTATCTCTATAGTGGGCTCAATCCACAACTGTTGTAAGTCGGTTTTGTAATTGGCTCCTGTTTAAGGCTGATTCAGTAATATTCAATCGAGTAGAAAGCATGCCATAAAAGTATCTAAACAGGGGACTGCTACAAATATTGACTCCCGATGGATCTAATAAGCAGTGGAAAATAAGTAACAGTTCCGGACTGATTATAGGATTTGTACGCTGGAACAAAGGAAACTTATCCAGGGCCTATGAAGCAAGGGGTCTTCAGGAATGCAATCGAAATGACATTAATGTGCCATGCACCATTATGCATGCCATCCAGAGGTGAAGTTAAAATTCTTCACAAGTCCTCATTGACAGATCCCTGTCTTCTGTAAATATAAATCATTCATCAGAAGGGACAACTTTCATGCATTTCACTTTAGAGATGGAAGGCGCTCGTTGAGTTGCTCCTGAACCCGAGCCTTTATAACTCCTGATATCTCCACTGAAATGGATCTTGTGAAATTACAATGATGGGGATATGCCTTTACAAACCATTTGCATATCTCTTCTAACATGTCATATGGTCATCTATATTTTTAAAAAATGCAATTTCAAGAACTGACTAAAAAGGAGAACCAGGTCCAGAGGCCGTATTGATGGAGATTGAACAGGCATTAATTTAAAAGCTAGACCATCTGAAATGCCATGGTTCTTACTGGAGATACGTTTCTATAATGATTCGTGGGGTCACCAGTCGCCACCACATTTTTAGGCCATGTGGCACACATTTTGACCAATCCAAGTTGTGTTAGTGGTAGTATCATATGAACTGATGTCAGCCTAATAATCGTGCCGATCAGCAGATTTGATCCATTCAATCCAGTCACTTTTACATGGACTATTTTCATATTAAATGTAAGGCCCATATTAAAGTGCCCGAATTGAACAGTATCTTCTGATGGAATTTTTGGTCTGAGTTTTGTTTACATAATGTCCTGCGACTTGGACGAATTAGGTTCGTAAAAAGATGAACCGTGTGGAGGCGCTTGGCTTAGAAGTAGGATGGTGAGGGTGTTATCTATTGATGTAGGTTATCAGAGTCAATCCCTTTTTATAATAATGGACTAGGAAGTCTATTACATTCTTCTCATGCTAACAGCCAACTTTCAACTGCATCAATTACTCGTAAGGAAAAATACTTAACAGCAGGCGAACGCCTTGGATATGTGCATGCATGCAATAAATCAATACAAGAACAAGAAGAAGTTACATGTAGTTCATTTCCATAAAACAAAAGAAAATGTATAAACCCCCCCATACTAATATTATAGCTTACACGTCAACCAAGCCAGGCATGACGACAGCCTCCCCGTAATCAATTGCATGTTCCCTTGTGACTTCCCCAGGTTGATAGTCTCCCTTAACAACAGAGACGATGCTCCCTCCTTTTACCTCAACTGGCCATTTCCGGTTTCATAAAAACAATTTAAAATATGATGCCAATCTTAAATAAAGCTAACCCATTAGAAATTGTGAAGGTTAATTTAACAGTCTTTTATGCCTCAAATAAAACGGCTAAAAAAGAAGGGAAATGTATGGATTTCAGTGGAAAAAAAAAATCATAATCTAACCAATACTGCTAGTATTAGATACAGAAGAAACAAGTACAGCTTAGACAGCTATAGCTTAAAAATAAATAAAAACTAGAAATATGTGTTAGCAAGGCAAATGGAGGAAAATTCAGATATATGAATGAAACAGTTTTGATTCATGATCATCTCTTGACTACTTCATCACAAAATACACCGTCCGTGATTCCGTAAAATCAGAATGAGAGAAAACATCGTACTTGATAAATCATGATGTCTATATTTACTTCTAAGACTCTAAAGACAACAAATTGAGGTAAATGAATAAGAATATGCCCAGTGGCATACAGGAAAAGATTTATAGACAATCAAAAATATGGAAAAATAATTATGATTCCTTTTTTCTCACAATATCAGTTTAGGTATTTCTTCAACATTTCCGATTGTGACGGTAAATTTGTATTCACTATCCTCCAAAGAAAACAACTAATTAGTCAAAACTTATCATTATTCTATGTCTCACAAAAGAAAGTGTAGGGAATTTATATATATATATATATATATATATATATATATAGAGAGAGAGAGAGAGAGAGAGAAATCATCCCCTCGCCCCTCACTCGAGTCTGGGATTAATCCCAGGAGGACATGGACGTTTTCCCTACCCGTTCTCATGATTCCTTTGGTTTTCGTATACAGGTGAAAGGCGAGACACTCACAACATTTCCAGATGGGTTTGAACCACAATCTCACCCATCAACGAGCTTCCTATGCTGAGCTACTATTGGCTGCACATTTCAACTGCCTTTGAAAGTCAAAGGCACTAGCTGCAGCCAATATCAGGTCATGGGATATAATCTGTGACTCGAGCGAGGAGATCATTTCCTCATTTCCCATATATATATATATATATATATATATATATATATATATATATATATATATATATATATATTGCACATAGAATGAGGGCTCTACATATTTAATAATCATTTTCATAAATTAGGGATTATTCTGTGGTAAAAACTCCTGATTCAGCAAATTTCAGGAGAAGTTGATTAAAGCTAGAGTAAAAATTATTATGGTTATAACTTATATATAGTTCTCAATTCATGGAAATTTGCAAAAAAAAATATTGAATTAGATCATTTTTTTTTTCGGAAGATCATGCTCTAAACAAGAAAAGTTTCCAAACAATAAGTTTGTGATTTAATTGCTGAATTTTTCAAAAACTTGTAAATTTTTGTGACCTAGGAATTAACATTAGATATAGACATACAGCTAATGACTGACAGTATGATCGATTAGCTACGCATGTTTTAAAATTTTATATATATAATGGCAGACATTTTATTGCTCCCCCTTCTTAAATTATTTTCAAATGCTTAGGTTAAAAATCCTATTAAACCTGCAATCTAATATCTCTTTCTTAACAAACCTGCACCGGTAATTACTCCTTCGGGTGTAATTATACGCTTGCTGTATATCCAATATGAATCATAAGGAAGAAGGCTGCAGCCACTATTTGATTGCTGTAAAAAAAAAAAAATCATCATCATGGTCGTCGCCTTATCCACCTATTTGAGGTCAGATTTGAGAAAAATAATTAATAAATAAATAAATATTAAAATGAAAAAAAAAATGATTATCACAAATCTTCAACCTCAAGAATCATGTTAACACATAGATTGACTCCCCTCACCTCCGGTTGAGATAGAATATCACCATCCCACTTTTGGGCCATGTAATGCGCATTTATGACCAATCGAAATCACCCAAATGACAGTTCATTACTAGAACTGAACTAAAGGAAAAAACAACACGACCATCAGAGGACTCATACCATCTGATCATAGCACTTTAACATGATCAGATGGTTTGAATCCTCTTGATGGTTGTGATAGCTGAGTTCGGCTATCGCCTCCCATTTGGACTACTTGGATTTCTAATCTGCGCCATGTGGCCTAAAAAGTAGGTGGTGGGATAGGTATCTAAACAGTGAGCTCCCATTAATCCATTAGTATATCTAATCACGCATGTATGGCATATATAATCTATTCTTTTGGTTCACTGAATAAAATATTTTTCATTTAAGGATTTTTTAACAGCAATTTAATCAAATTTAATCTTGCATTAAAGTTAGCAGCTTGAATCCCTTCAATGCACAAACATCATAAAACAATACGAAGAGGGTATCTGAAATCAGTGGAAAAAGTAACTCTCTGCAAAAATTCAGAGGATGGGAGAAAAAGCTAAGAAGGAAAAACTACAATGTAATTTGGGAAAAATGGTAGAAAAAACTAGTGAAAAAAGAATGTTCTAAAGAAAGTGAGCACAGAAGAGTAGCTTTAATTACTCAAAACCGCGTTCCATAGACAACGACAAAATCTTGGATGTGAGCCATCTTAACTTGTGGCCAATGGCTAAGACCATCAAATATGAAACTAAAAAATATGTGCGCTTTGCAGGTGATCCGAACTCGAAATTTCAATGAAAATCTTAAGGTGGAAATATTATGGGAAAAATTACAATAATTTCGACCACTGGAAGGAATGGATATAAAGTACTTAACAGTGAAGAAAATAATCGATTACATAACAAGAATAAGAGGTACGAAGAATAATAATATAGTAGAGAGAAAGAGAGAGAGCATCAGACCTTAGAGGGGGTTTTGATGTAAAGAAGAAGAAAAGCTGCCATTAGCGCTAGCAGAGGTAGAACCTTGGATTGTAGAATATCCATCTCTCTCTCTCTCTCTCTCTCGACTCTTGAGTCGTCGTCTCTCTTGAGTTGGTATAAGGCAGGCTAGGCAGCCGACACGAGCACCAGCGGCGCCGCTCTTTCTTTCTTATTGCGGCTTCTGTGGCCGGCGAATAACCACTGGTAAGATGTGTTTGACCTTTGGAGATGCACTGGGCACAGTAAGTCACGTGTGGAGTAGACTTTCACGGAATAAAGCGTACAGGCCTAGTAGAATCCGAAAAAACGAATCTTTAATTGCCTTATAAGGTACATGACATAATGCGCGAGTGGGTGAGTGGGTTATAGGTGCCATGCACTAGTCTACATGTTATCGTTTTGTGTGTACGTGTTATCGTTTTGTCAATGGGCATGGCCAGCCGGATTTTTGCCCCCGGCCGGGATAAAATGGTATATTTTATTAAGCAAATTCGGCCTCGTATCCGGATCAGATTAAGCATATTGCAACTCGAATAAATCTGAATCGGGCTTGGATTGAGGGTTACAACATCAAGCACACACTCGGTCTGGATATTATATATATATATATAGAGAGAGAGAGAGAGAGAGATTAAATCGTTGAACGGTTTAAATATAAGGCATTTAAGTCAAAAGCGCAATAACCTTGTGCATATATTTTTTTATTAGACAAATTGGATGATTTAGTTTATTTTCAAATAATTATTGCATAATTTTTTAACTACACAACTTGAATGACTTGTTAATAAATTTTCAAGCAATCGATGTCCGATATAATCATTATGTAACAAATTAAAATAAAATATTTGAATAACATTACGTATTTAAGCTTTTATAATGGTAAAATAATTATTTAATTAAATTTTTAACCTTTTTCAAACTTTTAGTAAAAAAAAAAAATAACTCAACCTAATTTTATTAAAAAAACAGCCTTAAAAAATAATCTAACCAAATTTTATTTTTAAAAAATATTCAGAAAAAATTGGGAGCCCGGCTTGGATAGGTTAGGGCCGGATTGAACCCCAACCCAGCCCATTGAAAGCCCTATGTTTTAGTACTAGTAGTGAACCTACTGGCACTAGTATATTTAAGTGCTTGCGCCTGTGCGGGTGTATGCCATATTGACGAAGTTCAGGTATGAGAATAAAACGACAAAATTGTAAATTTTGATAATTTCGAAAAAAAAAATAAAAAATATTAAAAATTAAATAAATATAAAAAATATTATAATTATAAAAATATATATCTATTGTGATCAAACATAAGTTTTAAATGAAAAAAAAAAATATTTTTTTGAAAAAAAAAAAAAGCTTTTTTGACAAAGACATATTTTTTTGCTTTTTAAAGACAATTTTTTTCAAAAGAAAGCTTTTTAATTAGCCTGGTAGCCCACTAATCTCCTTAATTTTATTTTTTCTATATAATATAAATGAATAAGGGAGCCAATACTTGTACACCAAATATAAGTCATTGCATCAACTAAAAGGAAATATAAGAATTAAAAAGGGTGCAAGTTAAAGATACGATGAAAGTACTTGCACCCCATTTAAAATTATTCTCAAACACTAAGGCCTAGTGTTTCCTTATTTTTCCCAAAGAAGCTCAGATTCTTGAACACTTTGATTCCTATAAATTCTTAGCAGACTCAGATTCTGGTTTTTCCCATATGCGTTTTTAAGCTACTCAAATTCTTGACTTTTCTTATAAAAGATGAAAAGCCTTTGTTTTCAAATTCCATTTAGAAAATCCTCATAATTGATTCAATGGGTGATTATGTTATAATCGTAGAAACGTTATTTAATCATATATTTACGTATTGTACTCAAATTTCTTTCAAAATTTACGGACAAGCAATCGAGATGAGGTTGAACATATTTGACGAAATTTTTTTCGAAATCTAATTTAATGACTAATAAAAATAAAAATTAAATAAATTAAATATAAAATAAAATAAAAATTAGAAATTAGTCCAACAGTCCAAGCATTAAAAAAACAAAGAGAAAAATATCAACAAATAAAAAGCCTCACAAGTGTGTTCTTGTGTCGTCACGGTGCACACATTCTTCCTTAATATCCAAGTCGTCCATGTTACTAATCACATGATGGTAACCTCAAATTAGTGCTCATCAAAGGACTCTAAACCATTCAATCCAATCCTTTTAATATAAGCTAGTATTCAAGTCTAAAGTAGGGCTAAGTGCTTCGATTGGATGATGTTGATTAACTGATGAGTAAATTACTTACACAATGTTTAACTTTTGGAAGCAACTATTTGGACTGTGTTGTATCATAAGATAGTGATTGTTTTTCGTGCCTATCTTTGACACGAAAGATCTTTACACCATGGTCTGCACATCAAGCGGCTTAGATAGTGTTTCAAGTGACATAGGACTTTAAAATACTAACTTTTTATTTTTAAAGTATGTGCAACTATACAAAACTCCGGTGTAAGTAGTCTGACTTTTTGGACCCACATCCTCAACGTATGACCAGTGAGCCGAGATTCGAATCTGCTTTGTAGCAGTAGTCCAACCTTCACGAGTATTAAGGTAGATTAGGTGCCACGGTCTTTAGTGCTCTCCCGTACTTTACCATATACTTATATACTTATATATATATATATATATATATATATATATATATATATATATATATATATATAACAAGGGAGAAGAAGAGGAAGAGGTTTGTTCTAGTTTTTCGCCCTCACCTCATTATTTTTATTTCCTTTCAACGACCGACTCCTCCTGGCTTGATATTGTCCTTCCACTTTCCTTCCTCTCTCTCTCTCTCCCCCTTTCCTTCCTCTCTCTCTCTCTCATGACGTTGTCTGAGCAACAAACACAGTTAATCACAATAAGCTATCCTTGTTTTAAAAAAAATAATAATAAATAATAATAGATTGAATTTTGAATTAATTGGTTGAAAGTATTATACAATTAGAAATTGAGGTTGACTGAAGAGTATGAATTAAATTACAGGCGTGGAAGGTACGATGGTAGGCAATTTGGGAAAGGAAGAGAGTTGGGATCTGATCAATACATTTTCTCTCAAGGAAGTATGCAAGCAACCTACAATTTGCCCTCAGATTTTGAGCTTTTTCGAGCAAATTGCTTAGACGATTTGAGGTTGTTTTTAGTTAGAAAGCACTCAGATTCCCACCTATTTGAGGTTGTTTTTAGTTAGAAAGCACTCAAATTCCCACTTCCCTAGGTAATCTCTCGGACGCCTGATTCAGTCAAAAAACCTCACAATTTTGGCTGCTTTCTGAATTTGAACCCAATTTCTGAGTTTTTCCCAACTCTCGAATAGGGCCCAAAAGATGGTTCATGTTCTTCATTGTTCCTTTTTCCTCCATTCTGAGTTGTTTTTCATCTTACCTTGCATGCCTTATCCAACTCAAAACTAAATTGACCCATCCTAAAACTTGAAAACTGACTTGACCTGGCCCGACTAAGTTTGGAATGCCTTATTTCAACTGAACCCTAAACGAAAACTTCAATTTCAATTAATTGGACTTCTCCCTCTCCTAAATTTAAACTGAACTTAACTGATCCGAATTTAATTTGGATTGCTTTGGTATGATTTTTTATAATGGTGCAATGGTTTATATTTTGGGTGCAAGTATTGGCTCCCATGATTATTGGCAGATGCCAAGCTATATCACCGTCCTCTTCATTAGATTACTTGGTATGTGGCTTCGATCAATCACTAAATGGTGGTCCGGCAATCCCTAGAAGAGCTGAACCATCTTATCTATGTGTCTTAAAATTAAGGATTGCTTATATTTTTCTAATGGTTGAAATTAAAGTGCACCTATAATATAGTTAGAATAGTGTTTAAATAATATTTCACCATTAAAATTGGAATTTTTATCTCACACCAATAAAGTGTGATTAATTATTATGCCATGTGGCACACATACGTGATCAATCTAAATTGTTCGACTGGTAATCCATCATTGGAACATGTCTCAACTCAAAGAAACATGCCTATAAGTGAATGTGAACTGTCTGATTAATGCATATTAACAGCAGCCATTAAAAATCAAACAAAACACTTGATATTATAATCCACAGATTGGATGATTTAAATCTCCCTAAAATGCTATTTTTAAGTCTTGTGCATTTCAATCGAGGATCTATCACTTTGACGGTACAAATGACCCACATCTTAACAAATTCATGATATAAAATTATTTAAACACCATTTATTTAACTAAGAGTCGGGTCCTTTTCTAACTAGCTCCCTCAGAGACACGCTTTATACCATCCCATACATTTTTATTTATCCAATTAAACATAATAGGGTACTTCTTAAACACAATAGTGTTCATCTGTTCACGCCTACCCGATTCTGGAGGGCACTTAAATAAAGAACTCATTGACTGTGCGGAATCAGATAATGATCATTGTTCAGTCCAATCTTCCACAATATTGATCTTGACACCATGAGTGTACCAGCATACAGTCCATTTTTCAGTACATGTGGCACATATTCCAATTGAGCGTGAAGTGTGTCATGTAATTTTAGGGCATCTTTTTTAGACTATGTGCCACATGAAATAAAAAATGAATTGTCTCGTGATATGCTCATAATCTCAAGATCCTTTTTTCGGCTCTCTAACCTCATCATCTAAATCCACAGCCAATTGTTTTCTTATGTAGTCGCCCTCACTAATCCAGTCATAGTGACAGATTTGGTTTTCGGCAGCATTTCGATAGGGGGTCATTTCAGATAAATTTCGAGGAAAATTAGGGACTACAAAAAATATTAAATATAAATTATATTTAAACTTCATAAAATTTTTATTTATTATTTAAAAATTAGAAAAAAATTATTAATTTCAGCGATTTCGGAGAAATCATCAAAATTTCACCGAAAGTTTTGCCCAACCCCTGTTTCGATAAATTTCGGAGAAATTTGTCATTATGAGTCCGGTAGGCTGGTTTTCTAATGTAGGCTAATCCAGTAGGAGCAAACAGAGGTAACCAACATAACATTTGCCATTGCAAGATCCAAACCATTGGATTTGAGCACTTAAATATAGGCAGTCGTCCATATTGAAAACAGGTCCACACAATAAAGTGCTTAGATTGTATGGCAGAGATCATCCCATGCGCATATTTTTTCTTTGCGCTGAATTGAGTATAAATGATGGGCAACAATTTTTTATGACTTGGATATTCTAAAAAACGTGTCATGTGGCAGCATATGGCTTAGAAGTGAAAAAAGAAGTTTAAAAACAAAAAGGGCAGTGAATCAGAGTTTGCACAGGGTAGCACGCCCATTTACATTTGTGATTGGGGTGCACTATTTTGATGTCATGATGATTCATGGGACTCGATCCTAAGAGTTGCATAAAAATCAGTTCTATCATGTGATTAAGTGGCCATACATAATCAAATGGTGTGAGAAAAATTGATGCATTTAGGTTCACAGATTTGAACAATCACAGATTCAGAGTACTCTTATCAATATAGAGGCAAAGGTTCATTGTGGAGGCTGATTTGGATCATTAGATGAATTGTTCACTCTATCACCCAAAGAATGGTGCGGTGTCAAGTGTCTGAAACACAGATGGCCAGACACGTCTTAACAACGGCATCGCCAGCATCATAAAATTGATGAAGCCTTATATGGGTAAATTTTACCCCATCAATCTTGCAAAACCTCGAAACAGGCTTCAGTAATATGGGGAATAACCAATGACGGCAAACTAGCTAAAAAACACGCCATCGGTCACAATTCTATACCTGTGGAATACTTTTTCATCGATTTTGTTACATGTGGCCATAGTTTTGATTAGATTCAGCCCAGAGAAGAATTTCTATCGTCTGATCAAGTCTTCAAATGAATAGCAACACAGCATATGGACAACAGACCACAGTAACTCACAAAAAGTCATTTGAACAGTTGGTTGAAAAACCTCTGACAAGCATGAACTTAAGGGATGTGCCCTAGAAGCAATGGTCTGACAACGCAATATCTAAAACAAAGATATGCCAAAGGGTCACCGGTCAACTGCTTTTCGAAACAACAGTTGCCATGAAACTCTCCAAAATGTGTTTTGGCCGTGCGTTTCACACCTTAAAACCAATAGATAGTTTTTCTAAGCAATCTCCAACATCACATTTGTGATCTTCACATCAAGTGGCATACTTTGCGAAAAACAGTACCACACGTCCTCAAAGGTGACATGTTTTTTTTTATCCAAAAAGAATGGCTCGGTGACCCTATACAAAAACCTAAAAATATTGGGAGCATTGGCCAACACTCGAAACCATAAAAAATATACCACCAAAATTTTGAATAAAGATTTATCAATTCTCTCTGCTTTATGTTTCTGAGTTTCAAAAAATGAGCTGGTATGCAATGACCAGCCTGATCACTCACAGGTGAGCCATGCACTGCCTGGACCTTGAGAGATTTAAAGAGCATGAAGATCTGAGCTCGCCTCAGAGTCCACACTGCGCATGGTGCCATGCGCTGGCGATCAGGTCGGCACTGTATACTAGTTCTTTAAAAACAAAATAAGACAAAATAAAATGGCATCTGCCGCTGCTGTTCCAAAGAAGAACACTTCTCACAGCTATTTACTACAAGATGGAGTCACAGGCTCCATTTTTTTTCTCATTTTCTTGATGGATCACTAGATTCTATTTCAAGTGAAAACAAAGAAAAAAAAAAACCTAAGGTTCTAATCATTTACCAGACGTCAGGGCCTGCTCAGAATTCTCACCTTCTAATTCTTCGTCGTGGAACAGGTCCTTCTGGACGGGAACATTCTTCAGCTGCTGGGATGATATAACATTTGCAATGGCTTTCATGGCTGCAGTTTCTCGATCATCACTCACTAATGATTCTTCATTCGCATCGGATATGGTGGAGCTGCTCTTTGACGGGATGTCTTCTTGTTTTGGTGGGGGAACGAAAAAGGGTATGCGCCCTCTCTGCCAGTCATGAAGTACCATCTTCGCTGCAGTCATCAAGTCAGGTTCTCCACCCTTTAAAAGTCGAGAAATTTCAGAACATCAGATACTATTACTTCTCTAATATCCAATAGAAAGAGTGCGACGCCAGTACGGAAGACTTTGAAAATAATCAAAACTAGAGGCACACCTTCAAAAGCTTGCCGGATAGTTTGCATAGCTGAACAAGAAAGTCGTTATCATCAACCCTGAAGATCATGCAAGTAAAGCATAGTTTACTAGAAGCTGCATGAAGTGGTATTGACACAAGAAAGTAGAAAATAAGCTACTCTACAGAGAAGAAAAAAATGTAGTTATAGCAAGATTCCAGGGTGGGGGAGGTACCTTAAGTACGGCATTCATGCAAATAAAGTATCAACAATAATTTCGAGGGGGTACCTTATGTACGAAATGCATGCAAATAAAGCATTAACAACAATTTCGAGTTTCCAACTAACTGCCATCGGGAATACACCCATTAAGTACGGGGATCTTAACTGACCAACATGGCCTGATGGTCAGACTACATAAACATAAAAGGGTAGCCTTATTTTAATAGATTGATTAAGTTAATTAATCTGAAACAATATACATCTCCCAGTCAAGATGATTCCAACTTGAAAATACTCTACACCATTCTATGCCCCTTCTATCTTTACAGTGATATAATTGTTCTTAATAACTAGTAAGTTATTTAAGACATTGCCCTTTAGATCCTTAACAAGTTCCTATCACCTATGTCTAATTATTCCTTGAAAATCCAGGAGTATTTTGTTCTTTTATTACATTGACTTCCTCATGTCAACAGATTGACTCATATAAACGTGGAATTACACAAGTTGAAACTAGTTGAAGAAAAAAATCTTGCAAAAACTAGGAAAGCTAAAATGCACTAACAATTCCAGTTTAAAGAATTGAAATCTAAATCTAAAAGAAGATTTTCAAGATTTTTCCTTAAGGAAAAAATGACTTAAATTCATTCCCCTAGCTAGAGAATGTTATAAGCATCCATTGGTGTGTGAGTGGTGCAGAAATATAGATGCTTTTTGTATGAGTAAAACAAAAGAAGAAAAAAGGTGTTAGAAAGGAAGGGAGCATACCAGTCTTGTATTTTGTATGCTCTTTGCAGATGCAGTCTCTTCACACGTTTCAGAACTTCCCCAATGTGCTCAGAAGCATCTTCCAAGTTTGCAACGCGTACCTGATCATGAGGTCCAAGATACACATAAAGCTATATAAAATTTTGTGCATTCACATGCAAAGAGTCTTCAATTGTCCAATCTATAATTAGCTAACAGCTTCTAGCATTATTTCATAATATGATAGATTATTTGAAACAATTAATAACATATTTAGGGATTTCAGCATGTGCAAGTGTTATACAGGCCCTCTGATCCTCTGTATTTGCATAGATAAGCCTTCCAAACCTGTGATTTAAAGAGCACAATAATTTTTTCCTTCGTGGAGTGGTAGTGTAGGGGGGTTTAATCTTTGATAGATGATCCATTTTGAGTGACATAAAAAAACTGCCGAGTTCAACACGTCCAACAAGAGTGCACACATGGTCTGTTAGCGCTGGCATCTGGTAAATTTCAGGAAACTGGTTTTATCGATGCAGTTTTGGATTATTGCATCCAAGAGATAACCAAATAAAAGAAACATTTGCTTACATTAATGAATTACCTCGTAGTTTCCAACTACTCCCAACAAATAATGCAATAAAATAACAAAAAAATGTGTCAATGAATTTTCATAATCTGAAGTTTTTAAACTGTCACAAGGGAACAAGACCTTTGATATTATTATTTGGATAACCCATCTATGAATGGACACAAACATGAATGTCTAAAGAGGACTACACATGACTAAGAGTTTCTTAATGTAAATTAAACCTATTTTAATGTATTTCCATTTTCCTTATTTTGAGTATTTTACAGCTAATATAACATTTGTTTCATAAAATAATTGTATGGGTGAATCAGCATATTGGTCATATTGAAGCCACTGTCTCTAAACCCAATATTAATGAATGTGGCACATGCATCCGTGACCAATTTATACTAGCTTGACAAGCCTTTCAAAATATTTTTCCAGCGGAAGTTCCAAATCAAAGTGTGCCCTATAAAAAAGAACGAGGAAGAAAATGCAACGCTAAGCAGAATGCAATCAATTTCGCACTAAACGAAATGACAGAAACGAGAATTAAGTGACAAGATGCACCTGATATAAGAAAACTAAAATTCTCTACATATGATTTCTTAATTGGAGACATTTACTTCTAAGTTACTCATAAAAAAAGACAAACATTTATAGGACAGGAATGAGAATTAAGTGACAAGATGCACCCGATATAAGAAAACTAAAATTCTCTACATAAGATTAATTGGAGGCGTTTACTTCTAAGTTACTCATAAAAAAGACAAACATTTTTTTCAAGAAGTTGTGATCCCTAAATAGTTAGGAGGATAAATCTCTCACTCCTGATTGAATAATAAGGAAAACTCATAAAAGTAAACATTTTCAATCTAGTTAGTAGTAACTAATAGCAGCTACCTTGACACAAATCATTGTGACAAGGGATAGAAAATTGGCCAAGTTTGTTAAAGAGGACTCATTAATCAGCAACTACACTAGCCATTTATAAAAACTTGAATTTGAAAATCACTTAGCTGAGTTCTGAGTCAGCTGGCAATTTTTGGAGCATTGATATAAACCATATAGTTAAAGAAATCTTGGTATCTAATATATAAATCCAGCAACTCTATCAGGGGAAAAAGAACCTATAATCCATTAGCCCAATTTATACACTTTACAATAAATACTATATTTCCGCCTCATTCTTCTAACGAGTGTTGAGTATCCATAATCAGAAGTAAAATAAGAAGTAAATAATTGAAAACTTTAACCACCATAAGATTCAGTATATTAGCATTCAATCTAATAAAGATGCAATTAAAAATGATAATAATAATAAAAAAATAAAATAAATTTACTAGTACAAATTAATGTTCAGAGTAAATTGCAAGTTTGCAACCATAGAGGAAAAGGCAATACATGGTACACGGTACATACCACACCCTTAAGTACAATATCTGTCTCAGTGTCACTGTTATGGTAAACAACTCCCGGACAGTCAATCAAAAAGATCCGCTTCGTTAGAGTTATGTACTGCCATACTTTGGTCTCCCCTGGAATGGGAGCAACTTTGCAGACCTTGCAAAAGAAAAATTGAAACTAATTTCAGATATTTGTACTCCTTATCACACACCAGGGCTACTACCCGAGTGATGCAAACAAGTCTCGCATTAAGGATTAG
Organism: Chloranthus sessilifolius; assembly: GCA_021018995.1. Classification (NCBI taxonomy): domain Eukaryota; kingdom Viridiplantae; phylum Streptophyta; class Magnoliopsida; order Chloranthales; family Chloranthaceae; genus Chloranthus; species Chloranthus sessilifolius. The sequence continues at coordinate 147,215,739 of CM037587.1, forward strand.
TGAACTAATGAAGACAAAGTGTAAATGTTCTACAAGAAACATTTCTATAATCTGCAACTTTTTACTAAATACAACAGTAGAAAGACATCCATGCGCAGTCAATTTCATTCTGGTAACTAAGCCACTTCCGTGATCTATATGACTCATAACTGAAAATATTCCAGTAAACTAAATAAAACTATCCATAATTAGATAAACTCTTTTAAGTGACAACGAGATATATTACATTCTTTGTGCGCAATGTGTTGATCACAGATGACTTCCCAACATTGGGGTACCCAACAAATCCCACAGATATTGCCTGCTTGTCACTTTTTAAACGAGCAAATTGCCTCAATATCGAAAGAAGAGAACCCTGCGAAATAGCAAAAATATTAGATATGAACAAAATGGGATGGCATGATAGACAAGCAACTCAGAGGTGTGCTAGAAATACCTTGCCAAAGGATTTATTGATGCTTGCATGGAATGCTAGAGTAGGGTATTCTCGGGATAGCAGTCGTAACCATCCTTTTGTAGCCCATGCAGGAACCAAATCACACTGATAAAAAGGGCATGAAATTTATAATGAAGAATTGGATGGAAGAAATAAGAAAAATGAAAATCTCTAACAGTATGTATAATCAGCAAGAGACCTTGTTTAGCAAAAGAACCATATGTTTATGTTTGCAGTGCTGTTTCAAATGCTTCTCTAAATGATAGCACCTTGTACCTTGTGGATCCCTAGCATCCAACACCTGTAAATAAACGATTTATATATAACGTGAAAGCAAACCAGGAGAAATTAACAGGCATGACTGGACTTATATTCAAATTATAATTTAGCTTATCATAAGAAATTACATGCCATTTCTTATATCACCCAGAATAATTACAGGTCAACAGGACTCACAGTTTCAATCTCACTCAAAAATGGGTAATAATAAGGTGAAAATTGATAAATATGAGGGTGTGCATGAAATACTAGATCGGCAAGCTTTTAGAAATAAATAAATATTAGCTTTGCCCAAGATGAGGGAGAATTGACCTGGATAATTACATCTGATGAGTCAACAACTTTGTAGAGCTCACCCCAGATACGCTTGCTCTGCCCCTTTTCAAACATTTGATGCCGGACCAGGTCTCTAAAACCATCTTCATTTCCTTCAGTGGCAAGGTTACCAGAGGACTTTTGCTCAAAGGCATCTACATAATGATGAGTTACAACCATAAACTGAATAACCGTCGCAAAAAAAAAAAGATATCAGCAATACATCTTCGCTCTTAATTCATGTAATAGAAAAGGCATAAGCAGATAAAATATAGGTAGAATGTCATACAAAAAGCTCTTAATTTTTAAAAAAATTACCCATGGACTTGGGTTACCAAATCCTTTTTAAGTTGGAGTTGGTATAGGTTCCCGACCTGAGCGCCAACGCTCTTGGTATTCATGTCAATTCTGTGGATGTGTGCCATGTGGAACCACAATGTGTTCGGTGGGATTTGAAGCCTGATCTCAAGATCAATAGTGAAAAATTTTGGGCCGAAAGGCGATCTCCACCATCTAACTCAAAGCGATCAAAGACTCATATGTACCGTCTAATACATATTGGTCGATGCCAAGAAATACATTTTTCTTCAAAAAATTTGTAAAGAAACAAAAAAACAAATCCTAGAAAACATGGAATACAATTTTAGATGTAAATACCATATTATTCCATGATACATAAATGTTCATATCAGATAGGTTTAATCAATAATTAAACTGTTAAAAAATAGATTAAATGAATTGCTTGTTTAGATGAGACACTAATTAAATTGTTAAATATGTAAATGTTCATTTTTCTTCAATAACATGTATGCATGTTTTTGTTATATTAAACGAAAAAATGATCAATTTAAGTTTAAATGAAAGATTCTACCTTAATTAAATTTCAAGCCAATCTGTGCATTAAACATTTTAGGTGCAAAAATTATGTATACGACGATTCCAAACTAAAAAAAAAAACAATTCTCCAGCTGAAAATTGGCTAGTCCCAAAAGGTAGGTATTAGTGTGGACAAATGCAAATACCAATACATACAAGTATTGGCAAAGTTACTTGTTTATATCTCATTTCAAAACTGGTGTAACATATTTGTAGAAAATAGTAACAAATAGGTTGTAGAAAGTAACAATTGTACTAAATTATACATCATGACTTTTGACAATATGTGGGAGTCTCCGAAATACAAAGCATAAAATAATTATGATAGCTATTCAAGCTGGTTTTCATGATATATAAAATAAATAAAACTTCAGATGCAACAAATGGATTTGTGAATATCTTGCATGGGTGCATTGTTTGCTTTACCATGAGATCCATCTGCTTTCTTGAGCAAAGATTCATAATCGCCTGCCAAAAGCTTTGGACGCTTCCTTTTCTTCTTTGGTCCAAAAGCATCCTCAAAAGGCTCTGTATCCAGAAGATGTGCCCTAACTTGCTGAATAGACCAAAAATATCAGCCACAGGATAAACTGATAAATATATACAGAGATGCATATATTAATAACTCTTGAAAAGATGTAAGAAATACAAGTGTGAACATCCAAAAAATTTGGTAAACTTAGCACATATTCGGAAAGAATTCATCAATTTGTGATCAATATGAAGGATGTATAAGCTTTGCTATAAAAAAGACATTGAAGCTTCCATTGGTCAAGGGGTGTGCCCATTTGTTTTGCACCATTTCCTCTTCAAGACATTATTGTTACCTTTTTTTGTTAGGTAAGTTGGGATTGAACCCATGACACCAAGATTGCAACATAATGCACCATGAATAAACATTATTCTTGCTTATGGTAGTAGAGGTTGCAATATTGTCAACCTTTCACTGCGCACCAGGCCCAAGCCTTGTGCCAAGCTATTTTAACTAGGTACTGAAAAACTGCATGCATAAAACAAATGGGGAAACTTACTAAAAACAACGAATCAAGACCACATGAATGTCTATCAATATCAAAAGAACGAAGTTTGCAACTTCCAAATCTATAAAATACTAAGATTCCAAATAACCAAAACATACCTTTTGATGATCATTTAAGAGGGACATTGGCAGTTTCCTCTCCTTTAAGATAACATTGTAGCTGCTGGACAGACGGTTTTGGAGCTCTTCACGGAAAAATTCAAGCTCTTTCTGATTTACAACTCGTGTATTCCCTGCAGTGTGTGAAAAAGATACATGAGATTAGAAAATCAAACCAGATTTAACACTGTGTACCATTACTTGATCATTTAATCATTTTCTGATAACTGACTGTCAACTTTTTTACCAAGCTCTGAAACAAACAGCCGAGTTGATATGGAAACGCTCAACTGATCTTCAAATAAATTTCAATTTGCACCAAGAGAAAAATAAACATAAACATATGGATAAAGACCAGAAAGATTGAAAATAAAAATCAAACTGAGAGCTAAAATCTGCTTAATAAGCCTTTGTAAGCCATTTGATTTTATAACTTGCAATCGGTATCAAAGGAAACAGATCATTTCTAACAACATTTTTTTTCTTCATAACTGCACTCCCTAAATTCTAATAGTAACAAAATAAATAATATATCCACTCATATCAACCCAAAACAATATTTTAAGAATCATACCCCACAACATGGAAAACATGATCTGGGCATTGCGACATGTTAAATCGTGACTTGGACGGACCATCATATTTTTTTGTCCAAAAACTAGGGGTGAATTTTAACAAAAATTTCCACCAAAACAGTATCGACGTTTTCTACTTCTGTCCTTTCAAACAATGAATCAGTTGACCATTTCAAAACAATTTGTGCGAATTGGGTTTGCTCCCCAAAGTCCCCTCAGGGCCACTGGAGTATTACCCGGTTGTTAGCTCCATGGCCCCGTGGGATTAGTCGAGGTGCGCGCAAGCTGGTCCGGACACCCACGGATATCCAAATATATATATATATATATATATATATATATATATATATATATATATATATATAAAGGAAAAATCATTTACTTTTTGAAATTCATGTACAAGTAAATAGCTGGCTGAAAATCAACTTGAGAGAAGGAGAGGTGTTACTTTTCCATTAAAAGCATTTTCAATCTCGTGATTTTATTCATTTTCAGGTAGGTCAATTTTATCAAAAACAACAATTCAGAAAAAGATCTGGGATGAATGCACATAAAAATACCAGTAATATCCAATACAGATCTAGTAAATCATATAAATTTATGAGGAAAATGGTCAAATTCAACCTAATCCAAACTTATTCCAGACCGCAATTTTGTATCATAGAGGACTTTTGACTTTGCCACCCGCACGGAGTGGATCAATTGGTTGTACCCTGTGTTCAGTTGCTAGAGCACAATTCACCTCTAGATATGAAATCACTCATCCAAATCTCCATAGAGCAATTTAGCACACAATTTTTTGTGACCCCGTATTTACTTGACCATGTGTCTTATGTAAGGATATTAAATAGCCTTAGGAATTGATATGAATAAAGAGTCTTTGAATCCATTCTGTGGTTATGTTAGAAAGTCTAATTAGGTTTTAGTTACAAACCTAGCAATAAGGTAGTTTCCTTATATGTTAGGGTTTGGTTGGGTGGAGTGGTTGAAGGGTTTTAGGAGTCAATTTTACCTTTATATGTATAACATGGGCAATGACTAATGAGAACTAGGCATTAAGAAATAAACTCTGTGTGAAGTGGGAAGTTGATCGCCTTGAAACAGAAAAAATTTAGCTCATTATTTAAGCATATCAAGCTTTCATTTTTTACCATATGTGCGATATCCTAGCAACCAACACAGGAGCCAGGTTTGGAGAACCAAATGACATGTACCAATAAAGAGTTCATATAAGGCCGGCAACCAATCAGAGATAAGGAAGTGAGCATAGTCGCACAGTGCATGATCTCCGCACTACTGGTATGATAAAAGATAAGGACAAATCCAACAACAAAAAACATATACAAAGTTTATGCACACTTCAACCAAACAAGCAAACACAAGAGAAAGCACCAAATGATAGATGGGGCTTGCACTAAACCCACAAAAATTCTCCCAAGAGTATTCTCAATTTCCAAAGATAAAAAATGTCATTCACCCCCCAACAGTATTCTAGATTTTCAAAGATAAAAATATCACAAAGTAATGCTTCACATGCTTTTATGTAGACTAGCATATGGAGTTGAGCCTGTAGCTCAAGTGGTAGGTTCTCAATCATGCAACCTTTAGGTTGCAGATTCAATCCAAAGCTTACCTAAGCCTAAACAAAAATATAGACTGGTGTATCTTGGTATCCTACAGCAATCACACAAATTAATAAAACCCTAAAATATCTACTACCCGCCCTTCCTAGTTAAGAGACATGTCTCCTATCTCTGTCCCTCTCTAGTATATAATCAAAAAGTCTCACATGAGGAACTCTTCACCTCTGTCTGTGTGTGGGCGCGTGTGTCGTAATGCAAATATATGGAAGAAAAAGATTGTCAAATAGACAGCTAGCAACACCATATCTAAGTGTGTTGCTAAGAGGCAGGCCTTAAGATACAACAATAAAAGCATAAATATACAAAAGACAAACCCAATCAAGATAAGGAAATTAGGAGTGAAAATCAGCAAGTTCCTCAGCTCCCATAGGACGTCGTGAACTCGGGAGAATAGACCTTCATTCATTCAATTAGCCGCTCTTTAATTCTAATCTTCAAACTATTCATTGTGTAACTTTTCTCGTTGAATATCCTTTAGTTTCTCTCTGCCAAATACCCCTAAAGATAACAACATACGCCACTTTAAGTGTCCTTTCATATATTTTAATTGACCTTTTAAAATAAATTCCCAAATCAACCTAATTAATTAAGTGGTCATGTGATCACTATACGTGTTAATGTGATTCATCCTTTAATACTTGGATTTCTAATCAAAGGCCCAAATGATGATTTTGCGTCTTTATTTTAAGGCCCAATGCCTCTCTTTTTCCCTCACGCTTTCTCTTTCTTCTTTTTTCTTTCTCTTCTTTATTTCTTCCTCATGCATCTCTTGATGTCGATTTGAACAAATTATGTGGTACCTTTAGACTGTAAATTCAATTTGTCCACATTGTTACAACTTACAACACATATGAGACATACAGGCAAGCAACCGACAGATCCCAGAGATTGAACGAATGGACATGCAAACCATGACTGAGATAGGTTCTTCCCACTAGGGTTGAACTGCTACAAATACTCTAGGCATAGTTCTGCCCAGAGTACACACGTTCACATCGGGACTCATGCGGATCAATCTTTTCCAGTTTGACAAAGACCAGATGTTTGGATCTGCATGAAAGAGCAATTCAAAATATTTAATCAGATTGGGGATGTCATATGATAACATCGGTGGATGGAAATGACAAAGGGAGATGACAAGGCCCCGGTTTCATATTTATTCAGACTGTCGGATTGCAAGGACACAGAGATAACCTTTCTAAAATAAAACAACCCCCTATTGTCACTATGTATGACAGGATCTTTAAAACAAACACCTATCAAACAAATATCAGCTGCTAAAACAATACAACCAATCTACTCAATCAAATCCTAAAATGCAGGGAAACTACCTTATTGCTAGGCTCCTAATTATAAGCGAATTAAACTTCCTGAAAACCCACACAAGGGACTCAAAGACTACTTTTTTATAACAACTCTTAAGGCTACCCATGACCCATACGCACTATGTGCATCATAACAAATAAGAAAACTTTTATAAAGAAGCATAAACTAAAAGAAGAAAAAAAATAAAAGACAATTTGAAGTGGCTATGGTCCCATAATTTTAACACTTGCAAATAATTCTCCGCGCTCTCACTAATTGAATTACACTGTTCTATACTTTTATTGACTCTTCTTGGACTATTTAGGAGTTTGAAACTAACAATTGAATAAAAACTTGCTAAATATCTCTATAACTCATGACTCATGATACACCCTCCAAAATAACATCTGCTATTACAGTGAAGGCATCTTGCCAAGATTCTTCTTCATCCATTCGTACTAAGGAACAACTTCCTGAGTAAGTGTATGCAGTCACTCCTACATGAACGCCGGGGATCTGTTTTCACTTTTTTTTTATCGACAACGGGGTATCCAGGCCTCCTAGAGCACCCAACTAAGTCCTTGGGCACATGCAACACCCACACATCACATGTACTAGGTAAGTAGGGATAAATCCCTGCGGGTGGCCAACAGGGGAGTGGACGCTTTCTGAGGCGTGGTCCTGGCCACTGTGCCAACCCCGTTCGTTTATCTGTTTTCATTTTTAAATCATTCCTCGTGTATACCCATCAAGCAAAACTATCACCTTGGTTACCACTGCCCACAGTGTTATTATGGCCCTATTCAGATAGATGCATCACCCATTCTATATGGCCGTTGCATATCAGAACCCTCCACAAGTAATTCTTCCTTACTTACCTGTAGGTCCTACTGTATATGGTGTATTGATGTGGATACCCAATCTAGTTTTTTTATTGTTGTGTCGCCACCAATGTATGTAGCTCATGCAAGGTGAGTACCAGCGCACTCACGAAATATCCTTAACATTCCTCATCACTTGCTCAAGGTCCTTGCACAACGAATGGTTTTGATATCATGATATCACCTGTATTGCAAATAAATGAAAAGAGGGGGGAAAGAGAGAACAGCCAATTCAAAACTCTAGTTACAAATACTCACAGAACAAATTTTCTTGTTCTATATTATGATTGGAAGTGGGAGAAGCACAATGAGTAGAAAATTCCTGCTACTACCCTCTTAACTCACATAATCTCTTCTTTCATATATCCTACAAAAGTAGATAAATATTGCCTCCTTACGTAGTAAAAAGAGCTAGTGGCCGACCTTATAGGTGCTGGATTCAATTGATCCGCTGCAGAACTAGTCCATTCCTGACTGGATGGCTTTCGGATAGGAGTTCTTAATACGACTCTATAGGCCAAAAAGTGAACGAAAGGCAATCATAAAAGGGTGCGTGGTCAAGACTATAAAATGGTACGCTTTTCTGTTAGCCTGCTCGCCGAGTTCCCCTCTCGTCTTTTAGTAGCGACTTTTGAAGTGAAGCTCATGTTCAATTCAGTACAATATAAAGTCACTATAGAAGCTAGAAGTAGCCTATAGTATATTTATGTATGCCCAGTTCTGACGGCTAGATACACGTAGGTATGAGAAATCAGATATCATGGAGCTCATCGAAAAATAGCAAAAAAATAAATATAAATAAATATTAAAATATATATATATACAATTGCATATTCTATTTCCGAAGTCCAAGAGAACTAATTCAAGTATAAATAAAACCACCCAAAACTATAAACTTCACAACTCCATTAATTATGTTTTATATGAAGAATTAAACCTACCAAACCAGCGGCGATCAGGTTGGATCCGAGTAGAGGGGAGCTCCTTGGACTGCAAATCGTGCTTCAAAATCTTTCCTTTACGATCTCGCTTTGGACGTGTATTATACATCTTGAGCCGGCGCACAGTAGCCGCACTTCGCACCTCTTTGCTCCCATCGCCTCTATTCGCATCAAGTGAGTGCTTCGGCTTCCCTGACACATTGACCTTCTTTTCTTTCTTCTTCACCATCTTCACTGACCAAGAAATCACTGCCCTAGAAAAAAATAAGTACCAATATTTTGACAAAAACAAAGTGCTTCACAAGAGAAGTATGTTGTTAAAACCGAACCGGTGGTCGAACCACCGATCAATCGGGACTGCGCCAGTTCTGAACGCAGAAACGGGCCGTCCAACTGTCGATCAAACTGTAGTGGTGTGTTCGGGCGAATTTATTTTTTTCCCTTGTTTAAAAACTTTAAACTCGACTTTCCGACTATATGATCACCAGACAATAGTCTTAAATAGAGTGAAATGAAGAGCTCAACTCCGACGCCAGAGAGAGGAAGAAAAAAACTCGACTCCGACGCTAGAGAGAGAGGAAGAAAAAAACTCACCGTCGGCGAAACTCACTATCCTTTCTTAGAAAGACAAATGTAGGGGTTGTCTTTTGGGTTTTATCATGTAGAGACGTGCATGCAGGATCCACGCGGCGCACACCGTCTTTTGTTACAGCCACCTCACTTAAGCAAAGTAGAAAGGAGACTTTATATATGGCGGACCGCAAGCACCATTGAACGGCGCAACGGTCCCAGCGATACAGTCGTCGGGCCAGCCATTTATATTGCTCCACATAAGCAGTCCGTTGTTGGTATGTTGTTTGAGGTTCGCTCATTATAATTTTCTAAATAAAAAATATTGACTATGAGAGGATGGAGATTTTTTTTCGTCCTAATCTTTCAATCAAACGAGGTTTACATTTACTTAAACTTTTTTAAATGTGGTGCCACATGAAATCAATATATGACCGTTATCTTGGGATCTATTTTCTGAAAGATTGGAACATTAACCATTCTCGCTTTATATAGTAGAGAAGATATCACCGGCTGGCTTCAATTAATATGAACAGGTGGACATTTTGTAGGGCTTTTTATTTTTTAAAGAACATTTGGTTCTCCAATCTGGAAAAAGAAAAACAAACAACCGAGCAAGGTGTTAAATTCAGTAACGGTATCAGGTATCGGTCCATGGAGGATCAATAAGTATCGGTCGATACCGAGTTGTATTGGTGTCATTTAAAAAATAATAATTAAGAAAATAGAGGTATCAGCCGATACCCAAGTTAATACCTGATATGTATCCGTGCCGATACGTATTGGTTTGCCAAAAACCCAATAGGTATCACCGATACAGGTGGAACCAGGATTTTCACCCAGCCGGGGCGTAAGTGATAGTGATAAATTTCAGCGAATTTCTCCGAAATTCGTTGAAATAGGGTTCGGACGAAACTTTTAACAAAATTTCAGTCATTTCTCCGAAATTGCAAAAATTTCAACGAAATTAACGAAATTTTGCCAAAATTAATGAAATTTTATTAATTTTAGCCATTTTTAAATAATAAGAAAGACTTATATATATATATATATATATATATATATTGTACTCCCGGAAAATTTTCCCCAAACGTTTGTAATTTTTTCACAAAATTTATTTGAAATGAACCAAAACGACCCCCTAGCGAAATATTGCCGAAAGTGAAATTTGTCACTGTCGCGCAAGATCAAGGACAAATTCAGAGAAAAATATGGCAAAATGCGCAAGTTCAGGGAAAATTTTGGAGGAAAAATTAAAAATAACATAAGACAATACCTAGATGGCTAGATCCTCTTAGGCAATTTAACAAACATGTGACAGACATATATTAAAAGTCATCTTAATCGCATATTAATGGTGTTGGACTTCCTTGTGGACACCATATGTTTAATCAAAAGCTGACTTTTGTGGATTACGAAGGCTTTGTCAAATTTAGATATCGACTTTTGATAGAATCTATAGGTTCATATGAAGAGATCAACTTTTGATAGGATTGATAGGTTAAGAGGCTCTTGGCAATCTTGATAACGATGGTATCAAAATTCCATTGGTGTTTTATAGGGATTTAAAGTCTTAAAGACCCATAGCATATTGAATCTCATCAAGATTACCAGATCCACACAACCACACCATTAAGCAAAAAGAATACCTAGGCTCCCAAAATCAAATCAACCACAAAAGAAGAAGAAGAAGAAAAGGGAGATTTTACTGACGCGACGGCGGTGGGCCGGGGGCCGGTGGGATTGGGCGACGGTGGCAGGGTGGCAGGCTGGCAGGAGAGGGCTTCGGCAGGCGTCACCGGCGTCGATTTCAGGTGGGCGAACCCCGAGAGCCGAGAGGACAAAGAGATTAAGACTTAAGAGAAGGCGCCGCCGAGGGTTTAGCCATTTTGGGTTTTAGAGAGAAAAGAAGGTAGCACCTGTTAGGTTGGATTTTAGAGAGAGAAAAGAGGGCGCCTTTTAGGTTTTTGGTTGTGTCGTTTTGGGTGGGGTTGGGGGGGCGGCTGATAAACTGCAGCCGAGTCACATATATTGACACCGAATCAGAGTTTGTGCAGTGGCTAGAACCACGCCTCACACATTGTTGGTCACTTGCAAATATTTATCCCTAACTGGCAGGTACGTGATAATGACTAACTTACTTGTAACCAATCACACGAGTGAGGTTAAGATTAATTTCGATATTATTAGTGCTTCAGAAAATATTTAAATTATTAAACATTTTTTGTGAAATATTATATTCACCTCTATTTAAATGACTTCTTTACTCCTCTTAACTACCCTCTCCTTCCATCGCTTTATCGGATCCCCGAAGGGCATGTTTTTTTGGGAGCTTTTCGATAGTTGCCTTCTTCTGCATAGTGACAAACTTTGTCAAAATTTGTCAAAATTTGGCGAAATTTTATGAAGTTGGCCGAAAAGGAGTCAAGCAAATTGTAACTTTTGACGAAATTTTGATAATATACTTTTTTATATTAATTTTTTTTAATTATTATTATTTTAAATATGTTAATAATTTAATATATATTTTAGTAAGTTTTTTAAAAAATATTAAATATGTTTTTTTGTATGTTTTTAATGCTAAAAGCTTTCTCGAAAGGTATTCAAAATGTACTGAATGGGCTCCAATTGAAAAATTTTCGAAAACTAAATGTCGCTATGGGCTTTTGATGCTTGTCTTTCCTAACTCCCTGCAAAGGAAGATTTACCTGTTCTCTACTAACTCCCTACTAGAGCAAATAAAATTTATTATGTCAATGAGTGAATAAAGAGGATGGTAGAACTATTGAACAGGTAAATATTGTAAAAAAATTTGCTTTGCAAGGAATTATTAAGCAAAATTGGTACCCACTAAAACAAATAGCAAGATGTTAGCAAAACGGATAAGAACTTACTAAAGCAGGTGAACTCTACTATGACAAGGGCTAACAGAGAGATATGCCACACACAGCCTTATTCATCGCCCAGAATTCAACTTCCTTCTTTGAACACACTTCCCAATATAGTGGATGTCTATGTTATTAGCATGGATCAAAATGCTGAAAAACCGATACGCATCGTCCGAACCCAAAACCAATACATATCGGTATCGAACGGTACCGGACAATACAGTGAATATATCATCCGGGTAAATACATATAAATGACCGATACGATACATTCAATGTATTGTATCAACAACCTCCAATACCGATACGTATCGTCCAATACGTATTGGTATCGGATGAAATTTTGATGCACATAGCTGACAGGCGTATGGGACAAAAGCCTCACATAGTTGATAGTCCAGTTTTCTGATTTATACTATCATACGTTTTCTAATTAGATCACAAAGTCTTTCCTAGAAATGTCTCCAACCCAAATGAGGCAAATGGTGTTAATGATGGGACAAATAATATAATGCCTCATATTAATAAATTATTTGTTTGATGTTACTATTTATTTTTCAAAATTCGAAAAATGGCAATGTTAATGTCACCTACTTTATTGTAAATTATTATTATTAAATTTTTTTATTAGGTCAATTTAACAACCTCGAAAGCTGAAGAGCATGCATACATACACATATGACAGTTACGGAGCAAGTGTAAGGGAACACTATCTATAACGGTGACTCTTTTATTGCCTTAGATACTAATATCCTTAGTAAAAGATATTTTCATAAAATTAATAAGGGCAATTTAGTAAAATTAAATTATATATATATATATATATATAATAAATAATATGTATATAGTAGCAATAAATGAGATGTACTCATTTAGTACAAACACCTCATTTTTTAAACACCTTATTTATTCTCTTATTCAATTTTAATGAAGTTTTCCTAATAATTTTAAGAAAGGTGGCGTTAATTGCACTCATTAAACTTGTGAAGAACGCACATTTTCTCATCATAAAAAATTATTGACTGCCTTGCATCAGACGATGGAGATGATTTTCATCCCAATTTCCAGACAATGGATCTTGAGATAATGACACGTCTATCAGATGGTCACACATTGATTCGATGTGACACACATACCCAATAACTGTTTGTGATCATGGGCATACCATGAGAGAAGGGTTCTCAAATTTCTTTTGGGGATGTGTGCCACGTGAAATTAAGATCTTAATGCTTGATAGGTGAGTTATGATCTCAAGATCTCTTATGTGCAAAATTGGGACGCAAAACGATCTCTATCGCCCGATTCATCATTAATTTAACGAGTGCAAATAACGTCACCCTTTTAAGAATATATCCTTCATTAAAGATATTATTATCTAAGGACTATATATATATATATATAAGGAAAATATTTAGGGTTTTAAAATTGAAGTAATTTCAAATTCTTTCTTCTCAGCTAAGGTTTCACACTTCAAAAAACAGAAAAAAGAAGGGGGTTTCAAAAACCTGTTTAAGCAGTTAATTGCTTTAAATCAAATGACGGATATTGCTTTCTTATCCTACAATTTGACACAATGTGTTGAGATCATGGTCATACCATCAGACAATAAATTTTTGACTCAACATCTCACACATCTTGAAAATGTCGTTCGAGAAGCATGTTTGATGTATGTCTATGATTATGTTCATTTTTGGGTTGTATGTCACAAGGAATCAAAATCTAATCATTGGATAGTATGCTCATGATCTCAAGATCTATTGCATCGATAATACAAAATAATCTCTCTCATTGCGTTCAAACCAACCAATGGTTCAAACACCTAAAATGTAATTCCAGAAGAAATAGCTATGGGTTGTGCATAGAGGTACCTCTTTAGTGTGATGTGTGTCATGTAATTTTAGGACCACTTTTCTAGGATATGTCATGTGGAATAAAAAGCTCTCTTTTGAAGTATGGTTCAAAATTTCGGCCAATAATTCAACTTATCGGGTAAAATATATCTGTTTCGGTTGGGTCAAAATATTGGAAATTCAAAATATCGATTGATAATTTCAAGACCATTTTTCAAAATTATTGGTCGATAATTTGGCATTGAAATTTCCACCCAACTTTGGTCACTTTTTTGCTTTTGGCCATTCTTGAAAACTGATATTTTGATCCTTGGTTTGATGTACGCTCATGGTCTCACAATCCCTTGTTTGGGAGATTGGAGTGAAAAGTGAATTCTATCATCCTATTCAAAGTTGTCAATGGCTTTTGGTCTAGGTGCTCTCCAACATTTCATGGGTGTTAATAAAGTTACACAAGATGGTTTTTATTTAGGCTAGGGTGGAATAATAACTTCCAGAATTGTTAGGAGACGATGGGTTGGGCAATAGCTCAATTGGTATCCTCTTCGCTTTTGGAAGCAAAAGTCGTGAGTTCTGCCGCCGACACCTGCTCCTGTCTTTTGTGTGGGTTCCCTCTTCGTGTGTTACGCTAAAAGTGGATCCTCTATAAGACTATGACATCTAAAAAAAGAGAATTGCTAAGAGATGAATAGTGCAAATTGAGTGTTAAAGTGTCCCACACTCCCGATAGATGGTTCACACGACATTTGGAATGTTAGACTGATATGACCAAACTACGGTCGCCTGCCCGTTTTCCCCCCTCCTTTTTGTTCGCTCTTAAGCCATGTTTGGCAACACAAGTTCATTTGGAAACACGGTTGGTCTCACTTGCTTGAGAAAAATAGTAGAAATAATTAAGATAAAATTTTCAAATAAAAATCTCCTGAAACTATTTTTAGCCCACGTTCTAGGAAAATACGAATGTCTTCCTTCCGTGCACCAATTAAAAAATTGGTTACTAGAGCTTGAATTTTTCACCATTAAAATATTGATCGTCTTGAATTAAATCGCGGGATCTTTGTCCCTTCTTCAGCTCAATAAATATTGAGAACATGGCCCACTTGTTAGACTATGTCAAATTATACAAAAGAGACTAAATTTTGCGCCACTCAATGCGTAGTAGATCTTTAGATCATGACCTTAAAATCAGACGACTTAAATATAACCCAACCATCAAATCCACTTGATTTGACGGTCATAGTCTAAAGATCATAAGTGAAAATCGATTGGCACTAAACATTATCTTTATCATATGACTCATTGCACTCCAAAGCCATTATCCGATTCAACAGTTGATTGAATTGAATCATATGAGAGAGATTGAGTTTACACAACTCTTTTCCGTCGTAAATCTTTAGATAATGACCTTTATATCAAATGGCTTATATATAACCTTACCTCATAATCGTGTCATTATTCACACATCGTAACATCGCCCCCTTCTCCTTCGGCCAACATGCATTGATTGCTTTGAATCGAACAACAGAGATAGTTTTTATCCCAATCTTCCACGTAATGCATCTTGAGATCATGGATATATCATCTGATGATTCTTTTATTTCATGTGGCACCCATTCCAAATGATGATCGGTGATTTGTATTTGAGCTTGGTATGACTCACACGTTTTGAGTTAGATCTAGGGATGTGTACCATGCAGAATAAATAATTGGGTAACTCCAAATGCATCCATGCGTTCTCTGAAAAAGCACCTTTGTCGGAACTTCTTTAAAATCATTGATTGCGTCTGATCAGATGATAGAGATCGTGTTTCACCTAGATCTTCCACACAAAGGATCTTGAGATCATTTCGCACCTATCAGACGATAAGTTATTGATTCCACATGTCATAGATCTCCAAAATATGGCCCTAAAATTAGATTTGAGCGTGAAGTGTGCCATTATACACAAATGCCATTTTTTGGAGATTTGTGACATGTTGAATAAAAAAATGGCTGTCTGATAAGCAAAACATGATCTCAAGATTCATTTTGTTGAAGATCAGGTTAAAACATAATCTCAATCATTAGATCCGAAACAATCAACAGTATTTAACTGCTTGCACAAGTGGGTTTTTTTTTCAGAGAACGAGTGGGCACGACCATAGCTACACTAAAACAATTTCCATCATCTAATTTAAAGCTATTAATGCCTTTTAGCTCGAGGAGATGAGGCGAGGTTACATGGTCAGAAATAATTTTACAAACGATAGCCGAACAGCTGTAAAATTTTAAAAATAAAACTTTTCGTAAGTACTTTTATTTACAAACCCACGTAAATTTTTTTTAAACAAAACAAAAAAAAAAAAAACAACTTTTACACGAGTTTTGTTTATTGCTTCTTTCATTTTCCCCTTGACGCCTGGCCATTCACGAAGGTCGTTTTTTGTTTTTTTCACCATGTTTCCCCAACAATGGGCTTCTCCTTGTGGCAATCAATGTACTCACAAATACGCGGCGCTCATGCAGATTCCATGTATAATATCTCCTCCATGGTTTCTTCTTCTTACTTTTATTTTTAATTTTTATTGTAATAATCGAGCTTTTTGGACTGTTATTTGCATAAATTCAAATATATTCTACTCGACTTATATCTAATTACGTGTTGACGGAGGTAGCCTTTTGGTTTCGTCACATGCCTTCGGCGATTTCTATCTTCGATTTTCTGGATTTTATCTTGAAGTCGTTGGATGCCCCACATGAACAAGGGTATATAAGAAATTGGGGGTTTTGCCTAACAATTTCGATTTCTTTTGCTGGCTAAAATCATGTGTGTATTTGAATTTGACTTCGATTCTGCATTTTTGTTCTTTGGTTAATGTTCTCATTCGAAAATAAATGAAATGACTTATGGATACATATATTCATCAAAAGAGAGAAATCAGACTTATGAATACATACGTAGAGTCCTTCAGTGGGTGCCTACACTGAAAACTCATTGACTGCTTTGAATCATTGGACGGTTAGATTTTGATATCACGGGGCACCAATTCCAAAAACGTGACCTTAAATTCAGGTTTGAGCATGATGAGTGCCACATGATTTTTCAATCAGTTTTCTAGGAACTTGACATCAAAATCCGACTGTGTGATGACACACCCGTTTCAATCAGTTCTCTAGATCCTTTGTGTGGAAGATTGGGATTAAACCGGTCTCCATCATTTGATACATAGTAATTAATAGATTTTCAGTGTGGGGGCCCTCAAAGATTTGGTGGGCGCATTTAAAAGTACTCACATACATATTACATTCACACATATCTGGCCATAAGAATGCTAGGTTGTCTTGCTAGATTTACCATACATGCATAAGCACACTAACTTGAACACATGGCACACAAAGCAAGATTATGCCTTTCACTTAATACACATAAATCTTACACCCTTAACAACCATTTGAAATGGTTGATTAACAGATTAAACTATAACCATGTTTAATTTAAGGGACTGGTTCCTATGACCACTTTACACAGATATTGCCATGAAAGGCACCCATATAGGGTACACGGTGTACATCTTTGATCATTTTAAGTGTTTCATGTGCATGGTTATCACATGTAGTCGTGTACCACAGTAGACCCAAAAATAACACATTATAGTATTGGCGTGCATTAATATCAATTGTTGAAAAAAGTGCCCACAATCGTCCGTATTTGAGCGCATAGATCGGATGATTCAAATCCCCCAATGACCGTGATTCTTGAGCCCACTATAGCTCCCAATATGAGCTATGACGTTGATGAGTTGGAATGTTCAAACGATGTGTTCACGTGGCCTAAACCGTGTGGTTGTTTCCCTTTTTTTCCATTATATAAATTTATAGCCATATTTTCATTAATGAAAATGAAGATCCAGCAGATCAAAAGGAGGCACAACGAGAAGCTAAAATGTGTGCTTCTCATGGTATCTATGTATATTGCTTCTCATAGCCCATTATTCCTTGATTTAAATACAGTATAACTTTGTTCCACCTGTCAACCATTTTAAAAGGTAGTTGATTGTTGGTCAATATTGAAATCAGCCTTGAATCTTTTCGGTATTTTGATTGATCTTATTTGTTTCATGCAAAACTAAACTCAGAAGTTCAGAGATTATTTCGCTGAGGCTGTAATTTGATCTTCTGAAGATAGGTTTCAGAAACTTTAGTTCTCGTAACCAGAGCTTACGTCTCCAAGGGAGTCACCCCCAATGTTCTTTCCCCATCTATCACTCAAAACTAAGGGTGTTTTATCTTTTATTTATAGAGGAGTTTGGACTCCCAAGTGAGGTGGGTTTACGTTTGGGGGCATGGATCACAATGGGAATAGATAAAAAATGTCGAACATCTGTAATGTGATATCAAGTCCCATAACACTTAATATCACAGATGATAGATAAATACTCTTGTCATGCATTCTTTATTACATTATATCATTCCACAAACCGTGTCAATCTCACAAGAACAAAGAAATTTCCACCATCGATCTTGAGAAACTTCCTGCAATCTCGATCATTCAGTTTATATCAAACAAAATACCAAGTAATATGACACCAATTTTCAAAATATTCAAAGATATATACTATAATTTTGGAAACACATTCAAAACTTCATAAATTAACTAACAAAATTTTTATTATCCGATATATTGAATGAACCAATTATCACATAAGGCATAAATAAAAAGTTGGATACTTGGGCGGTGGATTCCATGCTGACATTTGCAAAGCTTCTTGAAAACCCAACTGGATGCCCGATACACTTTGTATTCACCCATAATGACCTCCCTCTTTGGTGAATCAAAGCATCCTAATTGAGGTTTCAAAAGGCAGTCAAATTTTCAGATCATCAAATGGTAAATGTAAAAGATGCATATGAGGTTCACATTTAAAAACCCTAAGATGGCATGTCCAAATGGTACTATGTGAGTACACTCTCATGGCAGGGAAAATATATTACCATAAGCGGGTGTTGTATTCACATATGAAAGTCATTCTAATGAGTTGTCCTAACTCCCGACTCATCAAATGACATTTAAGGTCTACAATACTGATGGTCGTTTTTTCTCGTACCATGATTGTAATCATGACAGCAAACACTCTACAATTCCTTACGGACACAACATCCTCATAAAGAAGACACCTAACAACCCTATGATATCATATGAATAAAATCATTTGATGTAAAAAGAACTTATATCATAAATGAACAAATATCCAATATGCACCAAGTAATATGACACCATGAAATAAATGCATAAGTACCAATTCTTTAACGATATAACTATACAAATGACACAAATGCAACGAATTTCAGCCAGTGCACCTTAACCCCAACCGCTTGGAGCCATGCGCCTCAATGGAGATATGCAAGGCAGTGACATTTTGTCATTATGCGTTTACCTTTTATTTATTATGATTTTTTAGCGTGTACATATTTGAAGCAAGGTATTGCACAGTTAAGCATACAACAACTCCTTTAGACACAAATTTACCCTATCAATAAGCATTTGAAATATAATGCAATCTTTTATGAATTTTTTGGTCCTGAATGATACAGCCATAGTATTTGTTGATTTTGTTTCTTAAGACAAAAATATAAGGTTGGGTTTTACATTGGAGCAGTAGTGCCTGTGCACATGGGTGCACACACACACACACAATTTGTTGGTTTTATTGGTTCTTTATGCTTTACTATTTGAGATTCTTCTCAATTATTTTGATCATTTGTCTTGAATCTGATGTTTACCACTGGATGCCTATAATAATTTATGATAGGTTCTTGTAGGGAGGGTGTTCTGCAAAAAAGGATGTGATTCTGATGGAGAGACCTGGGAAGAATGTAAGTAATATTCTCCATAATCCTCTGTGTAGTATCCTTTCTTACTATACATTACAACATAATTTTTTTCATTGCTAAGAGCTGCACCATTACTCAAACTCAATTGTTCATTCAGGATTTCTATATGAATAAATCTAGCACTGTTCATTATTATCAGTTGGGGACTACATTGTTATAACTTAAAGGATAAGAATGGGAAACCGATTATGCCTAGGCCCGCAGGTTTATAGGAGTCTTGGGGCATACAGAATTGTATAAGCACTATGCGAGCATGAACCAGAAGCAAACTAGAGTACATACGTAATGTTATGTTAAGTTATATCTTATTTTATATTTCAGTAAATGAAAAATGTTATGCTTTTTTATGTATATCTCATGTATTTTGGTTAACAATCTGATTATGAGGAACTAGCAGATGCACGCGTGATGCACGTTTGAAAAGTAGAGCTGAATCTGGCCCAGAAATCAAGTAGGGCAAGGACCATGTCTTTTCGGGACCGGGCTTGTAATTTAAGCACAAACATGACTCGAATTAGGTTCAGGTCGGGTCAGACATAGGCCAGTCTAAGCTTTTTCGTTATCAAATTCGGGTTTGGCTGAGTTGGGCCAAGTTCTTATCAAGATTTGATTGGCCCGATTATACTTTTATCCTAAAAATTAGGCCCAAACTCTACCTGAAAACAATAGAACTCATACATTGATTCCACATGCCAACATACCATTTCCAGATTTGAATTAGATGATGTCTATAATCTTTTGACTCAATATTTTTCACCATAAATCTTTAGATCAAGTGCACCAAAGCATCTCAAAGACATGGTGGTTCACACGTCTTAAAAGGCAAATCGAATAGCAAATGTGTAAGCGTTCAATACCTAACACTAACTCTTTATCTTGTTTGGACGGTGTATAGAAAAGTGAGAGAGAGAGAGGAGAGAGTGAGAAACCTTAAGGGCACTCTAGTCATTTTGGAAAAAATAATTAATGGATGGGTATTTTGTCCGAATTAGTAAAGATATAGTTTATACTTGGATGAAATAATGAATCTTGCACTTAGAAATACACTCCAGTTTTTGGATCTCATGATTATTGAACAGAATTCTTCTGGCAACATGATAGTTACCTGCTTCCTCCAATTGTTTGTGAAGAATTTCAGAGGAAGGTTCATATATATATATGGCAAAAGTGATGGGGCATGCGCGTGCAACATTTTGGTGCTGCACACACATGCCAGATCACGTACCATGTGGCACGTGATCGCATGTTACACCACATTGTTTAAGGGTTCAACCAATCAAAATTCTTTTTTGGACTTTTTTACCCTTCAAATCAGAGGTCAAACTTCTTTGTTTGCCAACCAATCATGCTGCATTGAAAATTTTCAACTTTGACCCAAAACTCAATGGTGGCACCCTTTTTATTATTTATTTTTTTGACGGTAGCCAATCGATGTTGGACATGTTGGTGTGGCACCCAAACCTTGGATTGAATGACGTGTGGCACCCAAATGGCACGTTTGCATCACTGTGGCACTGCACATGCACGCATAGTCCCACACCGCTCTATATATAATTATTGACGCGGGACAACGACACTAAAACTCGTGAACGACGATGAAATGAAGATGTGTCGAAATTAAACTAATTAATTAAGACAAAGATCTCGAAATACGTGCGATACCTTAGGGTTTCATAGATTTTCGCTTGAGTGATCATGTTAGATTCTGTTAGAGTCCAATCCGATGAGCGAGATCCGTTAGCTTCGCGGAATGGATCAATCCTAGAGATAGAACTCTAGCTTTTTCGGATTAGGGCATTCATTCGTCGATCATATGTGAAATCACTAGAGCTCACTAGGGTTATGAAGGAAACAATCAATCAGTCTCAAATCGAACAATATGGAACCCAACAATGGTCATGAATCTACGAGTTAGATCGGAGTCGATCCCAAGGATGGATATCAAGGTTGTTCTAGATCTAGGGTTTGGTTTTTTATTTTTTTTATAGAGATTCAAATAGATGGAAAAAAGAGCACAAAAATTGCGAGCAAATTAAAAATAAGGAGAAGATCAAGATAATTTGTGGGCATCACACCCTTGGCCTCACACCAAACCCATCACGGGGAAGAAGAATCACTCTTCAACAAGGCTCATCTCAAGCTCTAAAATGCAATGCACTTTTCATTAATCAATCAACCATCCTGTTACAATGCTTATAAGGACCTTATATAGTAGGCCTTGAAACAGAAAAACCCTAAAAGAGAGAAATTACTAAACTACCCTAAATTGATTACATACAGATCAAAAGAAACCAAGGAAATGACTAAAACGTCAACACCTGACGTTGACTCGCTCAAGAAATAACCGATGCTCATTCGAGCGACTTGTTCCAAAGAAAAATCATGTGCGCTCTTCGATGACTAGCTCGAGCAACAACTGATGCTCGCTTGAGCGAGTTTTGGCCGAAAGTTAGGCCTTAATGCTGAAGCCTTCTTGCTTGAGCGGGAAGCGAGGTCGCTTGAGCGAGTTTGGGCAGTGTGTTCTCCTTTGGGCTCTTTCCGAAGCTGAAAAATTTGTTGCGGCCCAAATTCAATGCTCTCAATCTTGGCGTCCCCCGTCATTCTCCTAGACCCAAAATGTTTCATCACCGATGAAACAAGCATATAGTACTGATCAAGTGTATTGGGACCCGAACGGTGGAACTCTTTACAACTAGCCCAAACAATCTCATCATCTCGGTCGATTGTATCGAAGCACACACAGTAAACCTCTCCTCGATGAGCCAAATAACCCGGCTCGCCAACCCATTCGGCCAAGTATTTTTGAAGCTTATTAGCAACTCTCCCGGACCCGAAGGACCTCATCACCAAAGAAGTGTGATCGTGATATTTGTCGGAATATAGGAGCTCAAGTGGTGAACTCTCTCATGACTGGTCCATGCACTCTCGGAAGTCAACTTATCAACCCTCTTCATCTCATAAACCTGAAACTTTCTACCGTGGGTGAATGCCACAAGATCATTTGAGATCTTATCAATGACCTCGCTACCCATCTTGCTCGGCGAAGGAAAGATAGGGGTTGTGGGATCGTGATTGGTGCACAAAGGAAGGACGTTTGAAAAGGATTTCTAGGAAGTGGGGTTGAGCCTAGATGAGGAACTAGGTCTTCCATATTGGGTGTTAAATTAACCCCCATACCTTGAGGTACCTCAAGCACATATACTTTATGTCCACCCCTTTCCAAAATCCTAAAAGATTCGGCATGACGGGTTTGGAGCATCCTCGCGATTCTCAACGGGAATCAGTCAGATCCAATTTGAATCATCTCATGGCCACTTCTATGGATTTCCTTGACACTCACAGGCAAATCCGTCAATAATTTGGAATCTCCATTGCACAAATTAATTTTAAGTGTAATTTCGGCATGCAATGCAGAATGAGACTCAAAACTTGACTCACAATAAGACTTGGAATGTGAAGCGGTATGCAACTCGAGACTATGATGTGTATGTGTATTTATGAACTCAATACTCTCATGTGCATGCGATGCTAACAACTCACATGGAGTGGACTCTATCAACACCAGTGACTTATGTGTAGTGAACTCTACCAACACTAGTGACTCACGTGTAATTGAATCAAGTGACACTAATGGCTCATGTACACTCGGCTCGATTAACTTGTTCATACTCCCTCTAACCAAAACCAAAGAGTCTGGGGTACTCAAATTAATTGACACTAATGGTTCTTGTGTACCCAACTCGATGGACTCACGTGTACTCGACCCAATGGGCACCATCAAGTCGTGTGTAACTAACCCTACGGATACCAGTGACTCATAGGCAAGTGACTCGATTGGCTCGTGTGTACCTGGTTCTACCAACTTCAAAGACTCGAGTGCACTCAACTCTACCAACAACAAAGACTCGTGCACAACTGACTCTACGGACAGTAACAAATCGTGCGTACGTAACTCAGTCGAATCGTGCGTGGGTGACTCGGTTGACAATCGTGTGAGCGACTCAACATCACTACTCACAAGAGAAATAAAAGTTTCTTTAACACAAACTAAACTTTCTTCACCTTCTTCTATCTCTTCTTCACTCATCACGGTACTAAGGTCATACACAATTTCTTCCACGTTCACATTTCCCGGCTCCTCAGAACTCTCTCTTTTAGTCAATATATTTTGAGCGGGAAATTTTGTGGGGCATTGATAAGCAAAGTGTCCAAATCTGTGACACTTGCAACATTTGTTGCAATCACTAGTTTTAGGGTTGTCCCTAATCGCTTTCCCATTATCGATTTCGGAATTCGGAGGAGTGTAATCACGAGTTTCGATGGTTGAACCCCGAAATTATATTTCTCATGGACAATTTTTTTACCGTGATCAATTTGGGGACTCGTAGGAGTATTTGTGGATTTCAATGGTTGAACCCCAAAAGTATAGCCCTCCTTAGTGTAGGTGCTCATAGATTCAAGTTGGGTGTGCTTATGACACTTATCCACCTTAGTTTTCAAACACCGTAGAAGATAGTGGTGCATGAAAGAACATATTGGTCGATGAGTTGTTCCTTCATGTCCTCCCATCATGTGATGGGATTATTTCGAACTAACCTGTGTCAAAACTCTACACCATCCCAATAAGTTTTAGCGCGTCGCACCAACCACGTTTTGGCAAACTCAACTTCACACACATTCAACACATCATACAAGTCAAAATACTCCTCTATGCTCGACAACCATCCCATGAAGGATTTAGGGTTCGACATACCCTCAAAATTTGGGACTTTGATTTGAATAGACCTTAGAAATTTTCTATCAAGATCATATTCGGCTCATAATAATGGGAGTGTCCCCTAACTCTAGTCTCATCACGACTTTTGGAACTTTGCCAAGAATTTGGAGTGTAGCGGTTTCCTCATTCGTTTAGTACCCTTTCATAATGGATAAGGAATTCATGGTGATGTGTAAGTGACTCATACATGATGCTTGACACAAACACAACTCATACACAATACTATAGTACACACAACTATGACACAAAATTATAATTGAGAAATTTAATGAGCATGCAAATGAAGACACAAATGACATAAAATCAAACGACATCGAAATGGCATACACATGTGACTCAAAATGAGTAAGGACTTTTCTCAAACACCAGACGTGCACACTAATGAAATAAAATGCAATAAAATTGAAATGACATACCCAACAACGGTCATGAATTGATGGGTTAGATCGGAGTCGATCCATAAGGATGGACATCAAGGTTGTTCTAGATATAGGGTTTGGTTTGTATTTTTTTTATAGAGATTCGAATAGATGGAAATAAGAGCACAAAAATTGCGAGCAAATTAAAAATAAGGAGAAAATCAAGATAACTTGTGGGCATCACACCCTAGGCCTCACACCAAACCCATCACGGGGAAGAAGAATCACTCTTCAACAAAGCTCATCTCAAGCTCTAAAATGCAATGCACTTTTCATTAATCAATCAACCATCCTGTTACAATGCTTATGAGGACCTTATATAGTAGGCCTTGAAATAGAAAAACCCGAAAAGAGAGAAATTACTAAACTACTCTAAAATGATTACATACGGATAAAAAGAAACCTAGGAAAGGACTAAAATGTCAACACTTGATGTTGACTCACTCAAGCGACAACCGAGGCTCGCTCGAGCGACTTGTTCCAGAGAAAAATCCTATACGTTCTTCGATGGCTTGCTCGAGCGAGTTTTGGCCAAAGATAAGCCTTAATGCTGAAACCTTCTCGCTCGAGAGGGAAGCGAGGTCGCTTGAGCGAGTTTGGGCAGTGTGTTCTCCTTTAGGCTTTTTCTGAAGCGAAAAAATCTGTTGCGGCCCAAATTCAATGCTCTCGATCTTGGAGTTCCCCGTCAATTATAACTGCTGAATTTTATTTAAGAAAATAAAATTATTATAAATTTATAGAGGAGACATTAAATCCCCTAAAGAAAAAGAAATTTGTTGTCCTCATAAACTAATAAAGGAAGTTTAGGCTAATTTACTTTTAAAGAACTATTATTTCTTATATCATGATGTGGGTGGGCATAGTTTCTCTTTACTGAACATTTCCAAGCAATCTAGAGGATATATGAGTAAGTATAAATGATCCTAAAAATGTGAGGGATGCTGAGATAACAGTTTTGGTACAATTATCAAGCTCGTAAAATCAAATCTTTAACTTGAGATTTGAGAGTGAATAGCTTGTATATAAGTTATTTGTTGAGTTAACAAGATGAATAAGTGAATTAGAATTAATTATTCCTAAGAGCTTAAGAACACTTAGGCTCGTCCTCCTTCAACCATGACAGATATCCCAAACAAAGGGTTATTTTCATTTACATTGGTAAGAAGTATTAAGTCTTACACAAACCAAATGTACCTCATGAACTTGAGGATTTAAATAACCTTACGTTGCTGTCAATATATCTGTGCATTTTAGCTACTGTATTTTATCATGATTGGCATTCATTTGTTTAAACTTGCATGAAAATGCACAAAATCTTCAGTCCTCTTTTATAGGAGGTTTCTCCATATTTGCAGGTGACTTTAGCACAGTTTCATTTTTCTTGTATATATATTCAGGCTTGGATGAGTGCAATGAAATTTGTTATAAGGATCCAGTTTTGAAGAACCACCAGTGGAGTGCTTATATTGACCGTTCTCCAGGAGCTGACAATTATTCCATGGTTTTTCTCTTCAAACATCTTTGTTATTTATAGGATTTGATTGAGTGTTGGTTTCCATTGCTTGAAGTAATATGGTGATGTAATGATTACTATGACGGGGCAATCTTGATTTCATAGAGAAGATTTCGTAGAGGGGTGCTTTCTTTAAGATCTAAAAAAATATATTATAATATTAAATACTAAATAAAATCTTACAATCTCCATGCATGCACTTCTGAGCACACTTACCTATCAACTAATTTAAACGTGTTTTTGCTTCTCATAAGATTTCTTCTCAATAATTTGATTGCAGCTCAATATGCTCAGCGTAATAGCAATTACTTTAAAGTAAATGATCATTTCTGGTTCTACTGACAAAGCTAGAAGTTGGTTCTCTCTCTCTCTCTCTCTCTCTCTATATATATATATATATAGAGAGAGAGAGAGAGAGAGAGAGGGGGGGGGGGGCGGTGTGATTCGAGCTGTGAGCTGCCCACATCGCAGTCAAATGTTGACCATGCATGATATGAACTATCTCACGACTCGAGTCATATGATCATTTCCCATATATATATATATATATGGTTAGAAATAAATACTCCATGTTTCTAAAATACAGTGACGGCTTGGGAATTTTACTTGTTCTCTAGTCCTAGGATTTTTTTTCTTTGCTACTGGGATGATAACATTTTTTATGCCAGGAGGTTGCTACCACCATGTATCAAGTGACAGCTAGAAACTAAATATTCTTTGTTTATCAAACACAGTGGGATGCCTAAGTGAATTATGCTTGTCCTTGGACCTAGGAGGATTTCCCAGCCTCTTTACCTTGAATGGGAGGGTTAAAACTTCTCGCATGACATGATTACTGTCTCATTTCTGTGCTCCTTTCTCCAAACCAGGAAACTATGGACCCAATGGGCCTGATGGGTTTTGAATGAATATTTTTCAATCAGAATCACCCACAG
The DNA here is from genome assembly GCA_021018995.1 of Chloranthus sessilifolius. Classification (NCBI taxonomy): domain Eukaryota; kingdom Viridiplantae; phylum Streptophyta; class Magnoliopsida; order Chloranthales; family Chloranthaceae; genus Chloranthus; species Chloranthus sessilifolius. The sequence continues at coordinate 147,242,950 of CM037587.1, forward strand.
TGAGATTGTACAGTACTGAAAATTTCCTATATCCAATCTTAGCAAAGAAAGTTCCAATTATAGTTTTATAAATAAATAATTGGAATGGCATTTTTTTAAAACTTGGTTTTGCATTTCACACTTTAACATCTGCTTTCGGATGTGCTGGAAATTAGAATTCCAAGTAAGGAGTCATCCGTGATGGACATGCCTTTGATTCTCAATTGAGGAAAATTAAAATTTGCCTTTTTTTTCGGCGGGGGGAGACGATTCAACCTAGTATGTGACCAAACACCAAAAGTATATCAAAATCAATATAAGCAAAATGTTAAAATGATAATAATTATCATTTTAAAATGATCATTTTAACATTTTGCTTATATAGATTTTGGTATAATTTTGGAAATGGTCACATACTAGGTTGAATCGTCTCCTCCCTCATCCTCAACTCCCCCCTCCCCCCATGCATACACAAAAAAAAATAAATCGTACTAATAATAATCATATGACTCAAATCCTTTGTTAGAAAGATGTTTAATATTCTCCAGAAAGCAAATGTGTTTCGATAAAAAGATCAGGAGAGTTTGGTGTCAAATTGACAAAGAATGGCGTAAAAAATGCATCCTAAACTTGTAACATCATTTGTCTCTCATTATATTGCTCTTTCTTTTGGTTTTCAGTTTTCTCCATGCCATCCAACCTGCACTAATCCTATTTGAGATGTTCTCCTCAAATCTATCATATGATTATCAGGTAGAACCTAAATAACAATATCTACTGCAATGCAGCACTTGATGGTTTTCTATTTCAACTAACTCCTCCTCCAAGCTATCATGCTCTGCACTCCAAATATTTTGTCTTTGTTTTGCTAATTTCAAACCTCTTTACTCTATGATCTTCTCCAGAATTCCAACTCATCATTCTTCGTTCATTGTTTGAGTGATTAGTACTACAACATCACCATTGAACCTCTTCTTGTATATTTATGGTTAATGCATCCATTATCAGGGCAAACAAATAAGGGCTCAAGGTAAACCCTTGATCTTCCCAGCATAAATCCAAAATAGTTTTATGATAAACTTGATTCCTGTCTTTTCCCCTGTTCTACTATTCTCTCCTAGAGTTTCATAGTCGGGCTCAATGTTCTTAAAGTCATTGGGCAGGCTCGGGCGGTTGGGTGGATGTTTGGGCGGCACTTAGGCGAGCGCCCCAAGATTCGGGTGGCCCCAAAGTATATATGTGTATATATATATACATACGTATAGTGATATACATATTTTATTTCAGCATAAACATATATAACATTTAGATCATCTTATAGGCTCATCAATTGTATAATTCAAATCCATTTATAGGCATGTTTCTTGGGCTAAGATACGTTTCAATGATAGATTGCCACTTGGACAATTTAGATTGATCACATATGTTCACAACGTGGCATAATGATACTCACACTTCAACAGTGCGAGATTAAAAGCCTTAACTTTAGTGGTATAAGTTATGGTGTTTAAATGTCGGTAAGGAGCCATTATTCCCAGGCAATAAGAACTTTAAAGTTTAAGGGCTGTCGATAGGTCAGGTTGGGTGGTGTCTAATAAAATAATGGCATATGCCCGACTTTTTGATAACTCGACCCGACCCGATCCGATAAAAACCTATTAATTTATAAATCGCTCTGCCTTCCCGACTTAAATCGGGGCTTGGGGCCCGAACCCCAGCGGCCCGACCACCTTCAAGAACATTGGTCGGGCTTATAAGTTGAAGAATAACTAATAACTTGTTTTTATAGAGTTTTTTTGGTTTCTCAAGGTCTCTGTGTTTCCACCTTTACCTCCAAAATCCAAACACTATTTTCTCCTATAAAGTACGTAAAACATATATATGTAAAATAAGGTGCTTTCAATGACATTTACTTAAATGATATCCAGTGTCGGGTATTGTTGGATAAGAATATATTCTTCTCAGTTGCATTAGGTTTTCTTTCCCTATCATGTTGAAATGATTTCAATATGTCCTACATAAAAGTTGCTAACAAGGAAATGACTTTTAAACATACCTTTAAGGAGTTAAGTTTTCAGATCCTGGAATTTCTAAGTGTCAGAAAAAATAACATGATTGGTTATTGTTTCTTTTATGTTTTTGTTTAGATGGATGGGTGATGGGTGATCGTTAGCTTTTAAGGTTCTATTATATGTCAAGTTATTTTTGGAAATTCCCTAATTTTAATTGCATTGTGTAGTGTCTCAAGCCTTCGTACAAGGTCTACTTCTGGCCTCCGATGAACATGTCCAAACCACCTCATATTTCTTCTTATGTATTCATTCCAAATTTTATCCTTTCTTGTTACTCCACACATCCATCTCAACATATGCATCTCGGCCACAGGTATTCTATCTTTTTGTCACTTTATAATAGCCTTACATTCCGCACCATATAATATGGGAGGTCTAACCGCAATCTTATAAAAACGTCCTTCAATCTAAGTGGAACTTTTGGGTCACACGATACGACACTTGCTTGCTTCTGTTTCATCCAGCTTGTACTATCCTGTTTGAGACCTCCTCTTCAAATCCACCATCCGATTTTAAAGTATAGCCTAAATAGCGAAATCTATATATATATATATATATATATATATATATATATATATCACAGAATTACGTAAACTTTTTAAGCTAAAAAAAGGATTCAGTAAGGTTACTTGTAGCTGGGGTCTCGATTCTGAGTTGAACTCTGAATTGTATACCATTATGTTTGAATACCATATGTGCTACACAAGTGTGTGATTATATATCATAGACACATTACAGATTTCTTAGCTAAAGAGTCTCTCCGCCTTCTTAGTGTACTGGGCTGGGCTGTCCTTTGAGAGCTGCCCTTATAGGCATGTATAAGAGTATATCATTTGTTCTCCTTTCCATTCAGTTGTATATTATTTATTCTCCATTAGTTATTGAGAAAAATTTTGTATGTTATTTATTCTCCATTGACCATTGTGGCTATTATTTGTATGCATGTGGGTGTGAGCTGTTGTGTGAGAGCTTTAATGTTCATTGAATAACCAAAACCTTAATTGTTCCTGTTATGGTTCTAGAGCTCGGACTTAATACTTGTATTTTTTGGCTTCGGCGATCATTTGGTGGAGACATATTTTTGGCATCAAACAGTTGTTCAATGACAGGAATGCATAGGATAGAAGCAGAATCGAGTAACATTCCAGCTCTTCCATCTTCCTTCTCTATCACTTCAAAGTTTATACCTTCATTTTCTGTATACAGGAATGCTTTAATGCTTGTGTAGCGGGATGCGGTTTCAAGGTTAGTATGCATGTTGTGGTAAACTTCTATATTTGCTTATTGGTTATTTTCAAAGGGAGATTCTTACAGAAAATTTGAGGTATTTCGTATGTGTGATTTTATGACTAATGAAATTTATGACATATGATAAATAAGCGCATCTGATTCTGCATTAAAAAAAAAAGTTCATTTATTCGCATGGGTAGCTCTAATCGCACCTATGGAATTACAGAGGGCATCTATGCTGAAATCCAATGATTGTTTTGAATCAGCCGATGGAGAAAGGGCATACCATTGGACAATCACTTTTTTATTCCATGTGGCACACATCCCAAAAAGTGACCTGAAAATCATGTGGCACGCATCACGCTCAAACGTGATTTTCAGGTCACTTTTTCGATGTGTGCTTCATGGAATAGAAAACTGACCATCTGATGGTACGCCTATTTCCTAAGATTGATTGTGTGGAATGACAGATTATTCCAAATTCTTGTTATTGCCTCTATAATAGTCTCTTACTATTGTTTGAGATGTGCAATTCTATGCACCTCCAACTGAGGAAAAAGAGCCTATGAGGCCATGATACAATTGCTCTTTTTGCAACTCAATAGAATGTTACTTTTTCTTAATGGTTCAAAATGCTTCTCATCTGACACCTTATTATCTAGAATCTCAATGCCTGTACATGGTGACCATGAGTATTTGAGTGATCCGCTGTTAAGCCAGGGAGCTGTTTTTGTATATTTAAATTCATATATAAATTCTTGAGATATATGCTTGACTATTTTCAAGATGTTCCCATGCAAATATTTATTCCCGGAAAGTTGGTACTGTTGGATAACTTTAGCCGAAGGCATTTGAATGGTACCCCGGATAAACTATTTTCGGTTTCTCAAACCATATTGAAAAGCGTCTTGAGATCTGTGCTTGAATACAGACATTTATTTCAAGAAAATTAGTACTGTTGGATAGCTCTAGCCAAATGCTTTTGAATGGCACCTTAGATAAACTATTTCCAATGACTTGCAGGAAAATAAACAGCAATTGCCCTCTAAAACTATATTTTGCTACTAAAAAGAACATATAGCAATAGATTTATAGGGTTATTTGATCTGTTCTATATTTCTCTTCCATCAAATCATTTTAAATAGGGGCTTGGGGTGTCGATAGAAACCTCTCTGCAATTACTTTTAAAGGGTCCGAATTTCTCTGGAAATGGATATCTGTATGAGGAGTTTTTAATATATTTGAAAGCTTTAAAAGCTTCAACCAAGAATCTCAAGGTCGTAGTGGGGCTACAGCACCCAATTTTCACTGTGTTGTTAATAAATGGTTGTTATAAAAAATCATATTGCAACTGAAAGACATATTGAACTTTATCAAAGTATTACTAAATTACTAATAGTACCAAGAAACAGCAAAAAAAGATAGAACATGTGGGGATTGTGGCTGATATATGAGTTTATGTGAAACTGTTTAAGAGACAGTGCCTACGGATATTGATTTGCTTCAATTAAGCCCAATATGTCCATTCTAAGCAGAATAATTTTTTTTCCATTGAATAAGTCGACCTTTTATTATGCAATTCAGTTTTAGTTAAGGAAATAAAGTTAGTATCATAAAATATAGTGTTTGGTATGGTTTTGTACATTGCATTGTTGGGAACGTTTCTTCAGCCCATCATTTGCATGTTTCAGCCAAAGAATCATACCTATGAGAAGATTGGAACCATCTGATCACTGCACTTTAATGTTTGACGGTTGAAAAAATAACTGTCCATATTAGACTGCATACATCAGATGGTTTGCATCCCTAAACAAGTGTGATTTTTGAGCCTACTAAGACTTTGGATAGCTCAAAAACATGTGTCATGTGCCTAATCATTTTACTCTAGAAACTTAGATCTAAAGTTTTCTAATCATCTTCTTTTGCTTCAGAAGTTCTCAGAATTGTTGCTGATTGTTTTTTGTTTTGTTAATTCAGTTCGATGTTCCATCGGAGACGGTTGATCAAGTTCACCCAAACAGGCCACCTAAGCCTTGCTTGGTCGGTAAAGCATCCCCATCACCTGTTGAACGCATTCATCCATCCGAGGACGTTCCTTGCACATCTGCATAGAAAATTTCTATCATATTACCGTTAAAAACAAAATCTATCATATCATGTTATCTTGTTAAGCTAGTTTGTAAGTGAGAGATTTTTGAGAGCAGCGGCAGTCTCGCCTTTGAAAACTAGATTGTGGCTTTACCATCTATTGTTAATTGACAACTTGCGGCAGTCATGCTGATGTTCACTTCTCTCAGTTTCATTAATGGAAAAGTTCCCAAGTTGCTCTTTAGATATGGAGTATTCAAATGCTGTAGACTATGTAGAGGTAATCCACCTGTTCTAAATGGTGGGTGATTTGGAACGGGTCACTGGATTGGCACACCTGGCATGTGGTTACCTTAGTTGTACAGTGTGATATAAAGATCTGATAGTCAAAGATTGCATCGAAAAATATCGTCATCCTGTGATTCAAAGTGGTCAAATGCTTTAAGATGAACATCTATCATGTAAATCTCTAAAATCAGTTTTAGCCGCTCATTTTAAAAGAGCAGACTGCTATGAATCATATGACAAAAATGTGCTATGATGCCATGAGACCTCACAACACATGAAATCATATAAAAAAATGTCATTGACAGTTGGCATGGTCCTCATAAAAAATCATACCTATAAGACAAATGCAAACTGTCGGATCAATGAACTTTAATATTGGCCATTAAAAATAAGAACAACAAATAATAGAATCTACAGATTTGAACAAAGCATGATAATTGTTTAGGGGGCCTTCAAATAGTGCCACGGACACTTTCAAATGTCAACTGGTATAACAGCCTATGCAAAGTCATCTTTAAATGGCTAAATTTCTCTCCAACGTCATGGGCTGAGAATGATGTGCTACGATTATCGTCTCACCCAGCCCCCAGACGTCTCCTATCGGGTGGGTGATATATAAAATCAAGGATACAGGTTATGGGGGCGATGCTGTTTAGGTTGCTCCTCTACCAAATCTGCAACAATAAATCAAAACAATTGAATTAGCACACAAAGAACTTGTGGAATTATGCAAGAAGCAAGTGCTTGTTCTGTTTTAAGCATATGAGCAGACAAACGCTTCGTGCATATTTTTGAAGGAACAAACAAAAATGCAAAAGGAGTCATTTAACAAAAAAAAAACCCTCACTAATGGCGGAGGAATACCGTGTAACAAAAAACACAGCCTATACAAAAAAATACCCCTATCCACCCTCTCAGACCCAAACCCGGAATAACGTGGGATTTATCTGTTTATTAGGCATTGTAGAGGCAGAAAAGTTGTGAGGGTCTGAAACTGCAACAGGCCAAAATACAACAAACTGTTGCTATGGCAAACGCAAAATAAACTAAAATCAAACAACCTTGAAGCTTCCAACTTATCTGTTCTGGTTTTGGAGAAGGTGATAAAAAAGAAGTTGTACTCATTTTTAATTACTGTTGGTGGTTATCTCAAAAGCAAGAGTTGTCACACTAGAGGTGATGCTCGGCATAGTGGTGAGGGTTAACAAACAGAACCCAACCCACATCTTATAAAGACAAGGGTGGGAAATTCCCGATCTTCTCCCTCCCAAAACCCTTGCCTGAAACCTCTTCTCCCTCCCTCCCGAAACCCTAGGTCTCCTCCCTCTCAAAACCCTAGCCTGAAACCTCCCCTCCCTCCCTCCCGAAATCCTAGGTCTGATCCTCCCTCCCTCCCTCCCAAAACAATAGCCTGAAACCTCCTCCCTCCATCCCGAAACCCTAGGTACTTCTCCGTTTGAAGGTATGACGAACTATGGGGATTGGCGACAGCAAGCAACGACGGTGATCCCTGGGGATTGGCGACAACGGAAAATGATGATGACGGCTAGTTTTCGTCGAGAGATCGTTTTACGAGTTGGAGACTAGCTCTGTGGAAAGTGTAAGAACGTTAACTTTGCTCGTAGGATGGTTTACCATAGGTACGGATGTGATTCGCAGAAAAAAGATGAGAAACTTGTTGGGAAAAATGAAGAACTGAAGGAGGGGACAATGACATAAGTGATAGAAATGGACAAGGGATATTCTCTGAACAACAGATCAAAGATCTAAAGAATGGGTGGTCTATTGCAGGTAGATTCTACAAAAGGGGGAATTTTTTTAATGATGAGGGTGTGAGACACGTTTTCAATGGTAATCGACGCTGGGGCCCACGACCGGAGGTTAATGGTGATAATGGTTTCCATATCAAAAGAGATCATATCAACATCAAAATGGGCCCCATTTTCAACGGCCACAATGTTCAGCGGGACTTTAAATCTCCGGTGATGTATAGACAACTCCCTGGACAACAACATGAGAATCCGATAAGGGGTTTTGTCCCCCAAACAGCCAAAATGGGAAGGGATAATCATTTCTCAATTGTTGTTGATGATCCTGTATATGATCGGCGCCTTTTAGAATTTCAGCGTCATTGGATGGTTGTTAATTTTAGCAATCACATTCCTGCTTTTCCCACTATCAAGAATTTTTAACATAAATGTTGGGGGGAAGATCACATCCCCCAACTATCCATTTTGAATACAAAGAATAAGAACATGCTTCTTCGCTTCAAGGAGGCTGATGTCGAATCGCTGGAAGAAGCATGCAAGAGAGGATCCTTAAACTAGGAAGATCAGAAGGTGGTCTGTTACAAGAGCAAAAATTACTGATTGCATTATCAAAAAGCAGGGATGAGGGGGGTGGCTTAGAGTTCGAGGACTCTTCGAGACTAGGTTCGCTAGGATTCTCGTGGAGGCGGAACATTGGGGGTTCATATCGAGGTGGGGGGACGTGCGGGTTGGCAATAGTGTGTATAGGTGCTTGTTGGAAGTTCAGAGAGTTCAGGGTTCTGATTACTACCAATAATGATCATGCTTCTTGCATACACGACACATCGGGAAGTAAGGAACTCTCAGTTAGTGGCGTCCCAATCGATGGGGGTGTAACAACATGAAGGGGAGAGGCAGTGTGGAGACGTTAGGTAGTACCACATCCATGAGGGGAAATTCGGGGGTGTCATCAGGGAGTGGTGGCTCGATGGGGTGGAATGGTTTCAGATGACGAGATCTAATAGAGGCTGAATTGACTGATGGATTCAATGATAATTGTGTAACGACAGGTGGTAGAGGTCGGACGTCAGTGTCTAACTCCGGCAAACTTGTTGGAACATGCACGTGTGAAGGACCATCTTCTCGAGTTTAAATTTCAGATATTGAGAGATTTAGGGCGCCGAATGCGGGTGGTTTTCATAGAGAAGGCGAACTTAACGAGGACCCCTATGATATCTGAAATGATAGTTCTCGATATTTCGGGGATTTAATATCGGAGAATCCTAAGTATGGAGTTTTTTCTTCATTACAAGAGGGGCAAGTGGTGTCGAATGAGGAAAGGAACGCGCATAGAAAACGACTAGATTTCTCTCCAGCTGTTTTGAAAAGATTGGACACTAATGACGACGCTCATAATATGTGATCCACATTATCTTTAGGATTGAACAAATAAGGAAATTTGAAGGAATGGGAGAGGACGACAGGATATCAAAATGGGAAAAGAAATGCTAATGAGATTGAAATGACGCCTTAATAGGGACTTGCATAGTTTGTTGAGGAGAGGATAATGGGCATAGTACTTTATCTTCTGAAGTATCTATCAATAGTCTGGGAGGCTCACTGATTTATGGAAATTCTAATTCTGTACTGGCTTATGATAGCGGGGATAACTCTGAGGTGGGGAGTTCAAATATAGGTCATTCTAGTAGTGGACTAGAAGAATTGGTGGGATCCATCAAATCTGGTGGATCCGTTGGGCTAGAAGTGGTTGTTGAACCTGACGGACATGATGGACCCGATGGATCTAGTGGAATTGCTAGATCTATTAGATCCGAAGGTGGTGCTGGACCGAATGACTCGAATGCAACTGGGCCTTTGGAGGATGTTGGGGACCTTGGACTCGAAGACGGAGGATTCACTGGGCCTATAGATGATGGATCACGAAAGATTATGGACGCTCTTGAAAACTCAAAGCTTTTTGATCGACAACACGATAATGATCTCTTTCCTCGTACTTCTGAAAATCAGGTACATTCTATCTTTTTACTTTCTGAAAATAATAATCTGAATGCCAATTCTTGTAATGAGCAATGTTGTTCTTTCAATTATTGGGAGGGGGTGAGAAATTGTAATATTCAAATGAACTGCTCTCATTGCGGGTAGTTGTGTGGAAGTGCATAAGGTTATTTAGAAGAACAAGTCAATGATGAGGAAGAAGAGGATAATGCGATAAAAAAAAGAGGAGAAATTGGAAAAGGTACTTGAAATTGGTAAAGAACTGGGAATGACATTTTATGGACCAAAGGCAGTTACATAAGGTTTTTGAATCGATTAATGCTACCAGAGGAAAACAGGGTTCAGAGGGCAAATCGAAAGGAATTAGGGAGCTTTCTAAATTGCAGTGGGGCCTTTCTTACTTGAAGCAAGAGCAGGGGGAACAAAAGGAGGTAGGAAAAGTTTGATCCGGCTTCAGATGGGCTAAGGGGCAATTATGAATTGTTTTTATGCAGATTTTGTCATGGAACGTCAGAGGGCTAGGAAACCAATATAAAAGGGCGATTGTGAAAAATGTAGTGAAAGCTTATAAACCGGATGTGATAACATTTCAGGAAACTAAATGGGAAGAAATTGACAGCAAGAAGGTTAAATCAGTGTCGGGTAAAGGAGTATGGGAATGGGATTTTCTACAATCCATTGGTGCTTCGGGTGGCATTCTTTTGGCCTGGAATAACAAGCTTTTTTACAAAACTGAAATTGAAATAGGGGAATTTTCAATTTCAGTTTGCTTGAGTAATAAAATTGATGGAAAAAGTTGGGCATTTTCTGGGGTCTATGGACCAAGTGATGATGAGGAAAGGGAGGCTTTCCTAACTGAGTTGTCTGCTTTAAGTGTACGATGGGATGTACCTTGGTGTGTGGGGGGAGACTTTAACATGGTGAGGTTTAATTTTGAGAAAAAAGGAAGGCGATTTGCTAGAAAGAGTGCAAAACTATTTGGTGAGTTTATTGATGATTGTGGGTTGATTGACTGCCAAATGAATGGTGCAGAGTTTACATGGTCAAGTTGTCAGGAGGTTCCTACACTGTGCAAGTTGGATCGATTTCTATTTTTGGGTGAATGGCTTGGAGTTTACCCAAATTCAGTTGCTGAAGGTTTACCGATGCCAACTTCTGATCATATACCCATTATTCTCCGAACTCTTCATGTGGGCAACTCTTTGGGTCCTTCGTCGTTCAGGTTCAAGAATGCTTGGTTGTTGAATGATGATTTCAGGACTAAGGTTAAAAAATGGTGGACTGAGGATTAGTGCATTGGAATATCTTCGTTTGTTTTATCGCTTAAATTGAAAAACTTGAAAGGGAAAATAAAGGACTGAAATTTGAATATGTATGGGAATATCGAGAGAGTGAAAGATCATATTTTGGCTGAGATAAGGAATATAGATATTACGGAAGAGTCGAATCTGTTGTGTGAAGAGGATTTGGAGATCAGAGCAGCCCTCAAAATGCAATATAGTCAAAAATGTCTTGAAGAAGAAGTCACGTGGAGACAAAAATCTAAAGCCCACTGGTTGAAAGCAAGGGATGGAAATTCAAAAAAATTTCATACTCTTGCTAATGGCCGAAGGAAATCTAATTTCAGTCATAAGATGATATTGATGAGAAGGAGGTTGCAACAAAGATCCTCCATTTTTTTGAGCAGTTATATAGAGATGAAGGATGGTTAAGGCTGACACTTGATGGACTTTGTTTTAAAATTTTATCAGATGTGCAAAAATCTACTTCAGAGAGAGCGCTTGAAGAAGGGGAGATTAAGGAGGAGATAATGAATAGCGGAAAAAACAACGCCCTTGGCCCAGACGGGTACTCATATGAAAATTTTCCAAGTGTTTTGGGAGATTCTTAAGCCTAACTTTATAGCTTTCTTTGATGAATTTTATGTAACTGCTCAGTTAGGGAAAAGCATGAATTCCACATTCATTTCGTTGATTCCAAAAATTGATGGGACCGAGGATATCAAAGATTTCAGACCAATTAGTCTGTTAGGGGGAGTCTATAAAATTCTTGCTAAGGTGCTTGCAAACAAACTCATAAATGTTTTAGCCGATATCATTTCAGCTCCTCAAGGAGCTTTTATTCTGGGGAGACAGATCTTAAATGTTATTTTGGTTGCCCATGAGGCTTTAGATTCTTGCTATAAAAGCAAAAAATTCCCCAATGCTCTTTAATATAGTGGGTGAAGTTTTAAATGGTCTTCTTTAGAAAGCAGTGAAAAATAATAAATTTGAAGGTTTTAAGGTGGGAAGGGGTGGCCCCACCATCACTCATATTCAGTATGCAGATGACATAATAATCTTTTGTGGTGTCGAAATGGTGCAAATTGAAGCTCTAAGAGATATACTAATGGTGTACGAAGTAGTTTCGGGTCAAAAAGTGAATATGCATAAATCTCAAATTGTGGGGGGTTAGGGCTGAAAATGAGTTGATCCAAGATATGGCCGATTGTATTGGTTGTATGAAGGATGAGTTACCGATTAAATATTTAGGATTGCCTTTAGGGGTCGGAAAGCCAAAAATTGAAATGTTATGAAAAAACAAACTGTTAAGTAATGGCGGAAGGCTCACTCTTATCAAATCGACGTTTTCTATGATTCCGATTTATTACCTCTCTATGTTTCAAGCTCTAGAGAAAGTGATAACTTAGATAGAAAGAATTGTTAGGAATTTTTTCTGAGAAGAAGGTAGCGAAGGCAAGAAACTTCATCTTGTTAATTGAAAAATTTATTGTTTTGCTAAGAAAGCTGGGGATTTGGGTATCAGGAAGGTTGGAGAAATGAACTCCGCTCTTTTAGGGAAATGGTTATGGCGAATGGGTGAGGACAATGAAAGGGATAAACTTTGGTGGAAGGTTGTTTCGGGCAAATATGGAAGAAACAATGATGATTGGGGGATTAGAACTAGTGGGGGAAAAGCCTCAGGATGGTGGAAAGGGGTTAGAAAGGGTGTTCCGATATTCAAAGATTGTCTCAATTTTAATTGGGGGGTGGGGGATAGAATACATCTATGACACGATAGATGGATTGAAAATTTGACTTTAAAGAAAGAGTTTCCCATCATATTTGCTCTTTCTAGATATCCACATGCAACTGTTCTTGAATCTTTAGATAATAACCAGGCCGGGCTGACATGGAAAGTTGAATTTAGAAGACAACCGAGAATTAACGAAAGGGATGAGTTTGATAGACTGATGACTTGCCTGAAAGAAAGGAGGAGAAATAATTTGAATAAAGATATTCAGAGTTGGTCTCTCACAAAGAAAGGAATATTTTCGGTAAAATCCTTCTATGCTTTTCTTAGTAGAAGGCCATTAATTAGGCAGAATTGGATAAGAATTTGGAGGGTGAAAATTCCCCCAAAAATAAAGTTTTTCAGTTGGATGATGGCATGGGGTCGTATTCTTACTATTGATCAACTTAGATCAAGAAATTTTAATATTTTCAATAGATATGCGATGTGCTTGCAGGAGGAGGAATCTATCAATCACCTTTTTATTCATTGTTGGGCGGCAAGATATCTTTGGGTTGAATTTTTTTGCACTTTAATATTTGTTGGGTATTACCAAGGGAATGTAGTACTCTCTTTGTTGAATGGGGTGGGGCCTATTTCGATGGAATCATTGGTGATTTCTGGTATATTACAGCGTGTGTAGTGGTGTGGGCTATTTGGCTGGAGAGAAATGAGAGAATTTTTCGGAGAGTTCACCTTCCTAAGTATATGCTGTTGAAGAAAGTTTAAGATTTGGTTACTTATTGGGTTTGTTTGGCTCACTTGGGAGAAAGTTTAGAGTCCTTTAATCCTATTGAAGAATGAGATCATTTGGTACATTGATTCTCGGATTGTGTTGACAAGGGCTTGCTTATTTTGCTTGGTTGGGCTGTTCGTTTGAGGGTGAGTGCTTCTTTTCTTTTTCCTTTTGTCATGTAAGGTTGGGATTTTTTTTTTACTTTTGCTTGTAGCATCTCGCTATTTTTTGTACTTTTTCTTGATTTGATTCAATAATATTACCCTGTTATCGATAAAAAAAAAGGAAAAAAAGAATTGAACCCATGACCTACTCCCTCACATTGGAGGGAGCGTACCAATTGAGCTAATGCCTCTTTGGTTACAATTGAAAACTATTCAGTGCTTTGAATCATACAATGAAAATTGGTTTTCAATCCAATCTTTCACACAACTAATCTTGAGGTTATGGTAATAACATCGGTCAGTTTTTTATTCCATGTGGCACACATCCCACAAGTAACCTCTTAGCACTATGTGTGTCGCATGGCCTTTGGGTCACCTTTTTGGGATGTGTGGCACGGGGAATAAAAAAAATGACCAGTTAATGGTATGGCCACAATCTCAAAATTATTTGTGTCAGATTAGATTAAAAATGATAGATAGTCTAATTCAAAATAATCAATGACTTTCAGAGCTGTATTTAATGGGGGATATTTAGGCTGCATATGACATAACTCTCTGCTAGCCCTTGCCATAGTAGAGTTCTTATGCTTCAGCAGGTTTCCATCTACCTGCTTTAACGATTTTCAGATCTCTTTGCTAATATCCTGCTACCTTCTTTAGCAGGTATCCCTTCTATTTGATAACTCCTTACATAATAAGATTTTATGCAATATTTACATGTTCACCAATGCTACCCTCCTCTCTACTCACTCATTGCCATAACATATTTTATTTGCTTTGGTAGGGAGTTAGTAGAGAGCAGAGAGGTTGCGACTAGAGCATGTAAATCATTCTTTATAGAGAGTTAGAAAAGAGAATGAGAACAAACTAAAGCAGGTGAACTCTGTTGTGACAAGAGCTAAAAGATAACTATGCCATTCACAACCTTAGTATTTGGTGAGGGGCTGGTAGCACTAGGGGATGGGGTAAAAAATCTCAATTTTCATGAGGAGCTTGTACGAAATGTTAAGTTACTACACAATTGAAAGTGCACTAATAATCATTTTACTACACATGGCACTACTTTGCAGTTATTGTGTCCAATCTATGTGAGGCAAGGATTAAAATTTCGGCCGAAATGACTGAAATTTCAGTCCCCACTAAAACCGAAGCGCTAATTTAAATTTTTGGTAGTTTTCGGCCAAAATTTCGATCCCCTTCGAAACCAAAACGAAAACCGAAATTTTGATCCTTGATGTGAGGACCCTTTAGCGGCTATCATACTTTGTTCGTATCTATATCTGTGCAGTCTAATATATGTTACTATTGTTATTTTTTAACAACTAATATTGAAGCTTATTGATCACATCGTTTGCATCGTTTAATAAGTGTGATTCTTCAAGTGAGATACATTCTAAGATGGGCAATCACTTGGCTGTTTAGATTGATCATAAAATATGCTACGTGACATAATGATAGAATATAATTTAATGGTATAAGATCAAACACATATTTTAACAATATAAGATCATTTAAAGTTTTTTTTCCCTGAATCATGCCATCGTTTTGTTGAGAGTTGAGACACGAGACGCCTCACGTATTGGCGACCCTATCCGACACATTTCAGATTTCCGAGATTTAAAATCATGATTGTATTTCCCACACGTTTTGCCAATAGGGGGATTTTTTTTTTATAAAATGGAATAGTTACTTGTAAGCATAATTTTAAATATTGGCCATAGTCTATCAATATTGGCCATACTGATACGATATTCACCCTCGATTTTGTATGGGGTCAAATAGGTATCAGCCCATATAGTGTTTATAAGGTCATATCTGCTGATATTCCATCAAATATGGATTAGGAAAAGGAAAAGGAAAAGGAAAAGGAAAAGGAAAATTATACTGACCAGGCCTCAAATAACATACTAACAACGAAATGCTTATGTGGCGCAATATAAGTGGCTGGCTCGGCCTGTAATGCTGGACCCACTATGCTTGCATTGCGCTACCTAAAATGTCCGTTGAATGGTCTGTTGTTTGCGATCCACCATATACTAGTGTCTATCCGGAAAATACTAAAATACCATTTTTTATCATTTTTTTCACTTTATAGTTTATATTAGGCGTTGGGGAGTATACATCCGGGCACATAGGATCACCCATGCACCCAGTGGCCAGATCACATGCCACGTGGCATAATCACTCAAAAAAAATCTCCCTTTTGGGTTGATCAGCCATGAGACATGTGATTTAAAAGCAAATAATTATTGTTTTGATTGTTTTTGCCCTCGGTTTGATGGTCCAATGCGTATAAACCTGTCCCCGTTTTCTAGGATGGATGAAAAATTGTGGCCATAACGTTGCATATATTTCCTAGAATGTATAAGCTTTGCAAGTGATCATTAACCATGAGTGACTCCTACTTGCGAGCGACATGACTCATGAGCATAACTGTGTTCTCGTCTCTGGATCGTTCTGCGAAACCTAAAATCTATTCCAAGAATGCCGCAGGTAAAGATCATTGCGAAGAATTTTATGGATATGGTTGCCGCTTTACCGGCATTTAAACTCGACAAGCTTTACGAAAACACCTTCATTTGCGAAGCAGTTCTAAGGTTTGTTTCTCTATTTAAAAAAAAATGTTAAATCTTCCAACTTTCAATATTTTGTGCTTCTTGTCAAATCAGTTTATCAAATTTATTGATATGTGATCCTTGATGGTATACGGTAATATCAGATTAATGCTTGTTTGGTAGAATGATTTGTTTTTTTAAATTTCTTTTTGGAATTTTTCATACGATAGATCACCCCCATATTATAATCTAGCATAAGTTACTATATTGGAGAGGAAATTGTGAGTGTTCGTGTTTTAGACGAATGGATGCCGAGAATTCAGCTCAATTACAAATGTTCTACATGAGCAGCTGATGGTGTTGGAGGCAGGGGCGGAGCCATGATTTTCTTCTAAGGGGCTAGCGATGCTAGACAGATAAATTTCTTCCACAGAGCTTTGAACTCGCTAGAGTTCGCTGGAGTAAATATGGGCAGCACACTTTCTTGATCGGGCCCGCTCCACTTTTGATCGAGCTCAGTTTTTGGAGGGTTGTGTAGTTTCTCACTACCTCTCTCTCCTTTCTCGGTGCCTGCTCCGATTTGACCATCGTGGTCGAGGATGTATTTTTGGGGCTTAGCGTTGTTTTAATATATTTCTTTGTTATCATTTCCAAAAAAAATAAAAAAATATGGATGAGGAGAGAGGATTACTAGGTTAGGATTAGGGCTCAGGTAGACTGTCATGACCCCAAAGTATGATGGGGTTAACTTTCCATTCCCCTAACGCCTAGGCATTTTTGGAGAATTTATTAGGACCTTAACAAAATGGTATCAGAGCCAACACCACGACTCAGAGTTTGTGTCATGGAACCTGGGGGACCCAAGGAGGGGTATGAGGGTGAAAGCCACCATATAGTGGGCTGCCATGGAGTTCTGGCCTGAGGAAAGGGCTACCTGGTGGCCCTAAAGGGGGGTACCAAAGTGAGAGCCATCACAGGGTGGGCCCTGCTTAGATTGGCTACGGAGCGTGGTGGCGTGTTATGAACCAAAAGTAATAAGGGATTAACTTTCTGCTCCACTAGAAGAAAAGAAAATGGTTAGCATTAGGTGCGAGAGTTAGTACTAGGTCAGCAGCTCAAGCGCCAAGTGACTTAATACTCGTGTCATTTTTTCAGATGTTATCATGTGTAATCAACTTGTGTACCATCTGATAGGTTGCTATGATTTAAATATCTTTCATGTAGAAGATTGGGATGAAAAAGGATCTCTATTAGGCAACACTCTTCCGAAAAGTTTTGGGAACACCCCCCCTCCCCCCCCCCTCCTTGAAAAAAAAATAAAAAATAAAAAAATCCCTTACTCGCTCAGCCCATGGTTGGAGATTTTGTTGAATTTGTGGTAGCTTATATGATTTATAGGTTTTGGTTTAATAATTGTGTTATGACCCTACCAATACACCCAAAAGCGCCTACGCGTTAATGGGCATATGGTTAAGTTCTAATTACTTTGGAGTCATAACACACTAGTATGCTTCAAAGTTGACGTCTGTGGCGGCTCACTCTGAGGAGGCTTTCACTCTGAGGAGGCTCCGATACCATTGGTTAAAGAACTAACCAATACACCAAACATGGTTAAAATATAAGACGATACTGATTCATATATTGCTATGGGTCGACTGATGCATGCCAATATACCTTATTGTATCACCGGTATAATGAATGTATCAGTGATTCCCAATATGTATAGTCTCAGTATCATTGGGGACCACTACGTAACAGGAAACCTAGATTTTGAACCATGCACCCAAAATCCCCTAGGCGATAACGGGGTTGAAAGTTAAGCCTTTATTATTTGGGGTTGTAACATGTTTTTGCTGATCTTATCTTTTTAAATGTCTTTACGGTGTGGGTATGAGCAGACAGTGTGGTGGGGATGTCAACGCCGTAGACCTAAGTTTTGGGCCGTGTATCAACGCAAGAAGAAGCGAAGAAGGAACCATGGGGCATCAACATCATCCGGGAGGGAGCCTAGAAGAGCGACAAGATGACACTTAACTGCCTAGAGTCGCTCGAGCGAGGGTGAAGACGATCAGAGGCCAAAACTTTCGGCCAAACATCGCTCGAGCCATCCCTGGTTGTCGCTCAAGCGACTCCCTTTAAAATTCTTGCTCGAGCGAGTCAAGTGGCGACATTATCCTTTTTTGTCCTTCTTTTAGTTTCTTTTTTTTACTTTTTTTTGTGTCAAATGTAAGTTACCTTTTAGGACAACATTGTACTTTTCTATTTTAGGGTTTATTTTCACTTGTAGCTACTATAAAGCATCTTTATGTAAGCCATTTTTTGGAATGTATTGATTTTAATGAAAATGTTATACATTGAGAGCTTGAGATGAGCTTTACTGGAGAGTGAGTCTTCTTCCCCATGTGGGTTTGGTGTGAGGCCAAGGGTGTGATGCCCATGTTATCTTTGATCTTCTCTTTATCTATTTTTCTATTTTCTTGCTAATTTCTTGCATCCATTTTTTCCCTTTTATTTGATTGTTCAAAATTACAAAACCCTAGATCTAGAGCAACCTTGATGCCCATTCTTGTAGATCGACTCCGATCTTAACTCGTCGATCCATAACCGTTATTGGGCTCGAGATTGTCTGATTTGCGCTGTTGATCGATTCAATTCAAAAGCCCTAGCGAGGATATAACGATTCTACATTGAGCCACGATCGAACGCCCCGACCTAGAGGATGCTAGAGCTTTATCTCTAGGATCGCACCTTCCGCAAATATCAACGAATCTCGCGCGCCGGATTGGACCCTAAGTGTACCAAACATGGTCACTTAAGCGGAAATCCACGAAACCCTAAGGTATCGCTTTAATTTGGGTTTTATTGTTCAATTAATTAGTTTAATTTCGACAATTATCATCTCATATTCATTTTGGGGTCGTTGTCCCGCGTTAGTTTTGGTACTAAAGTCAGGGTGGTTGACAAGCCCTTTTCTGGTTATGCTAGAATGATACTTTTTATTCATTGCTTGTGTCATTTTTTTTTTCTTGACATGATACACAAACTGAGCAATCTACTATTTATAGGATGCACTGTTATGAAAAAAAAATTAATTCAAGTTTTCAAATGAATGCAGGTTCGAATTGTTGATAGTTAATGGATTTTTTTAAAAGTTTTGGTTGGACTAAATTCTTATTGTTATGATGCTGGTAGCATTGCATACACATGTGGGTAAAATGCATATTTCCCTTGTTCTTTCTTTATTTTTATGAATTTCTAAGATGATAACTATGAACAAACCATGGAAATCTATATGTATATGTGATGGCAATTTTGTTTGTTGAAATTTTTGAATAAAAGAATGTTCAAGATTAGGGTTTGTTACAATTCTTTATGGGGATTGCAATTTCGAGAAAATAAATTATAATTTTTTTTTTTATAGAAATGGCAAGTGAATTTAACCAAGTTTTATTGTTTCTTATGCTCAGGTCTTTGCCACCCTTGGCTAAGAAGTATGTTTTGCAAATGCTGTACATTGATGTCCCAGTAACAGCCAAATCAATGGAAGAATGGGTTCTTGCAGATGGGTTCTCTAAGCATAAAGTTGCAATTGATAGGCTATTGCAGTTAAGAGTATTTCTTGAAGCTGTTGATAGGTATGTCATCATCTTTTTTCCCCTTAAAAAATACCTAAGCATTGAGGTTTTCTAAGCGTTAAATTGCAATTATTGGTTATTACATTTAAGAGTCTTTCTTGAAGCTATTATGGTTAAGATGCATATTTTTTTTCCTCTGAAATGTAGTCAATCAGTGTAAGGTGTTTCTTCTAGTTTACTAATTTTCAAGTGCTACTAGATGAGAATCCATATTGGTTTTATTTCAACCTCCTAATACCTTCTACTGGATAGGATCTTAGCTCGTTGATGGGGTTTCTTTGCAATCATGTTTGCTGTGAGACC
This sequence comes from Chloranthus sessilifolius, assembly GCA_021018995.1. Lineage (NCBI taxonomy): Eukaryota > Viridiplantae > Streptophyta > Magnoliopsida > Chloranthales > Chloranthaceae > Chloranthus > Chloranthus sessilifolius. The sequence continues at coordinate 147,262,815 of CM037587.1, forward strand.
AATGGGATTGCTGATGCTCTCGCTAAGTTGGGCACTGTTGTGGTGCTCGTAATTTGTCGGGATCACATCGATCTCCTAGATGTGAGCAGCAAATTAGCTATTATTCTTGTATTTTCAATTGATTGCACATGTTTTTTGGTTTTCTATTGTTCCTTGTGGATCATAAGTACCTTGCTTGTGAGTTGTAAGGTTTTTGTTGTACATTTCCCTTCACAATAAAAAGAATTACTGCTAATTTTTTATATTCAAAGACGAGGCAGATAAAAAGCCATAATTCCCTTCTTTTATGCAACTTTAGAATCTAGAGAGGGTTCTGAAAGTTCAATGGAAAGAGCATGTGTATTGTGCTAAGTCTGAGTATAGATGATTTTAATCAGACCTTCTCAGTGGAACATATAATCATCACAATCGGAACCGTCCACATGTTTTTCTTTGTTAGGTAAGGTGAGAGTGAACCTTCAACCTCAAGGTTGCATCATTGTACACATGATCATTGATCTGAACTGTCCAAATGGCAGGCTACCATCTAGGTGGTGTACAGCCCAAAAATCACACTGATTTGATGATATTAAAATTGATGCACTTTCACATAGCAAAATGGACTATGATCAGATAGTTGAAATTGTCTCATCAGTTTCTTTTTTGAGTGTGGGCCTTCCACGTGGTACCCTGCCACCTGGTGGTCCTTCAGCCAAGCTCATGCCATGCAAGTGACACAGTTCCCTCTTAATACCATTTTAAATAGTCATCCAGACTAGTCTATAAGCCTATTATAATTTCAAATGAAAACCCGCAAGTGATTCTTTATATTGTTGGAGATTTTGCATGATGTAGAATATAAGTTTTCTTCAGTAGAGCCTTTTTTTAATATTTTATTTTTAATTTTACTTGTGTATTATATATTACATTATATTTTATTGTCTCTGGTTGGAATGTTAGCGTGGTTACTGCCTTGTTTTCTTCTCAAGGTAGTTAAGGTGGTATGGCGAGGTTATGGCGAAGAGGCTTGTCAGGCCACGGCGAGGCCATAGCAAGGCTATTTGTTATTTTTATTTATTTATTTTTATAATTTTATATTTATATTTATTAATCATTATTATTTCTTTTTTCTAATTTTTTTACTATTTTTAAAATTTTTTATATTTTAATAGAAGACGAAAAAAATTCAACTATGGAAAATCAAACATAAATAAATATTAATAAATAGAAATCAAATATGGTACATCAAAAAATTTGCAGCATGAGTACATATATAAATATCAAATATAAGCAAATATATAATTCCCAAAAGTCAGACATTAAACCAACCAGAAAAATTGAAGTTTAGTATAAAAATATCAGACCAAGAATCAGAGAAAAAAAAATAGAGCAATAAATTAAAGTTTAATATCAGCCATTGAAGTTTAATATCAACCAAGAATCAAAAAAATTATTTCATATAATAGGATTTACCTTAATTTTACAACGATAGGGAAAAAATTTTGCTGTAGTAAGTTGTAGCATTGAATTTGTTAATTTTGGTAAAATAAAAAATCATATTTCCATGTAGAAACAACACAAATTAATTTGGAATTTCTTGATCTCTTTGCTACCGCCTAGTGTAGAGTGCTGAAAATTAGATACAATAACTAACATACTCGAACATCATTCTGGTGACCACATGATACATCACAAATGTATCCTTTGAGTACAATTTTTTTAAGGAATATAGAATCATGTATTTCTAATATTTTTCACTCATTTGTCACTTTTTTTTTTTTTTTTGGAAACGGTAACAAATAATTGCATTAAGATTGAAAAAATGAAAAGAGAACATACCTTGACAGGTAGTAAGAAACTACCCCAAAAAAGCAAGCCCCCCTCGGAAAAAATTCACTCTTGGGACAGGAAGAGGTCCGCAACCTGAATCAGCCCCCCATCGCAAAGCAGCCCCCCCCCCCCCCCCCGACCGAGGCTCAAGAGCAGCAATCCTCCCAGAGAGTGACGAAGTGATGCAGCTTTCATTGAAGTTGACCAACATGCTAGTGTTCTAGCTAACAACCAGGTCTTAGATGTCCCGAATAACCAAAGAGAACGGCTTAGCCCTGCTGCTGAATACTCTGTTATTTCATTCCACCCAAATAGCCCCAAAAATAGCCTACACCGTAAGGGGCCATATTTCTTTCCTATGGTCGTCCGCATCCATATCCTTCCACATTTCCATCATATATATATGTGTGTGTGTGTGTGTGCAGTGGCAAACGCAGGGCCACTTGGTAGTCGATAGTTCTAGCGTAAATTTTTTTCTCAAATTATGGACGTGCTGATCATATGATTAGTTTTGATTTTACGTGGCACACCTAAAAAAATTACCAAAAAATCACATGGAACACATTAATGCTCAAACATGACTTTAAGGCCACTTTTGAGAACGTGTGGCACATGGAAGAAAAAATGATCGCCTGATGGTACTCCTATGATATCATTTGGATGAAAAATGATCTTCATCGCTTGATTCAAAACGGCGAATGCATTCTGAATAGAGGAGATGGGACGATGTTACATTTCATAGGGTGTAAATAATGGTATCCAACAGTAAAACTCTATATAAAATTATAGTAGGTGGGTCATGCTATGTACGTGGCAAGAGAGAGAGAGAGAGAGTTTATAGATATGAGATGAGGGAGCCAAAACAGAGGCGTCACATTTGAAATGGGTACCATTATTGGGAACACTAGAATTTTTTCAAAACTATCATTGTAAATAAATGTACCCCTTATGCTTTTATTATGCACCCAAAAAGATTTTTTCCACTCCACCTCCTCCAGCTGGCATGCATTTACTGCCTTTGAATCAAATGATAGAGATTGTTTCTCGTCCCCATCTTCTGCACAATGGATGTAGAGATCACGGGCTTACCATCCAACGGGCAGTTTTTAATTACATGTAGCACAAATCCCAAAAAGTGACCTCCAATCATGTGACACACATCACACTGAAGCACGATTTTAGGGTCAGTTTTTGAGATGTGTTCCACGTGTAATAAAAAATTGACCGTCTGATGGTACGTCTATGACCTATAGATCCTTTGTGTGGAAGATGGAGATGAAAAATGATCTCCATAATCCAATCCAAAGGCAGTGAATGCATGTCTGCTTGAGAGGTGTGTGAGAAAGCAAAATCTTGGTGTGAGTATAACGGTGCCCTATAATTACGCTGAACTAAATTCCTCTCCTCGCTTTATAATATTAGAGAAAATGTACTAGTATTTGCAACCAAGATTCAGTCTCAACAACTGATGGTTCTAATCTTAGCACTGTTGATCGACTTGAATCAGACGATGGAGATTTTTTTCATCCCAATCTTCTACACGATATATCTTGAGATCTTGGCCCACCTATCATACGGTTAAAGGCTTGACAGCGTTAGCATGTGGTGTGCTAACTTACGTACTTGAATATAAAAAAAAGAACAAGTGTCAAAGTATGAATGGTTTTTTGTAGGAAACTGTTTTTTTTTGTTTTTTAAGTGACCGTGGGGAGATGCCCATGCTGGGCCATAATTGGGTCCACCACTGTGTGTTTGTGTGTGTGTGTGTGTGTGTGTATATATATATATATATATTCACAAAGCACACTGTTGGGATCATTTGTTATGTTTCTGAATGGTATATGCTATCAGAATGACTTAAGTTTGATCTTTTACTACAGCAACGACCTACCCTGCATTGCCCTATGAGGCCTTCAGCCGGACCATCAGGCCTCAAGGCCTGGGGTTGCAGTTGCTACTTATCCCCCCCGGAGTCTGGAGATGAATAAGCTAGACCCAGGCATAAATGTGATTAATTTTTCCTGCTCTGAACTCGCAAGGCCTACCTAAACAAGGCAGGCAGGGCTTGAATTCTAGACCTGATTGGTAATGGGCCAGGATCAGTCTGACTTTAGTCTGGATTAAAAATCAGTTTTTTTTAGCCCAACCCAATACCGGACCAGGTCATTACCACCTGTATTATTGCATGTGTTATGATATTTATTTATCTGTAGATTGGCCTATATAGTATAAAATCTTCCTATTTTACTTGCAGGAAAAAGGAAGTCAGTTACAGGCTAAATCCTAAGTTTCAGAGCAATCTTCAGCAGTACTTGGTAAATGGGTATGAGTTAATGGCTAATTTGATTTCTGTGAGTTCAATTTGTTTATTGCAGGAGGTTGGAAATTTTGCAACTTAGCAAGTCTATTCTTTTACTTTTTGATATATAGTTTAATTTACTTAGCAGAAAAATATTTATTACCAAGTCTATCCCATCCTATTTTCTTATGTATGCATATTGGAAGCTATGGGCTGATATTGCAGAGTTTCTAAAGGATCTGTAGCTTGTTGTGTATATATATATATATATATGTGTGTGTGTGTGTGTGTGTATATTACATGAGTTTGTGCTCATGTTCTTTTCCTTAAGGCCATAGTTTGTAAACTCCAAAATCTATGGGCGGATATTGCAGAGGTTTGGAAGGATCTGTTGCTTGTTGTGTTCAACATATAATACATGAGTGTGTGGTCATGGTCTTTTCCTTAAGGCCATAGTTAGGAAATTTCAAACTCTAGCTTCTTGTTAATGAAGCCCAAATCACACTCATTGGAGGATCTCAACCATTCGATCTGTACATTCTAAAATGAACGGTTGTTCATATGGTTTTTAACTGTTCAAATTAAAGTGTGCCAATTGAATGGTTAGAATCCTTTAATAGGTGTGATTTTTCGGCTGAGACGAATGATTGGCTGCTATTTGTCCTACTTGGATTGATCAAACACATGTGTCACGTGGCCTGCGAGTGGAGTTCATGGGCTAATCTGTTTAAAGGCGGTCATAGGAGTTGACCTCACACACACACACACACACACACACACACACACATATATATATATATATATATATATATATATTTCTGTTGTATATAAAAATCTTTGTGTTCTTAGGTAGTATGACTTATGGAGCGTATCCTTCATCGTGGTTGCAGGTTTTGGAAAAGAAAACAAAATAGAGTACATATGGATTTTTGTTTATACCTTGTCATTTTCTCCTTTATACAAGCTAATCATTCTAAAATCCAGTCACCCTATATACCCCTTCTTTCATAATTTTCAGTTTTAAGTTAGCAAACCTGGTTCCTTATGTTGCACCTGAAGTTGTGGACTCGGAAAAACTGCGTACATCCCCTTAAAAGGGTAACATTGGTATGGGTGGGTTGGTTACACTTTACTTTGGGGGACACTTTTTCTGTTCTTGTGTTATTTATTTCTAGGGTGTCCATGTTGGAATTTTAAGTTAATTTGTAGGACTTTGAGCACCCGTCTCCAATACAGAGAGAAAAGTTATCTATATATCTTCACCAAAAAGGGTCCATCAGTAGACCTTCTCAAATTTACATTTATACACACATTGAAGAAGTGTCATATATTCTAAATAACTATATAAACTCATGAAATCAATAATTTCGAATATGTAGATTTGTTATTTCAAATGGTTATCATCCATATGTATTGCATGTGTCAATCAATGCTAACTCAATATTAGGGAATATGGATTCTTTATCGAGGGAGGGTATATTTATTTCTTTATTTCTTGGAAATTGGTTCCTTTGACATAATTTTTACTTATTCTTTTACAGTTTGATTTGGTGTAATATTTTTTTTTTCTTCATTGGCAAATAATGGTTCCTATCATAGACGAATATAGACACAACCACTTGCACAAAGTGACTAAATCCATGTGGATTCTACATGTCAAAGTTGCGGATGCATCCCAGCTATTCATAGGCACTGATTTTGGTGTATATTATATATGTTCCAATATATTGCATTTCTTATATGTTCTGCTCCGAGCCGGAGAACTTTGTTATCTAAACTTATTGGGAAATTGCAGTGGAGCTCTACCAAGGGAGTCAATGCCATCAAATGTCACTGTGAGGCTGCCAAGCTTGGACGACCTAGATACCTATGCCAGTGACCAATGGGAGGTTGCCTACTCCAGCCTTATGTTTTCACAGTCTATTTCTTTGCATGTGTGTTCACAAGAAGTTCGTCCTAGTAGTTTGCCATTACATAATATTATGAATATATGATATGGTTTTCTGTCTTTGGTCAAGTTGTATTTCCATCATTGTTCAGTTTAGTCTATTTATGCCGTGAAATTGTGGTGAACCAGTGCTTCTTGCTGCAACTTATTAGCTCAGCCCAAGCAGAACGGTCAACAAATTTCAGCTCTTCTATGATGAAAATTTTCCAGCGAGGCCTTTTGAGCATAAGGTCCTTACTTTTCTATTACTCTTTTCCTATAATGTTTTTTTGCACAGATATGAATGAATATCTGGAGAGATGACACATGCTCTTGCATCATTTTTTCAGAGAAAACGAGTCTCCAAGATTAACCGAGAATGGGTTCCAATTCTTGGTGCGTATCTCATGAACTATGGTTACTAGGTTATTGTGTTAATTTTGTGCCCTTACTTAAATTTCTTGAATGCGCAGCTGATGGATACCAACGCACAACTTTGGTACATTGTTAGAGAGTACATCTCTAATTCTGAGGTATGGACTTTTGAGATTACTTACATAGGGGGTCAATTTTTGCTCATCTTTATCATGATCGTGACTGAGTTGAGCTACCTTTGGAATGCCGATTGAGCTAGAATGGTGAACGTACTGATTTCCTTGGATAAAACAATTTCGTTTTCTGATGCTTTGGCCTTTTCTGAATGTGGTGTAGGATCGAGGCCTAGATCCAGCGGATTTAATTTCTTTTTTACTAGAGCTTAGTTTTCACATAACAGGCGAGGTAATGAAATGGGTTTTCTATATTAATGTTGCTCTTGCAAAAATAGCTGCATATTATAGGGCCAGTTTGGACTGAAAATTGAATTAGATTAGATAACTTTTCCAATCAAAAGAAAAAAAAAACTGGTGCAGTTGCTACATGAACATTTTTAGATAAAAATAGCTGCATATATTAGGGATATTCTATGTTTTTAGATAATTGCTTGTCCTTGGAAAAAAGCAATTACTGTGTAAGTACTTATGTTTCTAAAATTGAAGTCGTGTGATCCATTTTGAAGTATCTGGGAAGTCGATATGTGCAATTGTGGGATGGAATTGGAGTGTATCTTTCTTGAAAATCATCAATCAAATATAGAAACACACATGGCTGCTCAAAGACCTCTATTGCTTAAAGGCTACTAGGATGGTCTTTCCTTTGGATTAGATTGCTAATTTTGTATTTAAATCAGATTATGTTTCCTTTGGATAGTGTAACCATGAGGTTCTTTAAATTTCTGTCATTTGTTCTTCTTGTCTCTGAGCATGCACTCATGTACGATGAATAATATTGCTCAAATCTCCTGTGCTTGAATTTAATGCTGAATAATGTGGATTGAGATTCCTCAATTCTTCTGTTGCTTCCTTTTATTTGAGATTTCTTAGAGCTTCCAAATCAATTTCTCAATATAAGTTAGCATGCCTCACCCACTAGGTTAAGGTCCATTAAAGGTATGTTGCTTGCGTTCCCTGATATCAGCTTCCAATTTATGAATAATTTCCTTGAGACTATCCTGCACAAGGTAAAAGCATGGTGGTCGCTAAGTATTGACATCCTGGAGCTGTTAGAAGCATTGTTGTTAAAGTGAGGGATGTTTGCCGGGGGTGGGGGGGGGGGGGGGGGGAGGGGATAGATATCGATATCTGGAGCTCATACAGCCCTCGAACCTTACATAAAGTCCAAGAATACGCTCCAGATGATGCAGGGTGACATTTTTAGTTAAAACGTTGAAACCATCTGGAAAATAAGGGGAAAAAGGAGAAGCAGAAATGTACAATAGATAATGTATCATATAATTTAAATGTGATGGTTATGTATTTATATTCAAGATATCCATTGGTGGGATATGTACGATAAAATGGTGTGTATTTTTTTTTTTGCCAGGGATGAAAATCAATATGTGTTGGGCGATATTCTGGGTGATTTTACAATCCATTGGTACACCTCAATGGACGCGTTTCATGAAACTTACGGTTCACTGTTGATACTAATCTGCACCTGATTGTATTGCTTTACACTTTCTTGCTCGTTATTGAAATGTTGAATCTTTATTCATCCCGAAAAAGCTATTATTATGTTTCATATTCCTATATATGATATGGTAGTCGGAAACTGAAATGTATTTTTTACTATAATTGGGTATCCTTTAGCTCTGATTATTACATAGAGGTACTGTCTTGAATTTCTTTCATTTAGTGCTTTATGTTATAGGCATATAATTTGAACACCTTGACAGAGTCTCAAAAAAATGCTATCAAGGACCTTGCAGACCTGGGATTAGTCAAAGTTCAGCAGGTGGACTAATTTCCAAACTTAGTTGATTTGCTTTTAGAATATTGTATTAATTTACTTGGAAATATACAATTCTTCCTTGTGGAAATTCTGAAACAACCTTTTCCTTCCAGGGGAGGAAAGATAGTTGGTTTATTCCTACCAAATTGGCTTCCAATCTTTCAGTGAGCTTGTCAGATTCATCATCACGCAAACAGGTTTTGGTTTTTCCGTATGTTTCTCATCATGTGAAATTGATGGATCTGCTTGTATTTCTTTTGTTTGGTTTATTTGTGTCGACAGATCTCCTAGTTTGAACATCACCACTTTCCCTACTGAACTGATCTTGTGTTCTACTTTCCCTACTCTTTTCTTATGTTCCATGCTGAACTGATCTTGTGTTCTAGTTCAGTGCTGCAACTATAGTTATGGTAATTTTTATTGAGCATGCATGTCTCATATTTTAACGTTGTGGTTTCTGTTTAGTAGTACTCCTCATCCTGATCCTGTAATTTACATATCTATGCTATAGTTGTAGTAACTTTCATGCATGCATGTTGTCTGTGTTAATGTTTGAGTTTTCTATTTGGTAGTGTTTCATATAAGTTGGAACAAGTATAAGGTCCTTTTCTTTAATTTAATAGAATAGCCGTTTTATCGATGAAAAAAATGAAAAAAGAAAGTAAGATTGGTGGACAGGTTTTTTTCTTCACTTCATTACCACTCATTTGATTGGCTAAGAGTGGAAAAACATTTGCATGAGCGTGCATGTGTGATTCTTTCCCTACTAAATGGAAGGATCTTGAATTGCTGTGTAAGTCATTCAGGTTATTTTACATTGACTATCCATAGATTACCAAACTTTTGCAGGGAAGTATGCTGAGTGCTTTGGGTTCCTTTGATGGGGAGAGGTATTTTCTTAACTTTTATTATCAAAATGAAGGGGATAATTTCAAAGCAGAAATGGATAATACTGAGTCTTGGTATATTTAGGGTTAGGGTTAGCAAGAGGAGAGAGAGAGAGAGAGAGAGAGAGAGAGAGAGAGAGAGAGAGAGAGAGAGAGAGAGAGAGCCAATATTAATTATAACGCTCCTATACATCCATTATAACATTCCATCCAATACTCCCCCTCAAGTTGGTGTATAGATATCTATCATGCCCAACTTTGCAATCATATCCCAAAGAAGTGTAGGCCCAACTGCCTTAGTAAAGACATCTGCAAGTTGTTCAGACAGAGAAACCGTGGGGGTATCAATAAACCTGTTTGAGTTTTTTAGGAAGGAAATGTACATAAACTCCAATATGCTTGGTTCTGTCATGGAGAATTGAGTCAGATGCAATATCAATAGCGGCTTGGTTATTGCAGTAAAGAGGCATAGGGATGAGAGGTCCCCAATTCAGTCATGAGATCTAAGCCACAGGAGCTCGCAGGTACCATGTGCCATAGCCCAATATTCCCATTCAACACTAGACCAAGAGAGCACATCTTTCCTTTTACTCTTCCAAATTACAAGGTTGCCTCCCAGGAAAACACAATAGCCTGATGTATAGTGACGGTCAATCAGTGCCCCAACATAGTCAGTATCACTATAACAACTAACCATAGAGTGCTGAACATCGGAATAGAAAAGCCCTCTACCTAGAGAGGACTTAATATACCTCAAAATACGATGAACTTCAACACCTAGTAGCAGGAACCTTCCATTTAGTGTGCCTCTCCTCCTTTGAAATCTCGCTCCTCCCGCTTCCAACCATAAAACTAATCGATTTTAAGCTTTCGATGGCGCTTTCGCTTCCAACCTACTTCACGCTTCCTGCCGCTATGTGCAACTAAGCTTCAACATGACGTGGAACCCAAGGGGAGTGCATAAACTGAGGAACCACCTAAACATGAAAATTAAGATCTAGCTGTGTATTGGTGAGGAAAATGAGACGTCCCATCAATCTCTGATACTCAAGAGGGATCATAAAGAAGTTCGCCCACATTGACATGAAGATGGTGTTTTGGATCCATTGCATTAGCAGGTTTACTTCGTAACATGCTTTTGTCCCTAAGAAGATCCAAAGCATATTTCCTTTGGGATAAACATATCCCATGAGAAGAACGAGAAAATGAGATTGCTAGATCTTTAATTTAAAATACTTTGCTCAATTGACTTTCATTTGAGAAATAAAAGTACTATCGTCTCTAGTATTAATTATGTCATTCATATAAACCAAAAGAATAGTCACGAACTCGTATGCACAAAACATGTATGATCAGAGTGACACCTAGAGAAGCCCATGGCCAATACAACAAAACCAAATCGTCTGACCCAAGCCCAAGGAGATTGTGTAAGACCATAGATTGGTTCGAAGAGACGAAACATCTTGCCACAATAAAGGATCCGAATTGTCCTAGATCTTTATTCAATTACTTTACTCAATTCGACTTTCACCTGAGAAATAAAAGTATTGTCATCTCCAGTAATACTTATGTCATCCACAGAAACCAAAAGAATAGTCCGTAGACCTTTGGAGAACGTATGCACAAAGCATGCATGATCGAAGTGACATCTAGAGAAGCCCATGGCCAACAACGGAACCAAATCCTCTGAACCAAGCCCGAGGAGATTGTTTAAGACCATAGGTAGGTTTTAAGAGATGACACACCTTGGCCAACACTCCCTCTGAGGCCGAAAACCAAGAAGGGGGTCCATATAAACCTCCTCTTCCAGTTCTCCATAGATAAAATCAATTTTAAAGTCCAATTGATGTAAGGGCCATCGAAATCGGGCTGCAAGGGAGATAAGAGCTTTGATAGAAGTGAGTTTAGCAACCGAAGCAAACATACCAGTGTAATCAAGGCCAGGCAGTTGAGTTATATCGTTCGAAAGTCCCATCCTCTGTGTTTAACTACGAATACCCACCAACATCCAACAATCCGCTTATCAAGAGGCAGATCAACCACATCCCAAGTTCTAATCTTCTCACGTGCCTCCATCTCCTCTGCCTTGGCCCAAGACTGATTTTAAAGAGCCTTAGAGATCGAGTGAGGAATGTTCACTGAGGAAGCGGTGGCTAAAGTAACATGATAATAGTTAGATGATCACTGATAAGAAACATACTGTGAAATAGGGTGAGCGGTGACACAACTTCTATGGTCTTTCCGAAGAGCAATAGGGAGAAAGACGTTACTACTCTCTGCAAGAGGAGAGAGAAGATTAATGGCAAGTATCTGTGTGCAGAGCTGCTCAACCTCGGGACGCATGCCCAAGAAAAGCAAGAGATATGTTGTCGTTCAAGTCTATGACCAACTATCTTAGGGTCATCACCACGGTACTCCGAAGGAGGCTTATACTAGCTAAGTTCATCCCATACCCGGTGTAGATAACTAAAATACTAAACCACGAATATATTACCCTGCTCAGCCCTGGAGACTTCCAATATCATTGATAAATGTATCATTTTTAGCATGAGCTTACATATGTTTGAGAGAGCATTCCATAATTGAGAGGCGGTTTCATGAATCATGAATAGGTTATAAATTGCTTCCTCCATGGAGTTAAAGAGCCACCCCAACGCCATGTAGTTATCAATTTCCCTTTGAGCGTTAGAGGAGTCAGTGGAAGGGGGAATAGTAGCAGTCCCCAAAATGTGATGCAACTTTCCATGACTACCCAAATAAAGATTTACTGATCTAGTTCAGGGAAGAAAGTTTCTCCCATTCAACTTGGTGGTAGTGATGCCATGAGAAGTTATTTAGTCTAAAGAATTGCTGATAATATGGGTTTTAGGTTCCATAGTCAACACGGTGACAAAAACAACAAGATAAACTCTGGGAAACATGTCCAGAGGAGGAGCCAAACAGAAGAAATAGGAAAAGCTTCTACTCAGGTAAGGATACCATATATATCAGCAAATATGCAGGAACAACATCAAACAAGCCAGGAAAAAGACCACAACAGCACGAATCGTGGATTATGTAGGCAACAATTTCGTTCTTACCCGATATATAGGAGAAAACCAGAGAAAAATCACAAAAAGGATCATACAAGGTTCAAATCATCACCAATCTGCAAAAAAGGAGTTCAACATGTGCAGGATGAAGGACCTCCCAAACAATCACAGCTGATGCCAACAAACCCATCGAGATTTGAATCATCTGATGAGGAAGAAATGAAAAAACACCAAATCTGCTTCAGATCTTCTTCATATCGTGCAACACTCGTACAAAATTCTCTCTCATGGAGTTATGATGCACTTCCAACCCGATTCATAGGCAGAGAGGCGTCATAGAGAGAGGTTTGCCCCGAAACACGTGAATGGAAACTACCTGATCGAAACTCAAAAACAGTGCATCAAAACACCATAACACCTTCACAAAAAAAGAATTAGGAGGAATTCCGATCAGGCAGGTATATTCGTTTTGGTCAAACGAGGTCCAAAAATTTGGCTTGCTGATATCAGCGAAGAGGGATGACGTCTGAGGGTGACAGGTCTTGTTTTGGTGGCTCTTATACCAAGAAGAAATTAAATTGGAGTAGATGATGATTAGTGAAGTTACAAGTTAGGGTAAGGGTTAGCAAGAGGAAGGAGGAGAGAGAGAGAGAGGTTAAATTGCTTAGTTAGGGTTAGAGAGCCCTACTAGAAAATATATTACAACACAAAGACCACAATAACCTTTACAACTTACACACCCAATATTAGTATGACACCCCAATACATCTATTACAACATGACATCCAATAGTTATACTAATGGATACCTAGGGCCTGGATAGAATGCCCTATCCAAGTCGAGTAGAAGCAATGAAAGAAAAGGTGATCACGTGTCTCCTTATGGGATCTACATAAGAGTATCTTGTGCTGATGATTATACTACATGATATAATGAAATCATGCATTAAGAGTCTTGACTCTTGAAAGACCAGCCTTTTGAGCCGCGCCTACATGTTTCTTTGAAACGTTTTTAGACCAGATGAGAGAACACCAAACTAGAGAAAGGTACTCTGGCCATATGTCTTCCCAAGCAGAAGTAGTGAAGATACCGAGGCGATTAGTTGTCCAAACAATATTGTTGCTAAGTCCAAGATGTGGCACAACATTATCAATGACAGACCAAGCATGGCTGAGCTGAGGTGAGATAGTCGTTGGGAGGGACCAACTGCTGCCAATCAGAAAGTCGCTAACACGAACATCCTTCCCAAGCCGACGTCGTGCATAGCTTGGGTGCGAAAGAGTTCGATAAGCCTGATATCAGGGAGCCAGGGGTCAAGCCAGAAATTTGTGCTTGCACCGTCATCAATCACGTGTCGGATGTGTGACAAAGGTCCCGAGTTTCTATAAATCGCTTTCATTGCCCAAGAGCTGGTAGAGGGGATTGACATGTCCCAAAGATTCTTTTGCCAAGATCACCTTCAGCTTTCATTGGCATATGCTTTTCCATGATATGAGGATGGATTTTTTCTTGTTATTGTTACTTCCTCAGAATATTCTTGAAGGTTCTCTCCAGATCATTAATGGTTCTAGCAAGAAACTAGACAGCTGTGAAGGCGAATACTGCTTAAAACCATTTGGATAAGTTTGGCGCGACTGGCGAAAGCGAGGAGGTGGCGTTCCAAGAGGCAGTAGAATCTCCCCGATTGACCATTTTAGCACAATATTCTTATCTTGATCCGGTTGCCATTAAGAGCATGGAAATAGTCCTCTTGTGCTGCACTTTGCCACCAAATATAACTCTTGATTCAGAGTGGCTTATTTGAGTACCTCACTCACTACTAAAATCCTTGAACAGGTTTGTAATGGTGTTTGCATTAGCTGTAGTAGCATCGACAAAAACATCACGTCATCAGTAAAAAGTAGGTGGGACACCGGGAATGCACCAGATTTGGGGACCTTAAGGTCACCCTTACACATAGCAGTGTCGATGGAAATTGAAAGGGCATCAAGGGCAATGTAGAAATAAATATGGGTAGATGGGATTGTGACACGAGACAACGACCTTGAAATCCGTGAATGCCCATGATGTGATGATTTGCCGAAATTAAACTAATTAATTAAGCAATTAATCACAAATTGAAGTGATACCTTGGGGTTTTGCGGGATTTCGTTTAGGTGACCATGCTTTGGCTCACGTAGGGTCCAATCCGACGCGTGGGATCTGTTAAGATGGCGGAAGAGGCAATCCGAGAGATAGAACTCTCGCTTCGTCTAGGTTGGAGCGTTAGATCATAGTTCTTCGTGGAATCGGTAGCTCCTCACTAGGGCTTTTGAATCGAATCGGTTAAATGGCTCAAATCGAGCAAGCTTGAGCCCAACAACGGTTATGGATCGATGGACTAGGATTGGATTCGATCCATAAGGATGGACATCAATATTGCTCTAGATCTAGGGTTTGAGATTTGAACAATCAAACAAAAGGGAGATTTGGAATTCAAGAGATTAGCAAGATAATAGGAAGATAAAAGAAAGAAGATCAAAGTAACATGGGCATCTCACCTTTGGCCTCACACCAAACCCCTCTCGGGGAAGAAGACTCACTCTTCAAAGCTTCTCTCAAGCTCAAAATGCAATGCATCATTTCATTAATTCATCAAGTCCCAAAAATAGCTTACAAAATTACCTTTTATAGTAGTTACAAATAGAAATACCATAATATGGAAAAGTACTATGTTACCCTAAATGGTAACTTACAAAAGGACAGAATCTAAGGACAAAAAGGACAATTAGTCACTTAAGACGTTGGGGTGCGGATTTTCACGGACGTCCGACCTGGGGTCCACGGACGTTCGTCGCCTACTCACGAACGTCCGTGGTGCACTACGGACGTCCGTGCTCACTAAACAATGAGCACTGTGAAATCCGGACATCCGTCCTGGAACCACGGACGCCCGTCGCCTGTTGAGGCCTGGTGCTCCCAGGTTAAACTCTAGGGTCTTCCCTTGATGGTTCTTGACGTTCCTTGGCCCTTCAGTCGCTTTTTTCGCGGTTGATACACCTTGTACGGCCTGAACCCTAGGTCCTTGTTGGTGGCGTCCCCGTCAATTCTCCCATATCCAAAATGTTTCATCACCAATCAAAATAGCTCGTGACATCGGTCGGTGTCGGCGTCCCCATCAATTCCCTCAGACCCAAAAGGTTTCATCTCTGATGAAACATGCATGTAGTACTGGTCAAGTGTATTGGGACTCAAACGATGGAACTCCTCGCAACTAGCTCAAGCAATCGGTGTCGTGTGATCCTCATCACGGTTGATTATGTCAGGGCGAACCTCTTCTTGACGAACCCAACAACCCGGCTTACCAACCCACTCTTCCAAGTATTTTTGAAGCTTCTCCGCAACTCTCCCGGTCCCGAAGGACCTAATCACCAAAGAAGTGTGATCGTGATATCTGTCGGAAATATAGGAACTCAGGTGGCGAACTCTCTCATGGCTGGCCCATGCACTCTCGAAAATCAACTTACTAACCCTCTTCACAAAATAGCCTCGAAACCCTCTGCCATCGGGGAATACCACAAGACCATCCAAGATCTTCTCACTTATCTCATTGTTCAACTTACTCAAAGGGGGAAAAGACAGGGGTTGTGGGATCAGGATTGGTGCACACATAAAGGACGTTTGAAAAGGAGTTTTAGGAAGTGGGGTTGAGCCTAGATGAGGAACTATGTCTTCCACATTGAGTGTTGATCTAATCCTCATACATTGAGGTAGCTCAAACACATATCCCTTAGGTCCACTCCTTGCCACCATCTTAAAAGATCCGACAATGCAGGCTTGAGACTTCTTCACGATCCTTGATGGGAATCGTTCAGGCCTAACCTGAACCATTTTATGGCCACTTATTTGGATTTCCTTGAAACTTATAGGCAAATCCACCCATAATTTGGAATCTTCATTACACCAATTAATTTTAAGCGTAATTTCGGCATGCAGTGCGGGATGAGACTCAAAACTTGACTCACAACAAGATTGTAAATGTGAAGCGGTATACAACTTAAGACTATGAGGTGTATGTGCATCCATGGACTCGATACTCTCGTGTGCATGTGACACTAACGACTCACGTGTAGTGGAATCTATTAACACTAGTGACTCATGTGTGATTGAATCAAGTGACACTAACGGCTCATGTGGACTCGACTCAACGGACTCCAATGATTCATGGGTAAGTGACTTGACTGGCTCGTGTGTACTCGGTTCGACCAACACCAAAGACTTAAGTGCACTCGACTCTACAAACATGGACTCGTGTACAACTGACTTCATGGACACTAACAAATCATGTGTAAATGGCTTGGTCGAATTGTGCATGGTTGACTTAGTTGTCTCATGTGCGGGCGACTCCACATCACTACTCACAAGGGAAATAAAAGTCTCCTCAATGCAATCTAGACTTTCTTCGATTTCATTTATTTCCTCTTCACTGACCACAGTACTAGGGTCATACACATCCTCTCCCACATTCACATTTTCCGGCTCCTTAGAACGCTCTCTTTTCATCAATAAATTTTGAGCGAGAAATTTTGTGGGGCATTGGTATGCAAAGTGTCCAAATCCATGACACTTGTAATATTTGTTGCGACCACTAGTTTTGGGGATATCATTGATCGCTCCTTTCCCGTTATCAATTTGGGGATTCGTAGGAGTACTCGCGGGTTTCAATGGTTGAACCTCGGAATTAGAGCTCTCTTTAGTGTAGATGCTCCTAGACTCAAACTTGCAAAAATCATGACACTTATCTATTTTAGCTTCCAAACACCTTAGAAGGTGGCGGTGCGTGAAAGGAACATACTTCTCGATAAGTCGCTCCTTCATGTCCTCCCATCGTGTGATGGGCTTACTTCGAAGTGACTTGCGTCGAAACTCCACATTATCCCAATAGGTTTTGGCATGACTCCCCAACCCCGTCTTGGCTAACTCAACCTTACACTCATCCAACATATCATATGAGCCAAAATACTCTTCTATGCTAGACAACCATCCCACGAAGGATTTAGGGTTTGCCATACCCTTGAAATCTGGGACTTCAACTTGAATAGACCTTATAGATTTTCTATCAAGATCATGTTCGGGTTCACAATGATGGGAGTGTCCCCTAAGTCTAATCTCATCACGACTTTCGGGACTTCGCCTAGGATTTGGAGTATAACGGTTTCCTTGTTTGGCTAGTTCCCTCTCATTCATCGCGATCATCGTGACTTGGATGCTCCTAAGTCACATGTTCTATAACGTGGCTTGGATGCTCCTAAGAACACCGGCAATTTCACTTGTACCCATGGTGGCCACGACACACTAAACACGTGTTCTATAACAAACAAACAACTGACCCACAAGTGAATGAGTAATTTTATTAAACACGAGATGTGCATACAAATGAACACACAAATGTGAACTACACAACAAGTGAATAATTTCAACAAACACAAGATGTGCACACAAATGAACACATAAATGTGACTACACAACGAGTAATTTTAACAAACACAAGGTGTGCATACAAATGAACACACAAATATGACTACACAAACGACATCGAAATGACATACACATGTGACTCAAAATGAGTAAGGAATTTTGTCAAACACTAGACGTGCACACTATGAACACACAAATGAAATAAAGTGCAAAATTCAATATGTCATGCAAATATGAACCAACAATGAAAGAGGAGTTTTAACAAACACATGACGTGCACGCAAACAAGGACACAAATGATATCGAAATGACATACACATATTAACCAAAATGAATAAGGACTTTTGTCCAACACAAGACGTGCACACTTGATGAACATAAATGAACTTAAAATTCAATGAAGTTAAAATGACACACAAACATGAAACATAAATGAGTGAGAAATTTTATCAAACATACGATGTGCGCACAAATGAGCACACTAATATGAACACACAAATGAGAGTGATTTTATCGAACACGTGACGTGCATGTAATTGAACGCAAATGAAATGAAATTTAAAGAAATTAAGATGACATGCAAAATATGCCCTAACCTGGAACCTAAGCTTTGATACCAAAACTGACGTGGGACAACGACCCTGAAATCCGTGAATGCCCATGATGTGATGATTTGCCGAAATTAAACTAATTAATTAAGCAATTAATCACAAATTGAAGCGATACCTTGGGGTTTTGTGGGATTCCGTTTAGGTGACTATGCTTTGGCTCACGTAGGGTCCAATCCGACGCGTGGGATCCGTTAGGATGGCGGAAGAGGTGATCCGAGAGATAGAACTCTCGTTTCATCTAGGTTGGGGCGTTAGATCGTAGTTCTTCGTGGAATTGGTAGCTCCTCACTAGGGCTTTTGAATCGAATTGGTTAAATGGCTCAAATCGAGCAAGCTCGAGCTTAACAACGGTTATGGATCAATGGGCTAGGATTGGATTCGATCCATAAGGATGGACATCAATATTGCTCTAGATCTAGGGTTTGAGATTTGAACAATCAAGCAAAAGGGAGATTTGGGATTCAAGAGATTAGCAAGATAATAGGAAGATAGAAGAAAGAAGATTAAAGTAACATGAGCATCTCACCCTTGGCCTCACACCAAATCCCTCTCGGGGAAGAAGACTCACTCTTCAAAGCTTCTCTCAAGCTCAAAATGCAATGCATCATTTCATTAATTCATCAAGTCCCAAAAATAGCTTACAAAATTACCTTTATAATAGTTACAAATAGAAACACCCTAATATGGAAAAGACTATGTTACCCTAAATGGTAACTTACAAAAGGACATAATCTAAGGACAAAAAGGACAATTACGTCACTTAAGACGTTGGGGCGCGGATTTTCACGGACGTCCGTCGCCTACTCATGGACGTCCATGGTGCACTACGGACGCCCATGCTCACTAAATAGTGAGCACCTTGAAATCCGGACGTCCGTCCTGGAACCACGGACGTCCGTCGCCTGCTGATGCCTGGTGCTCCCAAGTTAAACTCTAGGGCCTTCCCTTGGTGGTTCTTGACGTTCCTTGGCCCTTCAGTCGCTTCTTTCGCCGTTGATACACTTTGTACGGCTTGAACCCTAGATCCTTGTTGGTGGCTTCCCCGTCAGATTGCCTTGTGGCAAACCATGAAACAAGGTGTTTCAAAAGAAACCTCTTTGTGAACCATTTATGAAGACTGTGTGGCTGTTGCTCTTGGTAAAGAAGGTGTTGATAGACTTTCATTAGTTGTGGGTCGGTGTTTCCATTGAGATAGGTGAAATCTTGTTCTTACTGGTTCAATAAAAGATTGTTTCCAATAAATTTTTTCTCAGGTTGGGGTGTTTTGATTCTTTTCTTTTGTCTTTGCTATAATGGCCTTTTGTTATTGAGTATTTTCTTTGAATAACATAAATGGTTTGGCTGTTATTCTTTGTCTATAGAGATACAAATCATAAATCTCATTTGATAATCTCAGTCTTTTTTACTGTAGTTCTCGTGGATCAGTATTCAATTGATTTCAAGATCATTTCTTTTCCACGCTCATTTGTTTTCTTGATTTATGCTTGTACAATAGTATTGTCTATAATAGTGTACCATAAAACTATTACTACAAATCTTAGAAATCAAGTGTTGACTATTGCATGCTTACTTCCTTGTACCATTTCTACTGAGATATGTGAAATCTTGTTCCTACTGGTTCAACAAAAGATTCTTTCCAATAAAAAAAGTGCTGTGTTTTCAGGTTGGGGTGTTTGGATTCTTTTTTTTTTCTTTCTTTGCTATACTGCCTTTTTGTTATTCAGTAGTTCTTTGAATAAAATGAGCGGTTTAGCTATTATTCTTTGTCTATTAGATAAAAATCTTGTTTGATAATCATAGTTTTTATTGTAATTCTCTTGTTCAGTATTCCAATTGATTTCAAGATCATTTCTTTTCCAAGCTCATTTGTTTTCTCGATTTTTTCTTGTATAGTTGTACTGTCTATAATAGAGTACTATATAATCCAATTACTACAAATTTTAAAAATCAAGATTTGACTATTGTGTGCTTACTTCTTTTTACCATTTTTGCAGGGATTTGTGGTTGTTGAAACAAACTTTAGGTTGTATGCTTACTCAACATCTAAATTGCATTGTGAGATTTTACGCCTTTTTTCAAGGTACGCAACCCTTTGGAGAATTCCTAGGAGTTTTTGCTGGTGATCGATATTGTTTTTTGTATGAATTTATGAAGGCAAGCTTGAGTTTATGTAGGGGCTTTTTTTTAAAAATTTTTTAGCTCCATGATGGCAAGCACAACATATGACCTTTAGACAGATTATTGAAACAATTTGACTTAAAACTGATGCGTATTTTAGATCCGCCTGTTTGAATCGTGGTCGGATAAAGAGGAGACGTCAAAAAAGAAAGTGGACCTGCGAATGAGTTTTTAAAAAAAAGCCCGTTAAAAACCCGTTTGATGAGAAAGAAGAAAATCCAAAATTTATTAGGGTCTTCAATTTTTAATCCCGTCACTTTTATGTTTGGACTTTGAAGTGTCAAACGAAGTCGGATTGATGCAAAATTGGTCATATTTGAGAGCTTATCGAAGTAGCTTTCCAATGAGCCAAAAATTGAGCAATTCCGACAAGTATTGAAGACGTTATGGTCAATTTTCGGAAGTTGCACAGAAAGTAACGAATTTCAAGAATCCTAATTGAATTATGATTAGTTTCTTTTATTATTTTATTTTAGAAAGTAAGAGTTGCTTATTTTATTAGAAATAAGATTAGTTTTCTTATTGTTTTAGGACTTTATTGTTTTAGATGAATTAGGATATTTCTTTTATTAGGAATTAGAGTTATACTAGGATTTCTAATTTTATGCATTGGTTAGCCTATTTAAAGGCTTGTAAACATTATTATTATTAGTTTTTGGTTAATGAAAATTGCGTATGTAAATTGAGAGTTCTAAACTTTCGTGAGGGTGTGATTCTCTCAAAACGGAGAGCGATTCTTCGATTCCCGCTTGCGGTTTGGTGCAAAGCCAACTCTTCTTCCATCTCAATCTTCTTTAGATTTACAGTTTGCATAAGTAGCGTAATCCTAATTATTTTATTGATCTCATAAATGCCCAACATCAATATTTTGTTTATCATTAATTTTATTAGCCTTTTATTTTCGTTTGGTATCGAGAGAACCCGCTTGCGAGTTCGTTCGACGCTCTAAAACTATCGGAGATCTAGCCATTCATAAGAACCCTAGTCTTCTATATCCGCGATAGGGAACGTACACTAAAGTAACGCTATTTTGGGCCGAAATTAAATCACCTAATTGAATTTCTAGAATTTTCCGTGATAATTTGTTATGAGAAATTGTTATTTTTTTTAATTAATTAAATTAATTTTAATCCTAATCTCAGCCCTAACATTGCATTTAGTAAGTTTCTGCATCAAAAACTATTTCAGTATTTAACTATTTCTAATTGGGTTATCTTCAAATAGTAAGATTAATTTTAAAGCTTGATACTCACTCCAAAATCAGCCAACTACTGTTGTTTTTGGTGTTAGAGAACCCAAGTTTCATTTGCCAATATACCAAGTTTTAAAAAACTAGGTGTTGGCTGGCTTCAGGAAAACTCAATTGATTAATGTCTGAATACATTTTAAATTTCTGTACATTGAATCCGAAGTGATACTCTAGAAATGATAACGTGGCCAATTATTTTGAATTATAGGAGTTGTCACAAGGAATTCCTTGTCATAAGTTTGCGCTCATCTGAAACTTATTTATCTGCGCCCAATGAGAGACAAACTCAATCTTTGATCCATCTTGTTTATATCAAATATTCCAGTTTACCTATTTATTTCTCAAAATGGCCTAGTACTCCTTTTAAAACTTTTATGTTTGATGAATAGTGAGACACTGGTTCCAATTGTACTTATTGTACTGCCTTTCTTCACTTATTAGTATTCAATCTTCCTAGAAATATTGTTCCTAAGAATTATTAATAAACTGTGTTACCAACCCATATTCAAGTCTCACACCTTGAAACCCTTGCCCCTAGGGGAGTCGGCTAGGATTTCTCAGGCACATTACAGGCTGTGGGGATCTAATGCACGGGAAAGGTAATCTGTGAACCTCCATCGAAGAACAGTGTCTGCAAAGGAATTGGAACCGGTGAAAGGGAGCGAGAGAGACGGCATTGGAAACCAACGCTAAGAATAGGTGATTGGTTTTCTTGCTATGTTTCAATCTGACCTTTCAGTTTTCTTGGAGATGCCATCGAAACGGATGCTATGTGAATGGGAGGAACGGAAAGATCATCAAGCCGGGTGATAGCAGAATGCACAGGAAAGGTTTTGATCCTCTATCAAATAGACAAAAGGACATGAAAGATAGTTGTTCTATCACAGGGAATAAATACAAAGGTCAGAACAATAGGGGAGGGGAGAGTAAAATTGATGTTAGAGGAAGCATGGAAGGTATAAAACGCAAAGAACAAAGAACTGATTGGGGGGTTTTGTAGTGGCAAATAAAAAAGATCTGATAGGGATGCTATGGTGAATCCCTCGCCTGCAGATGGATCTAGGGATGTATCCTCCATTAAGTTAGACGAATTTAATGAGTCCAAGGATTGTGAGAAGATGTTTGTAAGCCAAGGAGAAATGACCTTCCCTGCATCCAAAGGGTCTACCTAATAATTTTTGCCAAGGAAGATGATACAGCAACAACATGCTTTGTGCTACTTGGTAAGGGGTGCTGTCACGCGGTTACCCAAATGGAGCGCCCAATCAGCTGCGGCCGAGATTCCCATCGTAGAGGGCGGATGATGGATTGATGTGATGGGGGTTCTTTGTATTTATGGGGTGAAGAGTGCTTAAAAAAGATAGCAGGCCTATGTCAGGGATTGGTAGATGCTGATCATAATACAGCAGAACTGGGTGAATTGAAATATAGTAAATTGAAGGTAATGACGGACGACTAGTGTAATTTTTTTGTTTTTTTTCATCAGTAATGCTTAGTGCAAAATTTGAGAGCCATTAATATTTCGGATGGAGAAAAGATTTTTGAGGCGGTGGTTGATGTTAAATGGGTATTTTTTGGGTCGGGAGGAGTGGAGATGGAGCAGCATGATAGCTCAAATGAGATTGGGAAAAAGCATTTGGAGAGTGCTGCAATGGTGGAATGCCAGAGAAGGAATAGAGGCCCCTGTGATTTGGATGGTCGAGAGGTTGAAGAGAAATGTGTAGCTGTTGGGGAGATGAAAATCTTGAAAATTTAGGGGTAAATTGTAGCGAGAAAGGCAGAGAAATCTGTCGTGCAAAAGGTTGGAAATGGCGGGCATCAGAGGTCACACAATGCACCACGTGGAATGAAAAGAGCGGTGAGAGAAGGGCATGACAGAAAGGAAAATGCTATGAGGCGGGTAAAGAAGGGTAGAGGCTATGATGGGATGCTTGATCCAGGAGGGGCGGCGGATCTCAAAACAAAAGTTAAACGTCAAAATAATTTCAAATTTAAGAGAAGTGGAGAGTCGGGGTGTGGACACGTGGAGAAGGGTAACGGAATAGATTGGGTGTTAGGCGGAAACAAGCTAAAAGGTGCCAAAAGTGAGTAAGATCTGGGTGTCTTGGTGGATTCATGGAAGTGCGATGCATAAGGAGTTTGAGAGTGCATGGATCAACTGAGGAATTTGGATCCTCGGATGGGCTACTGTCAGATTTGGATATGCGAATTCGAATTTTGGCATACATTTTGGGATGGCCGAGACAATGTGCCAATTGAGGTCTCCAATTCATGGATCTGTTGGCCTGAGGCAGAACAAGGACTACCTAACCTTTACTCATGCCTTGGCCCATTACCCAGCCCAATGACCACTATCTTTTCAAATGTGGTCCCTATCGACAATAACCCAATTACCCAAGTGTCCGCCTTATGTTTTACGAAGATATACGATGCTCAAGCCGGCCTCTCTTTGTCAACCTTGGGGTCCCTAATGAGACCCAAAGTTGTCTATGTATCACCGGATCCTTTAGCAGATTGTGAGACAGATCTTGATGAAACTGGAGATTCTGGCCCGAGTTGAGAACACTACAACAGTAGTGAGGACTGTAAACTCTAATGGTCTTGAATCAATCTATTGATCTCTATCCAGGAGTCCAGGAGGACCAGGACATGACTGCGGATCATAGGAGGTTTTATAGCAATGATGTGGATGCTACAAAAGAGTTGATTGGAAGGTTAGATATGATGTGGTAGCTTTTGCTTGGGAGGGGGGGGGGGGGGGGGGGGTGTAAGCAATTTTGGGAGATGCTTAAAGGGAAGATCATGGAGATATTTGAGAATTATTTGTAAATGAGAGTGGGAAAAGGGCTAAGTAAGATGTTCTTGATGATTATACGGTTATACCAAAGAAATAGAATTCACAAAAATGAAAGACTATCGGCCAATCAATTTGTTGGAAAGTGTATATAAGATCATTGCAAATGTATTGGCAAACTGGATGCGTTTGTTAATGATGAAAATTGAATCGCCAAATATGCATTTGTTGATGGGAGACAGATTTTGGATAGGGTGGTAGTGGCACATAAATGTTTAGTCTAGGCATAAGCCAGGGATGATATATAAATTGGATTTGGAAAAGGTGTGTGATTGGGTGTGTTTGGAATTTTTTGAATTGCATGGTTAGGAGTTTAGGATTTGGTCCAAAGTGGAGGAAGTGGATTAGGAGTTGTATATCCCCCCCCCCCCCCCCCCCCCCCCCCCGATTGTCCAGCTTGATAAATGGGGTTCCACAAGGACTTTTTGAAGTTCAAGAGAGTGAAACAGGGTGCTCCTTTCCTCCCTTTGTATTTGATATGGTGAGGAAGGTTTCTCAAGACTAATGGGGCAGCTAGAAAGTAAAGGTTTACTTGGGGGCTTTGAGGTAAGGGTGACGGCATCTGCAATATGCTTATGATACTATTGTATTTTGTGGGGAGAAAGAAAGGGAAGCCTAGATCCTTAAGGAGATTATCGGATGTTATGAAGCGGTATCTAGCCAGAATGAATGTTGGTAAGTCAACTATATTTGGCGTGAGAGTAGAGGAAGCGAGATTTGGCAGAACTTGTGAGGGATATGGTATGTGGATGGGGTAAACTCCTGGCCATGTACCTAGGCTTGCCATTATGTTTTGGTAAGAAGTCTTTGATAATGTGGGATCCGATGGTAGAAATATTTAACATGAAGCGCTGGGTGGAAAGGTGCCCGGCTGTTGAAAGGTTTGAGTTTGACATTGATTAGGGAAATATTAGCAGATATGTCGGTCTATTATTTGTCCTTGTCTGAATGTCCCGTAACATTGGCGAAGCTAGGTGGAAAGGGCTTTGTGGCTTGAGAGAAACAACAGGGTTTTCTGGAAGAAGGATAAGCCTTACAAATTCGTAATCAGAGACATTAGAGATCTCATCATCAGTTGCGGGCTTCGGGTCTCGACGATTCTCTGGAGGGGATATTTCGATTCGTCACTGACTGGGACTCTTTCCTTCCTTACCTCTTGCCTGTGATTGCTGGTATGGTGATGGGGTGTTATCCCTTCGCTGCACCGATGCCGGGGAGAGCTGGTTTAGTCTTAGTCTTTGGGGTTTTTTCTTTTTTGGGGTAGTTCCTTACTACCCGCTAAGGTATGTTTTTCCTTTCCTTTTCCTATTAATATATTGCCTTTGTTGCTGTTATAAATAAACAGAATAAAAAAAAAAATGGCGAAGCTGCTGGAGCATATTCCTCTGAATCTTATCTAGAATGGGGGAAAAGTCTAAGATAAGATTCAGGTGATCAATTGGGATGTAGTGATCCTTCCTGTGAAGCTGAGGGGTCTGGGAATTAAGGATACCAGGCTCTTCTAGGAAAATGGTTATGACTGTATTGCGAGAGGGGGCTTGGTGGATTCAAGAATCGTTCAAAAATATGGTAGAGAGGCATCGGGATGGGGGATTAAAGGTCCTACGTATAGAATTGGGTTTGGGTGGTGGAAAGATGTGACCAAAGTTGGAGTCAGTTTTGATGAGGGTATCGGTTTTAGAGTCAGGTAATTGTGTTAGATTTTGGGAAGATAGATGGTGTGGGGAGGAGTCTTTTGATTTTCTAAAATCTTTAACTTGGCTGTGAGTAAGAATGCGAACGAAGAGGACTTTTGGGAGAGAGATCGAAGTGAATCATCATGGGATATTCTTCTGACGGGGATTTTAAGGGAGGAGGAAGTGGGAGTTTATGGAATTAGTAGAGGAATTAGGTAAGGTGAAGGCAGAAAGAAATCATCAACATGGAAGCATTTGATTATGGGAGGCGAACCGAAGATTCATGGTGGAATCCTTTTATACTTTTCTAACTTGCAAATTGTTAATTGATCTACAATGGACGAGATGCGGAAAATAGTTACCGTGCTGCTGAGGAAATTTTTTACATGGGAAGTGGCTTGGGGTAGGGTCCTCACGTGTGTTCAATTTTGCAAAAGAGGTATAGTGGTGCCAAAGACATGTTTCTGTGGAGAATTTGATGAAACTGTAGAGCTCTATCTTTGATGTCAATTTGCATGTAAAGTCTGGAAAGTGTTCCGTAGCAGTTTTGGGATTAGTGGTTGCTTCGATGAATCTTGTGGAAAGGTCTTGGCGGGTTGGCACGACTTTCCTCTATGTGGAAACCTTGAAATACTATGGAAGTGCTCCCAATAGCATTCTTCTGGGGTGTTTGACAAGAAAAGAATAAGAGGACTTTTAATAAGAACTTCGCATTTGTAAGAACATCGAAAATTTTGTCCGTGAAGAGCTCCTTGACTGGTGTCTGATTTTCCTGAGTTGCACAGCGATATCGGCTGAAGAAAATCGTTGGGAACAACTAAAATTGCTGCAGTTCCCTCTGATTCTTATGTTCTTCTCTCTTCTTTTCTTCCTTTCTATCGTTTTGTTCTTTCTGTATGTTTCTTGCTTGTGTTTTTTTTCCTTTGTTTTTTCTTTTATTTCCTTGGCTTCGCATCTCCCTTTGCCTTTTGATCCATTGTATTTCATAATTCTTCAATGGAAGTATGGCATTACATAGATAAAAAACAAGGATTAAACTGTGTTTGGGTTTAGATTATAATATGTTCATAAATTCATTTTGTTATTACTCACTTGGATGCTTTTTTGAAGTCATCAGTTTGTTATGTTTGTTTTGAGCACCACTTGCAATCCTATATGGTTAGCAACTTCATTTCTGCTGCAAACTTCATAACTTTTAACCTTGTCCTCAAGTTACTCCTAACATTTAAACTTTTAAGTCAGTATACTTGCTTGACCGTATTTGACCTTTCTTTATAGTGGGTTATTGAAGTGGAAGCATTCTGCCGTCAAAATTGCAGGATAGAATATCAACTCCCAAATCTTATAGTTGGAGCAATAACAAAAGAAAGTTTGTACAATGCTTTTGAGAATGGAATTACGGGAGAGCAGGCAAGACTTCTAATATTATAGATTACTGCCTCAACTTCAGTCCCATTTCCTATCTACTAGTATAAACTGACGGATTTTTTTGACACTGTATTTGTAGATTATTTCTTTTCTTCAGCAGAATGCACATCCTCGTGTTTCTGAGAGAACACCGTCAGTTCCAGAGAATGTTATGGATCAGGTGACATTTACTTTATTCTCAAGAACTCTGACTCAACTCAAAATCAGTTGCTTCATTTCTAAGTTTGATAAGCCGGCAAATCAATGAAAAGTAACTGGTTTTTAAAAAACTGGAGTTTTTTTACTCGGAGCCCGATCAAATTGTCAACCTGGCCAGGCCGTGGACTGGTAAAACTGTTCAGGCTATGAGCCATTGACTGAATCTTTGGGTGTGAGTATCTAAATAACATTTACGAATATATGGAATATGCCTCTTATTCCTCTTAGTTTGACAAGCTGAAGTGTGTCTTCCTGCTACAGATTAGGCTATGGGAAACAGATAGGAATAGGGTCGAGATGATTTTATCTCATCTTTATGAAGATTTCCCTTCGAAGGTAACAATTTGAGCATCTTTTTAGCGTATACTTCGATGTAGATTCCTGTCTTCTCTTATGTCGTTTGAAAGTTTATTATCTACAACAGGAGGTTTTTGAATCTGCTTGTGACTTTGCTAGAGAGATTGGTGGGCTGTTGTGGGAAGACTCAAAGAAGATGCGTCTAATTGTTCGTGGAGAATCTCACCAAGACATGAGAGACTTCCTCCGCCATCACAAGTAATAAGCAAATTCCTGCCCTTTCCAATCTCGTTATAATGAAAGAGAGACTCAGAAAAAGAAAAAAAAAACATAAAAAGAAGAAAGGAACTCCAAGGTAGACCCCCTCCCCTACTTTAGGGATATTATGTTATTTATGGCATGCACTGGTCTCCAATGAGAATATGGGTTCATTGAGCTCTAATCACTGTACAAAGGGGAATGCTGAATGCAAAAACTTTTGCTCATCTTATTTTACTGATGGTCATTAAGATTCTCGGTAAATTGGAGTTTTGTAGAACTATTTCCTCAGAATTTTGATCCCTTTTTATCATCTGTATTGTTAGCTGACTTGGCAGGTGGTGTCCTAGATTATGTTTTGAAGGGTACTGTGTAAATGAGCTTATTAGAGAAGCAATCTCAAACCATGCACGCGTGCTGTATGGTTTGAATATCATGGAGTTGAATCGTCAATAAAGAGGTGTTTGAGATCAGGACTAACCTGATAAAAATCGGCTGATATATATGTCAGATAGTCATCATCATCATCATCATTGTTCTATCCTATCTATTTGGCGTCGGTTTTGAAAGTCCTGTTATTCCACTCGTTTATGATCAACCCGAAGTTCTCAGTATCATTGCAATCTTTTATATCCTTTCCCACAATTTCCCTCTGGGTCTTTATTTTTCTCTACTTTCCTGTGCTTGTAACATTTCAACCCTCTGTAGAGGGTCTGCTTATGGCCGTTGATAGATAAGTCCAAACCGCCTTAAGTGACCTTCTGAATTTTTTTCCTTTTCTCGTTATTCCACACATCCATAATAGCATACGCATCTCATCCCCATGTACTATGTTTTCTTGTTGCTTCCTTGTAGCCCTACATTCCGTACTACAGCGTATGATAGATATTAGCGCCGTCTTATTGAAATGCCCCCTAACATTGAAGTGGAAACCTTGGAATGCACAATGCTCCTCATGCTTGTTTCCATTTCATCCATTTTACTATTTATTCTCTATTTTACAATCAAATAAAGCTTCATGGGCACACTCTTTGGGGGCATTCGACTGACATGTTTGGCCAATCTATTATCCAAGACTACAAGTGACTAAATTTTATATAAAAAAAAACCCCAACTAATCACACATATGCTAATCGGAGAGTCCAAACTATTCAATCTATGAAGTTAAATACTGAACATTGGTCATATATAACATAGGGTTCACATTGAAGTGTTGGGATCCTACAAGGGCATATGTTTTTGTGCGGCACAAAGGTCATAAACTGTTTTGCCACTAGAAAACTTGTAGTGGAAAAGACTATGCGCAATGGGGCACCATATGACTTGGAATTTGAACTAGTCATTTTCTTTTAAAGAAACAACTTAAGCATCAAGTTAACAAGCATTAGTTGTGTTTAAAAACTAAAATTGTTGATTACACTTTAAACTGAAATATCAAATCACTCAAATTAGTTATATATTTTTATTTAGTACTCAACAGACTCCTAGCACGCCGGGTTTGCTCCAGGGTGGCTGACCACGCATCCGAACCCGAACAGAGAAAACCTGCGAACCTGCTAATATTTTGTCTGGACCCTCGTCGGCATGCTTTATTAGCTGTGTGAACTTCATATAATGTTTAGTCACGTTGGACAATTTGGAAAAGCTTATTGGTATTTACAGCTAAAGATTATACATAGGGAAAAACTTATTGGTGTTTACAGCCAAAGATTATACATATGCAACCAGGGCATTTCGCACACTAAATCATTGACTACCTTAAATCGGGTGATGGAGAGCATATTTCATCCTAATCTTCCACGGGGTAGATCTTGGCCTACCTATCAAAGAGTCATGTTGATTTCATGTAGCACACATCCCCAAGTGCAGTGGCCAAGAGTCAGTGGCGGAACCACGTACACATGAGTGCGGGCGCGCTCGCACTCAAACCCTTTTTTTTAAAAAAATATTATAGAACTTAAGTTCTCAACACGTCACCCGAAAGGCCTAAACCCACGCCCTCTCTAGTGTCGAAACTCACACCCTCCCTCTTTTCTCTCTCTAAACTCCTCGTCGCCCTCTCTAAACCAGCGCCCTCTCTCTATTCTCTCTTCTCTCTCTAAAACCTCTGGCGGCCGGCGCCTCTGTTCTCTCTCCAAAACCCCCGGTGGCCTATTTCTCTCTCTCTCTCTCTCTCTTTTCTCTCTCTAAAACCCCTCTCTCTCCTTCAGTGGTGGAACCAGGGGTCCAGGATTCTCATCTAGGCCATTGCCCTGCTGCACCTTGCTAAATATGATAGCGTTCAGGTACTACGCCTTTTTTATTTCTTTTTTTGTTTTTTTAATTTTTGGATAAAATTGTAATATAACTATATAAGTGTGGTGTGGATTTCTCTAGTGGGTTTTTTAGATCTGTTTATAGATATGGATTAAGTATTGAAAATCATATGGGTTAAAAGATTGGATTTTTTTTGTTTTTTTTGAGAAATTTCTAGTATAAGAATGGTGTGAATTTCTCTACTGGGTTTTTTTTAGATCTGTTTATAGATATGGATTGAGTATTGGAAATCGTATGGTTTAGAACATTGGAATTTTTCTTTTTATTTCTATTTTGTGAGAATATTCTAGTATAAGTATGGTGTGGATTTCTCAGAGAAATCATATGACTTCGAAAATTGGATCTGTGTTTGAAGATTAAGAGGGGGGGAAAAGAAGTAGAATATGGCAAGCATGTTTTGTTTGCTCTGATTTTTTTTTTGCCCCTTTTGGGTTCTTTGTTATTGTTTCAGAATTATTTTTTGTGGGGATTCAATTTTAGTGTAATTTGTTTGCTTTGATTTTTTTGCCCTTTTTGAGTTCTTTATTGTTGTTGTTTCTAAATTTTGATTATGTGGGATTCAGTTTTCTTCGCTGTGTATTTTGTTTCCTTGGATTTTTTTGGCCCTTTTTGGGTGTTTCTGAATTTTGATTTTGGGCGATTCAATTTTAGTCGTTGCCTGTTTTGTTTGCTCTGATTTGTTTGGCCCTTTTTGGGTTCAATATTATTATGGGATGTTTAATTTCTAGGTTCTTTTTTTTATTGCTTTCTTTTTGCAAGTGGTAATTGCATTTTGATTTTTGACCATCGGATTTGTGAACGTTATAGTCCACAGATCCGATGGTCTAAATCTCTCCATAAAACATAATTTTTGGGCTTGTTGCACTTCATTCTATGATCTATCACTTTGATGGTACAGATCACCCACATCTTAAACCATTGTTCTTTTTTTCAATGGTTAAAGTGTAGCAATTTTTTGGTTTTGTTTCGTTTTGTCTTTGAGTTGCAATAATATAGGAATTATTTTAGATG
The DNA here is from genome assembly GCA_021018995.1 of Chloranthus sessilifolius. Lineage (NCBI taxonomy): Eukaryota > Viridiplantae > Streptophyta > Magnoliopsida > Chloranthales > Chloranthaceae > Chloranthus > Chloranthus sessilifolius. Next base: position 147,294,630 of record CM037587.1, read on the forward strand.
ACTGGATGTCTCTATGATCCTAGGACCTAGGTTTCACGTGTTAAATGCCTAATGGCTCAGATCACTAATTCATCTTGCGCCCCGCCTAGATGAGAATCCTGATTCCGCCACTGCCAGGAGTTGTCCTGAGTTTGAATCCAACTTGTTGTTAGCTATTCGTTGGGATTTATAGCTATTGACTGATGCATGTAATGTGCAACGTTTTTTTTTTTTGGTAACTGTGATGTGCAGCGCTGCACGTACTTTCGGACTTAGTAAGAGGCCGGTTAAGAAAAAAAGGGATTTTGGCATTTATCCTCGGGTTAATTGGCCTGCAGTCCCTATATTTCTATGATATTATATGCAGGCCCCTGTGTTTTTCATTATTTGAATTTCATCCAAACCTTTGGATGTATTGTGCATAGGAACCCCTACACTAATAAGAGGTAACCCAACTATTCCTTTCACTTAATTAGGTATGATTTATGTACTGAAAATACCAGATCTGCCCTTCCTTTCACTTAACTATAACGGGTCAGATTCAGGTCGGGCTTACTAGACCGATAAGTTTAACAAATATAACGGTCAGTTTAAGTTACACATCAAAGCTCCAATCCTAACCCGTTTATATTCCTGTTTACGAAAATACTTTGAAGCTTCGGCCTGAACTCGGCCAATCCAGGCCGGGCTCTAGCTGAAACCCGCCCCTGTTGACAGCCCTACCCATCATGTCGCAAGTATTTCATGCTTACATAAGTCTCTTTCTTTGCTGTAGTTGATAAAATTTCTGTTTTAGGTACCTTACTTAAGGTCTTACCTTGAGATCCTCTACCATCACTCTATCACTATTGTGCTAAGTTGCCGACATCAATCCTTGAGCGATGAATAAGCAAGCTTCTCATTAGTGTGAAAATCAGAAAGCTAAGGACTTAGACATGGTTTTAGCCGCACCTTTCTTATAAAATGGTATATAAGACAGAACATAGTAGACAAGTTGCTGTGATGTGAACCTTCGATTGGTATAGATCATGTCTCCATCTAAGATGATGGTCCCCCTTCTCTATCCACCAAATGGGTGTCTTGATATAAAACACATTCACAGTTTTTGAAACACATTGGATAGGGGCATATACTCTTAACCCATTGGGTAGGGTCGAGGGCAAAGGGTCCGGACATACTTAAATTTGGGTCTGATGCGGGCCGTTTAAAAAGTTGAGAAATCTATAATTTCAAGGTAAAAAAATTCAAACAATGTTAATAGCATTTAAATTAGAGAATTAAAATCATGTTTAATTTTTGTTTGTATTCTTGTTTTGGTTAGATCTGTTCTTATAGAATCATCTATTAAAAACAGAGAGCTGCTAGTGCAATAAGATAAAGCACATTGCACTTTGTATTTTATTTGCTTCACAAACTCTGGCATAACAAGTTGGCTTGATCTCATGCACGTATGGGGACAATGTTAATAATGTCATCCCTTGCAACAGATTACACAAGTTTGGTATTTATAGACCAAAGCATAGTACTTCAGAGAATTAAATTTAAAAAATAAACCAATGAAACCTCAAATTGATTACCCAAAAGTATCAATTTCTTATCTTACAAAAATGAAATAAATCTGATTGAAGGAAGGGCAGATCTGGTATTTTCAGTACATAAATCATACCTAGTTAAGTGAAAGAAATAGTTGGGTTACCTCAGGTTAGTGTTGGGGCTCATATGCACAATACATCCAAAGGTTTGGATGAAATTCAAATAATGAAAAACACATGGGCTTGCATATAATATCAGAGAAACATAGGGACTGTAGTGCAATTAACCCTTTATCCTCCTAGGATATGGCACCCCATGTTGCACCTATTTTCAATGCGGTCCTTGCTTTTTCTTTCCTTTGCATTTTGCCTCTTACAACTACAAGGATGAATTAACTGTTGATTGACTGCTTGGAATTAGATGATGGAGATCATTTTTTACCATAATTTTCTATCCAATGAATCTTGAGATCATGAGTCTACCATCAATCGGTCAGATGGTATTGAAAAGTGACTATTACATACGTATTGAAAAGTCATCCAAGAACTATGTTTGATGTACACCCATGATCACTTTTTGTATTATTTGCCATATGAAATCAAAATATGACCGCCTGCTCATGATCTCAAGATTTATTGGGTACAATATTATGATGAAAAATGATTTTCATCATTTGATTTAAAGAAATTAAAGTTTAATTTTTTAAATAGTCAATAATTGATTTGTCTTTGAAAGGATAATAAGTAAAGGAAAGACAAAAACAAAGACTAGTGTAAATGGTGAAACGATGGGCGGAGTGTAAATGAGACATATCTTGGGGAGATAAATACAAAAATTCCTTAAAAAAATATTGATAGTTGCATGCCATGGTTTTCGAATCACTTTTAAGTGGAATCAACATCTAACCGTTTCTACTAGGCCATAATTATGAGATCTATTTTCTACTGTGCCGGTCTCGAGGTGCCGACCACGCACGAATAGGCATCGGTCCGCTCAGAGCGTAGAAGGGCGTTTTGGTCCTCAGCGAAAATTGATGCCCAATTAGGTGGTAACTTGTTACTGCTGTTTTATACCCTCAAAGCCCGACCTCATCGAGAAACACTTAATCTAATCCGAAACCTAAATGTATAAAATCTGTGGGGATTTGATTTGACGATCGATGTCCACTCCAATAATCGTCGAGCTCACTAGAGATTTGTCGGATTTCTCTCAAAAGGTTGAAGAGATAGTGAAATTGGAGAGAAAGCTGTTTCCTAAACACGAATCCCTAGCTACATCTTTCAACCAAGAGCTGAGAAAGAGGAACTGCGGGCTTCTGTATTCAATGGCGGAGGGGGAAGTTGCAGGTTATGTTATGTATTCATGGCCATCTTCCTTGTATGCATCCATAACTAAACTAGCAGGTAAATAACCTCACCGTCATTTAAACAGCAAAATGCTGTTTAAATGATCCTATATCATCAATGATTTAAGATGTCGGTGATCCAAACCGTCCAAGTGATAGATCATAGGTTGAAGTGCAACAGGCCCAAAAATGGTGTTTTAGAGAAATTTAAACCATCCCATCTGTGGACTATAATATGAACCGTTGTCTTTAGTTTTAAAAGCTGATATTAAAGTTCATCAATCGGATGGTTCACATCCACTTATTCGCATATTTCATTGGGCCGAGACGTATTCAAATGATAGATTGCCACTTAGGTAATTTAGATTCATGCCATATGGCATAATGATAATCGCACTTCAATGGTGTGAGATAAGGAGTCTAATTTCAATGGTGTAAGATCATTTAAACACCATTTGGTGTTTGATTTTTTATTTTTTATCCCACTCTCATGACCGACATTTAAACACCAAAATGGTGTTTAAACGATATTATATAATTAAAATTAGACTTTTTAGCTTATATTGAAGTGTGATTTATGATAATCCATCATTGTAGCATATCTCAACCGAAGAAACATGTTTATAAGTGGATGTGAGCTATTTTATTGATGAACTTTAATATTTGTCATTAAAACTAAAAACAACTGTTGATATTATAGTCGACCAATTCGCTATGAGTGGAGGGGCCTAGGATATCGTAAGGGAGAGACAGCTATAATTTTCCCAATGTGGGACTAAGCTTCAACATGCACTACACGTGTTGGCGGGACTGAGCTAAATCACGTGAACAATTGAATTGGGAGACGTGGAGCGGACAACAACCTGGCTCTCATACCATGATAAATCTGTGCATCTAACTCAAAACCAATTGGCTATTGAGTGGGGGGGCCCAATGTTATAAGGGGAGAGACAAGGCTATAGTTTACCCAATGTAGGACTAAACTTCAACTCGGATCATCCACATCTTAAATCATTGATGTTGTAAGATGATTTAAGAAAATTGATGGGAAGTTTTTTTTTTTATAAATATTTTACACCTTATTTTTACCCGGTTTGGCAAGAAAACAAGTAATTTTTTTTTCTTTTAGTCAAAAGATGATTTTAATCGACTGAAAGAAGAAGATAGGCTAGAGGGGTTGTTTAGTGTTTTTTTTTGTGGGCCAAAGAAAAAAAGAAGTTTTCAGCACTTAGCTCCTGCAAAACTTTGGTAAATTCCGTTTTTGAGTAAAATCCTATTTTTTCATTGCAAAAAATGAGATTTTACATGTTGGAAATGATGGGTTTTCATATATGCAGTAAAGGAAAATCATAGAAGGAAAGGTCTTGGAGAAGCACTGTTAAAAGCAGCCATTGCAAAGTGTGGAACAAGAAAGATTGGTCGTGTTTGCCTGCATGTGGATCCGTCCAGGACAGCTGCCGTCTCGCTATACCGAAAATTGGGTTTTGAAATTGATGAATTGATTGTCTCTTATTATTCTTCAGATAGAAATGCTTATAGAATGTACTTGGATTTTGATGATTAATTCAAATCATATAGGTTCTCTCTCTCTCTCTATTGTGTCCTTTGACTTTAGTGGCCATCAACAGGAGTAGGACTTCTATCTCATATGTCCCTTTTGTTGCAAGTTTAACAGTACATTTCAAATCACAAATTGATTTTAGATTGCAAGTCGCTGGCTTTTCTGTTTTGAGTCTTGTGATAGGCTTTGCGTTACCTTTTTTTTGGGATAAGTGGGGTATCAGGGTCTCTTAGAGCACCCAACTAATCCTCACCACACATGCACACCTCTTGTTACTGCAGCCGGTTAGTATGAGATAAATGCTTGGGGTGGCGCCTAAGGAGGCGATTCAAACTCTGGCCTCCCGCTTCCTGGGGAGGGTACCTAGCTATCACGCCATTGCATTGCTGTTTTTTGCTCAAGAAGATCATTCCATTCTAATTGGCCATTATTGAATTTGTTCTTCTTCCAGTTTCTCAACACCAATCGTTCAAAAATGGATAAGAGAAAACTCCTTGATTTGTTTGCCTTGATGTTGATCCCTCGGAGGCCATGCCTTCCATGTTTCCAAAAGAAGTGGGTTTTCGAAATCACTGAATTGATTGGGTGTAAGCATTCTTCATATCGAAATGCCCCATGGGTGACTTTGATCTTAAATATGGTCATCATCACCTTCTCCCATCTCTTTCGGGTGAACTTTGGGTGTCGTATTGTTAGGACTAAAGCCTCTTGTCACTCGGCAATCCTTCATGTCACATCTTACTACACTCCTCCAACCATGGATCAAAATTTCGGCTGAAACATTTCAGTTTCGGGCATGTCCGAAACGAAACCGAAACCGAAATCTAAGTCCGGATTTGTATGGACTCCAAAATTTCTGTAAAAATTTCAATTTTCGGTCAAAATTTTGGTTTTCGGTTTCGGTCATGCTTGAAACCGAAATTTTGATCCTTGCCTCCAACCCTTTATCGGCCTTCCCCTTCCACTTCTTCATGCTTTTGTGCTTGTACGGTAGTAAGTTAATATCTATTTCTACACGGGCTATTTCAACTTTCTGGTGAACCGCAAAATTAGTTTGGGTGTTTGCATTTTGGCTGTTCTTGCCTAACTCATCGTTGTGGGGATTGGAATTCCATGTGACAATCAATTGTTATATTTTTACTTCGGCACATTTTGAAATTGTAGATATTTCTGTTTACGATAGAATAAGTAGCAATATATCAATCGTTAAATTATTGTCATTGTTGGCTGTTTATTGTTCCTATAGAAGGTTGTAACCGTTTTTGCTCGATTTATTTTTGAAATTCTTATTCAGATGATGTAAAAAATCCTTTGCATTTATTTAATAGTTCTGAAAGCAACATAGGCAAAACTGTAGTTCTTAAAGCAGGTAATTTGTTCTGCGATGAATGTATCAATTTGAACTTCAGATTCAGAACGAAATGCAACGAATGTGGTTGTTGGTGTACAAAGCAATGGGGGGTAGATGCTTAGGCTGAAAGCTCCCACTGAATTGGCACCCGGACAGTCAAAAGATTTGCGTGAAGGTTAGTCCATTTGGAGGAAGAAGTTCAAGGCTTCGGTCAATGAATAAGGGGAAATAGGATGGACTAGAAAGAACAGTGAAATCCTAATCTGACCAACAACTACAGACAGCAAGACCACTTATTCTAGGGAATTGAGGGAAGCAAACTTCAACATCTCATGGTGGGAATCACTGACACCAGGGATAATGCTATTCACTTTAGGTCATTTTTTGTTTCGTTTTCCCTCATCACCTTTAAAGAACCAGGTGCTCAAAGTGGGCCCAAAGGCAATTGATGAGTACCTGATATGGTTCCAATGGTGGGTCCCTGCCTACAATGGGGTGGCCAGCTGCTGAAAGAGCTCAAATTGGTGGATACACACTTTCATCTTTATAATCCCACGGTGCAAGAGTGGATTGGGTAAATTTGTGAGGGCTATCTGGAGATGGTAACGAAAACTATAAACTTTGAAATAATTTCTTCGACATGAATCTGCATAGATGCATGTTTCAGGGCCAAAATTCTAAGTACGAAAATTGCAGCAGGTGGATTAGAGATCTTGGTATTAATAGAAGTGGAGTGGAAGATGGATGAATTGTGGACGGAGACTACAGTAATGGGGTGTCACTTGGGATGGATAGGGTGCACCAAACTGCAAATGTACTTGGTGCTAACCCATGTTGGGTGGTGACCTACTGAAGGAAGCATGTTGCAAGGTTCACAATCCATTGGTGGTTGCTGTTTTCCTCAGAACATGGCATAGCCTTTCATGGCGTGGTTCCATGATGACGAAGTGGATTGCGCTCCTTGGAGATGATGATGATGGTATCTGTGGCGCATCTCATTGTCCTGAGGTGGTCGGCCGATTTACTCTGGATTTAATGGTTGAGATGCATTCCAATGGTGGCGTGGCCGAGGTATGGAGTGAGAGAACTGAGAAGACAATTTTGATATTCAAATCCTGGCCTCAGATTTATTCCACTTTTGAATCTGGGACCCTCTTCTTCCCTTATGGTGATGGTTTGGACTGTTCTGGGCCTGATTTTTGGACCTTGCGATCCAAGAGCCTCCCAAATTTCATGTCCAGTGGTATTTGCAGTTTGTCTCTTCAGTGCGGTGCATCTCCGGCCCTGGTGAATAAGGAGATTGAAGTGTTGCGTTTGGAGTGTGTGTTGGGAGAGCACATGAATACACAATGACTTTGCCGGGCGATCCTACTATTTCTGTTTCACTGGGAATTTATGTGGTGCTCAAACTGTGGAGTCGTTTATGGTCCTTCTTGCGGAGGAGCTTGTGCAGATCAGTCAAAGGCTTGGGCTCTCTTGTGATGTACCTTCAAAAACTCTGGTCTTTCGATGGCAATGTAGCAGGGAAACTAGCATATAAGTGTCTAGAATTGTTCCAATTTAAAGCAGAGGAAGGAGAATGAAATATCCATAGAGATTATAATGCTTTGTTAATTGTGACTGGGATAGGGTTGGAGGATGTGAGGGTCCAATCATAGTGGTGCTCAGGGCCTATTATTTTGTGCTAGATGAAATCCTTTCTCCGACTTTAGTCTCCGTTAATTGCGACTGTGGATAGGGTTGGAAATATAGTGACTATAAGTTGCGTCATGGTTTAAGTAAAGAAAAGGAATGAAAGGGATCAAAACTTTAAAGTCCTAACTACGCCCTCCTCTCTCTCTCTCTCTGGGCTGACCATTTTAAAGTCTGCAAGGGGTAAGGCTTGGGTCGGCCATATTAAGGCTCGCCTAGAGCTAGGGCTATCCCGGGCTCAGCCCTACCTCAGGTGTTTTTTTTTTTTTTTGTTAATGACTACCACAGGTGTATTTGAAATAATACCTTGGGACGGTTGTCTATGTTTGGAGTCCCTTACTTATCTTGATAAAATATCATATGACTAACTGTTTCTAATCGCATAGCAGTGGGTTCAACAATATGACGGTTTAGCCTCCCTCAATCATATAAGACCTTACTCCCGATTTTAGCAACAAATTACGTTGAGATTCGTTTCCATTCAAACTTAGAGAAATTTTATTGAAAAAAGCCTGCGAAGAAAACGACCCCACATCTTTCAAATCTGAAGTCCCCAGCAACCCAGTTTTCTCGTTGCAGGATTAGGTTGACGTGGATTAGAGAAATACCTGCTTTGATACTATGAAAAAATTCTAGCGGCCTAACTTAATCTCATAAAACCGGCTTGTAAGGTGAGGAGTGCCCAGATTATATATAGCCCAAGACCTCCAAGCCTACAGGCAATGTGGGACTAATCTAACATAAATGATTGTCCCACATTGCTAGGGTTACAATGGCCTTGGGCTATATATAAACTTGGACAAACCTCACCTTACAAGTCAATTTTGTGAGGTTGAATTAGGCCTATAGATTTCCACACACACACACACACACACACACATATATATATATATATATATATATATATATATATATATATATGAAATTTTAATTTAATAATCTTGAAGATTTTTGTTCCACACACATATATACATATGAAATTTTAATTTAATAATCTTGAAGATTTTTGGATTTGTTTATATGTAATTTAACACCCACCGTTCAGCAAATATAGTCCTAGTGCCAATCAAGTCTTTTTACCATTACACCACCTAAGTACCTAATGCAAACTTTATGACTACAAGTTCAAAAGTGAGAGTTTCTCTTCTCAATGTTTGATATGTTTATGCAATAGGGCATAGGCAACCTGAATGTGTCTTATATATCGTAGAGAATAATAACAGTACTTGAGGGGCAAAGAATAACAGTTCAAGAGTAGTACTTGAGGAATAAATCTTATCCAACAAAACACCACATTAAATGAGATAGGAGAATAAATTCCACACAACAACACTTGCAAACGTGAAATGTAGAACCCGTAACCTCAATCCCCATAAGAGAGGAAGGATACCAATTGAGCTACCACTCAATCGCATCGTTTGTTTCTTCTTTGTTTTCTTTTTAGGTAATTCTATGTTGCATTTCTTTGAAATCTATATAAAATTCCTTACGACCTTGGATTTGTATGCTTTGGAAAGTAAGCAATTGAGAACTTTTACCCTTTTGTTTACGTTAAATAACTCTTTATATTATCTTTGTGGAGCCACCGTTGCAACTTCACTAAAATCTGAGTATGAATTTGATGATTTAATGTAAATGTTTTTTATTTGAATGACAATAGTAGCAACGTTTTAATCTAAAAAGCTAAAAAAAGGGGGTAAACGATGAAACAAACACGTTGCAATATATGAAAATAATGCAAAGTGCTAAAAGACAACCAAACAAACTAATATTGCACTAAAATGCAATGACAAATAAAGAAGACTTCAGTCTGTAATATATTACAGAGAAAATGGATTACAATGCTCTAAGAAGAAAATACTCTGAAAGTTGTAACTTGTAAATGGTGTGAATTTGTTTATCCAACATTTTTCCCGAGTACGGGGGTTGTTTTATGGCATGAGACAACTCGCAAAATAGGGAAAAGGGTAGCTGAGAGTGCCCGACCTGATAACCAGCACATAGTTTGTGAGTGTAACGCGCCTCGTTGACCCCGAGGCACGCTGATTTCCATGTCCTGCACAGCTCGTGCACCATGTGCTTGTTACGGGGAGTTTGGCTGATCTCCATGTTCCATTTGCTGATTATCGGGGGCGTTGCTCCGTGCTACCTCATTAGAGAACTTGCTAGTATGCAGTCTCAAGTGTATCATCATGATGGTCGCGAGGTGACGTTGCGTATCGAACGGTACGTATCGGTATCGGACATGAATGATACGGTACATTATCGTTAAAATATATGTATATATCGTTGGTTATGGACCGGTACCAATACGTATCATCCGATACGTACCGATTTTTTGACCAGACAATACATACCGATTTTCTGGCATTTTGATCCATGGGCGTTGATGCGTTTGAGTGTTGACACTAAGTGCAAAAGCAATTTTGAGAGTAAAATGAGGAAAAAGTAAAAATGTACGTGCATGCTTGGGTCATTCCAACGCATTCTATGCATTTGCGCTATAGACCAGATTGGACGTGGAAGTGGGAGAGATTTGTGGGATTGGAGACATTTATTTTCCGCCCACGATACTTACTTTTCAAATTGGATTTGAATGGTTGATTGCTACCAAAGAGGCATTAGTCCAGTTGGTAACCTCCCTCCATTGTGAGGGAGGAGGTCGTGGGCTCAATACTCGTCCTCCACGCTGTTTCCCACCCTTATCTTTATAAGGTATGGGTTGGATTCTGTTAGTTAACCCTCACCATTGTAGTTGGTGCTCCCTCACTGCTCCCCAACTGTCATATGTGTATGCGTGCCTGCTCCTCAGTTCTGGAGGCTGTCATGGCCTAAATGGCCGTATCAAAAAATAAAATAAAATTGGTTGATGGCTTTGAATTAGATGATAGAAATCATTTTTCATCCTAATTTTTGACATATTAGATTTTAATATCATGGTCCTAACATTAGATGGTTAGATTTTTATTCCACGTGACGCACATCCTGAAAAGTGATCCGAGAACCAAGAACTGAGAACCAGTATGATGTATGCCATGATCATGTTCACTTTTGGAGATGTGTGTTACTTAAATAAAAATCTAATCGTTTGATGATTGTTACAAAAGAATATCTAAGAAAAGAAAATGAGAGAAAACTTGTTTGTTTATTTTTTGATTGTTAAAAGATTACAACTAATCTTTATTTTTATACCTGAAATATAACAAAGACAACTAATTACAGCTAAGATAACAAAAATAACTAATTACAGGTAATTACAACTCATTCTCCAAATGAAAAGACTAAAACACCCTTATAGCATCTATTTTAATATGCCCCCTCAAGATGGACTACATATGTTCTTTAGTCCCATCTTGCTTAGAAGAAAATAGAATTGAGAAGAATGAAGAGCCTTTGTGAAAATATCAGCTAGTTGATACTTAGAAGAAATGAAAGGAGTTTTTAGAACACCAAGCTGTATCTTTTCCTAGACTAGGTGACAATCGATCTCAATATGCTTTGTTCGTTCATGGAAAACTGGATTCTCTGCTATATGTATAGCAGATTGATTATCACAGAATAACAAGGCAAGATAATCATGAGTAATATTAAAATCTTTGAGTAAAGCTAACAGCCAAGTTATCTCACAAGTGGCATTTGCCATAGCCCTGTATTCTGCTTCAGCTGAAGAATGGGAAACTATAGGTTGCTTCTTAGATTTCCATGAGATCAAGGAGTCTCTCAGAAAAACACAAAAGCTAGTAACTGATCTACGTGAATCAGGACATCGTCCCCAATCAGAATCAGTAAAAGCTGTCAACTGAAGCTTTGAAGAACTGGGAAAGAATAACCCCTGGCCAGGTACACTTTTCAAGTATCGTAAAACACGTTGAGCAGCATGAAGATATGAACTTTTTGGTGCAGATAAAAACTGACTCAATTGACTAACAACATAAGAAATATCTGGCCGAGTCAAAGTCAGATACAAGAGTTTACCTATCAAACGTCTATACATGCTAACATCTGGGAGATCATCACCATCTTCTATGGATAATTTTGCATTAACTTCCATTGGAGTGCTGGCTGGTTTGCAACCTAAGTAACCAAACTCAGAAAGAAGGTCTAGAACATGCTTTCTTTGTGAAACACAAATTCCTGTTGCAAAACGAGCAACTTCCAAACCAAGAAAATACTTCAAGTTACCCAAATCTTTCAGTTTGAATGCTTTGCTCAAATCATCTTTTAATTGAACAATAGCTTGTTGATCACTACTAGCTATAATAACATCATCAACATAGATCAAAATAGTCATAAAATGAGCTGTAGAATTGCGGATGAACAAAGAATGATCAGAGGGTGATTGTCGAAAGCCATGACTGAGAATGACACCAGAAAATTTAGAGAACCACTGCCGAGACGCTTGTTTGAGACCATACAATGACTTATGCAAGAGACACACGTCTTTAGGTAAATGGACTCCATTTGGATGATATCCTGGTGGTAACTTCATATAAACCTCCTAATCTAATTCACCATGAAGGAAAGCATTATTAACGTCCAGTTGTGATAAAAACCATCCTTTAACAGCAACTATAGCTAGCAAAAGTTTCACAGTGACTAATTTAGCAACAGGGGAGAATGTATCAAAGAAATCAATCCCCTCTCGTTGAGTATAGCCCTTGGCCACTTAACGAGCTTTGTATCTTTCCACTGTCCCATCTGCTTTGTACTTCACCTTAGCTTATTGCCATTCTGATATAAGAGATGTCTGAGCAAAACTAGTAGGTTCCGAGACAAGAGAAACCGAAAGAACATAAGCCTTGTAGGAAGAGGAGAGCTTTTCATAGGACAAATATTTCTGAATTGGATGAGCAGTGAAATGACTCTCTATATGCTCAATTGAATTGATCAAAGAGCAATGGTACTCACGTAAATAATCTGGTTGTTTTCTGGTTCGTGTTGGCCTTGAATTGGAAGCTAAGGCATTAGGAAGGACCTGTGTAGAAGTAGGCACAATAGTAGTACTGGATACATCATGAACAGGTACAATAGAAGGAGGAACATCATGTCCAATGACCTTAATTACCTTTGGTAGAACTTTGTCATGAAAGATATCAGCAGCAATAGTAGGTACCATGACCTGTTCTGGATTCATCTTTAATAAAGGGAGCACTGTTTCATGGAAAACAACATTTTTGGAAATCACAATAGCCCGACTCTCTATGTCAAGAAGTTTATACCCTTTGAAACTAAAAGGGTATCCAAGAAAAATAGCAGCACGTGCTCGAGGAGAGAACTTAGCTCTATGAGCTTTTAGAGTGGACACAAAACATAAGCATCCAAATGCTTGTAAATGATCATAAATAGGCAGTTTGTTGTGAACCAATTCAAAAGGAGTCTTATTGTCCAAAAAAGGATTAGGAATTCTATTGATCAAATAAGCTACTGTCATAATACAATCATTCCAGTAACAATGTGGCATATTTGACTGAAAAAGAAGGGATCTAGCAACATTTACAAGATGCTGATGTTTTCTCTCAACTACAGAGTTTTGTTGAGGTGTTTCAACACAAGAGTGAAAATGTACAACCCTAAAGAATGATAGAAGTCTGTTAGAGCTAATTCCCGAGCATTATTAGACCTAACAGCTTTAATCTCCTTCCCAAATTGCGTCCTAACAAGAGCAAAAAATTGAGGAATATGTTTCTGAACATCGGATTTAACCTTCAGTAAGTAAATTCAAGTGGCATGAGTAAAGTCATCAACAATAGTCAAGAAGTATTTATATCCCTCTATACTTGCAGTTGTAAAAGGACCTCAAATATCTAGATGAATGAGATCAAAAGCTGCACTTCTTCTGTTATTATGAGAAACAAATGGTAAACAATGTTGCTTTGCCAAGGGACAAACATGACAGATTATTTGAATTCAAAGAGTCATTAAAACCCAAAGCAGGTTGCAGTAATTTCAATCTACCAGCAGATGGATGACCAATTCTTGAGTGCCACAAAGCAAAAGTAGAAGAAAATTGTTGCTGCTTATAACTAGCAACAATATAATGTTTATTATCAGTAAAACTATCAAACTCCAGCTAATATAATTTGCCTTTTCTCTTACCCTTCCCAATCGTCTTCCCCTGAGCGAGTTCCTGGACAAAGCAAGCATCACAGTTGAAAACCAAGGAAAAAGGCAAGCTATCTGTGAAAGCACTTACTGACAACAAATTATATATGAAATTAGGCACAAACAAGACATTAAAGAGTTTAACATTTTTGGCAAGAACAATGCTGCCAATTCGATCGATAGGAACAGAAATACCATTTGGTAAAGTCACTTTAATATTCTGAACGACAACTGATGATTCAAAGAGAGAAATATCATTGCAAACATGATGAGTAGCCCCACTGTCAATTATCCAACTGTTATTTCTAATATAAAATTCTTTACCAGTAAAGCTGGAGATAAAAGGTCCTGTTGGAGGAGAGTTTGAAGCAGTGGATGAAACTGAGCTAAGTTGGCTGGTTAACAGTTGAATTAATTGCTGACATTGATCACTAGTGAGGGATGACATAGCCGTCTCATCAGAGGCTGAATTCACTTGATCAATAACCTCAGAATTGCTAGCTATTGAACTAGAAGTGTAACTTTTAGATTTGACTCTCCAACCTGGAGGATAACCAACCAACTTGTAGCATTTGTCCTTCGTATGGCCTATGAAACCACAATGGGTACATATAACTTTGTCCCTTTTTGTTCTTGATCCACCTGAACTACCTGCAGGAGCATTAGAATTGGAGCCAAAAGCCATAGGCTCTGAAATCTGCATACCAGAATTGCAACCAATATTCCTATGCCTTTCTTCTTGGATAACCAAAGAAATGATTTTGTTGATAGTTGGTAATGGCTCCATCATCAAGATCTGTCCTCTAATCTGAGCATAGGACTCGTTTAAACCCATCAAGAACTGCAAAACGTACTCCTTATGTTGAAAGTCTAACCAGACTCGCAATCCTCCGCATTGACACACAGGAACTGGTTGGAATTCTTTCAGCTCATCCCATAAAATCTTCAATTTAGTGAAGTGCTAACATCTAATGATCCTTGAGTGAGGCTAGCTAACTGTTTCTTGATTTGGAAGACACGAGGTCCATTCCCTTGATTGAATCTATCACACAAATCTTTCCATATCTCATACGCAAAATCATGATACAAAAGACTATCTGCAATATCTTTGGTGACAGAACTTTTAATCCAAGACGAAATCATATTGTTGCATCGAGACCAAGCATTAAAAATTAAATCTGTAGAAAGAGGTCTAGAAATCGTACCATCAACAAATCCTATCTTGTTCTTCACATTGAGAGCCATTAACATAGCCCGATGCCATGTATGATAGTTAGGGCCATTCAAAATGTTCATAACAAGGTTGAGACCAGGGTGATCTCCATGATGCAGGAAGTAAGGGCTGGTAAAATCTTCTATGGCTATAATCTCGTCATTCTGCATCAAATTACCTTGAGATCCTCTTCCGCCATTGTTGGATCCACCTCTCGCCATGATCAAACCTTGAAGAAGAAGAACAGGTGCTAGAGAAATCGAAGAAAATCAGAGATTTCCGAGCATCTTAGATGGCTCTGATACCATGTTACAAAAGAAAATCTAAGAAAAGAAAATGAGGGAAAACTTGTTTGTTTATTTTCTGATTGTTAAAAGATTACAACTAATCTTTGCTTTTATACCTGAAATATAGCAAAGACAACCAATTATAGCTAATTACAGCTAAGATAACAAAAACAACTAATTACAGCTAATTACAGCTCATTCTCCAAATGAAAAGACTAAAACACCCTTATAGCATCTATTTTAATAATGATAGACCCGAGCAGTAGTAGTAGGGTGTTTGTGTCATTTGCAAAAAATATAAAACCGTCTATGCGAGTCACCCGATGCAACTCCCTCCTTGCATTATAAGGCCTTCTTTGACAAAACTCATGAATTTTTTTTTATTTTTTTACTTTATAGTTGATTTTTAATTTTTTCAACTGTTTGGTTGCAATGTAAAATTATTTTCTTAAGGTATTTTTTCACACCATGTTAACCTATAACCTCACTCGATCTCCTTGGGCCAAAATGCATTATTCGCTTTGAATTAGATGATGGAAATCATTTTTTGTCCCAATTTTTTACAAAATGGGTCTTGAGATCATGGGAACACTCTCAAATGGTTAATTTTTTATTCTGCATGGTACACATCATCAAGTTCAAATATAATAACGGGTCTTTTTTTTTGAATGGGTGCGAACTGAAATACAAAATCGTCTGATGATAAACGCATGATCTCAAAATGCATCATTTGGAAGATTGAGATAAGCGGTTAATGCATGTTGGTCGGAGGAGATGGGGTGAGGTTACGATTTTACGATGTGTGAATAATGACACAATTATGAGGTGAGATTACATCTAAGCCGGCTGATATAAAGGCCATGATATAAAGACTACGATGCAAAACTCAATCTCTCTCATTTGATTCAATACAATCAACTTTTGAATCGGATAATGGCTTTAGAGTTCATTGAGTCATATGATAAAGATCATGCTTAATGTCAATCTTTTTCACTTATGATCTTTAGGGCTCGTTCGGCACTTTCCGCCAAAAAACCCATTTTCTGAGGAAAGTTGGTATTTTCTTGTGTTCTACACTTTTTCAAGAAAGTGTAAAGAAAGTGAATTGTGTACTTTTACGCCCTATAGCTACACTGTATTTATGACCTTCATCAAAGTGGTTATATTGATCGGATGATCGTCAAAATTTATATGTTTTAAATTGGTAATGAGTTTAACACTTTGGTCGGTCAGATTCTCTAAATGTTTTCTTCAACGACTGGGACTTACTTGAAAACCGATAGCTATCAGTTCGATTTCGATTTGAGAAATTAGAAACCGATAGTTATCGGTTCGGTTTCTGTTTAGCATGAAAATCGGCAAGAACCGATCCGATAACACCCCTACCTATTTTCTATATTTTTTACATATAAAATGTCGGCTTGGGTCGCATTGACCATGCATGACCTGATTTTCGCCCGACCGACCCAACCTCTTAGTTGACCTGAGTTGGATGTCTCATTCATGATGCCCGACCCGGTAAAATATCGGGTCGCTCTATTGAATGACAGTCCTACCCATAGAATGCCGTCCGTGCACGACCGTGAACCTTATTATAAAAATTCAATATAAATGAAAGAAATAGGAGATCAACCTGACCTATTACTGAAACCTTTAACCCGATCCTTATTATTCAATTTTCAAAAAATGACGATTAACGGTGTTATTGTCGCACCTTATTCAAAAAATGTCCGACCCATTCACACTTCACAGCCCTAACTTGACCAAAGTGCTAAATCTCAAATTGCTAATTATTGTATATTCGCTAATATTTTTTAGGACAAAATCAGCTAAAGGTTAAAAGCAAACTTTCCGTGATTTATGTGCTCATAAATAGTTGTGATCAAGGATCAAAATTTAGGCCGAAATGACTGAAATTTTAGTTTCGAACCCCATTGAAACAAAAACAAAAACTGAAAATTTTGGGTTTTTTGTATGAGGGGGTAAATTTCGGTCCCCACCGAAACAAAATCCGAAATTTTGATTCTTGGTTATGATAACCTCAACACCCCATTTGGACAAAAAAAATATTGACCCCACGTATCACCTTTGGCGCTCGGAGTCAGGCACCATATAAAAGCTCTTATTTACAGATGGGTTATATGAGCTTCACTTCACCCTTAAAGGCAGAATAAAACCTTGTAAAACCAGAATGTGCCCATAGACCATGGTTTAGATTTTTATTTAGACCCAAAATTATATTGTTTATAATAATTTCTATGATTTGATCAAAAGCCTTTAACTGGACAACTAAACAAAATACTATATGGACCCAAAAATTAGTTTGATCTGATGGCTACAAACCTCATATAAGACATCGAAGAAGAATGAATCTTTGGCTGAGTCTCAACCATGTGCTAACCTGCCATTTGGACATCTCAATTGAAAAGTGTAGTTGTAACATAAATTGTGGCTATAACATAACAATGGCGATAAGAGGTGTGGCGGTAACATAAAGTGTGGTTGTAAACTTCTCCTCTTAAATAATAACACTTAAAAGGAAATTGAAAGAGTGGTGAAGAACCGATTCGGTGAGACCTATGGTTGTGTTCCATTGTAGCCCAAACTCAGAAAATGAGCTTTCTTGACCAAATTGCAAAGAAAACTGAAGGTCGCTTTCTCAGGAATTTTTTAGTAGACTAAAAACCCGTAGCCCAAGAAAACTCTCGAACAAAGGAAATGCTCCGAAAATGGTCAAGAAAATCATTTTCTGCAGAAAATGCTTAGGAAATTACATTTCCTGAGCATGCTCTCGAAAGAGGCCTTAGTTCATGACCTTCAAATCAAGTGGCTTAGATGGTTGGGTTGCATTTAAGTCGTCTGATTTCAAGGTCGTGGTCTAAAGATTTATTACGCAAGAGAGTGGCGCAAAACTCAATCTCTACCATATGATTGGACACAATCAAGTCTGAATTAAATAGCTTTTGAGTGTATTTAATAATATGATGAAAATAGTGTTTGGTGTCGATCTTTTTCACTTAAGATCTTTAGATCATGAGCTTAAAATCAAATGGATTAGATGGAGTTTTAACATAGCACAGGTTTCACATACCAATTGACGTAACATGTTATACGGTTGTACCATGCTCATTGTCACTTTTGGGGATGTGGACCATGTGAAATTAACACCTGGCCGTCTAATAGGTGGGCTATGATGTCAAATTTTGTTGCGCTAAAGAAGGGACAAAAAATAATCCCTGTCATCTAATTCAAGACAATTAACACTTTTAATGGAGAAGACCCCAAGCGGGAGAAACAAAATTTTCAATTGGTTCAAGAATTGAGAGCATTTGTTTTTCCCACAACATGGGTTAATAAGAATTTCTGAAGATTTTTTATGATAATTTTATCTTGGCTATTTCCACTTTTTTTCTCAAACAAGTGGGACCTGACATCTTCCCAAATCGTGAAAAATATGAAAAATCTGTAATACAGAAACGTTTTACGATTTTTTATGAGTTTTTCTGAAAAACTCGTATGCCCAAACAAGGCCTTAGAGATGACTGTGAACCGTTACTAGAATCGCTTTTGTCCATCATATTTTACTTGGTAGATTTTTCATAAGATTTTTCAGTTTTCCATAAGGTTTTTTATAAGAATTTCACTAAACAATGTTCAATTAAAAAATATATTTCCTTATATCTTAGTAACTAAATAAATGATCTTACTTGTCATACGGTCATGTTTTAAAGGTTTAAAGGCTTAATGGGTTTTACCGTCAAATTTACTACACCTACTAAGAACTAATAAAAGTAACTTCCATGTTTAGAAGATCTTGAAGTCTAGAACAAAAGTGACTTCTTTCAATTCACTTTTGAAACCCGTGCATCCAAGTGTCTCAAAAATTACATATAGAGTACAGCCCGCTGAACCTGTTTAAAACCACAATCATGGCTTACCTAAAAATAACTCAAAAGATTAGAATCAAAACGATCTCCAACATCTAAATCAAATCAGTCAACGTATTTTTGGCTTTATTTAACTTTTAATATTAATCCGTTCCATTTAGATAGGGGAACAGGTCGAATTACCCACTGCGAGCTCCTAATTTTAGAGTCCTAAGCCCAAACTAATTTTTTCTTCATGCATACCACTTAAAACCACTTAATAAAAAGACTTCGCATTTTAGGAATTTGTGTTATGTCAAAACACCATCTTCATAGTCTGATTTAAAGGTCATTATCTAAGGATCTATCATGCAAAAGGTTGACATGAAACACGACCTTTATCATCTAATTCCATGCAGTTAATTGTTGAAATGGACGATCTCTTGTGACTGCATAAAATCATATGATAGAGATCATACTTCGTGCCAACTTTTTTGTGTTAAAGATCTTTAACACACGGTCTTCAAAGCATACGGCTTAGATAATGTTTTCACATGGCACATGTCCCCAAAATGCAACGTCTCTTTATTTATGGTGTGCACGAAGAAAAAATTGGTGTGTGTGTGTGTGTAGTAGTGGCCTAATTTTTTATATTTTTTTAGGAAAATTTATCGGTTTGACCCTGTCACATACACCTTTTCTACCAAAGACCCTATATTTTCACCTTTAACCAAACCAACCACCTCGAAGCCGAGCCCAGTTCCAGCTAGCACAAAAAGTCTCAAATACCCCATTCTTACACTTTTTATAGTTCCGCATAATTTAAAGTTTTAAAATTTGCACTTTTTAATATTTACGTGATGTGAAGCAGCATCCATACCATTTGATTTGAAGGCCACAATATAAAGATCGATGGTGCCAAAGATTGACATGGAAAAAAAAAGACGATATCATCTCTTAAAAAATAATTTAAAAAAAAAAAATTATTATTATTTTTAAGCAGTTATTATCGGCTGTTTAAAGAGTCGGTACCAACTGGGTAAAAAGTCGATACTGATTGTTTAACAAATCGGTGCCCGACTGTTTAAAGAGTCAATACCGATTGTCTAAACAGTCGATACTTAAAAAAAAAAAAAAAATCGTCTCTTTAAAGAGTCGGTACCGACTGTTAAAAAAATCAACTCTTAAAAAAAAAAAAATCTATCTTTTTTTCTAGTCGGTACCGACTGTTTAAAGATTGATATATTTTTTTTTTAAGAGTTAGTACTGACTCTTTAAAGAGGTATATTTTTTTTTAAAGAGGCGATATCGCATTTTTTCCGTCTCAATCTTTGACACCATCGATCTTTATATTGTGGTCTTCAAATCAGACAGCATAGATTGCGTAAATATAAAAAAATATATAAATTTTAAAAATTTTAAAATATATAAAACCATAAAAAGTGTAAGAAGGGGTATTTGAGACTTTTTGTGCTAGCTGAAACTGACTAGCTGAGACTGACTCGGCTTGGAGCTGGTCGGTTTGGTTAAAGGTGAAAATACAGGGTCTATCGCAGAAAAGGTGTATCTGACAAAGTCAATCGGGTAAATTTCCCTTTTTTTTATAAGCAGTGCCCTAATTTTAGAAAAATTTCCCAAATCGACCCTAATACACTTTTTCCGTCAGAGACCCTATAGTTTACCCAAATCGACCAGCTTTTAGCCTAGCCAATTCCAGCTAGCACAAAAAGTCTCAAATACCCCTTACACTTTTTATTGTTCTACATAGTTTAAAATTTTAAAAATTTACACTTTTTTATATTTACGCGATGTGAAGCAACATCTATGCCGTCTAATTTGAAGGCCATAATATAAAGATCGATGGTGCCAAAGATTGACATGAAAAAAAGGCGATATCGCCTCATTAAAAAAAAAAATCGCTTGTTTACGCGATATAAAGCAGCATCTATGTCGTCTAATTTGAATGCTATAAAGATCGATGGTGCTAGGGATTAACACGAAAAAGGCAATATCGCCTCATTAAATAAATAAATAAATAATAAATCAACTATTTAAACAGTCGATATCGATTGTTTAATAAGTAAATATTAACTCATTAACCCGTCTAATAGGTGCGCCATAATCTCAAGATCTATTGTGTGGATGATCGGAGTAAAGCACGATCTCTATCATCCAATCCGAAGTAATCAGTGGTTTTCAAGGGGTTTGAGACGTGGGCGGTTTCAGAGCATGCATGGGCGCATAGAGAGGTACCCTTAAAAGAAAGCCTTAGTATTTTGGGGATCTGTGTCGTGTGGAAATACCATATCTAGGACGTTTGATTCGAAGGCTATCTAAATATTTTTAATGCAAAAAACTTGCATGACACATGATCTGTCTCTCTCTCTCATGATTCAATGCAGTCACGACTTTCTTGCAAACAGTGTACCAAGTAATGGCTCCCGCGGTATCACAATGTAAAGATCAATACCGCTTTCTTTCAAACACTATTTATGCCGTCTGATTTGAAGGCTACAATGTAAAGATCAAATGTGCTAAAGATTGGCACAAAACATGCTCTCTAACATCTGTTTTTTTATAGTTGACTATCAAATTTAATCGTTGGCTCAACTAACAAATTGTCACTAATTAAATAATCAATCGTTATTGCTTGACTAATGAATCGCCACCGATCAAATAAACAATCGTTATCCCTCTGATAAACAATCGCCATAAATCGGATAAGCAATCGTCATCGATCAAATTAACAATCGCCATTGATCTAATAAAAAATCGTCATCACTTAGATAGATGAAAAATATTTTAATATGAAATTATTGGTTTAACTCATACGTTGTAGTTTAGTTGGTTGGAGATTTTGGTTTAGATGGGAAAGACCTGAGTTTGACTCTTGTTACCTCCTATTTTGGATGCGGAAACAAAATTTCATACAAAAATGCTATTCCCAAGATTCGAGCTCAAAATCTCCTCCTTGAAAAAGATAAACATTTGCTCTTTTAATAAGCCTTTTTGTATATAATGTTTAATAAATGACAATTGCTTATCATATCGTTGGGTCAGATCGATGACGATTGTTTCTCAGGTTAATGACGATTGTATATCTAATTGATGACGATTATTTATTAGAGCGATGAAGATTGTTTATTTGATCAGTGGCGATTCATTAGTTGAAAGATAACGATTGATTATTTGATCGGTGACGATTCGTTAGTTGAGCTTATGATTAAATTTGATAGTCAAGTGTGAAAAAATAGATGTTAGAGAGCATGTTTTGTGTCAATCTTTGGCACATTTGATCTTTACATTGTAACCTTCAAATCAGATGTCATAAATGGTGTTTGAAAGAAAGCGGTATTGATCTTTCTATTGTGATACTGTGGGAGCCATTACTTGCTATACAGTTTGACACCTATTGACTGATTTAAATCTGATGGTCCAAATCGTTTTTCATTCCAATCTTTCACATAATAGATCTTGAGATCATAGGTGTTCTATCAAGTGATGAGTTTTTTATTTTGTGTGATAAGCATCCCAAAAAGTGATTTTATTTCAGTTTGATAAATTCCACACGATGTTAATTATCACTTTTTTAAAATGGATACCATGTGAAATCAAACACTAACAATAGAGTAAGAGCAAGATCTTAAGATGCATCATATGAAAGATTGAGATGAAAAATGATTTGTATGATCGGATTTAAAGTAGTAAATAGATTTCAATGCGGGTAAACTTAAAAATTTGATGAGTGAATTTAAAAGTACATTATAAAAAAGTATAAATTTTTAAATTTTTAAATAATGTAGAACCATAAAAATCCGTAAGAAAGGGCATTTAAGACCTTTTGTGGTAGCGCGGAGCCAGTCGGTTTGAGTAAAGGTCATAAAAGGTGTATCTGACATGATTGATTAGATAAATTTCCCCAATTTTAACCTTATGAAAAATTGGATTGGCAGCTGTTGATTTTTGTACGTGTTTTATTTAAGTTAACTTTTAAGACGTAAATACACCTACTCAGTAAGCTAATTACGAAACTAATCTGTTGCTAAAGCTATAACTAAAAAGAGAAACAGTAGGGGTAGAAATGTGAAAAGGCTCCTTTAATTGGAGAGGCAAATTACCAAACACGGAATCCTCGGCGTCATCACCGACGATCATACACGTGTCGCATACGTATCTCATACGTTAACGTCGCCTTCGAACAAACAAAATCGACATTAAATTCTATGTACCGCCCGATATATCGTATACACGAGATCTCGCAATTTCACATGTACCTTACATGGAATGGGATAATGAGCAGGTTCAAATTTCCGATATATCGATTGATTACGATAAGATAAATTGGAAATTCTGGCACGAAATGTAAAATCCCTGACACCGTGGAAACTTGGAAATCGAAACGGATGTGAAGATTTTTTTTTTTTTTTTTTTTTGTATTTAATAAGCTCTTATGGACATTCAAATTCGAGCAGAAAAAAGTTTTTTTTTTTTTTTTTAAATTTAGCTTATCGACGAGTGTTTGATAAAACCCTAGTCTAGGGCTTCTACAAGTCTGTTTGTTGGTTTTATTTTCAGTAATTAATGGCGAGGATCTTAAGAATTTGTTTGCAGTCTCTATTAAAACTGATGAATTCGATAATCGGGATGGTTGGGATGGCGATGATTTTGTACGCGATTTGGATGATTAGGGTTTGGTACAAACACCTTGATGAGGTCTCCTTTCTTGATTCGAATCCTCCCGCTCCATGGTATGCTTACTTGGCCGATTTTGGGACTTTTTTAATTAAAACAAACTTAACTTTAAAAAGGTGCTTTTAGTGGGAGTTGTGTTTTAAATTTTATTTATTTATTATTATATCAATGTATTTCATCATTTTTTTTTGGGTAATTGATTTTGGTAGGGTTTTTCTACCTTTTTTATTTGAAGTAGTGCTGTAAAGGTGCTTAGTGGGTTTTTTCTACTTTTTTCTTAATTTGGAATAAATTGAATTTTAATTAATGAAAAACGTAATTAGAAACAGAGGAGACGATAAGCTGCTTAATGATGTTGGTGTTCAATACGTTGTTTGATTGATTAAAGTGTTGGTTTCCAGTGATAGGCATGAACACGATGGGATCGTGTTCGATTCATCTGCACCACACATGTGAACATGGAGCTAGACTGTTGATGAAGAAAGCTGCCTTTTTAATTGGGGTTAGCTCAAAAATCACATTGCCATGCAAGAACTTGTTAATGAACAATTGAACTGATTATGGGCAATGATCCTCATTTAGCTTGAAATTTTTTATTGATCGAATGGTTAGGATTGTTTTTGTCGATGTGATCTTTGGGCAGTGTCCAATCTGCATGGTGATATCCCATTCGGAGAATGCCGATGAGCACCAATGCCACTCACCATCTTTACTGCTTGAGCAGCTGGCCCGATTACTTAGTATGTTATGATGTAAAATGGGTATTGATATTTGGTAATTGCTTCTTAATGTAGGCAAAGTGGTGCCAAGCTTTTTGACTTCAGTAACTTTGTTTTTTACGAGGGAAGAAGGCGTGTGCAGTTAGAATGTGATGCTTAGTCTTAATAGAAGTGAATCTTTGAGGGAGAATAAGGCTATGTATGGCATAGCTCTCTGCTAGCCCCTGCCATAGCAGAGTTCACCAGCTTTAGTAGGTTCCCACCCTCTTTGCTAACATCCCGCCACCTGCCTTGTACCTCCGTATAACTCCTTGCATGACAAGATTTTATGCAAGGTTTACCTATTCACCAGTTCTACCCTCCTCTCTACTCACTCCTTGCCAGAGCAGATTTTATTTGCTCTGGTAGGGAGTTAGTAGAGAGCAGGGAGGTTGCTGCTAGAGCAGGTAAATCCTCCTTTATAGGGAGTTAGAAAAGAGAATGAGAACCAACTAAAATAGGTGAACTCTGTTGTGGGAGGGGCTAGCAGAGAGTTATGTCATACACTGCCTAACTGACTTCACTCTTATTTTGATTTGAAATTGTGACTTTTGGGTTTGCATGAAGTAAAACGAGATCTAGGCATTATTATTATGACATCTAAATCTCTTAATTGAAATGTTTATAAATAAGTTAGTGTAAATCTATTAGAGATTTTGTCTTATATGTGGTGATCATTCATAGGAATATTTTTATTGTAAAGAAATTGAAAGGGCTCAAATTCTGATGTTTTCTGTCCCTGTACGGAGTTGTGTTTAACTTCTAAGCATTTTTAAGGTACTATTATTTGAATTATTCTATTGTTTAAATTAGCCATGCCAATGTTGATCCAAAACAGTGCCTTTTAAAAGTTTTTCTCATAAGATTCTTATATTTTTTTTTTCTTATGGAGAAAGAAAATTGCTTTGCTGATTTTTTTTTTTCTTAACTCGTGGTATGATCTTTTAAGCAGTGAAGGGGATATGCTTTTGTTTGTTCAGTCATAATATAAGCGAGCTAAATCCAATTTTTCCTCCATATGCAGGTTTATTTATACCTTTTTTGGCCTAGGGATCTTCTTGTGCTTGATAACTTGCTCTGGTCATGTTGCTGCGGAGACTGCTAATGGTCATTGCCTTTCTTGTGTATCCTTTTTCTAAAGAAACTAGTTGACAATGATTTCCTGTTAAAAAAGAAAAAGATGATTTCTTATTTTGTTTCAATAGGTGATGGTTGGGTGGGTTTTCCTTTTGAAATTTAGGCATCTGACACTGGAATCTTGAGTTGTTGGAAATATATGTCTCGTACTTAGCCTTTTATTTGTGCTCTGTGCTGTACTATACTACTATATTTGTAGGAAAATAGATGTCAAACTGGGACTAATTTTTAAATAAATAGTTTTATGTTGATTTTAAGTATACCCCTCTTAAAAGATTCATTTCACTATTTCAAAGAGTATTTCAAGCGCTCTTCCAAAAGGTTTCGAAAATTAATTGTTGAATGTTGGTTCGGTGCTGAAAACATAGGTTACTGTTAACAAACTAATACATCAATTGAACCCATCAAAATGTGATGAGTTGAACCGTAAATTGGTTCATCTAAAATGAGGAAGAGGTAATTCAATACTTAAAACCCAATGTACTAAACCATGATCAGGTGTTTGAAAACTCAAAAATCTGACTGTAGCACAGCTTAAATTAGACCAAATACTTGACCTATTGTGAGTTTATTTACTCTCACCATCATCGAGTCCAAGTCAGTACTGAAAATTTCAACCTTGCTTTAAATATCACTTGTGTGGATGGTTTAGTATTGCTTTTGCTCAAATTAGGGAGCGATCAATCTTACTTGGTCATGACCTGCTGGGCCCATCTCAAAGCATAGCAAGGTCCATGGGACCTACTAATATAAAGTATTCACACCACACTGAGCAAGATATGTCTTGATCATTTATATTGGTTATTTGGTTGTGAACACCTTGATCAATGTACTTCTCTGTAATGTTCAGAATTTTTTTGGCTAAATATCCATCAAAAGTGTGCATTGATCAAGGTGCGATGGGTGTACATCAAAAGTTGCGTTGACATGTGAACTTGAATGAACCATGCATAAAGAGATTTGATAGTTTATCTTTGCCCAATTGAGTTTTGAAATTCTTCCTTTTTATGTGCTGTAATGCTCCCTATGTTATTTTTTTTTGTGTAAGCTAGGCTTGAACCTGCAACACACTGTATAATGTTGTTGATGAGTACTACAAATTTGTGTTGTTTTGGCTACGCGTGTTGCAGCCCACAGAATCCATCGAGTTATTTAATTATTAGTTAATTAGAGTTAGAAGTCTTCAAAGAGTCTCCAAATCGTGACTTATAGTATTTGAAATTTGTTCAAAATGGGATAGCTCGAAGAGGACACAATAAATTTCTGTTGTTTTGGCTAAACAAGTAGCTGGATGCTACTATAGAATATGCTTAGAATATGAGAACAAAAAATAACTGATGTCCTCCAAACGTGTTGTCAGGAAGGACACTTTTCATACTTATTTCTATCCATGCAATGTTTTGTTGCTTTTTTCATCCCTGTTTTATAAATCTCTGTTGTTTAGTAGAAAAGTGTGATCAGTAATTGTTGACCTTAAATAAATTCAAATAGTATATGCTGTTTGTATTTATGCTCATCTTGCTGGAGGCTGCAGTGACTGCAGATATATATCTTAATAGTGACTGGGAAGAGGTATGCTATCTATTTTCATTTGGTTGGTGTTACTGCCACACCACCTTATGCTATCTATTTTCATTTGGTTGGCTGCTTTGAATTAGATGATGGAAATTGTTTTTCGTTCCAATCTTCCACATAATTGATCTTGAGATGATGAGTGTATCATCAGACAGCCAGATGTTGATTACACGTGGCACACATCCCAACAAGTGAGCGTGATCATGTCACATTAATTTTTGGGATGTGTGTCACGTGGAATCAACATATGACCATGTGATGGTAGGCCCATGATCTCAAGAACTCTTATGTGGAAGATTGGACGAAAAATGATCCATCATCTAATGAAAAGCAGTCAAACAGATTTTTTCTTTGCAGAAGTGAGGTGGCTGTAACATAAAGTGCTGTGGCAATTACACCAGCCTTTCTTTTTTTATGAAAAATGTGCTTGCTGTTTCAATTAATTTTGATTTTGTTGCATTAGGATTTCCCTGAGGATCAGACTGGGAGATTTGATGACTTCAAGAAATTTGTGGAATCAAACATTGAAATGTGCAAATGGGTAGGCTTGCTGGTTGTTGCTGCACAGGTATGCTGTTTTGTGAAAGTCTCTTCTGTATTCATTATAAGCCATTCTGTTTTTCGAGCACACTATAAAGATGGCGACTTCATCAGGAACTGTGGAATTGGTTGAATTTTTTTGGAATACTGACTTTGAAATTATATAGGTAGTAAATGACTATCATCAATCAACTAAGCTAACCAATAAGATTGACCATTGTCACAAAATAATTTCTTGCATTATTCATTGGTATCTTTATCACCATAATATAAGCTGTACCATAGCATCTTTGATTTGTTGAACAACCTTTGCTAGAATAAATTGTCTTGGCTTAAACTATTGAACCAATTAACTTAATTGAGACCAATTATATTCACTACATCACAGTGAGCAGGGCTGTCCATAGGTCGGGTCTGGTCGGGTTGGCCCAAAATTTTGGCTGATCAATTGGAAAATGGCATATGCCTGAACTGACCCAACCCGACTTCATGGTGCACTCGACCAGACCTGACACCCGACCCGATAAAAAACCTCTATTTTCCCATGTTTTTATATATAAAATATCGGGACGGTTCGACCCGACGGTTCTGAGCTGAGGTCGTTGGATGTCTCATGCCTGACCCGGACCCGAGGGCTCAAATTTATGTGCCCGACCCAGTAAAAATATCGGTCGGGTGGAGTTGGGTATCGGGTCGAGTCTACCCGTTGACAGCACTAACCGTTGGCCTCATATTTGTTTTATTCATAAGATTGGTTATGACTAGTGACATTCACTGATTTACAGTTTCTTCCTTTTCTTTTTGTTTTTTTTCCTTTTTGAAGGCACTGTCAATCATTCTTGCCATGATTTTTAAGGCTCTTGGTCCAGATCAAGGAGTCGACTATGATAGCGATGATGATTATATTCCCGCAAGGCTTCCACTCTTGAGAAGTCACGTTCAGCAGTCCCCATATGTTGCTCACCCTCATTTCGGCCTGAAGAATGATGCCTGGAATGTACGCATTCATGAAGAGGCGACCCCTTACCGATCTCAGTAGTTTGAAACATGTTCTACGCTGTTTTAGTTTTCTCCCTTAGGTACCTGATGCCTTGTTTCCCTTTTCAAACAGATTAAAAGGAAATTAGAAGTTTGTTGCAGGAACATGTTTAAAATGTGGAGGTAGTTGAATGCTCTTGCTTGTTCTAGTGAACATTTGAATTTGAAAATGAAAATGGATCTGTTAGAATTTGATACTTGATGAAGATATCTCTGTAAATAAAAAGCTCTTCCCTTTAATTGATTGTAGTATTTACTGGTTTTTTCATTTGTTTATGATGACAATGATTTGGGAAATATCATACCCTTGATTAATAAGGGGCCTTTATAAAGCCCCTCTAGTTAGAAGGTTTAATTTACCCCCTGTGGGTTAACCTTTTATTTCAATTAGCACCTGCACCGGAAGCTCTCTCTCTCTCTCTCTCTCTCTCTCTCTCTCTCTCTCTCTCTCTACTATTTTGTCCTTTTTTGTTTACAGAGCTTCTATATTTCTGCATCTTTTATGTAGAAAGGTCTTTTAGGCAGAAAAAAACATAGTGCTGCTACTTGAGTAGCAAAATAGTTTGAAAAGATTGGGGATGGTTAGTTGAAATAAAAAACATGTCTGTCAGAATGACTGAAATAAAATCAGTTAGGATACCATAACTTCCGTTTATGGGAGGTTTACCGCAGCAGTCGTTGCTATATCTGTTAGAATGATGTTTTTGCAAAAACTTCGGAGGCCGGTGATCTAGAGCGAGGATGTGACCTTTCGAAGCAGCAGCTCCTAGATGTTCAAAATGGGTGGAGTATCAATGGTGTCTTCCTACAGTCACTATTCCTCTGGAGGATCTCGTGAGACTCGTCCTGTTGCCATCTGGGTTTGCCCTAACTTGTGGTAGCTGTCCCAATTTCTCATTAAGACCTTGTTCACATTCGTAATATGATGAAATGCAACGTTCTTTCCATCTGAGATGCCTTGTTGGAAATGTTTCTTCTCCGACCTCATTGGCGGAAGTTCATATTTAGGCATTGGAGATGTTTGATGAAACTTGATGCTCGGATGTCACCCGGTTGGCTGTGGGTTGTTTTCTCTTAATTTTTGTTTCGGCGGATGTCAAATCTTGGTGTTTATGAGGTAAGATCCAGACTATGGCAACTTTTGAGCTAGAGGCCAGACTCCTTCCTATCAATTATCTGGGCTTGCCACTTGGGCATGGAATTCAAAATGTTATCTTTGGCGAGACAGAACACCTTATCAAGGTTACTTTAGTGGCGCTTCCAGCTTACTTTATGTCCTTATTTGCTTGTCTAGTTTGTGTTCAAGAGAGAATCGAACAAATTGTGCCTGAGTTTCTTTGGTGTGTTGGTGATATTAAAAACAGATTTACCAAGTTGATTGGCGCTCATTTTTCAGAATTTTTTTTAGTGGCGTCAGTATTTCGAGTTTGAAAGATATTAACTAACCTCCTGGTCAAATGGTGGTGGAGAATTACCCTAGAAAAAAGGTTCTCTTTGGTGCAAGACCTTATTCAACAATTATGGTTCAGATGGTGGGTGTTGGTTGATTAAGGAGGTGTCTAATTCGAAGGGGTAGTCTGGGAGATGGTGTCCAAGGTGTTTGATCAGTTCCTATCAGGTCTGATGGTTTTAGTGGGGGAATGGGTTTGAAACATCTTTCTGGCATGATCACTAGATTGGTTAAATACTCTCTCTGTCTCACATTCCTCTTATCTACACTTTGGCTGTTCATCAAGAGTTGACTGTATCAGAAACTGTGGAAGCGGATATAAGTGGTTGATGGAACTGGAACAGTCAGTGTAGGAGGTAGCGGATATAAGCGGTTGATGGAACCGGAACATTCAGTGTAGGAGGCGTCCGTAACAAGTCAAGATAGATGCCTTGGTGGAATTTTCTTGCTATTAATGGAATTAAGAGTTTCAGATTGCGAGGTTTGAACTCTTTCATTTGGTTGGTGCTGCTAATGTGAAGTTTTTGAATCGAAACATGTATAACTCAGTCTCCTTAGGCGTCACGCCTTCTCTCCCCTGGATCTGGAAATCTGGAGCGTCTGGCCATATGTTCAGCTTGGTGTGGCTCTTTGTTATCGACAAAGACCTCACCATTGACCATCTTAAAAAACATGGTTTCGAAGTGGCTAATAGATGTAAGAAGAGGAGATGGTCCATCATCGATTTATTGATTGTAGTATTGCTTTAGCTATTTGGTAAGCTTTATCGTTTCGGAGGGCCCTCAAACAACGGAGGATTTGGTTGGCAGTTGGAATCTTCACCTTTCTACAAATATGGTAAAGTGGCGAGGAGCCTTCTCCCCTTCTCCACGCTTGAGAATGTGGAAAACTTTAAATTGGATTGAGAGAAACCATTTTTTTATGAATACCGCTTGAATGATGCTTAGCTTTTTAATAATATTCTCAATAAGGCGCTAAGTTGGGCTTTTTGTAATGGAATTTTCGGAGCCATTACAAAGGGGAACTTCATCCACGACTGACCTGCGGCTTCTTGTTGAGGCAGCCCTTCTAAACTCCACAAGACTGCTTGTTGGGTACCTAGGCCTCCTAGTTGCCTAAAGTTCAATTTTGGTGGTTGTTGGCTTTAGCAATTCTGGCAAGGATGGAGGGGGTGGACTGCTTTCAGATCATCAAGGTAGAGTTGCGGAGCCATAAAGCATTTATCACCATGAATGCTCCAACAGCGAGGCGGAGCTCAAAGTGGCAGCATACGGAATTTAGTTGATTTCCTCTTTGCCAGCTGAAAAATGATTATGTGGAAGGAGACTTCAGCTGTTTTATTGGCTGGATCGCTGATCCTTCTGTTATAGTGTTCTGGTATCTATGAAGATGAGTTGCTTCGGCAAATCTTTTTTTTTTTTTTTTTTTTTTTTCTCTCGCAAATTGTGAGGTCAAGCAATCATAAGGGCTTGTTTCGCACTTGCTTACAAAAAAAAAAGGAGCATTCCAAATTCAAAGTTTGCAAGGGTTGGAAAATCAGATTTTGCAGGTGTTTGATATGAATTGCAAATAAAGTTTCACCATAGAGCAAAAAAAGACAGGAAAGCTTCCCTCAATTTTACCATACAGCTGCAAAATAAAATTTGCACAGCCTTGTACAGCTGAAAAATAATCTGTTAAAGAAATAGTATTTGCCAGATATGTGGGCCCCACTCCCAAACCAAACAGAGGCAAAATTCATTAATTGCAAGAAATGTGCACTGCAAATCCTCAATTTGTCGTGCAACCAAACTGCCCCTGAGGCTGATCAGTTTGCTAAGCTTGGTGCTGGTATGCAGGGGAATCGGCCAGGCAGAGAGGTATGGGGCTTTTGCCTAATATAAATTTGTAAATAATATATATATATATATATATATATATATATATATATATATATATATATATATATATATCTGAGTCTTCTTATATAACCTGTTTTGTTATGGAAGCCCTCCAAAATGTGGTAAATCAACTACTAACATCTCTCACCATACTTAGCCCCACCATGAAAAAATCCTTAGTTATTGCGATTCAAATATTAGAAAAAAATTTAAAAAAAAAATCAACGTAGAAAATTGATTATAGAAACAAAAAGCAAAGCATGGATTGAGACAAGAAACTCAAGGCGACACAAATGAGTGGTGCCATCAAGCTTAGTGACCCCTCGTTGTTGGGACCGGTCCCTTAAACTAAGGCATGAGTGGCCCACCCATATCCACCAACCAATTATAGTTACACAAATATCGGAGTCCCTCTAACGATGACAACGAATATGCACATTAATCCAAAAAGATACTACGGACGGCCACTAAAACACGTATAAAATTTTGCTTATACATGCAATTACAGCACCAAATCAAGAGCTGAATAACAGAGTAGAGGATCAAGCGATTCAGGTGATAGATATCCTTCATTTTTTGTTTTTGTGACTGTTGACCGCCTTGAATAGGATGATATGGAGATATTTTTTGTCTCAATCTTTTACAGAATAAATCTTGAGATGATGGCTACCTATCATATAGTCAGATCTTTATTCCACTTGGAGCACACCCCCAAATGTGATTGTGATCATGGCATAGCATGAGAAGGGTTCTCAAGCCACTTTTGAGCTTGTGTGTTGGAATTATTTATTTGAAATTCAAAAATCCGTGTTTTGTGTCCCACACACACTCGGATTTTATAAAATTATGGATTGAAGTTGCTCAAAACAATAAATGACATTATTTGGGTAGTTTTTTTATTTATATGTGATTTTTCTTTTTATTAGAAAACTTTGATGGGTGGTATTCCAGGCAGGGATGACTCTTCATGTTATATATATATATATATATATATATATATATATATATATATATATATATATATATAGGTGAACGTCTTTCGCTCATTACACACAAGCTTTTTGGCATCTTCTCATCAAGAAAGTGTAGGAAGAGAGTCAGGTAGAACCACATTCATCTTCGTAGGGAAAAGCTTCAGATTGTGTATCTCACGTCGATTGGAATAAACAGTCATGATCTTCAATAGGGTACGCTCATATATTTTAATTTTTGGATTGTTGATTTATTATTTTAATTGTTCATATGCCTAAATCCTAGAGTAAATATTTTGGGTGGTCGGATCAAAAAATACAACATTGTGTTTCACAAGGAATTAATATTTGGTTGTTTGATTGGTGGGCAATGATCATAAAATCTATTATATGAAAGATTGGGATGAAAAATAATCTCCATATGATTCAAGTCAGTCAACAATTTTACCATCCTTCTTCTCCATTTGTTTGGAACCAAACAAACTCTTAATCCTCATTTTCAAGTCCTCGCACACTTTTTCCAAGCAAAGCCTTCTGATAATAAAGGGAATGCTAAAAATAGGACATTTTCGGTAATTTAAAAAGATATCAAGGCATGTAAAAAGCTGGCTACCTTGGATTTTTGGGGGTCATGGCATGCATGAAAGTCGGCATTTGATACTAATTCTAATGGTAAATGGCACCATCGGTGAAAAGTGTGAAAATCCAGTATGTATCGTTTAGTTCCAAAATCGATATATATCAGTTCCGAACGATATATTGATATGTATTATTCAATATATTCAAAATATATATGGGAAACACTGATACGGTACCTAAATGTACCGTATCAATACAGTACCTTGAATGTATCGTACCGATGACCATTGATATTGATATGTATCAGACAAGATTTTGATCTAGGAATAATTCTTCATAACATGGGATAGTCTTCGGGGGTATTAACATAACCTTATGAACCACCGTTTAGCCATTGAACTTGCATCTTGTCAAAAGGTTTCTGTCATGGATTTTTTTGGGTCCAAAAATTGTAGAATCTACTTTTTGACAAGATTGAATGGACTATCATAATATTATAATCATGCCTTTAAATATCAGCCATATCCTATATGGGTCAAACAAGGGCTCATATCGAATCGTATCAACCCATATCACATCCTATCGGCCGATATGTATTGGATATGAACTAGATATAATATCATAAATGTCTTTAAGCATATTTTTTAAATATTTTAATTATTTTTCTAAGTTTCTTTAATATTTTATCTTTTACAAAGCATCATTGAAATTTGGCTGGTTTGGCCAACAAGTACGTATCGGCTTGAAACTCGGCCGATATGTTGATGTATATCAGGCTTTAAATGTCGGGGACTATAGGAAAACATCCCCAATTTACAAAGATTTTAGAGTATTATATGAAAAGCAAACCTTTTAAGAAAAAAGGTTTGTACGACTATTAGGGGTTTTGAGATATGTGATTTGTACGACTATTAGGGGTTTGGAGATATATGAGATCTCAATATTGGCACATGTGGGATTTGAAAAGGTTCTTAACAAATTACATCACTCTAATTTACATCACTACCCTCTTGCTTAACAAATTACATCACTACCCCTCTTTCTTAACAAATTATATCACTTTATAATGAGGGATGTTTTCCTAATTTTCCGTTAAATGTCGTTTAATAACTTGATTTACCTTTTTAAGAATGCAGCAAAAATCTTACCATAAGATTTTTTATAATCTCAAACCTATATAATTTATTTAGGCTGGTGTTACTTTCACACCACTTTATGTTAGAGCCATCTCACTTAAGTAAGGTGAAATTGGTTGACTGCTTTCAATTAGGTCATATAGATCATTTTCGGTCTCAAACTTTTCTTAAAATAGATCTTGAGATCATGGGCTTACCATTGTCCGAAGTTAATTCTATGTGGCACACAACCTAAAAGTGAAACATAAATTACATTTGATAGTACTCCATGATCACCTTCACTTTTTGAGATGTGTGCAATGCCGTCCGTCTAGTGATAGCTCATGATCTCAAAATTTACTAGGTGAAAGATTAGGATGAAAGAAGATTTTCATGTTTGATTCAAAGAACTCAACATTTTTACTTTGACGGAGTGAGGTGGGGACAACAACAACATAAAGTAGTGTGTCATAACACTTGATAAATTGTGCATCCATCTAAAAATCAATTAACTATGAGTGAAGAGAAACAAGACTAGAATTTACCCACTATGGGACTAAACTTCAACAACCCCGTTCTTTATATATTTGAACCAACCTCAAAATCTATGAGTTAAAATTCGGCAACCGAGGGTATATAATATTATAGTAATAAGAACATACATTCTGTTTTAGGGACGCTTACTCCCACGAGTTGAAATTAGGCGCCGGAGCAATGCATGAGCCAATCTTACGCGCGAAACATTAGAAGCTGCACAGATATTTTTGTGTAAGAAAATCAGTGCAAAGACCAAAAATTACAATTATACTGATTTGGTTGCTCATAAATAAATAACTAATACCAAGTCCTGTGGTCAACAAGTATTTCGGCAAACCCTTTCCCACTTATCCATTTTCTAAATCTCACTTGGTGGCTTAAACGGACGTGAGGCTCGCTCCAAATGGACGAACATGCTTCTTTTTTAAGTACGCTGTGCATGTTAGTACAACATTTTATAATTAGTGGGCAGTTTTTTTGGGCTTATAATATGACAAAAAAATATAATAAAAGTTCGGTTATAAACTGACTCCTGCTAGTGTTCGGAGAGAAGCGTCCAAAGCGTCGGCAAAGTCTTCCAAACGAAGGGGTATTAGAGTCATTTACTATATTAAATAGTGGAGAACGTTAGTAAAAGCCAAAGGTGATGCCAAGTGTGACATCTCTCACGTGGTTTCATTTGTAATTTTATGATCATATACAATGTAATAGATTTATAACTAGCTACAAGATAAATGGGACTTCTCTGGGAAGTGTAAATGCATCAAGTAAAAATGTAATGCACAGAACTTCAAATCCCAACACCATCTGATCACAAACAGACGCTCTTAGATTAACATAGTCTTAGAGTCTTATTGAAGGATTTCTCCTTTTCCATTTGATATAACATTTCTCAGCAAGTCACAATTTATATTTTATACAATTTTAGCTTGCGGTTCAGTTCAGCCTAAATCCAATCAAAATGATTTATGTAAGTTTCGGTTTTCAAAAAACAGGAACCAAAATCGAAAGGAAACCAAAAAAGAATCAGTTTGATTCCGTTGCGGTTGGTACTGGTTTCGATTTTTTTTTTTTTCAGGATTTTCCGATTTTGGATTTGTTTTCTAAATCTACACAACTTTTTTTATTTTGGCCACCCAAAAACTGAAATTGAACCAATTAAAAATGGGTTTGATTCTTTTCTGTTTTGGATCGACTTTGGTTGGTGGTCCTGTTTTTCAGTAGGTTTCACTTGCCCAGGGTCTATTTTTCTTCCCACAATCAAAGCCGAAAGTGTCGGCCGCTCCTTAAAAGTTGAGAGTGGTGTTTCCGTAATATCACAGAACTTCAAGGATAATTAGGAAAGAAACAGAATTAAAGGCCCACTTTTCATCTATGCTCCTCTGCTTTCTTTATTTACTTATTTTTAATAACACCTCTGCTTTCTTGATTGCTCGTTCTTCAATTCTCACTTATTTATACACTCGAAGGCAAAAGAAAAAGAAGCCAAAGACTACGGAGTGAAAACCGCGAGTGTCGGCAGAGCTCGCAAGACCGCCCGAAAAACTTGAACACAGCGGTCGCGCGCCCACTTAAGCATAATGTCGCGCCTCCGACCCTCAGCCTTCTTCGTCGGCCTCTTCCTTTTATCCTCCTTATTTTTCTCCGCCCAATGTGACATGCAATGGCATTCCGCCACTGCCACGTGGTACGGCAGCCCCGAAGGCGACGGCAGCGACGGTACGTTACCGCTTCTAAAATCTTATTCTGTTTTTTCTCCTCTGCTTCTAAGGTGGAAATGGAGTTTCCAACTCCTTCTGTACGAGATCAAAAATAGAGCTCTGCCGATTCCCATTTTTTAGCTGAATCAGAGGAAAACCCAATTAAACGAGACTTGAAAGCTCTTCGAGTGCTTAATTACGAAATATCGGCGAGTCTTCTCGCTTTTTTTCTTTAAAGTTTTCGTTACGAGTACTTTTATTTTCAATCCAACATTGTTCCTTCTCAACCCGAGTTTACCAGTCAAATATTATCCTCCGAGCTATAAGTTTGATGCATGCCTAAGATCATATTCACTTTTGATATGTGTGCTGGTATAATCAAAATCTGACCGTGCGATGGTAGGCGAATGATCTTAAAGATCCTTATGTTAAAGATTGGGGCAAAAAATGATCTCTATCGTTCATCCAAAGCAGTCAACTGCTTCTAAGCACCTGTTATACTGGTGGAGAAGGAAGAATATTGGTTTGTAAATACAGTTTTTTTTTTTTAAAGGAGATTGCAAATACAGTTACTCTTTAGTTATTTAGAAGAACGAGTTTTAGCTAATAAGTTTTAATCTCTTAACTTTGTGTATATATATATATATATATATATATATATATATATAATTTGTCTACATCGAGCCCAGAGCCCTCTCTTGTAAGCTGTGCGGTAAGTTGACCTTATAGGCTCCCACAGACTTTAGAGATAAAAAAGTCCCATAAAAGTCTCCAAGTCCAACTAAGTATTGGTTAAAAAAAAAATTATTGACTGAGGTTTTGTAG
Source organism: Chloranthus sessilifolius (assembly GCA_021018995.1). Lineage (NCBI taxonomy): Eukaryota > Viridiplantae > Streptophyta > Magnoliopsida > Chloranthales > Chloranthaceae > Chloranthus > Chloranthus sessilifolius. The sequence goes on from CM037587.1 coordinate 147,332,356, forward strand.
CCGTTGGAACTGAAAATTAGTATGTATAGAACTGTGAATTAAGATGTTATAGATAGATATGCATGTAATGTGGAACATGGCGCAGGTGGAGCATGTGGGTACGGGTCTATGGTGGACGTACGACCGTTAAGGGCGAGAGTGGGCGCCGTTAGCCCAGTTCTATTCAAAGCAGGCGAAGGGTGTGGGGCTTGCTATAAAGTGAAGTGCTTGGACCATAATATCTGTTCCAGGAGAGCCGTTACCGTTATCGTTACTGACGAGTGTCCAGGTGGCTACTGCGCATTCGGTCGTACGCATTTCGACCTCAGCGGTGCCGCTTTTGGAAGGATGGCGGTCGCTGGGAACCATGGCGCGCTCAGAAATCGAGGAGAGATCTCGGTCATCTTCCGACGGTAAAAATAATAAAATTCTGTTTTTTGTTTATTTTGAATTGACCAAATTACCCTTATATTCAAAGGCTTTATTTTGTCGATTATAAATTCGATCGTGTAACTGGTGGTGGGTGGGTTTGGATAATTCTATTCCATCGCCAAGGACGAACGTTTTGGAATTCTGATGCACCTGATTTTTTTATGGGGACGGAATCATCCAGTCCTTTAGGGGTGTTTGCGGTATTTTTTAAAGATCCAGCAAGCCCATGTGCTCACTTTATTTGGGCAACAGATTTGTCATGCTCCAAAATCGGAATGGGAAATTTCGGATCCATATAATACAATGGTATCAAGGTATCAGCTGATATTTGGAGATACGAAACCGATACAATCTTCATATTTTAAAATATAAAATAAAATAAAAGGTTTCAACATCAACAACAGGATATTGATATTGGCCAATACATATCATATCAGTCCAAAGATAGGACCAATGTCCAAAGATGGTATACCGAACCGAACCGAACCGATACCCATTTCTTGGGTATTCGGTGCGGTTCACCCCAGACTGAAACCGGACCGAAATGAATTGGTTTCGGTTCAGTTCATTTTTATTTTTTTGAAACCGAACCAAAACTGAAATACTTCGTTTTTTTCGGTTCGGTGTTTTTACTATCTTTTAATGTCTTTTCTCGGTTATTTCAGGTTTTCATTTTTTTCCTTTTTTTTTTTTTTTTGGTTTTCTCATCCTACCCTCTCAGTTTTTTTATTTTAGCCACCTTAAACCGAACTGAAATCATTTCCAATCAGATCAGTTTGAGTCGGTTTTCAGTCAAGTTTAGTCCGATTCGGTTCGCCCGATTTTCAGTTCGGTTTAGAGATTTGGGCCAAAGCTTGCATCCCTAGCTCCATATAAGCTTATAATCTAAAGTGGTCAAAACTTTACTTTCAAATGAACCTACGAGAAAGAAGTGTTCATCAAAGAGTTTGGCAATTGATTGGATAGGCTAAATTATCTAGATCATTGCACATATGCATCCATTGACTGATAGTGATGGGAGCTATCATTTTTAATGGTACTAAGTATCATGTGAGTGTGTCTATTTTATTCATATTTCCAATCATAGAGGTTTCAATTATTTTTGTTTCTTAACGGAAGGTAACCGATTTCAACCGCCACTGATTTCATGCCCGAGCGGTGACAGCTTACCTATTGCTGACGCAATGTAGCGTCACTGAGGTACGTCTTCTTCAGCGGTGCTGAAACGTTGATGGTGGTAGATCTGCTTGGTGCTGAAACGTTGACTAAGGCAGATCTGCTTGTCACCGTTACCATTATAATACAAAGGGTTAATGGCTCCTCACCAAAGGTCAAACATCAAATGATGTTTAAACAATCTAAATTAATATTTTTATCTCACCATAAAAGTGTGATTTCTTAATATGTCAAGTGACATCGTTTTATGATCAATCTAAAAGGATCAAGTGGAAATCCATAATTGGAAATGTTTTAACTAAATCATCATGTCCCATCTCAAAAAAACAAAACTAAATCATTATGTCCATAAGTGGATGTGAACCATCCAATTGACGACTTTGAATATCATCCATTAAAGCTCTACACAACGGCTGATATTAGGATGCACATATGAGATGGTTAAACCCTCTCAAAAATTTTTATTTTTGAACCCTGCCTTTCAACTTATGATCTATCATTTTGACAGTGTCGATTACCCACACCTTGAGCCAATCATTTTATGATTTATCATTTTGGCGGTGTGGATTACCACCCCATGAGCCAATCAATGATATAAGATTGCTTAAACAACGGTAAAGAGAGGTCGTGCCCTAATACAAATAGTTTGTCATATACTCGAATGCTTAGGTGCGTTGAGTCCTGCCTATTGCCACACCAGATTCACTCCATACTTAAGAAAATTCCTATTTTGGTGTGTGCATAGAAAATGTTGATGTGACCATAGTAGTACTCATGTACCGTTGGGCGTATTTGATGTGTTATTGCAGGACCCCATGCAAGTACCCAGGAAAGTACATAGCCTTCCATGTGAATGAGGGGTCGACTGGTTACTGGCTATCGCTTCTGGTGGAGTTTGAAGACGGAGATGGAGACATAGGATCGATGCACATTAGACAAGTATATATTTCCAAACATTCACTTGCTACAGTGCCTCTTCTTTTATACTTATATATAAATTCGTTTTTTAATTCATTATTCACTTATTATTATTATTTTTAATTAGGCTTTCAATCTAACCTTTTATAAAAACAGACTACTAGAAAGGCTATGTCATGGGGTGGTTCAACACGAGTATATATATATTGTGAGATTCACTCCAAAATAGGAATTTTCGGGTTTATATATATATATATATATATATATATATATATATATATATAGTGAGATTCACCTCAAATTACACACTAGTATGATATTGCCCTGTCCGCTGTGTCCAACATAAAATAATGCCTTGCGTCCAAAATTAGACCCGCTCCAAATTTAGATTGAGAAAGGGTTGATTACCATATAGCAGCTCAAAATAATTTATTTTTCTGCCCTTCAAGCTATCTACTTTTTTTATTGGGTAATTTAACAAAATACGATTGGTTTTGGAAAAACTCATATTATTATACTATGGACAATATTATATGGAGGACAGATTTTATGTAAACAAAGGGCTGGCGATTGATGTGGCGCAATGCAATTGGTTGCAAGTGTGGTGGGGCACAATTAATGCAGGTCATTGCAGCCAGTCACATTAGGCCATGTCAGCCTCCTACACTTTGCACTCCACAAATCTATCCTATTATAATTTTCCTTATACTAAAAATGAAATATTTAGCTCAGAAGTATTGATCCTATATACCTTTTAACATAAACACCTAGCAAATAAGGATTAATATTCAATCCCATTTTGCATAACTGGATTGATTTCTAAACAAACTAACCTATTATACAAAAATAAATTCTTATTTGCTATTTTTTTTTCAAAACCGATGGCATAATATTTTTTGCAATATGTTAAAATACCCAAAAAACTTTGCAGGGCATAGTGACAAATTTCATTTTCGGGAATTTTTCGGTGGGGGGTCCTTTCGGATTAATTTTGATACTTTTCGGAAAATTTTCGGGAAAGTTTCGGGGATTAAAAATATATATTTAATATTAAAAAAAAATTAATATTTTAAAAAATATTACCGAAATTTACCGAAAAATACCGAAATTTAGGGAAAAATACCGAAATTTTCCTGAAATTTTCGTTTGACCCCGATTTCGTGAAATTTCACCGAATTTCGGCAAAATTTGTCACTATGTTGCGGGGTAGTAGCCCTCTTTTGCTAAATATACTTTTATTACTATTGTTGTTATATAATAATTTCTAGATCTCGGTGCTATAGTAATATATATTGAAAACTAGTATAATATTAATTTTTGATAATACATTATCCAATAACTTCCATTTTGGCAGGCAAATTCTGCTGTGTGGCTAGAGATGAAGCATTTATGGGGAGCAAATTGGTGCATTATTGGGGGCCCTCTGAACGGACCCTTTTCAGTAAAGCTAACCACATTGGCAACCAAAAGGACTCTATCTGCAAGAGATGTTATTCCAAGGAACTGGTCTCCAAAGGCCACTTACACCTCACGCCTCAACTTCTCCTAATAAATAAGGCAGGAGAGAGGTCCAGAGGTCCACTTTGCAAGAATCCCCAAAAAAAGTAGACGTTGGCAGGCTGTTTTTTCAAAAAAGTAGCCGTTGGATTGGGAAAGTTCCCATTGTTGTTTAGTTTATTTCCTTTCTAAATGTTATCTACTGTAGAGTGTAGCCCTCTCCTAAGGAGAGAGAGCGCCATTTTGTCAAAGTTTCTTGGAGACTTGGACCCTTTCTTTTTAGTAATTGGTTCAGAAAGCACGTGTAGTTGTTTTTAACACCAGGAATTTGTGGGAGCTTCTTTTTTACTTTGTCTCTGTACTTTATGTTCTTATTGTTGAAAGGTGCTTTTTTTCATGTCACTTTGGTATATGGATGGATAAAGGAACATTTTTTTGTTATTTCAATGGATAAAGGGACATTGTAGTAGCATTTGGTCAAACTGTTCAAATTCAACAGAAGAGGTAGTATGGGGAGCAATGACATAGACATTAAGACCTAGGGCCATTTTGGGAAGGATAGCTACTTTATATGTAGCGCACGGAACTTTCTTCCCAACCCATGGGTGGTTGCACAAAACTTGTGTAGGTTGCCAATAAAGGAAACGTTATGTTTCTATCTTCCTCCCTCAAATCCTTCAATTCAACCCATGTGTGGGTTGCATGGATAAAAATATCGTCCGATACCGATACGTATCGGAGGTACCGGACGATACATTCAATGTATCATCCAGTAAGTTCCGGTAAGTTACTATTACGATATGTATGGTCCGATACGCACCAATTTTCGGCTCGGACGATACGTACCGATTTTCCGGCATTTTGATCCATGGTGGGTTGCTCCTAAAGCTTTTAGGGCCAAAAATAAAGCCACCCCTCTCGGAATTGGAAAACACTTTGCTACCCAGTTATATGTTAATGTATCGATAGAGAGGACTGAGGAGTGGAGTTGGAACCTGCCTGCCTGCCTGCTCACCATGCGAGGCATAGGCGCTGTGTATATATCCTTAGGAAAATAAAAGGATGAGCTGGTTCTAGGTGCCCAAAGTCACCGAATTTTTTCTTTCCCAAAACGGAAAAAAGCTTATATCTTTTGCAAAAAATTTGCAATTTATTAGTATATTGAAATAGTGGTAAATTTTTTAAAAGTTTGTTATAAAGGTCTCCGAAATTCTTGATTAGTTTGCAACTTTTTCAATATCTCGACTTTCAAATCTCTTTCGGACTTTGTAATCTTTTTTTTTAAATTTTGAATTTATTGTCTGATTTTTTCCTGTTTCTTCTAACTCTATTGATTTTTAAATTGTCAAATTAATACCAACTAACTGACTACAATTGATAATATTCTAAAATAAAAAAGAAATAAGAAGAAGATAAGGATAAATATCGGGAGCCTGGAAGATCTTGATATTTTATTTATTTTTGTTATTATGAAGAGAAGATCTTGCTATTTTATTTATTTTTGTTATTATGAAGGAAGATCTTGATATTTAAAACTAAATAAACCTACAGATTGTAAGTAGTAACACTTAATCACCCTTCTTATGTTCAATTAGTCATCAATTAGTCAAGGGTCCGTTGCTACACCACTAAGGCCATGTCCGAATAGGCTGAAATCCTCATATTCTGAGTATCCCGTTCAGAAAGTGGTGTTTCTGAATAGTTTCTGAGCAATTCTGGTGTTAGGTAATGTAGGTGGGACCCGCACCAAATCTGGCTTTTCTGAATAGGAGACGCTTTTTGGTTTCCTAGAATTTTGGTAAGGGATACTCTGTTTCTTAATAGAGTTAGTATAGTTTGGCCAATTACATACACCTACGTTGCAACGGCTAATGTTATATTTAATACTAAAGCGAAACCCAACTTTTTGTATGTTATAGTCACCTCAATTAAACAAAGGGAAATCGTTGACTGCTTCAAATCAATGATGACAATTGTTTTTTTGTTGCAATCTTCCACACAATTTATCTTGAGATCTTGGGCCCACTATCAAATGGTCAGAAGATGATTTTTAGTTGGTGCACATCCCAAAAATTGTACGTGAATGATGTTTGATGGTATGGGGTCACATTCACTTTTTGAAATGTGTGCTACGTGGAATCAACATCTAACTGTTGGATGGTAGGCCTATGATCTCCAGATTTATTGTGTGAAAGATTGGGACAAAAAACAATTTATATCATCTTATTTGAAGAAGTCAACGGATTTTTCCACCATATTTTAGTTAGGTAGGTGAAGCATAATGTGATTTGGTATTACCATCATCCTTATTAAATCTTTATATTCTTATCTCAAGGATTAGTTATATATGTCTTTTATCTCCTTCCCATATTTTTTATTTCTTTTATTTATTTTTTTAAAAGATAAATGAAATATGATACCTTTATTTATAGCCCAAAAATCGTCTCCCAACCCATGTTTTTACATTATTAAATCATTGAGTGCTTTATATCAGATGGTAGAGATCATTTTCGTCTCAATCTTTGACGCAATCGATCTTGAGATCATGTTAGACCATCCAAGACAAGCCCGGTCCTTTCCCTTAATATAATTGGGTTTGGTCAAGTAGGGATCTGGCAGAAATTTTATTGGCCCGATAGTTTTTACTTTAAAATTTAGGCACGAATGCGGCCTGAATATTATAACGGGCTGGGCTTATAAAAATTATTTTTGCATGAATTCGGCCTAGATATCGTGTTAGTATGATAGACAATTGGGTAGTAAAGTTGTAGGAATCATTTTTGCACAATTGCACCGACGGAAGTGTTCAATTTTTCATGAATCGTGAATCGCCCAAAAATGACCTTGAAATATATACGGCACGGTATCATATGTTCTACCGTCATTCCTACGATTATACAATGTCCCTAAAGTAGACCGATTCTGTACTTTTCTAGATTAATTAAAAGAACACAAGAAATCTTTCATTTCTGTGAAATATGAGGAATCAGAGCTTTTTTGAAACATAAAAAAACACACCTACGGAAAGTATATCTGAATTTGTCAGGAATCTGCATGAAACAGATCTGTTGAGAATCTGAGCTTTTTTGAGATAATTCCGAACATGACTTAAAAGATGTAGGTATAAAAATTAACTAAGAGACGTAGGTATAAAATAATGATTAGATAGGTAGGGCACGGGAAATAAAGGATTGCACAAAGGGTAGCTTGGGGATATAAAGGAAAGCCTAATTCGCTACAAGAGCCAAATCATAGACCTATGGTCTTCCCATTGTGACCTAATTCCCTTCGCTCCACCCGGAGCCTCGCGATATTGAAATAGTCAAATTGGCATCCTAGGGCAGATATTGGATCATTGCTCATATAATTTATCTTTGGGTCTACTGTGTGCGTCCAAAGATTCTTTCTTCGCTAATAAGGCTTGTGGGTGAGAAAGTGATTTGAGTGCTTTAAATCAGTTGATGGAGTTCGTTTTCATCCCAATCTTCTATATGATGAATCTTAAGATCATTGGCATACTATCGATAGACATATTTTTATTTGACGCCCGATAAAATGAACATAATCATAAGTGTGTCATTAAATGTGATTTTTGAGTCACTTTTTATGATTTGTGCCACGTGAAATCAAAATCTAATTGTTTAATAGTAGGCCTTGATCTCAAGATCTAATGTAAAAGATTGGGATGAAAAATGATATTCATCGTCTGTCAACAATTCTCACACATACAAATTGTGATTGCAAAGAAAAATCTTTGGTTACAAACAATATCATTATTTTTGTTTTTCTTTTAGGTAAAATACTTCCATTCAATAAAGAAAACTAACTACAATAAGACAAAACAACCATCTTTCCCAGAAAATTATAAACCATGGATAATTTTGCAGCTTATGTGGCGCTATATGATTGTGTGCACACATAGTGGCGTTCAAGCACGGTAGCCAGTAATGTCGGGACACAAGCTGTCTGCAAAATTGTCTCTAAAAAATGGTCCATAGTATAACACTGTCCATCTACTAGATGCATCTAGCCACCAATCAAAAATGGAGCGAAAAAGATTTAACTAACCACAATAAATCCCTAGTCTGAACATGATATCCGATTCATTGTCCATATATAAAATGACATTTATGGTTGTCTGACTTCCCTATATTGTGGAAGCTCAAAGAAATCTATCATGCCTGTGTAATAATAAAACAAAATCTATGAGCTTTGTGAAATCAGAAATCACATGTATCATCTATGGCAAAGCCAGGGATTTATTGTGGTTGGGCCCCACTAATGAGGAGGTGTTGACCACGTGGCTAGTTTCAGCGGATATTCTAGCTTGTTGCTTATCCAATAGAGTATTAAAGGTGGGCCCATTAGGAGATTTGGCTATCTTAGCCAAGACAAATGCATGTGTAAGGAAGAAGATGGCGTGACCCCCAATCTGCCTCTACTGTCAACATGGAGGCCACTAGGCTGTAGCCACTTGGCGGGGCCATAAATATATTATGGTTTAGAGATTCCAATTCTTGACCAATGGAGATTAATTTATACCGTGTATAATGCGGAATCACGAGTTTTCCTAAGTGTGGGGTTCTAAAGTCACAGGAGCGTAGCCAGCATTTTCTTTTAATAGGCTACTTAATGGTGATAGATGTTAATAGTTGGTTTAACTCTTACCGCACTTCTTTTATAATAACATGCAAGAACAATGAATAAACATAGATTTATGTTGTTGTGATGAGAAAAAAAAGGCTGCCATGATATGATATCCCGTGATAATGAGATTTTACGGATTTCCAGGCTGAAAGGGTTGCATTTGCTTGTGAGGAATTGAATTCCTCGGACTCAGATCCATGAAATCCTATTTTCCGTTGTACCTCATGACAAAGAGTCTAGGGTTTAGCTTCCATATATATGCGGAAATCTTTCCTCAGGAGTGTGATTTTTCTTTTATAACAGAGAATAGAACTTATGGAGAGTAAGGTTGCGATTGGCATAGCTCTCTGCTAGTTCCTGTCATAACAGAGTTCATTTGCTTTAATAGGTTCCTATCTTCTTTGCTAACATCCTGCTATATCCTTTAATAGTACCTTTTCTCCTTGATAACTCCTTACATAGCAAGATTTTATGAAGGAATTATCAACTCACTCCTTGCCATAGCAAATTTTAATTGCTCTAGTAGGGGATTAATAGAGAGCGAGGAGATTACTACTAGAGCAGGTAAATCCTCCTTTGCCCAGAGGGAGTTGGAAAAGAAAATGGGAAAGCAGGTGAACTCTGCTTGAATTTTTCTTCCTAAGGGGTATTGTGTGTAGGTTTTAGGATTAATTTCTATTCATAAATTTCATATGGACCTTCTTGAAATGTAGCTAATGTAGGTGGGTTTTCTCTTGTTGTCAAATATTTTTGGGGAGCTAAAAATTGCACAAGAGATTTGTATCGTGGCACATAGTGAAAAAGAAAGACTTTGTTATTTGTGTCACATGATGATGATGTAAAAGACCTTTAAGGCAAAAAGTTGGCATAAAACATGATCTCTATCATCTGATTTGTCAGAGTCAATCATTGAATCAGACGATGGTCTTTGATTGCATCCAATTAAATGATAGAGATTATCTTTGTGTTAATCATGGATCAAAATTTCGTCTGATGAACGATACGGTACATTCAATGTACCGTATCGTTCAGTTGTATGGCAGATACCGAACGATACATTTGGTATCGGACGATACCGACACGTATCGTTTTGGAGCTCGGACGATACGTATCGGTAACCCGAGATTTTGACCCATGGTGCTAATCTTTGGCCTCAAAGTTCTTTCCTTCATGGTCTTTAAATCAGACGACTTACATGGTGTTTAGTAACAAAGTCTTTCTTTTTAATCATGTGCCACGGTACAAAATCTTGCATTCAAGTTTTACCTACCACATTTTTGTGAGTGCTTCTACTTCCACACCACCATTTACTCACGACACACAAATCTTTAAAAGGAGGTCTTTCCTAATTGGCCTAGGCATAGTTTTAGTTGTGACTTGGTCTCCATATAGAAGCAACTAGTGTGTGTTCGCTAATTCATTAATTGATGAATGTAAGCAAATTTCGGTGTGGAAGTATCAGCCACCCTTTTTGTTTAGGTTATCGGGGTAGAGCTTTTGTGTTGTGTTGCCAAGATTGTGGGAGATCTTCCCTTTTACTTTAGGTTAGCAGTAAGGTTTGTTTATGGATGATGCCCATTTCTTTTCTGCAATCAAGATGTTAGAAGATCCACTTAAGCAATATTTTTGTCAATTGGGTTGTTGGCATTCCTCATGCGTTGGGAAAAGTGGATCAATAAAGAAGAAAAGAGAAAGGGTCATGGAAAGCAGCTCGCTCTTAAAGAATGCTTTCTTTCAAAAAATATTCCTGAATCACCATGTGTTGCAAAGAAATATGGGCAACAGCTGATCTTAAGATGATACTATTTAAATGCACAATGAGAATTGAGTGGGGTAGCGATATTTACATTTGAAGATTCGGTCCCCGCAACCTAGATTTCTACTATTAAAACTGTGGACTGTCTTGAATGGGATGATGGAGGTCGTTTTTAATTCCAATTTCCCACATGATAAATTTCGAGATCATATTCCACCTATCAAACAATCAAATGTTGATTTCACATGGCGCACTTCCTCAAAAGTGAATGTGATCAGGGCATATCATGAGATCTGTTCCTAAAATGTTCACTAATGTTGTATATGGCATAGCTCTTTGCTAGCCCCTGCCACAACAGAGTTCATCTGCTTTAATTGGTTCTCATTCTCTTTTCTAACTCCCTGGATGCAGAGGAGGATTTACCTGCTCTAACAATAATCTCCTTGCTCTCTACTAACTCCCTACTAGAGCAAATAAAATCTGCTCTGGTAAGGAGTGAGTAGAGAGGGTAAATCTGCTCCGGTAGAACTACTGAACAGGTAAATCTTGTCATGCAATGAGTTATCAAGGAGAATGGGTACTTGCTAAAACAGGTAGTGATCGATTTAGAATGTAACCCTTGCAAGTGCACAAGATCTATTGCAGTATGGCAAGAACAGGGGTGTCGAACCCACAGGAAAACGTGAATTTTTAATTAATTCTTTTAGAGATTTTAAAAACGTCCCTAAGGAAGTACCAAAGGGCAGATTCAATTTTACCAAAAACTTAACACACTTTTCCTAAATGCAGAAAAATAAATTAATCTAAACAATTAATTACTGATAAATCTACGAACAATATTAAAATGAGATCAAGGAATATGCTACCCCAGATTCGTACCCCTTTTCTATCATTAAAACCCACAGTTTCATTAAATCATCATTCACACCATCATTCATCTAGAAAAATGACTTGAAATAAAATATGATCATCAATCCCAAGATACCCTATCTAAAACAATGACTCATTTAACATTGCGGTATGAGTCATGTAAAAAGCATAGCGATCTCATGATATTTAGATCACACAATCAAGACATAATCGCATTTAGATCACTGCAGTCCAGATCTAGCGGACACTTACGCTGATACGCGAATCAATCAGGTCATAACAAAGCATTCAAAATATTTTCAATCACACAAACTTTGAGCAAAACGATTCCATGATAACAATAATAGATCGCGGTATTAATCATAAACATGGGTACTTATCTGGGATGATCTTCCCGATCCATCGATTTAGCCGCTCATCTTTGGTGTTTGATCTCCTTTTCTTTCAAAGTCATTCCTCTTTATTTCTTCCAAAAGATATTTGCAATTGTTTTTCCTAAATACAATCTATGAATTTCAGAGAAAATAATGCAAATCCTAGGTACAATCTACTGAATAAACCCTAGAAGAAGGAGAGAAGAAGACTTGAAAAGATGAAGAAAATATTCCCCCAAAGTGAAGAGCCCTAAAAACTAAAAATAAAGAATGAATAATATTCTAATTGCAAAAAATCCTCTTAAGAAACTCGTGGCTTCCCTTTTTATAATAGCCTAACCCTAATACCTCTCTCGATTGACATCTAAGAGTAATTTTCGTGAATTCCCGCCTAGCTTTGCATCAGATACTGCCTCGGTATTTTGCTCATAATTTTCTGTACCGAACTCGGATTGAGGTGATTCTTGAGGCGTTGGAAAGCTGACGACGAGCTCTACAACTTTTATGTTTTAGCCATTTCCTGAATCTGACGTCTTGAAGGTCCAAATTGAGCTACAAGTCGCACTAAGTTCTCAATGACCCAAAATAGCAGTGTTTTGACATTATTTTTGGGATTCTTTGTTTAGAAACTTGACCGTATTTACGAAACACTTCAAATCTAGCAAATCTCATCAGATAGCCTTCATCGGACGGCTAAATATAGGTATTTAGGGGTGAAATATCATCATATTTCACTACTCATCACACCCCCAAACCTACACTTTGCTAGTCCTCGAGCAAAGAAAATGATAGAAATATAAAGCAAATCAAACTAACATCCTAAAATTTAAATGCCACTTTCGTAGGGAACACGATTGCACTTAGCATGTGCAACAAGCCTTTAAACCCCTAGGTGATCCCTAGTGGAGGAGTTGTGTCTCCTGAGGGTTTGCAGTGAAGTTACCCACAAACTTCCAAAAATTTCAAACCATCGGTAAAATTTAGTTTTCAAAACATGATTTTTTTTTATATAACATATGTACTATTCAAAAAAAACAAAAATCATTAATTGCTTCAGTATGTGAATCATCAATCTCAAATATTAAAGTCATGTCAATCATGCTAGTATCCATTCAAATTAATTTAATGCTCAAATTGTTATATAACTCATTCATTCATCCCTAAACGTGAAGTGTGTGCATACTAAAACCAAGATTCATCCATCTCAGAACTAGTCCAAACGGAAAACCATCGGATCTGTTGTCTCGACTCAATCCTCACTTTAGGTATACTCTCAAAATAAAATCACTCCGATGATGGGTAAGTTTTCGCACACATGTGAGAGATCAATACAAAGCAAATAAAAAGGTCTCACATGATAAATGAAACACGATGCCAATCAATGAACAAAAATAAATCTCATAAGAACAAATACTTGTATATCCTAAGCATGTCATATCAAGTGTCATAAGTATTATATATTGACTCTCCACAAGACAGTTACCAATGCAAGATCGGATCATGAAGGTCTTTTGTAGGGTTGTAATGGGGCTCAGGTAAGGGTAAGAAAGAAAGGGAATTGTGATTCAAAATTTCTGAGAAATTGGAAAAGGAACTAACTTCTGATTTTTTTTTTTTTTTTTTTTTTTTATTTCTCTTCTTTTCTTTTTTTTTTCTTTTCTAATTTCTCACCATTTTTTTTTTCTTTTCAATATTTTTCTTTCTCATTCTTTCTTCTCTTTTGAATTTCCTTTTCTTGAAGCACCTCATTTTTCATTCCTTTTTTTTTTTTTTTTTTTTTTTTTTTTTTTCTTTTTCTCTCCCCTTTTTTTCTTTTTATATTTGCCATACACTCTCAGTAAACACCATAACTCATTATCTCTCCACTTACTCTCTTTTCGCTCATTTTCATCCCTCGTTCCTAATTTCTCATAAATAAGAAGGGTAAAGCTAAATTTTCAGAAATTGTGAAGGGTTAAAGGTTAACGTGGCTTATCAAAGAATGTATAAGGGTAAATTTTTCTATAGGCTCAAAGGGGTACTAAAAGGATAAATTTATATGAGGTGGGGCATTTTAAGCACAAACGAGCCAAAGATGGCCTTCAATCATTTCCTTAAAAGATGGTAACCTTGCCTATTTGTCTTGAGTAGATACAGACGTTTCTAACACAATAATATGAATTTGATATCATGCAAAGTCACAAGCCAAAATAAAATGTATGAGATTATGCAAAATAATTGTATTCAAAGAAAACTGTTTATATATTCACTCATCAATGACGGAAATTAGCTCTAAAGCTTATCGGGCTTAGTCTCCACTAAGAACCTAAGATTCAACGTTCAAAATAGTTCATCGATTTCTAAGTCTTAGCTTGGTATAAGTGCAAAAATTCTAAGCACGAATTTGAGTCATCCACAAATTATCACATTAAGCTTCATCATCCTAGATACAAGTCTTCAAAATATGACATCAATATTCTCAAAATTAAATTCACATGCATCATCAACTAAAGTTTGAAAACTATTGCAAAGTAAATCATGTATGATGGTTCCAAATAAATAAATTTTTTTTTTTTTTCAAAGAAAATCAAAATAAGTGATGAAAGATAGATAATCATACATACCCCAAACCTAAAATGACAATTTCCTCATTGTTTGAAATAAGTAGGCACCCCAAACTGTTGAAAAGTACCTCAACACAAAGATCGTCAGAGAATATGGGCATCAAATTAGAACATGACCAAAAATAGATTGAAGGTAATGTGGCTACACTAATTTGGAAATTAAAATAACCTAAACTAAACTAAAACTAATATTCTAGAACTAAACATACGAAAAGAAAGATAAATCCTAAATCCTAAACTAAACTCGTGTCCAACTCCTAAATAAAACACATCTGGTTATGGCCTCAGAAGTTACCGAGTTTAAGTGTCGACTCAACCTCTTCATTGATCAAGAATCTGGATCACTAAGGTGCATCGCCTCAATCTTAAATCGGGTCATCGGCTCAAACATTGGTTTGAGTCTTTGCCCATTCACTTTGAAAACTCGATTGTCCTCAAGGCTTTGAATTTCAATTGCACCGTGCTCACTAATGAAAACAACCTCAAACGGCCTTCCTATCTAGATTTCAATTTCCGTGATGAAGCTTAAGTCGGGAATTGAATAACCAAACTTTTGGCCAACATGAAACTCCTTCAGAAATTAATTGATCGTGCAACTTTTTGTACCTTTCCTTGTACATCTTTGAATTTTCATACGCATCGAAAGCGTAACTCTTCTAATTCACTCAACTATAACCTTCGATTCGACCGCTTGCATATCGAAATTAAATCGCTTTGATCGCCTGTAATGCCTTATGCTCCAATTCGACAGAAGATGACATGCCTTCCGTAGACAATTTCAAGGAGACATTCCGATCGTGTCTTGAATGCGACGATAGGCCCACAAAGCATCGATAGCCGGTTTGACCAATCTCTTCTATCCACTGCACTGCCTTTTCTAGAATTCGCTTGATTTCCTGCTAGACACTTCCACGACCACTAGTCTGTGGATGGTACAGCGACTTTGTGAGTGACGCTGCATTTCTTCATTAAAGTGGCAAAATGGCTATTGCAAAAATGCGAACCGCCATCACCGATGATTGCTCTTGGGACCGAATCGGTTAAACACATGTTCTTCTCGTAAATTTGACCACAACCTTGTGATCATTTGATCGGGTTGCCACGCTTCAATCCATTTGGAGACATAGTCATGACCACGAATATATGAATACCCAAAGGATGGTGGAAAAGGACCCATAAAGTCAATCCCCAAACATCGAAAATTTCAACAATCGAATTGGATTAAGGCATCATATTTCATCGTGAAATATTGCCGTCTGTTGACACCGCTGGCATTCCTTGCGATTGAGCAACACACGAAGATTGAGGGCCGAGAATCCGCTTTGAAGGATTTTCGGCGGTCTTCGTCCTCAAATGGCCTCCACAGCCCCAAAGATGGCAAAAATTTAGACGCTTAGTTGCTCGCCTTCCGCACGCATCTCCTAATGATCCGATCCGGCGTAATTTAAACAAATATGGTTCATCCGAAATAGTATTTTATTTGGGAGAAAAGAGATTCTTATCATTCTTACCCCACTCATTGGGAATTACGCGATGACTGGATAATTCACGATGTTAGCAAACCACGGAACTTTTGCAACATCAATTGCCATCAAATGTTCATCCGGAAATGTGTCACGGATGGTCTCAGTATAGATGATTCTTAGAATTCTAGACGGATGATCACCACAACGCTCAACCCCTTTTATCTTTAATCTCAAAGTTGAATTTCGAGAAGCGGGATCCAACGGATCGACCTTTGGTTTCGCATCCTTCTTTGCTAAAAGATATTTCAGCAGTAGTGCGAAAAGACCACTATTTTCGATCCAAGCAAATAGGAACGGAATTTGTCGAGCATACACCACACTAATAATTCCTTCTCGGTGGTGGTGTAATTGATTTGGGCATCAATTAATGTCTTGCTAGCATAATAAATTACGTGTGGTAATTTATTCACCCTTTGCCCTAAGACATCGATCGCATAATCAGATGCATCACACATGAGTTCGAATGGTAAAGAATAATCCGGTGGTTGGATTATTGGTGCATTTGATAAGAGTTCACGCAATTTTAGGAATGCCTTTATGCAATCCTCATCAAAATCAAAAGGAACATCTTTGCCAAGCAAAGTGCACAATGGTTTAGCCACCTTGCTAAGATCCTTAATGAATCTTCTATAAAATCAAAGATGCCCCAAAATGATCGAATTTGTCGAACACTTTTAGGAGGTGGTAAATTTGCAATTAAGTCGACCTTCGCCTTATCAACTTCAATTCCTTTGAAACAATATGCCCCAACACAATTCCTTGTTGAACCATAAAATGGCTCTTTTCCACCGGTGAGAACAAGTTTGGAATCTACACAACGTTGTAACACACTGTGAAAGATGATTCAAACAAGAATCAAATGTTTTCCAAAATCGAGAAGTCGTCCCATGAAGACTTGATGAATTTGTCGATCATGTCCGAGAATATGGCCAACATACATCGTTGAAACGCGTGGCGAGCATTACATAAGCCGAATGGCATCCTTCGCTATGCAAACGTACCATATGGACACGTGAATGTTGTCTTCTCTTGATCAGCTGGAAAAACGGGCACTTGGTTGTATCCCGAATAACCATCAAGAAAGCAATAAAACTCTTGCCCATTACTAACTTCTCAAGAATTTGATCAATGAGCGGAAGGAAAATGATCTTTTACGGTGGCGTGTTCAATTTTCGATAATCAATGCACACGCCATCCGGTAGGTTTCACAGTGGGCACCAATTCTCCCTCCGTAGTTTCTTTCACTGTAATTCCAGACTTTTTCGGAACGATTTGTACTGGACTAACCCATTCACTATCAGAGATCGGATAGATGATTCTAGCATCGAGGAGTTTAATGATTTCCTTTAAAACGACTTCTTGCATGTTCGGATTAAGTCGCCTCGTGGTTCCCTCGATGGTTTACTCTCATCCTCCGGATGTATTTTATGCATACATACCGATGGGTCAATCCTTGAGATCGCTAAGGTCCATCCGATGGCCTCCTTGTGCTCTTCGACCTTCAACAAATCATTCTCTTGTTCTTCCGATAATGTGGATGAAATTATCGAAGTGTTTCTCGAGGTCCCGAAAAGCATATTTGAGGGACTCGTGCAATTGTTTCAATTCCACGCTTGGTGGTCGCTCAATTGATGGAGTCAAGACATCCTTTACCTCGAGGTAGTGGTTCTACCTTAGTCACAACTTCACATAAGTTATCATCTTGACATGATGAATTTGACTTTTCTCTTCGATCGCTTCCTTTCAAGCCCTTTGTCCTCATAGATGGCTAACAAAGCGGTTTCAAATTCCTCTTGGTGAGCATTGATGGTAATGCTTCATCCACCACTTCGTCCATCTGATCGATGTAAAAACATTCGACCTCATCCTCATTAGGGAAATGGTTCATTGCATGGAATATGTTAAGCCTGACTTTCATGTTTCCAAAAGAAACATCCATGACTCCCGTGCGACAATTAATGCAAGCGTTGGCAGTGGCGAGAAACGGACGTCCAAGAATAATTGGGACTTGATTGATTGATTTCGCAGGTGGTTCCATGTCTAAGACAACGAAGTCCACTGGAAAGACAAACTTGTCTATTCCAACCAAAACATCCTCGATAACACCCCTCGGTCTTCTTTCTGATCTATCTGCCAGTTGGAGTGTGACCGTCGTGGGTTTCAATTCACCCAATCCGAGTTTCGTACATTGAGTATGGGATCGATTAACACTTGCTCCCAAATCCAATAACGCCTTTCCAATTGGTTGCCCACCAATGACACATGGAGCAGTTGGGACTCCGTGGTCTTTCGGTTTCGTGGGGTTTCAATCGCAATATCGAATCGATGACTTGATTTGTTAGGAACACTTTCTTTGAAACGTGAGTACGTGCCTTTCTCTCCGAGTGCACAAATCTTTGAAAACTTGGCGTGCTTTCAGAACTTGTTTGATTGTTTCAAGTAATGGAAGATTTATCTTTACTTGCTTGAATGTTTCAAAATTTCTTCCATTTTGTGGTCCCTTTCCCATTCTAGATGGAGGAGTTAGGCATTGAGGAATGGTGCCTTTGGGACATAAGGTGATTCCATTTCCGATTCTTTTTCGCATCCTTGTTGGACGGTTGAAGGAAACTCTTCCTCTATTACTTTTTCTATTCCTTTCTCTCTACCTTGCTCATGCTCTTTCTTAATCACTGGCTCTTTGTCTCTTTCTTTCTCTTTTCCTTTTCCTTTCTCCTTTCTTTTCTCTGATTCTTTTCCTCATCGCTTCTCTTTCTTCATCGCCTTCTCAGCATTTCCACTTGATTATCAACCTCTCGTCCACTTCTCAAAGACCGTAATGACTTTTCAATCGTTGACTATTCGATGGTCTGCTTGGATGGTGCTTGGCCTCGAGGATTATTGATGGGTTGGTGGGAGCCTACCTTCTCTCGTGACTCGCTTGATTGGCCAATTGACCTGACTTGGTCCATTATCATCTGAAAAGATTGCATGCTTCGCAGATAAGCTTTTCTTCCGATCGAATCTTCAATCTTGGCATGAGATTGATTAAGATTCGATTGAAATTCGATTTTTTGTAGTCGAATTTGGATGATAATCTGAGATTCTGCTGGAAATTGGAATTCGTGGAAATTAGAATTCTACTGAAATTGTTGTGGACGAAAATTTTGTTGAAAATTTGGTTGAAAAGGTTGTTGTCCACCCATTGTGTTGGCTCTATGTTGTTGGTTTACCTGGCCAGTTTGGTTCGATTCACCCCATCCTAAGTTGGGGTGATTTTTCCATTCCGGATTGTAGGTATTGGAGTACATGTTTCTACCCTGCCGCTGATAAGATTGAGTCACATTTACCTGCTCTTGAGGATTAGGTTCATCAGGGAAGAATGACAAGGTAGTAGGGCACTCATTAGCCATATGACCTGGTGGTCACAAATTGAACACACCGTGGGTGAGAGCTTTAGCTTGCTTGGTAGCAGCTAACAACATGTTCATCTGTTTGGACAGCATGTCAACCTTTGTTGAGAGATCTGAGGCATTATTGTTGACATCGTACAATCCGTCTTTTGTCAACACATGAGATTTAGGTGCCAAGTTCAAGTTGGTTCGCCCCAGTGTCTCACTTTGTATCGAAGTTTGATATAACTTTCCAAACAATGCCCACAATTCGTCAGCTTCTTTCGTGGCACAAGATCCACCACAAGATGCATCAACCATGCGTCTTCCCTCAGGAATCAGTCCATTGTAAAAACTTTGGACTTGTTGCCACCTTGGAACTTGATGATTTGGGCAACTTCGATCAATTCCTTAAACGCTCCCAACATTCATGGAATGTTTCTGTAGGTTGTTGGGAAAAGAACTGGATCTTCTGACGCAATTCAATGGCCTTAGTCATGGGAAAATATTTTTTAAGGAACTAACGATGCAGCTCTGCCCAACTCTGAATAGATTGTGGTTCTAAGGAATAGAACCATGTTTTTGCCTTATCTCTTAAAGAGAACGGAAAGAGTCGGAGCTTCGCTATCTCATCAGTGACATTGTGGACTACGAACATTTTGCATACCCGGTGAATTCATTTAAGTGAACGTGCGGATTTTCATTTGCTAACCCATGGAAAATTGGTAGCATTTGAATCATTGCTGATTTGAATTCATAGTGGTTCCCTGGAATGGGAGCATGTATAATACATTCCTGATCCTCGTAAAAACCAGGATCGTTATAATACTCCAGTGTTCTAGGGCCCTCATCAAAATTATTGTTCCTATTATTTCCATTATTGACATTCCCATTGTTGTTATTCTCATCTCTCTCTTGCCTTTGATCCGCCATGGTCTCGATTTGTTGATATTGATTCCTCTGGACTCTTGATTCTCTCTACAAGCTCTTTCGATCTCAAGATTAAGCAGAGCAGATGTGGGTGATGAGAACGAGTAAAGCTCATACACCAACACTCACAAACAGGTTGAAGAATCCACAACAAACCCACAAAATTCGCTTCAAACGATTTAAACAAAAATAAAAGAGCCAATATCAGCAGGAAAGATTTCTTCTTTTTTTTTTTCTTTTTTTTTTTTTTAATTAAAATTCGAATTTAAATTAATTAATTTTTTTTTTTTTTTTTTTTAAATTCAAATTAAAATTAAAATTCGAATTTAAATTAATTAAATTTTTTTTTTTTTTTTTTTTTTAAATTCAAATTAAAATTAAAATTCGAATTTAAATTAATTAAATATTTTTTTTTTTTTTTAAATTCGAATTAAAATTTTTTTTAAATTTTTTTTTTTTTTTTTTTTTTTTTAAAATTAAATTCAAAAATTAAAAATTAAAATTGAAAATCCTATAAAATCTTTCCTAAAAGAGAAAAATAAGGAGAAGAATGAAAGATTCCTAAAAATCCTAAAACAAAAGTCCCACAAAAGTTAATGACTAAATTTAGAAAATCCTAAAAATATCTAAAAGAGGAAAATAAGGAAAAAGAGTCCTACCAAATCTAAAATAAGAAGTCCTAAAAATCTCTACTTCCTAAATTTCCTAAGGAAGGTATCCTAAAAATCTAAACTTCCTAAAAAGACTCCACAAAATCTTATCAAAGAGAGAAAAGTAAGGGAAATTATTATTATTATTATTATTATTATTTTTTTTTTTTTTTTTTAAACACTCAAAACAGAAAAATCCCTATCCGAATTAATCAATCGATTTAGACGAATGTAACCCTTGTAAGTGCACAAGATCTATTGCAAGATATGTGAAAACGAAGTGTCGAATCCCACGGAAAACGTGAATTTTAATTAATTCTTTTAGAGATTTTAAAAGCCCCTAAGGAAGTACCAAAGGGCAGATTCAATTTTACCAAAAACTTACCACACTTTTCCTAAATGCAGAAAAATAAATTAATCTAAACAATTAATTACTGATAAATCTACGAACAATATTAAAATGAGATCAAGGAATATGCTACCCCAGATTCGTACCCCTTTTCTATCATTAAAACCCACGCTTTATTAAATCATCATTCACACCATCATTCATCTAGAAAATGACTTGAAATAAAATATGATCATCAATCCCAAGATACCCTATCTAAAAACAATGACTCATAACATTGCGGTATGAGTCATGTAAAAAGCATAAGCGTATCTCATGATATTTAGATCACGACAAATAATCGCTCTACACTAGATCGACTGCAGTCGAGATCTAGCGATTACAGATACGCTGCGAATCAACGGTCATAACAAAGCATTCAAAATATTTTCAATCACACAAACTTTGAGCAAAACGATTCCATGATAACAATAATAGCGGTATTAATCATAAACATGGGTACTTATCTGGGATCGATCTTCCCGATCTATCGATTTAGGCTCATCTTTGGTGTTTGATCTCCTTTTCTTTCAAAGTCATTCCTCTTTATTTCTTCCAAAAGATATTTGCAATTGTTTTTCCTAAATACAATCTATGAATTTCTCGAGAGAAAAATAATGCAAATCTAGGTACAAATCTACTGAATAAACCCTAGAGAAGGAGAGAAGAAGACTTGAAAAGATGAAGAAAATATTCCCCAAAGTGAAGAGCCCTAAAACTAAAAATAAAGAATGAATAATATTCTAATTGCAAAAATCCTCTTAAGAAACTCGTGGCTTCCTTTTATAATAGCTTTAACCTAATACCTCTCTCGATTGACATCTAAGAGTAATTTTCGTGAATTCCCGCCTAGCTTTGCATCAGATACTGTCTCGGTATTTTGCTCATAATTTTCTGTACCGAACTCGGATTGAGGTGATTCTTGAGGCGTTGGAAAGCTGACGACGAGCTCTACAACTTTTATGTTTTAGCCATTTCCTGAATCTGACGTCTTGAAGGTCCAAATTGAGCTGCAAGTCGCACTAAGTTCTCAATGACCCAAAATAGCAGTGTTTTGACATTATTTTCGAGATTCTTGGGCTGTTTTAGAAACTTGGACTGTATTTACCTGAAACACTTCAAATCTAGCAAATCTCATCAGATACCCTTCATCGGACGGCTAAATATAGGTATTTAGGGGTGAAATATCATCATATTTCACTACTCATCAGGTAGCAAGATGTTTGCAAAAATGATGAGAACCTGCTAAAACAGGTAAACTCTATTATGATAGGGGCTGCTAGCAGAGAGAATGAGTATTTGCTAAAACGGGCAGCAAGATGTTTGCAAAAATGATGAGAACATGCTAAAGCAGGTGAACTCTACTATGGTAGGGGCTGCTAGCAAAGAGCTATGTCATAAGCAACCTAAATGTCCTAGGGATACTACCTACTTGGAAGCATCATGGAAAATGAACATATTCTTTTCATAAAAGTAATGAGAGATGGATTCCTTTATTTGCACCTATCAAATCTTTGATGCCACCTATTCCGAAAACCATTGGTTGTTTTGAATAAGTTGATGGATATTGTGGCTTGGGCCAATCTTCAGCGCAACGAATCTTGACATCATGGACGTACCACCATCAGATGGTCAATTTTTTATTCCACATGCGACAAACAAAATGTGATTGGAAAATCACGTGGCACATTTCACACTCAAACGTAATTTTTAAGTCACATTTTGGAGTGTGTGCCACTTGGAAATGAAAATCACTCATTTGATCGTATGCCCATGATCTCAAGATTCATTGTATGAAAGATTAGGATGAAAAATGATCTCCATCATCTGATTTGAAGAAGTCAATAGTTTTCAACATAAATGCTCTCAAAGATTCATAAAATAAACGTACTCTGATGAGACAGATTTTGTTGACTACATTTACAGCCCAATTTTAAGTCAATGTGGCATACATACTTAATCAATCCAAATCATTCAACTAAATAAATTTCTAGATAAATCAGAAATTTTGATTTTTAAGAGAATTAGCGAGAAAAAAACTCGAAACCCAGCCTGGACCCTGCTTGACCTCTTAGGACTAGGCTTGGGTTAAATACTTCTAAACCTGAGTTAGGGCCAAACTGAAAAAAAAATCATAATCCGGCCGGGTTAGGGCCAACCTATGTTTAACCCTAACTCGGCCTATCTATATATTCAGAGTTGATCTATACATTCAGAGTTGGTATTTGTTTCACTGGCCAATCTCATTCGACCTGCATGGCCAAATATTTGGAGGCATATAGATTAAGGGACCAACAACCGCATCTAAACCAAAATTTGGGTGAGTTGCATAACGCTGGCAATAAGTCCGGTAACCTGTCCACGCCAAAAGCATTGACGACGAAGAGGGACTATCGCAATGGTTGACGGCTTGGTTATGCTCCTAATGTTGAGAGTTCTACTGACAGGGGCGTTGGCACAATTGCGAAGATCACGCCTCAAGAAGCAAAGATCATAAGTTCTAATTTCACCTCCTATTGGCCACTCAATTGGGTTTTATTCATACTAATTGATACATTAGGTGTGGGAGTTGCACGCATAGTGATAAATTTCGTTTTCAGGAATTTTTAGTCCTTTCGGTGCATTTCAAATTAATTTCGATACCTTTCGGAAAGTTTTGGAGATTAAAAATATAAAAATATATATATTTAAAAAAATTTTAAATTTTTTTTTAAATATTTTAAAGAAATTTATCGAAAAATACTAAAAACTGAAATTTTTCTGAAATTTTCGTTTGACCCCCAATTCGCCGAAATTCAACGAAATTTGTCACTATAGTTGCATGTATCCGTCGACTTAGACACTTAATCGGGTGCTTTAAGAGACCGGATACCACATTATCAGCAAAAAGGTTGAGGGTTCAAAACGACTCGTCTTCTACGATGGAAAAGACCAGATACCACATTCAACAAAAAGTGTGGGCTTGGTACACCCTATGTTATATATAAAATGGTGGCTATTATCCTCAATATGTTCCAATGGGTCAATTGAGTTGGAATAGGGTAACCGACTTATTCACTTTGAATGCTTTAACCGTTAATGAATCTTGTATGCTAAAATTGTCCAACTGATGCTTTCAGCTTTCACTAAGTTGGATGGTTATAAATAATTGTGTACTTCATAAAGTTTGACCAGCTTAGCATAAGGGGATTGACCCGAAAGGGCATACCCTATACCAACTCCAATGAGTAATCCTTTCAAGCAGCTTTAAGCCTTCTCACGTATAAGATTTTGCATTTAATTTGCACCCAAAAAGCGGTTTTGCTTTTTGAATATGGACCGTCGCTTAGATCTTGCTTAATTGTGTATCTACAACATTATTTATTGTATGATTTGGATTAGCGAGCCATTACTTGCACATATTTTTTAAGAAATTGCACCGAATTTAAAGAAAGATTTGATATTTTAGAAACATGTGAAATGTAAAAATGCAATATGAGTCGACTGATTTGAAGTTCATGATCAATAAATTTCGGGTATATAAATTTAGAGCAAAACATAATACTTGTCATATGATCTATTGTAGTCAATTGTTGAATTATATAATCGCTTTTGACTCCATTTAATCAAATGATGAAAATTATATTTTGTTCTAATCCTTTGTAATTGATATCTTTAAATCATGACCTTCAAATCAAACGGCTTAGATGATATTTTCACATTGTAGAGGTTGTCAAACTTGCAAGTTTTTTTTTAAATTTTAGTGCAAATCGCTTCAATCACTCGAAAAGTGTGCAAGTAATGGCTCCCTTAAGATTAACACTCAAAATGCTTCAAATTGGATGATGGATATCTTTCTTTTATTTTAATAGTTGAGCGGAACATTCCCAAGGTGTACAAATTGGACTCGGTATTGGGTATGGTCCATGGAGGACTGATACAACTCGGCCAATACGTATCGGTCGATACCAATATGTATCGGCCTATTATTTATTATTATTATTTTAGCTTTTTTTAAAAGAAGGAAATATAGGTAGGCCAACACCCGATACTTATCTGTTTCTGAGTTGAGATACCGATACATATCGGTTTGCCCAAAAACCGATACGTATTGGCGCTATGTATCGGTATCAGCCGATTTTTTATATCATGGATGTACTATCATACGGTCCGATTTTGATGTCATGTGGCACACATCATAAAAAGTGGTCCGAGAGTGATGACCGATCAAATGCATGTAATTCTCATATCACTTTTTGGGATGAGTACTACATGAAAAAAACAAAAATCAGACTGCCCGGTGGGTTTTTTTTCCTCTCAAGATCCGTTGTGCAGAAGAATGGGATTGAAAATGCTCACCATCGTCCATTTTAGTAGGCACCCTTAGAGATTCGGTAGGTGCAAATAGAGCTATCCGGGCAAATTTTTACCATTTTAAATTGGGATGTGGCATGTGGATCATACAGTATTCATGTGATCCTACGGCTGGATTAACTTGGATTTCCACTTTCATCTAATAGCGAGTGCTTGCTGATCACTATATAAAATACCCATTTTAACAGTCGAAAAGTTCTCACCTGGAAGGCTACAAATATGGATCTGCCCCCACTTAATGTGGCCAAAGCCTAAACTACCTAAAAATCTATCGAGCAGCCACTATTTACTTTTTCCTATTGAATTAGTTAAACCTTTAAATCTAAATTCTACTTCAAAATGGACGAAAGGACCCTTTTGATTCTACTAACTATCATATGTTATTATTAACACTTTCAATAAGAGTCCAGAGTTCAATCCTGCACTGTTAAAAGAGATAAGAGCTGATTCACGGATTTTGAGTTCTCTAAATATCTAGAACTCTGACAAAGATTGATCAGTTTAGCAGTGTACCTTGTATCCAAGGTAACAAAATCGGTGTTGGTATTGGGTATTGGGTATCGATCCTTGCGACCCAATACCGTATCGGCCTGTTTTTTTTAAAAAAAATAGTAGGTATCGGCCGATACCCGATATGTATCGGCAGGTACGGATCTGTATCGACCGATATCGATACCGAGTTGGATGCCAATACGTATCGGTTTGCCAAAAAACAAATACATATCTGTATCGGCCGATATTTGATACCTTGCTTATATCAACTCTCAGTGAAACTAGCATAGCAATGGATCCCAGTGGTTACGCCCCAAGTGTTGCTACTCTTTAACATAGTTTTCTATAAAAAAAAATTTAATTTAATCGATGATATAAATATATAATAAGAAAATTTAAAGAATCAAATAGTCCCTCCTAAATTTGATGAAATAAATAAATATTATAAAAAAAGTTTGATGAAATAAGTCGGTATTAAGCATGCAATTAGTGTGAAAAGTTTGTAACACTTGAAAAGGCTGAATTGTTGATGGGTATTTTTGCCATTTTCCTACTAATTTCAAATTTTTTTTTCAGAGGTATTTACCAGGTGTTAATTTAAGAGTAAATTGTCAAAAAATTAATAATATTATATAGTTCTAAAAATAAGGGAAATCAGAGATTCGACAAACAAAAGAGATTGATCCTTAGAGATAGGGTCAAAAAGGCCCACTATTTTGGTGGAGTACCTCTAAATTTAGGGGGCTTTATGTACATTTGGAAGAGCATAAGCCAAGAGCAGCTACGACGAGTCTGATAATCTGCATAGACTGAAGACACCATTAAGGTAATGAAGAATTCCTCCCAAGCTTTTATGTTCAATCCTAATCTTCTATAATATTGTTTGGTAGATTTTAGCAAAGGTTTTGGCACCATGATGGAGATAATGCTCCCTTTTCTCCTTCAAAGGCGCAAACAAGGGAGCAACAAAAAGCAAGAGTGGTGTTCTTACTATTTTCTTAATTACTCCAAATTATCAGCAAAATTAGTTGACGACATTGTCATTAACCTTCAAAATAAAAAAATAATGTACCTCATTCTCATGATCTTAAATCATTATTGGTTTAAAATATAAGTAATTGATACTGTCAAAGTAATAGATCATAACTTTAATGGTTAACGGGATGATTAATAAATCGATGTTAAAGTTTACCAATCGAATGGTTCACTTCTACTAATAGGCACAATCTTTTGGGTAGACATGTCTCAATGATTGAATGTTACTTGGACAATTTTGAATTACCACAAATCTGTGCCATGTGGCATGACAGTAAATCAATAGTGTAAGTCAAATTTAATGGTGTAAGATCATTTAAACAATTTTTTGGTGTTTAAATGTGGGTAAGGACTAAGGGGCCATTATTCTTTCATTTAAATGATCATCTTACACTATTAAAGTGTGATTTACTATTGCCACATAGCACACTTTTATTTATCAAGTGGAAATCAAATATCAAAACATATCTCAGTCAAAGAATCATCACTATAAGTGGATACACTATTAAAGTGTGATTTACTATTGCCACATAGCACACTTTTATTTATCAAGTGGAAATCAAATATCAAAACATATCTCAGTCAAAGAATCATCACTATAAGTGGATGTGAGCCATGAGATTGTTAATACTGGCCATAAAATTAAAAATAATGGTTGATTGATGATTCAAATATCTCAATAAGTGTGATTGTTAAGTCCTTTATATTAAATATATGATTTATCACTTTGACAATACGAATTACCCACATTGTAAATCAGTAATAATTTAAATGGGGTTTAAATGACGTTTGAGAGAGTTGAGTCCAAAATATTGGCTTTTGTTGTAGAGTTCGCCTTTGGTGCACCTACATAAGGGAGCTATGCTGATTTCATGGTCATTTAAGTAATTTGTGGCTCATCTCTGCACTTATATAGCGCATTCTAGCCACGGGAATCCATCAAAAGTTGATTTACAAGGGTTTTCATGTGCCTTGAAATAAGGAAGGAGCTATTCACATGTGCTACATTACCTTCTGATATCATGATTTTATGTGCTACATTACCTTCTGATATCTTGGTTTTAAATCTCGCGTCTCCCGAGTCAGCGGTACGAGATCCTGTTGTGATTTCTTTGCAACTTCATAAACACTATTTTTATATTATAATTTATATAAAGAGTTAGGCTTATACACTATTAAAAAGTGTATTATTCATTCTTTTTTACACACAATATTATTTTAACTTATTATACCCTAGTTATGTGATTATTTAGTAAATAGCTCTTAGTATCTAAATTTGTGCATCTAAATATCGTTATTATTTTTATTTTTCAACTACTAGTATTGACAATTTTTTATGGGACGGTATACAATTGATTTAGTGATCATTTAACTAAAATGTATTCGAATCATGAACGTCCACTTTGCCTAGTTAGAATTTTGGATTGATCTCAAATATTTGTCACATAGTATAATAATAAAATATTTTTAATGGTGTAAGATCAAATGCCTATTTTAATAGTGTATGATCATTTAAAAAATTATTTTCGTTTCACGTTATTTCACCGAGATGTGAGCCGTTTGTCCGAGACAACTCGAAAATCAGAAATTTCAACCGTGTCATATGCATTGCTATCGTATAATGTGGACATGAAGCGACATATGATGCTATGTGGCTCATATGGCATCATGTGCCAAAATTTAGTTGACTGCCTCTTATGTCGAGGGCCTTGAAATAATAAGCAGTAAGATGTACAGCATGTGACATGAGCTGGCATTAGGAGACAGACCTACCAAAAAGGTTTCTCAACCATGTGTCTTAACTTTAAACGTCTATCATATCATTGTTGAGACCTGTTTTAGCCCTTAAATGCCTACCATGCGATCGTTGGAACCCGTTTTTACCCTCCTTATTTTTTGCGATTGTAGGCTCTTAATCACCTAGTAGAGATGGGATCGTCATGCAATCATAAGGCCGACAGAGTTGTAAACGGGTTAGGTTGGCCTGATATCTGACCCGCCCGACCCAAACTTTTAATGAGTCTGGCAAATAAACTTGATCCGTCGGGTCATGTTGGGCATGAACCATCCAATTGACCAAATATTTTGTATAGAAAATTAAGGAAGGAAACCATAACTTACAAAATATTTGCAACGTGCACGCATTTTAAAAAGTGGAGAAATGGCATGATAAATATGATTATTGATTCTTGACTTCAAAGTTTGAGAGGTTCAAAGGGAGACGTCAGAAAGGCATTTAAGGTCCCAAAAACCCTTTTTAATTCACAAGACTCCGTAGAAAATCCATGGAAATCCAAGTTTTTTAAGTTTTAACCTCTTTGGTCAATCTATACCATTCGCTATCTTTACGTGATCACGTAGATCACATACATGGCATCTAAAACCACTGATATATAAAACCATTCAAAAATATTCAAAGTCTTTAAACAAAATTTCATTTCTATTCTTTAAAACTTAAGAAATTCAAATTATTTTTCAAAAATTGATTAGTTTGACCTTTGTGAACCAATTTAAACCATTGGATGGCCTTACATCAGTTGCATGATCATATATATCACATACATGGCCTCCAACATCTCAGGTCTACTATGTATTATCCCATAAATTTTAAAAATCAAAATTTTTGTCAAACCTAAGCTGACCCAGCCCACAGGAAGCCTAGGGCTTAAGGGTGAATCCAATCCAGATGCCCCGTGCACCACATGACACTATGTGGGGCTGCCATATATGCAGAGTTGATGACCCTATCACCACTATTTGTGATCGGTTCGGTCAACTTACAAGAGCTTATAGGAAATAGGACAATCGCAAACAGCGGACTCATTTTGTGTAGACAAAGTGCATGCAAATGATGTGGCCTGACGTAATTGGCTGGCCCGAATTGCATTCCTTGGAACCCATTACGCTTGCTTGTTGCAGCCAATTGCATGGCTCTACGTAGCTGTCTGCACTTTGCGGGCACAAAACCTATCTGCCATATAACACTATCTTATCTATAAAATATGGCAGGCACACGTGGCTGTAGCAGCTGATCCAATCATACGTGGCCAAGTAGCTATAATATGGTAGGATTGGAAATACGACCACATGTCAGCGCGGAAATTATAAAGGGTGGACGGGTTTGTTGGGAGAAAGTGTAGACGGTTGATGTAGTGCCACATGACTCCATAGACCTGCATTAATTGAGTCATGACCCAATTCCATCACGCCACATCAGCAGTTTCCACCTTGTCTACCAAAAACGTTCCTCCATATAACACTATCCTATGTCAGCCTCCACAAGCGAAGAAGCATGTTGTCAAAATTTTCAAAAACTTCAAACAGGATACATTAGTGAAGGCGGGAATCTCTGCCTTCCGCTACAGAAGCAAACGGCCAAATGCAAAGCCTCTTACTGCATTGAACGATCCATCTTTGTTTTTTAAACGGTCGGTACACACTAACTGGCTTCTTTTTTAACATTTAACCTGCACCAGCTTCAAGGGGTAACTACAACAGCTCCCTCAACCAAAATGAGCTACAAAGTAGCTAGAGCTTCGGAATACCTAGTTATCACGGGGGCACGCATCCCCGACGTCAAACTAGTGAAGAAGGCATGGGTGTGGCCGGGCCAGCACTGCAGCAGGATTAACGTCGCCCCCGTAAACTACCCCATCCAAGTCCAAGCCATGAGTTCTGAGAAGCTCCCCTTCGCTCTCCCTGCCGTCTTCACCATTGGCCCTCGCACTGAGGACACTGAAGCCCTCACCAAATTCGTCAAGCTCATGCCCCCCTACGGCCGCAGCTTCGCAACCCACGTCGCAGAACTCATCAATGGCATAATCCAAGGGGAAACCCGCGTCGTTGCCGCTTCCATGACCATAGAAGAGATCTTCAAAGGCACCAAGGAGTTCAAACAAGAGATTTTTGAAAAGGTGCAGTCGGAGCTTAACCATTTAGGCCTCTTTATCTACAATGCCAACGTTAAGCGACTCATTGATGTCAACGGCAGCGATTACTTCTACCATCTCGGCCAGAAGATCCAAATGGAGGCCGCTTATAATGCTAAGCTCGACGCGGCAGAGGCTGACATGAAGGGCAAAATTGGAACCAAGGACAGAGAAGCCAAAGCCGCTCAAAACGCCATTAAGTTCGATAACGAGACACGGATATTCGCGACCCAGAGAAACGCAGAAGGGAAAAAGGAGGAGATAAAGACGAGAACGGGACTTAAAATATCCGAGAACGAACACGAGGCCGAGTTGTCGGAGTCGAACAGCGAACTTGAAACTCGGCGCGCCGTTTACGCCGGCCGGGTTGAGAAAGCCAAGCTCGAAACCAGCAAAGAACACGCCATCCGAGAAGCCGAGCTGCAGTTTGAACTCGAGAAGAAGGTGTCGCTGGTCGGCGCAGAGCGGCTCCGAGCTGAGATCTTGAACAAGGCCACTGTTGAATTCGAGGCCCAAGTTCAAGAAACGAACTCTGAGTACCTCCAGCAGCTCAAGCACGCGGACGCGGTATTCTACGCGGAGCAAAAGGACGCCGAGATGAAAAAAATGATCGCTGACGTGAAGGCGCACGCCAAGCAGTGCAACGCGGACGCCGAGCTCTATGCTAAGAAGCGCGAAGCTGAGGTGCTAATCGCCATGTCGGATGCACACGCGTACCATGTGCGGGCCATGCTTCAGGCTCTCGGCGGGAACTATAACGCGTTTAGAGATTATATGATGATTAATAATGGTATGTATAAGGAGATAGCTAAGATTGGAGCCGAGTCGGTTAGAGGGCTTAAATCGAAGGTCTGCGTCTTAGCCAACGGTGGCTCGGAGATCAGTGGAGGTGGGTCGAGCATGGAGGATGTGACAAGTGCGCTGCATAAGATGTCGGGGATTTATAAGATGCTGCCGCCGCTGCCCCAGCACGTGCACGACCAAGCTGAGTTGGTGCAGCCGACTTGCGCAGGAGCAGCTGCTGCTGCGGCGCAGAGTGATGGGGAGTCGGACAATAATGGCCCTCTCGCCGTTTAAAGAGCTGGCAGAGTAGGGTTGGGTCGAATTTTTAATAAGATCGGGTGGTTATTTGACTTTTGGTTTTAGTAACTCAGTACCATCACGTGATTAACGATTTTGATGAGTAGAATAAAAGGGAGAGGAAATAAATGGATTGTGGGGCTTCGGTGGTGAATAGTTTTGATCGGACGACTAGCGCTGTCAATGGCCCGGAGTAGAGTTGGGTTGGGGTTCAACCGGATTAGGGTTGGGTTTGGGTTTAACCCGGCCCTAACTTATCCGGGCCGGGTTCCCAAATTTTTAAGTCCTGTTCTAACCTGGGCTGTGATGCACTCAGTCCAAGCCCGGCCCCTATCAGGCCACGCCGGGCTGGAGCATTTTTAAAAAAAAAAATTTCAACTGTTTTTATCTAATAAAATTTGGTTGGGATATATTTTTGGATTGTATTTTTAGACTATTTTTCTAATAAAATTTGATTAGACTTAAGCTTCTTTTTTTTTTAATAAAATTTTAAAAGTTTTTAATTTAATTAAATAATTATATTAACATTATAGAGGCTAAGGTATATGCTTTTATTTAAATATTTCATTATAGCTTATTACAAAATGGTTATAATGGACAACGGTTGCTTGAAAGGACAACAGTTGTATAATGATTTTTAATGGTTATAACGGACAACGATTAATCTCAAGGTATTTAAGTAAATTATATTTAATTAAAAGGAATTTTTTTTAACTTGAATTAGTATATATATATATATATATATATATATATATATATATAAACACTGTTTGGTTGCGCGTGGAGCACAAGTGGATGGTTTAGATCAATATTAAACAAAAAAAAAAAATTTAACTTTTTAAACCCACAAGTCAAAGTTCGACGGATTTCATTGGTTCACATTTCACGATTCAAAAAACACACGGTGGAGATGAGCTTTCAATTATTTTTTTTTCAAAGATGATCTAAACAATGCACCCAAGCTCCACGTGACATCAAAACAATATTTTGGCTGCCACGTGGAGCTCCACGTGAAAGTTTGGAGGACGGACACCTTTTTATATAATATATATAAAGGTCGAGTGTTTGAACACTCAACCCAAGCCCGGCCTAGATTGATCCGAGTTGCAACATGTTTAGCCCAGCCCGATATGTATATATATATATATATATATATATATATATATATATATATATATATATATATATCCGGGCCAAGTGCGAGTCGGGTGTTGGAACACTCAACCCAGTCTAGCGGTTTGTTGATTTATTCTTAATCTTAGTTTTTGTTTTTATTATGTTTAGTTGTATTCATGCTCAACTTTGGGCTTTTCATAAATTTAAGCAAGGTATCAAAATCGGTATTGGTCCTGGGTATCGGTTTTCCCAAGACCGATACGACTCGGCCAATACGTATTGGTCTATTTGAAAAAAAAAAAAACCTCAACGTCTCGCTGGAACCCGAGACATATCGGCCGATACCCAATACATATCGAATAGCTGATATGAGATACTGATATGTATCGGTTTGCTGAAAATCCAATACGTATAGGTATTGGCCGATTTTTTATACCCCATTTCCAAGTTGCTACAGGGAAAAAAAAAATGTTTTTTAATTTTTGGGTAACAGAGTCAGAAAGGTAAGAAGTCAAAATTCAGGGTAAATGGGCTTTGTCATATGACAGGCAGGTTTGGAAAATTATTAACAGTGGACAATTTTTTATAGACAACTTTATAGGTAGCTTATGGGGCACGATGTGAGTGGCTATAGTGATTGGGCCCCACTATGTGTGCGGCGTCATGCCACCCCACATAAGTTGCTTGCAAAATTGTCTATAAAAAATTGTCCATTGTATAATATTGTCCAACTGGTTTTGTGCAGGCAAAGTGCAAGCGGCTGATGTGGCGCGATGGAATTGGCTGCAAGTACAATAGGGCTCAAGCAAGGCAGGTCAGGGCAGTCAATCACGTCAGTCGCATGCAGTTTGCCTGCAGAAAACCTGCATGTGGCTTGCAATTTTCTAAATTTGTATATTAATTTAGTTTTTGTAATTAATTTAGATTAGAGCAATTGGTTTGGGCTGTGACTTTTTGAGTTTTGTGCCACTGGGAATCAACATGTACGATATCTAATGGTATGCTCATGATCTAAAAATGTATTGTATAAAAGATTGGGATAAAAAGTGATCTCCATCATCTAATACAAAGCGATCAAAGCTATATAAATGTACATCGCTTTCTAGGATATGTGTCACATGTAGGGCCCGCCCCGAGATTTTGGGATAAAAAGTGATCTCCATCATCTAATACAAAGCGGTCAAAGCTATATAAATGTACATCGCTTTCTAGGATATGTGTCACATGTAGGGCCCGCCCCAAGATTTTGGGGGCCTAAGGTGAGCCCTTAAAATGGGGCCCATCTTTCATATTAATCTTTTAAATAAAAAAATGCCAGCATTTTTTTTTTCTACAGATAAAATAATATTCATTATTTTTAGATTACAAATATCTCCATATTCTATTCTATTCTTTATATTTTGAAAATACAATTAACAAATTAACGAAAAAATATATTAAAGAAAAATGCAACACAAAAGGAGAAAAGATAAATAGTAAAAGGTACCCGGATCGAGTAACTCAATCATTAACATTTTAACATTTTTTTATTACTTTAACTATCATTGAATCGTTCATTGACATTTTTTAACACTCTAACATTCTCAAAAAGTTAAAAAAATAGGTTTTTTGAATAAGTCTTATCCAATAGATCAAAATTGATAAGTCATTTGCAAAAATTGATCTCATTTAAGTTAGGGACATTTAATAAGAAAAATTTGCATGTGTGTATATATATATATATATATATATATATATATATATATTTTTCACTCAATAGATCTTCAGATTATAGTGCACCTATCAAACAGTTGGTTTGTGATTTAACGTGTCTTAGATCCTAAAAAAATGCTCATAAAATCACATTTGAAAGTGATGAGTGTCATATGATTTAAGGGCATTTTTTGGATATTTGTGACATATGGAATAAAAAATTGTCATTTGATAGGTGAGCCATGATCAGAAGATCTATTTTGTGAAAGATAGGTATGAAAAGTGATCTCCTTCATCTCATTTGAAGGAATAAATGGTTTTCAAGGGGTTCGAGACGTGGGCACTTTCGGAGACGAGAGAATCTATTCGGTCAATACATATGCCTAGCCTGACCCAGTTAGATTAGTGACCCAATCAATGACCTGCACCGACCGAGACCTAATCTATGACCCATTAAAAAAAATATGCAAATATGTGACCTGGGAAGAGTTGAAGCTTTTGTACATTAAAAGCTATATTAAACAAGCAGATGATAAAGACTTCCAAGATTTGGGGGGCCCGAGGCGGCCTGTGACGGCCTCATTAATCTGGGCGACAGAATGAAGGCATGGCCACCTTGGAGCTGGGCATTTGGCTAACAGGAAGGCGGGTGAACCTTGTGGCTAGCTGTATGGCGCGTGAGTGCTGGAGCACGTGGCCTTGCAGCGCGTGCGTGTTCCCCTTATATATGCTGCGACAGTGACTCGAGCTAAGTGTCGATCTAGTGTGGCGACTAGACGCACGTGGGGCATATAATGCAGTGCTCCGTGTAGGGGCACACAACGTGGTGCTAAGAAGGCACGACATCCTGGTGCCATGAGGCACACGATGTGGTGCATTGAAGGCACGCGACATCCTGGTGCCATTAGGCACGTGATGTGGTGTCATGAAGACATGCGACATCCTGGTGCCAAGACGACACGCGATGTGGTGTCAAGAGGACACACGACATCCTAGTGTCATGAGACACATGAGGCTGTGCCATGACGGCACGCGAAGTGGTGTCATGAGGTACGTGACATCTAGTGTCAGAAGACACTCGATATGGTGCCAAAAGGGTATGCGACATCTAACTTGGATTACATCTGATATGGTGCCAAGAGGGCACACAACATTCTGATGCCACGAGTGTACGCCATGTGGTGTTAAGAGGGCACGTAACATGAGGGCCTAGCGACATGATCGTGACACGAACGCGATGTGGTGTCAGGAAGACACGCGACACTCTGATGCCATAAGGGCACGTCATATGGTGCCAAGAGGGAACGCGACATGAGGCTATGAAGGCCTCTCGATGCAGATGTGACACGGCACCACACAGTCGCATGAACAGATGGCGCGGGACCTCAAGGGCGTGTTGGTGTGGAGGACGACACTGTGTGTCACGGTGGTATGTCAAACCAATATGTTTGATGTTCTTCTGCTGGATGATCCAAGTTGGTGTTTAGACCATACTTGGGAGAAGGGAGCTCGGGAGTTATTTTCCTACACATGGGGTTATGCGTTGTTGGAGGGGCGCATAGGTCATCTAGGTCTTAATGGGTGGACCTAGAACGTCGCTGCGGCGATGCCGTGTGTCACCCTAGGCAAGGTTACCATATGACCTGAGCTACGCGTCGTGGTGTATATGGGTTGACAATTTCGCCTGGGCACTCGAGGGTTACGTGGGACACTGTGGTGCACGCTAGCTGAGGGTCCGACGCAGATGTGTGTTGGCCGCGTGGACCACACAAGGTGGTGGGCTTGGTTCAGTATGCCGGTGAGACATGTATGAAATGAGATATCATGTGGAGCTGTATGCTACTGTCACGAGCGAGGAACTAGTGTCAGACACATGGTGAGGTTGGGAAGGCCAAGCAAGGCACTGAAGTACTGTCATGCGTGTCGCGAGTAGACACGATGCATTGAAATGGTTTACCCTAGGTGAAGGAAATCATGAATGTGAGTTCTCGTCCTCTAGGCGGGTAGTATCAGAGTGACGGATGGTTAGGTTGGCTTCGCTGTAACAGCAGTGAGGCGTCGCACGGGTGTCGAAAAAGTTACCCTGTGACAGGCCGCCTCTTGGGCCTTGGCCTAGGGCAGCCCTGGTCACATGAAACTAATATACGATGTGTCCGATGATATGCCGGATAATCTTAATATCTATTATATATTTAAAGATTTATAAAAAATAATCTCCATCATTTGATGCAAAGAAGTCAATGGCTTTCGGCTGGGGTGCCTCATTAGGATCAATGAAAAGCATATTAGGAATTCCGTTATCAACCTAAAATGATATATATCCGGGGTAAATACCACCAGCAGGGATTTAAAGACAGATTCATATCGACTTATCAGTTGGTTCCCAAGCCAATATATAGAGTATATCTAATATGTATCAGCCTTTTGGAATTTTGTTCGACTCATATTAGATACTAATTGGCTGATATGATTCGATATGGGCCAATATTTGAGGTGTTTGACCCACTATTTGACTACTTTTAAAATTAGGTGTATACTTATCATATCATATAGGACCCTAAACTGATACATATAGGCCCCTAGTGTACTGGATACGGCCAATATCTAAAATCATGACCACGTACATTTAAGCTTAATTTCAAGGGTTAGAAGCGCGTGTATGGGCAGAACAAGTTATATGTGCTAGAATAAATGGTACTGGTCATGACTACTAAGATCCAAAACTTAATTTTTTACAGGATCAATGTTATAGAAGGATACTTTCCATAGAGCTAATGCAATGCTACGGCTACTAGAAATTTGACCGAAAGCCTTTATAGTAAATTTGATCGAATATTTACCGAAATTTTAATCAAAAATTAGGTTGATCTCAATTTTAGTCGTGACCAAAACTTGGACCGAAACCGAGATTTTGACTCTTACATTAGATGGTTAAATGTTTACCTTTTGGCTCCGTTCAGATAGGTTTATCTCATAAGTCATAAGCCGTGCTTTTACCGATTGGATGATTATAAATAACTATGCATCTCTCATCTTAAAGTTTTGGTAAGTTTTGGGGTGCACCTCATTTGGCACAAGCCCTGTCCACTTAAAACCAACAACTGGCTTATTTCATGCTTGGGTAGTTTACTTGAACTTTTATTATCTAGTACCTATGTGTGTCTACAGGTTTATTGAAAACGTCTATATCTAAAACCCATTGAAAGTCATTGAATATTTGATATCAGATGGTGGAGATTGTTTTTCAATACATCTTTCACAAAACGGATCTTGACACCATGATTTTACCATCAAATAGTTAATTTTTTATTTTATGTGACATAGATCACAAAATTAAGTTTGAGCATAACATGTGCCATGGGAGTATAGAGACACTTTTTGGGATTTGTGACGCGTAGAATAAAAAGTTGACCATTTGCTGGTACGCTCAGAGTCTCAATATCCGCCGTGTGAAAGATTAGGGGTGACAACCTCCATCGTCTAATTCTAAGTAGTCAATGGATTCGAGTGAGTTTTGGATTTTGATGCCCTCAATAAACCTATAGGCACAAATAGAGATACGCCAGCTATAAATAGTAGTGTCTCTAGTAATACATCTTATGTGTGAGGAATTCCTCCCTTGAAAACACAGACCAACTTTGTTGACAACATGTAGACAAATGAGGCACTTACAATCTAGTCCTGTACCTAGGGATTAGGATACTTTTATTATGACTGTTCGGGCTGGTCATGAGGTCCAATTTCAACCGGATTTTCACCCCTTTGATATAGGAGAATCAGCCCTTGGATATAGGTGAATCTTGACTCCATGTCATCTTATAAAAATGGAAGATGTGGCCGTCAAGATTCTGGCAATGCCAAGGGCCGCAAATCTGGTTGAACACAAAGTCGGTTCAATCAATTGGACCTTACCATTGCCCGTGATTGTTAATAGTCTACTTAGCATCTTGTTTTGCCTATTATTAGTACATTTTTTATTGGGCATTAAATCCGAGTCTAATGTATTAGGCCAAATTTATAAATGATTTAGGTTCCAAACTTTCAATCATGAAATAAAAAATTGGCCGATACTGATACGTATCAGTATCTCAATTTGGACAGATACCTCTATTTTTTTTTTTTAAAGTGGCTGATACGTATCGGTATCGGCCGAGTTGTATCAGTCCTCCAAGGACCGATACTCGATACCGAGTTCGATTTGGACACCTTACTTCCAATAAACGTTTTCAGGCTTGTATAAATTCAGGTTAAATCACAAGCCAAACTATATATATAGGCCAATCTGTGCCAAGTTTGGGCTAAATGGTTTAGCTTCAGGAGGTAGAAAATTTAGGTCAAATTAATTTTTGGGAGGGACCATGCCCTAATCATCATATATATGTTAGTTTTGAAATCTTATATCTTAACTCGTTTTTGATTAATGCTAATTAAGCTTCCTACTATTATGTTGCAATTCTTCATGTACCTTCTTATAAGTCATAACTTTGGTTTATATCTTTACTGGTCTTCCTCTTCTTCTACTCGTAATTTTATCAACCCTAGTTATTTATATCATTCTGGTCAAATTTACGGCCCAATAATTTAAGCCCAAATTATAAATAGGAGTAGCTTAACCAATAAATGATAATCCCTCCTGGCAAGGCTCAAGGATAGCCGTTCCTTTATCATATTGTAAGGAGACTTTGGTCACCTACACTAATATATGATAACCTCTCACTGGCATACGTTTAGGCCATCTGGTGCTAACCTCTCACTGGCATTTAAGGTACAGCCACTTTTTTCAAGTAATTAAACATTATGTTTTACTTCACCTACCTAAAAAAATATACCCATCAGCTGATAAATTCCATTCAATTCAAACACTTCAACATGATCCCCTATGTTAGGTAGGAACATCGGTTGAGTAAATATGGTCAAAATCTATTGATGGGCGCCAATTTTAGATTAACATCATTTCACTTTATAATTTATAGCTCGTATGACTTCAATTGATCTAGGATGTAACAAAACAAGAACCTTTATGGGGCCCTATATATTGATGTAGGTGTTAATCCTTTTATAGGTGATAAAGATGAAGCCACATTAATCCATTTATAAAATTAAGTCTAAAATTATTGCATAATGTTATGGTTTTTTGGCGAAATTATAGAAACAATTTTGGTTTCCAAATATTTTTGCCTATTATACATAAATTAAACGTTTTAAAAAATAATAATTTAATATTTTTATGAAGTTCATAGATTTGTAAGATCTTAAATACTCAACACATGTGGGTTTAAGTGGATTTGTAAGTTTACAAATTTGTCCTGATTGTCTTCTTCACTCAAATCGGTTGCGGCGAGTTTACCCCCGATGAAACCAACTCCGATGGCCTACAGTGCGCCGCTTGTGGTTGCCACTCAGAACCACCAACGGCTGCGGCGAGTTCACCCCCTGACGAAATCAGCTCTAGCAGCCTACCTTCTCCACTCAAATTTGTAAACTCAAAATCACCTACGGCTGCGGTGAGTTCACCCTCAACGAAACCATCTCCGGTGGGCTACTTTCTCCACTCAAACCACTCAAAATACGAAATCAGCTCCGGCGGCCTACTTTCTCCACTCAAATTTGTAAACTCAAAACCACCTATGACTGCAATGAGTTCACCCTCGACGAAACTAACTCCGGTGGCTTACCTTCTATACTCAAATTACTCAAAATACAAAATCAGCTTCGACGGCCTACCTTCTCTACTCAAACCACTCAAAACCACCAATGGCTGCGGCGAGTTCACCCTCGACAAAATCAGTTCCGACAGCCTACAACCCATCTTGTAAATAAAAAAGGGTAGGTCAATGAAGACCCGGCGGTGGAAGTTGCAATGGCATCCACATGCGGTGCACTATAGGCCGTCGGAGCTGGTTTCGTTGGGGTAAACTTGCTACAACCGATTTGAGTGGAGTAGACAACTAAGGACAAATTTGTAATCTCACAAATCCACTTAAACTCACATGTGTTGAGTATTTGAGATCTCATGGATCTCTGAACTTCAAAAAACGTTAAAACTTTTTTTTCTAAAATATTTAATTTTTGTATAATAGGCTAAAATGTTTGGAAATCAAGATTGTTTCTCTAAAGTGCCTTGTTTTTCTTCGAGATGCTATGAACACATCTTTTTCTATTAGCACACCGGAGGAAAATTAGATTGTTTCTCTAAAGTGAGCCTAATAACTTTCATTTAATGGAAAAGAACGCAAAATTAGGAAAAGCAGTTGTGCACCAACAAATGCTACGAAATGCAAATGCAAATGCAAATTTCCTATAATCACTTACAATAAGGAAAATGTATTATTATTATTATTTATTAATATTGTTGTTATTATTATTACTGATAGTAATAGGGAAATGATTTCCTCAGTGACTTAACCATAAATTCATGATTCGAGATAATCGGCTGCAAAGTAATAGCCACCTTAATGACTTTTCAAAAGGTGTTGATGTGGCATTTAATAAATTACAGCGTAAGTACTGGGCTTATGCGTTATGACTCGAGTGAGAAAATCATTTCTCTTTTTTCTAAAATTTTTATTAATTGATGTGCCAAAGGAAGAAAAGTGGTATACTTTTAGTAGTAACTCTTTCTTTTCCCTAGAATTTATTAGACCATGGGACGTTTAGTATCATGCATATTGCATAATCACCAATACGGTATTAAATATTGGCCAATACCGATACATATTAGTTTTTTGGCAAACTACTACGTGTCGAGTATTCAACTTAGTATCGATATAAGCCGAAACCTATATTTTCCCTTTTTTTTTAAAAAAAAAGGGCCGATTCGTATCGGTGTCGGTCAATTCATATCGGTCCTCCAAGGATTGACACCTGATATTGATTTTGTTACCTTGGCCACTAAATTGGGGTTTAGAAATTATTCACTGAGGGCAAAATTTTAAAAGTTTATATGACGAAAATTCAGAATTTGTGAACTAATCACTGAAAAAAAAGTCGAGAAAAATAGGCAAATTAAAAATTAAGTGCCAAAATTAAAAATATATATAATCAATAAAAAATTTGTCTGATAGAGAGTAGAGACCATTCTTTCGTTGAGACAAAAAATTCATAACTGTGATTATTTATGAGTAACCCTTATTTTTAACAAAGATTCTTCTTCCTCATCTTGCTTTTCAGATAATTAAAATTTTTGATTGCTTTAAATTAAACTTTGGAGATCCTTTTTTGTGGAAAAAAAATAAAAGTTCCCGGAGTCTCTTTCAAAGCAATCAACCTTTAAGCACATCAAACTCGAGTTAAGAATTAAAAATCTTGAATTATAAATAAAGATACCACAACCTAAATACTTTAACTTGTACGCTGTGTGATCTCAAGTTTTTTATTTTTTTATTTTTTTATTTTTTTATTTTCTCGCATTTTAATCTGTTGTATCGAGAATTAATTGCGTATGTAACATAAAGGTTGCCATATATTGAATTTTTTGCAATATAGTAATATAATTTTACTCTATTTGGGATAAAAAGTCAAGAATTTATCCCACTGTTTATAAGGGATCGTAAAAGTCAAGATTCTCTTTAAAACTTGCTCACCCATTTTCAACCGTCAGAAATCCTCCTTAAAATCTGCAGAAGTAAGTCTTTGACAGCATTCATCAGGTCAAATGGCTATTCATACCGTCACACGCGTCATTGATGAGATCGGCTGACAAACTAAAAGCGTAAGCACACACCTATTTTTTCTTCACACGCACCAGTTAAAAGTTAAAATCACTTAATGAAAAAACTACTCATTTGGAGATCCGTGTTTTGTGAAAACACTATCTTAGTTTTACTAATTTAAAGTTAATGATCTAAGAGCATCTCTAATAAGGAGAACTAAATTTGGGTAGCTAAACACCATTTTAGCTACTACTACAGTACTTTAACTATTACTACAGCAAAAGTCACTCCAACATACACTCTATTTTAACTACTATTTTCTTTAAAATATTATTATTTATTATTATTTTATTATCCATACTTAGGGATGCAAGTTCAGTATACCGAACCAAACCAAATCTAAAATTTTCGGTGTTCGGTTTTGTACACTCGAAACCGAAATTGAAACTCATTTGGTTCGGTTCAATTTATTTTTTTTCTGAAATCGAAATCGATTTAGTTCAGTTCGGTGTAGGTAAAATACTTACTTTTATTTTTATTTTTTTAGGGTATCTTTTCATTTTTTTCGACTTCAAGCCACCTAAATTGAAATCGAACTGAATTGGGGTTCAGTTCGATTTGTGTTAGGTTTCGGTTCGGTTTAATTCTTTTTTCTGAAATCGAAATCGATTTGGTCCGGTATAAGTAAAATACTTACTTTTTTTTATTTTTTTTGATTTTATGGGGTTTTTTTCGCTTTCAAGCCACCCAAATCGAATCGAATTGGGGTTCGGTTCGATTTAATTTGTGTCGGGTTTCGATTTAGTGTAAGTAAAATACCTATTTTTTTATTTTTTTAAGGTATTTTTATTTTTATTTTTTTTGCTTTCAAGCCACCCAAACCAAACCGAATTGGGGTTTGGCTCAGTTTGGTTTGTGTCAGATTTCGGTACAGTTTGGTCTGATTCGAGACCCTCAAATTTCGATGCAATTTCGATTTATTTTTATTTTATTAGTTTATCATTAGATAAAAAAGAGAGAGGAGAATGAAAGAGATTTATATTTAACAAAAAGTATTATTTTATTGTTTAACAACTGCTACACTAATAATTAAATTTAACTATTATTATAGCAATCATTTATTTTGAGAGGTAGGATAGCTTTACTCTTGGGAGCACATTTTTTATCATTTAAATAGCTAAAAGAGCTTTTCCGAGTGGGATAGCGTCTCTCATGGAGATCTCTAATGATCTTTCTTGTAAAAGAAAATCAAATTTTTATCATCTGATTCCGTGCAGTCAACCTTTATCATCCGAAGGTCAAAATTCTGTAACACATGACTTTCAAATCATACGGCGGTTTCACATGACGTGGCATGCTAAAATCTAGTTTTCATCTATAATTTTGGTGTGCGCGGATACAAAACTGGTATGCGCGTAGCAGTGCCCCATTTTAAGAGGGTTGTTATTTCTTTAAATTACTTCGGTTCTCATCCCGCCTTATCCAGAAAAAGGTTTGATTTTCTGATTCGTTGCAGCTCTGAAAAATGACGAAAACCGCCCATCCCAGCCTTTGCCGCTCCACCGTTTCCTTCGCGGCTTATACGACACCCCCAATCCCCATCTCTCTCCTCTTCTCTACCTATTTTCAGACCCCAATGCTCCGCATTTTGGTCTTCCTATGTCCATACATTGAATCCTATTTCCCTTGTCACGGTGTCCCCGTTCCTCGAATCTCCTACTTCCTCTCCCACACCTTAAATTAATTAAAACTCCTCCTTAAATGTTTCCCATTCATTTTCTACAAATAGCTTTACCGAAATTTTTGCATTTTTCGAGAGTTCTTCTTGCTCTCTGGATCTAGATCTCCCGCCTCTCTCTCCCTCTCTCTTGCTTCAGATCGTTGGCTTTTCCACTCATTTTCAGCAGGTATTTAATTGATTTTAATGTTATAAATTTCAATATCGATTTTAGCTTCTGATTTGATCTGTTCTCTTCTATTTTTGAGTCGTTTTCTGTTGTGCATAACGGAGAAACTTTTATTGTTGTTATTATTGCTTTTTTTTTTTTGAGGAAGTAGTGGAGAAAATTAATGAATAGTTAAGGGAAATAAGTTTCTTGATCTCATTTGCATGTTCTTTGTCAAATTTATGATTTTTTTTTAATAAAAACTGTTGATTCTTTAAGAAATGCTTGTTTATTGCATTGTATTTGTTCTGCAGATGATGGCATTTTGTTTGATCTTATGAACAAATTGGTTTTTATAAGCTCTTTCTTTACCAGGAGAACAGTTTTAGGGATATTCTTCAAGGTTTAATAGGAAATTTGTTGTTTTATTCGGACAGCTAATCAATTGGTATATAAACGGGAAGTGTATGATCTGAGCTTGAGATGCGGAGAATCGTACTTG
Source organism: Chloranthus sessilifolius (assembly GCA_021018995.1). Classification (NCBI taxonomy): domain Eukaryota; kingdom Viridiplantae; phylum Streptophyta; class Magnoliopsida; order Chloranthales; family Chloranthaceae; genus Chloranthus; species Chloranthus sessilifolius. Next base: position 147,377,210 of record CM037587.1, read on the forward strand.
AAGCTGCAGCTGCAGTATTCGCAGTTAAGTTAGGGTTTTACGAAGGTAATGTATATGCTAGAGATCGGTGCCCGGTTGAATCGGTGAAGGAGAAAATACTACAGAGGAATGGAATTGTTCCGAGCAGAGAAGAACAGGCATCTGCGCTGTCTAGAAGCAGCTTGGATAGCCCTTTTGATGTTCTTGTGGTCGGAGGTGGCGCAACTGGTTCAGGTGTGGCACTAGATGCTGCAAGCCGCGGGCTGCATGTTGGGCTAGTGGAGAGAGACGATTTCGCATCTGGTACTTCATCTAGATCAACCAAGCTTCTTCATGGAGGTATGCTTTTTTCTCCTTTTCTTGGTTATGCTATTTAATAGCTTTTTTTATGAGGTGTTATGACGATTGATTTGATATAGTGTCATAGAAGACAGGGTATTCTCATTTCGGACCAAGCTCAATCTTGTTATGAACTTTAAATTTTCACTGTGCTCATATGTTATTTTATTTTTTTATTTCCTTTAGTGTCTCTCATTTTTTTGTTTTGTTTTAATATATGTTACTTTAATTTCTGATTAGAGATACCACAAACTAACGGCCTAATTTTTGCAATAAACTAGTAAGAACCCCGCAAGAAGACAGAAATCAGCCTTCCATGGTGGTTGAATCAAGATATGCCCACCAAAATCTCTTTGTAGGTTATCGTCACTGAACACCAAGGTTAACCGTAGCTTACTAAAAGTCTTAAAAGCCCTAAGTTAAAATGGTAAATCCAAATATGTATAAGGCTGTGTATGGCATAGCTCTCTGCTAGCCCCTACCACAACAAAGTTCACCTGCTTTAGTTGGTTCCCATTCTCTTTTCTAACTACCTGCAAAGGAGGATTTACCTATTCTAGCAGTAATTCCCTGCTCTCTACTAACTCCCTACTAGAGCAAATAAAATCTGCTCTGGTAAAGAGTGAGTAGAGAGGAGGATAAAACTATTGAACAAGTAAATCTTGCTATGCAAAGAGTTATCAAGGAGAAGGGATACCTGCTAAAGCACGTAGCAGGATGTTAGCAAAGAGGATGAGAATCTGCTAAAGCAGGTGAACTCTGCTATGGCAGGGGCTAGCAGAGAGCTATGCCATACACAACCTAATTCAACAATTAAGAGCCATTGTATAAATTTTACAAGTTGAAACTACACCTATTTTAATCCACATAAAATTTTCTTAAACAAATAAAACAAAGTGTTAAACAATCATAACCGTATCCTCTGAGTTCTATTTCTCCATTTATTTCTGTATAGCGCTAAGCTCTTCGTAACTCTGCAATCCTTTGGGTCAATTCCCACTAGCTTCCCTTCAAGTCTTCAGCAGTTTTCCTCTTCTCCTACTTCCTTGTGTTGCAAGCCTGCAACGTTGCAATCATTTATACATGATCTGTTTCTAACCTCTGATAGACATGTCCAATCCATCTCAAACGACATTCCATAATTTTCTCCTTTATAGGTGCCCTCATAAATTTCCTCTTATGTACTCATTCTAATTTCGTTATCTTTTGTTACTTCACTCATCTATTTTAATATACACATCTCAATCCCATGCAAACTATCTTGTTGTTGTTTTTTGTAGCCCAACATTCTGCATCATATATTATGATAGATCTTATTATTGGTTTATAAAATCGACCCTCAATCAAAGTGGAACTCTTGAATCTCACAATACCTTGCTCGCTTGTCTCTCTATTGATCCTATTTGAAATGCCCTCAAATGCACCATTTGATTGTAAAACAGAGCTGAAGTATCCAAATCTATGGCAATGTGACACTAAATTATTTTTCTATTTTAACTAAATCCTCCTCTAGGCTATCATGATCACTAAAGTTGCACTTTGTGTATTCCCATTTTGTTTTGCTACTTTTCAAGCTTTTGATTCTAAGGCCATCCTCCACAATTCCAGCCATGGATAAAAACTCGGAAATCCAATACGTATCGTCCAGGCCTCGGGACGATAAGTACCTGTGTACCGGCCGATACATTCAATGTATTGCCGTTACCTTGGATCAATATATCGACCGGAGTTTTTTTTTAATCTAAAAAAATCCCAAAAATGTAATTTTTTAAGATATGTACCTAATTTTTTATATTATATTTTAACCTTATTTATAGTACATTTCACATGTTTTTCCTTTGTAAATATACTAAATTTGACATAAGTTGAGTGATTAAAATTTAAACAAGTAACAAATGAAATCAATGAATATCAGATAATATTTGTACCTAAAAGTTACAACCACATTGAGTTCCTGGCTGGTTCTTTTTTGTCTTCATCATCGTTACGTCAGCCTTTCCTATAATGTTGGCCATAATCATAGAATATAGGCCCCTCCTTGATATTGAGACATAGGGTAATAAGGATATCCCGGACTCCAAAAAGCTGCGCAATGAATCCTTCATTTTGGGGGTATGTTGGTTGAGGGATTGGATTATTAACATATGAGTCTTTAGTAGTGTGAAACCACCTGCCGAAGTTAGTAATTGTGTGACCAAGTGCATCTTCTTGGGATTGATATGATTCTGAAGGTCTTCTTCCTTCAATCCCTCCACCACGAAATGTTGGAGTGTTGAACAACGCATGTCATAATCACTCAACTGGGCGACTCCTTTAGAGGTTTGTCCGTAAGTTGGACATGGCTCCCCACCTCCACCACAACACCATCGTAAGTCACCTCATCTCCACCACTACCAAGATCATTGTCATTGTTATCATCATCATCCTCATCATCATCATCATCATCGGGACATGAGCTCTCTTGAGGAGGCAATGTAGGTTTACGTAGAGGTTTTCTCTTTTTACAAGGTTAAGAAGGTTGCTCTTCGGCCAGTCTTTTTGTGTGATTCAACCACTCTGTGGACTCACTGTCCAAAACTGGAGTTTCCCTCTTCCTGCATTTACTTTTTCTCTCATCTCTAACCTTATCTCGTTGGGTACACTATTACATCTTGTGGTCTCTCCTTTTGTGAGCCAAATGCTTTTCAATCTTGTAATGTCCCCGCTTGTCTTCTTACCATTGAACATACAATTACTTTTATGCCTGTTGCCCTCTACTCCAGAGCCACACTGCCAAGTAGGGTCTTGCTCACCTACCATGTTGATTTTTCACTAGTAAATTCTTGATGATGTTGTCTTGCTAGTAATTTGTCGCTTACCGTGGTGTTCATTAATTGATCTTTGTTTCTTGGTGGCACACACACACACACGGAGAGAGAGAGAGAGAGAGAGAGAGAGAGAGAGAGAGAGAGAGAGAGAGAGAGAGAGAGAGAGAGAGAGAGAGAAGACCCGCATTCGGAAGGTGTACACATGGGAGGAAAATTGAGAGCAAAAATATTAAAATTACACTCACCGTTTACCCTACGTAGGTCATGAGATGGTTGATGAATACTGAATGAAAGTAAGTTCTTTAAGAGTATTTTGTTCTTCCCGAGATGGTTTAAGCGTGAGGCCAAAGATTCTTCCATATCTTCTTCTCTTCTCTTGTCATCTCTTTTCTACGAGTAAGTTCTTATTTATTTTAGTTTTCTTAAATCCCGAATTAATTTTGTGGGTTATGCTTGTTTGATCTCTCCTTAACCTAAGCCTGAGATCAATCCATCATCCTTAAACTCAAAGTTTCTTCACTTGGTGCCCTTAGTTTTAACATATTATTTGAGTCCTAATATAGCATGGAATCGATATAAAACCACTTGTCGTGTTCGTTCTATGCCCTAAACTAGTGGGAGCCTAGTTCTTTAATTAGTACCATGGTCTCCTAGATCCTGGATGGCACCGTACTGCTGGATTTAAGAATAATGAGAACCCTAGCAAATTCTTTGAATGAAACCGTAGATTCTTCTATGAATTTTGCATTGAGTTAATTACTTTTAATTGCTTATTAATTTAAAAATTAATCTCAGCCATTCATATTAGGGTTTATTGTTAGGTCCTGCATCAGGTTTTGTCTCTTTTTAACTTATGAAGTCTTGACAATTACTTGAGGACAAATCAAACCTATAATATTAATATAAAGGCTGAACAGTTCTTTGAATATTTGTAAAATGATAAATTAGCCCTTACAAATATTTTTAAATGCCTAAAAGGGGTTTTAAAAACATCCTTGATACGATGCTATGGCACTAAGCCCATATGGAAACACCATCTGAATCTTGCTTGCTGTTTGAGTTGTTTGTGGAATCGGCCGCCATCCGGTATAGCCACGCTATGGTGAGGGTATAGCGACACTCAACTACATTGTATTTCTTAATGTTGATCACCATATCCCTCAATGTATTGATCAATGCATTTTCCCTACGAAGAAACTAGCTCATACCAAATTGATGCAAACGGAATCAATACCAGAAATTAACAACCTAGTTTTTTACAAAAAACTAGTAAAAACCTGAGACAAAATCAGCTTTCCATCGTAGTGGAATCAAGAGATGCCCATTAAAATCTCTCTATGGGTGATTGTCTTTACTTACCAATGATAACTGCAACTAGCTAGAAATCTTATAAACTCTAAAATAATATTCACTCCACAATAATGTAGAATGCAACAGCTAAGAGCTTTGATATAAGCCTTACAAGTTGAGGATAAAGACTGCTAGTTCAAATAAACCTATGCAAATAAAATAAAGACTTCAACAATAAGGAGACTAAACCAATTCCCAATAAAAGAGAGGAATTCTATTGGATAGAATAAGTACCAAGTAATATAAATTAATTTCAATTCATCTAAAGGTCCTTAAATTTATTACTTTGCAATGTAACCTCAAAAAAATGATCCTAGATAATATGAGAATTATGTATTTCTTAGCTCATTAAAAACTTACTACAGTAAGCTTTGAAATAACACTAATTGTCAATCAAACATTGTTTGCAATTGAAAATAAGCCAAACATAAGGTAATAAATTGGAAGTTGGGCACTCCGTGACCATCCATTCAACTACCATGCATGAATAACTTTTAAATTTCCCCTTTCTTTCGTCTTTTGTTCCAATTCTGCCGTATTTTTCTCTTTATTCTTCTCTTCATCTTCATGAAATTTTTAGCTGCATCAAATTTGCAATTATATGACCATTTTCTCTTTTGCACTGACATTGGAGTCCGATCTTGACATGTCAGAGAGTAAACAGATATATATGACCTGTGGGATCCTCCATAAAAAAGAAAAATCTAAAACTAGAGAGAACAGTTTAACAAAATTTAAAAATAATGGAAACTAGCATGCATAAATTTTAAAGGTTAACGTGCAAAATATAATATTATAATTAATGTGTATGCGCATGTAATAAATTGATTGTGTGTATATATATGAAAATGGTCCCTGGGACAATATCCCAGGCTTGGACCCAGGGTTAGCACCACGTTGCAGTGCCATGTATTGCTCCAAAGGCCATGTGTCACACCCCCCCCCTTCGCTCATGGTTCACCTCTCCCTTAGGTTTTTTAGAATAAAAAAAATGAAAAATAAATATATGGCCTCGATCTAATGGTGTGAAACTGAGTGGCCCTTAAATTTGCATTTCACTGTTCCTTGTAATAGCCATTTACCACTGCAATGGTGATTGAAATGTTTTTTTTTTTTAAATGGTCTTGGGTTGACCTTTAATGCACATCCACATGGCACCAAAATATATGTGTGGATACCACGTGGTGCTCAACTGGTGATATACAGTGTTACACACAGTAGACAGTGTCACAAAGAGTCTATATGTTGTATTGTCCCAAATGCCAAACTCAGAATTTATAGCCCAATTGTTTAGTGTGGGACTCCTGGTAACACTTATTTTTTTTCCTCTTTGTTTTTTGTTGGTAATAGGAGTTTTGTTGAAGCCAGATATTGTTGTTTATAATACAAGGGAATTACTTCTCTACTGCTGCCTAGCGATACCTGGGCAGCAGCCCATTGCCATTACATATCTAGTTGTTACAATTAGATACATCAAAGGAAAAGATGATCCATCAACTAGTGACTGTCTCAGCCTCTCCCTCTGCAAGCAAGCTGGCCATCTATTATACCATTCGTCCAATAGAGAAACCTCCATAGGGCCCCTTTCCTTTCATTCATCCACAAATAAACACTTACCAGAAATGAGAACGCTGTTGAAGTCCCTAAGAGCATTCTAATGGGAACACACCATGAAACCCCAAATTCTGTAAAATGTAAGCGCATCTTTCTCATGCCTGTGAACAATGGGCGAACGAGTAATCCATAAAATGAGCAGTGTTTTTTTTCCCTGTCGGTATTGTTTTATGTGGTGTCCTATTTTTTAGTTCTAATCTTGTGTTAAAGATCATTTCTTTACTCTCCGAGGAAAAGTTGATATGTAATACATTTCTCACACATAAGCCAGGAAAAATTAATGTGTGGCTAATGTGGCTACTTATTTGTTTATCTTTAATTCTTCTTTGGGATTTTTGTATTTAAACAGGTGTACGCTATTTGGAAAAGGCTTTTTTCAATCTAGACTATGGTCAATTGAAGTTGGTTTTCCATGCACTTGAAGAGCGCAGTCGTGTAATCCAGAATGCTCCTCACATCTGTCGGCCTTTGCCAACCATGACTCCGTGTTTTAGCTGGTTCGAGGTAGTGTACTACTGGGTAGGACTGAAAACTTATGACCTGGTTGCTGGGTCACAAATCTTGCGATTTTCACGATATTACTCAGCCCAGAAGGCATTTGAGGAGTTCCCAACACTTGCAAAAGAATGTCATGGGCGGAAGTTGAAAGGTGCAGTTGTTTATTATGATGGGCAGATGGATGATTCACGTCTTAACGTTGGAATAGCTTGCACAGCTGCATTGGCTGGTGCTGCAGTGCTTAACCATTCTGAAGTCATATATCTCCATAAAGATAATTCTGGCAGAGTCATTGGTGCTCGGGTACGAGACAATTTGACAGGCAAGTCTTTTTATATGTTCCAAATCTGAGTTAGGAGAATAATGATTAATGCTCTGTTGTGCCTGCCAGATCTGTGTCAGTAACAGTTATCACATTCTTGTAAGTCGAGAGATTATATTCTAAATCTTTACATCAATGGAAATATTATTACACTGGGGAGGAGAACAAAGGAAGATAACACCAAAGTAAACATTAAATTTAGAACTTGATAAACTACAAAGAGAAAAAAAGATAAATATGAAGAATCGTCTAACTGGGATAGCAAAGATATGGTGCTACCATCTAACTTCTGTGCCAACGAGTGACTATGACATGGCCTTCTTATTCTACTTGCTGTAGTTGAGGTTGGTTTGCATTTGGAGAAAATTTAGACTGTCAGTTATGTCAAGTTGCTGTACGTAGTGAATATTGAATACATGATTTTGTTTTGAGTGTTATTGCTTCAATGAAGGATTAAAATCTGGATAACTTGATCTGGTCTTGAGCACATCGGAGTCTACTTTTAACATTCATGCATTTGATTGCACTTTTAGAGTTGAAGAGCTTATGCTACTTTCCAGGTCCAGAGATTTTTGAGTCCTCGATCAGATTATAAAATAGTGTCCTGAGTGTGTTAGTCTATATCTGCTCTGATCCTTATATCTATTTATTCATTAATTTGGTGCAGGAAAGGAGTTCGATGTATATGCTAAGGTCATTGTCAATGCTGCTGGACCTTTCTGTGATGCATTAAGAAAGATGGCTGTTAATGATGCCAGAAATATTATCAGTCCAAGCAGTGGAGCTCATGTGATTCTTCCGGATTATTATGCGCCAGAAGGCATGGGCTTAATTGTTCCCAAAACCAAAGACGGTCGAGTGGTGTTTATGCTTCCATGGCAGGGTAAAACATTAGCTGGAACTACAGATTCCAGCAGTCCCATAACCAGCTTACCAGAACCACATGAGGACGAGATAAATTTTATTCTAAGTGCCATCAGTGACTACCTAAATATCGAGGTATGCATTATAAATGCACGAAACTTCTACTTTGACTTTACCTTGAGTCTCACGGTTCTTGGACACTGTATCTACTCCTGCTTTTTTGCCACTTCTTTAGCGAAGTAGGCAAGCCTTGATATAACTTAAAAGGATTACTTTCTTTGCTTAGTCTCAAAACTTAGTTTTAATGCAATCAGATCTGAAAAATATATGTCATATACATTTTACTAGCTGCTGCAAACATCCTCTCACTATTCTTGGATACTTTCTGTCTTATAATAGGTAATCTGTACCTTTTGTTATCTCTGATGCTCTCTCCTAGTCCTGCTTAGAACTTAAGCATGTGTGCCATGATGTAACTAACAAAGGCATTCTTTGTTTATTGGGAACAAATCTATCAATATGTGTGCCATCTGAACCTATTATGATTCTGGATGATTTGAAAATTATCTGATGCTTTACCCATCATAATGGGTTTATATCCATCTTTTATGAGATCTACTTATACGGTTGTACCTATATTTAAATTAGAGACCGACAGGTTCACTGCTGTTAGATAGACACAGTGATCCTTAAAAGTCCAAAATGCTGCACACCATGCAAAATGAACTCAAATTCCTATTTTTACCTATTGTTTATAAGGATTAGAGAAAGAACTCAAATTCCTTTTGTAAATGGATGTTGATAATGTCTGGCTGAGGATGCGTGTTGCTATCTTCCTCAATAACGGTCCATCCTCAGAGCATGCATAGTGCTATCCTCAATTCCAGTGCGTTTTTACCATAGTTCGACCAACATGAATTTGTACTAATTTGAAAATGTGCACTATAAAGAAACTTGTTTTGTAATAGTATGTGATGTATAATAACTGTATAAACAAACAAAAATGCATGCATATTTTTCACACACACACACACACACACACACACACACATATATATATATATATATATATATATATATATGGGTCATAATCCTTGAATTATGGGATTATATCCCATGACTCTAGATCCTATTGACTGCAACAAACAACTGCCTTTGACTTTTCAAAGGCAGTTGAAATGACATGCAGCCAATACGATAGGAGCTTGAATCATGGGTTTATGTCCCATGACTTGAGTTAGGAGATCATTTCCCTATATATATATATATATATATATATATATATATATCATACTTGTTTGCACCTGTTTAACTTAGATACTGAAATGTTGGTAAAATTTTACACACCAAGACACCCAAAATTATATTATTATACAAGCACTAATTCATAGATGGCATAGAATATAAACAATATGATCTACATTAAGAGATATACTGGTAATACTCAGGTAAGTTACGAATAGAGACATCAATGGATGGAGTGAGTATAAGCATAAGCATAATCACAAAACGTAGGTTTGAAAAAAAAAATGCATATAAAATGCATTTTCAAGAAAGGTATAAAAATCTGCTTTATACAGGAAAACATATAAATGCATCTTTTCGTTTAAAAAGTTATATATTTTTTGGGGTATAAAATGTGTTTTAAATGAAATTTTTTTTAACTAAATGGAAAAAGGTTATATGGGTTCGAATGCATGGATGAACCTGTGCATTCACACCCTAGATCACGTGCCAGTGGCATATGATCCCAAAACAACACCTGTTTTTGGATCATGTGCCGTATGGCATGTGATCTATAGTTTTTTTTGAAAGAAAATAGTTTCTTGGTGGCCAAAGTTTGGGTACTACCCCTACATCTTGGGGCATTGACTTGTTCCCCTTTGACCACATTTTGGATGGTGGATAATATATCCAACGTTTTTAATTTTTTAATCTTTTAAATGGACCTGATCGCCCTTGGGCAAGTTGCTGTGACACTGAATCCCCTGGATGGCTGCCATGTGGACCCCACCCGGTTCGAATGCATGGATCCACCATACATTCAAATCCATATCCCCGGGCCTCTAATTAAATATATATTTATTCTAAGATGGATTTTTTTTTTTATTTTTTATTTTTTATATTTTTTAGTTTTCTTCCCGTATTTCCCTTTCCAACTCTTCTCGTACTCCGTTTCACCCCCTTTTTTTCCTTGCCATTTTTTGCCATTTTTGTCCGAATTTTTTCCTTTCTGTTTTATTCCCATACTCCGTTTTTGTGACTAACTGACTATGGGTATGAGGCCATGTTCAAAACTAAGGCACAAACATGGGAATAGCTGTCATTGTTATATTTTCGTACATATTATAATATATTTAGCATTTTCAACATTGAAGGCACAAACAAGGGAATTCATATTATAGTCGTATAATACTATATTTTTTCAATATATATTAGCCGACCCCAAATACTAGAATGATTATAATGATATTCAATATGATTGCAGTTCAGTGCACTGCTGCTTCTAAACACATAAATCTATCTCTATTAACAACCATTTGAAATAATGGAGTACAGCTGTACTGAAGTATTTAAAACAAATCTGAGTACAACTGTTCTCTATTGGTAAGCTAGATGGTTGCTAGCAGTGATAAATTTCTGTGTATAGCAGCAACTATACACATATATGTTGCCTCTTAAATATTGGTTGTCCAATTGTACAATGCAATCTTTACATTGCGATTGCTTTGTGTGTGCGTGTTCTCTTTCTTTCTCTCTCTTTATATATATATATATATAGGAAAGGGTCCCTAGGGCCATGTCCTAGAGATTGAACCCTAGGACTGCACCCGTATAAATTCGCCCCTCTACAGGGTCCTTAGGAAAAACAAAAAATATATACGGCCTTGATCTAACAGTCTGAAAAGGAATAGTGACTTGATTTTTCAATTCCAAATTCATTTTGTAAGGCATTGACCGTCGTTGATTATGGTTATTAAAATATTTTTATTTTATTTTTAACTTTTTTAATGGTCTTTGATCGACCTTATGCACATCCACTTCGCAGACAAACATGTGTTTGGGTGTCAAGCGGGACCCAAATGGCGTGTCCTAGGGTTCAACCCTAGGCTGCGGTCCTAGAGTCTCTGGGTCTTATACACACACAGAACAGAAAAAGAAGCTAGGAGTTTGAAAAAAGAAAAAAAACAATGCTTATACCATAAGATTTGGTTACGAGTATCCTAGAATTCAATGTTATGTAAAATCACATGCTAACATATCAGTTAAGCATTTCCCAATTTGGTTAAAAAAGTAGCAAATTTTGAACCTTTTAAAAATGAACCTAAATGTTACAATTCAGATAATTGTTAAAGAATTTGTTTGAAAAGGACACCGAAATATGATGATCGATTTAGTTACTTCCATAGCCAGTTACTGATATTTAACAAATACAAATTAGATGTTCAAAGCATTCCAAGATTTTTGGTAATTGGAGATTAGGGACTGAAATAATTATTTAGTCTTTGAACCATGGAGTCTTTTTTTTTTGATAGATTATATAATTTCTTAAAGTAGTAAAATATATTTACGGTATGAGCAAGATTTTCAGGGTGTGAAGTCATCAAAAAACAATGTTACATCGATCCTATCTCTGTGGCAGGTCTATACCCTCTTTTGTCATCACATCACCCTCGAGGTTAGCCTCCCTAGGGACTAGACTAGTGATAGCAGAGCTATGGTTAATAAAATCCCAAATCCTATTAATATACAGCTGCAATCTCCAAGGAGCTTCCAAACACCTGCTGATCTATGCTATCAAATTCTTAAGAGTCACCTTTAATGATTGGTAGCATGGGTTAAAATCTCGGAAAAACGATACGTATCGTCCAGCCCCAAAACCGATACATATCGGACAATACGTATCGGTTTCGGACAATACATTCCAATGTATCGTCCGAAATTTTAGTTTTTTGTATGGGAGGCACCGATACGGTACCTTGAATGTACCGTATCGGTGAGGTCCAAAACCAATACATATCGTCCGATACGTATCGGTATCGGACGATATTTTGACCCATGATTGGTAGCTTCAGGTTCATGGCTCTAGTAATCTGAGTTTCATCAACAGTGACTCATAATTCGATCTTGAGACTGCCATAGGAAGGATAAAGGGCTGAATACCAGAGTGGTCTCCATTCTTCAATAATTTCTCCACCTGCCAGACCAGGATTTCCCAAAGAATAGCTGTTGAAGTTGAGTTTGACGCTACCAGCTGGGGGATGTTTCTATTTTAAAAAGAATTTCTTAGCTTTGAAGGAACCAATGTAGATGATTTCCTCCCAACATATTTCCATGTCGTCCTTGTTAGTGTGCCAAAAACGATTTCTGGATGTGTGCCAATGACTATAAGTGGTATATAATTTCTACTGATATGGGCTTTGCTTTTTTTTTTTTTTTTTTTTAATAGGAATACGGATATTTGCAGCTCATCATTTTGCCTTCAAAATTTTATTGTTCCTTCTCTCCATTGATACCAGTTGATGGCTATGGGGCCATATTCTATAAAGTTTTCCTTGTTTACGAAATGGGCCACTAGCCCATCCTCCCAATACCCAACTGTTATTGGTATCACTGATCTCATTCCAAATGTCATAAGGCTAGGGAAAAAATAAGGATGATCCCTAGTTCCTCATTTCGCTGTGTTGGAGATGATTTGTTGTTATGATTTTATCCATTGCAGCTTGCCAAGCAAAACACTTTACTCTTGAAGGGACTGGAGTACTCTAGTCCAAATGTGAGTCCATGGTAAGCTAGGTGATACTTCTTTGACTATTGCTTGGTAAAAATGTTAAACTTTCCCTTGGTATTTGCTCCCCAGATTCTTTCTCAGTTCCTCTGTTTAGAATATACTCATTTTCTAGTTCTCCAAGGAGCTCAACTAGATCCAAGATATCATTTTTTTTATGTTTCTTCTCAACTGAATGTTCTAAATTAATTTCTATTAAATCAGCTGTCAGACAGGGATCACACCCTTTTATTGGGATTGGTAGTGTGGCATATTATTGGCGCGTGTGTGTAGTAGAGATGTGTGTGTGGTATCTTGTATTATTGAGTTCTTTAATATAAAGTCTAGTGGAGCCTCTAATCCATAACTACCTAGTCCTTTATACCTCCTCCCTCCCTCTCTCTCTCTTTTCTGTTCTCTTCTTTGACTCCAACATTAATTTCACCATCAAACCCGGAACCTAACGTGTCTTATTGGTCTGTGGCTCTCCTTCCTACACATTTAAGAAATCATCAAAGATTTAAATCTTGGTATCGGACTTGGTATCAACACATGTTGATACAGAGATGTATCGTCTCGCGTACAAGGCATTGGGAGGTACATTATATTAAGTATATGAATCGAGCAACACACAAACTGAAGCATATGTATTGGTGGCTTTGATACCGAGACGTCCAATACGTCTCGGAATTATCCGCAATTTTGAACTATGTAAATTGTGTGCTCAGTTGAATTTTGAATGGTTAGGATCCTTTGCATATTCTTAAGCTGTGTTACCTTGTTTGGTATTGAGACCTCCGCCCTCAGATGTACTTGCCTTGATTGCTTTAAAATTATTAATTCCAGGTGCGGCGCTCAGACATTCTCTCTGCGTGGAGTGGAATACGTCCCTTGGCTACTGATCCTTCGGCAAAGGACACTGCAAGCATTTCCAGGGATCATATTGTATATGTCGATTGCCCCGGCTTAGTAACCATCGCTGGTGGGAAATGGACTACTTACCGAAGGTATCTCTTTATGCTGCAGTTCACTAAAAGAGGCACTTTGTAGTTTCATTTGTTTTTTTCTCCTTCCCTCTCTCTTGTTTTTTTCCTTCTTGCTGAGCTCCTCGCTCGGCCGTTTTGATCCGCTATAATTTTTCTTATTTCTCAATAAGATTATAGCGTTTTTACCGGAAAAATAAACTTGGACATCAGTCTCTTGGTCTCTCAGTGTGACTTGGACTAGTCAATGGCAGGTCCCATATCGTAATTATTTGGTAATTTTGAACAATGCAGAGCATATTAAATAGCGGTCAGTTGGCCTGTTTAGGACAGGCCCTGTCCATGAATCGGCCATTTTTTGGGTCCAAAAGTCGAGCCTGGGCCCAATCCATTTTGTGATAAGGCCTACAAAATATGTTCTCAGTACTTCCCGAAATAGCATACACAAACCGACCATGAGTCCAAAATGTTAGTTACTCAGGATGGGGCCCATAAAACTCTCTTTTAAGAGGAAATGAACGAGGGATATTTTAGTTTTGTTCTGATGTTGATACGTATTGATTAAATTTTGGTTTGAGTCTATTGACTCAGCTGGATAAAGCTAAATTTCTAATAAATTTTTTTATTATCTTTGGATACTCTCTCTCTCTCTTGATAGGTAAGCATGAGAAACCCCTGACCTCAATGCCACATGCTTGAGGGCATCACCCCCCCCCCCCCCCCTCCCTCTTTCTCTCTTTATTCCCTTTGTTATGTACACAAACAATGAGTTGTTTTATGTATCATTTTAAGTAATGTATGTACACCTCCATTCCTAACTTGCATGGGTTAAGGGGACTAACAAAAAATTCCTACTTCAGTTTTCAGCCCCAGCATAAACTGATATCAGCTATTCAATTTTCAGCATGGCAGAAGATGCAGTTGATGCTGCCATCAAGCATGGGAACCTGAACCCTACAAATGGCTGTGTAACACCAAATCTGCCAATTGTTGGTGCTTATGGATGGCGACCTTCCCTTTTTACAGTGCTGGCACAGTCATATGTACGTATGAAGAAAACCCGAGATGGAAGCATAGTGCCAGGGGCTAATGATACTGTCATTGCCAAGCATCTTGCTACTGCATATGGAAGCATGGCCGAATGTGTGGCCACTATTGCACAGGTTTGTTGTGATTTTGTAGAAAAAATTGCCTTGCATTCCCTGTGTGCTGCCTCCAAAATTTTCCATAGATGCTTGTGTTTTAAAAGATCGTTTTCCTTTATATTGCCGCTCCCTCTTTGCCATGTTGGGTAGTCCTAAAGTAGTGGTTCTGTAAACATACAGGAGGAAAATCTAGGGAAAAGGCTTGCTCATGGCCACCCATACTTGGAAGCGGAGGTTGCTTATTGTGCGAGGAATGAGTACTGTGAGTCTGCTGTAGATTTCATTGCTAGAAGGACGAGACTTGCGTTTCTGGATACAAATGCAGCAGTGCAGGCCCTCCCACGAGTCATCGAGATACTCGCTGTAGAGCGTGGGTGGAATAGTGAGAGGCGAGACCAGGAGCGGCGCACTGCTGAAGCCTTTCTCCGCACATTCAAAACGGCCCCACCGTCCTTGACTATGTCATGATTTAGCTAAATTGTTCCTCTCTAATTGAAGGTAATTGAAAGATTTTGGGCAAATGCATAAGGTAGCATACTATTAGAATAAAGATAGAGGTGGAATAAGGGGGAGGGAGAACCAACGGTTGAAATTCTTTTGATATTTTTTGCAGTTTTGATCAGTGAATAAGAACTTAGATGGAAGTGGAACCAACTTGAATAAAAAAAGAGCAAAGAAATGTATGTAAGATGTAACTGATTTTATTTCGTTTTTGAGTTTTGGTTTTACCAGTGATTGCCTTTTGCCATCAATTTCTGTTTTAAAGTTTTTTATTTTATTATTAAAGATTGCTCTGAAGCCTAAGCATAAAAAGGGGAAAGAATTATAGACCTTGAGACTTGTTGGCAGTCTCATAAGCATGATGAGGTTATAAGGTAGTGGTTTAAGTACACTTCTGAATGGTCCCAGTTATAATTGAAAAAGAAATGGGAAAATATGCACTCATAATCACGTGTCACGCTGCATGTAATTGTGAGTTATGCTCGTGCTTTCGCATGCTCAATCATGTGCCATGTGGCATATGATCACGAGTTACACTCATCCTGGACTTCCAATCTTTTACATCATGTGCCATGTGGCACGTGCGTGATCGCGCTCTAAGTTGAATCCTTAGCGACAGAACTTTGTTGTTGTCAAGGTATGGTCTTCTCATAAGGCCATATTTGGTGGCCATTTGTATTTTGCTGCCATGTGGCTCATTAAAACTTGTTGCGTATTGCATGCTTTGGGACCCAGCCTTGGAGTCATAGGCCGGCCTTGACTCGGCTTGATTATTAATCAGGCCTTGGGTGGGGCCAGGGAGTTGACTCTCCCTGAACCTGCCCCAAGTAGAAAGTATGTCGGCCGGGCTTATGTTTGGGCTATGGGCAGGCCCCTGGTGGGCTGATGTTTGGGCCATTGGTGGGGCCCTGACCACATTTTCATAAAAATATGCCTGTTTGGGCCAGGTCCATATACATTTAATACAAAAAATATAGGGAAATATATTATTTTTACTTTGGCCATGACTGAGCCTATTTGTTTGCCATGTGGAAAGGCTCGATAGACTGGGTTATTAAGGCCTTACCACCGCCTATTTTTTAAACAGGTTAAAACCAGACGGCTGCCCATTGACTTAGCCTCTTGACCCTGTTAGGGTTGGTTTGAGTGGAGGGATCTATGGGCGTGTTTGGGAAACCTCTACGCCATCACACTCCAGCTCCCTGTTAGAGTAGGTTTTATTTGCTATGATATGAAGCTCATTTTTCATTTAAAATGGTTCTTCGTCAGCATAAATGAGGCGAGCAGCTGATTTACCAAATATGCTCCTCCCGGAAGACTCTGTGCTAGTCTTAAGAGCAGCAGCTCTTAAGCCTCATGAGCTAAGCCAAACACACCCACTACCACCTATCAGAGATGGGATACAGTTGCTTTGTTCGGGATTCGGTCCGATTTGACATGACAAATGAACAACTTGTTAATGCTAACTACTTTGTTCTAAAATGAAAATTTAAAAGTAGAGGGAGGGATTTGGAACCTTAGACCTTATGATTTTTAAGATGCATAGCTATAACCAAGTGGCCATAAACATTTGTACAGTAAAAGGTTCATTTTCACACAATTAGATGAAGGTCATATATTTATAATTATTATTTTTTCAAAAAAAGGTGCAACCTAGGGAGATTAGTGCCACAGCCCTACACGGTAGTATAATTGGTTGTTATCCCAAAGTTCAAAGTTGAGTGTGTGTCTAAGGGTCCTTTACCCGTTTGGGATTAAAATTTTAAAATATATACGTATTTAAAACTCATCACTCTTAGGGAACCTGCTTGCTTGATAGTGATGAACCATGAATGAGGATTTGAACCCAAGCGTGAGCTAACTCTAGTGTAGACAAGATGCAACCCAAAATAGCAATATTAAGGCCTCTTTTGGGGCAGCGTCCCTTCTGACTCCTGCTTTCCACAAAAGTGAGAATTAGTTGGGCCCGAACAGGATCTTAGGGCACACCAAGCTATAAAGGCGAAAACTAAAATGAAATATTTGAATAAAAGCATGTACCTTAGCCTCTATAATATTAATAAAATTATTTAATATTCTTAAAAATTTTATTAGAAAAAAAAACAGTCAATGCCCAATTAAATTTTATTAAAAAAAATAGCCCCAAAAAACAATCCAAAGAAAATAGTCCAACCAAATTTTATTAAAAATTTAAACAGTCGAAAAAAAAACCCTGAAAAAATGCCCAAGCCCGACCTGAACTGGTAGGGGCCGGGCTTGGGCTGAGTACATTGCATACCGGGTTAGGGCTGAGTTGAAAATTTTGGAAACCCTACCCAAATAGGTTAGGGCAGGATTGAACCCCAGCCTGGCCCTAATCCGGCCCTAGTTTTACCTATTTTAAGCAATAGGCCTCTAGTTTCACTTTTTTCATAATTGACTAGCTTGAAATGGTGAAAAATAACTCCAAGGTCTATAAAAGGTGATAAAACTAATTCTTTTGTCTTGAGTAGTTCTAAATGCCTCAATATAATTAACTGTTTTGAATCCCATGATGTAGATCCTTTTTGTCTTGATCTTCCACATTATGGATCTTAAGATTATGGGCATGCCCTCACATGTGCCATTTTACTAAAAATCGCAGAGCACTATATAGTAGCGCTGGAGCTTGTATATAAGAGCACTGGAGCTCCTCTATAATAGCGCTGGAGCTACTATTGAGCAACATCGCTTCTTTTGTGTCAATGATATCGCTCTCATATGAAAGCGACATCACTCCTCTATAGTAGTAATATTGCTCCCCTATGGAAGCATCGCTCCTCTGTAGTAGTGTCAACGCTATGCATTAATTTATATTCCCTTTTTGAGTAAAATGGACCGTTTGATGGTACACTCACGATCATAAGATCCATTCTCTATGATGAGTTTCAAAGCAATCAATGATATTAAGATATTTAGAATCGTCCAAGATGAAAAGCTTTCCATTTAGAATTGTCTAAGACGAAAAGCTTAGTTTGGAATTGTTTTACAAGCCTTAGGAGCATTTGTCACTTTTAACTTGGCTCAACTTGAAGCTGGTTGATTATAAAAAATATAAACTAGAGGTCTGACTGACTGCTGGAAAAGGTGATACCAGTCAGGCCGATCCTGAAATTTCAAGTAAAGCCAAGCACTTGAGGTGCCGATGACACAGGGTTCAAATATTCTAAATAATGTAGCATGATCATTTAAGCTCCACTTGTCGGAAAAAGGAAGGCTATGAAGCTTAATTAAGAAATAAAATTCACCATTTATGTAATGATGCTTAGCACTAGCTCAGATGAACGTGCCCCAAATCTCTCCCAGAATGCCGCAGTTTAGTTTGGGTGGAATAATCCAATCATTTAATTGCATTAAACAATCCATGCAAATACGCCAATATCCTATATGAGAGTTAGAATTGAAAAATCATTGCCCCCAATCAAGGATCAAAATTTCGGCAGAAATTATCGGTTTCGATCCCCACCGAAATGATAATTTGGATTGAAATTTCAGTCCAAATTTGTATAGGACCCAAAATTTCGGCCAAATTTTTAGTTTTCAGCTGAAATTTCGGTTCAAATTTTAGATTTTGGTCAAGCCTGAAAGCGAAAATTTACCCAATATTTTGATCCTTGCCCCGAAGTGAAATCGATTCAAAATAAATGAATAAATTTCAGTTTTGGGTGGCAGAAATTAAATATGAATAGGATCTGAATATCGAAAATATTTAAAAAAGCCAACAAGAAATCAGGAAAATAAAAAGATGGAAAATTAAATAGTTTTTTTAACAAATTTTTTTGAAAAAAAATTGAAGCCAAACAGAACTGAACTGATTTTTTCTGTTGTGGGTTCAATTTCGGAGTTGGAAAAAAAACACGAACCGAATCCATATCAATTGGTTTCGGTACAGTTCGGTTAATGTGAATCCGTGATGTTTTCTGGGTCTGTATGGATCATTCAAGCTGTGGTCCATTGTCCCATCAAAAAAATAAAAGAAGATGTGGTCCACTGATCTGATCCACTGATCGCACAGTTTAGACTGTTGTCCACACATCCTTTTGGGGTAGATGGAGCCATCGTCTAAGTTGGATTCAGTTTACGATGGTATTTATAACACTAGTTCTACAGTTTGAAAGACCAGCAAGCAATATTCCAAATCTGTTTTAGACGTTATGTTTTAGGGCGTGTAGACTCTTAGTCACGTGATAAAGAAAACGAGGGCAATAGGCCACTCTATGGTGTTAAATTGCCTGTTAATAGTGGGCCCGTGCACCATGACACTTTGTGGAATTAAAAATGACACCACATCTATTAGAGAATTAATCCAAGCACAAGCATTTGTGACTTGGGACTTGAGTCATAATCCAAACTTTTTTTCATATGAAAGAGTGGGAGTACAAAAGACTCCCGAAAAAAACAATCTCAACCATTTGATGGAAACTAGGACTGTGAAAGGGCTGGTCCTGCAGTGAAAGCCCTGCCCGGCTTGGCTCTAAATGTTAGAGCTAATGCCAAATTTTGAGGGCTCTGAAAATAAAAGCCCTAAAATTTAGGGCCGAGGTAAGATATGACAAGGCCCGTCCCAAGGGCCGGCCCTATATATATGTTATTTTTGTTGTGTCAAATATAGCTTTCTTCCTAACTTTTAGGTGATTCTTAATAGATCATGGTTTTAAATCTCGTCCGAGATGAGACATCTCGGACGAGCCGTCTTGTGTCTCAGGCTATCCGAGACAACTCGGAAATCCGAGATTTCAAAGTATGTAATAGATATATTAGAATATTAATTTTATAATTTTAAAAATAGAGCTATCATTCTTTCATATTTTATATTATAATTTATATTAAAAATTATATATATATATATATAGCAACAAGTAAATAAAACTGGTAATGTTAGAAAACTCTGTATCACGAGATCACTCATCCAGCAGTGTCAGCCCGTGCGACACTTAACGCTCGATGCGTTAAGTCAGCTTAATTCTCCCAAATTAGTCACGCGATGCGGATTCCCAGATGCTACGAAGAGTGGAAGGCTTGTCCTACTCAAGTTTCACCTCAACCTCTACGTTTGGACTTTGCCCTGCGAAAAAACGCAGCAAGTTAGAGCCGACAACGACGATAGTTAAGGCAATAGACAACGGCGACTGATAAAGCAATAGGCAGCGACGAGCATATGCCGAGCCTCCTTTGGGCTAAAACTCACACCTCAAAAGTGATTGAAACCACCAACGCGATGGCCTTAGTACACGACGTAGCTAGGACGATCACACACCAAGCGTGGCACGGATGCACACACATAAGCCATGAGCTAGTGCACGTGTAAGGTCGGGGGACCCCAATTCATATCCCCTTATATAAGGGTGAAACAGTAATTCAGGCGAAATAGCGGGAGGACTTCAAACCTCTTGGTTTGACATACTTTACTATTCACACAGCAACACTAGCCCAGCTAACCACGTCGCATCCGTGTCGTGCCCATGTCTTGACCCTTCATTCCAACGTGTCGCGATGCCCTCGTAGCCCACAACCAACACACTTGCTGCCGCCCTCATGGCCTCGATGCATTAGTGATGCCCATAACGTAGAGAGGAAAAATGACCATACGACAAACCCGGATGGCCACGCCGCGTGCTCCTGTCACATCCTCCTCCACTCAAAATCGTCAATGTCCTCGTTGACGTCAAGGCAAACATTCTGAAGTTCAACACTTTATGTCCACTGCCACGGTTTCTTGACAGCTCCCTGCCTTCACCCTATGTCGCAAAACTGTACATAACTAAAACTGCATACCTCAAAATCTATACACGATTGGTGTCTAAGTCTTTCCACGGCCCACGCCAACAAGATCGCGGTGTCGCCATTTCTCAGCAGTTAATCAGTCGGAGCGCCCCTACTTTGACGACGGGCTCTTCATCATCAACTTTTTTCTTCCATTTCTCCATAACTATCGCGTTTAATGCGACCTTCTCTGGATAATCTCGTACAAGATGTGGCCCATCACACAGGAAGCAATCCTTCTTACTCGGCTTGTCATCTCTCTTCTTTTCATACCTACTACCATTGTCCTGACCAAATCGCACATGCCCTGTATTATTCTGTATTTTCGCCTGTTTGTCAACATTGTCAGTGGATGTAAGGTTTGCCCTCTCTTTCTCATTGCGGTGCTCGATTAGCCGCTTCGCAGCTGCCAAATTCTCATCCAGGGTCTTCAACCATCTATGAGTCAACTCTCGCTACGCCTATGACGCCAAGCCATCTATAAAGTAGAAGACCCGTTCCTTCTCGCTCATTTCATCAACGTCTAACATCAGGCTCGTAAAAGACTTAATGTATTCGTGCAACGGTCCAGTATGTTTTAACATCGATAATGCTTTTTGTGTTGACCATCCGACGTTGGTAGGTAAAAATTGAGCCCGCAGCTCTTTCTTTAGATCGGCTCAAGAATCAAATGTTCCATTCTCCATACACACCTCTGACACACGGTGCTTCCACCATAACTTGGTATCACCAACCAAGTATCTTGATGCAATTCTTAACTTAACTTTAGCATCGAGGTCCTCCAGCGATTCGAAGTATTCTTCTACGTCCCATATAAAGTTCTCAAGGTCTTTCGCCTCATGAGAGCCCTTGAACGTCTCTGGCTTGAGAAACTTGAATCGGGGAGTCGACGCCCCTACTGGCACCCCAACTGGCATTGCCAGGATGAGCTTTTTCAGCACACTCATCTTGTCACGTACCTCCTCTAACGTGACCGTTATATCTCGTACTTCTGCTGTCAATTGCTCTACGGTTTCAGTCACGTTGGCATTGATTCTCTCATGCCTATTCAGTCGTTCTCCATGAAATGTCATGACAGATATCACAGACTCGAACTGTTCCGATTGAGCTTCCAAACTATCCAATCGTTCCCTCATTCGTCGTCTTGCATCCTCGCTGGTCCCTTCCATCTCAGCCATCACAGTGGCTCTGATACCAAATATTACGGGGTCACTCTTCCAGCAGTGTCAGCCCGTGCGACACTTAACGCCTGATGCGCTAAGTCAACCTAATTCTCTCAAATGAGTCACGCGATGTGGATTCCCAAATGCTACGAAGAATGGAAGGCTTTTCATATTCAAGCTTCACCTCAACCTCTACGTTCTGATTTTGCCCTGCGAAGCAACGCAACAAGTTAGAGCCGACAACGACGATAGTTAAGGCAATAGAAAACGGCGACTGATAAAGCGATAGGCAGCGACATATATATACCGAGCCCCCTTTGGGCTAAAACCAGCACCTTGAAGGTGGTTGGAAACCACCAACGATGACTCTAGTATATAACGTAGTTAGGACGACCACGCACAAAGCGTGGCCCGGATGCACGCACATAAGCCCACGAGACTAGTGCACGTATAGGGTCGGGGGACTCTAACTCATGTCCTCCTATATAAGGGTAAAACAATAATTCAGGCGAAATGACGGGAAGACTTCAAACCCCTTAGTTTGATATACTTTACTATTCACACCGCAACGTTAGCCCAGCTGGCCACGTCGCATCCGTGTCGCGCCCATGTCTTGACCCTTCATCCCAACGTGTCGCGACGATTTCGTGGCCCACAACCAACACACTTGGTGCCGCTCTCATAACCTCGATGCAACAATGATGCTCATAATATAGAGAGGAAAAATGACCCTACGAGTGACCCGAATGGTCACGCCGCTTGCTTCCGTCACATTTGACTAGGGCAAATCATGTAAAATCCTGCTGGGGGTTAGGGTTGACCATATTAAGGCACACCCAAGTCTAAGGTGAGGGCAATGCAAAAGCCCGGCTCAGCCCATTGACAGACCTAATTGAAACCATACAAAATCCCCGTAATGCATATCATACTATGCACATCAGCAGACGCCTGCGCACGATGCACGTGGCCAAACACCATGTCCGATCTACTCGCCATTTCAGAAACAGGCATCCTACAACAACTAATTTAGCCGTTACAAAATGGAGTAACTGATGAAGGAGAGACAACGGAGCTCTTAACCGGTCAGCCAAGCCACGAATTTGACACCGGGAGCATCATTCGCTCTCTCCACGTGTCGAAAATTAATAGGAGGAGAAGGAAAATGATACGCCGAAATTAAATCATCCTCGGGCGTGGGACCCGCGAAGTAAAGAAAGCTGAAAACCTTAAACTTTTCTTTTCCTTCGCCTGCAAGGGGAAGATTTCTCAGAAACCACTCTCTCTCTCTCTCTCTCTCTGCTTCCCCTTTGCCTTTATCAAACCACCACTTCATCGCCCTCGTTTTTTCGGTGCAAAAGTCGAAGTTTGGGGGCCAAAAGTCCCAATTAAATCATATTTCTTTCTTCGCTCTTTGGCGTTTTATCTCTCTGTAATAGATCTGCTTTCTTCCATTTCTGCGTTTCGATTTCAATTAATTTTTTATTAGTATAAATTCCAATGTGATATCTTCTCTATCTCTTCCTATGATTCCCCCTTTAATTCTCTTCCACGAATTCCCATTTTCTCTCTCTCTGAGTTACCGTTTGCGAGCTATCGAGGGGTTAGGGTTTTAGGTGGCTTGGTCTCGCAACTTAAATAATCAATCTAATGGCGGATTGGGATCGTGATCGAGACCGGGATCGTTCGATTTCCATCGATGAATTTCCCTCTCATTTGATTCTAGAGATTTTGACTTCTGGGCATCTGACCGCAGTTGATTTGGCCAGTTTAGAGATCTCATGTCGATTATTCAGGTCCAGCCAGGGGATATTCCCTCACAAATTCCGCTCCATGGTGGAATTTGCTGCAATCCAGCTCTGCGATAAGCATTCGATGTTTGCTTCTCTTCCTTTGAGTGCTCGGAAAGATCTGTTTGATCGTTGCGCTGGGAATTGGAAGCGCGTTTTAAGGTTTCTGCAGTCCGTGGAACAGTCATTTGGCGTTGTCGAGACATCAACAGGCAATGTACTACTTCTTTTATATTGCGGTTTGGATTAATTGACTAATTGCTTGCTACTGCCATTTCTTCTTATGGGAATAGCGGTTGAGCTGTGCCTTGTCTATTAATAATTTGCTTGCTTTTGCAATTAGTATTGGTTAATGAATATTTTTTTTTTATTGATTAAGCAATATCCTGCTTACTTTTACTGTGCAATAAGGGTTTTCTGGTTATCATATATAACGTGATATTTATTTATTTATTTATTGGGGCAGCGTTCTGAATATCGAAACGACTTTTGAAATTGTGACCTGGAAGATTTAAATTTATTTATAGAGTAAAATTGTAAATCGTAAGAATTTATTAAATTATTTGAAACATAAATTGAAACGATCTAAATTTATTAAAATAAAGAGATAAGATATGGAAAATCAGTACTACTTTAACATTCCTTGTAAATATGTATTGAAATGATCAAATTTTATGACATTTTAATGTAATGCTTTATTATAGAGCATCCTGACAACCATCCTTGTGAAAGAAGCCCATCTTTGTTTATTACTTGTAATTCCTATCGTCTCTTTTCAATCTATGAGATAAAAATAAATTTAAATCCTTAACAATATTCGAAAAGTAGTTCAATGACATTTTAAAGGAGGGTAAAATCCGTGTTTGATATTGGTCGACAGGAATTTGGAATCAAAATGTTGATTTGTATCTTAAATTGTAATTTCTAAGATTGTAACAACAGTAGTATGCAGTTCTTTAGAATTTCATTTTAGCATTTTGATGCACTTGTCAAGCATATGAGCAGGTTGAACCATTTTTTTTATTGAGTTGAGACAGTCACAGTAGTTCTTTGGAAGTTGAATTTCTTCTTTCTTAGTAATTTGAAAGATGATCAAACCCTTTCATTATCACCCTCCTGCTCAAGTTTTGCACAGAATAACTTTTTGTGCTTCTTGAATGTTGTAAGCTGAATGAGGGGATGTCTATTTCAGCAGATGCAGATTATGACGGGAAGATATCACACACTTTTGATCAGTGGCTCGTCAGTTTACTCTTGTGGGTCCAGTTTATGTGGAGTTCTTGGCCATGGTCCAGAAACAACACAGTGTGTAGCATTTAGCCGGGTTTATTTTCCATCTTTATCACGTGTAATCCATGTCTCAGCCTCTCACAACCATGCAGCTTTTGTCATGGAGTTTGGAGAGGTTTGTGGCTCTTGAAATCATGATTTTGGTTTCCTGTCCTATACAACTGAGTTTTTTTATGACTCAAATATTACAATTTTGATTCTTCTTGTATAGGTGTTTACATGTGGAGATAATTCATCCTTTTGTTGTGGTCACGGAGAAAGGGGGCGTGCCATTTTCAAGCCTACGCTTGTTGAGGCATTGAAGGGAATTCCTTGCAAGCAGGTAACACATGTTTATTATATGGTTCTATTGTATGCCATTGTTTACTTGCATTGAGTTAATGCCCTATGCTTAAGGCGAAATGAGTATCTAATATTAGAAATTCCACCTTAACAACATCAATAAATTAGTTTAGGCATCTAGATGAGGCAATGTTTCCTTCAGAAGTGCAACTTGCAAGTAGAAATAATTAAGTAACTTCGAGGAAATGGTTACTTTACAGTGATAAGAGAATTTGATTATTATCGCTAGAAAATGTTAATTTTTTTGAAATTCCACTTATATCCTTAAGAGGGATTTCGGGTCGTTACAGTTTTCAAGTCTCAATTCTACATGCCTATTAAGCATGGTTTTTTTACAAAGAAATAAATGGTTAATAGTTTTTGCATGCTTTACACTTCTATACTGCTCTCTTCTCACACATATGTAGGCCATTGTTTTATAAATCATGTTGCTTAGCAGTTCTGAGTTTGATCAACACATGGACCTATGTTGTAGGGAACAACATGGTTGAGGGATAAACCCTTACATTCTCTGGCACGTATGTAGTTTGCTACACATGTTGCAACATATATTCTCACATCAAAGTGATGTGCATATCAGGGGTCTTAAACATGGGTTAAAATATCGGGTTACCGATACGTATCGTCCGAGCTCCAAAACGATACGTATCGGACGATACGTATCGGTACCGGTCTGTATCGGACGATACATTGAATGTATCGTTCGATACATTCAATACATTTGAATGTATCGAACGATACATTCAATGTATCGTTCGAGTCCAATACCGATACGTATCGTCCGATACGTATCGGTATCGGACGATATTTTGATCCATGGTCTTAAATATGCATCATGGGGGCTTTATCCGATGGCATCACATGCAATGACCCGGTCACTTTTGTCCTGCATTAGGATATACAACCCACTTTCTTGTAAGCAATGTTATAAAATGCGCTGGGCGTGCCTAGGCAATCACCTAGACTCATCTTTTGGCTAGCCAAGCTATCATTTTTCTTCTATATATATATATATAATTACTAAAAAATACTGATGAACATCATTGTAATTATCTGTATGTCATTAAAACAACTAATGTAAAAGCAACATACATACATAATACATGAATCAATGAAAAAAGTACGAATGTAAATACACAATGATGACAAATTGAGGACATCCATAATCTATTAAAATTCAAAGACAGTTGAAAAAATAGTAGTGTACAGTAAATGCAATAATTGACAGAAAAACTGTAAATGTTCATATCAAGTCATCAATATTTTGATGGATTTTGGGTTTTTTGAATGAAAAATTTAAATCCACAACAGAAATCAGATTTTTAGGTATTTTGATCTTGACAAAAGCATGAAAAAGTGTTTTCATAATATCTTTGGGCTCATAACAGTAACCCCATGACCGAAATTCCCTCAATAAGCATCACGGTTTTGCAACAAAATGGCCCAAACCTGTGTGATATAGGGTTTGGGATCGAAGCGAACCTAGGTCTCGCATAGGCCATCACCTAATAGGGCCTTGGTGAGCTTCTAGGCTCATCTTTTGGTGCCCATCAAGAAGGCCTCGCCTCAAGTAGCGGCTAGGCAGTCTCCTTTGCGGCAGTTGATGACATGTCCGCAAGGAATACAACCATACTCATCCTAAATACGGGATGTAATCCAGAACAACACAATGTCCTCGACGACTTGAGGGACATCAACCCTGATATAGTTATACACACACACACACACACACGTGCGAGATTCGTTTACATGCACATCCACATTAGGAGTACTAAACATTCACATGGTATGCAAGGTCATTTATTTTGTTACCCAGTGCTGGTCCCCTATGTATGGGGCGGGATACAGACATAACCTCTGATTTTTCACGTACAACGTGCCCTCCGAACTCGATCCCGTGTTTTTACATTGACAGCCCAAGACTTTACCATCAAACCAAACAATGTCCCCTACATTGTATACAAGGTAAAAGCGTAAAAGAACATAATCATAAAATCATTAAAACATGCATACAAATAATACATTAATAATGGATTTGGATTTTGAGTTTGTTGAAGGGGGTAAGAAAAGAGGAAGGGTTTTGGGTAGGGGAGGAAACAGGTGATGTTTTTGGTCAGACCTCTGTTGATCCAAACCTATAGTCTAAGAGCATAATATATAGGGCCTAAGCCCATCATGTGACTCGATGGTTTGGGCTCAGGCCCTACCTATTCATTCCTAAATGGGTTAAACTGGCAGGTTCAAGGTTAGACCAGAATGTGAAATGTCTTAGTACTCAAGAGTCAACCAAACTTCCAGTCCAAACGTAGTATTTTGGTGAGCCGGGATGGCCGACTTGATTAGATATTTTTAACTCAGATTGTTCGGAACAATTCATTTCCAAGACACAAGAATTTTTCGTTTTTTTAATAAATGCCTATGATTCACCCGTCAGTTGTGGTTTAGCATGTATAATTATTATAATGATATTAATGTCTACAAAAATTATATATAATACTTTCTGAATTTCTATGCAATTTAAATTTCTTAATTTCCTTTACTTTGCTTTCTTATGTACTAGATATTTTTCTGTTATAAACAAATAATTTGTAAGGAGTGACAATTGAGTCCTGATCTTTTGACATGGCAACTCTGACGCATCCACATGCATACTCCCACTCAAGTGAAGGGTGGGTGAGCACCCACTAAGGTTAAGTGTGCTTTCTAGGAAGGCCGACTCTTAATGTGAGCGGATGCAACTTATTGTCACACATGTGATTTGAGTAAAAAATGTGTAGCCCTAATAAATAGGTCTTCTTTGTGCTAAGTTATCTTTACCAAGATCTACTTATCATTATGCATCCACTCCTAGCACGCACTATTTATTACCCTTAGCACCAATAGTTGCTTACTACCTCAAAAATTTGTTTTTATGAAGTACTTAATGGAATGTGCTACCTCATTAATATCGTTTGAACAAGAAGATACCTTGCTCTATATCAGAAATAAGCAAAATTATATTTTGATTATCTTGGATATATGTAGTTGAAATTATGAATAATGAAGCACATTGTTATAAATATTACAAGAAATGATGAAAGTCCGGAAACACAGTTATACTGGGCAAACATTTATAGATGACACAGATTTTCCATAGAAATTTACCCAAATCCTAATAAACAATCATGAACTTACCCAAATCCTAGCAAACAGGATTTTTTTCCAATTGATCTAATGATCATTGACCATTACATTAGTTGCTATGGAAAGGATATTCCCAATGACAATGGTCACCACTGTAGAAACAGCCCTTTTCCATTAAGCCGGTCATGCTGCATCACTTCACCATGTAGATCTAATGCATTTGCATTTGATCATTGCCTTCTCTTTAATTACATGAATCCCTAGACTAAACTTCTCCTTAAATTTAATTCTCTATCTTGTTTGTATTTTTCATCTGTAAGAACTATTAGCTTAGAAAATATTATTCAGCTTATGTTATGGAAGGCAGTGTGGATAGAAGGGCTGAATGGAGCATAAGGACAAGGCATCTTCCAAAATAAATGTCAATTGGAACTTTAGCAGTCTCCTCAATTCAGGGTATTGGAGAAAATTCATTAATTTTGTAAGGAGCAGGACTTAAGAAGATTGACTTAATCTTGAAGAATTTGAAATCCATGGTAGGAATTTCCAATTTGGACAAATAGGTGGTGGTTTTTCTTTATGCTGTATATGCATATAAGTACTATGGAGGATTTAATTAGCCAAATTTCTTAAAAGGATGATGGAAACACTAATGGAGTCATGAGGAAACTATCGTCCATCTGCACATAGTTGATTTAGCTGAGATTAGAGTTAATATTAGGAAGGAGAAGAAGAAGAAGAATAAATGAGGAGGAAGTTAAGATTAAGATTCTTAGTCTCACATCCTCATATTATTAGCTTATATAATACTTTACATTATATCCCATGAATATTGGTACAATAGGAAATAGTGAAAAGATGGTACGACTACTTAAACATACTTTAGACACTCCCAATGACTCCTAATGACACCAATCATTGTAATACTCCCCCTTCAAGTTGGTGCATAGATGTCAATCATGCCCAACTTGGTATAATGTCTCATAGTCTGATTCTTCCAATTGCTTTGGTGAATATGTTAGCTAGTTGGTCTTCAGAAGCAACTTGAGGTGTAGAAAATTGTTGTGATTAACTTTTCCTCTCAAATCGGATTTCCTAGACATTTTCTTGATCTCGAGAAATCCTCAGGAGCTGATTTTTGAATTTTTCACAGAAGCCCAAGGGGGTAGGCTGTGGGACGTCACCACGCGCAAGCTCCTTAGAGGTGATGAGATGGCCTCCTTTTCGAGGCTGCTGTCTTCTTTATATAAAGTAAAATCCTCTCGGTCAGGACGTGCGGGTTTGGACTCCTAGCAAAGAGAGCAGCTTCAGCGTCAAATCATACTACCAGATGCTTTCGAGTCGCTCGTTGATCAAATTTCAAGGAGCGGGGCTGTGGAAGATGGCCATACCCCCCAAAGTCAAATTTCTTCACGTGGACTCTGTTCAAAGGACAAAGTCTAACGATCGACCAACTCATTTGACGGGGGAAGGATATGCCCAATCGATGCGTGATGTGCCTCCATGGGGAAGAGTCCACTGCACACCTCTTCCTGCACTGCTGTGTGGCCCACAAGATCTGGAGCATCATCCTAAAGTCCTTCGACATGTTTTGGGTCACCCCCATCATCGACTTACCAGCAGTTTCTGATGTGGACTTCTGTCAGTTTTGAAGGCCAAATAGGAGACTACTGGAAGGCGGCTTTCTTCGTGGTGAATTGGAGTATCTAGCTAGAGAGGAATGCGCGAATTTTCGAGTGTAAACGTCGGCCTTTGGGGATGATTATGAAGTATGTTAGAGACCTTATGTGGTCTTGGGTCGCAAGAGGCTGCGAGGGAGCTAGGGGTGACAATTCTCCTTGGAACCCGGGTTAGAGAGGGAGTTGTATTGGCAGGTTTGGCTGAATTAGCTGGCTTGTCTCTGTCTTTTTTGTTTGTTTGGGGTTCCCGTGTATTTTGCTTTTTGCTGTTTTCCCGTGTATTGGTAGGTTTGGCTGAATTAGCTGGCTTGTCTCTGTCTTTTTTGTTTGTTTGGGGTTCCCGTGTATTTTGCTTTTTGCTGTTTTCCTCTTTGGTCGTGTTGTTCTTGTATTGGTCCATTCAACGCCTTATTGGTTATCAATATAATTTTTATTACTGATAAAAAAAAAAGATTGCAGTCTACTTCAATGTGTTTGGTCCTCTCATGATAGACTGAATTTTCTTTAATATGGAGAGCTGCCTCATTATCACCATACAAGCTGCTCATGGGAAAGCGGACTTTTATTCAAATCATGGATCAAAATATCGGCCGAGATTTCAATTTCTTGGCCTAGATGACTCGATTTTGGCCCCCACCAAAACGAAAATTTGAAATTTTTGGGTAGGGGGCCGGAAAATTCAATTTATTGGCCGATAAATTGAACTTTCAATTTCTCGGCCAATAATTTGAAATTATCGACCAAGATTTTCGATTTTTTATTTTTTTAAAGGTCTTTTGCTTCGATTTTTTTTTTGTTCTCATACATTTACTCAAGTTTCATTCCTTTACACTTAGTTTATTTTTTACTTTTCTTCTCTCCTCTCTCCTTCCATAGCTTGAAGAAATTTCACCAGATAGTGTCGGATCTTGATGAAATCTCGCTGTATCGTACCGTAACTTATCGAATCTCGTTGGATTTTGCCAAAAGTTGTCGGATTTTGATGGATTCTCACCGAACTTTGATGGATTCTCACCGAACTTTGATGGATTCTCTCCCAAAGTTACTGTAACTTACTGAATATGGTCGGATTTCTCTGTATCTATTCGTATCTCGTCGAATCTTCCCAGATTTAGCTGAATCTTGTCGAATCTTGTCGGATTTCGTCAAATATTGCTGATATCTTGCCGGACTTTGATGGATTCTCTCCCAAAGTTGACGTAACTTACCGAATATCGTCTGATTTCTCTGTTCCTGGTCGCATCTCATCGAATCTTCCTAGATTTAGTTGGATCTTGTCGAATTTCGTCAAATATTGCCGATATCTTACCGGATTTAGTCTCAATATGTCAAATGTGTCTTCTAATAATGTGAAAGAGTTAAAAAAAATAAACTTCGGTAAAGTTCGGAGCAAATTTATGAAAATTACCGAAAATTTGATCGAAATTTGACCAATTTACGGTTTGGGTGGTGAACGAAACTGAAACCCAAACTGAGATTTTTATCCATGATTCCAATATCCCATAGAATAAACCGTAACTACATCCCTTCACATGCACCTTGGGACATGGCCCTATACTCTAGTTTAGCACTGGAGTTCACCACATGTTCTTTCTTTTTCATATAACCAGATTTCCTGGTAGATCTCCTATCTGACACCGAGTGCATTGTAATTCTCTTTATCCTTACATGACATGCGCCTCCATGTCCACATCCTCCTCTACCTCCGGATCTACCTCCTCCATGGTGAAGCTTAGAGAAGGATGGAATTGCGGAATGCGTAGAGGCGTCAACGGATATGTGCATCAACTGAAGCTTACTCTCCCCATGCTGTAGTATAGAGTGTCAGACACTCCTCCCGTCCAAGTATGCTGGAATTAGTGTTTACCTTGGCACTTCTACTTTTGAGATTTTTTCCTTGCCGACACTTGGTGGCACTTGGACACTCCTCAAACAACACAAAACTTCTAGACATGTACGAAAATATCATATAATACCATCAAATGGTCATCGTTTTGACAATGATAAAATGAACTTTGTTAAAAAAAATGTAAAATTTAGTAACTACTAAATAAAATGTTTGGGTCGTTGAAAACGATTTTGATAATATAGTATACTTTTATTGAAATTCATTACATGTACTATGTATCTTTTTGTTACATATTTCAATTGGCTCTCCAAGGTTTCCCTTCAATTTTTTCTCTATATCTTCTATCAATTTAATTTATTTTTCTTAAGGCCGTGCTGCCTTAGTGGAATCTTTAGAAATTGCATGCCAAACATCTATTGGCACCTTGACACTTGGCACCCGTGCCACGTGTCTATGTAACACTGGCAGGAATGTATACTGTCATATTCGGGGTTAAACCCCTCCTCAACAGATCAAATGTCTTCTTCCTTTCAAATGTACAACTGGCCTTTGCTCTTGCATTGGTTACACCATCCGCTAGCATACACACTACACCTCATTTTCTTGATACTGTGCCACTTCATCCTACATGCTCCTTAATAATATATAATATTCCCCAATTGACTTTTCTCGACAAGTAATATTGATTTGCTCAATCAATT
Source organism: Chloranthus sessilifolius (assembly GCA_021018995.1). NCBI lineage: Eukaryota > Viridiplantae > Streptophyta > Magnoliopsida > Chloranthales > Chloranthaceae > Chloranthus > Chloranthus sessilifolius. Next base: position 147,410,095 of record CM037587.1, read on the forward strand.
AAAACATTTTGGCAAATTTTGCCTTTGTCAAAAGGCATCACATATGGCGTCCCACAATTCTCTTGCATTTGTCACACATGTAAAACCGGCTGATAGCATGCTGCATAGAGTAAAGGAGCCATGCCATTGCAGTATGGTCATCACACTCCCTGTCAAAATGTTTGGGATTGGTGACATCAGGTTCGGAAATACTCCCATTTACCTCCTGAAGCCCAAGTACATAGGAGCTGACCTAGACCACTCTAGGTAATTATTTCCATAGAATTTTACAGTAGTAATTTGTACCATGGTTACCTTCATGGGCACCGCCAACAATGACTTTTGTCTCAAGGTTGTAGGTTCATGCCCAGCTTACCCATCAAAAAGGAAAAACAATGACTTTTGTCTCTTCCATATGGAAAGAGCCACAATGCCACACTTCAATACTGCAGAAACGTCGCTGGAATAAAGGGTGTACATCAGCTACTCACACTCATATTGCTGACCTACAGATCATATAGAGACAATAACACCCAAAATTGTCCACAGATTTTGCCCAAAAATACTGAAACACCAGAAGCATCAAAGAAATGCTATACTCCGAAATGAACCACACATCCCCTGTTACAGCAGTTGATATACCAATATCATGTAGCAATCAAGAAAGAAAAATGAAGAAATACCAATATCATGTGAACATGCATCAGCTACAGACAAAACATCAAAAATTGCAGAAGCTGAGATCCTTGATTTCATAGCATATTGATCACAAAACGATGCAAACTGAACCAATCATCGCTTGAGGTATTCTGATGCAAAATCTTGTGATATCTGCATTTGGATCATCTCACAGAATTCAGGCACACGAAAAAAAAGGTGAAACTACTCTAAAACGAGGGTTTCTTTAAAAAAACACAAAACTTCTATTAACTTTGATCATAAAAAAAACTACTTACGCGTTCTTGTTCTGCAGCAATCAGATGCAAACTTGCCCAAGACCCTTGTGGACACCAAACATCTTGAGATCCACGAAGATTAAGATTCGAACGTGAATGGCAAAGAATGCTTCAAAACTCTCCACTAGACTTCAAAACTACCATGTTGCAGAACACTATCACAAAATTCGGCAAATTATACAGAATATTCAGTAAAATTCACCGAATTCATAGTAAGCCGACTTAGTGAGGTTCAGTGAATCAGCGAACTAGTCAGTGATTCGCTGGTCGCCGGTTAATTCGGGCCAGTTTCTTTTTCCAAAGTTATCTGTCTCCCTTTACGGCTGTGCAGTTCCGCCCTTTCAAAACAAATACATTTTTAGCATTTAATAGGTTTGTTATTTCTCTTGAACTACGGAATGTCGCATTAGCATTTGGCAGCATATGATTAAAAGTTCTAGACTAGATATGTTGTAATACATAGATATCTATGAAGAATGTTATTATATAATGACTATTGATTTTAAAGATTTTTTACCACTTCAACTAGGTTATTTGATGCAATACGGGACCCACCAAATCAGTAATATGAGTTCTTCTAATCAAGTGAACTGCTTGATGAAAGACTGTGCCACATGTACCTAATTGACGAGCCATTGAGTAACTCTATTTTAGTGCTTAAAAATATACCGAATTTATCCGAATTTTCCCTGAATCGATTCTTGTATTTATCCGAACTGAGCCAAACTAATCCCTTGCCTAATAGTTACCGAATCCAAACCCTATTTTAGTGCTTAAAAATATACCTAATTTATCCAAATTTTCCCCGAATTGATTCTTGTATTTATCCGAACTGAGCCGAACTAACCCCTTGCCGACTAGTTACCGAATCCAAACTTTATTACTATGTTGCAGAATTGAAGTTGGTCTACGCTTCAATCCAATCAAAATCTCTACAAAATTTTACCCATCCAAAGTCAACACGTTGATCGTGATGGCATCAGCATTACATCAGAAAATGGGAAGGTGACGCCAGCGTGAAAACAACCCTTCAATAGCTGAGATTAGAGTTAGGGTTAGGAAGGAGAATAAGAAGAAATGTGGTGGAAGTTAGGGTTGAGATTGCAACTACCTAAACATACTTCGACACACCCAATGAATCCCAATGACAGACCAACCATTCTAACACACAACTCTCTTCTCACAGTCATCAACATCCTATCCCCCTTCCCCCCCCAACACACACACACACACACAACGGCAGAGTGTCGGGTGCAACAATATTTTTGTGAAATTACTGGAGATAATGAAATTAGTATCTGCATGAGAAGTAGAACTGAGAATAGTTTCAAAGAGAGAAAATGGTGATAAATGATAACTTACTAGTTTTGTATGTAAGAACACTATACAAGTCAGATAACTCATTCTTTTCCAATGGTGTACTAGACTACTTGATTCCAACTTATAACTTATGGAATTTGGAGTGTGTGATGAGTGATACATAAACATCCTAATATAAGTCATAGTCCCAGATTCCTTAAAAATGTAATGCGTTGACATTGTGTCTAAAGTGAAAAAATCATCTTGTTCATTGAATAGCCTTAATTTGAGAACTGCATCTTTAGAAGGGACGTATTTCAACGCTAAATCTCACCCCACTTCGACAAGAAGCATGTTTTCATTAATTCTTTTGCCATTCTGTTGTGGATTAGATATAACTGAAATGATGTTGCTAATTGTTCTTGATTGGGCCCTGCTTCATGTATATGGATGTGAATTATAAATATTGTCTTTGAGTCTTGATATGATACTATCGTAGTTGATTAAATCCCTGCTTTATAATCACATTCAATGCAATTACGTTATGTCTCCGCTTTTATTGTTTCACAAGTCAATCTAGATAGTCCTAGACTGGTCATCAATAAAGAATAAAATTAGTAAAAGCCTGAATGGGAATACACGGTACAGCTCTCGAAAATCAGAATGGTTTTGAAAGGAAAGGTTTGGAACATAGAGTTGTAGAATATAAGGAAGATGAAAGGTTTGGAACATAAGAGTTGTAGAATATAAGGAAGATGAAAGGTTTGGAACATAAGAGTTGTAGAATATAAGGAAGATGACAATGCTTTACATTTTCCGAGTAACATGTAGCTCCCGAAATTGCTATGCACTTGAAACAAGAGCACCTGGAAATTATGTGAGGTATGGCATCAGCAAAGCCTAGTGAAGATAGTAATACATCACTAATGAACTGTGATGTGGATAAGACCACATAAACCATGAACCCAAGAAAGAGATGATACCTATGCACTTGCAGAAAGATGCTAAACTTGATGAATGTCTGTGTTAGTGGCTTTTTTGTGGCTCAGGTTTGAGACCTGCATTTTTAGCAGTATGAGTTTAAGCATTTGTTCTAGAATTCATCAAAAGGATGGCTGCAAGTAGTTGGCTTATGAAGCTTAAGCATATTTATGAAAACCATATAAGTGTCACTGTGCCAGCTGTATACACTTTTCTCTTTATGGACATGGAACAAGCCATTTGCCACCCTCAATCTCCAAATTATCAAGTCAGATGGTTTGTGAATAACTTTTAATAAAGGAATTTAAAGTGATAAGTGCATACAGAACATAGCACTATAGTTGGTTTATTTTTCTTTTTCTTTTTCTTTTTTATCATATGGTTGATACAGACTTTGTATCGGCGATGATCGGGACGATATGTCTCGGTATGGCCACAGACTTATACCGATTCCGGGATATTATACCTTGAAATCATGTTAGGGATGGCATCGATTGATCATATAACATGGATAGAACCACATGAATAATGATGAGGATACCCACGCACTGGCAGAAAGATGCTACAATTTATGATGCCCATGTGAGTAGATCCTTCTTGTGCCTTAGGTTCAAAACCTGCATTTTTTGCAGTATGAGCTTAGGCGTTTGTTCTACCATTCATGGAAGGAATGGCTGCAATTAGTTTCCTTTTGAATCCTAAGTATACTTATGAAAACTGTTTAAGTGGTCACAATCTACACGTTTCTCTTAGTGTGGACACGGCAGAACCCGTTTGTTGCCCTTACTCTCCCCTAGTCTTTATGTGAACTGGTTTGCGAAGGACATTCAAGAAGAGGAATTTGAAGTGAGAAGTTTCCATTGAACTTACCGCTATAGTTGCTTGATTCTTGATTCTTCTACTTTGGATGTTACTCCCACTTTCGATTCTTGCTATTCCTATGACTCGTAGGATTCTTTTGTTGACTCTCCTGCACCACTCCCACTTGCTGGAGCTTACAAGAGCTAAGGTTATCACTCTTTCAACAAAGTGTGGAAAAGAGTCATGAGCTGTTGAACTATGTCTTTACCTGTAACTTTTGTCTAGAACTAAGAAACATTGCCTATCAACCTATAGAAATTAGAGACAAAGACTTAGGGGAAATTGCTTAGATGGGTTACACACACCCACTAGGATTTATATTATCAAGATATGATAAACTACAAATACAACCCCATCCCCCCCCCCTCCAAATACTACTGAACTTTATTTTGCTACTATGCACATGCCCGTACACATCACATACACACCAACAAGAACTGGTAGATCTTGAGATAAGGCTAAGATGTTTTTCATGCATGTAAAGAAAAGTGTTCAATGAGATTCTAAGTTTTTGGCTAGGGATGGTGTTTCTAGATTTTCTTTTATTAGAGAAATTATTTTACTCTTTCCCAATTGTCATTTTACGCAATTCTCATCATCATTTAGGGACTGCCTGATTTTTAAACAACTAGCAGCAACGTCTCCTGGGCTATGGTGAAGTTATGCTAGGGATATGAGATTTGTGGATACATGTTGTAGCTCTGACTGATTCAATGTGGTTACTAAGGCTGCTGAATATGTTCATGTGATCATGACACGAGATCTGATGTATTTGAACGAATAAATTGGTAAGGTTTAGTCACTGTGCCATGTGGATTTCTGTCATTTAGGCTATCTAGAGTTCAGCTTCCTACATATGGTTTGTGTATATGTGAGGGTAAATAATAATGGATACTGATAAGAAGCCTTCATTTCCTTTCAGCTACTCTTATTAGTCTATGTATGTAAATATATTATACTGTTAATATTCTGTTCCCTTTTACTTTCTATTGTATTTTCCCTCTTATTGCTCTTGCAAAATGAGACATTTTGAACATGTTAACTCGTGTTTCATGAAGCAGTCATATTCACTACCTGTTCTTTAAACATGTGAGGTTGCCAAAGTCCTTACTTGAATTAGGATACAAATCTAATATAGCTGTTGCCTAGAATGAATGATTGCTTTTGTGCGTGTGTATATGTGTGGGAATACTAAAATGTTGGATCACGAATTGCTGTTGCCTGGAATGAATTTTGCTTTTGTGCATTATCTTTTCTTTTCATAATTAAATGAAATTTGTTTTTTTTTTTTTCCATTTTTAAAGGTTGCCACAGGTCTGAGTTTTACAGTGATACTCACTAGACAAGGCAATGTTTATACATGTGGGACTAACACACATGGACAGCTTGGTCACGGAGATACTCAAGACAGGTCCACTCCAAAAAATGTGGAACATTTTGCTGGTCTCGGTTGTGTAGTTCAGATTGCTGCTGGTGCAAGCTACGTCTTAGCTGTAACTGATGATGGGACAGTTCATTCATTTGGTTCTGGATCCAATTTCTGTCTCGGCCACGGGGACCAACATGACGAGCTTCGACCCCGTGCTATCCAAAAGTTTAAGAGGAAGGGAATTCATGTAATCCGTGTTTCTGCTGGGGATGAGCATGCAGTAGCACTGGATTCCAGTGGATTTGTTAGTATTGTTACTCCTAGACATTTCTAAGCCAAGTTCTTTGCATTGAAGACGTATGGTTTCAGCTTATTCATGTGGTAACTGTTGGTGGTTTTTCAACCAATTTGGGTTTTGCAGGTGTATACATGGGGCAAAGGCTATTGTGGTGCACTTGGTCAGGGATATGAGAATGATAAGACTACACCCGAATTATTGACCAGCCTTAAGGACCACCTTGCAGTGCAGGTACGTTGTAATTGGATAACTTTTTCCAAGTTTTGTTTGGCCACATTAAAGAATTAGGAAGTCGCTGATCTGAAGCTCTATGTCAAAGAGAGAGATCAGAACTGAGTTCCAGTTATCCTTAATCATAGAGAAGAAAAACAGCTAAAATTCTGAGCATATTCAATACCATGAAAAATTGAATATATTGTCACATTTCATATAAAATTGTCAACATGGTCCATAGGGCACTTGAATTGTCTTCCCATATAGAATTGTCAACATGGTCCATAGGGTACTCGAATAATGCTCCCAGCTGATACATTTCAGAATTTGGCATCTTAACATCTGATGCCCTTGATTTCTTACATTGCAAACTCTGGAAGTCTTCTTTACTTTTATTCTTCAAATACCTGAAGTACTATTTAATGTTGTTGAATTCAACATTTTCTCCTTGAGTGCATTAATCGTTTCATTTTGATTAACTGAAACCTCTTATTTTAATACTTGTGTTATCTGGACATATGCTGGAAGTTATTACGTACGACTTATCAGGAATGATTGTTACTTTATCTCCTCTTTTGGTATTATTTATTTTATGGCTTAAATGTATTGCTCTCTGCCAATGCATTTTTTCCCTACATGTATCTTTATAAACAGATATATGTTAACAGATGCGGAGACCCTACACTAGCAAGTAGCAATGTAGGGTTCAACCCTGCACTCGATCCATTTGGGTGCCAAGTGGCCCCTAATCTGAGAATCAGGTGTCAAGGAAACATGCACAAAAACTTGGTAAAACTTGGAAAAATTCAATGCACCAGGTTTAGGTAGACGGATGGGAACTTTGACAATGGTTTTGAGGGGCAAAAAAGTCATAAAAAATGATTTTTTAAAGATAATTTTCCACGTGGCTGGTGATCCCAAAACGGGTGTTTGTTACTGTAGGGTTCAAACCCGACACCTCTAGTGCAGGCACCATTTAACCATATAAAAATTTCTTTCAACAGCACTAGAATAGCTAAAATCACCTGGCCATGTTTAACTTCCAGAGTTTTATTTGGTTGGGAAGCTATTATTCATGAAATTGAAACCTTTGATATCTGTCAGCATATAACACTCAAAACCGACAATCTGATTGTAGGAGGATACGATGATGCTAAACCAGTGATGTGTCCTTATTTCACATTTTGGTTTATTACGTTTTTTGGTCCATTTGAGTGCCTTGGCGGAACTGAATATCGCTGCTTTTGACCTTTGGTATGCTGTTCGTTGTGACCATGTACAGGTATGTGCAGGGAAAAGAAAGACATTCGTTCTTGTGGACGACGGCTCCGTTTTTGCCTTTGGGTGGATGGGATTCGGGAGCTTAGGATTTTCTGATAGGGGCACCTCTGACAAAATCTTGAAGCCACGAATTCTTGATTGCCTAAGAGCCCACCGCATCTCTCAAATAAGCACAGGTCTGTACCACACGGTTGCAGTCACCAACAGGGGGCTCATTTTCGGATTTGGAGACAATGAAAGGGCACAACTCGGGCATGATTCGTTACGAGGGTGCCTTGAACCAACTGAAATAGTGGTTGAGAGAATAATGGATGAGACTGATTTTGTGGTGGAAGTTGTATGAGTCTCATAAACCCCTCCAATTTCATAGAAGAGAGCTTGTTGTTTATTAGTGATTAGATTTCTGTATCAGAGCTGTGTTGTCTATTTAGTTTCTGAGGTATTTTATGAATATCTATAAGAGGGTACAAAAGTCAGCGGTGTAATCCACTGGCAAAAAGAAGAGCTAAGCGACTGTTGTATTTGCTGATACACATATAGCTTGAAAATTTCAGTGATGCTTGGTTGTGTGAATTATGAAGTTTGCTATCTTCCTTTGTTAAATTAAAATTCAAAAGTGTAGTCCATAAAAGTGATTTTTATCTTGAATTTATGTCTATCCTTGTTGCTTACAGTACCATGTTCTTCTGTTTTTTTTCTTTTCCTTTTTTTGGGTAAAGTCTTGAATTTAACAATGGGAGTAATCATGCCATAAGCTTTACTCTTCAATAGAATATTTGATATTAGAAATTGTTCTGGAAGCAATTTTGGAGACTCGTAGAAATCTCCAGGAATCTAAGATGAAATTGTAGTTTACAGATGTTATTGTGTGTTGCAACTTGCAAGTGTTACCTGGCATTCACTTGACTTTATATGCATATACTAGGGCCTTGTTTGGCAATCCGATTTCTTCAAAAAAACTCATGGAAAATTTGATTTTTTACATAAAGTCGATTTTCAGGCGTTTGGGAAACTCAGTGGGTCCCACTTATCCGGGAAATATGATAAAATAGCCCACAAAATATTTTCAGCTAAAATTCTGCTGAAACTATTTTTAGCCCATGTTGCGGGAAAAAACGAAAGCTACCTCTATTTGTGCCCATGTCCCATGCCCCTTCTAAACCATTGATTCCTTCTAATCAGATGATGGAGATCGTATTTCACCCTGAACTTCAACATAACAGATCTTAAGATCATGATGAACCTATCAGATGGTCGGTTTTTTATTCCATGTGTCACGTATTCCCAAAATTTGGCCCTTGAATCATATGGCACAAATCACACTGAAATGTGACTTTAGTACCATTTTTGGGGGATCTATGACACTTGGAATAAAAAATTGAACGTCAGATCAGTGCACCATGATCTCAAAATCTATTCTGATTTGTGCACCTCTATTTGCGTCCACGTCCCATACCCCTTGTAAACCATTGATTCCTTCTAATTAGATGATGGAGATCGTCTTTCACCTTGAACTTTAATATAATAGATCTTAAGATCATGATGAACCTATCAAATGGTTGATTTTTTATTCCATGTGTCACGTATCCCCAAAATCTGGCCCAAAATTCATATGGCACAAATCACACCAAAATGTGATTTTAGTACCATTTTTGGGGGATTTGTGACAATTGGAATAAAAAATTGACCATCAGATCAGTGCACCATGATCTCAAGATCTATTGTGTGGAAGATCGGGGGTGAAACACAATCTCCATCATCTAATTAGAAGAAATCAATGATTTTCAAGGGGTCTGGGACGAGGGCGCTTTCAAAGAATGCGTTTAGAGAAAACGTGTATATCTGAAATCACTTTCAACCCCTTAAATAATAAGGTAGGTACCTCTATGGGTGTGAGGCGTAGCGCTTCGGAGAATGTATGGGCGCGAACAAAGGTACCATAACAATGACGCCAATTAATATAACGCAACCATCTAAGCCACTTAATTTGAAGGCCATGATCTAAAGATCATAAGTGAAAAGATTCAAGCACCAATCTTTACCAAATTACTCAAAGCAACCTCACCTCATAATCGTACCATTTATTTGCACTGTAAAATCGTAACCTCGCCCCATCTCCTCCGGCCAACATGCATTGAATGCTTTGAATATGACAAAAGAGATTGTTTTTTTATCCCAATCTTCCACATGATGAATCTTGAGATCATATATATATCATAAAAAACTAACTATCTGAGTATATGCCCATGATCTCAAGACTCATCTTGTAAAAAGTTGGGACAAAAAAAAATTTCATGTCCTAATTCAAAGTGATTAATACATTTTGGCCCGACGAGATAGGGTGAAGTTACGGGTATATATACATGGTGTGAAGAATGGTGCCTTAGGAAAATAATTTTACACAATGTAACCAAACAGCTGAAAAAAATAAAATAAAATCATTGTAAAATTTTAAAAATAAAACTTCCCATGAGTTATTTTATTTACAAGCCCATGTAAAGTAAAAAAAAATAATCATTTCCAGGAGTTTTATCAAACAAGGCCTAGGGGTCTCAACGGGTTGGGTCTGGTCAGGCCAAAATTTTGGCTCCCCAATGGGAAAATGACATATGCCTGACCCGACCCATCCCGACCTGGCTTGACGGATCAAGGGTATATGCCCGAGCTGATCTAACCCAGCTTCTACCTGACCCGATCAGACCCCCTAATCAACGCTACCTGACTTTGTCTCATGCCCAACTCAACCTGACAAGTCAATGTGCCCAGCCGGGCAAAAACTCCGGGCGGGTGAGTCAGGTATCTACTCGACCCAACCCAACTGACACCCCCACATATACTCCTCTGGTCCTGAGGTTAATTAATGGTGCATATGGTTTTAGTCATTAAATAAACCTTTTTCATCGTCACTGACGATCAAATATTAGAGAAGGAATATGATAACCGACCCGTCCCAAAGCAAGATTGGGAACGGGCCATTGATTTTGGACACAAGGCACTATCTATTGCAAGAAGTGTCACTTACGCAAAGGATTTAAGTAGTAACTCGTTGTGTTTTGAAAATAGCATCGAATAAAAAATAACAATAAATAAATCTGCTTTGTATGATTTAAAACGGTCAAATGCCTTTGAAATGAATGGCTAAAATGCATATTTCGAAATCAATTTTAACTGTTCATTTTAAAGGTGTTATCTTCTCTTTGAATCACACATGATAAAAATGTTTTTTTATGCAATATTCTTACCACCGAATCTTTGTATTGTGCTCTTTGAATCACCTGCCGTAATTTAGTGCCACAAGTCCAAAATCGGTGGCCCATTCTCCAACTTTTTAGACAACAGGTCAGTTAATATATGCCAACTCCATATAATAACAATTCTACCTACTAAAGGTTAGCTTTGTTGACACCCACAGAATCTTAGAGGGCACCAAGAAAAAAAAAATACTATTCATTGTTTATGGTTTGATTTAAAGCTGCCTTGTTTTGAGGTTTCTTTTACTTTTGTTTTGTTTTGTTTAATGCATGGATCAAATTTTCGATTTCGGTTTTGGGCATGGCCAAAACGAAACAAAAATTCAAAATTTCGGTCCATTTTGTATGGGGTATAAAATTTCAGATTTCTTTTCAGCCATACCCGAAAGTGAAATTCAACCCGAATTTTTGATCATTGGTTGAATGCATCTCTCAAGGGACCGACCTGGCCTTGATATCAGCACCTAATCATCCCAAAAACAAGGAGTTTTTGACGTGCGTATGCCTAACCCAGGACGCAAACTGGGCTAAGCATTACTAACCCGGGCTGGACTTAGACTAAGATACCCATCACTCACCCGAGCTTTATATATATATATATATATATATATATATATATATATATATATATGTTAGAATGTATGGTGGATCCATACATTTGAATCAAGTGTGGTCTGCATGGCACCCATATAAGAGATCAGGTGTCATGGCAACTTGACCGAAAACAATCGGAAGCCACCCAAAATATTTGAACATAATCTGACATATCTACGGTAAGAGAAAAAATTTAATGTACCGAAATGTGTGAGGCGGTGCCAAAACTTTGACTATAGTTTTGACAACAACAAAAAAATTACTTTTTAATTTTTTTTAATCACATGCCATGTGGCATATGATCGCAAACCCATTTTTGGGATCATGTGCCAAGTGGCATGTCATCTAAGACCCAAGTGCATGTCAGCCCATATACTCCTTTTCCTATATATATATATATATATATATATATATATATATATAGGAAAAGGGTTGCGTATCCCAATGAGGTATGGTGAGCGTACCCCAATGATCCATTTGGAGCTCACGGTGGCACCCAAAACAAGGTTTTGATGTTTTGTGGAGCTTGTATGCATTGTTTAGATCAATTCTATAAAAAAAAATTCAAAAAAATAATTATTTGAGGCAAAAGTCATATATTGATTGATTTAAATGGTCTGAATTTCAAGGCACAAAAAAAGCTAAGTGAAGATAAGTTTTTGAATATTTTTTTCGAAGATGATCTAAAGGAAACAATCTTGTTCCACATTGCACCAAAATAGTATATTGGGTGTCATATGGTGCCCCATGTGTACCATTGGGACATGCTCAGCGTACCCCGTTGGGGCACCTAACCGTTGTGTTATATATACATGGCTGAGGGGAGAATGCGCCCGAGCGTAGAGATAGAGATTTCTCTATGCCCAGATTGCTCTATGAATGACATGCGGCATGGGGCTCACTTTTATTAACTAAGGTTAAAACGCTTTGAAATATTTAAAAGTTATATTCTCTTTCAACTGTTATACTTGACTTTTTAGAGGTCTCTTTTTTTCTCTCTTCTCCATTTTTTTAAGGAAGTGTCAGATTTACTTTTTCAGATATATTTTACTAAAAATGTGGGCCCCGATAGCGAAGCGCTGACACCCTAGTAGCGAAGCGCTGCTATTTCGATAGCGAAGCACTAGCACTCCGGGAGAAAAGTGTTGACACGTCGATAGCGAAGTGTTGGCACCTGGGAGAGAAGTCACTATAAAAAATAAGATTATTAGCAGCAGCCAAAAACTACCGCTATTAACAAAAAACTGCTGCTAATATCCTTCTCACTAATAGTCTTAATAGTTTTTTTGTTAATAGCGATGATTTTTTACAACCACAAATTGCAGCTAATAGTCTTATTTTTTGTAGTGAGTGTTGACACACCTTGCTAGTGAAGTGTTAGCACCCTGGTAGCGAAGTGCTAACACCCCTATATATATATATAGAGAGAGAGAGAGAGAGAGAGAGAGAGAGAGAGAGAGAAAGAGGAAAAAAGAGGTGAGTTGGTAAGAGTTTTGACACTCAGGTGGTCATCCGAAGGATATTTCACAAAAGTTATTTATTTTTTTTTAAAAACAAAAGTAATCCTAATTAAAATGTGGTTAAATGATTATAAATTAATACACATTACTTCACAAAAAGGCGCTATATGTCACGTCCATATCAATTAGCGCAGAGATACCTCTACGCCTGGGCGCTTAATTCGGGCCTTTCTCTCTCTATATATCTATAATAATAATAATAATAATAATAATAATAATAATAATAATAATAATAATAGTAATATATAATTAAAGGGCAATTTGAGTTCGATCGACCAATTAGCCTCTACATACCAAATATTTCATAGAATTAAAAAAAAATGGTTAGGATGCCTTCCGCTACTGAAGTTTTTAAAAAAATTGAAGTTAAAAACAAAAAGGGTACAATCCGGCTCAAACTTAGCCTGGCCTGCCTAGGGCCGGCTTTGGGTCTGACTCCATCTAGAAAATTCGATTCTTATCGTCCAAGGCCCCGAACGATACGTATCGTTTGTACCGGCTGATTCTGCTTATACATTGATCAATGTATCCGCAATGCAATTTTTATTTTTGGATGTATCGCTAATACATCTACAATATATTGAATATATTGCCAATGCATTGAATGACCCTTTTTGAAAAATTAAAAAATTCGGACGATACATGCACTTTTCTAATACAAGTGATACATTAGTTGTATCGGATGATACATTGATTGATGCATACGTCAAGCAATATATGGTGTATGTATCATATCGCTGGGATCTAATACCAGTATGTATCGGACAATATGTACTGTATCCAATGATATTTTGACCCGTGCATGTTAGGGCCAGGCTGAATTTTTGACAATTGAGAGCCCTATTCTCGATTGATGTTAAAGTACTTGAGGCCCATGGGTCTCCAAGGGTTTTAATATTCACTAAACTACTTTCATCACGGGTACTATTTTACTCACCCCACCAGGGTGCTTTCTCCCCTCACCTTCTTCAGTTGGTATGTATTGACAACCTTCGAATCAGATGGTGAAGGTTGTATTTCGTCGTATTTCTTCCTCATCTTCTGCACAATGGAACTATGGATTGTGGGCGTACCATTAGACGGTCAATTTTTTATTACATATGGCACACATCTCAAAAAGTGGCCCTAAAATCATATGACCCCATCACGCTTAAACATATTTTAGCATCACTTTTTGAGTTGTGTGCCATGTGTAATAAAAACCGACCGTCTTATGATACACCCACGATTCATAGATTCACCGTACAAAATATGGGGATGAAAAATAACCCCTACTATCTGATTCAAAAATAGTCAATACATGTCAAGTGGGAGAGGTGGGGTGAAAAAGCAGCCTCGTGGAGTGATTATAACGGAACTCGTTTATCACCAGCTTATTTTTTAGATAAGATAAAAAACGATGTTCTACCATCGGGTTAATACGGTGAATGGAGGACTAGACAATAAGGAAGACAAAGGACAACAAGAAGGTTTGGTATAAGGACCCAGAAGCTTTACATGTCACCAAGTTGGGGTTAGGCAGTAATTTGGCCAGGTTATAATTTTAAGAAATCCAACAAAATTAGGGAAGCTTGGGTAGAATTTGGAGAAAAACTCGTAGAAAAATAAAAATTAAGTTTGGGATTATTTTTATATTTTTGGAAAATTTTTGAATTATTAAAAAATTAGGAGAATTTGGTGACAATGACCCATATACAAGTCTACAACTGAGGAAGGAAAGCCGAATCTCTACTCATCAGCGATTTCCATCGGCTGCTGAGACATCCTTCCGTGTCAAACTTGAGTATCGAAGTTGACGTTTGAGGTCTCTATAATCCAAAATATAAGTAATTGACTTATATTGACAGCTTCCCCCAAAAGGCGAGATCTGCCTTTGGATCATGTTTGATGATTGAGCTGATATTCCGTTCTACTCGGGTGGTCTCCCTCCCAACTTCTTTGACCGCTCAATCTAGGGTTGTAAACGAATCGGGGCAGGCTTTTGATAGGGCCAATTATCTTTTTCTTTAAAAATTAGGCTTGAACCTGGTCAAGCTTTAAAAATTGGGTCAAGCTTGGCCCAACTCCTCTTGGGCTGGCTTGGGCCTTTATACAAGCCCAAATCAGGTTTGGCCAGACGGGTTTCAGGCTAGGCTAGGTCAGTCTTTAATCTTAAAATAACCAGGTTTGGCCGGGCCAGGTTTTGGTGGGTGAGATTATCTTTATCCTAAAAATAAGGATCAAACAGGACCTAGTTACAAAATTGGGTCGGGCTTTTTATTGAGCCCAATTCCAAGCTAAGCTCGAGTTGAAGCCTGACCTGTTGACAGCCCTATGGTCCTCACTCCAATCGGTGAAAGGTCGGAAGCTTATTCATATCCGAAGCTTTGCCTATTTTTGCAAAAGGAGATTGATTTAGCACGCCAGAGGCATTGGTCGCGCTCAGGTACAAGCAAAAATGAATGTGACCATAGGTGTATCATTAAACTTGGTTCACATTCGCTTTTTGGGACGTGTGCATTAGAACGAAATTTGACCGGTAGATGATAAACCCATGATCTCAAGATCTATATTATAGAAGATTGGGGGGAAAATTGAGCTCTATCGCTTAATTCAAAGCAGCCAATGGTGAAATTCAGGTTGAGAAGAAAGAATTTCAAATTTTATATAAAGGAATCAGGAAAATTGGGTACCTTCATTTACTAGCCATAATTCTACCCTCTCAACTACATTTCATGTGCTTAAACTGCTGAATGTTTTAGACAACGCGATGGAGATCATTTTTCCCCCAATCTCCCATACAGTGGATCTGCATATCACTAGTCAATCATCAAATGGACAGATTCTAATTTAACAGGGCACACATCCCAATAAAGAATATAATCATGAGCCTAAATAAAACATGCTTCTTGGAATGTGTGCAACGTGAAATTAAAAATTGACTATTTGATAATAGGCTCATGATCTCCAGATCCAATGTGTAGATGTTTGGAGCGAAAAATAAGCTCCATCCTTGATTCAAAATCGTCATCAGTTTAAGCACATGAAATGCAGGTTGAGTGAGAAGAATCATTTGTTGTAAATGGGTGCATGCCTCAATGGTAGAAAATAAATTTAAAAAAGATGTAAAGAAAACTAAGAAGGACCAATTTCATGCTAATGGCCAAAATGATCTCTTTTATCTCATTCAAGGATCAAATTTCAGGTTAAATTTTAATTTCGGACATAACTAAAATCCAAATCAAAATTCAATATAATGACTGAAATTTCAGCCAAAATTTTGAATTATAGATAAAATTGACCGAAATTTCAGTCATTTCGGCCAAAATTTTGATCCTTTATTTAATGCTTTGTCGACCGTAAGTTGCTTAATGGGCCAAAATTGCGTTGGGAGTCGAATTTCATTATATCTTTTAGTCATTGGCACATGCCTAGTGCGTTCGTCGTGTATCCTTTGTAGACTTTTATAAATATATATATATACATAATATTATATATATATATATATATATATATATATATATATATATATATATATATATATATATATAATCGAGGGGAGAATGTGATTGTGTGCAGATTCTCTATGTTTAGACTGATCTATGAACGATATGTAGCATGAAGCCTATTTTATTAATTAGAATTAAAACTTTTAACTTAAATTTTTTAAAGGTTTTTTTTTTTTTAACTCTTTTCTCTTTTTTCAAGAAAGTGTTTGATATATTTTTTCAAGTCTATTTTGCTCAAAAATGTGAGCCTCCGATAGTGAAACACTGGCATGTTAGCAAAGCGCTGACATCTCGATAATAAAGCACTAACACTCCGCGAGAAAAACGTTGACACCTCCATAGAGAGGCGCTTGCAACCCGGTAGCGAAGCACTGTATGACGGAGGCACGCGGCGTGACCATCCGAGTCAGCCGTAGGGCAATTTTTTCTCTCCACATTATGAACATCACTAGTGCGTCGAGGTCATGAGGGCGGCACCAAGTGTGTTGGGCATGGGCCACAAGAGCGTCGCTACGCGTTGGGATGAAGGGTGAAGACATGGGCGCGACACGGATGCGACATGGCCTACTGCGCTAGAGTTGCAGGGTGTTGCAGTGTGAATAGTAAAGTCTGTCAAAACAAGGGGTTTGAGGTCTTTCCGCCATTTCGCCTGAATTACTATTTTACCCTTATATAGGGGGACATGAGTTGGAGTCCCCTGACCCTACACGTACACTAGCTTCGTGAATTTATGTGTGTGCATCCGGGCCACGCTTGGTGTGTGGACGTCCTAGCTATGTCGTATACTAGGGCCAACGCGTTGGTGGTTTTCAACTACCTTCGAGGTACGAATTTTAGTCCAAAGGGAGCTCGGTATATGCTCGTTGCTGCCTGTCGCTATATCAATCATCATTGTTTGTTGCCTTAACAATCATCGTTGCCTGTTGTCTTAACAATCGTCGTTGCCAGCTCTAACCTACTGCATTGCTTTGCAGGGCGAAATCCGAACGTAGAGGTTGAGGTGAAGTTTGAGTAGGATAAGCCTTTCACCTTTCGTAGCATTTGCGAATCCACATCGCGTGACTTATTTTGGGAGAAGTAGGCTGACTTAGCACAGCGGGCGTTAAGTGCCGCATGGGCTGATACTATTGGACGAGTGATCCTGTGACATTTAGTATTAGAGCACTATAATGACTGATATGAAAGGGACCAGCGAGGATGCAAGACGATGAACACTTGACCTCAAAGCTACATGCTTGAGGGCAATGCCTTGCCTCCGGAGAAAAGGTCAAACCCTTATTAAAATGTTAAAAATGGCGGTTTGACCATCACTAATATTTTTGAAAATTTTGTTCTAAAGGTTTGATGATCACTAATATTATGTGATATCCTTCGACATCACCGTAGATGATAGCATAATTTTGTTTGTTCAAATCATCGTATCTCTTTTAGTAACACACCATTATTTTGCAGATAATTTTTTCGACTTATAAGGTTAGCCTTCGTAGTAATTATTTATTGTCTATGAAAACCTCAATGGTCCCGTGAATTCATTGTTATTAATGAATTATAGTCACAAATATGATTGTTAACAGGGTTCACTCACTCACTCTAAATTTTACTATGAACTAAATTTTTTACGATAAGTTTATACCTTCTTACAAGTAAAAAGTACATATTTTTTTACCTGTGGAGTAAGTTTATCAGATGCTCTTGGTGGCGCTTGATACGAGTATACAAGATGTCCATGTGGGAGACCACCGTCATATGCCACTCAACTAAAAACGATCAGCCTATCTGCTGAAAATATATAACCGTTTGATCAAGAACCAGGATATAAGGGTCCTAAGAGGCAATTGCCAATTTGTCACACAGACAAGTACAAAATGTGTTTCGTAGGATGCGAGGAACCAATGATTTATATAGAGCCCACCCTGTCACTTGGACATTTCGCATTGATGACCATAGATGCTATCTGGCCATATTGAATATGAGAGTATGGAAACATAAATTTGTTTTTTTTTGGAAATAACGAGTAGGGGAACATAAATAAATAAATATTATTATCCCTTTTCAAAATATCATTATAAGATCAAATAATACTGATTGAGCGTGAGGTCAGTTGGCATCCTCCATTTCTTCCCTTGGGTGAGCGATAAATAAAGTGATTTATTATGTAAGATTTATTTTCTAAAATTATCCTTCCAGTGCGGTGTGTTATAATTATCGATCGAAATTTTAAATTATCGGCCGATAATTGGAAAAATTAAATTTTCGGCCGATAATTTCAAATTATCGGCCGAGATCACATAATTCAATTTTGAAATATTTTTATTAGGATTTAGGATTTTTAATTTTGCAAAATAGGGTTTAAACCCAATTTTTATCAAAAAAAAAAAAAAAAAATCATTTATTTTCCTTTCTTTTTTTAATAGGGATTAAACCCAATATTTGCAAAATAAAAAACTCATTTTTATTTCCTTTCTTCTCTGAATCTCTCCATTTTTTTTTACCTTTGTTACCCTAAGAAAAAAAAAAGGACGTACCTATTTTGATCTTTCTCAGCTACCTTTCTTCCTTCTTCTCCTTGTTTTTTTTTTTTTCTCTAAAGGTTGCATGCAGGTTTAGACGAGAGAGAGAGAGAGAGAGAGAGAGAGAGAGAGATTTGGGTTTGAGTTCCGGTTTGAGTTTGTGAGTTTTAATAAGAGAGAGAGAGAGAGGATGAGTTTAATACAATACATTATATGCACATGTTTTTTAAGTGATTGCACCAAGGTAAAAGAAAGACTTTTTATTTTAGGGGCATGTGATATATGAAAATGCAATTTAGACCGTTTGATACAAAGTTCATTATTTATAGATCCTTTGTAGATAAGATTGGAGCAAAATACAATTTATGTCTGATATAATAGCTTTTGATTATATTTAATCACATAATGAAGATTATATTTCGTGCCAATCTTGTCCACTAAGGATCTATAGATCATGAACTTTAGATCAGACGGCCTAGATTGCGTTTTCAAATTACCGTTTGATATCAAATTATCGTATGATATAATAGCCTTTGACTATATTAAATCACATGATGAAGTTTATATTTGGTGTCAATCTTGTCCACTAAGGATCTATTGATCATGAACTTTAGATCAGACGGCCCATGTTGCGTTTTCATGTATCACATGTCCCTAAAATACAAACTTTTTTTTTAAACCTTGATGCAATCACTTAAAAAGCGAGTGCAAGTACATATGATCTTCAGATTCCGTTTTCCGAAATTTATCGAAAATTTGATAAAAAATTAGCAAAATTTTGACCAATTTACGGTTCGAGTCATGAACGAAACCAAAACCTAAACTGATATTTTGATCCATGGTATATATCTGTTCTAATAATGTTAAATAGCTTTAAAAAAACTAAGAAAGTAAAGTTCGATAAAGTTCGGTAAAGTTCAGAACATATTTTAAAAAATATATGAAATTTACCGAAATTTTCAAAATTTTGACCAATTTACGGTTCGGGTCCTGATCGAAACCGAGATTTTGATCCATGGTTATAACAGATCTTATCTTCGTATAGGTTGCGGGGGCATTACATTTGGTCATATAAAACATTAACTATCATTTCATCACAAAAATATCAACTGTCCACTCGACTAAGTAGACAACCAACCGAGCAAGCAGTCAACAAACAAGTAAGCAAGCGGGTGATATTTGTCGCCTACAAATCTTGTGAAAAATAATGAGAAATTTACCTGACCGACCCTGTCAGATGTACCTTTTACTGCAGAGACCCTATAGTTTCACCTTTACTCAAATCGACCAGCTGGAAGCCTAGCTGACCCTAAGGATAGCAAAAAGTCCAAATTACCTCATTTCTTTAACGTACAAAAATATCATCTTCTTCCTTATTTTAATATGCTACAGTTTTTAAAAATCAGAGGTGACAAAGGTGACGGTGTCTTCTCCTCAATCCAATCTATTCCGATCTGCTATTTGGATTGACCCAGATACATATTTGTAAGGTAATATCGCCTCTTAAAAAATAAAAAAAAATTTAAACAGTCGATGCCGACTCTAAATACAGTCGATGCCGACTCTTAAAATAGTCGATGGCGACTCTTAACACGATCATGCCAATCGAAAAAAAAAAAAAACTTATATATTGATGGCGCATGTATACAATGCTTATCGATTATCTAAACAAATAATGATCGTTTAAAATATATATATATATATATATATATATATTTTTTATATATCGATATGTATTTATATATATCATCATCGATTATGTAAACGATGATCGTAAAATAATAATAATTTTTTTTTAATCGACTATAAAAAAAAATAAAAAAATAAAAATAAAAATCTTTTTTTATACAGTCGATGGTGACTTTATACACAGTCGCCATCGATTGTGTAAACAGTCGATGTCAATTGTTTTCACAGTTGATTTCGATTGCGATTTTAGCATCGAAAAAAAATAATTTTAAAATAAATATCTTAGAAAGAAGAAGAAAAAATGTAAATATTAGATGGCATAGATCTAGGTGTATCCTCTTTTTTTTTTTTTACGGTTTAGATCTAGGTGTATCTTACAAATAAAACTTCCTGTTGAATCTCTATGTTAAGAAAGATTTTTGGACAGATTACAATGAGGAGCAGATTACAATGAGAAAAAAGACTATGCTTTTGTGCGTTAAAAAAGGGGGTAATTTTAACTTTTTACTGTGGCTAGGCTTGGAGCTGGTCAATTTAGATAAAGATGAAATTATAGGGTCTCTACAGTAAAAGATACATCTGACAAGGTATAAATTTCTCAAAAATAATACAAGTTTGATTGACCAACCAATTCGACCCGCATGACTCTCAACTCAAAACTGATGGAACGCGGGATTCGGCACATTGCTTGCCAGTAACATGCTCCACGTGGTAACACAACCATTACAACAAACAAATTACAATTTCAAGATTTGCCTTTACATGATATGAGCATATGACACATTTTCTCAACAACTGTCGCTTTTCATTTATGGTAACTCAACAACACCAAAAAGCATGTTATTTAAAATGTTTTATTGTATTTAGAATATACAACAATGTGAACGGTAATAAGGATCAAAGTTTCCGCGGATAATTCAAATTATGTTTTGGTACGCACTAAAACGAAATTAAGATCCAAAATTTTGAGCATCTTAATATATGGAAGCAAAAATTTCGGCCAAAATTTTAACGGAAGTATAAATTTTCAGCCGAAATTATAGTCAAATCTTTATTTTTGGTCATATCGGAAATTAAAAACAAAAGTGATATTTTAATCCATGATTGATAAGTTAGGATTTTACTAGGTTTAGTCTTAAATTAGATTAGGGGTTAGTACTCTGAATTAATTGCAGTCAAGTTGGAAGATAGAGGCTTTTCGGCAGCTTTTATTTATTTATTTATTCTTCACCTTAGAAAAGAAGAATAAATAAATAAATAAAAGGTAAATTTGACAGAATTTGAAAATTTTTCCAAAGATTAAAGCTGAAACACCTTACTATAATAACTCTTAAAATAAATGGCACGGACAACACGACAAACTTGTACCCGCTGGGAAATTAATAATGGAACGGAGACCACACATATATTGGACCCCATGTGTGGCCCATTACTTAGACTTAATCTTAGAAGATATAAAAAAATACTTATTAAAATAGTAGCTAAAGTTAGGAAGGTAGTAGTGTATATGTATAAACATACACTTCTACTCCACCACATGCGTAAAGCAATTAGGGGTAATTTACAACGCCTCGCTATCACCTGTTTTGCTACGACTTTCTTGACATTATAAAGCATGTATGCTAAACGAGAAGTGTTTAGAAACTTAGTAACTTCCACCAATTGAAGGAATGGACTTGGTCAAAGAAGGCCGAAGGAAAGTAGGTGGCACAAATCATCTTAACCAACTCTTTTTAGAATAATATTTTCCGATCACTTAGAGATTCGCAACCAATCGTAGAAGTACTACGATTGGTTGATGGTGATGAGAAGCCTGCTATGGGCTATATTAGTAGTTTTATGGAGAGAGCTATAGAAAAAATTAAATCTAATAATATGTACAAATCGAGCATCTTTCAACTCATTATTGACATAGTTGAGAAGAGATAGAGTGCCCAAATATCTAGCCCCTTGTATTCCACTGCATTCCTCTTAAATCTCACAGTTTATTTCTCTTGTTCGAATCGGGAGGCGGCAGACGCAATATATATCAGTGGTTTTTTTGACGTTTTAGAGAAGATGATTTTGGATAAAGAAGATAAATATCGGATTAGAAACTCTTTTGACCGATACAAGAATTCTTAAGGGATGTTTAGAAGAGAAATTGTAATTCGACAAAGAGAATTCAAAATACCTAGTAGGCATGTTTATGATATATATTTTTATTATATTTTATTTCTTCTAAATTAATAGTTTAATACTATAAATATATCTAATTAATACTAATATTTGTAATCGATTGGTGATTGTCCTATGGAGTGCATTCGGTGACAAAATGTGGATTATTGAAAAAGCTGGCCGTTAAGGTTCTTGGTCTTACATGTGTCACCTCGGCATGTGAACGAAATTGGAACACATTTGAGATGATAACTAGTTCATTTTTATTTCATTTTTAGTCTCACAATTTTAATTTAATTGTTGTTTAAAATTTAATAGATATTAATATTTATTAAATATTTCTTTCAAATAGATACACATAAAGAAGCATAATAAGCTTGAGCAAAAAAAACTCAATGATTTGGTCTTTATGCAATACAATCAAAAGCTACATGTGGAGGTACGCAATGTGGCTATCCGAGCCATCCGTAGCGCCACTAGAGCCACATGTACTCCTCGTAGAGACAGTGATGACTTGGTGTCGGGGGCACGCGATATGGTGCCAAGAGGGCATGCGATATCTTGGTGCCGGGATGACACGGCATGTGATGTCAGGAGGGCACGCGACATGGGGCCAAGAGGGTCTCGTGACGTGATTGCACTGCGAGGATGCGACACGATCGCATAGGAGGACGATGCCGAGAGTCACGAGCGTGATGGTTGAGACCTAACATTGTGTGCCATGGGCAGAAGACGTGTGTCATGGGGGTATGTCAAACCAACGTGTTTGAGGTCCTTTAGTTGTTTACCCATAGATGGTGTTTGGATCATCTATGTGGGAGAGGTATTGAAGAATGTCTTCCACCTACACCGGGCCTTGTATTGTCAAAGGGCGCGCAAGTGTCTCCCAGGCCTGAAAGGGTGGGCCCAGGACGTCGACGCAGCGATATCGTGTGGCACCCAAGGTGAGGTTGAAGTATGGCCTCAAACTATATGTCGCGGTGCATACGGCTGGGCAACTTCACGAGCGCTGTGTGGGACTCAGTAGAGCACAACGGTATGAGGGTTGCGTGGGACTCTGTTGAGCACGACAGTATGAGGTAGGCGCATGACTGTGAGTTTGGTTCGGCATGCGAGCAAGACATGATGACATGGGGAGCTGCATGCCAATACTGTTATAAAGCGAGGTATTAGTGTAATGCACAGGGTGAAACTTGAGCAGACCAAGTATAGAATAGTGCTGCAATCGAGCGTGTCATAAGGGGCACGATTTATAAGATGGTAGGCTTTTAAAATAAGGTAACCACGAAGGGGAGTTTCCATCCTCTTGGCGGGTGGTATCAGAGCTGATGAACATATTGGTTGACTTCGGTGTATGTGGTAGTGAGGCACCGCGCGGGTTGATGGCGCGTCGAAGGACGCCCTTGTGACAGTTGGTATCAAAGACAAGTTGACTTAGCGCATCGGGCGCTAGGTGCCACACGAGTGGACACTGCTGAAAGAGTGACCCCGTGACATTTGGTATCAGAGCTAAATTCGATCCATAAAGGATGATACTAATGAGCTAATTGGTACTAGTGGGGCACGCGATGTGGTGACAAGAGGGCACGCGACATCCCCGAGCTAGTTAACAGGTGGAGACCTAAGAACTAGCACGAACCGAAGAAAAGCATGAGAACAGAGGAGTGAAGACAAGGTCAAGGTACTGAAGTGTTGTGAAAGCTGAATTTGGTGAGTGAATATTTGCTTTATCATAAGGCGACAAGGCATCGATGGCATGTAGTGAAGACTGAGTGTTCAGGGACTACAATATCAGGTGAGGGCACATTCAAGACTAAGAAGTATTGTTGCATCAATGAGGACGTTGACGATTTTGAGTGAAGGAGGATGTGACGAAGGTACGCAACATGACTATCCGGGCCATCGTAACTCCACTCGAGCCACTTGTACTCTGCGTAAAGGCAATAGCGATTTGGTGCCTGGGGTACGCGATGTAGTGCCAAAAGGGCACGCGACATCTTGGTGCCAGGATGACACCGCATGTGGTGCCAAAAGGGCACACGACATGAGGACAGGAGGGCTTCGCGACATGATCGCATTGCGAGAATGCAACACGATCGCATGGGAGGACGATGCGGGGAGTCACGGGCGTGATGGTTGAGACTTGATACTGTGTGCCACTGGCAGAAGACGTGTGCCGTGGCGGTATATTAAACTAACGTGGTTGAGGCCCTTTAGTTGTTTACCCATAGATGGTATTTGGACCATCTATGTGAGAGAGGTGTTGAAGAGTGCCTTTCACCCACACGGGGCCTTATGTTATCAGAGCGCGCAAGTGTCTCATAAGCCTGAAAGGGTGGGTTTAGGATGTTGACGTAGCGATACCATGTGGCACCCAATGTGAGATTGAAGTATGGCCCCGGACTACGCGTCGCGGTGCATACAGTTGGGCAACTTCACGAGCGCTGCGTGAGACTCAGTAGAGCACGAGAGCATGAGGGTTGTGTGGGACTCTGTTCAGCATGACAGTATGAGGTAGGCACACGACTATGGGCTTGGTTCGATATGTGAGCAAGACATGATGGCATGGGGAGCTGCATGCCAATACTATTGCAAAGCGAGGTACTAGTGCAGTGCACAGGGGCACAATTTATCAGATGGTAGGCCTTAAAAGAAAGGTAATCACGAGGGAGAGTTCCCGTCCTCTAGGCGGGTGGTATCATAGCTGATGAAGAGATTGATTGGCTTTGTTGCATGCAGTAGCGAGGCACCGCGCGGGTTGATGGCGCGTCGAATGACGCCCCCATGACAGTTGGTATCAGAGACAAACAGACTTAGCGCATCAGGCTATAGGTGCCGCACGAGTGGACGCTATTGGAAGAGTGACCCCGTGACATACGGGATCGCTTTCTTAAAAGTCGGGAACATCTGGGACACTATGATCTCATCTCTCTCGAAAACTTGTCATCCGATTCTCCTTGGATGGCGGATGCCTCCGATGGGCGAGTATTTGCGGATGATGATCTTACGTGGAAGCAAATGGAAGAAATCGCTTTTGGAGATGAGTTTCCTACTGGGCGGAGGAGAAGATCGATAATGGGGGAAGGTAGCTCACGCTTGCGTTAAAAAGAAGACGAGATACATGAAAAAACACCCTAGTGAGATGGGATGATGAAGAAACCGAGGAGGAAGAACAATATGTTGAAGAAGGAGGTGATTCAGATGATGACGACAATACAAGTGACGATGATGGTGGAGGTGGAGATGTACCATTGTAGATTAGAAACTAATGTGTAGAATTTTTGTCAGGTACACAATACCGTTAGAACGTGAGTCACGTGACGACAATGGAAATGTATCATTTTGGGTTAGACCTAGAACTTAGAATTTACTATTTTCCTTCTTTTTTATATGTTCTTATGTTCATTTTTGTACTATTTTATTTAATATTAATAAAATTTATACTTTCCCTTCTAACTTATAGATTATAAACTTATATAGTTATATTATATATTTTTATTTTGCATTTTAGACACTATAAAATTAATAGAGCCCAAAATTAACACAAAATATATTATTGATCAATTTGAGAAACTTTGAGAATATTTTAAAATATTTTTTAAAAAAATAAAAAATAAAAAATAAAAAATTTATGTCATCGTATAGGATCACATATGTCATGTGACTTCATTGGAAATACCCCTTCTTTTACTTTTTTTTTTATTTTACATAATTTAAAGTTTTAAATATTTAGACTTTTTTATATTTGCGCGATGTGAAACAAAATCTATTGCGTCTGATTTGAATGTGACAATATAAAATTGATAGTGTCAAAGATTGACACTATTTTAGTTTATAATATAATTTTGAAGTCCTAAAAGATATTAATTTTATATTTTACTTTATATAGATTGTTAGGCTTGTACACTCTTAAAAGTATACTCTTTATTGTATTAGTATTGTGATACCATTTTATCTTTGTTTATCCTATTTGTCTAATGATCATATGAATGACAATCATGGTGTGCCTAACTCTATGCACATTAATATTGTTATTATTTTTATTTTTTAATAGCTAAAATTAAAGATTTTTGATGGATGATATATAATTAATTAATTAATAGGTGTGATTCTTTTATAAATACCTTTTTTAATCATGAACAGTCAATCACTCTGAACTATTTCGATTGATCCCCAAAAAATTTATATGATATAATAATGAGGCAAGCTTTGATGGTGTACGATGAAACACGTGTTTCAATGGTGTAATGCAAGACGACTGGAGGCTGAATGAGACAACTCGAAAATCAAAGATTTCAAATAATGGACGCAAGGAGTGACGCAGTGTTGCTCTTCATTTTTCTTCCGAGCTTTAACTATTATTATCATGTGCTATGTTAGGTATGTTGTCGGGCACTCGATCCGAGGTGCTTTTATTTATTTTTATATATCGTCATCATTCTAACAAGTCTATAGGGTATCACCCTTATTTTATTTATTTTTAGAAAACCTAGGTAGTCTCAAGCTTAGGCTTATGGCCAGAGCCAGAGCCGGGCCTGGGCCAAGGCTCAAGAGGCGGCCTCCTTGGGCCCAACCCTCATTTTTTGAAAGTCTTTACTGTCTTATTTCTTAAATATAATTTTTAATATATAAAAATATTAAACCAATTTAATTATTTAATTAATTAAGTACCTAGTGTTACTTTATTTTTTACTTAATAGGTTGTGAGGGTTCAACGCTTCTGAGTCTCATATTTAGATTATTTTTTAATGGATTATAGATTAGGTCTCGGTTTGATTGGTGCGGATCATTGGTCCGGTCATTGGGTCAAGCCAGTCATATATATTGACTCAGTAGATTCTATGGCTCAATTTTGATCGAAACAAATTTGTTTGACCAAATCCTTTATATATAAAGTACCTCTAAACAAGCTTACGTATTCTCCGGAAGCTCCCAAGTCTCTGACCCCTTGAAAATCATTGATTCCTTTGAATGAGTTGGTGAAGATTAAATTTTGTACCTATCTTTTACAAAATAGATTTTCAGATCATGGCTCACCAATCAGACGATCAATTTTTCATTCTATGTGTGATAAATCTCCCAAAAATGTTCTTGAATCATATGACACACATCACACTCAAATATGATTTTATTTCCATTTTTTGGGGATCTATAACACGTTAAATCACAAACCGACTGCCACGTTTAGAGGTATCCTTATATATATATATATATATATATATATATATATATATATATATATATATATATATATATATATATTCCTTAATTTGTTACTTGTATTTTCAAATTATAAACAATGGAATGGAATATGGGGATATTTGTAATCTAAAAGCTATTAGTATTATTTTATTTGAAAAAAAAAAAAGTTGTAACAATTTTCATTTTTTAAGATTAATATGAAAGAGAAACCCCATTTCAAGAACTCGCCTTGGGCTCCCAAAATCTCAAGACCAGCCTTGCTTATGCGACACTGAGAGCAAAAGCATGAAAACTAGCGATGGCTAGGAAATCAATGCGTCTGCTAGCTTTGCGTTAAGAATGAGCGACTTTATAAGAAAGAATAAGGAAAATTTCCCGCACCTTGTAATTTTACTCTTTTCCGCTCGAGACTTTATAGTTTCACCATTCCCACAATCTACCAACTTGAAGTCTAGCCAGTTCCAGCTAACGTAAAAGGTTTGAAATACCCCTTGTTATCCTTTTATCGTTTCACATACTTTGAAAATAAAAAATTTGCTATTTTCGATATTTTTGCGAAGTGAAATACTATCTATGCCGTTTGATTTGAAGGCCATAATGTAAAAATCAAATGTGTCAAAGATCTCCACGAAACATTCTCTCTAACATCTATTTTTTCACAATTGACTATCAATTTAAAAATAGGTTCAATTAATAAATCGTCACCAATCAAATAATCAATTGTTATCGTTCGACTAATGAATTGCTACCGTTTTGATAAAAAATCATTATCACTCTGATAAAAAATCACCATCGATCAAATAACAAATCGTCTATACTTTGATAATAAATCGTTACCGCTCAGATAAAAAAAGTAATTTAATCTAATATTATTGGTTTATTTCAGGTTGTATATATGTTCTAGTTGAGTTGGCTGAGTATTTTGTTTGGACAGAGAGTCATGAGTTCAATTTTTATTATCCCTCTTTTCGATACTGAACTAAGATTTTAAACAAGCATGCAATAAAAAAATTCAAACATAGAACCACTGCTTGGAAAACCAATGCACTACCATTGCACTACACAACATGCGATTGTTGTTGTGGGGGCACTTTTTGTATATATTTTTAATAAAAATTAACGATACAACATCAAAGCTATGACGATTTGTTACAAGAGCAATGACGATTTGGTATGTGGTGATGTTTTTTTATCAAAGCGATGGCGATTTATTAGTCGAGCGATAATTATTCATTATTTAATCGGTTCATTATTAGACTGTTTTCGATTCACTAGTTGGGCGATGACAATTTATTATTTGATTGGTGACGATTTATTAGTTGAGCCTATAATCAAATTTGATAGTTAACTGTGTTAAATCAAATGGTAGAGAACAAGTGTCAAGTTGATCTTTGATACTTATGATATTTACATTGAAGTTGTCAAACTGAATGAGTTAGATGGTGCATACATTGAATCACATGATAGAGATTATTTTTCGACCCAATTTTTTATATGATGGATTATGTGATCTTGGGAATGTCATTAGACTCTCAATTTTTTCGTTTACATTGCATACAATCCTAAGAAGCAACTTGAAAGCCAAGTAATGTACACATGAGATTATGTTGGAATCTTTATCATGTGATTCGAAGCAATGTTACGGGTGAGAGGTGAACGGTTCATTCCGCGGTGTGTTTAAAATTGTTCAAATAAAAAATTATCAATTTTATAATCTTTTATATGCTCTTGGGGTACTTTGGCATTTAAAATTTTTCGATGGATTTTAGAGTTAATGGGTTACTTGAAAGGTAAAACTGTAGGGTCAAAGAGTCGATCAGAAAATTTCCCCAGGAATTATTACTGAGCCTTAAAGCGATGGAAGTGAGCGAAACTTTTCGTACGGTAAACACATTAATGAACTTTTTCCAAGTCGGAGGATCTGATTTGATGTTTAGAAAATGAATGAGAAACTTACGTGAGATGTATATTTTACTGTAGAGATTCTATAATTTTCCCTTTACCAAAATCGATTGGAAGCCTAGCCGACCCTAAAAATAGCAAAAAGTCCAAATTACTCCCTTTTTTTAACAAACAAAAATATCATCTTTTTCCTCATTTTAATATGCTACAATTTTAAAAAATCAGAGGTGATGAAAGTAACGACGCCTTTTCCTCAATCCAATCTATTTCGATCTATTATTTGGATCAATCCAAATACATCTTTGTAAGGCGATATTACCTCTTAAAAAAAATAAAAAAAATAAAAAAATTTAAACAGTTAATGGTGACTCTTAATACGGTGCCATTTATTTAAATCGATGGCGGGTATTTGGGTACACAATGCCATTGATTCAATAAATAATCGATATCGTATTAAAAAAAAAAGTTATCTGATAATGATGACGACTGTATATACAATCGTCATCAATTGTGTAAAAAAATTATTATTATTATTATAATTTATATATATATATTTTTACAGTTGGCATCGACTGTTTACACAATCGATGTCGACTGTATATATAGTTGCCATCGACTGTATAAATTTTTTTTTTTTTTTTACAGAACTGTTTACACAATCGATGGCGACTGTATATATAGTCGCCATCGATTGTGTAAATACTCGATATCGACTGTATACAATTGATATCGCCTCTTTAAAAAAAAAAAAAAAAAAAATTAAACAGTCGATGCCGACTCTTAAAATAGTCGATGACGACTTTTAACACAGTCAGTGCCGATTGTGTAAACAATTCTGTAAAAAAAAATAAAAAATTTATACACTCGATGGCGATCAGTATACAGATGCTTATCGATTAAAATTACGATCTTGTTGTTAAAATTTTTTTTTTTTTTACAACATCAATATTTACACAATTGATGACGATTGCATCAGTATATAAAATTTATTTATTATTATTATTTTTTTAATGTTTTTTTTTTTACAATCAGCATCGACTGTTAAAATAGTCGACACCGACTGTATTAAGAGTCGCCATCGACTATTTTAAGAGTCTGCATCGACTATGTTAAGAGTCGGTATCGACCATTTAATTTTTTATTTTTTTTAAGAGGCGATATCGCCTTACAAAAGTATATTTGGGTCGATCCAAATAAAAGATCAGAATAAATTGGATTGAGAAAAAGGTGTCGTCACCTCTGATTTTTAAAAATTGTAACAGATTAAAATGAGAAAAAAATGATGTTTTTGTGCCGTAAAGAAAAGAGATAATTTGAACATTTTGCTATTTTTAGGGTCGGCTAGGCTTCCAACCGATCAATTTGAGTAAAAGTGAAATTATAGGGTCTCTGCAATAAAAGGTCCATATGAGGGCAAGTAAATTTCCCAAAATGTACACTACCCCACTGTAACACGTTTAATTTGTAGTCCTCGTGCCAGGGACTTATTACCAAGCCAAGTGCCAAAACACTATATAACTCGTGTCAGCTGGCTTATCGTTGGGCCTGACAGTTATCCACTCGTACAAATCAGATTCGTAAAAAGCTTTGTACCATATTGCCTCGATGCATCAGTGTGACTTATGAGAATAGGGTGATGTTATTTGCACCCGTTAAATCCGTGCAGAGCACACGCGCTTAAAACGGTTGAGTTCCTTTGGATGCGTCACGTGAAATCAATCAACATGTATGTGACCATTTAATAGGTCGGCCATTATCTCTAAGATCTATCATGGAAGATAAAGCTTTTGTTCTTAAACATTCTTTTATGGAAGATAAGCGTGTGTTCTTCAGACGGTTTAACAGTTGCAAATAACGCCACCCATGAGAATGTTGTCTAAGCGCAATCTCGTCCAGTCCAAACCCTGGGGCCTCGAGATCCGTGCAGCTGGCATAAGAAGTCAATTCTGTAAACGTTAACCTTTTAAGCTTTCACTCAGATGCACTAAATCATAAATTTTCCTCATATAAACTTGCAAAGTATGCGGATTGAGGTATCCTCCATACTCCATAGTCTATATTTTGTCTGTAAGGTACAGTTTTTTAATATAATATTTTATTTGAGTAAACGCTCTCTTTGCAAGTAACCTCTCTTTTAGTAATGGCAATTTATTATTAAAAACTCGACATACGAGAATCGGATATCAATCACTGCAAATAGGTAGCATCCCAAAACGCCCCTCTCGGCTTTTTAATTTTTAATTTTTCGCAAAAAAGACCAAACCACAAATCACCCAAACTTCAAATCTCAAAAAATAAATTAAAAATGCTTGTTTTACTCCATGTTAAGGTTAGGAGTCCAAATGCTCCCGGAAAACCTTCAAAACGTCGGAAAATGTGACAATTCCGACCAAGCTGTAGTCGTCTTCTATAACCCAAACATAACTAATTCGGTGAGCAAGCGCCTGAATCATAACCGCCATCAACGAGCTCCTCGGGTGGCACACAATCGCCTCAGATCTTCTCACCATTCTAGCCGAGTAGCTGCCCGACCTGCTATACCTGCTCGGCCGCACACCATCCGCCACCACCCGCACAGCATCCTCGGTCAACGATGTCTCCTCTTCATCCGACGACGCGTAAGACGAAAAGTCCTCTAATAGATCAACCATCCCCTCCAGATTCCTCTCTCTCAACTTCGCCTTCAACGCTCTGACCATCTCCTCCGACGGCCCCCCGCAGTCTATATAGGCCATCAAATCGCCCGCCGAGAGCGCGACGATCGCCGGAGCAACAGTTTCGTCACAGCCGGCGAGGGTGACCGGAGAGATTTCGCCGATGAGCTTACCGTCGTCGGTGACGACGGCGACCGAGGTCTGTTCAGAAAGGGCGTTGGCGATGGCGTCGACGGCCGCAGACGCGGGTTCGGCGTATTCGATTGCTAAGACTTGGCTGCGGATGATGCCTAGGGATTCGACGGATAGTGCAGCGATCTGGTAGAAGAGGCCAATTGAGTTGAGGAGGAATCGAACCACGTCTTCTTGCGTTAACCAGCAGAACTCTCTTCCAAGAAGCTTTTTTCTTGAAATGCTGCTGCTATGTATCGGCACCACAAGGTTTTGTGCGCCTTCGAGGATCAGATCGAGCGCTTCTAACAAGCTGTAAAATCACAAGTAATAAACCAGCATTAGTTTTTAAAAAATAGGCGTTTTTGTGTAATGAACACATACACTAATGGAGAAAAAACAGTAGAAAAATAGGAAGTTCTCACAACAGAAAATAAACATAGAAGTAAAAGGGGGGAGGTAACCCAGAATTAAAAAATTAAGATAAACACCGAATCGTGTCGATTTCGAACCTAAAACAGTATCATTTTCAAAAAAAGTAGGCGTTTTTTATCTAATGAACATATAAACATTAAGGGACAAAAAACAGTAGAAAATTAAAAAAAAAATCGTTACAACAGAACAGAGATGCATCAGAAAAGGGGAAAAATCGAGGTAACCCAGAATCTAAAAACTAAAATAAACACCAAATCTAGTTGTTATCGAACCTAAAATGCGGTTCAACGTGCTGTACAAGACCTGCAATCTCCGGCATAAGTAGGGTTACCGGCGCTTTGAGAGCCGAGAAAGGTTTCAAAAGGTTCTCTTCCCGGCAAAGAAAACACACAATATCGACCATACAAATCTTCCCGAGGCAACGACAGTCGTCGATCTTCTTCTTCGAGGGAAGTTCACAGGTCCATATGCTGAGGTAGTTCTCGCCAGAGCTCTTCAGCGCAGAGAGGGCGTCACCGACGGTTGCAGAGATTGAGAGCGATCTCAACGCTGGCTTGCCTAGGCAGAGGTCTGATACCTCATAAGACGACAAGATAACTGCCATGCACTTGCAGAAGAACCTTTAAAAAGGCAAGAAGAGTTGCGAGAGAAGACAGAGATGCAGCGAAAAAAAGGAGTCTTCGAGTCTCATGGTAGGCGGGGATTTGGGCATATTTAAAGGTGGCGGTTACCGCCTTACCGGCTATAGCCGGGGGGATATTTTTTGTGGACCCGGAGCATAACCTAAGATGACTACGGGCGTATACGGTGAAGCTGATTGATGGCGTATGACGGTCAGGAGAGCACTTTTCCAATTCGGACATGACTCTCCTCATCATCATTTAAACACCACAATCTTATACCATCAGCGGTTAAAGATTTGGGTGGATGATCAAACCATGGTTTGATTTTCGAATTTTCTTGTACAGCTCGAACACCGAGATACCTCACACGAAAATAATCTTTTGAATAATTTTATATCATTAAAATTAGTGTTTGATCTTACAAATAACAATATCAAATAATATCTCACTATTATATTATGTGACATGTATTTTGAGTCAATCTATACGGTCCAAGTGCTTGTGATCATGATTGGAACCCATCTCAGCAAACAAATCATACTTATTAATGAATCATATACTGTCTGATTAAGAATTTTTAATATTAGCTGTTAAAAAATAAGAATAATAATTATATATTTGTGTGCCCGGGTTTGAACATACTTTGATAGCCATTCACGAGATAACCCCTTGTATAAACTAAAATATAAAATTAAGATCTTTTATAGCCTAATCTCATCTCGCTGAGGCCCGAGACGCGAGATCTCACCCGAGACATCTCGTTTCGGGTGAGATTTCAAATCATAGATCGAACATTGAAGTGCAATACTCCCAAAAATAGTGTGTTAGGGAGTTTAAACCATCAAATCTGTAGACTATATTATCAACCGTTGTTTTAAACTTTAATGACTGATATTAAAGTCCATCAATCAAATAATTCACATCCACTTATAGATATGTTTTTTTAGGCTAAGATGTATTCTAATATTGGATTGCTATTGCGATAATTTAGATTATTACATATGTGTGTCAGATTATATAATGATAAATCACACTTTAATAGTGTGAGATAAAAAATCTAATTTTAATGATGTAAGATCAGTTAAATATCATTTTGGTACTTAAATATCGAGCATGAGCCAGAGAGTTGTACTGTGCGCATTATAAATTTAGAGGCTCGGGTACAAGCAACCGGATGCGTCTGAATCAGCTACACATCATGTGGCACCATAGTGAGGATCAAATGCCATAGTAACTTCGACATGTAGCACTCACAATTTTGGGCATGATTAGATATATCTTCATCATTGAAAATGTGATCAAAGGTGAATCAATGCCTCGAATTGATTGGGCATTATATTATTTATGAGTCATCTAACGGAGGCAGTAAAAGTTAAAAATATATATATATATATATAAACCATATGCTTCATTGGCTAATGAATCGAAAATGATATTATTTTGGCTTCATCATACCACGTGGAAACTGTGGCATGCGATGTGACGCGCTACTGCAGCTCTCCAAAGTTACAACCAAACTTCCAAACATGCTAATGTTCTTCCGAAGAAACATTTTTAACGATAGATTATTGGGAGATGATCAAGTATCGGGACATATAGGGCTTCTCAACTAATATTTTATCATCAAAAATGTGTTTAGGGATTTGACCCATTTGACCCTCCTTAATGTAGTCCATGGTTTATTAAATATACCGTGAGACGATAATCTATCACAATATATCAAAAGCGATATCAGCTTGCTCAAAGCCAATACGAATTGGCCGATACCGATACTTATTGGTCAATTCTTTTTTTAATTTTAAAAAACTAAAAGTTTCAGTCAAAATTGAAATGTATTGGCCAAAATCCGATACGTATCGGTCGATATGGGCCCGTATCGGCCGATATGTTTCAGCGATACCAATACACGATACCGATATGTATAGGTTTCACCGGAATTGATACGCATCGGCATTGGCCAATTTTTGATACCTTGATCTACCAGGACGTTTGGAGAGAAAACTTTCCTTTTTAAAGTGTATATTAGTTCACTGACTTTTATACATGTAGTATTCTTAATATTTGGATACAATAAAGGTATTAAATCTGAATTCGGTATTGGGAATCGGTTTTCCTATGACTGATACATATCGTTGATATGTATTGGTATCGGCCGATATGCCCATAGGACAATTTTTATCTTTTTATTTTTTTGGTTAAAACTTAAAAAAATATAAACTGAAAAGTAAAAAAATAAAAAGAAAAATATTATTTGAGATTTTGGGTACCTCTTTGTTTGCGCCCGCACGTTTAATGAAAACACTCACGCCGGAAAGTCCCCTTGATTGGGTTGGATAGGATGATAGAAATTGTGTTTCACCTCGATCTTCTACATAGATGATCTTGAGATCACGTTGCACCTATCAAACGGTCAGTTGTTGATGACTTGATAATTGATAGTTGATACTGCATATTTATATTCTATCCCACTTGTCCAATTGCACATCAGTGCATGTGAGTGTGAAACCTAATTGTGGCACTAGGGTTTTTGATCAAAATTCAAAAGTGAAAGCCTAAGGAGATGAGACATTAAATGTCAAATATCTTGTGGACAATGGATTAAAATCTCATGCACCATGTCCCCACTCCTCAGTCCACACAATCTCAAGTTCTCAATCGTAAAACCTCTTTGCTAGTTAGCCCAAATAAGGGTACCTTTGGTCCCCACGGCCCCACCCAATTATCTTGTACGATTGTACCCAATTACCCATGGCTCCCTGAAGGCCTAAAGGCCCTGAACTCTGCATTTGTCCTGATCCAGCTATCACATGCATGAAGACACACGAGCATGGGCATAGAGGCAGGGCTAAGGACTCTATGCCCATGCTCGGCTGATACCGAGCATGGGCATAGAGTCCTCAATTGGAGTTCAACGAAGCTACTGGCCGATACTGTATCGGCCGAATCGGCTGATTCGGATACGTATCGGCTGATACCGATGTCATATCCAATACGGATATGATACACGTATCAGGGGCTGATACGTATTGGTATCGACCGATTTTTGATACCATGGATACAACTATAGACTGGCTGTATCCAATGTGAACGGCTATTATGCTTTATCTAAATCTTTGCACTTAAATATTTGTCATTATTCTTGTTCTTTAATTAATGGTAATAGAGTTCATTGATCGGACGGTGTGCATTGTCTTTTAGTGTTTCAATGATTGACAATCACTTGAACTGTTTAGAATTATTAATAATGTGTCAAAATGTCTCAAGTGGCATGACCGGGATGTATAATTTAATAGCATTAGATCAAACATTCAATTTAATGGTTTAAGATCACTTAAAAATACCATCATCCGTTTCATACGTATCACGCCTCGCGTTATAGCTCCTCTATCTTAAATGTCTCAGATAAAAGTTGTGTGCAGTTGGCATACGTTTTTCAGTGATCTAAGTTGTACATTATACGTTTGTCTGAACAGCAAGTTACATATGGACCATGGCTTTGACCATGTTTTTCTCGTGGGTAGGTAGGTGATTTTTACATGATGTCTAATCGCTAAGATAAATTAATTTGTATTAGCTAAGAGTCCACCTGGTGGTTCCAAAAGTGAGGCGATGCAAGCTTTAATCTTATGCAGGGATTTAAAGTCTGACATATATATATATATATATATATATATATATGGGAGTCAGTTAGGTTCTTCATTGGAGGATTATGATCGTCTTTAAAATACATGTGGAGCATAAGTGGACGGTATAGATTAATATTTAAAAAAAAAAAAATAGAATTTTTTTTTAAAAACTCACAAGTCAAAGTTTGACGGATTTCATTGGTCCACATTTCATGATTTAAAAAACAGATGGTGGAGATGAGTTTTCAAAATTTTTTTTTTCTCAAAGATGATCTAAGCAATGGACCTGAGTTCCACGTGACATCGAAACAATATTTTGGATGCTACATGAAGCTCTATATAGAAGCTTAGAGGATGGTGACCGTCCTCCCATAAAAGACGGAGACCTTTTCCTATATATATATATATATATATATATCGGCTAGTTCGCAAGCTGATATTTAAGCAGTTCTCTGTAAGCTGATATTTAAGCAGTTCTCTGTAAGCTGATATTTAAGCAGTTCTTTGTCATAGTCACCATCATATCAGATAGGTATCAGCCGATATGACCTCGATACCATTTTTTATTTCCAAAAAAGGTATTGTTCCATATGCCTTGATATGGTCTTATATATAACCCATTTGACCCAATATTTGACCTCATTTTGAATTGGGATGCATATCGAGAGAGTAACTCTACATATCAGCCAATATAAATCGGATATTGTCACATTAACCTATTATATATATTAACGGTACATTGTCTTCCTGATAAGGGTGTTATCTATTAGTATGGTGAGGACGAGAAGTATTTCCTCAAAATCTGGGGCCTAGCTCATAATGAGCTGTCATTGACAAAAGTTCGATGGAGGGTTAATGTTTTTTAAAGAAAATGGTCAAATAGAGTGTCCAATAATTACCCAAATAATCCCAACCATTGTTTGTGATTGCTCGATCTGTCGAGGCAGAGATCTGTGCATAAAGTACTTTAGTATGGTATTGTGTCTTATGGTAAGGCTGTGTTTGGGTTAGCTCTTATAAGAGGCAGTTCTCTATTAGAGCAGATAAAATCTGTTTTGGAATAGAGCAATTTTATTACTTAAAACAGCTCATCGCTAGAAAATATGGGACAAGGAATTGCGTTACCAAATATGAAAATAGTTCTATGTTGGAGTCAAAAAGCAAAATAGTTGTTCTTTGCCCTAAAAGAACTAACCCAAACGCAGCCTAAGTGTTGTTAGCTCTTTCGGAGAGTGAAAAAACTGAACTTGGGTTTTTTGAAAAGAGTAATTTAAACTTGGTCCAACAAGCAATCCCAAAAACAGCCCAAGTGTATTACATATTTAGGACTTGTATCATCTATATAGACGTTGACGTACCCAAGGTGCACATGGGAGCAGTAAGTACACAACTCGTGTACCAAATACAAAGTTATATTGTAATTAGGATCTAAATTGCCTTAAGGTCCAGCATTCTCTCAGTTGGACTTGGGTTCTCTGTCGATTATTATTTAGGGCTTTGTACAATAAGGCGCAGGTATTTTATCTCTAAAAAAACATGCGCTTATTTTTGTTTCAAAATAGCGGCCAAACTTAATTTGCTCGGGGTCCTGCATATTAGCCCACCTACCATCGTTTGGGTAATTATAATAATACCCATTTTATAAATAGCAATTAAAGAGGCAATTTTTGGTATACACGCTCATTGGTTCTTCTCTACTAAAGAACCCACCGATGGCTCTGCAAATCCTTCGAGATCGCCGGAGAAGAAGACTTCAGGTAGTCTGATGCTTTGCGTACCCTGGCAATTTAAAAACCCTTATACTCTTCGTGTATTCCTTCGAGATCGCCAGAGAAGAAGATCCCTAAACGACTGAAATGAAACCCTAAAAACTCCTACACTCTTCGTGTGTTCCTTCAAGATCGCCGGAGAAGAATGACCTCTAAACGGCTGAAATGAAACCCTAAAAACCCGACTGAAATGAAACCCTAAAAACCCCTATTCCCTTCGTATATATCTTCGAGATCGCCGGAGAAGAAGACCACTAAATGGCTGAAATGAAACCCTAAAAACCCCTATTTGATGCTGGCCGGCAATGTTCACGATCGCCGGATCGCCGGAAAAGACACTCAAACGTTGAAGGGCTATTCGGTAAAATACATTTTCACCGTGCATCGACGCGGACCGTTTAAAAGCTTCAGGTGCATCGACGCGAGCCGTTTAAAAGCTGTAGGGGCGTTTTTTAGTAATAAAAAAAAAATTAGGGAAATGGTGATAAAAATTGTAGAGGGGCATTTTATGATATTTTTCTCTATTATTTATTCGTCGAGCGAACCCAATTCACATAGGGTCGATGAGTTTTATACAAAACTATTAAATACTTGTAGTAAAAATATTTTTTTTTATAAATAAAAGTTTTAACTGAACTTTTCATACTTTAATGAATTTAACCATTTTTTGTTTCCTTTTAACGAATTTTGTGCCTTTTACTAAAAGTAAATATTTTTTTTAATATTTTAAAACAGATTTATGAATTTTGTTCCTTTTAAGAAAGCTATATTTTAAGAAAGATATATTAAAAAAAAGGGAAACTTCCATATAAACCCATGAACCTTTACCTCAATGTCTTGAAGGCACCTAAACTTTACTAAATGCAATATAACCCCCCAATGAATACAAAACCCCAAAATTAGACCCCTACCGTCAACCTTCGTCTCTTTGTTCAACGAAAACTGATGACGAAACCGTTAACCCTCGTTATCAGTCTACATGGACTTGTCAACGTGACACTTAGCCCTTTATAACTTGTGGGAGACGCCCAATCTCTCTCTCTCTCTCGTTCAGAAATTTGGCGTCAAACTCCTCTTCTTCTTTTTCTTCTCTTCAGTCGAGCAAAGCTCAGAACCTTCAGCTCACCATCTTCTTCTCTACTGTTGTGACAGCCCGGATTTCGGCACCCCGAAACCCGTGCCATCAGCACGATCATCTTGACCGTGCCCTTAGCTAAGCACGAAACACTGGTATATCAAGCATCAAAAGTACTATAAATGAAATTGCGGAATTTAAATCTATATTAATTAACTTTCCAAAAGACAGTTCTACCCTCATGCCTCTACATGAATGGAGAACCGATCCGAACCATCGATGATAGAAATCATCACGGATGGTTCGTCCCAAAAGAATAATCCAAAACCTTATATACATGGTTTTAACAAAATCAAGGCTTGACATACCAAGCCGTACAAAACTCTCTGTAAAATCCCTCAAAGTGGCACAACGGAGTCCTCTAGAAGAAGTCCTCTGGAGGTGGCTAGATCCGACTTCATGGGATCTCTCTCAAGCCGGCAGTTGCTAATAGTGGACCTGCGACGTATAGTCTATAGGGTGAGCTACATCCTAGCTTAATAGGGAACAAACACTGTTGAACATATAAATTATAACTCACATATATTCTATGATATGTCATGCATGATGTATCTATGCAGTTGTTGATGAAACAGTTAAAAAAAACATTTCGTTTTACTGTTGATTACTTATATTTTCATTTGCTCATGAATAATGCTGAAAAGGCCTAAAGCAAAACTTAAACTTTCAACTTAAGTAATCCCCGAGCAATATAGCATCGAGCCGATGAGATACCTTCATCGTCATTTTAATGTATTCCACAGGAATACCATACGATACCAAGCCCCTTTCCCCTGGTGATTGGTGGCGGGGTTTCACTTGTCTCAATCACCACCCCTGGGGTGTGCTTACTATGTACGGATAAGCCTCCGCACTGGCCTACGGTTTCGCCGCCGTATCGGTCACGGATATCCTGCCGTGTCAGTCGTGGATATCCCGCCACGTCGGTGGGGTAACCTATCAAACCTCAAATAACAAAAATATCGGTGCCTTACATATAATTATTCACCGTGTAAGTGTGCTATTTTATATCAGTTAGGCCCTATCGAACATGATTCAATCCTTGGATACATCCCTGGGATGTATCCATTTACTTGCATCACACCTGATGCTCTTATCTCTTTACTTCTTCATCCCCTGGGGATGGCTCGTTAGTTTACTCTCATGAATATCACACACACACACTTTTCACAATTCTTTAAGCAGTAATATATTTGAATGGAAATCGATATCACTACATACATGCTCTTGTAAAATAAAGTACATGTTCAAGGTGTTCCCTACCTCAAGTCTTCACTTGATCAATGCATCAAGGTCCCACGTGACTCCTTGTGCACTAGTCCACACGTATCACCTATGGTACCATATCACAGGTGAAACACATCACAAAGGATGCAATAAAGAAGGTATAAGATCCCCCAAGAATCTTAAAGTCAAACCAAAAGTCAACATAGTTTACTACAGTCGATTAATCGAATTCCAAAATCGATTAATCGAAAGTCAATATCGATTAATCGAAGCAATTTCGATTAATCGAAATTCTCCTTTTCGCAAAGTCCATTCTCAGTTCGAACAGTCGAGTTTTCATTCGATTAATCGAATCCAATTTCGATTAATCGAAATTCTTCTTTTCGCAAAGCAAATTCACTGTTCGAACGAATTGAGTTTTCATTCGATTAATCGAATCCAATTTCGATTAATCGAAATCCTTCTTTTCGCAAGGTAGACCCCCAGTTCGAACAGTTGAGTTTCACAAGTTGATTAATCGATTCCAAATCGATTAATCGAAAACAAAAATCGATTAATCGAAATCCCATTTCGATTAGTCGATTTTTCCTCAAGTCATTTCCTTTAACCCACAGGGTCCTTGGAGGTTCTCGGTCGATTAATCGATTCCCAAATCGATTAATCGAAATCAAAATCGATTAATCAAATCAATTCGATTAATCAAAATCGAATCCTCTGATTCAACTTCACGGCCAATTTCGATTAATCAAACCCAATTTGATTAATCGAAATTGTCGATTCATTTTCAGTTTCTTCCCAATCTTTTTCCATACTTTTCTTCTATTTTTCTAAGCCATTATCCTATGATTTAACCCACATTTCTCGCAACTTAACCCTATAATCTATGCATCTTATTTACAAAATTTTACCTTAACTAGATCTCGAGTTGATTTCAAATCAAATGGTTGGAAGGCTAGGGTTCGACTTTGGTTTCTAACGGATTCCTTGCGTCAAATCCGGCCTCTTTAATGCTTGAATCCTTCTTCCAATCACCCACAATAACTCCTCTCTTACTCCTCTCTTTCTCTCTCTTCTTTACTTCTCTCAACCACCAAAACATGAAAGTTAGGGTTTTCAACCCTTTTTATCTTATCTCTTTTCTCGGTGTGGAGCACATACACACCCATCAGTGTATGCTACTCTACACACTCCTCTATTTCTCCACTCTTCTACACTGGTTCACACATCACATCCGCTCACCTCACCCTAAGTTCATCAAGGAACTATCTCATGGTCAAACCTAAGACCAATCGGACACGAATCCCGAGGTCATAGTTCAACGAGATTTTTCGGGCTATTACAACTGTTCAAGCTAGGAATGGTATTCTGGACACAACTCTTTGTTTTGAAGTCCTAACTTCTCCCGTTTCTTCACCATTTGATTAAACATCAAGATATTAATACTACTTTGTTAATTATACTTTTTTCTTGGTCTAATTTCATTCCACTATACCATTTCATTAGATGCTAGAAACTTAATAGACTCTCAAATATCTGAAAAACTTGCTCAGCTCAAAGGACAAATTGCGACACTGGAGAAATGCAAAGAAAGGTGACTCGTAGATAAGCATCTTCAAAGCTATAGTCCTCTTACGTCATCAACATCTTCTCTTCTTTTTTGAAACTATCGTATGAGTCTTCTCTACCATTAGAGTTTTAGTTTGGCTAGGCTAAGCTTTATTTACTACAAAATACACCACTTTGGTGTGAATCAAAGAAAGTTTAATGCCAAATATTTTACATTGTTAAAGTTAGTAATTTAATATTTATGAGGTTTTATACAGTGTAATTACCCCAAGATTTCGAAATCTATTTATGATACCCACATGGGCTTGAGTTTTCTTTACCGAGAGGCTCCAAGGCATCAAGTTTTCATTTTCATGGAAAGTATATTTTCTTGCATGTTTTTCCTCTAAATCACTAATATCATGTTTTGTTGAGTGCACAAAATGTAAGGTTCTTGTGCAGTTAGTTTATGAAATAAGTTCTGCAAAAGTAGGAATTGGATAATTATCCTGGAATTCAATTTTCTTAACTTCCTCTAAGAATCCAGTTTAGTCACCGGTGTCAAAACTTTATAATGCATAGTTTATATCATAGAACATGGACTAAGTTCCTATTCCATTTCTTCTTCATTTCACTCTTATTTCTCAGATTGTGATGGCTGATCACTAGTGCCCTAACGGGATCCCATGTTGAAAAAAATGGTATTGATAATGGTTTCGAGGCACGTAGTTTACTACGTTGTCTTAAAGACAATAGACGCTGATGTGATTTTTTAATGTATGTTTTATTCGCAAGTGCACGAATCGGTTTATATATAGTGGGTGCGGAGTACGAGATCGTTCCCACGAGGATGAATTTGGAAATACCTAAAAGAGACAAGCAATTCTAGAAATCTATGGATCTAACAGTATTCTACCAGTTTTATGATTTAAGTGGTTGATAAGATGGTAATTAATGACTACAAACTAAAATTTAATTGATGATTAACAAATAAAAGTGAAGATGATCATAAAGATGAAGATACTAAATCCTCCCATCTTTGGTCCGTTCTTCCTATAATATAAATTTAAGATTAAATTATGAGATATTTCATTGGTAACAAACATCTTTTATGGAAGATCAATGGTCAACACCCTAATAGGTTCCATGTTGCATCCCTGCAAATCAGGACTTAGATAATTTTCATATATAGATCTGGGATCAAGGGTACGGCTAGACACACATGATCTCAGGTTCAAATAAAAATCATCCCTAAAGTGGGTGAAAATTCCAACAAGAATACCACTTACAAATCTGAAATCAAGGGCATGGCTCGGCACACTTTATTCAGATTAGGGATTTTTAAGATAAAATTACCATTACAGAACCAAGATCCAGGGCATGGCTCGGCACACTCGATCCCAGAACATAATCATAATTAAATCCACACAACGAAAACACAAAGACCATAACAATGATAGGGTAAAATTACCGTCACAGATCCGAGATCCCGGGCATGGCTCGGCACACTCGATCCCGGTTAGTGA
The DNA here is from genome assembly GCA_021018995.1 of Chloranthus sessilifolius. Lineage (NCBI taxonomy): Eukaryota > Viridiplantae > Streptophyta > Magnoliopsida > Chloranthales > Chloranthaceae > Chloranthus > Chloranthus sessilifolius. Next base: position 147,454,356 of record CM037587.1, read on the forward strand.
TGGGAATTTCATCCATTCATGATAGCACAATAACCATAAATTAAAATCTCATATTTTAATCCCTAATTTATATTATTAAAAGCACATCCCTCGGATGGGAATCATTAGATCCCCATCCCTACAAATTTAGCCACACATATTGTAAGAAATTGACATAAACAAATAAAGACGGGAAAATAACATTAATTAAAATTACCTCAAGCTTCAAAATAAATTACGTTGATCCACACGGATGATAATCTTCAGAAACGAAATAAATGCAGGAATAAACTTTGAACAAAATTTATAAACTGAAGGAATGAGTACTGAAAAATTAAAGGGAACAAAGCTCTTAAAAAGAAATAATAAAACTTCCCTATTTCTAGGTCTAACTATGAAAAATAATGGCTAAAAACTAAGAACACTAAAAACTAAAACTCTCTAAAAAAAACTCTAATTCTAATCTCCTCTTCCCCGAAGTGTTTGAGTCACTTTAAATAGACCCGTCGTGCGGAGGTCTCCTAAGCCTACTTTTCCGGGTCGATTAATCGACCAATGGATGTCGATGCATCGAGCCGACCAAGAGTCCCAAAAAATAGACTTTTAGTGTCAGATTCGTGTCAGACTGAAATTCTGGCTCGATTAATCGACCTGTAGGGTCGATGCATTGACCCCAGAAATCCGTGAAATTCAGCACTTCTTGTGGTTCAGACACTGCTTCGGTATTTCGGCCATAACTTTCTGTCCCGAACTCAGATTGAGACGATTCTTGCGCCGTTGGAAAGCTGACGAAAAGATCTACAACTTTCATGTTTTGACAATTTCGTAATTCGGCCGTATTGAAGGTCCAAATTTAGCCGCAAGTTGCACCAAATTCTTGATTACCCGAAGTTGCAGTGTTTTGGCATTATATTCAGAATTTTGTCTTTGTTTTTCTATACTTGGCTTGTATTTACCTGAAACACTTCAAATCTAATCAATCTCATCAGATAGCCTTCATCGGACAGCTAAATATAGGTATTTAGGGGCGAAATATCCTCATTTTTCAGTACTCATCATACCCCCAAACCTACACTTTGCTAGTCCTCGAGCAAAGCAAACTAAAGAAAATAAATGCCACTTTCGTAGGGAACACGATGGCACTTAGCATGTGCAACAAGCCTTTAAACCCCTAGGTGATCCTAGTGGAGGAGTTATGTCTCCACGAGGGTTTACTGATGAAGTTACCCACAAACTTCAATACATTTTTGAAATCATCGATAAAATTGAGTTTTCAAAACATGATTTTGATAACATATATACCATTCAAAAACAAAAATCATTAATCAATTCAACATGCGAATCCTCAATTTTAAATAACAATGCTATACTAATCATACTAATATCCATTCAAATTAGTCTAATGCTCAAATCGTTAGATAGCTCATCCATTCATGCCTAAACGTGAAGTGTGTGCATAACCAAACCAAAATTCATTCATCTCAGAACTAGTTCAAACGGAAAACCGTTGGATCTATTGTTTTGACTCAATCCTCACTTTAGGTATACTCTCAAAATATAAAGACACCGATAGTGGATAAGTTTTCGCACATATGTGAGAGGTCAATACAAAGCAAATAAAAAGGTCTCACATGATAAATGAAACACGATGCAATCAATGAACAAAAATAAATCTCATAAGAAGATACTTGTATATCCTAAGCATGTCATATCAAGTGTCATAAGTATCACATATTTACTCTCCACAAGGCAGTTACTAATGCAATATCAGATCATGAAGGTCTTTTTAGGGTTGTAATGGGGCTCAGGAAAGGGTAAGAAAGAATTGGAAGTTGGGATTCAAAGTTTCTGAGAAATTGGAAAAGAAACAACTTTTTTTTTTCTATTTTTCTTCTTTTTCTTTTCTAATCTCTCACTATTTTTTCTCAATTTTCTCAACTCACTTTTTCTTTTGAATTTCCTTTTCTTGAAGCACCTCAGATTTTTCATTATTTTTCACAATTTTCTTTTTCTTTTTCTCTCCCCTTTTTCTTTTTATTTTTTGCCATACACTCTCAGTAAACACCACAACTCAGTATCTCTCCACTTACTCTCTTTTCGTTCACTCTCATCCCTCGTTTCTAATTTCTCAGAAATAAGAAGGGTAAAGCTGAATTTTCAGAAATGGTGAAGGGTTAAAGGTTAACGTGGCTTATCAAAGAATGTATAAAGGTAAATTTTCAATAGGCTCAAAGGGGTACTAGAAAGATAAATTTATTTGAGGTGGGGCATTTTAAGCACAAACGAGCCAAAGATGGCCTTCAATCATGTCCTTAAAAGATAGTAACTTTGCCTATTTGTCTTGAGTAGATATACAGTACATTCTAATATAATGATATGAATTTGATTTCATGCAAAGTCACAAGTCAAAATGAAGTGTATGAGATTATGCAAAATAAGTCGTATTCAAAGAAAACTCCGAGTTTATATATTCACTCATCAATGACGGGAAATTAGCTCTAAAGCTCACTGGGTTTAGTCTCCACTGAAATCCTAAGATTCAGCATTCAAAACAGTTCATCGATTTCTAAGTCTTATGATGTGTCCTAAAATTTATACTCGCAAGTGCACGAATCGTGATGTAGTCAGTGGGTGCAAAGTACGAGATCGTTCCCACGAGGATTAGTTAGAAAATATAAAAAAACAGAAATATTAATTAACTAAAAGAATTTCTACAGATCTTATGCAGTAACTGAAAACCTAGAATTATGGTAACTTTTAATAACACAGATAAATACTAACGAAATCTAAAGGATTAAACAATTAATGAAAGATAAGGATTGGGATGCTAAATCCTCCCATCGTTGGTTTATCATTTATAAAATACCAATCTGTGGTTTGAGATATGAAATCCTTAACAAATTTCTCAAAAGAAGAAGCGCCTATACACACGTGAGTTCTAAAATATAGATCTGAGATCACGGAGATGTATGATTAACACCCCATAGGTGTATGATTAACACCCACACCTCAGATCGTGATTGGAACTCACCACTGGGATAAAGTCACACCATCAATCCGAGATCAAGGAGATGTATGATTAACACCCCATAAGTGTATGATTAACACTCACACCTCAGATTGTGGTAAAACTTCACCTCGAGATGGGTGATAACTAGGATAAAATCATTATTACAGATCTGAAATCATAGGGCATGATTAGCACCTAGATCTCGGACTGAAATGATGATTTCACCATATTCAATAAATATTAGGGTCTTAAAAGGCATCTGACATCTCAATCACAGATTGATATTAGTATAAATAAATACCTCGGATGGGAATCATTAGATCCCCATCCTTAATAAAACTAGCCACACATAGTAAAAGTAAACAACATAATTAAAATATAAATAAACACTAACATCAATATAAAAATACCGTAAAGAGCTTTAACAATTTCCACAAAGAGCTTTTATTCCCAGTACGTACGATTTAGAAAAGCAGAAAGAACTAACACAGAAGAATGATAATAATGCAGAAAAAATGAATAAACTCTCTGTAAGACAAAACTCTCTCTAAAGAAAAATAAAGAAATAAAACTAATCAGAATAAAACAGAATGCTCATAATTCTCCTCATCCTCCTCATCCTCTCTATCCTCTTCGGATGAATATATATATCCCCCAAGAATATCTTTTTTTCCCGTAATTGCCAAAACGTACGCCACTCTTGGTTCCAAGATTTTCTCGCGGCCAAACTCTATCCGGACTCAAATTCGTCTTTGGTCGATCGATCGACTAAAAAGGGTCGATCGATCGACCTCCCAGATTTCCGTGAACTCCCGCTGCACTTTGCAATCAGACACTGCCTCGGTCTTTCGGCCATAACTTTCTATCCTGAAGTCGGATTGAGGCGATTTTGGTGGCGTTGGAAAGTTGACAACGAGCTCTACAACTTTCGTGTTTTAACAATTTTCTGAATCTACTGTATTGAAGGGTCAAATTGAGCTCCAAGTCGGGATAGGTTCCGCATGATCCAAAGTAGCACGAATTTGACGTTATATTCTGAACTTGTGGGTTATTTCATGCTCAACACATCTGCCGGCCTGTAAATCACTAAAACCATCTAAAAACATGTTAAATGGCTTTCATCGGATAGCTAAATGTAGGTCTTTAGGGGTGAAATATCATCATATTTCACTGCACATCATACCCCCAAACCTACACTTTGCTAGTCCTCGAGCAAAGGAGAAGATAAACAATACTGAAAAATAAACTAACAACCTAAGAAAAGTAAAGAATGCCACTTTCGTAGGGAACACGATTGCATTTAGCATATGCAACAAGCCTTTAAACCTAGGTGATCCTAGTGGAGGAGTTGTGTCTTACGAGGGTTTTACGGTGAAGTTACCCACAAACTTCAATATATTTTTGAAATCATCGATAAAATTCAGTTTTCAAAACATGATTTTGATAACATATACACCATTCAAAACAAAAATCATTAATCAATTCAACATATGAATCCTCAATTTTAAATAACAATGTTATACTAATCATACTAATATCCATTCAAATTAGTCTAATGCTCAAATCGTTAGATAGCTCATCCATTCATGCCTAAACGTGAAGTGTGTGCATAACCAAACCAAAATTCATTTATCTCAGAACTAGTTCAAACGGAAAACCGTTGGATCTGTTGTTTTGACTCAATCCTCACTGTAGGTATACTCTCAAAATATAACGACGCCGATAGTGGATAAGTTTTCGCACATATGTGAGATGTCAATACAAAGCAAATAAAAAGGTCTCACATAATAAATGAAACACGATGCAATCAATGAATAAAAATAAATCTCATAAGAAGATACTTGTATATCCTAAGCATGTCATATCAAGTGTCATAAGTATCACATATTTACTCTCCACAAGGCAGTTACTAATGCAAGATCAGATCATGAAGGTCTTTTTAGGGTTGTAATGGGGCTCAGGAAAGGGTAAGAAAGAATTGGAAGTTGGGATTCAAAATACAACTTTTTTTTCTATTTCTCTTCTTTTTCTTTTCTAATATCTCACTATTTTTCTCATTCATTTTTTTCTATTTTTCTCAACTCATTTTTTCTTTTGAATTTCCTTTTCTTGAAGCACCTCAGATTTTTCATTTTCACAATTTTCTTTTTCTTTTTCTCCCCCCTTTTTTTTCTTTTTATTTATTTATTTTTTTTTTTTGCCATACACTCTCAGTAAACACCACAACTCAGTATCTCTCCACTTACTCTCTTTTCGTTCACTCTCATCCCTCGTTTCTAATTTCTCAGAAATAAGAAGGGTAAAGCTGAATTTTCAGAAATGGTGAAGGGTTAAAGGTTAACGTGGCTTATCAAAGAATGTATAAAGGTAAATTTTTTTCAATAGGCTCAAAGGGGTACTAGAAAGATAAATTTATTTGAGGTGGGGCATTTTAAGCACAAACGAGCCAAAGATGGCCTTCAATCATGTCCTTAAAAGATAGTAACTTTGCCTATTTGTCTTGAGTAGATATACAGTACATTCTAACATAATGATATGAATTTGATTTCATGCAAAGTCACAAGTCAAAATGAAGTGTATGAGATTATGCAAAATAAGTCGTATTCAAAGAAAACTCCGAGTTTATATATTCACTCATCAATGACGGGAAATTAGCTCTAAAGCTCACTGGGTTTAGTCTCCACTAAGAACCTAAGATTCAACATTCAAAACAGTTCATCAATTTCTAAGTCTTAGCTTGGTATCAGTGTAAAAAGTCTAAGCATGAATATCAAAATTATCCACCACATATCACATCAAGCTTCATCATGTTAGATACAAGTAATCAAAATATGACACTATTATTCTCAAAATTAAATTCACATGCATCATCAACTAAAGTTTGAAAACAATCGTAAAATAATGTGCATGATGACTTCAAAAATAAAATTTTTATTTTTTATTTTTTTTATTTTTTTTTATTTTTATTTTTTATTTCAAATAAAACAAATAAATGACGTAAAATAGTTAACCATACCCCCAAACCTAAAGCTGACAATGTCCTCATTGACCGATGTATAGCGCACCTCAAACTGTATGAAAGAAGTACCTCAACACAAAGATCAGGTGCAGAGAATATCTGTATCAAATCGGAACATTACAAAAAATATATTGAAGGGAATATGGCTACAGTATTTAGGAAAAGAAAAACAACCTAAACTAAACTAAAGAAAACAAAAAGGAAAGAAAAAACTTAATAAATCCTAAAACCTAAATCCTAAATCCTAAACTTCCTAAACTTCGTAAACTTCCTAAACTTCGTAGATCATCATAAAAACTGGTTGATATCGACACTCAAACATCCGCATCGGTCCCCTCACTGGGCTTCAGCTTTGGAAACGCGAAATCCCACATTGCAGTGGTGATCCTACGCCGATGCAAGGAATCAGGAATCACTGCCGACGGTGGTGAAGATGGGTGAGGCACACTACTCGAGGCCAGATCCCGAAGCTGTGGAGATGGATATAATTTCGCCCAAGTCTCAAGTGGAATAGATGGGGAATTTCGGATAACGGGCGGTGACGGAGGCGCATCCAAATCAATCATCTCGATATCAGTGGAGAAGGATGGGGTTGATTGGACGGAGCGATTCACTCTTTTACGTGCTGGCTCTTCCCAAAACTGAACAGGGAGAGGATCCAGATCAACGACATTGACATTGGTGAGATCCAACGGAGGGTGTGCTCCCGATAAGCGATCCCGTTTCTTTGCTGGTTCATTCATCTTCCTTAGAGTAGACCTTGTAAAATAAAGTCTGCTGGCCATTGATGAAATATGAGAAGGAAGGGTGAAGGGAGCATGGAATAAATAGAAAAGGAGTGTTTGAGATATGGTAAAAGACGTCTACGAAGCAAAACAAAGAATCCTATCGTACTAAACAACCTAAAAGTTTTGGAAACCGATCGGTCGATCGATCGACCTAGAAGTGTCGATCGATCGACTAATCTGGTCAACGAATGTGGACTAAGAAATGAAAGGCAGAGGCGATCGATCGACCAGAGATGGTCGATTGATCGACTGACATGATGTCCTCAGCAGAGTCGATCGATCGACCATGAATGGTCGATTGATCGACTGGACACTATCAGATTTTTTTTTTTTTTTTTTTGCAAAGGCGATCGATCGACCAGTCATGGTCGATTGATCGACTGTTATCAGAGTGCACAACAGAAACAGTGAACAGAAAAAAAATTTATTAAAAAAATTTTTTTTTTTTTTTTTTTTTTACAAATATCGAAAGACTGAAAGAAAGGCTAGTCCTACAATACTAAGAAACCTAAAACTAAAAAGTAACAACAACAAAAACAATGCAAAAAGGAAATCCTAAACCTAATCATCATCATCGCATCTCGTCATAGCCATCGGGCCACAGGTGTTGACCCAACTGATGCATAAATGACCGATCATATCGGCTACGACGAAGATTGCGATTATATTGCCGCTGTTGCTCATCGATCAAGGAGTTGATCTGAGCCTGCATCAAGTCGAGGGAGGGTCCCTCAGCGCGTTGGTTCAGCTTCGATGGCGTCTTCCTGGCGCACTCGACGACGTTGACGGGCAGGCTGTGCATCGACAGTGCCCAACATACGCATGCTCCTTCTCCATTGTGACGGCCCATAGCGATAAAATGCCAAGGTCCCAATATTATCATCAAAATAAAAAGGAAAACCAAGGTAGTGCAAAAGTTGCATCACCAGATGAGGGAAATAGATGAGGGCGTCACCGGCGGGAGGGTTAACAATTTCATCGTGGCAGCGCCACATCGAATCATGCAAAAACCAGGGGATGTACAACCAGGAGGGCGTGTAGGCACCGTATAGGGCCTTCACCCGAGGTCCAGTTCTCTCAGAGGTATGCCCCCGTGGGCAAAGACTACACGACACTACAATATCCCACAATAGGATGTCGCGTGGAAGAGCCGATCGTTTAGTCGCAATTCCGCGGCCAGCATACACACCATTGCACATATCATCGATCATTGGGCCTTGCTCAAGGTCCAATTCTTCACCAAGTGGGTGGTCCAATGGTCGCTCATCCATTAATCCAAAGACATCCGCGATCGTATGCGGAAAGATTTTGCTTCCAACCATCGATGGAAAGGTGAAATGGGCCTCATTGGTGATGGGGAGGCACCACCAAACCATGTTTTGATAAAATAGGCGACCGCTCAGACGTTGATATCAGGTGGAGTCATCAAGAAATGAAGGTGGAGCGCAGCGATGTACGCAAGAGAGATGGCGCATTCTGGCATCGCTTGAAATGCCGGTAGATCGTAAGTATATTCAGAGGATAGCTCTTTAGTGGCAAAACGACCTTTTGGTCGCTCGCGAAAAACGCCATCAGGACGCTGCGGAAGGCGGGCGGAAGAGGATGACGCCATCACAAAGAATGTCAGAAGGAATGTCAGAGACCGCTGCAGAGAATTTCAAACGTGGAAAGGGGTGTGGAAAAGGGAGGACGCTCGGTCCTTTAAATAGAAACAGAGGCACCCCTCTGTTCGGACGAGATGTATAAGTCGATCGATCGACATGTATATGTCGATCGATCGACACCAGCATCGAAAAGACGCGCAACCAAAGCGCGATATCCAAAATTAATGTCGCTCGATCGACCAAAGGAAGTCGATCGATCGACACTGACATGAAATACTCCCCAGGCGTCGGAACAGTGCGCGTTAAGACTTTTTGAAATGGTCGATTGATCGACCCTACAGGTCGATCGATCGACTTCGGCGCATGCAGAAGGCTGACTGACACGGCATTGAATTCAAGTTTCAATGCGCATAGTCGATCGATCGACCTTGAAGAGTCGATCGATCGACCAAAACAGACAAAATTGAAAACTTTTGGCGCATTGATTAATTCCCATTTCCGATCCTCGATCGATCGACTGGTTAGGTCGATCGATCGACTGGTTAGGTCGATCGATCGACCACCCTTTTTTTTTTTTGTTTTTTTATTTTTTTATTTTTTTTTAGCTTTAGACAAACACAAAAACAACATGGGTTGCCTCCCAAGAAGCGCTAAGTTTAATGTCGCCAGCCCGACATTCCGAAATTTATATTTTATCCCGATTGATTAGGATTGCTCAGTTCAAGATCATCAATCTTCTCAATAAAATTATCTAAAAACGGTTTCACCCGTTGCCCATTGACACGAAATGTACTTTCATTGCGCAAATTGCGACTCAACCGCTGCTTGGGAAACACTCGATTGACAATGAAAGGACCGCTCCAACGGTTTGAGTTTTCCAGGAATCGATGCACCGAGTTATACAACAACACCTTCCTTACGGAATGATTTTCTCAAAGTAGAAGAATCATGAACACGCTTCATGCGATCCTTGTAGGATTTGGCACACTCATATGCATCAGCTCGCACTTCCTCTAATTCTGTAATTTCTAATTTTCACTTATCCCCAGCTCTCTGCAAATCGAAGTTTAAAGACTTAATAGCCCAATAGGCCCGATGTTCCAGTTCAACAGGTAAATGACAACCTTTGCCAAAAACCATCCGATAGGGGGACATTCCGATGGGAGTCTTAAATCTTTGTCCGAAATAGGGCCCAGTGCGTCGTTTAATTTCAACGACCAATCTTTCCGATTGGGCCTTATCGCTTTCTAGAATACGTTTGATTTCTCGATTTGAAACTTGACTTGTCCACTAGTTTGAGGGTGGTATGGTGTAGCCACCTGTGAGTGATCCCATATTTCTTCATTGTGGCGAAAACTTTATTACAAAAGTGTTTTCCGCCATCACTAATAATTACACGTGAGTACCAAATCTTGGAAATAATTCATTTTGAGGAACTTAACCACCACTCTGTGGTCATTGGTTTCTTGGCGATGCTTCCACCCATTTTGAGACATAATCCACCGCAACCAAGATGTATAAATTTCAAAAGAATTTGGGAATGGACCCATGAAGTCTATTCCCCATCGTCAAGCAGTTCAACTTCGAGTTGGATTTAAAGGCATCATATTTCTTTTGAAATTACACCAAAGACATTTGACAATTCTTGCATGAAATGCAATCGATGACAATCTTTAAAGATTGTTGGCCAATAAAATCCACATTGGAGAATCTTTGTTGCGGTCTTCTTTGAGCTAAAATGTCCTCCAGGACAACTCATGACAAAATGAGATGATTTTTGATTTGTTCGCTTACGGAATGCACCTTCCGATGATCCGATCGGCACAATATTTGAAGTGCGGGTCCTCGAAGAAATAATGCTTGGCTGCTCGAAAGACAACTTTTTCGTTTTATTCCTTCGGTATCGATCCGTCACCAAATAGTTAATCGGATCGCATACCATGGCGATTCTCAACGATGAACAATTGTTCATCGGAAAATTTTCTAAAATTGAGTCGATCCTCCTTTTCAATAATGATTCGAGACAAATGATCGAACTACATTCTCTCGATCCCTTTTGTCTTTGATTTCCGTGTCAAATTCTTGTAAGAGTAGAATCCATCGGATTAATCGAGCTTTACATCTTTCTTTGAAAAGAGGTAACGAAGAAGCATGGTCAAGAACACTACCACTTTTGATCCCAACAAATAGGATCGAAACTTGTCCAAAGGAAAGACTACTGCCAGGAGTTCCTTTTGGGTGGTAGAATAATTCAGTTGCGCATCATTGAGGGTGCGACTTGCACAGTAAATGACATGCGGAACTTTCTCTACCGTTGTCCCAAAACAGCACCGATCGCATAATCCGGTCGTCACACATTATCTCGAATGGGAGCTTCCAACTGGTGATTGGATGATAGGGCTTTGACCAATCGCCTTAATGCTTTCAAAGGCATGTGTACACTTTTCATCAAAGATGAATGGGGCACCTATAGCGATGGGTGGCACAATGGTTTTGCAACTTTGCTAAAATCCTTTATGAAACGTCGATAAAACCGGCATGTCCAAGAAATGACCTAACTTCTTTATCGTTCTTGGTGGTGGGAGGTTTGAAATTAATTCTACCTTAGCTTTGTCCACCTCAATACCACGGATGAGATGATATGTCCTGTGACGATTCCACTTTTCACCATGAAATGACATTTTTCCCAATTTAGAACTAGATTTTCTCTTCACATCTTGCAAGAACCAGAGAAAGATGATACAAACAAGTTGTTTCCATAAATAGAAAAATCATCCATGAAGACTTCCAAATCTATCCACCATATCGGAGAATATACTCAAGATACACCTTTGGAATGGCGGAGCATTGAAAAGTCCGAACGGCATTCGACGGTAAGAAAGCGTTCCAAAGGGACATGTGAATGTTGTCTTTTCTTGATCCTCTGGTGCAATGACTATTTGATTATACCCAGAATAGCCGTCAAGGAAACAATAGTATTGGTGCCCTGCCAATCTTTCTAGCATTTGGTCAATGAATGGGAGAGGAAAGTGATCCTTTCTAGTCATGGAATTTAACTTCCTGTAGTCAATACACACTCTCCAGCCAGTTTGAACTTTCGTTGGTACTAGCTCATTCTCCTCATTTCTCACCACTGTAACTCCAGACTTTTTGGGAACCACTTGTGTTGGGCTCACCCATGTGCTATCGGAGATTGGATATATGATCCCAGCATCGAGCAGCTTAATGACCTCATTTCTTACCACTTCTTGCATTATGGGATTCAATCGACGTTGTGGTTCTCTTGAGGGTTTAGCGCTCTCTTCCAGATGAATTCGGTGCATACACACCGTTGGGCTGATTCCTTTTATATCTTTGATAGACCATCCGATCGCACTCTTGTGGTCTTGAAGTACTTCAATGAGCTTTTCTTCTTGGTCCTCATTTAAATTCGCTGAAATAATTACCGGCTCAGTTTCATCAATATCCAGGTACGCATATTTCAAATCCGCAGGGAGGGGTTTTAGTTCCAGCTTTGATTTTTCTTCTTCATTTGATTGATTCGTCTTCGTAATCTTCTTCTTTCTTCTTATCTTCAATTGACATTCTCCTTCTCCCAAGAGAGGCGTTGAGTCTAGCATCTCATTGACCTCGTATCACCTTATCCACAGTCTTTGCCAAAATGTGCTAAACAGGCCTCTAAAGGGTCCTCATATTCTGAAGAAAAAAATTCATTTTCCACAATGTCATCAATCATGCAAACTTGTGCATGTTCTTCATCTTCAGCAGGCTGTTTTGAAATATGAAAAATATTCAGTACGCCAGTCATGTTCCCAAATGATAAATTCATTATCCCATTTCGGCAATTGATTAGAGCATTCGATGTTGCCGTAAATGGTCTTCCTAAAATTACGGAACATTGTTTACATCAGGAGTGGGTTCCAGTATCCAATACAACAAAGTCAATCTGGAAAGTAGAAGGTGTCTACTTTGATCGAACATCTTCGATTATTCCCTAGGAATCTTAATTGACTGTCGACAAGTTGAAGGGTCATAGTAGGTTTTAGTTCCCCAACTCAAGTTCCTTGTACACCGTAAGGCAACAGATTGACACTTGCTCCAAGGTCTAAGAGTGCTTGATCGATGCGATTCTCCCCTATGATGATTGAAATTGTAGGACATCCTGGGTCCTTATATTTAATTGGGAGTCTCGCTTGTAGAACTGAACTTACCTGTTCTGCTAAGAAGGCTTTCTTCGGGACATTAGTCTTTCGCTTTATCGTGACTAATTCCTTTAGAAACCTAGCATATGCTGGCACCTGTTGAATGGCGTCTAGGAAGGGGATATTTATTTTCAGTTGCTTAAACATTTCAATGATTCCTTCCTGATCGCGATTCTTCTTCGGTCCCACTAGCCTTTGAGGATATGGGGCTTTGGGTATGAAATTCTTCTCTCTCTCGTTCTTATCTTCAATCTTCTTCTGTTGTTTTTGTTGTATCTCTTCTTCTGCTACTTCCTTGTCCTTCTCAATTTCGACATCAGGCTCATGCTTCTCATCTTCTTCTGGCATTTCTACTTTGTTGTCGACTTCCTTCCCAGATCGCAATGTAGTGATAGCCTTAATCTGTTGGCTCTCCTCGAGATGAGGTCGAGGCTTGCTCAATAGCCATCATCCTTTTGGATTTGAGATGGTTGGCTCGGAATGATCCCTTTCTCTCTCGCAGAGGAGTGTCAGCTTGCCCTAATTGTGTCTCTATCCTTGATATCGAAGAGGTATTAGATTGAATAAACTTCCACATATCCTCACACTGAGGATATTGATTTTAATGGTACGTGGGCGGCATTTCCTTGTTGATTATTGAACCCTGGTGGAGGAAAATTTTGTGCAAACCCGGGTTGACTTGTTGATTGGGAGAACTGATAATTCTGATTTGATTGCCTAGGTTGCACATTTTGATTCTGATTTTGGTAAAATTGGTTTCCTCCTCCATAGTGATGTTGGAATTGTCCTTGACCAAGTTGTTGTGGTCCCTGATTGAAATTTTGATTCGGGTATAAATTCATCCCTTGACCTCTACCTTGGGGTCTTTGATTTCCCTGTTTCCATGAGAAATTCTGATGATATTTCCAACTGTTTGGATTGTTTTCATTGAAAACATTTCCCTGATTTTGCCCGTAAGTGTTCAATGCATTCAATTGTTCACTAGGATCCTCTGAGTAATTTTGCGTAAAGGAATGTGCCACCGTGTGCATTGGACTCCCACAATATGAGCATGGGTCTGGTTGTACATTTACAACACTTACATTTTTCTTCAATTTCAATTCCTCAACTTGTTGAGTGAGGAAATCTATTTTTGTCATTAGGTCTGGTGTTTCTTTCACCACATACAATCCTCCTTTCTTTGCTGAGCTTCCTGCTTGATCTCGACTCTTCTTTGGCTGGTCTCGACTGCTAGAGAAGTCCCATTGTTGTGAGTCTTCTGCTAGCTTTTCCAAGAATTGGTAAGATTCATTTTCTCTCAATCCCAAGAATCCTCCACTGTTCATAGATTCAATCAAATGTCGATTAGCTTGATCTAATCCGTTGTAAAAACATTGGACCAATCTCCATTTTGAGAACTGGTGAGGACATTTCAATAAGATATCCATGAATCTATCCCAGGCTTGATAGAATCTCTCATCTTCTTCTTGTGTAAAATCAGTGATTTCACGTCTTAGGGCATTAGTCTTAGCCATGGGAAAGAATTTTGACAAAAATTTCTTAACCATTTGATCCCAGGTGGTTATGGATCCAGCTGGTAACGAGTTTAACCATGCTTTGGCCTTATCCTTTATAGAGAAAGGAAATAGACGTAATCTCACAGATTCTTCATTGAAATTTTGATATACCGATGAACAGACTTCAACAAAGTCTTTGATATGTTGATATGGATCTTCTCTATCCATACCGTGAAAGATTGGTAAGATTTGTATCACATTGGTACGGATTTCGAATCTGCCACCAGGTGTTGCAGGATACGTGATGCAAGAAGGGGTATTTATAGTAATTGGGGTAACAACTCCCTCAGGGTTGGTTCCTCCTCATTTTCATGCTGTTGATTTTCACAACCGTTTGCATTCATTTTGAATTGAATTGATGGTTCGGTTCTCGCTTCTCGACCTGTTCTAACTTCTTTTCGATTTGAACGACACGTACGCTCAATCTCAGGATTCAGAGGTTCTAAAGATTTATCTCTGGAAGATCTCGTGTGCATACATAAAGTGCACAGAAATTTTTAAAATTTTTTTTTTTTTTTTTTTTAAAACAGAATCAGGAAAATGAAAATTTTCTTGGGTCGATTGATCGACTGTCTAGGTCGATTGATCGACCACAAAGATTTTTTTTTTTTTTAAATTCTGGAGAGTCGATTGATCGACTGTTTTGGTCGATCGATCGACACAGAGAATTTTTTTTTTTTTTTTTTTCGAAAATTTTTATTTTAAAAAAAAAATTCCTGAGTTCAAACCTACAAAGATTCTTAAAATTAATTTTCTATTTTTCAAAAGTTTTTAATTTTCTACACTTTTCCCCGGCAACGGCGCCAAAAACTTGATGTGTCCTAAAATTTATACTCGCAAGTGCACGAATCGTGATGTAGTCAGTGGGTGCAAAGTACGAGATCGTTCCCACGAGGATTAGTTAGAAAATATAAAAAACAGAAATATTAATTAACTAAAAGAATTTCTACAGATCTTATGCAGTAACTGAAAACCTAGAATTATGGTAACTTTTAATAACACAGATAAATACTAACGAAATCTAAAGGATTAAACAATTAATGAAAGATAAGGATTGGGATGCTAAATCCTCCCATCGTTGGTTTATCATTTATAAAATACCAATCTGTGGTTTGAGATATGAAATCCTTAACAAATTTCTCAAAAGAAGAACTGCCCTATACACACGTGAGTTCTAAAATATAGATCTGAGATCACGGAGATGTATGATTAACACCCCATAGGTGTATGATTAACACCCACACCTCAGATCGTGATTGGAACTCACCACTGGGATAAAGTCACACCATCAATCCGAGATCAAGGAGATGTATTAACACCCCATATGTGTATGATTATCACTCACATCTCAGATTGTGGTAAAACTTCACCCCGAGATGGGTGATAACTAGGATAAAATCATTATTACAGATCTGAAATCATAGGGCATGATTAGCACCTAGATCTCGGACTGAAATGATGATTTCACCATATTCAATAAATATTAGGGTCTTAAAAGGCATCTGACATCTCAATCATGATTGATATTAGTATAAATAATACCTCGGATGGGAATCATTAGATCCCCATCCTTAATAAAACTAGCCACACATAGTAAAAGTAAACAACATAATTAAAATATAAATAAACACTAACATCAATATAAAAATACCGTAAAGAGCTTTAACAATTTCCACAAAGAGCTTTTATTCCCAGTACGTACGATTTTTAGAAAAGCAGAAAGAACTAACACAGAAGAATGATAATAATGCAGAAAAAATGAATAAACTCTCTGTAAGACAAAACTCTCTCTAAAGAAAAATAAAGAAATAAAACTAATCAGAATAAAACAGAATGCTCCTAATTCTCCTCATCCTCCTCATCCTTTCTATCCTCTTCGGATGAATATATATATCCCCCAAGAATATCTTTTTTTCCCGTAATTGCCAAAACGTACGCCACTCTTGGTTCCAAGATTTTCTCGCGGCCAAACTCTATCCGGACTCAAATTCGTCTTTGGTCGATCGATCGACTAAAAAGGGTCGATCGATCGACCTCCCAGATTTCCGTGAACTCCCGCTGCACTTTGCAATCAGACACTGCCTCGGTCTTTCGGCCATAACTTTCTATCCTGAAGTCGGATTGAGGCGATTTTGGTGGCGTTGGAAAGCTGACAACGAGCTCTACAACTTTCGTGTTTTAACAATTTTCTGAATCTACTGTCTTGAAGGGTCAAATTGAGCTCCAAGTCGGGATAGGTTCCGCATGATCCAAAGTAGCACGAATTTGACGTTATATTCTGAACTTGTGGGTTATTTCATGCTCAACACATCTGCCGGCCTGTAAATCACTAAAACCATCTAAAAACATGTTAAATGGCTTTCATCGGATAGCTAAATGTAGGTCTTTAGGGGTGAAATATCATCATATTTCACTGCACATCATCTTAGCTTGGTATAAGTGTAAAAATTCTAGGCATGAATATCAAAATTATCCACAACATATCACATTAAGCTTCATCATCTTAGATACAAGTAATCAAAATATGACACTAGTATTCTCAAAATTAAATTCACATGCATCATCAACTAAAGTTTGAAAACAATCGTAAAATAATGTGCATGATGACTTCAAAAATAATTTTTTTTTTTTTTTTTTTTTTTTCAGATAAAACATATAAATGACGTAAAATAATTAACCATACCCCCAAACCTAAAGATGACAATGTCCTCATTGACTGAAAGAAGTAGCGCACCCCCAAACCTGTTTGAAAAAAAAGTACCTCAACACAAAGATCAGGTGCAGAGAATATGTGCATCAAATTGGAACATAACAAAAAATATATTGAAGGGAATATGGTTACACTATTGAGGGAATTAAAAACAATCTAAACTAAATACAACAAAACAAAAAGGAACGAAAAAAACTAATAAATCCTAAAACAAAACAAAACAAAACCAAACGGAAAATACACAATTGGGTTGCCTCCCAATGAGCGCTAGTTTAAAGTCGATAGCTCGACCTTGGGAATTGCTCAGTCAGGGTGAGCCAGTGGCTCACTCAAAGAAATAGTGTCAGAGAATGCAATCGCATTCTCAAGGAACGGTTTCAATCGCTGACCGTTAACTCGAAAAATATTCCCGTGTTTCGGGTTTATAATATCTACTGCCCCATTGGGGAGTATTCGAGAGATTTTGAAAGGACCACTCCAACGGGTTTTTAGTTTCCCCGAAAATAGATGAAGTCGGGAATTGTAGAGTAGAACTAGTTGACCAACAACGAACGATTTCCGCAGAATAGATTGATCATGAACCCGTTTCATACGGTCCTTATACGATTTAGCACAGTCATATGCATCAGCACGGAGTTCCTCTAATTCATTTATTTGGAGACCCCTTTGGGTACCAGATTCCAGGAAATCGAAATTCAATGACTTAACGGCCCAAAATGCTCGATGTTCTATTTCAACCGGGAGGTGACATCCTTTACCAAAGACCAACCGATACGGTGACATGCCAATCGGAGTTTTAAATGCAGTTCTATACGCCCATAGAGCGTCATTCAATTTTAACGACCAGTCTTTACGGTTCGGATTGATTGTCTTTTCTAAAATTCGCTTAAGTTCCCGATTAGAGACTTCAACTTGGCCACTTGTCTGAGGATGGTAAGGTGTAGCAACTTTGTGTGTGACACCATATTTCTTCATTAATTGGGTGAACACTCTATTGCAAAAGTGCTTTCCACCATCACTGATTATCGCTTTTGGAATGCCAAAACGTGAAAACACTTGATCCTTGAGAAATCTGATCACTACTCTGTGATCATTAGATTTACATGCCACGCCTCTACCCATTTTGAAACATAGTCAACACCGACAAGAATAAACGTATATCCAAATGAATTTGGGAAAGGACCCATAAAATCGATCCCCCAAACATCAAATAATTCAACTTCTAAAATTGGGTTGAGGGGCATCATGTTGCGCTTTGAGATTCGGCCCAGCATTTGACAGTTGTGACAGGACTTGCAATGTTGGTGGCAATCCTTAAATATCGTCGGCCAGTAAAAACCACTTTGAAAGATCTTAGCTGCAGTCTTTTTGGAACTAAAATGACCTCCACAGGCTAACTCATGACAGAACGAGATGATTTGTGGTTGCTCAGATTCAGGAATACATCTTCGTATGATTTGATCAGGACAGTATTTGAATAAGTACGGATCATCAAAAAAATAGTGTTTCACCCGAGCTAAGAAAATAGATTTCTCATTCCTCGACCAATGGTGAGGTAATTTCTCGGTGACTAGGAAATTGACAAGATCCGCATACCAAGGTGAGTAATCAATCCTGAACAACTGTTCATCCGGGAAGTGCTCCGAGATCGGAACAGGCTCGTCAGGTTTCTCAATAATAATTCGTGACAAATGATCGGCCACCACATTTTCTGAACCCTTCTTGTCCTTGATCTCCAAATCGAACTCTTGCAACAACAAGATCCACCTAATTAAACGTGCCTTAGCCTCTTTCTTAGCGAACAGATATCGCAGAGCAGCGTGATCTGTGAATACCACAACTTTAGATCCTAATAAATAGGATCGAAATTTATCCAACGCGAAAACTACCGCCAAAAGTTCCTTTTCAGTGGTCGAGTAGTTTAACTGGGCATCGTTGAGAGTGCGACTCGCATAGTAGATTACATGCGGTAATTTTTCTATTCGTTGCCCCAAAACAGCTCCAATTGCATAATCAGGCGTCGCACATAATTTGAGCAGGAAGGCCGGTTAGGAGATTGAATTATTGGAGCTTTTATTAATTCGGCCTTAATGGTTTCAAAGGCCATGAACATTTATCATCAAAGATGAATGGGACATCTTTGGAAAGTAAGCGCAGAGCGGTCGTATATTCATCGAAATCTTTAATAAAACGCTCAGAAAAACGCGTGGCCGTAAAAAGATCTCGATTTCCTTCATCGTCCTTGGTGGTAGGTCGGCAATTAAATCGACTTTAGCCTTATCGACCTTGATACCACGGGACGATATGATGTGTCCCAAAACAATGCCATCTTTAACCATGAAGTGACATTTTCCCAATTAAGAACAAGGTTCTTCTCGACATCGCAAGCACTAGCGACAAATGATTCAAACAACAAAAAAGCTGTTTCCATGTATCGAGAAGTCGCCCATGAAGACTTCCAAAAATCGCCGACCATATCCGAAAAAATACTCAAAGATACATCTTTGGAATGTAGGTGCATTACAAAGCCCAAAGCGGCATTCGTCGGTGAGGAAAAAGTACCAAAAGGACATGTGAAAGTGGTCTTCTCCACGATCCTCCGCAATGACTATTTAGTTATACCGGAATAGCCATCGAGAAAGCAATAGTACTCATGCCCGCCAATCTTTCTAACATCGATCGATAAGCGGAAGTGGAAAGTGATCTTTCCTCGTCATCAAATTTAACTTCCGATAATCAATGCACACTCTCCACCTGTTTGAATTTTGTAGGGACGGTATGTTTTCTTCATTCTTAACCACCGTGATTCCCGATTTCTTAGGGACCACTTGTGTGGTGACCCATTCTTGTCGAGATGGGGTATATGATTCCAAAGCATCTAAAAGTTTGATTACTTCATTTGGACCACATCTTGCATGATAGGGTTCAGTCTCCTCTGTGGTTCTCTAGAAGGCTTAGCATTGTCTTCCAAATGCATTCGGTGCATACACACCGTTGGACTAATGCCTTTGATATCTTTTATCGACCAACCGAGGGCACTTTGGTGCTCTTTAAGTACATTCATGAGTTGGCCTCACGATTAGCATCCGGTTGATGATATTATAACGGGTTGAGTTTCATTCTCTCCCAGGTAGGCATACTTGAGATTTTCCGGAAGAGGTTTAAGTTCTAGGGACACTTTCTCCTCCTCTTTCGGTTTTTCCTCGATTAATTCAATTTGAGTTCCACACTCTATTTCTGTTTCTTCACCTGCAGGACATGGTGTGGAATTCAACATGTGATTTACTTCTTGGATTAGGTGATCCACATCGAAATTTTCTCCAAAATGCGCAAGACAAGCTGCTAGAGGATCGTCAGATTCAGATGCATTAAATATTTCCTCTACAATTTCATCGAGTATGCATGCTTGTGCATGTTCGTCATCCTCCATGGGCTGCTTGGCAATATTAAAAATGTTGAGTTCCACTGTCATATTTCCGAATGACAGATTCATGATCCCATTTCGACAATTGATCAGCGCATTGGAGGTTGCTAGGAATGGTCTTCCTAGAATCACTAGAATATTATTCTTCAAATTTGATGTTGGTTCAGTGTCTAGAACAACAAAATCTACAGGAAAGTAGAAAGAATCCACCTTGATGAGGACATCTTCTACAATTCCTCGAGGGATCTTTACGGACCGGTCATAACCGAAGGGTCATCGCAGTTGGTCTTAAGTTCTCCCAATTCGAGCTCCTTATACACAGAATAAGGCAACAAGTTGACACTTGCTCCTAAGTCCAAAAGGGCCTGATCAATACGGTTATCGCCGATAATGATCGAGATTGTAGGACAACCTGGGTCTTTGTATTTGATTGGGAGCTTTGCTTGCAACACTGAACTAACCAGCTCGGCTAAGAAAGCCTTTTTCGGAATATTGGTCTTTCTTTTGATTGTGACCAATTCCTTCAAAAATTTAGCATAAGCAGGTACTTGACGGATGGCATCCAGAAAGGGAATATTAATTTTTAATTGCTTGAAAATCTCATTTATTCCTTCCACATCGCGATTTCTCAGTGGTGCCATCAATCTTTGCGGGTACGGTGCTTTCGGAACTAGACTTTTCTTCTGTTCACTCTTGTCATCTGATATTTCTTTTGCTTGTACTTTGTCATCAATTTCTTCTCTCTCTTCAGATTTCTTCTCTCCATCAGACTCTTTCTCCTCCTCTGGCAACACTACTTTGTTATCGACCTGCTTTCCAGATCTCAACGTTGTGATCGCCCGAATTTGTTGTTGATTCTCCTCTTGTGTTGAAGTTGATATTTGTTCAACAACCATTTGGCCCCTTGGGTTAGGAACAGGTTGGCTTAGAAACGAACCTTTTTCTCTCTCACAGAGAAAGGATGCCAATTGCCCAATTTGGGTCTCAATTTTAGAGATTGAGGACGTGTGAGAATGGATGAGTTTCATCAGATCCTCAGTAGAAGGGGTTTGTGTATGAAGACGTTGGGCAGGATTTCCCTGTGGGTTGTTAAATCCAGGTGGTGGAAATGTCGGCACAAAATTTTGTTGTGGTTGGTTTTGATAACCTCCCATTGGCTGTGTAAACTGAAAATTCTGGTTCATTTGCCGTGGCTGCCCAACTTGATTTTGATTGTATTGAAATTGATTCGGGTTATTGAACCCTTGCTGCTGAAATTGCCCTTGACCGTAGTTCTGCTGCGGTCCTTGATTGAAATATTGTTGGGGATAAAAGTTCGTCCCTGCCATCGGGTGCATTCTTTGATTATCTTGTTTCCATGAGAGATTTGGATGGTGTCTCCAACTATTTGGGTTATTCTCATTGAAAACGTTTCCTTGATTCCGCCCATAATTATTCACAACATTTAACTGTTCAGATGTGTCTTCATGATAGTTCTGCATTGAAGGACAATCATCTGCCATATGCATTGGACTTGCACAAATTGAACATGGCTCAAGTTGTGTATTGACCATATGCACATTCTTCTTTACTTTCAATTCCTCCACTTGTTGAGTGAGGAAATCAAGTTTAGCCATCAGATCTGGGGAATCCTTTACTACATATAGTCCTCCTTTCTTGGTTGAACTCCCGGCTTGATCACGGGCTTTGACTGCTTGTTCAGTCTTTGTGAAATCGGTCTTTGAGAATCCTCAGCTAGCTTTTCTAAGAAAGCATAAGATTCGGTTTCTTTAAGGCTTAGGAATCCTCCGCCATTCATTGACTCCACGAGATGTCTATTTGGTTGATTTAGTCCATTGTAGAAACACTGAACCAGTCTCCACTTTGAGTATCCATGGTGCGGGCATTTGAGTAAGAGATCCATGAATCTATCCCAAGCTTCATATAATCTCTCAGTGAAATCCGTGATTTCCGTCTAAGAACGATAAGTCTTCGTCTTATAGGAAGAACTTTGACAAAAACTTTTTGACCATCTGATCCCAGGTGGTTATGGATCCTGATGGTAGAGAATTTAACCATGCTTTTGCTTTATCCTTTATAGAGAAAGGAAATAAGCTGACTAACATTCTTACGAAATTTTGGTAACAGATGAGCGGACTTACGAAGTCTTTAACATGCTGGTATGGATCTTCTCGCTCCATGCCATGAAAGATTGGAAGGATTTGGATGACATTTGTCCGAATTTCAAACCGGCCACCAGGTGTGGCGGGGTATACAATGCATGATGGGGTATTTGTAGTTATCGGAGAAAACAGTTCTCTCAATGTTGGTTCTTCCTCTTGTTCGAGTTGCCCATTCATGTTGTCAGTCATATTGACTTCAGTGGATGATTCACTTAAAAATTTCTGCCTTGATCTAGCGTCCTTACGATTTGACCGACAGGCACGTTCGATCTCAGAATTTAACGGTTCTAAATTTTTTTCTTTAGAAGACCTAGTGTGCATGCAAATAAGGCACAGACTGGAGGTTTCAGGCAGAAAAACCTCAACAATTTTTTTTTTTTACTAAAAATCGATTGATCGAGTCACACTCGATCAATCGAGGCCAAATCGATGCATCGACAATAGGGGTCGATGCATCGACTCCAAAATATTTTTTTTTTTTTTTTTTTTTTTTTTTTTAAATTAAAATTTTTAAATTTGAAATTTTCGAATTTTTTTTTTTTTTTTTTTTAATTTTTTAATTTTTTTAATTTTTTTTTTTTTAAATTAAAATTTTTAAATTTGAAATTTTCGAATTTTTTTTTTTTTTTTTTTTTTTTTTTTAATTAAGCAGAAATACTATTTTAATCCTCGAAAATTCCTAAAATTTACTGTCTACCAAAAATTCAGATTTTCTCAATTTGATCCCCGGCAACGGCGCCAAAAACTTGATGTGATATTTTTAATGTAATGTTTTACTCGCAAGTGCACGAATCGGTTTATATATAGTGGGTGCGGAGTACGAGATCGTTCCCACGAGGATGAATTTGGAAATACCTAAAAGAGACAAGCAATTCTAGAAATCTATAGATCTAACAGTATTCTACCAGTTTTATGATTTAAGTGGTTGATAAGATGGTAATTAATGACTACAAACTAAAATTTAATTGATGATTAACAAATAAAAGTGAAGATGATCATAAAGATGAAGATACTAAATCCTCCCATCTTTGGTCCGTTCTTCCTATATTATAAATTTAAGATTATATTATGAGATATTTCATTGGTAACAAACATCTTTTATGGAAGATCAATGGTCAACACCCTAATAGGTTCCATGTTGCATCCTCGCAAATCGGACTTAGATAATTTTCATATATAGATCGGGATCAAAGTGCGGCTAGACACATGATCTAGGGTTCAAATAAAATCATCCCTAAAGTGGGTGAAAATTCAACAAGAATACCACTTACAAATCAAATCAAGGGCATACTTAAGAACACTTTATTGATTAGGGATTTTAAGATAAAATTACCATATGAACCAAGATCCGGGGCATGGCTCACACCGATCCGAACATAATCATAATTAAATCCACACAACGAAAACACAAAGACCATAACAATGATAGGTAAAATTATCACACATCCGAGATCCTGCATGGCTCAAGACACTCGATCCGGTTAGTGATGGGAATTTCATCCATTCATGATAGCACAATAACCATAAATTAAAATCTCATATTTTAATCCCTAATTTATATTATTAAAAGCACATCCCTCGGATGGGAATCATTAGATCCCCATCCCTACAAATTTAGCCACACATATTGTAAGAAATTGACATAAACAAATAAAGACGGGAAAATAACATTAATTAAAATTACCTCAAGCTTCAAAATAAATTACGTTGATCCACACGGATGATAATCTTCAGAAACGAAATAAATGCAGGAATAAACTTTGAACAAAATTTATAAACTGAAGGAATGAGTACTGAAAAATTAAAGGGAACAAAGCTCTTAAAAAGAAATAATAAAACTTCCCTATTTCTAGGTCTAACTATGAAAAATAATGGCTAAAAACTAAGAACACTAAAAACTAAAACTCTCTAAAAAACTCTAATTCTAATCTCCTCTTCCCAAGTGTTTGAGTCACTTTAAATAGACTGTATGTGAGGTCTCCTAAGCCTACTTTTCCGGGTCGATTAATCGACCAATGGATGTCGATGCATCGAGCCGACCAAGAGTCCCAAAAAATAGACTTTTAGTGTCAGATTCGTGTCAGACTGAAATTCTGGTTCGATTAATCGACCTGTAGGGTCGATGCATTGACCCCAGAAATCCGTGAAATTCAGCACTTCTTGTGGTTCAGACACTGCTTCGGTATTTCGGCCATAACTTTCTGTCCCGAACTCAGATTGAGACGATTCTTGCGCCGTTGGAAAGCTGACGAAAAGATCTACAACTTTCATGTTTTGACAATTTCGTAATTCGGCCGTATTGAAGGTCCAAATTTAGCCGCAAGTTGCACCAAATTCTTGATTACCCGAAGTTGCAGTGTTTTGGCATTATATTCAGAATTTTTGTACTGTTTTCTATACTTGGCTTGTATTTACCTGAAACACTTCAAATCTAATCAATCTCATCAGATAGCCTTCATCGGACAGCTAAATATAGGTATTTAGGGGCGAAATATCCTCATTTTTTAGTACTCATCATACCCCCAAACCTACACTTTGCTAGTCCTCGAGCAAAGCAAACTAAAGAAAATAAATGCCACTTTCGTAGGGAACACGATGGCACTTAGCATGTGCAACAAGCCTTTAAACCCCTAGGTGATCCTAGTGGAGGAGTTATGTCTCCTGAGGGTTTACAGTGAAGTTACCCACAAACTTCAATACATTTTTGAAATCATCGATAAAATTGAGTTTTCAAAACATGATTTTGATAACATATATACCATTCAAAAACAAAAATCATTAATCAATTCAACATGCGAATCCTCAATTTTAAATAACAATGCTATACTAATCATACTAATATCCATTCAAATTAGTCTAATGCTCAAATCGTTAGATAGCTCATCCATTCATGCCTAAACGTGAAGTGTGTGCATAACCAAACCAAAATTCATTCATCTCAGAACTAGTTCAAACGGAAAACCGTTGGATCTATTGTTTTGACTCAATCCTCACTTTAGGTATACTCTCAAAATATAAAGACACCGATAGTGGATAAGTTTTACATCATATGTGAGAGGTCAATACAAAGCAAATAAAAAGGTCTCACATGATAAATGAAACACGATGCAATCAATGAACAAAAATAAATCTCATAAGAAGATACTTGTATATCCTAAGCATGTCATATCAAGTGTCATAAGTATCACATATTTACTCTCCACAAGGCAGTTACTAATGCAATATCAGATCATGAAGGTCTTTTTAGGGTTGTAATGGGGCTCAGGAAAGGGTAAGAAAGAATTGGAAGTTGGGATTCAAAGTTTCTGAGAAATTGGAAAAGAAACAACTTTTTTTTTTCTATTTTTCTTCTTTTTCTTTTCTAATCTCTCACTATTTTTTCTCAATTTTCTCAACTCACTTTTTCTTTTGAATTTCCTTTTCTTGAAGCACCTCAGATTTTTCATTATTTTTCACAACTCTCTGAAAAGACACAACTCTCTGAAAAGACACAACTCTCTGAAAAGACACAAGTGAAATCGATTTATCTTTTTACGTTATCTAAAAGACACACTTGACATCTCTTCACCGTAAATCTGAAAAGACGCAACTCTCTGGAAAGATACAGTGGTTCGTGATTTTGCTTATAAATAGAGATCAGATACGGGTTAAAAAGATATAAAAAGAAATAATAACATCTATTTCTCTTTTCTCTTACTGTTCTTATTTTTTTTAAAGAATCTTTGTGTATCAGAAAATCTGTGTGGCAGATTTTTTCTCTAGAAAATAAAATCTAGAAAAGAACATATAGTTCCTGGCAAAATCGGACTCTGTTGTATCTTGAAGGCAGACTCGCTAGGAACCTTATTGTATCTTCATTTATCCGACGGAGTGTGAGCATCTATTGTCTTTAAGACAGCGTAGTGAACTACGTGCCTCAGAGTTTGTTAGACAAGTTTTAAGTTCAGGGCTATAAGCTAATTAAAGCCCTTATAAACTTTGAGTTGTATGTACTAGTCAGAGATTCAAATTGATCAGTACCTCTGATGATGCTTAGTATGATTATTCTGATACACAATTTTTTATATTTTAAAACAAGTGGGGGATTGTTATATATGTTAGTGTAGTAATTTATATTTTATTGTTTCAAAATTAAATTTATAATTATCATTATATATATTGATAATAATTTAATGACAAACTTGTAAATATTATCTCCTTAAAGAACTGGCTTTTCAGATTTGGATTTATCTCTTCATCGTAAATGTGAAAAGATACAAGTCTGACATCTCTTCATAGTAAATTTGAAAAGACACAAGTGATATTGACTTTTCTTTTTACTGTTATCTGAAAAGACAAAAGTGAAATTGATTTATCTTTTTACTTTATTGATATATCTTTTTTACTTTATCTGAAAAGGCACAACTCTCTGAAAGATATAAAAAGAAACAATAACATCTGTTTCTCTTTTCTCTTACTATTTAGAAAATCTATGTGACATGTTCTTTTTCTAAAAAATACAATCTAGAAAAGAACATACAATTCATGACAAGATCGGGCTCTGTTGTATCATGAAGGCAGATTCGCTGGAAACCCTATTGCATCTTCGTTTATCCGATGGAGTGGGGCATCTATTAACTTTAAGATAGCGTAGTGAACTACGTACCCCGGAGTCATTATCAATTCCATTTTTTTTATCAACAATTCTATTGTCTTTAAGGTGACAGTTCAGGGGTTTATATTCAATTTAGTAAAGCATTATGTTACATTTAGTAAAGTTCATATGCCTCTCGGATATTAAGGTGACAGCTCAGGAGTTTATATGCAATTTAGTAAAGCGTTATGTTGCATTTAGTAAAGTTCATATGCCTCTCGGATATTAAGGTGACAGTTCAGGGGTTTATATGTAATTATTCCTCAAAGAATTGAGTTTGAGTGACCTAAATAACCTCGATTCAACCACTCAATTAGTTTAACACCCTTCCTTGTAAGTAGTTCCTCTTAAGCACTTCCTCATCAAACTAATAAGGTAAGGTGGGGAGATTGAACCCATTATATTGAAAAGGATCTTGATCGTGGTTTGAAATCTTGCAAGGCGAGATTGAGGTGTAAATTATTCTGAGATGCATCATTAAAAATATTATATTTATATTATAATTTATATAACATATTAGATTTGTACATTATTTTTAAAGTGTTATACTACCTCCTCTTTATATACACAACATTATTTTATCTTATCAAATCCTCTCACTGTGTATCCAAATCTGTAATGATCTAGTGAATGACTATTGATGTGATATTTTTATGTAATATTTTACTCGCAAGTGCACGAATCGGTTTGTATATAGTGGGTGCGGAGTACGAGATCGTTCCCACGAGGATTAATTTTGAAACATCTAAAAGAGACAAGCAATTCTAGAAATCTATTAAGATCTAACAGTATTCTACCAGTTTTATGATTTAAGTGGTTGATGATAATTAATGACTACAAACTAAAATTCAATTGATAATTCAAAAATAAAAGTGAAGATGATGATAAAGATGAAGATACTAAATCCTCCCATCTTTGGTCCGTTCTTCCTATAATATAAATCTAAGGATTAAATTATGAGAAATTTCATTAGTAACAAACATCTTTTATGGAAGATCAATGGTCAACACCCTAATAGGTTCCATGTTGCATCCCTGCAATCAGGACTTAGATGATTTTCATATATATAGATCTGGGATCAAGGGCACGGCTAGGCACGCATGATCTCAGGTTCAAATAAAAGTCATCCCCAAGGTGGGTGAAAATTCCAACAAGAATACCACTTACAAATCTGAAATAAAGGGCATGGCTCGGCACACTTTATTCAGATTAGGGATTATTTAAGATAAAATTACCATTACAGAACCAAGATCCAGGGCATGGCTCGGCACACTCGATCCCAGAACATAATCGTAATTAGATCCACACGATGAAAGCAAAAAGACCATAACACTGATTGGGTAAAATTACCGTCACAGATCTGAGATCCCGGGCATGACTCGGCACACGCGATCCCGGTTAGTGGCGGGAATTTCATCCATTCATGATAGCACAACAACCATAAAAATAAAATCTCATATTTTAATCCTAAATTTATATTATTAAAAGTACATCCCTCGGATGGGAATCATTAGATCCCCATCCCTATAAATTTAGTCACACATATTGTAAGTAAATGACATAAATAAATAAAGACGGGAAAATAACATTAATTAAAATTACCTCAAACTTCAAAATAAATTACGTTGATCCACACGGATGATAATCTTCAGAAATGAAATAAATGCAGAAAATAAACTTTGAACAAAATTTAGGAATGAATACTGAAAATTAAAGGGAACAAAGCTCTTAAAAAGAAATAATAAAACTTTCCTATTTCTAGGTCTAACTATGAAAAACAATGGCTAAAAATTAAGAACACTAAAAACTAAAACTCTCTAAAAAAAACTCTAATTCTAATCTCCTACGTTGTTCTTTTCCCCAAATGTTTGAGTCTTTAAATAGAACCCGTCGCGCGGAGGTCTCCCAAGCATTTATTTTCGGGTCGATTAATCGACCAATAAGTGTCGATGCATCGAGCCGATAGAGAGTCCCAAAAAATAGGTTCACAGTGTCAGATCCGTGTCAGACTTAAACTCTGGCTCGATTAATCGACCTGTAGGGTCGATGCATCGACCCCAGAAATCCGTGAAATTCAGCACTTCTTCTCGGTTCAGACACTGCTTCAGTATTTTGGTCATAACTTTCTGTCCCGAACTCGGATTGAGACGATTCTTGCGTCGTTGGAAAGCGGACGAAAAGATCTACAACTTTCATGTTTTGATAATTTGGTAATTCAGCCGTCTTGAAGGTCCAAATTTAGCCGCAAGTCACACCAAGTTCTTGATTACCCGAAGTTGCAGTGTTTTGGCATTATATTCAGAATTCTTGTACTGTTTTCTATACTTGGCTTGTATTTACCTGAAACACTTTAAATCTAATCAATCTCATCAGATAGCCTTCATCGGACAACTAAATATAGGTACTTAGGGATTAAATATCCTCATTTTTCAGTACTCATCAACTATCACTGTGTATCCAAATCGGTGCAAACGAATATCACTATTATTCTTATTTTTCAAGACACTACAAAAAATAAGACTGTTAGCGGTAATTATTTTAATAAAAAACTGCTGCTATTAGTCCTACCGCTATAAAAAATTATTGCTATTAATTCAGTTTCTATAAAAAATTATCTTAACAACAAGTATGGTTGAAATACCTTATTTTTTGTAATGAGGGATAATATTGAAGACCTTTAATGGGGTCGTATACATAAAATTCTTTAATTAATCATGAGTAGCTACTTGAATTGCTTAGATTGATATCAATTATTTATCAAATGACTCTGGAACAGTGAAGTATTCTTTAAGGCCTCGTTCAGGTGTTTTCTGATTTTTTCCAGAAAAGCTCAGATTCTTGGACACTCAGATTCCTGACAGATTCTTAGTAGACTCAGATTCCTGATTTTCCCTATATGCGGTCTTAAGTTACTCAGATTTATGACAGATTCTTATAAAACTAAGAATCCTTTGTTTTTAAGTTCCTCTCAGAAAATCTTCAGAATCGATTCAATCGGTGGTTATGCTATGACCGTAGAAACGTGATCTAATCATCAGTTTGTGTGTCGTACTCGGATTTCTTTCAAAATTTACGGGCAATCAATCGAGATGAGACTGAGTATATTTGACGGAGTTTTTTTTTCGAATCTGATTTAATAGTTAATACTTTTGAAAGGTATTTTTTTATGAGAATAAATGAAATAAGGCATTGGGTACCTCTGTTTACACCAACTAAAATTCTAAAATACCCACCTAGCAAGTAGCAGCACTTCGAGATGATTTGATTGATGGGTAGGCATGTGTTATGAGAATTTCGGTGCCAAATTATTTTTATTTTCCTTATAGCTGATGAGAGCAGCTATTTGTTCCCATTTTTGGAGTAATGTACTACACAATTTTTATTGACAAGAACCATTAACTGATTTGAATCAGACGATGTAGATTGTTTTTTGTTCCAAACTTCCTCACATTAGATCTTTAGATCATGGAGCTCTTATCAGACGATCAAATGTTAATTTAATATAACACATCCCTAAAAAGTGACCTACATTATGGAAACGAGAGTTGGCCAAATCTTTTTGGAGATGTGTGCTATGTGAAATCAACATCTGGCCGTCTGATTGGAAATCCATGATCTTAAGATCTATCTTGGGGAAGATTGAAACAAAAAAGTAAGTTGGTTGCTTTTATATATATATAAATATATAGTACCCTTAAATCCACTCACCGAATCTTTGAATTCACCCACGTTGAAACACATTGACTGAATTGAATCGAATGATGGAAATCATTTATCCTCCCAATCTTTCACACCCTAGATCTTGAGAATAATGGCTTACCATCAGACGGCCAGTGTTTTATTTCACACGGGACGCATCTTAAAAAAGTGACCTTAACATTGCGTGCACACTTAAAATTGATTTTAAGGTACTTTTATGGGTGTGTACCATATGAAATAAAAAATCGACCGTCTAATGGTACACCCATGATCTAAAGATCGATCGCGTAAAATATTGGGACGATAAACAATCTCCATCATCTGATTCAATGTAGTCGATGTGTTTCCACGTGGGTGAATTCAAAGATTTGGTGGGTGGATTTAAAAGTGCTCATATATATATATATATATATATATATATATATATATATATATATATATATATATATATATAAGGCAACCCACATCTGGCAGTAATCCACATCTGGGATATATAAGGAAGTAACCCGCATCTGACAGTAACCCACATCTAATATATATATATATATAGGAACAGTAGCGTGGGCTAAAACTCTTTCTCCTCCGCACAAGAACAAGAATGGCGCCTTTCGACGGTCGGTGATAACAGATTTTAACGGATTAATCGTCACAAAAGTGACGGTCCAACAACCCGGCTAATGGCCCCCGACGCCAGGCATCGTCTGGTACCGGTCCGGTGGCCGTCCGTTGAGAAAAAAATGCGTATCGGCGACGATGAGTTGTTCTCAACTCACCGTCATCTTCTCCAAATGGTCTTTTCTGTAATTTTTTATTTTTATTTTTATTATTTTATTTTATTTTTAAGCCTATGGTGAGTTGGGATATGATGTATCATTTATCTCATGTATACAATGCCCGCCTACAATATGAGCTCAGATTCTGAGCTTTTTCGAGCGATTTGGTCGGATGACTAAGTGTCGCTTTCACTCGGAAACCACTCGAATTCTCAGTTCCCAAAAAAAACTCTCGAATGCCGGAATCAATCGGAAACCAACACATCCTTAGAACTTTCTAAGTTTAAACACAGAATCTGAGTTAAATCCGGCTCCCGAACGAGGCCTAAGGGTGTTACAATGAATGAGGCCTAAGGGTGTAAAGTGTAACGAGACCCGTTGGCAGCCCTAGGATGTACCTCAAGGAAGTCGTTAGTCAATTTGTGCAGTCTTTTAACAGTTTTTTTGAAAAAATTGTGCAGTCTTAGCTTAAGTCGGTGACGGTCCATCGACACTCTGTCATGGCACATGCGCATCTCACTAAAGCAGTAAACATTTATGCCACTTGCGAGTTTTGGATGCTAATCCTGTAACAGGTACAAAAAACCAAGTTTTACTTACACCAATAAATATATACAAATATAGTAATTCTTGACGGAGAGCAGTTTTGTGGAGTACCATGTACATAATTACATGTACGTTCTCTTTTTGCACGTTCTCTCTTAAAGCACTTACCTTTGCTACCCCTTGAAAACCCTTGATTGCTTTGGATCTGATGATTGATACTGTATTTTATGCCGATCTTCCACACAATAGATCTTGTGATTATGCTACACCTATCATACGGTCAATTTTTTATTCTACATCTCATAGATCCCCAAAAAATGCCTTCTGTGTGCAATGGCACACATCACGCTTAAACATAATTTTAGAGCTATATTTTGGAGATCTGTGAGATGTGGAATAAACAATGATCGTGTGATAAGTGTGATGTGATCTTAAGATCCTTTATGTGGATGATATCGGTGAAACACGATCTCTGTCATATGATCCGACGCAATCAATGATTTTAAAGGAGTTTTGACATAGATGCTTTCAAGGAACGCGTGGGTGTATTTAGAGCTACCCTAAAATAAAATGTAATTTGGCACAATTCATTATTCGATCAAGAGTTCACAATTTGGCATGTCATCTAAGGCGCAAACTGGGTTACTCTCTCTATCAGAAAACAAAAAAAAAATATAGTTGGCATATGGTGACCACCTGATTTTCTTCAAAAAAATAAAATGGTTTCCAAAATCACACAAGTGGCATCATCGCGATGCTTAGATTCGATGAGTCAAAGATTACTTTGAAAAAAATATTTTTATCATCTGATTCAAATTAATTAAATGCCTTTAAAATGAACGATTAGCCTATAATTTTTATTAAAATTTATAACATTTCATTTTAAAAATGCTTGACTACTCTAATTACATGATGAAAATATTTTTCTGAGGCCATCTATGATCATCCAGATCTAAGCATCTATTTGATTACTTTAATTAATCACATGATGGAAATATTTTTGTGATGCAATCTTCGATCATTAAGATCTAAGCATTGTGAAATTCACATTAAATGACATACTTGATAAAAAAACACATTCCATTCATTTGATATTGGTGACCCTATTTAAAAAATGAAATAATGAAATAAGTTCGATTATCATATACCATAGTGTCAAATTTCATCGAATTTCGGTGAAATTCGCCAAAAAGGTAGTCAAACCAAAATTTTGGAAAAATTTCGGTAATTTTCGGTAATTTCAGTATTTTTTGACAAAATTTCTGTAGTTTTTTTTTTATATTTAAAATTTTATATTTTATATTTATTTTAAATATGTTAGTAATTTAGAATATATTTTAGTAACTTTTTAGAAAACATTAAATATATTTTTTGTATATTTTTAATACCTAAACTTTCCCGAAATTTTTTTAAAAGATATTGAAATTAATCCGAAATGTATCAAAAGGACTCCCCACCGAAAAATTACTGAAAACGAAATTTGTAACTATGCATATACCAACTCATTAGATCAATGGTTGGAGCCCCCTAAAAAAATGAAAAAGAAAAAATGAAAAAATAAAGTGTAAAATGTTCAATGGGCCCTTTTAGTAAAGGCCCAATGACTATATTTTAGACATAATGTCAGATCATGTTGGCCTTGGAAGGGCATCGGTATCGTACATTTTTCGAATATTTTGACTGATACTTATAGGCGAGCGCTCGGGTGTCATCCATACCAAACAAGTGGCATCTATGCATATCGATTCATCAGGACCACATTTAAGGGCAGCGTCCGGTTTGGGTAGAGCCACAAATTTCTGTGAACAAGAAATCTAAAGATTGTGTGGCTCATTGTCCGTGTTCAGTTTAATCACTCTTAATCCAATAATTAAGAGTTTGATTGATGTGAATTTTTTTATTGAAATCTATCCACCAAATCATTGTGTTCACCCACGCTGAGACACATTGACTATGTTGAATCAGAAGGTAGAGATCATTTATCCTCTCAATCTTTCACAGACGGATCTTGAGATAATGAGCGTATTATCTGACGATCTATTTTTTATTTCATGTGATACACACTCCAAAAAATGGCCTTAAAATTAATTTTGAGCTTGGATGTCATGTTAAGGTTACTTTTTTTAGATGTATGCCACGTGAAATAAAAATTTAATTGTCTGATGTTATGCCCATGATCTCAAAATTCATCTTGTGAAAGATTGGGAAGATAAATGATCTCTATTATTTAATTCTAC
Organism: Chloranthus sessilifolius; assembly: GCA_021018995.1. Lineage (NCBI taxonomy): Eukaryota > Viridiplantae > Streptophyta > Magnoliopsida > Chloranthales > Chloranthaceae > Chloranthus > Chloranthus sessilifolius. Next base: position 147,488,698 of record CM037587.1, read on the forward strand.
ACAGTCAATATATTTGTGCGTGAGTGAATTCAAAGATTGTATGGATGGATTTAAAGGTACTCTAATTTATAAATGGTAAACTGCAATGCCAGGTGGTAGCCACTAGCAACCCTTGTTGTGGGTCATATGTATTGATTTAATTGATCTGTGTTTCGTTGAGATATTTGACATATATGAGCCGAAAACAATCCTTGTCACTTGGGCAAAGTACCAAATTCCAACGACCTGGCTCTCCTGACCGTCGGTTTTTATTTATTTATTTTATTTTTATATTTTCTGATGCCATATATGATATAGAAGACATCGAGGATGTATTGCCCCGTCAATAGTTTAATATATGATTGATTTGAATTATGAAAGCGATAGATTATAGATTGAAATACAAACACCTAACTCTCCTGACCGTCAATTTTTGTTTATTTATTTTATTTTTTTTCATATTTTATGATACCATATGATATAGACATCTAGGATACAGTGCCCTGTCAATAGTTTAACATATGGTTGATCTCTACGGTCAAGTGATAGATTATAGATTGAAATACAACCGATCCAAAAATGGTGTTTTAGAGAGATTGAAATCATCCGATATGCTAACTATAAAATATCAACGATTACTTCTAATTTTAATGGCTAGTATTTAGCAATTGGATGGTTGATATCCACTTATAGGCATGTTTATTTGAGCTAATATTTACTTTAACGATGGATTGCCACTAGAAGATTATCATAGGTTTCAGTTAGATGGCTACTTCTCTAAACAATCTCTAGATAATTCGTACTGGGCAACAATCAGGTCCACTGACGTTGAACAGGATTTCCAGGTTGAATAGGATTTCAAGGTCAACAATATATACTGCCCTTGAAAATAGGAGAATCCTGAGGGCTTATCACCTTATCCTTACTATATAAAAGTAAAAATAATTTCCGTCAATTTTTCCAACCTAAAATGCTCCTAACTAATATCTCACTCTAATTCCACCTTCAAATACACTGCACTCGTGTTCTATTATTAGTTTACGTGCAAATCAAAAAGAGAAAGAGATAATATAATGTGGGTACAGTCGAGTGAGATCAAAGACAAAAAGGTTCAATTCTGATCGTTTGGTTTTTTTCATTTATCTTCAATTTCACCATCTATATCTTTATGTTGTCATAGGTACTCTGTACTATCTTGCTAAGAGAGTTTTGATTTTATATAATAGCAATAATACTTACTAATGCTGGGACCCGCAATGGGTTTTTTGGCCCATGTTTCCCATTCAGTTTATTTTGCATCCATTTCAAGATCTGTGATCACTGTTAGAAGTTCCTATTTTGGTGGCCATCACTATGGTCAAACCCGTTGACCGGTGAATGGTATAAGATCAACCTTAAGATGTACAATTGCTATTTTGGTGAGTTTGAAGAGAATAGGCAACTGCTTATTGTGTCTTTCAGTTAAGGTATGATTGTGATTTCTAATCACACTATAATTAGCAATTTCAGTCTCCCTATTGGCGAGAGCATCCCCATTGTGCTAGGAGACATTGAACGCGAGAACATCGTTGAAAATCGGCAACCATCAATGGCTAGCGCTCAAGGTGCGCATATTTATAGTTTATATATTTATTGGTTTTTGATTGATCGTGCGCCTAGATCTTTAGGCTAAATTTGGATGGTCGGATCGTCAGATCCATTTAGATTCCATCAATCATCACCCATAACAGCCTCAATAATTAAGAAATCAGAAAAAAAAAAAAGATACAACCTCAACAACACCAAGAAAATGAAATAAATCACCTATAGCATCATACCTTCATATCACTTAATTAGAATTTGAGGTTGTGCAAATACCAAATAAGAAAGGAAAAAAAAAATTGATTTCAAAATTCACCACCACCACCAGTAAGCAAGATCTTAAGCCAATTAAAGCCAAAAAAAATTAAATAGAGATGGGTTTTGCAAACTTTCATGACAGAGAGTTAATAGTTGATGGTTCAAGTTCCGGCCTTTTGGCGCTCAACCACCTCTTGCCTTCTTAACTACACCAACTGGCTTTAGTTTTTTTTTATAGTTAATTAACTTTAGCTTTACTCACGAGTCTTCTTTCCTCAATAATATATTTTGCTCTGTTATTCCCCATTTTTTTTATATTATATCTTTATTACTCAAGTTAACTTAGGGATTCAAGTTTGGTGTATTGCACCGAATCGAATCCGAATTTTTCAGTATTCAATTAGGTACACTTTTATAAAAGCTTGTAATAAGAGAGATACGAAGAAGGGAAGAACAAGAAATATGATATATGTGTGTGTACAGGGTGATCATGATCCTCTGACTTGAGTCACAGGTGACCTGAGGCATATGCTAATTTCCCATATATATATATATATATATATATATATATATATATATATATATATATATATATATATATATATATATCCCTCTATTTAAAAGTAAAAATAGTTTCTGTCAATTTTTCATGCCCAAATTGTCCCTAACTCATATCTAATAGCCGCATGTCCCGAAAACAGAGGTAGCCGCAAGTCCCCGAAACAGAGTTTTACTTCTAATTCAACTAGGACTATGTTTCCAAAATTAGGACTTTCATTTACCTCGGTTTCCTCAACTTTCTCTCGCTCCTTCATCTCATCGGGGTTTAGCTTGCTTAGTCATGACAGATTGATAGATAAAGGGTTTTAATATTTTGGAAGCATGAGCAAAGCTTATCATATAGAGTCACATATGAAGCATTATGGGTGTATGGTAGATCTCCTTAGCCGCTTTGGGAATCTCGAGAAAACATACAAATTTATTACAAAGATGCCTATAGACCATGATTTTGTTGTTTGGAGAACATTACTTAGTACGTGTAAAGTATATTATGTACTCTTATCAAATACGTATTCAGGGCTGATTGATGGAACGATGCGAGGAAGGTGAGAGAAATGATGGTGGAGAGTGATGTGCAGAAGACACCTGGGTTTAGCTCTATTGAAGTTAATGAGATTGCTATATAAATTCATAACCGCAAATGGGCTTCCACTTTTCTGGAAAGTGAACCAAGCAAGGAATAATTCGTTATCTATCTCTAAGGTGAGGCATACTCAAACTCCAGTTGAAGCCTATCCTTTTACATGATTCTGCAATTTGCTAAGGATTGACTTGATTACTTTCCTCGCAGGTGCTTGAACATAATCACATTAAATTTTATTGGTATTATTTAGATAAGCTCACGGATATCTTAAAGAAGCCAGGGCATAGGTATGGGCAGTTCGATCCTTATGGGGGAGAGGAAGGATGAGCCTTGACTAAGAATCTAGACATAAAACTCTTAATCTTGTAACTAACCTTTGGAATTCATAAATAAACACTTTTCATTTCAATGTAAATCTAAATTAAAGTATTATTTAGTTAGGCGAAGATTTCCAATAGTGGACCTGAAACAAGAATTGGTAGTTGGGTTATCTCTATGACACAAATGATGGTGCCTGATGCCTTCAACTTGTCGCAATTTCAATAAAGAGCTTCAATCTATAAACTCATCATTCTCTTCATTACCATTGAAGTTATCGAAATTTTGTATTAAGCTAAGTAAGTGAGTAATGAGTTTTTTATGTAGGCGCCCTTAGTAATTGGGTAGGCATGAACAAAGCTATCTAACACAATTTTACATTGAGGGGCTATAACTTGCACACAAGATTAGTGAGATTAGTGTCGTGGCACATAGTTTAAAAAGAAATACAGTATTTTGAGATTAGTGTCGTGGCACATAATTTAGAAGGAAAGACTATTTTTGAGACTTGTGCCACATTGAGCACCATCTAAGCAATCTGATTTGAAGGCCATTGTGTAAAAATCTTTGATGCCAAAGATTAACACAAAACATGATTTCTATAATCTGATTCAACACACTCAAAGCCGATATAATGGTACACCATTGATATCAAGGTTGATTGTGTGAAAAACTGGTGTGAATAATAATCTGCATCTTCCGATCTCAATCTGTCAATGAGTTTTACTGCATTTAGTATGTAAGGGCCATTTTTTAAGGATTTGTGATACATAGAACAAAAATTGGTCATTTGATAGGTGCGCCATGATCTCCATCAGCTGATATAAAGCAGTCAACAATTTTCAAGGGGTCTGAGACGTAGGGGCTTTCAGAGAATGCATTGCATGAAAAGAGGTACCTTGACCCAATCTCTAAGTGGGTCTATTACCAAATCCATTTTTGCAGTCGCACACTCAATTTTGTGGTTGGGATAGCCAACTTTCGGACTTTAAGAACACCTATAATATTTCATTCAACTAGAGAGTTAAATTCTTTTATGTTTGTTTGATTGAACGACTCATGTTACACCGTGTTTTAAGTAGGGCGATCATTACCCTATTTATTGATTTTATTTTAGTGTCAGAACCTTTTAATATAATAGTTGATCACTAGTTTTTTATAAGTATATTAATTTTTTTTAAATTACTGTAAAACATTAAATGTCTATTTTTTGTAATAAAATAATTATATTAAGAAAATTGAAGATATCTAATAAAGAAATAACAAATAAATAAAAATTAATAAAATCAAATTTATTTAGAGTGTCCACGTGCATTTTGCATATGCATTTTTACTAGTTCTATAAACTTCGTTCGGTTACGTATTGCTATTGCTAATGGGTTAGTAATCGTTCAATTAGAAGCCTTTTTCGCTCTGAATATTTTCAGGTCTTGCGTTAGTCGTCCATTTCAATGCTGGGATCATGGTATTAAAAATCAGTCGATATCGATACGTATCGGTTTCTTGGAAAACTGATATGTATCGTTATCGTCCAATATTGGGTATCTGCCAATATAGTATCGGTTTCGGCCGAAACCTTTATATATTTAGATTTGTTTTTTTTTTTAAAAAAGACTGAAATATATTAATATCGATATCGACCGATACGTATCAATCAAGTCATATCGATCCTTCATGGACTGGTAACTAAATCCGATATCCATTTTGACATCTTGGCTGGTAAAGCCTTTCTTCGATCAATTGATAGAGATTGTTGAATGATTAAATGAGCAAAAGAGCACCACGTGTGGGATAATGCAATTGATAGAGATTGTTGAATGATTAAATGAACAAAAGAGTACTGGGATAATGGCTCGCACGAGACATTTAAACACTAAATATCTTTTACGATTTTACACAACAAAAATATTACTTTTTATTACGCACCATTAAAGTGTGATTTATCATGCGCACATTAATCCAAGGAGCAATTCATTATTGGAACATGTCCAAGCTAAAGGAATCATGCTTTTTAAGTGGATGCAAGCGATTCGATTGGTGAACATTAATATCAATCATCAAAATTAGATAATGAATTTCGTTATTCATCCAATTCTTTTGAAATTTTTTTTTGAGATCACGGCCAACATATCAGACAGTCTAATATTGGTCAGATGTTGATTCCATGCTACATATCTCCGGCCATGACCATGGCGTACCATAAGGAGAGTTCTCATGTATGCTTTTTGGGATATGTTTCATGTGAAATTAATATTTGACTAATCTAATAGGTAGGCCATGATCTCAAAATATATTGTGTAGAAGATTGGGACCAAAAACGATCTCCATCATTTGATTGGATGTGATCTCCAAAATGCTCATCTCTTTAGTCAATGATTTCTCTCTACATCAAAGTTTTTAGGCCATTTCTGTCATAAACACGATTTAGTAGGTGCATCTCGGCTCGGGTGCTATGTTTTGCGGTCGAGCAAGTGGCCGACAATTGCCGAACACGGTAGACAGATTCGTTCATTTTCCCAAACACATTTGTGTGGTTTCTGATGTGCTATGACACCTCATCTGTATTTAAGCTCAACACACTGTTGTTCCTAGTTTTATTCCTTTTTTCGGTAAACCTCCGGAGTCTAAAGTCTTACCGTCGTAGAGATCCGCCCCCAGCGAATGGGACCCATGCAGGCAGTAATGCAGAAATCAGAATACTAAATAAAATAATGGGACCCAAGCAGTAATGCAGAAATCAGAATACTAAATAAAATAATGGGACCCAAGCAGTAATGCAGAAATCAGAATACTAAATAAAATAATAAGGTCAAACCGATTCGAATCGTACGGTGTGGGGCCCATCACGTGACAATGTGACAACTCATGTTGGATGTGTGTGACTGGTATCCGTAACGTGCTCAATTGCAGTAGTGTGTCGTCACATAAATGCGGTAAAAAACCCAACACCGACCTCGATGATTCGCTTACTTGTAAAATGCATAAGATGGGATGCTCGTACGGTATCCACCGTATTCCTCGGCGAACTTTTGCTGACTAATTGCTAAAGGTATAATTTATCCCTGTAAGTCGGCTACCATTTAACACATGGCACTCACTCTAAAAACTGTTCAATTTGAGTACCGATCTTCAACCCTAATTAGTGATGATGATTGGAAGCTTCTTTAATGCGCCACATGCTAAGTTTTAAGAGTTAGTTTTGGGTTCCATAAAAAAAAACAAAAAAGAGTTAATTATGGGTATTCAACCATTTGCACTGAGGATTGATGCATAGCTTAATCTCCCTCTATTAAACTAGTCAAATATGGGGACGCAGAGAGATATTTTTGAGTTACAAATGAGTAAAGGATAACACTATTTACAGCCCGAGATTCTTCCCATGCAATTGATGGTCTCACTGTTAACTCCTTTGATTGCTTTAAATCAGATGATGTAGATTATTTTTCGTTCCAATCTTATTTGAGTCATATATTAATTTAATGTGGATTACATTCCCAAAAGTGACCCAAGAACCTTTCCTATGGTGAACGGGTGATTAAGGATTTGTATCACGGATAATCAATACCTAATCATTTGATAAGCAGAATGTGATCTTAATATCTCTTATGTGAAAGATTGGGATGAAAGAGGATCTTGATTCAAGGAAATCAACTGGGTTAATGGTGGAACCATGAATTGTGCAAAAAGAATCTTTGTTTTTAAATATTGCTATCCAGAGTAAATTTACAAACTTGGGGCTCAAAAAATATGTTCATTGACCCGTGCACACGCTATTGTAGCATGGTTGGGGCACTTAATACCGTTTCTTTGTGCCAACAGTACTTTCTATTCAAACAATAGCATGCACTAAAAAGTGTGATAGATGCAGTACTTTCTATTCAATGCAGGAGCTACCATTTTGGTGGCATGGATAACTCATATCTTCCACTCTGAATGGTGGGAGATCAGTTAAACAACGAAATGACGGTTAAGATTTTTCGATAGCAATCCTCTCATATTTAAACAAGTGCTGTAATTAGTTCTCTCACACTGGAAAGTATCTCCATGGAAGTGCTACTATAGTCTGTTGAACCTCGTTCTCAGTGACCGTCATTTAGAGACGGGCAATCCATATCACTAAATTGATGGATCATTTATTGGAAGACAAAGGCCTAAAATTCTTTCTAACATAGAAACCAAATCCTTCGAATTTTTTAAAAGTTCGTGAAAAATTTGTAAATAAATCTCAATTTATTCGTGAATTTTAATAAAAAATTGTATTTAACAAAAAAAAATGAATAATTAACATTTTTAAAATATTTTTATATTGTTTTCTCTATGATTTTTCTTTGAATATTTTCTGAACTTGTCGAATTTTGCTGGATTTTTTTGAATTTCAACCTTGCCGAATTATGGCCACGTGGTGACCATGTTTTTGGAAGATTTGAACTATCTGCACTCTTAAATCAATCGTTGTTCTTAGTTTTAATGGCCGACATGAAAGTTCTCCACTAATCCGATGGTTCACATCCACTTGTAAACACGATTCTCACGCTGAGAATGTTCGAATGATGGATTGCAAATTTGCAACTTCGATGATTTAGATTGATAACAAATGTGCCATGTTCGCATAGTAATAAATCATATTTTAATGGTGTAAGCTCAAAGTTCTAAAATAATGGTCACTACAAACTGCCGCTATTAACAAAAATACTGCCGCTAATACCGCTGCCGCTAATAATTTTAATAGTTTTTTTATTAATAGCGGCAGTTTTTTGCTGCAAAAAACTGCCGCTAATAATCTTATTTTTTGTAGTGTGGTGTGAGAACATTTAAATGTCAATGAGGAAAATCCTAATAGCCTGAGTAAGTCATGTTAGAAATTCTACCCACACTGTCGAACTCTATATCACGATGAATGTGAAAAAAATAAGAAGCAAAAGAAACAATCGCACACAACACAAAAATTTATGTGGTTCATATAATTGAGGGCTACCTCCACAGGAGTATATGCATTATTTATGAATGTTTACAATGCACACACTCTTTTTTCTCTAGTATAAACTTAATCAAGATCAAACATGTTTTTCTATAGCCAACACGCTGTATAAAATAAGGATGATGTCTTTCAAATAATAGAGGAGATCTGCCATAATATAGTAATGATTTCGACACAACGACTTCAATCAAATCTTCAATCTCCCAGTAATTCTTCAATACCTTGCCTCTCAAAGTATTCACCATAGTTTTCTCTCTTTAAAATTCTCTCAAAGTTCTCTCACAACCATTAAGGAACCCTAGAGAAACTTCTGTTAATAGTCTTTAAAACACTTTAGGAAACTTGACTTTGAAAATCTTCTAAAATTGCTAAGTATTCATATTTGCTGACCTGAATCTGCCCAGAATCGATCGATCGACTTTAACATCCCGATTGATCAAGTTCCACCAGTGAGCAAACTGAGCAACTGACCAAACTATTTAATTACGCTTAGAATCGATCGATTGACTCTCAGAGCTCAATTGATTGATTTCCACAAGTGCGTTGGGATTAAACCTTATTCAACAATCTCCACCAAGGTTTTATCCACAACCCACCATCGCCCCAACGGGCATCAATATCTTTGACAAGTGTTAATCAAGTTTAGACAATGCCCAAACTTATTCTGTGTAACCGACTTAATCAATATGTTCACTGTATTCTCTTTGATAAATGTAAGTGTTAAAGGAACCATATCATTAAACTTTTTAGGACGTTTCTTCATCATTTCTGACCTTCTCAAGGTAGTCTGAATCGGAATCGGTACCTGAGACTGCAAGTCTTAAGAAATTCTATCTTTTTTCTCATCTTGCTTATGCCTTTTAACATCAACTTGCACCTGAGGTTCACCAGATGACTGAGGTTTGTCTTTCTCCTTTTTCATTGAAAACTCATTTTCGTTGAAAGTAACATCTCTTTCAACTATAACTTTGTGAGATTGTGCATCTCACAAACGATAACCCTTGACTCTTTCACCATAACCAATCATGACACTTTTTGAATTTTTGATCCAACTTGGATCGTTCACTTCCTTGAAGTGAGAGTAACTCCTTTGTCTCCCGTACATCCAAGCACCCTCAAGTGAGAGTAACTCCTTTGTCTTCCATACTAGACCTTATCTGCAGTTTTTGAGTTCAATGTCGCTGAAGGAGACCGGTTGACCAAGTTACAAGCTGTGTTCACTGTCTCTGCCCAGAACCCATGACTAAAGTCGAAATAATTCAACATATACCGCGCTTCTTCTAGTAGTATTTTGTTCATCGTCTTTGCTACGCCATTTTGCTGAGGATTTTTAGGAATTGTTAAATGCCTAACAATCTCTTAATTTTCACAGTAAGCCTTGAACTCTGATGACAAGTATTTCCCTCTATTATTTGATCTGAGAATTTTTACCTTACTATCTGTCTAGTTTTCAACCATACTCTGCTACTGTTTGAATTTCTGAAACACATCCTATTTATTTTTAATCGGATACACCCAAACTTTCTTGGAGTAGTTATCTGATGTGATATTTTAATGTAATATTTTACTCGCAAGTGCACGAATCGGTTTGTATATAGTGGGTGCGGAGTACGAGATCGTTCCCACGAGGATAAATTTTGAAATACCTAAAAGAGACAAGCAATTCTAGAAACCTATTAAGATCTAACAGTATTCTACCAGTTTTATGATTTAAGCGGTTGATGAGATGGTAATTAATGACTACAAACTAAAATTTAATTGATAATTCAAAAATAAAAGTGAAGATGATGATAAAGATGAAGATACTAAATCCTCCCATCTTTGGTCCGTTCTTCCTATAATATAAATCTAAGGATTAAATTACGAGATATTTCATTGGTAACAAACATCTTTTATGGAAGATCAATGGTCAACACCCTAATAGGTTCCACGTTGCATCCCTGCAATCAGGACTTAGATGATTTTCATATATAGATGCAGGATCAAGAGGCCAGTACACGCATGATCTCGAGGTTCAAATAAAATCATCCCCAAGGTGGGTGAAATTCAACAAGAATACCACTTATAAATCGAAATCAAGGGCATGGCTTAAGACACTTTATTGATTAGGGATTATTTAAGATAGAATTACCATTCTGTAACCAAGATCCGAGGCATGGCTCGGCACACTCGATCGAGAACATAATCGTAATTAGATCCACACGATGAAAGTAAAAGACCATAACAATGATTGGATAAAATTACCGATCCGAGATCCGAGATCCGCATGGCTAAGACACGCGATCCCGGTTAGTGGCGGGGATTTCATCCATTCATGAAAGCACAATAACCATAAAGTAAAATCTCATATTTTAATCCTTAATTTATATTATTAAAAGTACATCCCTCGGATGGGAATCATTAGATCCCCATCCCTATAAATTTAGCCACACATATTGTAAGTAAATGACATAAATAAATAAAGACGGGAAAATAACATTAATTAAAATTACCTCAAACTTCAAAATAAATTACGTTGATCCACACGGATGATCTTCAGAAACGAAATTAATGCAGGAATAAACTTTGAACAAAATTTATAAACTGAAGGAATGAGTACTAAAAAATTAAAGGGAACAAAAGCTCTCAAAAGAAATAATAAAACTTCCCTATTTCTATGTCTAACTATGAAAAATAATGACTAAAAACTAAGAACACTAAAAACTAAAACTCTTTCCTCAAATTAATTCCTACGTAATTCTAATTCTAAAGATCTCTAATTCTCTCCTTTTTCTCGAAGTGTTTGAGTCGCTTTAAATAGACCCGTCGCGCGGAAGTCTCCCAAGCCTTTATTTTCGGGTCGATTAATCGACCAGTAAGTGTCGATGCATCGAGCCGACAAAGAATCCCAAAAATCAGACTTTCAGTGTCAGATTCGTGTCAGACTCAAATTCTGGCTCGATTAATCGACCTGTAGGGTCGATGCATCGACCCCAGAAATCCGTGAATTTCAACACTTTTTCTTGGTTCAGACACTGCTTCGGTATGTCGGCCATAACTTTCTGTCCCGAACTCGGATTGAGACGATTCTTGCGCCTTTGGAAAGCTGACGAAAAGATCTACAACTTTCATGGTTTGACAATTTTGTAATTCGGCCGTCTTGAAGGTCCAAATTTAGCCGCAAGTCGCACGAAGTTCTTGATTACCCGAAGTTGCAGTGTTTTGGCATTATATTCAGAATTCTTGTACTGTTTTCTATACTTGGCTTGTATTTACCTGAAACACTTCAAATCTAATCAATCTCATCAGATAGCCTTCATCGGACAGCTAAATATAGGTATTTAGGGGTGAAATATCCTCATTTTTCAGTACTCATCATACCCCCAAACCTACACTTTGCTAGTCCTTGAGCAAAGCAAACTAAAGAAAATAAATGCCACTTTCGTAGGGAACACGATTGCACTTAGCATGTGCAACAAGCCTTTAAACCCCTAGGTGATCCTAGTGGAGGAGTTGTGTCTCCTGAGGGTTTACAGTGAAGTTACCCACAAACTTCAATATATTTTTTAAATCATCGATAAAATTGAGTTTTCAAAACATGATTCTGATAACATGTATACCATTCAAAAACAAAAATCATTAATCAATTCAACATGCGAATTCTCAATTTTAAATAATAATGTTATACTAATCATACTAATATCCATTCAAATTAGTCTAATGCTCAAATCGTTAGATAGCTCATCCATTCATGCCTAAACGTGAAGTGTGTGCATAACCAAACCAAAATTCATTCATCTCAGAATCAATTCAAACGGAAAACCATTGGATCTGTTGTTTTGACTCAATCCTCACTTTAGGTATACTCTCAAAATATAAAGACACCGATAGTGGATAAGTTTTCGCACATATGTGAGAGGTCAATACAAAGCAAATAAAAAGGTCTCACATGATAAATGAAACACGATGCAATCAATGAACAAAAATAAATCTCATAAGAAGATACTTGTATATCCTAAGCATGTCATATCAAGTGTCATAAGTATCACATATTTACTCTCCACAAGGCAGTTACTAATGCAAGATCAGATCATGAAGGTCTTTTTAGGGTTGTAATGGGGCTCAGGAAAGGGTAAGAAAGAATTGGAAGTTGGGATTCAAAGTTTCTGAGAAATTGGAAAAGAAACTCCTTTTTGATTTTTTCTATTTCTCTTCTTTTTCTTTTCTAATCTCTCACTATTTTTCTCAATTTTTTTCTATTTTTCTCAACTTTCTTTTTCTCTTCCTTTTTTCTTAAAGCACCTCATATTTTTCATTATTTTTCACAATTTTCTTTTCTTTTTCTCTCCCTTTTTTTCTTTTTATTTTTGCCATACACTCTCAGTAAACACCACAACTCAGTATCTCTCCACTTACTCTCTTTTCATTCACTCTCATCCCTCGTTCCTAATTTCTCAGAAATAAGAAGGGTAAAGCTGAATTTTCAGAAATGGTGAAGGGTTAAAGGTTAACGTGGCTTATCAAAGAATGTATAAAGGTAAAATTTTTTTCAATAGGCTCAAAGGGGTACTAGAAAGATAAATTTATTTGAGGTGGGGCATTTTAAGCACAAACGAGCCAAAGATGGCCTTCAATCATGTCCTTAAAAGATAGTAACTTTGCCTATTTGTCTTGAGTAGATATACAGTACATTCTAACATAACGATATGAATTTGATTTCATGCAAAGTCACAAGTCAAAATGAAGTGTATGAGATTATGCAAAATAAGTCGTATTCAAAGAAAACTCCGAGTTTATATATTCACTCATCAATGACGGGAAATTAGCTCTAAAGCTCACTGGGTTTAGTCTCCACTGAGATCCTAAGATTCAACATTCAAAACAGTTCATCGATTTCTAAGTCTTAGCTTGGTATAAGTGTAAAAATTCTAAGCATGAATATCAAAATTATCTACAACATATCACATTAAGCTTCATCATCTTAGATACAAGTAATCAAAATATGACACTATTATTCTCAAAATTAAATTCACATGCATCATCAACTAAAGTTTGAAAACAATCGTAAAATAATGTGCATGATGACTTCAAAATTTAAATTTTTTTTTTTTTTTTTTTTTCAAATAAAACATATAAATGACGCAAAATAATTAACCATACCCCCAAACCTGAAGATGACAATGTCCTCATTGACTGAAAGAAGTAGCGCACCCCTAAACCTGTTTGAAAAAAATACCTCAACACAAAGATCAGGTGCAGAGAATATGTGTATCAAATTGGAACATGACAAAAAATATATTGAAGGAAATATGGTTACACTATTTGAGGGAATTAAAGACAATCTAAACTAAATAAAACAAAAAAAAAAAAAAAAAAAACTAATAAATCCTAAAACCTAAATCCTAAACTAAACATGAATCCAACTCTGTTAGTCATTGGTAGGCGGACCCATCCACCTCGGATCACTTAAATTGATATTCTTAGGCACAGGGAACAATTTCACCCACAGATCAAGGGGAATTTGATGAGATACCGCCGATTGTATGGATGGAGGTGGGGAGGCGAAAGTAGGAGATGAAGATGGGGAGAGGCGGCATCACATCAATTATCTCGATATCGATATTGATGCACGGTGTAGGAGATTTGGGCGATTTACCTTCTTCGAGATGGTTCTCCCGATGGAATGATCATCGGATCGAGGTCGATGATTTCAACATTATTTGGCACAAAAGGACCGTCTGATGAGAGCGGCGCTTAGCTTTTAGCGATCTCTCCATCTTTGATAATCGTGCTCTGGTGATGTAAAATCGTCGGGCCATAAGAAAGATTGTGCAGAGTTAATTAAAAGTGAGCCTAAAGGTGAATATAAAGGGAAAAAAAATATAGAGTTGGAGTAGGAGTGGAAAGAGGTGTCCTGCAGAAAAGAAACAATGAAAAGTGTGGCAGTACGTCTAAGGGAGTCCACGGACGTGGGAAAAGAGGTAAATTAGAGTTCCAACAGGAGTGCCGTCGAAAAAAAACAAAAAAAACAAAAAGCGGTGGGGTCGATTAATCGAACCTTGAAGGTCGATGCATCGACCCTCTGGGGTCGATTAATCGACAGTGGGGTCGATGCATCGACACCCAATTTTTTTTTTTTTTTTTTTTTTTTTTTTTTATACTCGCTTAATCGAGTATAACCCTCGATTAAGCGACACCATCTTCGCAGAGAGTTGAAAATGTGAAAAGAAAAAAAAAATGGCATTGTAATGGTGCTTTTCAACTACTCTACAGGCAACCGGTAATTCGCAAAATTGTGACAATCCCACACAGATTAGAAAACACACTTTGTCATTGATAAAGACGATGATTACAAGGACACTTGACGGCCTAAACAAACAAAAGAAAGAAAAATAGCACAAAACGAAAAATCCTAATCCTAGACTAATTAAACTAATCATCTCCATCCTCCTCGGCCTGGCGGGCCCTGGCGCGCATCTCATCATAACTATCAGGCCACATGCGCTGCCCGATCTGATGGAGGAAGGAACGATCATAGTGACTACGGCGCAGGAGTGCACCATGATGTCGCTGCTGCTCCTCTTGTAAAGAGGTAATTTGGGCTTGGAGCGAGCCAAGCGACACACCCTCCTCGGGTTCGTGATCAGGTGCATGTTGGTCATCTTGACGGACGCGGGCGTGGCAGGAGCAGTTGAGCATTGCATCGCCAGGGCATCGAGGACATTTCCTAAGAGACGACATCATGGGTTCCACTGGGTTGCACCATAACGATAGAAGGCAAGGTCCCCGATATCATCATCCCGGTAGAACGGGAAACGAAGGAAATTAAGCAACTTCATAACATAATGGGGGAAGTAGACCAACGGGGCTTCACCAGTTGTAGGTTTAGTGAGTTCGTAATGGCATCGCCACATGCCATCATGAATAATCCTGGGCACGTTGATCCATGAATTGCGGTGAGCCCCATAAAGTGCTTGAACCCGATCACCGGTGCGCTCAGAAACGTGGCCACGGGGACAAAGATTGCTACTGACCACACTATCCCAAAACAAAAGCGGGCGCGGCAGCGCCGATCGCCTAGTGGCGATCCCAGAAGAAAATACGCCGCGGCACATCTCATTGATTATATCCTCCTGAGACTCGTCGAGTTCCTCACCCAAAATGTGATTGTGAGGGCGCTCGCACGAAACATTAAAGACTTCCGCAATGGTGTGCGGATAAATCGGGCGCGACCACCCATCAATTGTAACAGTGAAGTGGGCGGCGACTTGATTCTCGATGGAGGCGGGCACCCATGCCATATTCTGATAGAATAACCGAACAACGCGTTCAGACACTTTGATCACGGGTGGAGTGAGGAGAAAATGGGCATTGAGAGCCATCGCATAGGCGAGGGAAACGACGCAGATAGGCAGTGCTTGAAAAGCCGCGAGATCAAAAACATATTTGGAACATAAGTCGCGGGTCGCGAAGCAACCACTTGGCTGATCACGTGGATGACCAGCAGGGCGTTGTACAAGTCTTTGCGGCGCGGCAGAGGTCGAAGCCATGATTGCACTGTCAGAATGTCGGAGGCAGTCAGAAAAACAAACTCAATGAAAAACGTAGTGAGACTGCTCCATTTAAATAGGCGCAAAGGCGCCCTCTCGGGACGGACATAGGCGAAATAATCGATTAATCGACCAAAAGTGTCGATTAATCGATTCTATTGAAAACAGGCGCGTCAGAAGTCCCGACGCATGGAAACACGCAACGTCTTTAAGTGAAAAGACGCAACGTACGGAAGTGGAAAAGTCGATTAATCGACGCACTTCATCGATTAATCGACAGAAATCGAGGCAAATAAAAACCAAAAACGCACGTCCCAAAATAAAAGTCGATTAATCGATCCATAAAGAGTCGATTAATCGACACCAAATAAAAACAAAACGGACAGATTTTTTAATACGGCACAATTTTCAAAATGAACAGTCGATGCATCGACTCAAGTAGTCGATTAATCGACTAAAGAAAAAGTCAAAACCGCCATAAATGCAGTCTCCTTGAAAAAGGACACTGCATTAAAGACTCCCGATTAATCGACCAAAAGAATCGATTAATCGAGCATAAAGGGGTCGATGCATCGATTCAAATATTTTTTTTTTTTATTTATTTATTTCAAACATAGGGTCGAATAATCGAACCCTAAAGGTCGATGCATCGACCCTTTGGGGGTCGATTAATCGACAGAGGGGTCGATTCATCGACCTCCAAATTTTTTTTTTTTATTATTATTTTTTTTATTTAACAGCAGAAAAAAAGAAAAACAAAACAAAACAAAACCAAACGGAAAATACACAATTGGGTTGCCTCCCAATGAGCGCTAGTTTAAAGTCGATAGCTCGACCTTGGGAATTGCTCAGTCAGGGTGAGCCAGTGGCTCACTCAAAGAAATAGTGTCAGAGAATGCAATCGCATTCTCAAGGAACGGTTTCAATCACGACTAACTCGCTAACAAACATTCCCGTGTTTTGGGTTGATAATATCTACTGCCCCATTGGGGAGTATTCGAGAGATTTTGAAAGGACCACTCCAACAGGTTTTTAGTTTCCCCGGAAATAGATGAAGTCGGGAATTGTAGAGTAGAACTTGTTGACCAACAACGAATGATTTCTGCAGAATAGATTGATCATGAACCCGTTTCATACGGTCCTTATACGATTTAGCACAGTCGTATGCATCAGCACGGATTTCCTCTAATTCATTTATTTGGAGACCCCTTTGGGTACCAGATTTCAGGAAATCAAAATTCAATGACTTAACGGCCCAAAATGCTCGATGTTCCAATTCAACGGGGAGGTGACATCCTTTGCCAAAGACCAACCGATACGGCGACATGCCAATCGGAGTTTTAAATGTAGTTCATACGCCCATAGAGCGTCATCTAACTTTAACGACCAGTCTTTACGGTTCAGATTGATTGTCTTTTCTAAAATCCGCTTAAGTTCCCGATTAGAGACTTCAACCTGGCCACTTGTCTGAGGGTGGTATGGTGTAGCAACTTTGTGTGTGACACCATATTTCTTCATTAATTGGGTGAACACTTTATTGCAAAAGTGCTTTCCACCATCACTGATTATCGCCTTAGGAATGTCAAAACGTGAAAACACTTGATCCTTGAGAAATTTGATCACTACTCTGTGATCATTAGATTTATAAGCCACGGCCTCTACCCATTTCGAAACATAGTCAACGCCGACAAGAATGAACGTATTTCCAAACGAATTCGGGAAAGGACCCATAAAATCGATCCCCCAAACATCAAATAACTCAACTTCTAAAATTGGATTGAGATCATGTTGCGCTTTGAGATTCCCTAGCATTTGTGATTGTGACAGATTTGCAATGTTGATGGCAATCCTTAAATATTGTCGGCCAAGAAAACCACTTTGAAAGATCTTAGTCATGCAGTCTTTTGGAACTAAAGTGACCTCCACAAGCGAACTCATGATGAGCGAGATGATTCGTGGTTGCTCAGATTCAGGAATACATCTTCGTATGATTTGATCATGACAGTATTTGAATAAGTACGGATCTTCAAAAAAATAGTGTTTCACCCGAGCTAAGAAAATACATTTCTCATTCTTTGACCAATGGTGCGGTAATTTCTCGGTGACTAGGAAATTGACAAGATCCGCATACCAAGGTGGGCAATCAATCCTGAACAACTGTTCATCTGGGAAGTGCTCCAAGATCGGAACAGGCTCGTCAGGTTTCTCAATAATTATTCGGGACAAGTGATCGGCCACCACATTTTCTGAACCTTTCTTGTCCTTGATCTCCAAATCAAACTCTTGCAACAACAAGATCCACCTAATTAAACGTGCCTTAGCCTCTTTCTTAGCGAACAGATAACGCAGAGCAGCGTGATCTGTGAATACCACAACTTTAGATCCTAATAAATAGGATCGAAATTTATCCAACGCGAAAACTACCGCCAAAAGTTCCTTTTCAGTGGTCGAGTAGTTCAACTGGGCATCATTAAGAGTGCGACTCGCATAGTAGATTACATGCGGTAATTTTTCTATTCGTTGCCCCAAAACAGCTCCAATTGCATAATCAGAGGCGTCGCACATAATTTCGAACGGGAAGGCCCAGTTCGGAGATTGAATTATTGGAGCTTTTATTAATTCAGCCTTAATGGTTTCAAAGGCCCGCAAACATTTATCATCAAAGATGAATGGGACATCTTTGGAAAGTAAGCTGCAGAGCGGCCGTGCTATCTTACTGAAATCTTTAATAAAACGCCTGTAAAAACCGGCGTGGCCCAGAAAAGATCTGATTTCCTTCACTGTCCTCGGTGGTGGTAGGTCGGCAATTAAATCAACTTTAGCCTTATCGACCTCAATACCCTGGGATGATATGATATGTCCCAAAACAATGCCATCTTTAACCATGAAGTGACATTTCTCCCAGTTAAGAACAAGATTCTTCTCCTGGCATCGTGCAAGCACTAGCGACAAATGATTCACACAACAAGAAACTGCTTTCCATGTATCGAGAAGTCGCCCATGAAGACTTCCAAGAATCGCCGACCATATCCGAAAAATACTCAAAGATACATCTTTGGAATGTAGTGGTGCATTACAAAGCCCAAACGGCATTCGGTAGGAGAAAGTACCAAAAGGACATGTGAAAGTGGTCTTCTCCCTCCTCCGTATGATGACTATTTGGTTATACCGGAATGGCCATCGAGAAAGCAATAGTACTCATGCCCGGCCAATCTTTCTAACATCCGATCGATAAACTAAGTGGAAAGTGATCTTTCCTCGTCATCAAATTTAACTTCCGATAATCAATGCACACTCTCCACCTGTTTGAATTTTTGTAGGGACCAGATGTTTTCTTCATTCTTAACCACCTTTGTGATTCCCGATTTCTTAGGGACCACTTGTGTGGGTGACCCATTTTGTCCGAGATGGGGTATATGATTCCATCTAAAAGTTTGATTACCTCATTTGGACCACATCTTGCATTATAGGGTTCAGTCTCCTCTGTGGTTCCCTAGAAGGCTTAGCATTATCTTCCAAATGGATTCGGTGCATACACACCGTCGGACTAATGCCTTTGATATCTTTTATCGACCAACCGAGGGCACTTTTGTGCTCTTTGAGTACATTCAAGAGTTGGTCTTGCTGATTCGCATCCAGTGTTGATGATATGATAACGGGTTGAGTTTCATTCTCCCCCAGGTAGGCATACTTGAGAGTTTCCGGAAGAGGTTTAAGTTCTAAGGACCCTTTCTCCTCCTCTTTCGGCTTTTCCTTGATTAATTCAATTTGAGTTCCACACTCTATTTCCTGTTCTTCACCCAGACGTGGTGTGGAATCCAACATGTGATTTACTTCTCGGATTAGTTGATCCACATCAAAATTTTCTCCAAAATGCGCAAGACAAGCTGCTAGAGGATCGTCAGATTCAGATGCATTAAATATTTCCTCTACAATTTCATCGAGTATGCATGCTTGTGCATGCTCGTCATCCTCCATGGTAATATTAAAATGTTGAGTTCCAATCGCCATATTCTCGAATGATGATTCATGATCCCATTTCGACAATTGATCAGCGCATTGGAGGTTGCTAGGAATGGTCTTCCTAGAATCACTGGAATATTATTCTTCAAATTTGATGTCGGTTCAGTGTCTAGAACAACAAAATCTACAGGAAAGTAGAAAGAATCCACCTTGATGAGGACATCTTCTACAATTCCTCGAGGGATCTTTACGGACCGATCAGCTAACTGAAGGGTCATCGCAGTGGTCTTAAGTTCTCCCAATTCGAGCTCCTTATACACAGAATAAGGCAACAAGTTGACACTTGCTCCTAAGTCCAAAAGGGTCTGATCAATACGATTATCGCCGATAATGATCGAGATTGTAGGACAACCTCAGGTCCTTGTATTTGATTGGGAGCTTTGCTTGCAACATTGAACTAACCAGCTCGGCTAAGAAAACCTTTTTCGGAATATTGGTCTTTCTTTTGATTGTGACCAATTCCTTCAAAAATTTAGCATAAGCAGGTACTTGACGGATGGCATCCAGAAAGGGAATATTAATTTTTAATTGCTTGAAAATCTCATTTATTCCTTCCACATCGCGATTTCTCAGTGGTGCCATCAATCTTTGCGGGTACGGTGCTTTCGGAACTAGACTTTTCTTCTTCCTCTCACTCTGATATTTCTTTTGCTTGTACTTTGTCATCAATTTCTTCTCTCTCTTCAGATTTCTTCTCTCCATCAGACTCTTCCTCCTCCTCTGGCAACACTACTTTGTTATCGACCTGCTTTTCAGATCTCAACATTGTGATTGCCCGAATTTGTTATTGATTCTCCTCTTGTGTTGAAATTGATGTTTGTTCAACAACCATTTGGCCCCTTGGGTTAGGAACAGGTTGGCTTGGAAACGAACCTTTTTCTCTTTCACAGAGAAAGGATGCCAATTGCCCAATTTGGGTCTCAATTTTAGAGATTGAGGACGTGTGAGAATGAATGTGTTTCATCAGTCCTCGATGAGAAGGAGTTTGTGTATGAGGACGTTGGGCAGGATTTCCCTGTGGGTTGTTAAATCCAGGTGGTGGAAATGTCGGCACAAAATTTTGTTGTGGTTGGTTTTGATACCCTCCCATTGGTTGTGTAAACTGAAAATTCTGGTTCATTTGCCGTGGCTGCCCAACCTGATTTTGATTGTATTGAAATTGATTCGGGTTATTGAACCCTTCTTCGAAGTTGCCCTTGACCTAGTTTCATGGATTGAAATGTTGTTGGGGATAAAAGTTCGTCCCCTGTTTCCTGGGCTGCATTATTTGATTATCTTGTTTCCATGAGAAATTTGGGTGGTATCTCCAGCTATTTGGGTTATTCTCATTAAAAACGTTTCCTTGATTCCACCCATAATTATTCACAACATTTAACTGTTCAGATGTGTCTTCAAGATAGTTCTGCATTGAAGGACAATCATCTGCCATATGCATTGGACTTGCACAAATTGAACATGGCTCAGGTTGTGTATTGACCATATGCACATTCTTCTTTACTTTCAATTCCTCCACTTGTTGAGTGAGGAAATCAAGTTTAGCCATCAGATCTGGGGAATCCTTTACTACATATAGTCCTCCTTTCTTGGTTGAACTCCCGGCTTGATCACGGGCTTTGGCGATTGTTCCAGTCTTTGTGAAATCCCAAAGGTCGAGAATCCTCAGCTAGCTTTTCTAAGAAAGCATAAGATTCGGTTTCTTTAAGGCTCAGGAATCCTCCGCCATTCATTGACTCCACCAGATGTCTATTTGGTTGATTTAGTCCATTGTAGAAACACTGGACCAGTCTCCACTTTGAGTATCCATGGTGCGGGCATTTGAGTAAAGATCCATGAATCTATCCCAAGCTTCATATAATCTCTCATCTTCCTCTTGCGTGAAATCCGTGATTTCACGTCTAAGGACATTCGTCTTCGCCATAAGGAAGAACTTTGACAAAAACGTTTTGACCATCTGATCCCAGGTGGTTATGGATCCCGATGGTAGAAAATTTAACCATGCTTTTGCTTTATCCTTTATAGAGAAAGGAAATAGGCGCAGCCTAACAGATTCTTCGCTGAAATTTTGATAAATAGATGAGCAGACTTCGACAAAGTCTTTAACGTGCTGGTATGGATCTTCTCGGTCCATGCCATGAAAAATCGGAAGGATTTGGTTGACATTTGTCCGAATTTCAAACCGGCCACCAGGTGTGGCGGGGTATACAATGCATGATGGGGTATTTGTAGTTATCGGAGAAAACAGTTCTCTCAATGTTGGTTCTTCCTCTTGTTCGAGTTGCCCATTCATGTTGTCAGTCATATTGACTTCAGTGGATGATTCACTTAAAAATTTCTGCCTTGATCTAGCGTCCTTACGATTTGATCGACAGGCACGTTCGATCTCAGAATTTAACGGTTCTAAATTTCTTTCTTTAGAAGACCTAGTGTGCATGAAAATAATGCACAGAGCGGAGGTTTCAGGCAGGAAAACCTCAAAAAAATTTTAATTTTTAATTTTTAATTTTTTTTTTTTTTAAAATAAAAATCGATTGATCGAGTCACACTCGATCAATCGAGGCCAGATCGATGCATCGACAATAGGGGTCGATGCATCGACTCCAAAAAAATATATATATATATATATATATTTTTTAATTAAGCAGAAATACTATTTTAATCCTCGAAAATTCCTAAAATTTACTGTCTACCAAAAATTCAGATTTTCTCAATTTGATCCCCGGCAACGGCGCCAAAAACTTGATGTGATATTTTAATGTAATGTTTTACTCGCAAGTGCTCGAATCGGTTTGTATATAGTGGGTGCGGAGTGCGAGATCGTTCCCACGAGGATTAATTTTGAAATACCTAAAAGAGACAAGCAATTCTAGAAACCTATTAAGATCTAACAGTATTCTACCAATTTTATGATTTAAGCGGTTGATGAGATGGTAATTAATGACTACAAACTAAAATTCAATTGATAATTCAAAAATAAAAGTGAAGATGATGATAAAGATGAAGATACTAAATCCTCCCATCTTTGGTCCGTTCTTCCTATAATATAAATCTAAGGATTAAATTACGAGATATTTCATTGGTAACAAACATCTTTTATGGAAGATCAATGGTCAACACCCTAATAGGTTCCACGTTGCATCCCTGCAATCAGGACTTAGATGATTTTCATATATAGATCTGGGATCAAGGGCACGGCTAGGCACGCATGATCTCAGGTTCAAATAAAAATCATCCCCAAGGTGGGTGAAATTCCAACAAGAATACCACTTATAAATCTGAAATCAAGGGCATGGCTCGGCACACTTTATTCAGATTAGGGATTATTTAAGATATAATTACCATTACAGAACCAAGATCCAGGGCATGGCTCGGCACACTCGATCCCAGAACATAATCGTAATTAGATTCACACGATGAAAGCAAAAAGACCATAACAATGATTGGATAAAATTACCGTCACAGATCTGAGATCCCGGGCATGGCTCGGCACACGCGATCCCGGTTAGTGGCGGGGATTTCATCCATTCATGAAAGCACAATAACCATAAAGTAAAATCTCATATTTTAATCCTTAATTTATATTATTAAAAGTACATCCCTCGGATGGGAATCATTAGATCCCCATCCCTATAAATTTAGCCACACATATTGTAAGTAAATGACATAAATAAATAAAGACGGGAAAATAACATTAATTAAAATTACCTCAAACTTCAAAATAAATTACGTTGATCCACACGGATGATCTTCAGAAACGAAATTAATGCAGGAATAAACTTTGAACAAAATTTATAAACTGAAGGAATGAGTACTAAAAAATTAAAGGGAACAAAAGCTCTCAAAAGAAATAATAAAACTTCCCTATTTCTATGTCTAACTATGAAAAATAATGGCTAAAAACTAAGAACACTAAAAACTAAAACTCTTTCCTCAAATTAATTCTCGTAAATTTAATTCTAAAGATCTCTAATTTCTCCTTTTTCCAAGTGTTTGAGTCGCTTAAATAGACCCGAAGTCTCCCAAGCCTTTTATTTTCGTCCCATTAATCCACCAAGAAGTGTCGATGCATCGAGCCGACAAAGAATCCCAAAAATCAGACTTTCAGTGTCAGATTCGTGTCAGACTCAAATTCTGGCTCGATTAATTGACCTGTAGGGTCGATGCATCGACCCCAGAAATCCGTGAATTTCAGCACTTTTTCTTGGTTCAGACACTATTTCAGTATTTCGGCTATAACTTTCTGTCCCGAACTCGGATTGAGACGATTCTTGCGCCGTTGGAAAGCGGACGAAAAGATCTACAACTTTTATGTTTTGACAATGTTGTAATTCGGCCGTCTTGAAGGTATAAATTTAGCCGCAAGTTGCACCAAGTTCTTGATTACCCGAAGTTGCAGTGTTTTGGCATTATATTCAGAATTCTTGTACTGTTTTCTATACTTGGCTTGTATTTACCTGAAACACTTCAAATCTAATCAATCTCATCAGATAGCCTTCATCGGACAGCTAAATATAGGTATTTAGGGGTGAAATATCCTCATTTTTCAGTACTCATCATTATCTATGAATGACACAAAGTAGTTGGCTCCACCTACTGAAGTGACTTTAACCGGCTCCTATATATTTGAATGTATGTAATCAATCAGCCCATTCGAAGTATATTTTCCAATGGAGAAACTGACTTTCTTCTGCTTCCAGAAAGTTTAATCTTTACAAAAATTCAATTTACAAGTTTGAAGTCAGAAATTATTTCACTTTTTATGAGCTCTGTCAGCCCACATTCACTCATATAACCAAACCTCTTGTGCCACAAATTTGAGAGATTCTTGAAATCTTTTGTAGCCGTAACTCCATTGTCGCTGATTATGTTGTCTACTAAAGTATAAAATTCTCCATCTTTTCACCTTTCATCAAGGTCATAGCCATGGATCAAAATACCGAAAAACTGGTACGTATCGTCTGAGCCCAAAACCGGTACGTATCGGACGATACGTACCGGAGCAGTAACTTACCGGACAATCCATTGAATGTATCGTCCGATTATTTTCATACAAAAGGGTGATACGGTACATTCAATGTACCGTATCATCTGTCACTGATATAGATACGTATCGTCTGATACGTATTGGTATCGGACGAAATTTTGATCCATGGTCATAGCACCACGTATGACCTTTAGACATGTGATACGATGCTCATAAATCTAGGATCTATCTACCATCAAACTGATTGGAGCCTAACAATGTATGTAATAGGTCTTCCCCAAAATCTGACTTAGCAATAATAGCTTGTTGCGAAGTCCTTTCATCATGCTTATCTTTATTTAATCCCTGTTTACAATATTTGTGAATATGTCCAGATTGCTTACAAAAGTAATAAATAATATCCTTTCCGTCACCCTTGGATTTAGACCCACTGTTTTCTCTCGTTGATTTATTATCTCCTATGGACTTATTTCTTTTACGATCATGATTTCTACCTCTTTCACTTAAGAGACTAATCCATTCGAAGTTAGATTCAGATTGTTTTCTCAATTCGTAGTAAAGAAGTGTAACAGACACTTCTTTGAAGGCGATAGTATCTTTATCATAAATTAATGTACTAATAAGTTGTTCATAAGATGCAATCAATGAGGTGAGTAAGAGAAGTGTGAGATCTTCTTTTTCAAGTTTTACCTCAATATTCAATAGTTCACTAACTATTTTATTAAACGAATTCAAATGATCATGAATACGCGTACCAACTTTCATATGAAGGGTGTAGAGTTGATTCTTTATGAAGAGTCTGTTGGACAACGACTTTATCATGTAGAGAGATTTCATCTTCTTTTACAGATTTACGGTCGTTTTCCCGTGAAGAACATTATACATGACTTTATCGGATAAACATAATCGGATAGTGTTTACGACTCTCTTATCAATAGAGATCCACTCTTTATCGGACGTTTCTGCCTTCTTAGATAAGAAGATCTGTGACATTGACTTGTCACAAAATAAAATTATTCTTCCCAGAATACTTCTC
Organism: Chloranthus sessilifolius; assembly: GCA_021018995.1. Classification (NCBI taxonomy): domain Eukaryota; kingdom Viridiplantae; phylum Streptophyta; class Magnoliopsida; order Chloranthales; family Chloranthaceae; genus Chloranthus; species Chloranthus sessilifolius. The sequence continues at coordinate 147,514,525 of CM037587.1, forward strand.
CACCTCAAATCGTGTATTCGAGACCTTTATCGCCATTATAGCGTAAACCTTGCTTTGATACCACTTGTTAGCTACCCACACTATCGAACTCTCTTTCGTGATTGATACGGAAAAAATAAGAAGCAAAAGAAACAATCACACACAATACAAAAATTTAAGTGGTTCACCCAATCGAGGGTTATGTCTACGGGAGTATATGCACTATTTATGAAAGTTTACAACGCACACACTCTCTAGTGCAAACTCAATCAAGATCAAACACGATCTTCTACAACCAACACGCTGTATAAAATAGGGAAGCTGATGTCCTTCAAATAGCAGAGAAGAGATTTGTCGAAATATAGTAATGATTCCAGCACAAAAACAGCTTCAATCGAATCTTCAATCTCAAAATAATTCTTCAACACCTTGCCTCTCAAAGTATTTACCATAGTTTTTTCTCTGAAAAATTCTCTCAAAACTCTCTCACAACCGAACCCTAGAGAAGCTTCTATTAATAGTCTCCAAAATACTTTAGGAAACTTGACTTAGAAAAATTTCTAAAATTGCCAAAGTATTCAAATCTGCAGATCTGAATCCGCCCAGAATCGATCGATCGAATTTAACACCTCGATCGATCGAGTTCCAACAGTGAGCAAATTGAGCAAACTATTTAATTATGCTTAAATTCGATCAATCGAGTTCCACCAGTGAGCAAATTGAGCAAACTATTTAATTACGCTTAAATTCGATCGATCGACTCTCAAAGCTTGATCGATTGATTTTTACCGGTGCATTGAGATTAAACCTTATTCAACAGGCCATAGTGCTTGCAAGTTGCAAACCCTAAACAAGGAAAAGCTAAGGTACTGATCTAATAGTCTTTGTCGTGAAAAAATGGAAGAACTGTATGTTTATTCAATGCAATCAACAGCCATTTAAAAATGACATCTGTAAGTTTTTTTTAATGATAAAATAATCACTATTATATAAAAGAAAAAACAAAAAAACATCTATTATATAAATTCAATTAATGTTAAGAAGGCTTTTGACTATTTTAACATACAGAAAGATGATCACTTTTTATCCTAATCTTTTGCGCCAATTTTTTTTTATTAGAGTAAACCTAAAGTCTGGCACACATGCTCATTGCATATGGCGCATATCGCAAGAAGTGACCCATGCACCGAGTCATCTGGCACGAGGTCAATTAATGTTAAAAAGTTTTCACACGTTTATGTTTGATAGCATTATGACATGAGAAGTAGGCTACTTATTGAATCTCAGTTTTCATGCATCGAGTCATTTTAGGGGGAAATCAATTTAACCGTTTAAGTTGCTGAAATAGAGTTTCTCACCGACACAACAAGGGTATTTTCGATAATTTTAAAATTATTTTAATAAAATAAAGTCATTTTTCGAAGGGCTATTGTTTTCCAGTTTGACTAAAAGTGTTCTTTTCTAGATTTTTTTTCAAACAAACAAATCAAACACGAGATATCCGTTGTCATTGGAAATTATTTCACATAGCCTAATAAAAAGTAGTAAAGTTTCATTTCCTCAGGAAGTTATTTTACAAGAAATCAATCAGAAAATTGGCTTCATTCCCTCTGTGAAGTTTTCCTGTTATCAAACAAACCAGTCCCTATCAAGCTTCTCTCGTAATGAATTATTTAATATCAAGGGCAATAAAAAAGAGTGTGAAAAGAAGAAACCATTGGATATATTTATCAGTTTTAATATCAGGTGCTATAGGAGCCACGCATTAAACATTTGGTTCAATCTGGGTAATCTTCACCAGCACTATTCCAGCAACTTTTACTCTTTGTCTAACCCATAATTTGACCTTCCATTTAAATAGTAAAACAATAGGCCTTTTTTTACGAGAAAAAACTTTTTTCTATTACTAAAATAGTATTGAAATGTCAAAATGCCATGACGGGCAACCAGGTTGGATCGGTCTTGAGTTCAACCACATCTGCAGGACTCTTATAGGGGAGAACCTTGACTTTTATGATAATCACTTTTTGTAGGATGATGTGCAATCATGATCCTGATATTTTCAAGGGCTATCAATGTGGTTAAACTCAAAATCTGAATCGACCTGGTTGAACCTGACCATTGCCCGGACTTGACTTGACGTGTGAAAACTGAGTTTCTAAGTGAATCCCATTCACATTTCATCTCATAATACAATCAAATATAAACGTGTGAAAACTGACTTTAGTTTCGACATCGAAGCACATTCACATTTCATCTCATAATATAATCAAAGATGAACATGTGAAAACTGGCTTTCATTTCTACCAATATTTCACATGTTGATATTATTATTAAACAAGAAGGTCGTTGGCTCATTTGTTTTTTTATCCGATTCCATGAAGGCAGAACGAACGGATCAAAGTGGGTCGTTGGCTCATTTATTTTTATATCCGATACCATTAAGGCAGAACCAACGGATCAAAGTGGGAGCGAGCTGCTTGTTTTGTTGCAAGCCTTTATTTGACTTATCAAAAGAAGCGGAGTGAGTCATTGGTTCTCACACCACATCACATTAATTTGTTTTGTTCTATATAAAACCCTATGATGAAGTGTGAGTGGCATTTTTGTTTGGACGTCACTAATTAAAAATATATATGGCTGATATTGGCGCACAGAAATAAGGCGACGCCTTGGTTCTCAACGACACACATCACACTTATATTGATATACAAAGCCATATGATTAAGTGGCTTCTTCTTTTGGATGTTTTGAATAGATTCTTAAGATATGCTTGGCCGATTGTAGCCCAAAGTCCTTGTTTGAGGTTGATGTGAAGAAAATGATCACCCATTTGTGACTCGTGTCTCTTAACTCGGTTTGAAAAGTTTAACCTGTTACCATTTACTAATAGGGATTAATGTTAAATATGAGTACCTTTAAATTCACCCACAAAATATTTGAGTTTACCCATGCTGAAATACATTGACTGCATTAAATCAGATGATGAAGATCGCTTATCGTCCCAATCTTTCATACGATGGATCTTGAGATCATGGGAGCACCATCAAACGGTCGGTTTTTTATTTCATGAGGTACACACTCAAAAAAGTGACCTTAAAATCAATTTTGAGCTTGCACGTGATGTTATTAACATCACTTTTTGGAGATGCCCGTCACATGAAATAAAATACTGACCGTTTGATGATATGCCCATGATCTCAAAATCCATTGTGTGAAAGATTGGGAGGATAAACTATTTCAATCATCTGGTTCAATGCAGTCAATGTGTATCTGTGTGGGTGAACTCAGATTCAGTGGATGGATTTAAAGGTACTCATATTTATTCTGATCTCTTTTTTAGGAGAGTTAATGTAGGGTAACTGACATCTAGTGGGGTGAATATTGCACTCGATAAAACATTAACATCGTGTGATTCAAAGTGATCAAATGCCTTTAAATGGACAGTTACTATATATTTAAAAGGCATTTGACTGCTTTAAATATTATAATGCCAATGTTTTTTAGATGCAAACTTCTACCCAATAGATCTTTAAGGTCCTTCACATGATGTGACATGGTCGAAAATAAGTGTCCAATGATTGACCAATTTTAAGATGGGTTGGTTACTAGGGGCGTAGCCAAGAATTTTGTTGGTGGGAGCTACAAATGATTAATATAATGTTAGTGATTATTTTACCGATTTGGGGGCTTCTACATTATAGAGTTGTGGGCTTATATACAAATGAAGGTAGTATAGGAAACATATTTCATAGAAACTCCAGAGTTAAATATGGACTTGAGCCCTCACACACTCTTCTATGTGGCTATCCTACATACTAGCTCTTCTTACTTACAATAAGAGTTGAGTGGGATTAACAATAAAGGGTACCAAGCCAAGCTTATAAGCTTTAACTTGTTGAGCTCTTATCCTATCCATTGAACATCCTGCTTTCGAGTTTGAAGCCTTAATTACGTAGGCCCATGCCGCTCTTACCCATTTTAAACCTTAGCTCAAGGGTTAGGTGGGAGTGATGCGCCAGCCCACATCCATTGAAAGCCTTAATTTAAGTTGTCGATAATACACTGTGTGAAAGATTTTAGAAAAAATCGGTTTTCATTACCTGATTCAAAGCTATCAATGGCTAAAAAACAAAAGCTTGGCAACCTAAAATAAAGAATTTAAAATTTGAGATCATACATAGTGTGAATGAGACAATGAATCGTCGAAATTAACGGGAAAATAAAATTTAGAATAATTAAATTGTTATAAGCCTCACGAGAGATGCGGACGGAAGAGAAATGGAAAGAGAGTAGAAAGGAGCAGAGGACGCGCACATGCTTATTGCATCTTATTAGCTGTAAAGAACCGTACGTCTCAGATACGACAATTTAGTCCCACCATCCGCCCACCCATGCCCGCCTGCACACTAAACGACAAGCGATGTGGGTGAGCTGCATGCCAACTTATCCTTCTTCTGTGAGTCTCCCTTTCCGATGGATAAGACGATCTGCTTTTCCAACTCGCTCTTACTGAATTACTCGGACCGTATCCGGTATCCATACCAGTATAGACGGTTTGCTAACATTCCTCGCCAATTCCTCGGCCTGCTGAGAACCTAAGATATAGACACTATTTTTGGAAGCACATACACGTAGACAGTTTGCAGCAAAGGGTAGCGCCTGTGCTCCACCTATGTGCACCAAAAGTGGTGTGCGGGCCATCCACCAAAATATCAACCTTTTGGAGATTTATTAGTGCATAGCCGTAGTTATCAAGGCTGCATAGCTCCCTGCTAGCCTCTATCATAGCAGAGTTCACTTGCTTTAGTAGCTAGGTTCTCATCCTCTTTGCTAACATTCTCCTACCTGTTTTAGGAGGTACCTATTCTCCTTGATAACTCTTTGCATAGTAAGATTTTATGCAAGACTTACCCGATCGGAAATTTTGAAGATCAAAATTTCGAGCGAAATAAGCGAAATTTCGGTCCAAATTATCGGTTTCGGTCTTCACCAAAACGATAATTTGGACCAAAATTTCGGTCATAATTTTGTATGGGATTGAAATTATTGGCCGAAATTTTGGCCAAAATTCGAATTTTCGACCGAAATTTCGGTTTTAGTCCCCTCCGAAATCGAAATGAAACCTGAAATTTTGATCCTTGGATAGTTCCCTCCTCTCCATTCACTCTTTGTTAGAGCAGAGTTTATTTGCTCTTCTTATAAGGAGTTAATAGAGAGCAGGGAGGTTGCTGTTAGAGCAGATAAATCCTTCTTTGCAGGGAGTTAGAAAAAGAGAATGAGTACCAATTAAAAAAGGTGAACTCTGCTGTGGCAGAGGCAACAAAAAAAAAGGTGAAAAAAATTGGAAGCATAGTAATGAAAATATTAAAAAATGTTAATATATATCATGGTATCAAGTATCGGTCGATACCTATACAAATCGGCGATATGTATCAGTTTTCTAGCCAACCAATACGTATTGGTCCCGATATATATAAAGTATCACCAATCTCTCCATATGACTTTTGGATTTTTTTGAGTTTTCGTTACTGTTTTGCTGTTCAGGTTTTACTGGTGACAACGACAACTAGGCAGCCAACTGTTTAGGTTTTTAAAGTTGTGCAACAGAGTTAGGGCAAAGTAGGGTACCTTTGATGGCCCCCACCAGTTTACTGAAACGCCTACGTTTCAAGCCCCTTGAAAATCGTTGATTGCATCGAATCAAATGATGTAGATCGTATTTCACCTAAATCTTTCATAAAATAGATCTTGGGATCATGACACACCTATCAAACGATCAATGTTTGATTACTTGTATCACATATTATCTCCAAAACTTAACCCTTAAATTATATGACATAGGCCACACTCAAACATGATTTTAAGGCCATTGTTTAAAATTTAAAAAAGGTGGAATCAAGAACCTATTGTCTAATATATACCTCATGATCCTTAGATCTATTATCCGACACAACTACTATCATATGATTCCATGCAATCAAAGGTTTTAAAGGGTGTAAGACGTTGACGCTTCCAATAAATAGGTGGGAACAATCACAGCTATCCCTACCCCTACTATTTCTTAAGCACAAATGGTGCTTTATGGCATTTGCTCATAAATATCTACTTTGAAGTCACCGCCAGCTCATAAATACCTACTTTGATTATGAGTTTTGGCATTTAAAAAAGTGGTAATTGGTAAGTATCAATTGCAAATTATAATCACCGTACTAAATGCTAACTACTAATTTAAGTCAATCGGATCGTATCGGTATCGACCATATATATATATATATATATATATATATATATATATATATATATATATATATATTATTAATCACGTTGACGAAATTTTTTCAAAGAAATCATAGAAAATGTGATGAGTGATGAAATATGATAATATTTCACTCTTAAAAGCTTATATTTAGTCATCCGATAAAAGCTATATGATAAGATCTGTGAAGTTTTATGTGTTTTAGACAAATTTGACCATTGAATGTACTAAGGAGCACAAAAGAGCATAAATTCAACTAACATTGGAGCAAAGGAAAGCGGAGCTCAAATATTCCAAGTGGTCGATTGATCGACCATTTAGGTCGATGCATCGACATAACAAAAGAAGCTTGGGAGTAACCCTCTTGTCGCATGTAAAGTCGATTAATCAACTGGTCTGGTGTCAGTGAATTGAGTTCAAATATTGAAACGTGAAAATTTCAAAACTTAAAATCGATTGATCGACAACTTAAGTCGATCGGTCGATTTCAAATTTTGAATCTCCGGAACAAAGAGCTATTTAAGCAGGATTCAAGGAATTAGTTAGGATTTATTTTTTCAGCTGTATTTTTCATTTTCTCTAGTTTTTTAGTATTCATTCCATTTCTTTCCCTTGAAGTTTGTACTTTATTTTTCTAACGTGTAAGATTTAGATTAATTTATGTTTATGCTATTGAAGATCTATTGTACTTGCGTGGATTAAAGCTTTGCGGATCTCTGTGGAGCGTTTTTACGGTATTTTAATATTTATTTCAATTTATTTTTCAATCATGTTGTTCATTTTCATCATGCGTGATTAGTTTAACTAAGGATGATGATCTAATGAACCCCATACGAGGTATTCATTCGTAATAATACAAATTCATGGTTGAGATGTTAGATCCTTATAAGGGCCTTGATGTTATTATGGATATGAATAGAATCTCATTGGCACATGAGATCTGAGAGCTAATCATGCCCTGTGATCTTATATTTGCAATAGTGATTTTATTTTACTCACTGTCATCTCGGGGTGAATTCTATCACTACAGATTGTTAGTGTGAAATTTACTCAGAGATTAAGTTCTGAATATATCTGAGGTGTGAGTGTTAATCATACACTCATGAGATGTTAATCATACATCTCCGTGATCTCAGATGTGCACTTTAGAACTCATGTGTGTTTAGGGCTAGTGCTCTCATGCAGACATCTTTTGAGGATCTCATATATTAATCCACAGATTTGTATTGCATGAATGATAAACTTACGATGGGAGGATTTAGTATCTCAATCCTTATCTTTCATTTTAAATTCTAATTTATTGTTTAGTGTTGATCTCATCCATCAAACTCTTAGAATCTTTAAACTAGTAAATATTGTGTTAGATCTGTGGTAATTTTTTTGGTTGCTATTTCTTCTTCTAATCTTTTGACTAATCCTCATGGAAATGATCTCGTACTTCACACCCACTAATTACAATTTGATTCGTACGCTTGCGAGTAAAACTCAATTAAATCATAACAAAATGTGTTTAAAATATAAAAACTTTGAGTTTAAAAATATTATTTAAAACTTATTTCCAACACATTATGAAAGAAATTGCATTTTAAATGATTTATTTAAAAAAAAAAAAAACCAATTTTGGTAATATGATGCAATGCGCTCATTCCATAGGAATCCAACGTCTAAGCGACCCGACTTGTGATAAGTCAAGCGACCCGACTTGTGATAGGTTAGGTTTGAGCATAGATTTCCAACTTGTCATTTGTTAGGTCGGACCTCATTGAAAACCGGAACTTCAATTAATGGGGTTGGGTTCGGTTTGAAGTTTATTGACTTGAACCTGACCCAAACTGACTTGAGCAACTCTACTCATAATTTAAATCTTAATTTCGTTCGCTCACCTGACCTAAAACAAGTTTTTGCTAATCGGGTCAGGCCGGGTTTGGTTGAGAGTTTCAATAAATTACGGGGCAGATCGGGTTCGGGCTAGAAGGTTAGGTAATCAGGTTGAATCGAGCTTGACCCGACCCGACCCGTAGTCCCATCTAGCTATGACCTACGCCACTATTCTTTGTGGTTAGAAGTGCAAAGATTTGGTAGTGTTACAAGAGTAACCGGTCACCAGCCCATGCCATGCGCCACTGACCAAGTCTGCCACCTAATATCACGACAAGTGGAAGCCCCTTGTGCGTTTGTATTGGTAAGCCTGTCTCCTCAAGTTGGTATCAGCTATCCGACCTTCATTAATTTTGAAGGCCATATGAGTAGATGGGACAAATGTACTTTTGAGCGCCAATATAAGTGGTGGAGAATATTGTACTCCCACTAATGAATTGGTGTTGGGTATCAGAGTTGAGCACCGGCACTCTTTGTATCTTGACTCAAGAATCAAAATCTCGTTTTCTCGATACGTATCGTCTAGCCCTAAAACTGATACATATCAGTTTTGAACGATATTCTCTAATTTTTTTTATATAAAAAAAAGAAAAGAAAAATATTAAAATCGATAATTTAAAATTATCAGACAATAATTTTAAATTATTGTCTGATATGAACGATACATTGAACGATACGGATGATACGAACGATACATTGAACGATAATTTGACTATTTTTTCAGGGGGACGATAAAAATCCATTGTATTATATCGGTGAGGTCCAAAACTGATACGTATCGGTATCGGACGATATTTTGATTCATGCCTTGGCTACATTTTGGATGGTTAATGTTAGAAACCACCGTGTCCATGTGAGGCAAGATCTATGAAACAAAAGATCAGGTTTAAATATGATGTCCACCGTTTGATTTAAATTGCTCAAAGACTTAGGGTACGTTCGTTTCAATGTAAAGGGGAGATGATATTACACGTAAAACTTGTAATATCACCCCAACAGCTCTATTTTTTAGACCAAAAGTCGTTTGTTTCACCGTAATTTCTCGTGGATTGTGCTGCACAAATTACCTATAATTTTTTTGACTTACGAGGGTGATGACTTGTAATATTGAAATATTACTTGCAAAAGTAAAAAGCAAACCCCAAAGGCTCTATTTTTTACAAAAAATGAACTTTACACCAAAATTTTATGGTGAAACAAACATGTATTTTACATGAGAAAAAGTAAAATCTACATATAATCTAGTCAGCATTATTTTACAAATAAAGTGATTTTTACAGGGAACCAATTACAATGAACCAAACGTACCCTTAAATTAATGGTATGTCGTATTTGGTCAAAAATAGTTTTAGGGCTCGTTGGGTGTCAAGAAAGGGTTTGATTCTGATTTGAAACTCAGAATAGTAGCAAGAGCAGAGCTTTTCGGAGGGCCGTTTTTATTTCGAAGCAAATGTCTCAACATCAGGACTTTCCTTCCAATGGCCAGTTTGAATTCTAGGATACCCTTATTTGCAACCATCATTTTGAAGAATGAATTCGGATTGTAAACAATGGTAACATTTGGGTAGCTTCCCCCTCAATGCTTTTAGTCAAGTTTTAAGGACATATAGTTGTCCCGATGATACCCTTATTTGCAACCATCATTTAGAAGATTGAATTCGGATTGCAAATAATGGTATCATAAATAGGCGAGTTATTGTCGTGGAGATACCCTCATTTGCAACCTCCTTTTAAAGAAAGGAATTTGTATAACAAACAATGATTTCGCAATTTTTGGCCCTCAATCTTTTTAGGTGCTCCATTGTACATAAGAAAGTTTCAACGGACGTAGTAGGCATCACAAAACAATAAGTCTACCACTAAAGCCTAAAAATCACAAAGCAAGTCTTCCACTAAAGTAAATTACTAAGTTATATAAAGAAATTAAAAGTTTAATCCATATTCTAGAAAAGGCTTTAACATTATTAAATAAAAAAATGGCCCAGTCTTTTACGTAGTCCACTATTAGACCATATCTCAACCCAAAGAAACATACCATTAGAACGAAATCCACCATTACAAGTGTTACTTCTAATTTGGTGCAAGGGCAAACTTTCGAGTACAAGTAAATTCAGTTGCTTTTGGGGATGTGTATCACATGGAATCAACATGTGTCCATAGGATAGGGGGTGCTATGATCTCAAGATCTTTTTGTGTGAAAATTGGGACGAAAAATGATCTCCATTAGACAGTCCCATATTGATTCAACATGACACACATCCCAATAAGTTGCGATAGTAGTATACCATAAAACCTGATTCATGCTCCTCGAGGCGCACGACGACGACCTCGTATTCTTCGAAGGATGGTGACCACTCCAATTATAGTACTTAGTTGTTGTTCGAAGGGATTATTTTTAAAATTCTCTTATGTGTATTTTACCATTTATGCCTTTAAAAAAAAATTAGGCCAATTTTGTTGTAGTGGCCTACTTTATTAATAAATCTTTTATACATAAATGTATCTTATTTTGGCATTATATTCCCAGCCGGAGCACTTTCATGAGTTTATAATATTTATTTTATATATATATATATATATATATATATATGAGGTTTTTGGTATTGTCCTTCTACAAGTCATATTATAAAAAATGCACTATTCAATATATTCTGCCTTGCATAAATTGATACCCCCTGAAATTTGGACTAAATCTAAGTTTGATTCATATTTCAATGTTTAAATAACATGTCTAAGTCGTAGCATAACCAACATTTCAATTGATTATGAGCTTTTCTAAGATGAACTTAAGAATGATAAAATTATATGCTTTTGTGAGAAAACTCATGAATTTGAGTGACTTAAGAACACATCTGAGAAAAGTTAAGAATGAACATGAATAAGAGTTTTCAATTTTCTGAGCTTTCCTGAGAAAGCTAAGAAATACCCGAATGAGGCCATAGGGACTAGTCCAAGTGCATGATAAGGAGACTTAGGGATGTAGATTCGGTTTACTGAACCAAACTGAAACCAATTTTTTTTGTTTTCTGTTTAGTTTAACCTCAACCAAAATGAATCGGTTCGGTTTCTTTTCAATTTTCCAAATTGAAACTAAATTGAAAAGGGAAAAACAAATTATGTTCAATTTAGTTACGGTTCGATTTGATTTAGTCATTCTAAGAAGGTGGAAATTTAGAAATTATAGCACAAATTTGAAATTCTTTAAGAAATTTAATCCCAACAGAATTAAGATGTTTAATGATAAACTTATCAATTTTCATCTTAAAATCAAATAAATTATCAATAAAGAAAGTACGGTTTCCAGATTCTTTCACTTTGTATTGTTCATCAAGTGCATACTAAATTTCTTTTGCAGTGGGCACGCTAATATAGATGTTGTAGATAGATTTCATGAGCGCGTTCAGTATATGCCCCTTGTATATGTGTTTGTTCCACCAAATCGTTTCAATCGTACGAAATCTTGATTCGTCACTTTCATTGATGCTGTAGATGCTTCCATGTTACAGAATAATGTTTAAAATTGTTGAAAAAATTATTGAAAAAATGAAAGTAAAAATAAAGGAGATGAAATTAATGGTAGAACTTAGAGGCACATTAAGATAAACTCTTTCTTTAACGTTATTTGCCTCTTTCAAGTTAGAATCGCGACAACAAAAGGATAATAGCAAGCACTTTCTAGGGATACAACTAAGCCCAGCCTTATATGATTCATTTTGTATTTGCACTCACAAAAGAGAATTATGAACATTACTTAATATGCCCAAAAAAGAATGAAAGAAATTCTTATTTTCTTGTGTTTTATTCTTGAGTCTCTCTAACGGAGATCTTACCTCTATTTATAGACAAATTCTCGAACCATTGTATCTTTTTAGATTACGGTGAAGAGATTTGAGATATGTTTATTTTCACATAACATAAAAAGATAATCAATTTCACTTGTGTCGTTTTATAGAGTTGTGTCTTTTCATGTAATAGTAAAAAGATAAATGAATTTCACTTGTGCCTTTTCAGAGAATTGTTTATTTTCAAATAATGGTGAAAATATTTACCGTAATACAAAATAAGTTTATCTAAGGTAAAGTTACATAATTTTATCATTAAAATTATAACGCTTATTTTTACCTCAAAAAAAATATATCTTAAAATAAGTATAAAAAAAAGTTATTTAAAACTTTTTAAAATATTACTATAAAAAATAAGACTATTAGCTATTAATAGAAAAATTATTAAAACTATTAGCGACAAGGATATGACAGTTTTTCATCAATAGCGGTAATTTTTGGCTACCATTAATAGTCTTATTTTTTTTGTAGTGTATACCACACACAAATATACTCCACCACTTGGGCACATAATAATATGTCCACTTATGTGTGTGCTAAAATTGTCCTGCACCTCCGATTAGTTTGGCTACGAGTGATGGGGATCCCAACAAAACAATCTTGAGTTTTAGTAGTTTGTGAATGGACCGGGCAATAAGGATTGTGCACAGGTCAATCACTTACCACTAATCTGGTCAAGACTCCGGAGATTTAGCTATTTATGGGTGTTAAACTTTGTTTTGGCTGCATGAGACTAACCTGCACGCTGTTCATGCTGAGCGCCTAATACCACCACTCTTATCCTTTGGGTTGCGACCTCGTGTTCACCATCAGATGTGTGGACACGTAGACATGGACAGATTTTGGAGCACCAAATCTGTGCTCTTTGTATCCCAAAGTCATTGGGTTAGATCTCGGGCAAAGTCTTGGATTTTCTTTCATATGGGAAAATCGATTAAAAAAACGTCAGTAACACTAAGGATGTGGTACATTGGGCTTGGGAAAATCGATTAAAGAAGCCCTGTAATCCGTGCTTTCGTATGGAAGAAGTCAGGATATTCTTTAAGTTGTGTTTGGGTTAGCTCTTATAAGAGCTGAAGCAGCTCTATGCTTGGTCTCTCTTTGCTAGATAGCACACATATAGCAGTTTTATGACTTAAAATAGCTCTTTGTTAGAGCAAATATGAGCTCTGTTACCAAATGTAAAACCAATTCTGCACCAGTGCCAAACATAGTGACAAGTCAGCAATGAATCAGCAAGGGGAAAAGTTGGGAAACTTTGACAAAATCGCGGAAAAATCGATAATTATTGGGGAAAAGTCAGAAATTATGAAAAAAATATTAAAAAATTAGAAATATACATGAAAAAGTTTTAAACTAATATTTATATATTTAAACATTGAAAATACGATGTATAAAGTATCAAAAAATTATATCAACTCACAATTTATCAATTCTTAAATATATGTGCATATACTGATTTTAATCATAAATCAATTTTCACAAAATTAAGTTTTAACATGATAACATTATATAAAGCATTGAATAATCAACCATAATTATTAAAATTATAAAAATTAAATAATTAGTACACAACACACTTTGATAAATTAAAATAAACACCACAAGTACCTTTAATGTCATTAAAATAAACACCCAAAAAAAAAGGGAAATTTGCACTTTTGGCCTTATAAGTTTGCATATTTGTAAAAACAGCCCTATAATTTTAAACTTTGCATAACAGGCCAGCTTCAATCCAAGCCGGTTTCACGTTTATATATATATATATATATATATATATATATATATATATATGCTTATTGTCCTTTTGATAACTTTTTCTTGTATTGCGATTTCCAAATTCGACTACAGTTGGTAGCCCAGTGAACTGCAACCGGCTAGATAAAATATCGATTACAGTTTTTTTCTTAAGATATTGACTATATATATTTTTTAAGATACAGTTGGTAGCCCAGTTTCGATTCTTAATATATCAATTGCTTTCTTATGATAGCGATCGATATCTTAAGGTAGTAGCCGACATCTTAAGGTAGCGGCCACTATCTTATGATATCGGTCGCTAACTTATGGTATCGATCGCTATCATAAAGTAGCGACCACTAACTTATGGTAGCGGCCGCTATCATAGGGTAGTGGCCGATATCTTATGGTAAGTTAGCGGCCGCTACCTTAAGGTAGCGGAATGCCGACATTTATACTGTAAGTCAAGTATGAATGATTTTTTTAATCAATCAATTTTCATTTTTTAAATATTATAGGTTGAAATGGATTTTCCCATTTTTTGCTATTTTGATTTCTTTCGTGTGAGCGATAATACTTACAACGGAGGACATTGGAAGATTGCCACTATCACGGAGAACATATCATTTGATTAGTTTATGCAGAAAATGTACAAGGTCAGTAGAATTCGACTGAAAGAATATTCTATTACACTAACGGTTTCATTACGTATAGGGAATGAGCTGGTGCTTGCCGAATTGTTGGACGCCGATGATCCTACAAACCTATTCAGAGCATATCGTATAGGTGATGGTGTGATAAATATTTATATCGAAAAATCATTAGTCACTCCCGTAACATAAATTTTATCGTCTTTAGAAGTATTTCAACTGTTCTAACGAATAAACGAAGATCATTAAGAATGTGAGGAAAATGTCAGATTAGTAGATAATGATGGTGTGAAACCAGAACACTCGATTGAAAATCAAAAATACGATTTGAAGAGGAGAACATCGCTCTATTGATGATAGTTGATGATGATAGAAATATAAATATAGGATTGCGTCCTACCATAGGCCTCTGGAGCAACCCTCTTCAAACATTCGAATGAGAGAAAGCGATGAAGATCAATGATATTGTCCTCAAATGAATCCGATGCATGATACATCTTAGTTCAACTTCGAATCGATAAACAATACATTTGGCTGGAATCATTAGAAAATATTTTTAGGAGGCCTTAGTCCATATCAATGGCCTTCTGAACTAATGGCCTTCTAAACTAATAACTTCTGAGCCAATGATAATTGAGCCTTCAACAAAATAATCTCTCGCACCTCGAACATTCCCACCTCGACCAACCTCAACCCAAACAACTGTACCTCAACTAAACGTACATCGACAGACTCAATCCCATTCACGTAATAATCATCCAGTCGATGACGGTGATAGTGATCCAAAAAATAATGAAGCACCGCTATCGCCCACTTCACGTGTTGATACTAATAGGGTAATTGATCAACCTCTGGTGGATGAAGACTATCATTTTAATAAATCGGAAGGAGAGTATATAGATTCGGATGATGATGAATTATATGAAGGGAGGCCAATTACTATTGGCCAGACGTTTAGAAATAAGAAATTATTTCAGAAAGCTCTTAAAGAGTTTATAATAGTAAATAAAATTTAAATTAAACTAATAAAAATCAGTCATCTTCGAGTTACGACGATGTGTATTGAAGTAGGATATATTTGGCGAATACATAAATCGAAATTGGTGGGTGTGGACACATTTACCGTAAAAACTTTCCGCCTAGAACATACATGAGGAAGGCCAGCTTTCGGAAGCGGACATTGCCAATGTACGACATTGTGGATAGCTTCATTCATGAGGGATAAGTTATTAAAAGACTTTGACGAGACTCATTCTTCAATAATTTTTTATATTGAAAAAAAATACGTATAACAGTAGGTTACTAGAAAGCATGGAGAGAAAAAAAATGACGTTGAATGACATCTGAGGTAGCTAGAAGGAGCAATTTAAGATATTACTATCTTATATCGCCGAATTACAGCGAGTCGATTCAGACGTACAGATCGAATTATGTCGCGAGCCTGATAATGCATTTAAGAGATTCTTCATGACATTCAGACCTTGCATTAGAAGCTTTCGTAATACTTTACGAAAAATAATTGCGGTAGATAAAACGCATTTGCGGGGACGATACAAAGGAGTATTGTTAATAGCTACGGAGATAGGAATAGACATTTATTCCCTATAGCGTTCGGTATTGTATCCAAAGAAAATGAAGATCCTTAGATATGGTTCCTTGATCTATTAGGGAGATGTGTAATCGGGGACTTTGAAGAGTAGTTTGTATTAATATCAGACAGATAGAAAGGTTTGATAGAAGCTGTGGAAAAAGTTTTCCCTAACACGTTTTACGACTACTGTATGCGACACCTAGTTCTAAATCTTTTTTATACATATAAGGATATAATCTCTAGACCATTTTTCTGGGTTGTTGCTCGTGCATTATCGAAAGTAAAATTTAAAAGAATTTTATGAAAAATAGAAGACGACGCTTCCTCGAAATGTACAACATGGATTAAAGAAATTGATGACCATTTCTGGGCGCGCGCTTATTTTCTAGAGAGTCGTTATGATATGTTGACAACTAATATAATTGAAAGCATTAATAGTGTGTTGAAAATAGTCAGGGAGGAATCGATCGTGACCATGCTAGAAACTATTCGCACAAGGGTAGCCAAATTTTGTTTGCGTCGTCAGGAAGAAGGAAATAAAATGACACACGCGTTACACCGATGACCCAAGAGCACATAACACGAAATTTAGGATGGGCCCATCGAAAGAACGTTATATCATATGGTCGTGATACATTTCATGTTAAACGTGGTGATTACACTCATAGTGTCGATCTAGATAAATGAACATGTACATACAGATGTTGGGCTATCCTTGGATTACCATGTTCACATGCGATTGTCGCATTATCGCGATAAAACAGAGAAAGAGAGATCCCCCAATTTTATACGCACTGGTTTACTAGTAACTTATTTAGGAAAACTTATAAAGAACACTTGACTTAGATCGTTGATAAGCGTCAATGGACTGCGCTAAGATACGATATTGAAGTTTTACCTCCGTACAAGATACGTCAAGCCGGCCGTCCGAAAAAAAGGAAAATAAGATCTAAAGGCGAAGTTTGACCATTACGTACGATATAAAAATTGTAACGAATACGGTCATAACCAACGCTCGTGTAAATTTGTTAGAATTTGAAATGAACTTACATTATTTATAAATTATTACATCTTATATAGGGGCTATCCACCTCTTAAGATAGCGACTCCGATCTTATTTATTTATTTAAAAACTATATAATAAGATAGCGCCCTAAACTCAAATCACATCATATAATTATTTCATCTATTTGGTGCTAGAATTTATTATGATTTTATTTCGTTGGCAATTAACATAACCCTAATCCTCATTTTTCTATTACGGGCTTGGGAGAAAGAACAACACAGGATTACTTGTTTCCTTCTAAAAAAGGGTACCATTTTATGCACTTAGTGAGAATGTAATCTCACCTCATTCGAAACTGCTTTGGATCAGATGATGGAGACTATTTTTCATCCCAATCTTTAACTTAATAGATCTTGAGATCATGGCCATAATCGACCGCTAACTTGAGTTAGCGCCCGCTAACTTAAGTTAGCGCCTGCTTATTCACTGCTAACTTACTTTAGCGGACGCTAACTTAGGCTAGCGCCCGCTAACTTAAATTAGTGATCACTAACTAAAGTTAGCGGTGAGTTAGCGAGCGCTAAATTAAGTTAGAGGGCTAACGCCTGTTAACTTATGGAGACTATAATCTGCTTTGGATCAGATTATGGAGACCATTTTTATCCCAATCTTTAACCTAATTGATCTTGAGATCATGGCCCTAATCGATCGCTATCTTTTTATAAAATTTATAAAGAAAAATTAAACAATTACAAAAAATTTAATGAAATGAAAATTATATAAATTGATTTTTTACAATGTTACTTATATTTCTATAAAATATTTACAAAAATATTTGTAAAAATATATAAAGAGAAAACTAAAATATTTCACTCCTCCCGAAAGTGGACAATGAATGTCCGATTTTGGCTCTAAATTGTTGCATGTGCTTCTCTTTGAAATCAATAGAGCACTTTTGGAGAAGTATTCTATATACTTCAATACATAAAAGATCAACACTGTTAGCTTCTATGGTTGATCGAAAGAAGACTTCAAACCGACATTGTAAAGAAGACGCGGAAGGTGATGCAATAGACATCCTTTGTGCGTTTCGAACTTCCTTGAGTACTCTCGGTCTGCCAGGTCTAGCAACTTAATTTCGTGATAAACTAATGAAATTATAGCCGACGCGTAGTGACTATGTTTTTGACTATGCATCGAAAGAAAAATCTGCACGAAAATAGAATCGAAATCTTAAATAATTAAAAATTTAAAAAATTGTTAACGTTAAATAAAGCGAAGTATAGTATTAAAAAACGTACCGTTCCACAGTCAATCGCGTGAATTCCGCGTTTATGATTGATAAGTAGGGGTTCAAGCGACTTTGAATTGTGACGAACCTGTCACTCGTCACAGTAGACCTGCCACTTATCGAAGTCGTTGAGCGCTGACAGACCTTTATTTCTGATAAAATTTTCAAAATTTTTTCGATCTGCTATAAACGAAGTCTGAAAGACGATAATGCGATAAATAAATAAATAAATTAAAAGGAATATATTGAGAGTCATGAATGTAAAGACAGATAAATGAAAGAAACGAAACAATAATTAGTTGAAACCTTACTAGGGTGGACGCAGAAGCGTACCAACTTTTTTTGGCATTTTTTGACATTTTTCGAAAATATTGAATCGTTTGTAATTTTAAAGACTTTCAAATATGCGTTGATGACTTCTTTGTCGAGCCACGAGCGCCCTTAAAGGACCTTGACGTCAACACCCATTATATTATTGATGATTACAGTGTCTTCATCAGCAGGCCGATTTAAAAAATTGAGCATATATTTATGCTCCATAAACTGTGGCTCATCCTCCTCCTCCACAACCACTCTTGGTCTTTTCGTAGTGGCATTAGTTGTCGGGGTCCTTCTCCTCTTCCTAGCACGCAAATCATATCCCTCAGCTTTACTTGTTGAAGTTGATAGTTTCAATAAAATTGATTTTAGTAATGCCGACTGTGATTCACGAGAAGGTTGAGTAAGCGGAGCACTCTCATCACCCAAGGGTTGTTCACCAAGAGGTTGAGGTGCATTGATTTCAAGGGAAGTTTGTAGGGCAGTGAGTTGAGGAGCCGTGGGTTGAGAGGCAGTTAGTTTAGCGACAGAAGTTTGGGGGGCAGTGGGCTGAGGAGTAAGAGCAGTGGGTTTAGGGCTAGTAGGTTTAGGGGTAGAAGTTTGGGAGGCAGAGGATTGAAGAGTAGGTTGAGGAGAAGTGGGTTTAGGGGCAAAAGTTAGGGGGGCAGTGTGTTGAAAAGTA
Organism: Chloranthus sessilifolius; assembly: GCA_021018995.1. Lineage (NCBI taxonomy): Eukaryota > Viridiplantae > Streptophyta > Magnoliopsida > Chloranthales > Chloranthaceae > Chloranthus > Chloranthus sessilifolius. The sequence continues at coordinate 147,533,761 of CM037587.1, forward strand.
GGTTGAGGAGCAGTGGGTTTAGGAGTTGGTTGAAGAGCAGTAGGTTTATGGGCAGAAGTTTTGGTGACTGTTGGTTGAGTGACAGTGGGTTGAAGGGCAGAAGTTTGAGGAGCAAAAGTTTGAGGAATTGTTGGATGAGTGGCAGTGGGTTGTTTGGGAACGAAGACTTCAAATAGTACAGAGGAAAGAATATCATCCTACATCATTACAAAATATATTAAAAACTGCCATTATATTTTATAAAAATAACATAATTTGAGAATCAATATCTTAGGTTTGCAACCGTGTTATCGGCCGACAACTTACATGATCGGCCGATAACTTACATGAGCGGCCGCTAACTTAGGTTGTCGGACGCTAACTTAAATTATCGTCCGACAACCTAAGTTAGCGGCCGCTCATGTAAGTTATCGGCCGATCATGTAAGTTGTTGGCTGATAACTTAAATTGTCGGATGATAACTTACATTATCGGCGCCAACTTAAGTTAGCGTTAATCTATTAAAAATTAATTTTTCTTAAATTTAAAAATAATTGGTTTAGTACCTTTGTTAAATGAGATTTGATCGCTTCAAGATCCTTCTGTATTGCTTTATTTTTGTCTGTTAAATTAACAACCTGCTCTTGTAGTGGCCCCTACTTGATCTTGTAATAACCAAACTTGCTCTTGTAGGGTCTTCTTCTCTCTCCCTAGCTGTTCAATGGTCATAGCTTGTCCTTTCAGCACTGTAAACGCCCGTCTGAATTTACCTTTCATCTCTTTAACCGACATACGGAGAGATGTGCATTCTTTTCTAAGCTCGATTACTTCCTTTATTAGATGTGATTGCCTAGCGGGCTATTCCCTAGTTGGCTGGGGCTTAATCTCCTGTTGTTTGTCCTTTGATTCTGGATGTTGATGTATAACGACCTCGTACTCGTCGTTATCATCACTGTCATCATCGTCATCATCGTCATCTAGGTGAGGCTCTTCAGCTCTTTTTTGGGGATGTGCCTTGTAACTTGGGATATTGTTGTATTCATGTATATTTTCTTCATCGTGAGGCTCTTCGACTCTTTCCTGCTCATTTTTCATCTCTCTTTGTATAAAAAAAGTTGAACTGATCGATACTGTAACTCGTATTTTACAATTTCAAGCTTCAAGATAACTTTAGATTTAAGAATTTTTTCTCGATAATAATTTGGATTTCGGCTGAATTTCGGGCCTTCCCATTTCAATAGCCTCGGAAATGAATCTTTCAACTGAGTAAGAGCGGTGGCGACTCCTGAAAAGTACTCAAACGCCCAAATTTGTAGGGAGATAGTGCATCCGTAGATGCTATAATGTCCATTTTTTGACTTTTTGGCTACTTCCCTTCTGACGATCGCTTTCGATATGCACTCTACTAAATTTTTGTAAACTATCAGGCCCCATAGAAACTCGTTAAACTTTTTAAAATTATCTACTAATTGTAAGTACTCATTGCCTACTTCTTGGTATGTGTCTGCAAGTAAGAAATAGAATAAGAAAAACAACAACGATAGTTTCAATAATTCATCGTTGGATAGGTGGACACTGTCAATTATTTCTTCAATACGAGATCTTTTAGCCGGCGTCCCAAGAAAGAATTTGTATCGAATGGTTTCTTTTTCTGACACGGCCACATGCTCAGACTCAGGTTCCGTCAACATATTTAGCCCTAAAATCAATGATATATCCGACTCTTGCAGCAATATATTGGTGTTCCTAACTTTAAAAATGCTATCTTTAACCCAAAAACTTAAAATTGTGTCAACCAAGTCTCCAATCACTACGTGAAAACGCAAAAAGAACAACCTAAAACAATCGTTTTATAAAAAAATGACAAATTTTAACTGTCGAGTGAGTTGTCCTAGAAAAAGTAATAGAATTTTTCAAGGACATATTTAGACCATCATTTATTTCATCAAAATAATGACTGCCTTCGGTTGTCGACAACAGACGACAGTTTTGAGCTGTTATTTTTTGTCGATTTTTAAAATAAAACACTTTTTACAACCCATTATAACTGTCCTTTTTCTCTCATACAACAACGGTCATAGATGAGAAAAAAAACGACGATTTTCGGCTATTGTTTATATATAATAATAATAATAATAATAATAATAATAATAATAGTACATTAATTTGAGAAACCGAAATATATATATTTAAGAAATTCTAAGCATCACTCAAACCCAAATATATGTTTTCTTTTCACCCTCCTACTCTGTTGCCCAACTTTTTATTATTCTTTACCTAAATCAGCCATAAACAAGTGATGAAAGAATTAACTAATCTAGAGTGTATTCTAGTTATGATGGGCCTCTAAATTAATTAGTCCATAACATAGCACTAGATGGGTGGGCACTATTTATTAAGAGCTTCTATAAATTAGTAGTGGCCTCAACCTCAGTTAAAACCAAGTTCATAGTGCATAAAGAAGAAGCCTATGGAATATTTGCTTTTAAAGGTAACCACTACTAACTTTTCGCTCCACTTCATTTATTTAAGGGTATAACCAGACACACCCACACACAAGATCATTTTAGACCAATTTATACAATCAATCTGCGATTATGATCAAACAATCATTTATCCATCCTAAGAAACACTGTGAGAAAAGTATACAGTTGAAGTATCTACCCACAATGCATATGGACAATAAGTTACTTGCATAGAAAAAATGGGATAGAGTTAGATACATTTTAAGTCGTAGATACAAGAGCTTCAAATTGGCTACAACTATATTATAATCCCTCTTGTAGGAAACTTATATAGTTGACTTGAAAAAATCATACAAATAACAAAAGAGGAAGTTACCTATCCATATATCATAGAAAAATTATAGGACAGATTCTTTAAAGAAGAGACTGGTATAAAGAAGTAAGCATCAATATACTTCCACATTCCATTGTCCTCCCTTCTTCAACTGCCTTTTGTATTCAATTCAGTCAATCCTTGAAACATAGAGAATTCCAAGAAAAAGGAATCAGGTGACCAGTATATCAATTCCTAATCATGCAATTTAGGCCACAACATCATCAGTTTTATTTATTCCTTACCGTCTTTTGCAACCAAAGACACCATGATGTCATGAATCCCCTTCTCCATTCCTTTTAGTCCACACATGTAGATATAGGTGTTGTCCTTTTTGAGTAACTCCCATAGCTCTTCTCCCTTGTCATTTGTCTGTTCTCTGCTCATGGTAAAGTCAAGTATGAAATTATTTGGTGTCTTTTCCGTCATCTTCTCAAATTCCTGTTAGAAACAAGTCCCAAAAAAAAGTGTTCATTAATTGTATATATCTCAACACCTACGAAAAAAATACAAAGTATTAACACTTTGAGAAAATTTACCTCCTATAAGAACAATGAGCTACTTCTGGGAACTCCCAAGAACAATCATGCAAGTCGATTGAACTATAATAACATTTTAAGCAGTAAACAAATTACAAAGTATACTAAAAAATCAGGGTAGTTAACTTTGATTGGTCACAGACAAGTGTCAGAGTTCAGCATGGATAGATTCAACACAGAACACAACCAGTTCTAGCGATAAGGGTGTCGCTCAATCTCCTTTTGTCCAAATGATCAAACCTTCGGCTATTTTTGAGCATATAAATCATTGAAAGTTCACTTTTCTGATCTTTCACTAATTTGGGGTGCAAAATTTTCAATACTAAAAGGCCCAAAACAAAGGTTGTTAGTTTGAGATTGATTGTCTGTTTAAAAGTTAATCAAATCGAGGTCCTATGAATTTATTATCTTTATATTATATATATATATATATATATATATATATATATATATATATATATATATATATATATATATATATATATATATATCTTTCCTTATACAAAATTGGCATGTTATGTACCTTCTATTGAACATTTGAACTCATCGTGAGGGTATCCTTGTTCCTTTAAAAGACCTAAGAGGTCAAACATTGTGTGACAAGTAATCCATCAGCATCGATCAGATTTTTACCTTTTGATACACATCTATGAGCGATCACTAATGGTTAAGACTTTTGGTTGTATTTATTATACATCTTTTGTATAAACGTCGTCCTGCATGTGCATCGCACGTGCATGGCCACTAGTATATATATATATATATATATATATATATATATATATATATATATATATAAACAGAAAACTCTCCCTGATAAAATTTTTGCTTCAACAAATATTTCCCTTCGGATTGTACATATAATGCTCCATCTTCTTCCTTGGACTCTAAAATAAGGAAATCTTTGAGAGCATGGTTAAAAGTTACTATTGAAAACATGGTGTGGAAAATTAATGGTGGGGAATATACTATGCTGCTACAACATAACTAGAATGGAATCGGTCCACTATTAAACCAATTTAATATACCAGCTAATAAGGATATTGTGATGTGTTGGGAAATTAAAGGGGGTTAGTGGAATGTTGATTTGATCAAAGAAAAATGTGGGGAAGAGATGATGGAAGAGACCATGACGTTGGAAGTCCTCCGTTAAATAGTTCAGATAAAATTATATGGAAGATGAATAAAGCTGGGAATTTCTCGTTTAATTCTGAATGGAATTTGGTTCGGGAAAAAGTAATGGATAACAAGAGATAGAATTGGGTTTGGAAAAGACCATTGCACAGTTCACACATGTATATATAGCAGGTAAATAAAATTTTGTGTGCTGTTATGTACCGGCTTAGAGCATCCCAAGACAAATGAAAGAAACAAATTTATGCACAATGAGGCCCATCAACGCCATTTTTCAATACACACCCGACAACAATCATATTTGCGGTTAAATCCATCATTACAGGAGTTTAAAATCTGCAGCGAATGTCAAATGCCTACAAGGTTCCCTCTCCAATCCAATTTAAGGTCATCAAACTTCGTATACCTTAAACATGTTCCTGCAGAAATCAAGCAATCCTACCAATATTTACCGATGCATGCAAGCTATACTGTAAGAAAGGGAAAACAACTTAAACAGTTGGATCTAGATTCTAATCCAAGTGTAAACGCTATCAATGGTGGAGTGTTGATGGAATAAACTTTATGCACCACAATTAACCGTTTGGCAGATACCTATAAATATGTGTACTGGAATCTCCCAAGTACCAGCCGATAACTATCAATATTGATTGATATCAACCAGCCGATAACTTTATGATTGATAACTACAGACACAATTTGCGGATTTCTCACATTGGTCCAATGAAGAATCAGATGATGGAAACCTCCATTGGAAATATGGGACTATGCTGCTCCTAATGAAAAAATGCTACTGATCAAAAAATAAATAAATGAAATGATATTTAATAACAGAGAACGCGAAAGGAAATCTATTAAAAATGAAGCATATGAAAATACTTAAGTGAGAGATGCAAAAAAGAAAAGTCATACCTGGTCCTTTTGACCAGCCAATGCCTTGGCCAAGGCATTCACTTCAACGACTTTCTGTGCAGCAAATGCCAACCACGACTTGATTTCACTGTCCAGCTTTGTCTCATTTATCAGATCGACAAAAGTGTGCTGGAGCGAGCAGGAGGTAGAGACCACAAGCTTGTCTGTAGGTAACAAAACAAACAGGTTAGCTTGCTCAGCATGAAAATATCGATCATAGTTTTGTTCCATTTAAGTACAAACAAGCCACAGGTCCAGTTGTCTTCAAGCTCTGATACCAATTTAGAGTTGCTTATTTGTGGTGATGAGATGACAGGATTGAGAGGAAGGGATCTGAAGAAGAATAGAGGTGAGAAGGCAAAGGTCTTAGATAAGAAAAGAGCCCCACTAGCCTTTACATTAAAGGAGAGAGAATAAATTACAAGATTGTAGTTATAACACTATACACATCGCTAATTCTCTACACACCAACATTAAGTAACTACACACACCAACGTGCTCAACCTGGACCCAACTTGACCCAATATGATTGAATTTGACTGAGCAATTGGGTCCAAATGTCCAGATTGGCTCCAAATCTTTGTCCCGCTTGGAAATCGGGTTTGAGTCACTCAAATTTGGTCCCGATCCATACCAACTCGAAACTGAGTCATCTTTGTATTGGGTCTCGGTCCCTCATGATTGGACCCGATCCCATGCCCTACCTTGACCTGACACATTTATGGTTGCATATATAATCATATGTGTGTTATCACCCGGACCCACACTACAAAAAAATAAGACTATTAGTCTAGTCGCTACCAAAAACTGCCGCTATTAGTCTTGTCGCTACCTAAAATTGCCTTAACAGTGTCGCTAAAACACCTTAGTTTTGTAGTGCCAACGAGACTAGGTAATCTATAAACCCCTTTAATATATAATTTTTTTGGTGGCCTATATTAGTGCTTGTTTTACTTGTGCATGCTGCAGGATTACATTATGCAATAGTTGAGTTTGCATGTGAGAAAATTCTTATTTAAAGGAATGATACAATAAAGCCACACAACAATGTATTTAATTCATTTTCTATCAATGGGCCTCATCAGTGTATATGCTCATCAACCTGGAACTTCCTATACTGTCACTACTCAAAGGATTATGAGTTTTAAGCTCCCAGTAATTGCCAAAAAACTTTCCTATTACTTAGTAGCTCTCTAAATTTAGGAAAAATGCTATGATGTTTAGAGACAAACCATCATTACTATTTTCTGGAATAATGTCCGACAAAAGAGAGGTGCTATCAAATGGACAACTTCAAATCAATTAGCTTGTCAAATAATGTGACTTGTCAATGGGGGAGAAGTAAAGGCTTTTATAGTGCGTTGTGCTATTGTTCCCTATATATACAATTGCACAATCATATAATACTAATAGAGAAAAACAAATACAACAAAGAAATGCAAGAAAATAAGGACTCGAACCTGGACTCGACCCAGACTCGGACTTGATTATTAATGGGTTGGTCTGGATCTGGTATTGCATGGATCTGGACTTGAATCCAACCTGGCTTCAAGAAGGATAAGGTCTGTGTCTAAATACAGATCCGGTCCCTTAACAGGTTTGTTTTGGGTCACCCTTGATACCAAAAAACTATGCAGAGCTGTTTATATTACTGTGTATAGGTTGGTGAGTTAAAATATCCCAATGAACGTAGTTTTTGGTCCAACATGAGCTACCACATTCGTTACTTGAATTGCTCAAAAGATATGCCATGTGGCTTAAATGGGACAGAGATATTATTTTGATGCAAACTTGGGGCTGAATCTAATCTAGAAGATGGACCCATGAACTGCATGCATGCATGGTACCACCAGCCACCAAAATGGTGCCATGCTCATGCAAGATGACCTGGTCACCACCGTTCTATCTATATGTCAAGCCCATCATTCTCCCAATGAGAAATCAAATTTAATCGAAAAAATCAAGGGAAACATGTTTTAGACAAGAGAATTAGAAAGGAAACCTAGTATTTCACCCCCACAAAATCAAAATTTATCATATTATGGGGTAATTCACTGGAAATACAATGATACAAATATAAAAAAATTTATAACAATTACAAAGAATGATTTTAGTTTTGTCAACAAACCATAACCCACTACAAAAAATAAGACTAATAGCAGCAGTTTTTTATTAAAAGAAACTGCCGCTAATAGTCTTATTTTTTGTAGTGACCATAGCCTGATGGATAGTTTCAACAGTAAGACACTTGTGAGTTCCATGACACCATAACCCACTACAAAAAATAAGACTAATAGCGGCAATTTTTTATTAAAAGAAACTGCCGCTAATAGTCTTATTTTTTGTAGTGACCATAGCCTGATGGATGGTTTCAACAGTAAGGCACTTGTGAGTTCCATGACAAGCATACTTGTTTCTATTTTCTACAAACAATTAATCTTTCTCATCAACAGACTGACTACCAAAATTACAAAGCCATATATTAAACAATTAATCTCATATTCAATCCTAGATAACTCATTAAAAAAATAGAGTGTGACATGAACTTGGGATCTACCCTCCATTATATATAATACAGGTAGAACAACAAGAACAACGACAAGATTCAACGAAGCAGAAGTAAACCCTATAAATTAATCAATCAGATCCAAAGAAAGGCTAGGAGATTTACAGGTAAAAACTTATACATCTGCGAATCTGAATGAGATGAAAGAAACCCTAGATCTCTGGCCTGCCAAAGGTTTTCTTGATCGATCTGATGAAATCTTCTTCTCTGATTTTAGGGTTTTTGTCTTTTTACAGATTGCGAGTAGAATCGTCCCTTCGTCTCTATTCTCCTGGAGAAAACCCTAAAAATCAACGCCATCACCAGTGAGAAGAGAGACGAACTCGAGATAGATTATAAACACTCTCGCGACAAGTAGAAGCTTGTGATGCATTGACGAGTTCACCATTGCAAGAAACCCCCATGTCATCTTCTTCTGTGCAGCAAAATCGTCCGAAGGGAGTAGTTAGGGTTTGATAACAACAGAAGAAAGAAGGAGAGTTAGAAGCTAAGATTTGAAATCACGTTTGGGTTTTTTTTTAATATTTATACCATATATTTATTAAAAGGACAGGTTTACCCTTTTAAAAATATACAATTACCCGCCTATCATTTTCTTAAAATACAACAGTTATAAGGTACTAAACGACTGCTTTAGGTAATCGATTGTTTCACTATTGCTTCTAACTGTTGTTCTTTTCATATCAGTGATGTTATTTTTTTCTCATTTTCACGTAGTGAATGAGCCATAATTTCTCAGAAATCGTAAATAGATGACCGAAAATTGAATCATCGAGTAACTTCTCCCTCTTTTCGTTGCAATGCAAGTAAAATTTTTTAACACTAATTCCAGTACATTTTCCGAAGGCCTTAGAGTCTTAATCATTTTACAATCACTTAGTGGGAACTGCAAAATATATAACAACAATTAAATAACAAACAAAGTGATGTTGAAAATATTTCGATAACTTACCGATAATGTATATTATCGGCCGCTAAATTAAGTTATCGGATGATAACTTACATTATCGACCAATAATGTAAGTTATCGACCGATAACCTACATTATCGTAAGTTATCGGTAAGTTAGCGGGCTAGGTGAGAAAGATAACGAATGAGTATATTATTTTAAATGTAAATAAAAGTTACCTGAAAATTTTTTATAGTTCTCCTTCCGCTTTGTCGCCAATTTGCCGTCGCTCTTTCGGTTTTGACAGAAAAGTAAAAGTGAAATATTGAAAGTAAAGAATGAAAAGTAAAAGTAAAAGTTAACATTTATATTTAAGAATTAATATCTTTATTTAAAATAATAAGGTCAGTGTTGACGTAGAACCGGCTTGGCTTGGAGCTGACCTGTTATACAAAGTTTGAAACAATAAGGCCATTTTTGCAAATACACAAACTTATAGGGCCAAAAGTGCAAATTTCCTAAAAAACAATGTACCATTAATTTCATTAAAATAGACACCCAAATAAACAGCCGCGTAAGTGCATGTAGGCTACTAGTCTGTTTTAGGCTATAGGCTCTAATGCTCTGTAGCTTCTTTAAAGCTATAAGCATTTTAAAAATTATAACATGAAAGAAAAGAAGCAAGAAAAAGACGAAAAAAAACCAGAGTTTGTTCATGGCTGGGAGCCGATCGTCTTTGCTACTCTTCTCAAAAGAAAACCCTTTTTTTTAATTTTCTATTCAACTTAAAATCCTTTTTTTTTTATGTTGAGAAGGCCGTTAGTCGGCCAAATCGCCGACTCTCCGATTCATCACCGACACGCATTGCCGATTTGGCAATTTGGCCGACTAACCGCCGAATAGATCAAAATCCTAAGAATCGGAGACTATCACCGATCTTTTTAATGTGTCGGCGATGTTTGTCACTATGGTGCCAAATATGAAAGAGCTGCTCTTTGCTGGGAAAGAGCTAACCGAAACACAATGAAAGAAATAAGCCAATGTGGATGTGGTACAATGGGCTTCGAATTGTTAGCTCACCACAGACTGGCCTTGGGCCAAGTTCAAATCCCCCAGGACGGGTTTAAGTTTACCCTAGCCCCGCCCAAGCCTGGCCCATAGCCACCCCTACTCACCACGCGCAATTCGCCAACATGGCTGCTAGAGCGGTCCACAAATCATCGGCAGCAATCAACTTTTGTCTGCAATTAAGATTGGAATTTTGAGAACCGCAAGCCACTTTGGTTGGGTTCGTTGTGATGTTTGAAGAAGCATGGATTATGGTGCTTCTCCCCACTATTAGTTTGTAGAAATCTTATCAAACAGACTATCAAAAAAAAAAAAAAAATGTTATTAAACAGAAAAGATTATTTAGTTCTGACCCGATATTTAGATATTGAAGCATAACCATCCCAATATTAAGCTTTCATTATGCAGATTTTTGCACAATCCGAGATATCAAGATGGAAGAGAGTATACTAAACTAACCAAGGCCCCATAAATCACACATTTGGAGATCTGAACCATCCAATTTATGGACTATAAAATGGATGGCTTTTTTTTTTTTTGGGTCAAATGAGAACTAATAATGGTTAGAAACCTCTGACAGAAGTGATTTTGGCTAAATAAAAATGTGCCAACTATGGGCTGGGCTGATAGTAATATTACTTTGATTGATCAAACATGTGCACCATACTGCGAAAAAAGTGAGAAAAGCAGCGGTTAATGTAGAACATAGAATGAGGTTTGGGGTAGGCACGTATCGGGAGTGGCATCAAACTGGGTGTATCTCTATTATTTTCTTTTGGAAAGCCCCAAATATCATCTTTGATGGCAAGGTCATAGTACCCTGCAGATCATAACATATTGTGTTGTTTTGGGATTGTTTGGCCGTGATAGAAGGATTGCAATTGAGTAGCCTTATGACGGCCGGTTTAATTCTATGTGACTGTTGTCCATAATTAATCTGTTGATTGGACTAGATCATATGGTCATTAGGTAGTTTTCATTGAGTGGGCATGATCAGATGGCTTGGAATCAATTGTGGTAATGGAGTGGTCATGATCTTTTGGCCATAAACAAGTTGTGATCACTAACAGACATGATAAGATCAATGTGATAAAATGATAACGAATAAATTGGCATATATATATATATATATATATATATATATATATATATATATATATATATATATATCTTAAATGTATGAATGTTGAAGACTTGAAGCTCTTATTTGTTACTGTCCTGTTCTACAGTATGAGAATAATCTTTGTTCATGTTTGATTTTAAGTTCTAGTTTTGACAACTTATGGTCTTTCCATTAGTCTATTTGAGGCATGAATTTGATTGATTCTGATGGGCCTTGTCCATGTCAAATGATTGGAATAGAGATATATTCGAAACTTAGGCGTTCCTTCCTACCAAGGTATCAAAATGGGTGTCGATCATGGGTATTGGTTTGTCCAAGACGACACGACTTGGCCAATGCTTACCGGCCTATTAAAAAAAAAAAAAAAAAAAGAAGGAAAAGTTTACGTCTCCGTCAAAACCGAGACATATTAGCCGATATCCGATACATGTCGGCCGATATGATATCGGATACCTGAGTTGGGATACCGATATATATCGGCCCGATACCTATCGGGTTGCCGATAAACCAATACGTATCTGTATCGGCCGATTTTTGATACCTTGCTTCGTACTCATATAATCCTAGATGGTAAAAGAATGGAAAATTTGCAATTTTGGCCCTCTTATTTTACGAATTTACAATTTCTGTCAAATGGTTTCAAGTTGTGCAGAAACCAATGACTCCAAGCCAAACTGTTTTCACGTCACCACTGGCCAAGTGAAATATCTCAAACCCCTTCTGTTTTTTATTTAAAAACTTAAACGAAACTTTAAAAGTTGCTTTTGATCTCAACTTTGTCTTCTTAGCGGCGACTAGGCGATTCAATGACTGCAACGGTGCATTAATGATTGGGTATTTTTTTTTATATTTCTTTGTAAAACAAGTAGAAGCAGCCATCAAATAGCAAACACTAATTATGGTAGCGTCTGTTAAGTTATGGTAGCGACGCTACCTTAAGGTAGCGTTCACAAATTTATGATAGCGATGCTAGTTTAAGGTAGTGTTTGCTATTATATAATAGCATTCGCTATCTTATGGTAGCGGGGTTGACTTAAGGTAGCGTATGCTACTTTATAGTAGCGTTAGACCGCTACCTTATATTAGTGGAAACTTCTTTTCTAATCTATACTCTTTTACTATTATATATTTTTCGTTATCCAAATCTCTCCCTCCTTTGAAAGATACGTAAGGAAAGATGCTTAAGGTTCTAATGGCATACAGTTGTAATGGTGTAAGATCATTTACATACCTATTATTATATCTATTGCTTTTATATTGTTACTATCGTTACCCATATATATAGTTTCTCTACTATCATATCATATCTTTCGCTATTATATTGTATCTATCGCTACCATATAGTATCTCTGTTATCATATTATATTTACCGCTATCATATCGTATTTTTACTATCATATCGTTTTTACCGCTATCATATCGTATCTCCGCTACTACATTATATCTACCGCGACTATATCGTATCTACTACTATCATATCATATCTATGTTATTATAAAGTGTCTCCGTTATCATATCGTATCTACCGCTATCATATCGTATTTCCACTACTATATAGTATCTACCGCTATCATTGTATCTCATGCTACTATATCGTATCTATCACTATCACAACGAATCTACCGCTATCATAAATTAACGTTTGCTATCTTATGGTAGCGGGACGCTATCATGTTCGCTACCAGAGTTATAACTAATTAAACTAAGTTCTGCTTCTGCTTTTGTTAGAAAAGATACTTGATTGTCAATGTACCCTTGCGATAGCTGAATCGCTGCCAAGTCATCGCTAGGAAGACAAAATCGAGATAAAAAAAAGTAAACAATAACTTTTAAAGTTTCGTTTAAGTTTTTAAATGAAAAAAATAAGAGGTATTTTGGACATTTCACTTGACCAGTGGTAACGTGGAAGCAATTTAGCTTAGAGCTATCTGTTTCTGTATAGATTAAAACTATTGGGCCGAAATTATAAATTTGTAAAATATGATGGCCGAACATGCAAATTTCCCTAAAGAATTCATTTATTATAAGATTAGTATTTCTTAACCATGAGAATAAATGCCGAATATCCTTCATTAACTAGAGAATCATTGCATGCGTTGACTACGAGATGATGGAGATCGTTTTTCATTCAAATCTTCCGCTTAAGTGATTTAAGATCATCGGAATAGCATCAAAGCGTAAGTTTTTTTTTTCACAAGGCACACATCCCAAAAGTGGCATTTGAGCATTATGTGTGTCACGTGGTTTTTCATCACTTTTTTGGGATGTGTGTCGCATGGAATAAAATGATCGTCCGATGATATTCTCATGATCTCAAGATCAGTTCTATGAGAGATTGGAACGAAAAACGTTCTCCATTGTCTGACTCAAAGCAATCAATAATTTTCAATTGTACATAACAGGGGAGGTTAGTACTTTGGTAGTCGCTAGGGCTCTCAATAGGCCGGGCTAGGGTTCAACCTGGCCCAACCCTACTCGTGCCAGGTTCCAAATTTTTTTCAATGTACTCAACCCATGCCCGTACCATACTGGGCTGGGCCGGGCTTGATTTAAAAAAAAAAAAATTTTGAAAATTTAAAAAAAAAAAATTAATTTTCAAAGAGAGAGAGTTCAACAAAGCGAGGGGGCTTGCTTAAGTTGGGACTTGAGATGGTAGAGATTGTGATAAAATGAAAACCCACTTTTATGATTTCTATTTATGAAGCTATTACCAATTGGGTTTGCAAATGCATTTTTACAAAATGCAGTTGATTTTAAATCATTCCGGTTTAATCTCAAGGCATTTAGGTAAAATGCTCTTTATATATAATAATAATAATAATAATAATAATAATAATTATTATTATTATTATTATTTGGGGTGCGCATGTGCCCCTGAGATTAGGCGGGTGCTATAAGAGGCTTGGATACCCAGGTTATATATATATATATATATATATATATATATATATATATATATATATATTGGGAGCCGATTCTGTCCTCTAAGCTTCACGTAGAGGTACACATGGCACTCAAAATACTCTTTGGTTGCCACGTGGAGCACGGGTGGATGGTTTAGATCAACTTTTAAAAAAGAAATTTCGAAAAAAGCATTTTAAAAATATAAGTCAATGTTTGACTAGTTTCAATAGTCTACATTTCACGGCTCGAAAAACACATGGTGGAGATGAGTTTTCAAAATTATTATTATTTTTAAATAATCTAAGCAATGCACCCGAGATCTATGTGGCATTGAAACGATGTTTTGGATGTCACATGGACCTCCACTTAGAACCTTGGAGGATTGTGAACACATTTTCCACATAATTAGCCTGACCCAACTACCGGCTGGGCTGCATTGGCTTCACAAAACATATTACCTTTTTCGGGCCAGGTGCTAGCCAAATTTCGGGCTGGTCTGGCCCTTGAGAGCGCTACAAGTAGCAACACCTTCAGTTATTTGACTTTTGCATATAAAAAAACAAAAAGTAAAAGTTGTTTGACTTTTGGGTCCTCCAAACTTGTCACGCACTAAAACTCTAAATATTATAGTCACAACTAAATTTTGACTACTTAAATATATGAATATGAAGTAAAGAATTACATAAAAGATTTTATTAAGCATGCACGACATATACTTGCTACTCAAAAAAGTAGCAAGTAAATTTGTATTTCAAAATAGAGGCTATTTAGTAATTTGTGCATGCCCTCCTCCTCCAGTTCCAATACAGTGCGTCGATCTCCAAAGAGGGGGCCAAGGCCGGCCCTGAGATTTTGAGGCTAAGGCAAGTTTTTAAAATAAGATTATCCATCAGATTAATCTAAAATAATAAAAAATAGCTTCAATTGACCTTTTGGCAAATAAAAATAATCTTGATTGCTCCAAATTTTAGAATACAAATATCTCCATATCACATTTTATTTTTTATAATTTGAAAATGCAACTAATAAACTAATGAAAGTATATAGTAAAGGAAAAATGCAACACGAAGAGAAAAATTAAATAGTAGAACATACTCAACGGATCGAGTAACCCAATCAATAACTTTTTAACATTTTTTAGTATTTTAACTGCCATTCAATCTTTCACTACCATCTTTTCTACTTTAACAATTTCAAAAGGATTCATAAATAAGTTAGTTGGATAGCTATCATCAAGTAGATCAAAATTAATAGGTCATTTGTGAAAAATGGAGCTGGGTCTGAAATCATTATTTTAAGTTAATATAATTTACTAAGGAGAAATTTGTATATATATATATATATATATACAATTGAAATGTAGCGTTTGAACGCTACATTAGTGTTGAGATCACATGCCACATGACATGTGATCCAAAAAAACATCCGTTTTAGGATTATTAGCCATGTGGCATATGATTAAAAAAAAAACACTTTTATGTCTTTTTGTTCCTTCAACAATGTGGTCAAAATTAGACCTCCGCTCCTTAACCTATCACATTGAAATTTTTTCTAACTTTGACCATGTTTTGAACGGTGGTTAAGATGTATTTTTTAGTTATTTTGGGGGCCATGGACCAATCCGATCAAAATTGAGTCAGAGAATCTACTGGGTCAATACATAAGGTCGGCCTGGCTCAGTGAGATCAGTGACTGGACCCATGACCTACATCGACCCGACCGAGACCCGATCTGTAACCCATAAAAAAATGTGCAAATATGAGAATGAGAAGAGTTTAAACCCATAAACTTTTAGATAAAAAGCAAAGCAACACTAGTCACTTAACTAACTAAACCATTAGGTTGGTATAGTACCTTTATACATTGAGAATTATATTAACCAATTAGTTCTTAAAGACTTACAAGATTTGGGGCCCCGAAAATTCATGGGACCCGTGGTGAATGCCTAGGGCCAATCTTGCAGGTGAATTAGGTTCAACGAAGTTGAATCGGATTTCGAGTTCAACGACATCTGCCGCCCTTGGAAATAGGAGCTCCAAATGTGGTTGAATTGGAAATCTAGTTCAACCTCATTGTACCTGCCCATTCCCCCTCTTAAGAACATCTACTTAGAAACAAGGTCAGTTAATTTTTACTATATGATGATAAAAATGATTGAATTGAACCAGCTCAGTTAGTCTTAATAATATTCACCTACAATTAGTTGAACCCCATATAGAGTTCAATGGTTGAACCACATATAGAGTCCAACCGGTTGGACCTGACCAACGCCCACAATAGGGTTTGGTCAGGTCCGATGGGTAGAACTACAAATATAGTTCAACCAATTTTGAGACCATTGAATGCTAGGAATTTTGCCTTTTATCTTTATTAGTTTACATTTACTTTCAAAACCCATGCATCCAATGATTTAAAAATTGGTTGAATCTCATTTAGAGTTCAACCCGTTGGACGAGAGCCTGTAACTCATATTTAAAGTACTACCAAAAGCCTAAAGACTCATTAGAGGATTTAAACAGTATAATCCAACTCTAAATGTAGAGAGGTTATATATATATTTTCAAGGTTTATATTAAAATGCTACTATCAGATGATCTGAATTTAGCTCTTGTGGAATTTATACTTTGAGAGAAATATCTGCAAATGGATTGCTAATTAAACTAAAGTTGTAAAATGTGTGTGCCACACATGCCGTAAAATTAGGCCGTCATGACCCTAACTTGCAGTGGTTTAGCTAAGATTTTCATGTTGGCGGGGGCCAGCAAAAATGAGCAATAGATGTTATCAGTTTTTTTTACAGTCGATTTGAGTTACTTGTTCACAATAGATTTGAGGGTTTATACACAAAAGATTATAGGATCAGAAGCTTATCTTATGAAACTTCAAGAATTAAAGGGGGCTTCAGCCCACACACTCTTGTATATTTCTCCGCCTCAATTGATGGATCTGTCGATCTGACTATCCAAATATATACCTTAAGATCTAGGCGCATGATCAATTAAAACAATAAATCAATAATCTATAAATTAAAATATATGTGCGCACCTTGAGTGTGAGCCATGAATAATGTGTTACTGATCTTCAACGATTTTCTCGCTCTCAATTCCTCTTAGCACAATGGGGATGCTTTTGTTAATAGGGAGGGTTGAAGTGTGTCGAGCAATCATTGGGATCAAACGTCCCATATATTTATAACCAAAGAGCCCCTTCCCATTAAGGACTTAAATTACTAATTATATTATAATTAGAAATCACAGTCATATATCAACTAAAAGACTTAATTATTATTAGTTGCTTATTCTCTTCAAATTCACCGAATTAGCAACTATACAGCTCAACATTGATCTTACACCATTCATCGGTCAATGGGTTGACCATAGTGACGGCCACCAAAAATAGAAACTTCCAACAGTCTCCCACTTGGCCACACTATGTCAATAAAGTTTGATTACCAAATGTTAGCTAACTTTCTTTGAATGGTAAGTCATAATCAATCTCAATCAAAGTCTTTATAATCAGTCCAGTCCAGTGAGAATTTCAACACAAAATTAATGTAGTCAATATATTATGTCATCGATACATGATCGTTCATTAGTTACCGTATTAGAATTCATCACTGACATGGATTCCAACTAGTATGATTTCACATTGATTGCAAGTTTACAAACTGAATGGTGATTACATACAAACTCAATCTATTATTGGTCCTACTTTATTGCCATCTATTGGCCCCATATGTTTCAAAATTTTATTTGCATAAAAATGAAAAAGTAAATAAATAATCCTTATTTCAGAATCAATTTAAACAAATGTATTCACTCTTATATATCCACTCTCAAAGACTATCAAAACTATCATTTAATCTCATACAAGCAACGTGCTCCGAAAAGAGCTTGGGAGGTAAGCCTTTAGTGAGAGGGTCAGCTAACATGAGTGTTGTACTAATCTTTTCAACAGATACAATTTGATTATGAACTTTCTCCCTTACAAGAAGATATTTAATATCAATATATTTGAAACTTCCACTGGTCTTGTTGTTATTGGAGATAGCTATCGCAACGAAATTATCACATAAGATTCTCAGTGGCCTTGAAATACTATAAACAATTCGAAGCTCGTCCTAAAATAAAATTTCTCAATCATATCACCTTACATGTTTCCTCAAAATATGTAACAAATTCTGCTTTCATAGTAGACGAAGTAGTCAGCGTTTACTTAACGCTCTTCCAAGATATAGGTCCACCTGCAAGTATAAAAATATAACCCGATGTGGACCTACGGGTGTCTTGACACCTAGCATAGTGTGTATTTGAATAACCAATAACTTTAAGATTAATCAACCTTTTACACGTGAGTATGTGCCCTTTAGTCCCTTATAAATAGCGAAAAACCTTTTTGACTGCTTTTTAATAGTCTAAATCAGGATTACATTGATACCTACCAAGCATGCCAACTATATACGCTATGTCTGGACGAGTACAGACTTGTGCATAGATGAAACTCCCAACTGTCGATGCATAGGGAATAGTCTCCATCTGCTTTCTCTTCAAATCAATCCTGGGACCCTTAATCATAGGACAACAGTAGCAGAATAATTATGCATATTAAACCTTTTGAGAATTTTATCAATATAAGCTCTTTGAGACAATCTCAATATGCCACGGGCTTTATCTCAATGAATCTCAATTCCTATCAATAGGAAGTTTCACCAAGATCTTTCATATCAAAACTCTTTGATAAAAAATTCTTTTTCTTATGTAATATGCTCAAATTACTACTTGTAAGCAGTATATCATCAACATACAAAACAAAGATGATAAATTTGCTCCCACTGATTAAAAATATATGCATTGATCCATAATATTTTCTGTAAAACTAAAGTTTGAAATGACTTCGTAAAATTTAAAGTACCATTGTCGAGATGCCTTCTTTAAACCATATATAGACCTTTTGAGTCTACAAACTAAATGACTCTCTCCCTCAACCTAGAAACCTTCAGATTGTGTCATAAAGACATCTTCATGTAAATCGTCATTAAGAAAAGTAGTTTTTTCATCCATTTAATACAATTATAAGTCAAAATGAGCTACTAATGTCATGACTATCCAGAAGGATTCCTTTCGAGAAACAGAGGAAAATGTCTCTTTACAGTCTATTCCCTCCTCTTGAGTGAACCCTTTAACGACTAACCTGACCTTATATCTTTTTAGATTACATTTAAAGACTTATTTAGTTTTATATACCCATTTACAGCCTACAGGCTTAACTCCTTCAAGTAACTCGCAAAGATCCCAAACCGAGTTATGTTTCATTGATTTCAACTCATCTTTTATAGCTTCGAGCCATTGAGTGGATTTTTCGCTCTTCATAGCTTGGTTAAGAAAATAAGATATAATTCCTTTCCAAAATCATACTCACTCTCATTGAGGTTGACGTATAGTCATAAAAAATGACTGGCTTCTTTGCTCTTCTGATCTACGCAATGATTGATCATTGACGGCCACCATGGGGGCAAGAGCCTACTCAATGTGGGGTGTTTTAATAGGTATAGCCGCATATACATCAACACTATCTTGAATGACAGGTGTTGGTGCTACCTTTTCTTGGATAAAAGAGATAGGAATTATAATCCAATTCTCCTCAAAAGTAATTTTCCTAGATTCAACACTCCCACCGTTCTCACGATCCTTAAAGAATTTTGCATATCTAGTCTCAACAATCCAGGTATTATGAGTAGGGCAATAAAATTTGTAGATTTTTGACCTATCAGGGTAACCAATGAAATGACAACTTATAGTTTTAGGATCCAATTTTTCTAATTGTGGATTATACACCTTTGCTTCAGCTAAACAGCACCACATGTGTAAATATCCTAGAGTCAGTTTTCTTCCTACCCATAGCTCATAAGGAGTTTTGGGAACATCATTACTAGGAATCCGATTCAGGATATGCACTGTTGTTTTCAAGGCTTCTCCCCACAAGAACATAGGCAACTTAGAGTTACACAACATGCTTTTCAACATATCCATAAGGGTACAATTTCGTCGCTCAACTATACCGTTCTATTAAGGTATTCCCAACATGGTGTATTGAGCAATAATGCCATGCTCTTATAGATACAGGGCGAATGGTCCTGGATTGCCACCTATTTCAGAGTATCTACCATAATACTCTCCGCCTCTATCAAATCTCATAATTTTAATCTTCGAATTGAGTTGCAACTCAACTTCAGCTTTATAGATTTTAAACATATCTAAGGCCCCAGATTTCTCATGAATGAGAAAGATGTAACCGAAACAAGAATAGTCATCAGTGAAGGTAATAAAATACTTTTGGCCACCAATAGTATTTTTAGTAAACTCGTGCTCCTGATAGCTTATTTCTTATTAGTCTTTATGAGTTTTTCTTTAACGCAATCAACACAAGTATTGAAATCAAAGAAATTGAGTGTATCGATTATATCATCTTTAATTAACCTCTCCATTCTATTATTAGATATATGGCTTAAACGTTTATGCTATAAAATGGATGAGTTGTCGATTGCTCTTTTTTGTTTCTTATTAACTTTATCATCCACATGCATGGAAACTAAAGATTAGGCTTAAGATTAATCCAAGTTCAACTGATAAAGATTGTCCACTAGTGAGCCACTACCCATAATATCGGAATCAAATAATATAGTAAAAATATTATGTCCAAATTTAAATTCAAAACCTAGTGAATCCAATTTAAAAATTGAGATAAGGTTTCTAGTGATACTTGAAACATAAATAGTATCAACTAAATCTAAAATGAAACCACTATCTAAAATAAGATGGAGAGTCCTAATGGCCTCCACGTCTGCTTATACTCTATTTTCGAGTTTGATAGTTCGTTCATCTTTACTTAGCTTCCTGCTGGATCGAAATTCCTGTATTGAATTACTTATGTGAATAGTTGCACCAGAATCTATCAACCAAGTATTGCGTGGAGTATCAACGTGATAAGTCATTACCTTTCTTAACTAGCCAATCTCTATATTTCTGATAATTCTTCTTGATGTGCCCCTTCTCTTTACAGAAGTGACACTTGATGTCAAAAGTAGATCCGCTAGCTTCTCCTTATTTGATTTTCGGTAGAAAAACTTTTACGTTCTTTCCTTTATATGATCTCTTCTTTCTCTTGAAATTTTCTTTCGATGGTCTAAGAGCGGCGTAATGAGTACTTTTAGATTTTTCAGTCCGAAGTCTTTCTTCTTCTTGAACATAGTGAGCGATTAGCTCGTTCATCTTCCATTTCTTTTTCTGCGTATTATAATTAATCTTGAACGAGGTAAATTATGCAGGAAGAGAAGTCATAATGAAGTGAACAAGATAACCCTTAGAAAAACCTATATCTATTTCTTTCAATTGAGTCGTCATGCCACTCATTCTCATAATATGTTCTCGTATGCCACTAAAACCTTCATATTTCATGATTTCTATTTTAACAATAAGACTACTGGCAAGTGCCATAGAAGTCCCCTGAAATTATTCCTGAATGGCTTGCATGTATTCCTTTGCATTGTGCGAGTCAGAAATACCTCTCCGGATTGTATTAGTAATGGAACTCTTTATGATCATGATGCTCATATGATTTGATCTATCCCATTTTTCTAAATTCATATTGTTCACTGTCAGATCCTCAGTTGAGGTATCAGCGGTGCACACCTTGGGTTTATCAGATCGTATAACATAGTCAAGATCTATGCAGTCTAGAACAATTATAACTTGTTCCCTTTATTTGTCATAATTTGAGCCACTCAAAAGTTCAATTCTACCAATCATATTAGTAATAGAAGATGAGTTCAATACTGCACAATGATTAAGAGCTTTATTGTGTCCACATACAACAATAGTAACGATCTTGTAAAGACCCGTATTTTGAACCCGAGTTAGACTGACCCTGTGTGTGTATTCGGCTCGGCAACCGACGTCACCATTTGTTTTGGATTTTTATCTAGATGTGATTGTGCGGACAGATTTTAATTTAGAGCCCATTTGGACCCTTGTGCGAAAGTTGTGCACCGACCTCGGTGTAGCCGCTCAACACCGGACTTGAGTTTTAAAATTAGAAGTGTATAATACATAAGATGTGTGTGTGTGTTTTACTTTGTGAGCAATCCTATTATAAGAAGGAATTGTATTCCCGTATTATACTAGGTTTTGTTAAGAGAGGATAGTTACCCAACCGTGTGAAACTCCTTCTTCTCTCTTCTTCAATCATCGTAGGAGATCGGTTTAGAAAACCTCCTTCTCTAGAACCCTCTTTGTTGAAAACACTTAAACCTTAGAAAGAACTTGAATCAACCTTGGATTCGTAGTGGGCTATTGGGAGAGGTTGAGATCATTGGGGGCGTGTTGGAGTTGTCTCTGTGAACTCGTGGGATCGATCGCGGCGCGAATCGTTGAGGAAACCCGTCGGTTTTTATCATCGCTCGAGCAAGGTATCACCGAACTCCGACATTGCCTTAGTATTTTAGTCATAACTTTTTATTCCGGACTCTGATTAAGACGATTCTTTTTGCGTTGGAAAGCTAATAGAAAAATCTACAACTTTCATGTTTTGACCAACTCATGAATCAATCGTCTTGATGGTTAAAGAAATATGAGAATGTTACGTCAAATCGCTCGAGCGAGCTATTATTATCGCTCGAGCGAGGTATCACCGAACTCCGACATTATCTTAGTATTTTAGTCATAACATTTTATCCCGAACTCTGATTAAGACGATTCTTTTTGCGTTGGAAAGCTAATAGAAAAATCTACAACTTTTATGTTTTGACCAACTCATGAATCAATCGTCTTGATGGTCAAACAAATATGAGAATATTACGTCAAATCGCTCGAGCGAGCTATTATCATCGCTCGAGCGAGGTATCACCGAACTCCGGCATTGCCTTAGTATTTTAGTCATAACTTTTTATCTCGAACTCCGATTGAGACGATTCGTTTTACGTTGGAAAGCTAATATAAAAATCTACAACTTTCATGTTTTGACCAACACATGAATCAATCGTCTTGATAGTAAAAAAAATATGAGAATGTTACGTCAAATTCTAGGATTGGCGCAACTTGCCTATTTTGACTTGTTTTTGAGGAAACGCTTAAATAGGTCTATATTATTAGTAATTAGAGTTTATCTTAATGCATGAACGTATATTGTGATGTAGATTGAGGGCGAGAGGCCATCAATAGGACCTTGCTTGACTTCGCATAACTCCGAGTTTTAGGTAGGAGAATCTTATCTTTACAGTATTTTATTTTAATTCGCATGGATATTTTGAATTAAAATCTTTGAACTTGCATATGCCATTGAAATCACATCTGTTAATTGAAATTGATATGAATGACTAAAAA
Source organism: Chloranthus sessilifolius (assembly GCA_021018995.1). Classification (NCBI taxonomy): domain Eukaryota; kingdom Viridiplantae; phylum Streptophyta; class Magnoliopsida; order Chloranthales; family Chloranthaceae; genus Chloranthus; species Chloranthus sessilifolius. Next base: position 147,557,090 of record CM037587.1, read on the forward strand.
TCTAAATCTACCTGAATCCTGAAACCTGAATCTGCTTAAGCTCTGAAGATCTGAAATCAAGAACCTGAACTATGTATAAGAGACTTCCATCTGATTATATTAGTATCTGCATTTGTTTTATGATTGACCAATCTAATTCTCAAAATTCCCTTTAACAACTTCCCCGGCACAAGTTTCCTCATTACGCAGGCTTGTTGCATCCTCAAAAGGGTTCATGAACGACGATGGTAGGTAGGGGTTCCCATCGGCTATATTCCCCGCTTCCTAGATATAGTTTACTCGGGAGGTATTTTAAGTTGAGGATTAAGTCATGAATTACGAACTTTGCATATAGAAGTTAGAGAAACTAAGACATCAAACACCGTGACCTTCTTGAAACTGCTTTTCACACATTTAGAAATAAATCTACATATGATTTCCGCACCTAAATTCGAGCTTTATTATCTCGCTATATGTTTGACAAGCTATATTCGATATTTGTTTTGAAATCATGTTAGTTAAAGTAAAATGCCGTGGATGTCTTTCTTCAACTGAGCTTTGTTGGTTAGCTCACTCCGACTATACGTCAGTTCGTGTATTGACGTGGCTATTCGTATGTGAGGATTACGCGCTCGAGGAAGAGCTTGAGGTTCCTCCTGAGGAGTTTTTCCCAGTATAGAACTTACTGATTTTCTTATTTGTGGTGAGAGTTAGACTTGAATTTGTGGGCCCATTTTAGTTGGATACCATAGTTTTATATTTGACGTTGATTTCTGTTATGAGCCATGTTTCGATGATGGTCGGCCATCATCGGTGATTTTTTACTTTTAATTGCTTCCGCATTTATTTTAGCTATGAATATTTATTGCGCTTTACTCTGATATGTGCTCTGTTTGTCCGGCTTATCGTTTATTCGATAGGTTGGCGAACCGGCCTTTCCTATACCTGAGGGATTGGAAAAGTCGGGTCATCACAGATCTATTCCACAGGGTATATTTAAAGTGATTTACTTATGACAAGGAATATAATAATAAAAAATAAACCAATGTGGTTTTATTGAGAAGTAATTTATATCATTATGACCATCCGTTGGGTCGAGTTATAACACACTAGCCATTTTCTCAATCAATATTAATGATTGTGGTACTAATTGTATCGTTATGATCCTCCGTTGGGTCAAATCACAACATGCTAGCAGTACTCACATACAAAATAGTGAACAGTAAGACACAACCATCACACAATATTAAGTGATTCAGCACTGTTGGACAGAAGTAATTCCTTAAGTTGTGATGTCAACGTCTACTACACACTTTCACTGAATTTGTAATATAGTCTTTCACTAAAATAAATCTCACTTTGAAAACTACCGTACTAGAAAAGACTATCACCGTTGGGTAGAAGAATCCTTCCAAGCCATGTTCTCAATTTCGATTTGATAATATTATAGGTGGTTACAAAAGTGATTGAAATAAGCCATTTAAGAGATGCAAGTAGCCAAATTTAACTGTATGTAAGTGTCAAAAATTAATAATAATCGTGGGTAACATTGTTTAAGTACTAGCCTTAGTGCTAACGCTCAACCTCCAATACTGAACTTTAATTAAAAACCCTCAAATATATAATAATTATCCAATTAAAATTGTCAAAAGGACATCAGATCATGTCAAACGTCAAGATTGATCTTACACCATTCACCGGTCAACGGGTTGACCATAGTGACGGCCACCAAATATAGAAACTTCCAACACTAATAACATGTATCCTTGGCTAGATGTGTTTTGTGGAGTTAATGATTAATTATCGTCACAATCATCATCGCCTCAGCCATATCTCATTTATTTTGGCAGCTCGACTTTACTAACTTTACTTTTTCACTCGTTTCTGATTAATGTTAAGCTCTCAATAATTTTGCAATTCTATCTCTTTTCTTACGTTTCCTTTTATGTTTGTTGTAGTCTTCCTCTTCTTCTACTCGTGCTTGTAGGATTTTACTACTAGTATCTCAACTTTTTATACATAATCTCATATGTCCAAACCACCTCAAGCCACCTCAAGCTACACCAAAATTTATATCAACCCGATTTGAGATAGGTTTTTGCTTAAATCTCACTCTAGCTCGTATTTAGCTGATACAATTTGTAATTGGCTGGGTTCGGGCATAAATTTTAGGATAAGAATTATATATTAGGCTTACCAAAATCCTAATTCGTAGGTTTGAATGATATGGCTTACCTATAAAAAAAATAAATAATATGGCCTACCAAAAGTCTGACCCAGTCCCTTGATACATGTTTTCACTTAATAAAATACGTGTTTTTATGCGACTTTCCAAGCCACATGATTTAAATTTTTTTACTCAATAAAATATACAACATTTAAAAAAAAAAAAACGGTCTGATCCAGTTCCTTGATACTTGAAAGTCGTCAGATGAGTTGATAACCAGCTATATATACACCTACAGTCCACGTAATGCCAGCTAAGTAATCTCGAGGTTTGGGACAATTCGCATCACCATCAATCGTGCTTCCATATGCTTTTCTGTATCTCGCCCGGATTATAAAGAGAAAAGGGATCAGCTCCTACGTTCTTGGCTAACTTAGCTAGGAACTCTCCTAAATCTGAGATGTTTGAAATCTCGAAAATCCGAAAAAATCTGAAATGTCTCGTACAAGATTGATACCGAAACAATATATCTTGGCAATGTGGCGTGAAATGAGAATGATCCATTAAATGATCGTACACTATTTGATCGTAGATCATTAAAGGCTACTTCATTGTATGTTAGGTGGATAATATTTATGATCAATCTAACATTTCAAACATAGTGGATATGAGAGTGCATAGATGTGGATACACCATCATAGTTTGAGATCTCGGATAGCCCTAAGACTAAGATGTCTCGCGTCTTGACAATATGACGCAAAATGAATATAATCACTAAAAAAAATAAGACTATTAGAGACAATTTTTTACAGTAAAAAAGTGTCGCTATTAACAAAAAAATTATTAAGACTATTAGCGGCGAGAGTATTAACGACAATTTTTTTTGTTAATAAGGGCATTTTATGATTGCCGCTAATAGTCTTTTTATTTGTAGTGAACGATCCTTACACCATTAAACAATACTTCCCTGTTATGTCCTGTGAGAAATATTTTGGAACAATCTACACAGTCAAAGTGACTCTTTATGATTTAAACACATATTAGTTGAAGAATCATACCAATAAATTAATTGTATACCTTATGATCAAGGATTTTCAATCCTAACCATTTAAAAAAAAAAAGAATAATGATATTAGTGTGCACAGATTTGGACACACTGTGATACCCTTCACGAGATCAGATAATTAAATAAGATAATGATAAGATAAAATAGTATTGAATATACAAAGAAAATGAATAATACACTTTCAATAATGTGTAAGACTAACACCTAACCTTATATAAATTATAATATAAATATATTATTTTTGAAGTTTTATCTCAGAACGAATCACTCGACACTCTCATTGAATAGCCTTTCACGAGTTCTTCATATAGGCTACGTTCGTTTCACAGTATTCCCTTAAAATCATGTGTAAAATGGTGAAAATAGGAGCAACGGTCGAATATATTACGCATAGGACTTGTTCGGTTCACCGTAATCTATACATGTAAAATACTATACACTTTGCCTGTAATTTATTTGCATTACGAGTCTATAGCCTCGTAATGTTATAATATTACCTGCAATTTCCTATCGTCTCAAGCAATAGATATATTTATTACAAGAGCCCCTTTTTTGACTGTAGCTTTTAATACCCATCTTCAACGCCATCTGCCAGAGCTTATTGGAAGAAGGTTTTTTTTGCAGCCGCTGGTCGTCGACGAGAGAAGTTCTTGAAAAGCCTGGAGGTATTCAGACTTTTAACATAGGCTTTTAGTGAGACAAGAAGTTGAGGGCTGATTTTGATATGTAAAGGGTTTCTTCCTTGAGTTTTGGAGGGCTGTTTTGTGATCTGGGTAGGTGTTGGTTTTGAGGGATTTGGGGTTTTAAGGCTAATTTTTGAGGTATTGGTGTTTGGTTCTTTCAAAAAAATTTCGTTTTTGGAGGCGATTCATTGATGGGTTTTGTTAAAAAGGTTGTTTTGTGATCTCTGGTTAGTGTTGGTTTTGAAGGATTTGGAGCTTGACCAGTGAGAAAGAGATAGAAAGAGTTAAGAGGGAGATGGAGAGAGATATAGGGCTATGCTTATATATATTAGGGCTCTTAAGCAAAAAAATCCTTAGGGCTTAGGCCTTTAGATAGAGAGAGAGAGAGAAAAGAAGAGAGTTAGAGAGAGAAATCATATTTGGCCAAAGGGGCGTCGCCATATTTGTCCAGGCTGCTGCCGGCGAGTTTTGGGCATTGGTGAGCATGATGTTCATGGTGTTTTTGGCGCGGACGGAGCCGGCGTAGAGCATGGCGAAGACGAGGTAGGTGGTATTTATAGTGTAGGTTGCCTCTGAAAGGCGGGCGTCGACGGTGCTGAAACGATTGCAGATGTAAGTGGCAGCCGTTAAAGAGACCGAGCTGGTTAGGTTGTTGGTGCCCAGGAGTGCACTCATATCCGCGGTTGAGCAGGTCGCGGCCGCCATGGTTGAAGGGCTGTTTTGGAGAGAGAGAGAGAGAGAGTGTGTGTGTGTGTGAATATATTTCTCTCTCCAAAAAGTGTGCCTTGGAAAGAGGAGAAGGCCTTTTTATAAATGACAGGAGAAGTTTTCAAAAGGAAAAAGGTAAATGGCAGTCAACTTTTCGATCTAGATCGACTCTCTTCAGTGTCTTGTTTAGATTTTTTATTTAGGGACAATTGCTCCTGACCGACGTGGTGGCACGTTGACTTTCTTTTAATCTCATGCCGTTAAAGTGTGTTTTACCATTATATCATGTGGCATACAAGTCCGATCATTCTAAATTGTCCAAGTGACCAAGTGACAATCATCATTGGATTATGTCTCAGCCCAAAGAAACATACATATAAGTGTATGAGAGCGGTACCATTGGTACAATTGATGAACTTCTATATCGGCCATTAAAATTAGAAACACAATTAATATAAGAGGGCAAGGCTAGGGCCTCGAAATCAAAAGCTCATCATGCCCGATAAAGTCGAATACTAGCAACGATAAATGGGGAATGACAATTGTCACATTAATTTAAATATATTACACAAGTTGTTCTTTCGATTGTAATGCTAAAAAAAATCAAAAAGTGAATTTTACAAAATAATTTTACTGTCAAAAGAACAATCATTTTACACCCAAATTTTACATGCAAAAGCAATTTTGCATGTAATCTAATTATCAAACAATTGCATGCATTCTTTATTTTACTGGGCGCATATTACGACGAAACAAATGTGCCCATAGTGTAGATGGGGAAAGTAAAACAGTGCCGCCACGAGTATAAAGATTATGATAATTACAGCTTCTATGCTGTACCAGCTTAACATCTTATGTAAGCTAAAATATAACTAAAATATAAAAAACGTACTTACTGTGGGGCAAAATACAATTTGCTCTGGTCAACTAAAATATAAAAAGCAGACTTTCCGTGGGGCAAAATACAATTTGTTCTCGTCTCCCTATGCTTCTAGCGAGTTTTCAAATCATGCTTGTGATATGACGCAAAATTGATATAGAGAGTCATTACTTGCACTTATTTTTTAAGTGATTGCACATATGTTAAAAAAAGACTTTCCATTTAAAGTTCATGATTTATAGATTCAAAAGTTATTATGTAGTTTAACAATTGATAAAAATAAATCCTATGATAAATATTGTATATTGCTCCAATCTTATCCACTAATGATTTATATATCATGAGCTTTAAATCAGACGGCCTAGATTGCGTTTTACATGTTACATGCTCCTAAAATAGGTGTTTCTTTAATTTTGGTGCAATCACTTAAAAAGCGTGTGCAAGTAATGGCTCCCGTTAAAATAACTTTTAAGTAGCTTAAAAAAAAAAAAAAAAAAAAACTCAAGAGATTAAGCGAGCTGTGGAGGTACTTGCTTCAAAAAGTAAGAAACCTGAGTTCGAATCTTCGCCCCCCTTGAGCCCACCTTAGGGATTTATATCTTGTGGTGACCCAATATGTGCTGAATTTGGGGTACACATGTGCTCTAAGAGGCCCGGATACCCAAATTATTAAAAAAAGAAAAAAAAAAAATCTTACATACATCTTATACTGTTAAAAAATATGGGGTTTATAATTGGAATATATCTCGATTAAAGAATTACATCTGTAAAATAATTGGATAACTTATATTAACATCATAATCTTATTTATTATTATTATTTATAATTGTGGGTGTTTGAGTCAGCTTACGCATATCTTGACTAATCCCACGAGGCCCTAAAGCTAACGACCGAGTAATATTTCATTGGCCTATGAGAGGACTCGAGCTGGTGACCATTGAGAAGGAAACTCAAGACCTGACCAACTAAGTTATCAAAAAAATATTAAAAAATAAAAAATTATAATCTTATCCTATCTATTATGAGTCGGTTTTAAGAGTCCTAAGTTATCAAAAAATATATTAAAAAATAAAAAATTATAATCTTATTCTATCTATTTTGAGTCGGTTTTAAGAGTCCTATATTGTCTGTTGTTACTAGCCTTAAGTTTTGGTAATTTTGCAATCCTTTGTATACCTTTGGATGGCTCTATCTATATTGGTCTCTCAAGCGGTTAATATATTTTCATTAATATACTAGGTTTAACATATATATAAATTTTAAAAACGTTGGGGCGGTGTTTGAACCAGCTAGCTATTAGCTAACGCTACATGAATTTAAACAGCTCTCCACCAGAGCAATGCCGCAAGAAGTTAGTGTTACTAAAATTTAAAGTAGTTCGCGCTGAAGCCAAAAAGAGCTGCACTTTTTCTCGAAATCGCAAACCCTGAGCTCGAGACGACTTCGTCGAGTAACGTGCACCAATTAAAGTTGACAACGTGCCTTACACTCATCTACACGTGTCAGCCCAAAGAATATTTGAAGTAAAAACCCGCTAGTGGATGCTGACATGGAACTATGTCACCGTCAGAGTTTCAGGATAAGCCCGACACGCATTATCCAAGATTCCAAAGCAGTTAAGAAAAAATACAGAGCATTAGTTTGGCCGATTTGGGAAACCGAGACCCTTTATGGCATTATCCATTCTATTCCTATATAAACTGGATCCCTCTTTGACGTATCTGTTCCACCTTAATTAGAGCAATTTCTCCTTCGTCATCCAACCTCTTAAATCTAGTTTCTATTAATCTAAAGGTTTCTAATCTAGAAGACGGAAGCACCATGTTGGGTATTTTCCACAAAGCCTTTGCCAATCCCCCTCAAGAGCTTCATAGCCCTTCTTCAGCTTCTTCGGAAGAGTTGAGCAAATCCAAGCACCCGCCTGAGATTCTAAGGGATTTTCTATCTTCACATCCCAACGATTCCTTCTCAACAACCTTTGGAGACCAGGCAGCGCTCGCTTTCGTTCACTCCAACACCCATCTCTCTGCTCACAGGAGGTATGCCGTTTGTGTCCATGATCCATCATCGCTGTCTAGATTTAATATTTAACGGCAGGTTCCATAGGTTTAACTTTTTATCTGACACGATCCAACCATTCGTTTATTACTTTTTTCTTCATTTTAAGGGACACAAATGTCTAAATATTCAATTTAAGTGAGAAAAAATGGTTGGTCGAAAATGCCCTTAGATTCCATTTGAAACCGTTCCTTCATGTAATGAATCGATCAATCTATTTTATATGAGACCAATGAATCTCTTATCAAACTGATAGAATTCCATAAGAGACCGATTGATTTCAAATACGATCAATCTACTAAACGGGTGGGTGCCACATGAGACCGACCAATCGGTCTTATAAGAGTTCGATTAATCAGTCTTATTGATGGGATCGATGTGGAATAAGGGTATTTTTGTCTAACTAAATTTCAGCATATCCCAACCATTTCACCTGTGGGACGCTATGAGGGGACTCTATTTGGTAATGCGTAATGGAATTCTTTTTTTGTAATTATTGTTACCAACAGGTTGTTCTGTGGTTATGAAGATATCTACTGCTTGTTCTTGGGGAACTTAAACAACCTATGCAATCTGATTAAGCAGTACGGTCTTTCAAAGTCCGCCAACGAGGCCACGCTGGTGATCGAGGCCTATCGGACGCTCAGAGATCGGGGTCCATATCCCGCTGATCAGGTGGTTAAGGACCTCCAAGGCAGCTTCGGTTTCATCGTTTACGATAGCAAGTCTGAAAGTGTCTTTGCTGCACTGGTGAGCATTTATTTTGTTCAATCGGAGTTTCTGGTAATAAGATTGAATAACAGTGGGTAGTTTGGTTATTTGGTAATATGAATATTTCCTTTCCTGTGGTGTTTGGGCAGGGATCGGACGGTGTGGTTCAGCTGTTGTGGGGGATTGCAGCCGATGGATCGGTTGTAATTTCTGATGATTTGGAGGTCATAAAAGGAAGCTGTGGCAAATCCTTCGCACCTTTCCCAACTGGTAAGTATATAAAAGCGAGCTTCTCCTATCTCTACCAGCAATTGGTTCTTGTATATTTCAATCTGGACCGTCAGATTAAGATGAACGGGTTTGCTTTGCTGCAGGGTGCATGTTCCACAGCGAAGGAGGGCTGGCGAGTTTCGAGCATCCTATGAATAAAGTGAAGGCGATGCGGCGGGTGGACAGCGAGGGAGTTGTGTGCGGGGCCAACTTCAAAGTGGACACCTACTCTAGGATCAATAGCATGCCACGTGTAGGAAGTGAAGCAAACTGGGCTTTTATGGAAATCTAATTCAGTATTTATTTACATGAAATGTGTGTATGTTCTTAAATGATGAAAAAACTACCAATAACACAGAAGAACCCACTTTGAAGTTTGAAGCAACTTTTCATTGCCTTGTACCTCAATTCTCATTTGTCTATTTACCATTTCTATCGTCTGCTTGCACAAAAATGTCAGCTTTGTGTGCTGTATTTGCATTTGGTGTTTGGTACACGGTATGGGCGAAATATAACTCGTGTATTTGAAATAATTCGACAGTCCGATAAAATTTAGCAAGTTCAGGGAAATTTTTTTCAGGAAAATTAAAAACTATAAATATCAGTGTAAGAAATATTAAAAATTATGATTTATTAAAAAAATCTTAAATTATTTGCAAAATTCCTAATTAAAAAACAAACGTACTAATGTTTCATAAATTAAATTTGTAAATTATTTATGATTTTTTCAAATATTAAGTGAATTTGGTGACTATGCCCACACCCACAAATTTGTATAGACATTAGAATGTGAGAGCATATATTTCGAACCTTTAAATTTATTTATTTTTTAAATATTTTATTTATATGAAAGAAACAAATTTATATTAAGAAACATAAATAAAATTAGAGACAATAACATCAAAAACTTGTGGAGGAGCATCTTCCATCTAGATTTTATCACAATGAGTCTTTAATTCTAACTTCACTAAAAGATCAGTAATAACATTTGTGTCTCGTCTAATATGAGAGTAGTTAGACTCATCAAAGAGGAGTAGTCCATCTCTAATATCATCATTTTGGAAGGCTAAATAGCGTTCGACTCATCAAAGAGCAGTAGTCCGTCGCTAATATCATCAATCCTGAAGGCTAAATAGCATCGAACTATTAAGGGAAATTTACATAAATAGGATTGGGAAAAAAAAAAATTTCACTATTATACTGAAATTAAAAGTTTCTCATAATCAAGATGCTTCGCATTTTGCGGTCCTCAAAATTCGTGAAATATACTGTTTAGTGATTAATGAAATGACCTTGATATCCTACTTTTTCAAATTTTTGCACTAAGAAAATCCGTGCAACCTTGATTATGAGAATCTTTCACTTACAGTATAACGGTGAGAAACTTTATTAATATGAGTCATCTTTTTGAAAAGTGTCCAACTATTAAGTAAGCCTGTAACAGTGCATCTGGTGGGCAAACATACTTCGAGCCCTACATCTGTGCAGCTTTCTTTTTCTTTTTTAGTGTTTTATCAGAAGATAAGCTGGGCAATGGCACTATTTTTTTCACCCTATCAAGCCAATGTAATGTTTTAGTGAACGGCTATCATGGTGTGTCCAAATCACTACGTTCTATTACTTGCTATTATTCTTAGATTTTAACGACTAATATTGAAGACTTTTGATTGGACGGTCAGTAGGGAAATTTGCACTTTCGGCCCTATAAGTTTGCGTATTTGTAGAAACGGTCCTATAGTTTCAATTCTTGCATAACAAGTCAGTTTCAAGTCAAGTCGATTTCACGTTTCTCTTATATATGTGCTTCTCTATGCTTATTTGTCTTTTTTACACTTTTTTTTGGATTGCGATTTCGAGATTCGACTACAATTGGTATAGTCCAGAGAACTACAACAACCTAGGTAAGATATCGACTACATTATCTTCGTGAGATATTGATTTCCCCTCTTTTTTAACGTATAGTTGGTAGACCAAGCTAGATAAGATAGCGGCCGACATCTTAAGGTAGCAAGCGCTATCTTAGGATAGCGACCGATGTTTTAAGATATCGGCCGCTATTAACATACTCTTAAAAAAAAAAAAAAAAAATTTTTTTTTTTTTTTTAAGATAGCGGCTGCTGCCGCTAACATACAGCTATCTTAAATTTTATTTTTAAAAGTTAGCGGGCACTATCTTAGGATAGCGGGCGATATCTTAGGATATCAGCCGCTATCTTATGATAGCGGGCAATATTTTAAGATATCGGCCGCTATTTTAAGCCAGCGGCCGCTAACATACAAAATCTTAAAAAATAAAAAAAATAAAAATAAAAAAATAATTTTTTTTTTTTTTTTTTTTTTTTTTTTAAGTTAGCGGCTGCTGCGATTTAAGATAGCGGCCGCTAACATACCGCTATCTTAAAAAAAATAAAAAAAATAAAAAAAAAAAAAAAAAAAAAAAATAAATATATATATATATATATATATATATATATATATATATATATATATATATATATATATTTATTTATTTATTTATTTATTTTGTAAGTTAGTGCCCGCTACGGTATATTAGCGGCCGCTAACATACCGCTATCTTAAAAAAAAAAAAATTTTTTTTTTTTTTTTTGTAAGTTAGCGCCCGCTACGGATAGCGGCCGCTAACATAACGCTATCTTAAATAAATATATATATATATATATATATATATATATATATATATATATATATATATATATATATATATATATATATATATATATATATATATTTAAAGTTAACGGCCGATTGTTAGTGGACGCTAACATACCGTTATCTTAATTATTATTATTATTAGTTTTTTATTTTTTAAGTTAGCGACCGCTGCAGTATGTTAGCGGGCGCTATCTTAAGATAGCGGCCGCTAATATACTGCTATCTTAAAAAAAAATAGCGACCGCCATCGTAAGATAGTGGTCGCTATCTTAAGATAACAGTCGCTATCATAAGATTCGTACCCTAAAATCTATTATATGTTGACGATCACTATCATATGTTAGTGATTACTATTATAAAATATCGTCCGCTATCGTAAAATAGCACCTAAGATAGCGCTTAAAATATCGAATACCACGACCCGCAATTATAAGAAAGTGAGCACTACTGTAGTCGGAAATGAAAAAATGGATAATAAAAAAAATGAAAAATAAACATATATATAATGAAAAAATAAGTGGATGCTGAAGTGAAAACAGCTTGGCTTAGAACTGGCTTATTTTGCACAGTTTTAAACTATAGGACAATTTCTGCAAATAAGCAAACTTGTAGGACCGAAAATGCAAATTTTCCTACAATTTATTTATAAGTGTGATTTTATAATTGAGAAATGTTGCAATCATAGACATCCACTTGGACTATTTAGATTGATGATAGATATTTTCCACATGGCATAATACTGGAGTATTCTTTAGTGGTGTAAGATCAATCACCTATTTCAATGAGGTAAGATCGTTTAAATGCTTTCTTTGGTTCACCCCGTATCGCCGAGACATCTCGCCCAGATACATCTCGGTCTCGGGGCTATCTTTGACAACTCAGAAATCTGTGATTTTGAACTAAGCTTATCGTCTCGGGGCTATATGTGACAACTCAGAAATATGAGATTTTGAACTATGCTTATCGCCCACCGTTCGGTTTCCTCATTGCCAGATCTGAGGATATAAACAAAGGACACTGATTTGGCTTCAACATTAGACTTAGAATTGACGGTATATATCTACAAGGAATGTGAGATTGATTGCTAATATCCAACCAATGACCTTTTGGAATTTCCTTCCACCATATAGTTCTAGCATGAAAACAAATTCTGAAATAATCTAATCCCAAATTCAGTAGCTCTTAAATTGGCTTCGTTGTTGGAGCAATCGCCGAGTAAGATGGAAAATAAGTCCAATGTGTGCCCTTGATTGTTTGATATGGAAGCTCCTACTCCTGCTCTACTCGGTTTCCCTATGAAGCACCCATCCAAATTAAGTTTGATCGGAGCAGGAGGGCGTACACTCCACTGCACTTTCTCAGCCTCTTTCGGCTAACCCCACCTTCGAAACGATATGCCAAATATTAATAAAAAGTGTTGGATGGAGTAAGGTCCTGGCACCCGAAAACTATTATCAGCCTACTAGCAAATTCTAAATTTTATTTTCCTCATCCGACCGTCAGAGCCGCAGGCTTACTTATAACAATTTTAATTATTTATTTATTTTCGTTCGGTAAATACTAAAATGGCATTAAAGTAAAGGAGATTACAAGAGTAGGAGCTTCGGCATTGGCATTGCCATCACCCCCGCATCCTCAGAGTTAAAAATACAAGTACAAGATTTAATCATTTCTGACTCAGTTTGAAAGAAGGTAGATATATATTGTACACTACTCATGCAAACAACAGAGTCCACCTTCAGCCCTTGTGAAGAGAGGAAGGAAGCACACAAATTGGCTTCCATGTTAATGAAGCTTAATCTCCAATTGCGCTCATCCAAAGTCCATCTGATTTTATTAATCAAATTATAATCACGCCATCTGAACGGTTGCTTCTTGTTAACCCAAATAGCCACATTCTAACACCCACATTCAATTTGCACTGAGCTTCGACATTTGCATTAAAACCTAACGTCATCTGGACTCCTATCTGAATAGCTTGAATATTGATCTCTGCCTTAACCACCCGAGAAGAAGAATGATAACTAGAAATGAAAGAGCCATTTTCATCTATGAGGATCCCTCCAACCCTACATCTATTCTCGGGTATGATGGAGTCAACGTTCGTTCCAGGCATCCCTTTGGAGGAGGATTCCATCGTATATAACTGATGTTTGTAACTTCCACCGAGGGCTGTCAACGGCTGGGTTTCAGCCCGGGCCCAGCCCGGATGGGGCGGGTTTGGGCCCAATATTTTTAGGCATTTAATAAACGGGCTGGACCGGGTTAAACTTGAATAAAAAATGGGTTCAAGTTTGGGCTGCAAAGTCTAAAGCCCGGCCCGACCCGATAAAATGAGGTCCTTATATAAAAAAACTCTTAAAAAATATTAGAAACTCGGCCTGGCCCCGATAGCTAATCGGGCTATAACATTTCAAAATTGGGCTGAGCCCGACCCGACCTGGTTAGCTATCAGGCCGGGTTCGGGTCTAAATTTTATCTTTAAATAAAAAATGGGCCAGGTGAAAACCCGATCCGAACGTGGACTCGCCCGTTGACAGCCCTACTTCCACCCTTTTGAGCGTCCAAATAGTACTCACGACTTCATATCCCCCCTTCAATATTGATGCTGCTTTTAAAGCTGCTATGAATGGAGCTCCTAAAGGTGCCTTTCCTTTCTCTTTCCATTGACTTTGTTTGGATTTTTTTTTCTTTCTATTTTATTATTTTTTAATCGATTTTGATGATTTTTTTTTTCTGGATTGTTTTGGGGTTTTTGATGAGTTTTATATTTTGACTTATATTCATGTTTTTATTTTTCCGATTTTGATGGTCCTTTTAGAGTTTTTTGGGGGGTTTATGATTTTCTGACCGATTTTGATGGATTTTTTGTTTTGATTTTGATGGATTTTTTTAATGGTTTTTTTGTTTCGATTTTGATGGTTTTTTCACACTATTGTTTGTTTTCGATTGATTTTGAATTTCTTTTTGTTTTAAATAATTTTTTTTTATTATCATGGGTTTTTAAATTTTTTTTATTTAAATCATTTTGTCAATTTTATTTTATTTATTATTTAATTATTTATTTATTGTTGATTATAATAATAATAATTACTTCTTCAAAACTCTATCTTATGGTATTTTATATTTGCCTAGACTCAAATTCATTAATCTGTAGTTATTGTAACAAGAATAGCGAGACTCAAACCACAAAATTAGCAGTATATGATTGTGTCTGAGCTATTATTACAGTTCTCATTGAAATCATGAAAATTTACAGTATTCTGACCTTGTTTCTATAGGAACAATATAATTATAGAACAACTTTGTTGTAGAAAGTGAGATTTTGTCTAGGAATGACTAAACTGATGCAATTGATTAATGGCGGAGTTGCTGACGAAAAAAGAGGAAAGTTGATGACAAGCAACTACCAAATCTTCAATTCCCGACATTTTTATAATATACTGAATATCTAAAGAGGTATGTTGAAACCACTTCAATTTTATTTTTCTACCATGGACTTTGCTATTTTTTAGCTATATAAATAGCTTGATACAACTCCTTGTTCGTATTTATGAACTATTAGGTTAATTTGCTTGCTTATGTATTTTTTTTTGTTATATAATATGATGGATTGTTAATATCCATTCCATTTGAAATACAACCATTTGATGCTGCACAACTAATCCCAAATAGAGGGGACAAGGTGATTGGTGATGATGATAACACTTCTTAGCCTTAGGATCGTGACTCATTTTAGCCATGGCATGTCGAACAAATAGACTATCAATAGATAGAGTACCACGAAAGCAATCACGAGATGAGTTGGGTTGGGAGAGGATCAATGTCCTATTATTAGGTATATTTTTTTCTTTCTTCATTTTCATTTTTTATTTTTTTAATAAAGGTAGGGAAAAGTTTTTGTAGTTTTCTAAAACATTATTTATGTATTGAATACATGTTAGTTGGATTATAAGGATTGGTATAGATCATGGCTATCTTACGTTTTAATCTTATGGACAAATCAGAAAATGCAACATTTTTACCAATTATTTTTACAAAAAAATGGAAGATCTTATTCAACCTATACAACTTTTTTGTGTCGGGATTCTAATTGGGTGTTTTGAAATAGCTATTTAGGCAAATTTACATGTCACTATTTCTCTAGGGTTTGGCTTTCTCATAGTTTATTTAGATGAGTCCTGAGTTTTGAAGAATCTATGCTTTTTACAATATTTCTCTTTTTTTTTTTTTTTTTTTTTTTTTTTTCTTTTTTCATTTTGATATGGACGAATTGGAGTTCTTCATTGGGCATAATGTTTGCATCAAAATTCATATGATAGTTGGATTTTTTAGTATTTGTATGGACTTTTTTACGAATTTTGTGTTTCTCATTTAAAAGTTTTAGAATTTATGGCTGAGGGTTCCAACTTGGTTCAGTGTGGATCGAGTTCATATTTTTTTAGTTTTTTGTTTTTGATTCAACAATAGCGATGAACTTCGCTCTTATGAATGATTTATAACGATTTTTTTTTCAAATATATAAAGTAGGTTTTTCTGTTCTAAAATATCTTATGATTCTAAAATACAACTTTTCTAATTGCTCTCTTATTGCGTTGATGTGAATGTACATGTTCTCATTTCTCAAACCATTTTTTCACATTCAATGTGAAAATATATAATTGGGTTGATGTGAATGTACATGTTATCATTTCTCAAACCATTTTTTCACATTCATTGAACTAGACTTGACACCACATCATCTATAGTTTTTTATTTTTTAATTTGTGGCTTTTTCTATCATATGTGTTTCATCAAGATATATTATGTCCAAGAAATGTCTCAACTCCAGAAATTATCTGCTGACCACTTTATTTGATTTGCTAAAAAGCTGAAAGTTATTCACTAAAAATTTCTTGCTTTGGCGGTGCTTATTGGATTTAGCCATGCCACAACAGTTCAATCTTCACCTTCTCGTTATCCGACACCTCTTGAATTAAATGTATAACTTCTCTTCTTATAATACCAATTTTTTTTTTTTTTTATGAATACTATAATACCAATGTTATTTATTTGGCAAATGATTAGACTACCCTGTATTAAATGCTTAATAAGATGTAAATTATGGGTAAATATATAATTTGATAATAGGAGCTATGTTTTGAGATATCTTTTTTAGTAAATTTTTCTTGATAAAACATATGATTATTATTTTTAAAATGGTATAAAATGATTATTATTTTATATATTGGTTCCATGTTTGGTCAAGTGCCAAAAAAAAACAAAAAAAAAATAATAATAACAATTACTTTGAGTCATATACAGTACACAATCCAAGAGGGCTATTAATCCTGTCTTCATCCCAAAAGTATTTTCAATAATTCTTTTGCTTGTTTTAATGCCAATCGCTCAATACCAAAATGAAGAATTTGTATTGTCTTAGCAATGCACTTGACGCCTCTCTCTTAAATTTTTACACTTGCTGAATTTGGAGCTGAACGCCAATGCCAAAAAACATTATAGATCTCATGAATTGTTTAAATAAATGACCCTTGTATCGCACGTGCAGGGTCCACTAGTATATATATATATATATATATATATATATATATATATATATATATATATAACTTATAAAAAAGACAGCTAATTGACAAATTCTCCCCTTGTGATTTTTGGGTTCTATCTCTACTAAACAAAATAATGACGTCCACCTTTGTTGCACCCACTTGTTTTGGACGTAACGTATTGTTTGACCTAAAGGTAGTTGAGTGAATAAAAAAAAGCAGTAGAAAATGCTAAAGAAAAACTTTTGGATTTCGTATTAGGCAAAGAGGTGGAAAAGAAAAAATTGAAAAAACGAAAACCTGAAAATCGACCCGATTTAAAATCGATTTTGGTTTTAGATTGGTTTGGTATCAGTTCTGGATGCCGAAAACTGAAAAAAGATTTAGTAGGAAGAGAAAATCAATAAAAATGAAAACCCCTTTAAAAAAATTTACAGAAAAAAAATTGAAAACTGAACAGACCGAAACCGTCACTGGATCGGTTCGATACTAGTTTTGGTTTTTTGCTTATTGGTTTGTCGAAACCTATAAGTCTTAGTTCAGTTTTATCCAACCCGATAACGAAACCGAAAAAATCGGTTTCGGTTTCCATTATATTTACTGTTTTTTCAGTTCAAGTTAGCAAACCCTCTTTCTTATATATGGGAAAAGTGTTCGTCCTCTATTGGAGGACGATTAGGAAAAACCTCTAATTGGGAGCATGATACCAAATTGATCGCATACAAAGCGCGAGTGTATTGCTTAGATCATATTTAGAAAAAAAAAATCGAAACCCATCTCTACCATATATTTTTTGAACTTTGAAATTTAAATCATTAAAATTAGTCAAACTTTTATAGAGGCCTTAAAAAGAAAAATTTTGAAATTTTTTTTTAAGAAATTAATTTAAGTTGTTCCCTTATGCTCTCCATTGCACCCAAATAATATGTTGGATGGGACATTGATCTCCATGAAATCTTCGAGGATGGAAGTGGCTCCCTCTATATATATATATATATATATATATATATATATATATATATATATATATATATTGCCTGGGACTATGCGCCGGCGCCCGAGTAGAGAGGTATCTCTTATTGATATACCCTATATGTCAGCTTGAAGCTTTTAATGATCTCCACCCCTCTATTAAGCACAAAAGAATGAAATTACCTGCAGATGAATGTAACCCGCCAGGGTTGATGTTGGATCACCCACAACTTAAATCATTGGTGGTGTAAGATCCTTTAAGTACCAATTTGGTGTTTAAATAACGGTAACGAGAGTCGGTCCCTTTAAACATTTCAGGATGGGCTAAAAACTTGGAGGGGTAATCTAAAGACCTCTAATCCAAAATATTAGCACATATAATGGATTAATGCAGCTAAAGGCTATCATTTAATTCAATAGTTGACTCTACTGAATCAGATCAAAGAGACTGTGCTTTGCACCAATCTTTTGCACAGATCGATGGCTTAGATGTGTTTTCACGCCGTACGGGCTCGAAATGTCTTGCGTTTCTTTTTAAATGTGTGTGAGGGCAAACTTTGTCAATGCAAAAATAGCTCCAAATTTTTTTATAATCCTTGTCAAACGAATGGTGTTAAAATAAGGGTATCACTACTGCGCCTACATCGAAAACCCACTGACGTCTTGAAATTAGATGATATAGACCGTTGTTCACAGATGGTTCACTCCAATCTTCTACACAATGGATCTTGAGATCATGACCTTACCATCATACGGTCATTTTTTTATTTCACATGGCACAAATCCCAAAAACATGGCCCGAATGTGATTTTATGGCTATGTTATTGGGATTTGTGCCACATGGAATATAAAATTATCCGTCCGATGGTACGCTCGTAGTCCCAAGATCTATTTTGTGGAAGATTGGGTTGAAAAACAATCTGCATCGACAGATCTCAAGCAGTCTCGCGTGTACGCGCGAACAGAGATCTTATAGACGTGAAGAGAGGCACCCTTAAAATAAAGGATGGGCTGATAAAATAAGGAGCAACTACTTGCACTCGAGATTTGTGTCGTTGCACATGGTTAAAAATAAAGACTTAATATTTTTGGAACGTGTGTTATGTGAAACACCATCTAAGCCATCCGATTTAAAGGCCACGGTGTAAAGATTCTCTGGTGCCGAAGAGTGGCACGAAACATGATCTCTATCATCTTATTCAATATAATCAACCGTTGAATCAGATGATAGGCTTTGACTCCTTCGAATTATATGATAGAGATCATGTTTCGTACCAGTACTAGGCATCAATGAACTTTACATTATAGCCTTCAAATCAGATGGAATAGAAGATGTTCCAGCTGCGACATGGGACGGGTCCTAAAAATGTCAAAGACTTTCTTTTTAAACTATGTGCAATTAGTTGCTATGGATGAAGTATTTTAGGGTGCCTCTATTTGCGCCAACCAGAGTACTGGTGGGCGTCTACAATGAAAATCGTTGACTGCATTGATTCAAATGATGGTGATCTTTTTTCATTCCAATCTTCCAGACAACGGATCTAGAGACGACGGGCTTTCCATCAGACGATAAATTTTTTATTCCATGTGGCACAAATCCCAAAAAGTAGTCCCAAAATCACATACGACACATCACGCTGAAACACAATTTTAGGGACCCTTTTTGGGGTTTGTGCCACATGGAATAAAAAATGTGACAGTCTGTTGGCACGCCTATGGTCTGAAGATCCATTATGTGGAAAACTGGAATGAAAAACAATCACCATTGTAGTCAACGGTTTTCAATGTAGGTGCCCACCAATAATATTTTACCCTTTCTTTTTTGATGCAATGACCGCCATTAGATTGAATGGTAGATAATATTTTTAATTTGGGAAACTTTAAAGGCATCCACCGAATCTTTTTGAGCAACTACGCTAAAGATCATTGATTGCTTTAAATCAGACGATGAATATCATTTTTTCGCTCCAATCTTCCACACAATAGTTATTGAGATCGTGGTGAACCTATCAGACGATCTTTTTTCAATTCTATAGGGCACAGATTCGAAAAACAAATCCCTAAAGTCATGCTTGAGCATGATGTATGCCATGTGATTTTAGGGCCAATTTTTTGGAATTTGTGTCACATTGAATAAGAACTTTGACCGTTTGATAGATGTGTCGTGATCTCGATTTGGGTATTTCAATCGGTGTATCAATGGGTGTAACGAAGCAACTTAGAACGGTTGGGTATGATTTCGTTTATGTTTAGGTCCGGGTTATATCTTTCGGTTTCAAACTTGCATCTATGTATGTATGAGAATGTTGATAGTGCATAGAATCTTCTACCGTTGTGATGGGAACACAAAAAAAGAATGAGGGAGTCACGTGCTTTGATTTACAACAGCTGTTGGAGATCCACTGAACTCACAAGAAATGATCCTGAAGGATTGAAAAAGAGGTCCGGCTGGGTGTGCATAAACCAAGGTGTCAAATCAGATACACATATCGGGTATCGGTTCATAAAGGAACCGATACGAATCGGCCGATACCGATACGTATCAGCCAATTTAAAAAACAAAAGAACATAAAAACTCGGTTGAAAATCATAATAATAGTTAACTCCACCAAGGACACATATTAGAGCAACAAGGCCCATTACAGCCCAGTTATACATCATGTGACATACCGTTATTTGAGCCACAAGTGCCATTACAGCCCAGTTCTACATCATGACATACAGTCCAATTGGCTAACCCTACTACCTTGTATCATGAAGATTGTTTTTTGTCTCAAAGTACAAAAGAGTGACATGAACTTTATCAAATGATTAAATAAAGCTAATATCTAATTCAATAGTTCACTACATTGAATCATATGATAGGGATTATATTTTTTACTCATCTTTTGGCTCAGATCATGTTCTTCACATCTAATGAAGTATTAATGGTATGTTCGAATTTTTTTTAAAGGGACAAGGGAGTTTTACCAACATTTAATATCAATATGATGCTTAATATCTTAAATAAATAAATAAATATATATATATATATATATATATATATATAAGCCATTTTACAAAATTAAGGTTGTCAATTAGGCTGGGCTAGGGCTAGGGCTAGGGCTAGGGCTGGGGCTAAAGCTGGGCCATGATTGGCCCTAAGGCGGGCATTCAGCCCTCTCTTTCTTTAGCCTGAATCAGTATCGGCCGATTCGTATCAGTCCCTCCATGAACCGATATCCGATATACGTATCCAATTTGACACCTTGGTTTGTGCATACCCAGGTTATGCTTCATGCACAACCTAATTTTGTAAAATGGCTTATATATATATATATATATATATATATATATATATAACATCTTAAGCACCACATTGAGATTAAATGTTGGTAAAACTCCCTTGTCCCTTTAAAAAAAAATTCGACCAAGTTTGTACTTGATTTTAAGCCCATACCATTAATACTACATTAGATTTGAAGAACATGATCTGAGCCAAAAGATAAGCAAAAACCATGATCCCTATCATATGATCAACTATTGAATTAGATATTAACCTGAATATATATATGCGTGTGTGTACCCGGGCTAAGCTTAAGCGGGCATCATTGGAGCCTAATCCAGCCAAATTTAGAGTGGGCTGCCATTATCTAAGCCCAACCGTAAGTACAAGCGAGTTTAGCCACTAAAAAAGCCCGGATTCTCTCGGATGGGCCTGGGCCAGATTACAGGCCGACAAGGCCAATTGTCAGCCCTGCCAAAAATACGTCCTCCACCTAGGGATGTAGGTTCCGTACCAAACCGAACCGAAATTGATTTTTTCGATGTTTGGTTCAGTTCAGTGTACCGAGTTGCAAAAGCACCCAACCCGAAACCGACTATTTCGATATTTGATTCGGTTCGGTCTGTTTGGGTTAAGGTTGGGTATTTTTGGGGAGCTTCTTCTCTGCTACGAGACCTTTCTTTGTCTTCTTTTCTTTGGTTGATGTTGCTACGGGTTTTTTTTTCCGCTGGTTTTTTCTCGATTCTTGGGGCCATTTTTTTCTACGAGAGATGGGAAGAGTGGGGTTTTTTGTTTTTCGGGTGAGGGTTTGAACGGCAGAGCCGTTTGAAGGAGAGGAAGAGAGGCATTTGTTTTTTTATAGTGGGGTGTTAGGGAGGTGATTTTTGATTGGTTGGCTTTGTTTGACGCAGATCGATTAACGTTGGACTGTCGGTTTAGGGTAAAAAGATTGGACAGCTGGAGAAGGGGTGGGTTTGGTTGGGCAAAGGATATTTTATGTTGCAGGTTCGGTTGGTACCACCGGTTCGGGTCCGATTAGGGTCGGTTTAAGCCAATTAAGGGCTCGGTTTACTCAACCTACCCCTCGGTTTTCGGTTTCAAGCTACCCAAATCAAAAACCAAACCGATTTCACTTCGGTTCGATTTCTGTCGGTTTTCGGAGCAGTTCGGGAGGGCCGGTTTTCAGTTCGGTTTTGGTGTTCGGTGTCAAACTTGCATCCCTACCTCCACCCCATTGCCCGGGATTGCCAATGGAGGGAAGCCATCAATGGTTAACTACTTAACTTTGAAACACCAATAATCAATAGAATCATCGGCATCACCATCACCATCACTCATAAGCAAGCACAATCAAAGCCGAAATACAGAGTTTGGCAATCCAAGTCTAGCATCACGAAGAAATTAATTTTCATACTACAATCTGCTTCATCCTGAAATTCAAAGCTGGACGCTTGGTTCATTAGCAAAGCTAGACGAATGGACCACCATAAATCAAGTAAGAGGTGCCTGCATTCCAGATTAGTCCCCTCAAGTTCAACGCTCCTATGAAGAAGAGCTCGTCCGATGAGCATCGAATCAGTTTCAATGAAAACCCAAACCAGGCCTAGTCTCAAAATCAGCTTCAGACCATCAAGTAGAGCTTTAGCTTCCGCTTCCTTGTTGGTGAAGCCTCCATAGAAGTTAGCAAAAGCACTGACCATCTGGCCTCTATTATTTCTTATGATCCCACCCACGGCATCTAGCTCCTGCATTTAGCAACTTGGTCAGGCAATTCCCATTTGATCCACAACACCTTAGAGCTGGGGGGCGATTGCGCAGGGACACTTAAACGAGCACGAGCAGTATATGCATCCCCTCATTGAGGCCTAGTAGGAGAGGAACGAAAATGAAGTTCAACCAGCCAATTTTACCCAAATCGATGATGCCATTGGATGTAGCAATTCGCCTTTCGAAACTTGCTTTATTTCCTGTGTTCCAGACACACCAAGAGATCAATCTAACCATATTGCGTTGGTTATTTTTTTTTGATCGGTGAAAGGTTGAAATTTATTGCAAAGAGAACAAATTACAACCCGATCGGCTGAGCGAGAAGCTCGACGAAAAACAGAGAAAAATAAACAAAAACACACAAAGAAGCACCCCCACGAGCAACAGCCCGGGAGCTAGATGACCAATGGCCACCTACACCAAACCATTCCCCAGCCCATCACCCTGGCAGGATTGCTCCACCAATTGCCCCTTCCCCATTTGCTCCACCCCCCAAACCTTCCTCCAGCAGGCTATTTCTTTGCAGATCAAATCTATCAAGCAGGGTACAGATTTGGACTTCCCTTCAAAGATCCGAAGGTTGCACTCCCCCCAAATTATCCACAAAATAGCGAGAGGAACCGATCTTCTATTCTTATCTCTTGATTCAACAAACTCCGCACTCACATCACCACAAGTCCCCAGCATACACAACTGGAACCCCCCACTGATTTATGAAAAAGAGCCAAATGATATTAGCCACATGGCAATGAATGACGAGATGGTCGGCAATTTCCTCGTGATTGCAGCAGAGAATGCAACGGCTTGGCATGGTGATTCCCCTACGAATAAGAAGATCCACTGTTTTTACACGCTTCCAAGCAGCACACCAAGCAAACATAGCCACTTTGGACACCACCTTTACTTTCCAAACACCAACCCATGGCATCGAAATTAAAGGCTTCCTCCACAGGTAGTTGAAAGCAGAACCAACAGTAAGTTTTCCATCCGATTTGCCTTTCCAAATTTTGCGATCCGCCTCAGCTCCAAAACGCGGACCCTGATTTATAGAGCCTATCAGGTCAGCCATCTCCAAAATTTCATCCCCTCTTAAATTTCTTCTAAAGTTGAGGGCCCAATCCACATGAACCAGATCCCACTTGCCACACTCAGCGACCATCTTTCCTTTCTTTCTACTTAAGATGAACAGAGAAGGGAATGCATATTTGAGAGGTTGCTCAGAAATCCATGGGTCCTCCCAAAATCGGATATTACTACCCCTAGACATGAAAAAAAGAATCCCTCTCAAGAAATCGGGGAGGAGCGCCATTATACCTCTCCACCATCCCGAGGCCCTAGCAAGCCCCATCACCTTAAACTCCCAACCCCCTCTCGCAAACTTGTATTTAGCAGCTAAGCATGTTGCCAACAAGGATCCGTGATCCTCACCAATCTTCCACAACCACTTGCACAACAAAGCCGCGTTCACCTGAGCGACACCACGGATTCCAAGCCCCCCATCAGCCTTCGAAAGGCAAGCCACCTCCCAATTCACTAAATGCATGCTTTTAGATTCGTTGCTCCCCAACCATAAGAAATTTTTCATGACCTTCTCAATATCCTGCACAAGACTCATCAGACACCTGAACGTACTTAGTTGGTATACTGGAATATTAGCCAGAATGCTCTTTATGAGCACTAGCCTTCCTGCCATAGATAATAACTTACTTTTCCAAATTGACAGCCTGTTTTCCACCCTCTCTAGCACCGAGTCCCAAAGAGCTTTCTTTAGCATTCCCACACAGAACGGCAACCCGAGATAGGAGGACGGCAAAGAATCTGCCTAACAACAAAAATAATTAGCAAAAACAGCGACCTCAGCTTGGCTGAGATTAACCCCCATAATTCTGGACTTTAGGATGTTTACTTTCTCACTTGTGCAAGCTTCAAAAATTCTTAATATACACTTGAGCTGAAGCAAGTTGTCAATCGATGCATCGCAAAAGACTATAGTATCATCTGCGAATTGTAGATGAGTGATCGGCTTACACCCTCTCGCCACCTTGAACCCCGAGATTAGGCCCATATCGGCACCTCTCTCCAACAACATGCTTAGACATTCTCCCACCAAGTTAAAGAGAAAAGGCGACAGAGGGTCACCTTGTCTCAGACCCTTGGACCCCACTTCAAACCCATTTGCCGATCCGTTAATTAAAGCAGAAAAGTAAGGATCCGAAATACACACCCTAATCCACTTCCTCCATCTGCTCGAAAATCCTATCCTCGTTAAAGCTTTATCAAGATACCCCCAGTGGAACCTATCATAAGCCCTCTCCATTATCCAATTTTACAACAAGCCCCGATTTTTTTTTCACAACACCCTTGAGTGCAAACATTCATGCGCCAAAGCCGTTCCCTCAACAATCTGTCTTCCTTTTATAAAAGCCGTCTGGTATGGACTGATAATGTCACTGTGACCCTCCGAAAATGCATGACAATGATTCAAGCTATCACTTTGTAGATGCATCCAACAAGGCTAATCGGCCAAAAATCACCGATGTCCTTAGCCCCCCTAATCTTAGGAATGAGGGAAATGAAAGGAAGCCCTAGTGTCCCTCCTCAACCTTGGATTTTTATGAAAATCAGAAACTACCTTCGTGAGATCATTCTTTCTCAACTCCCAAAACACCTGGAAGAACTTGAGAGGGTACCCATCGAGCCCAGGAGCCTTAGCCCCATCTCCATCAAAGACAACCAGCTTGACTTCCTCGATCGTGAAAGGAGCCTCTAAGCTTTCGCAGACATCAAGCTGAATGGTTCCAAATTGCAACCCCTCAGGGAAAGGGCGGATCTCGGCCTCCTCCCTATATCTATCCACGAAATAGGATACAACAACTGATTTTACCTCCAGCACCTTAGTGTGCCTAATCCCATTAGAAATAATGGAAGTGATCCAATTATTCCTTGATCGGGCATTAGCAACGCCATGATAAAACTTAGTATTACCATCACCCTCCTTAACCCATCGCTCCCTAGATCTTTGTTTCCAAAAGATTTCTTCTTGAAGGATTTTATTATTTAATAGAGACTTTGAATCAGCCCTCCTAACTCGATCTTCTGGCAAGATTTCACCAAACCTTTCCTCCTTGAGATTAAACTCCTCAATCCTATGCATCAATTCCGCCTTATCTTTAGCTAACTCACCGAACTTCTCCCAGTTCCACTTCCTGAGAAAAACTTTCAACCTTCTTAATTTTTGCGCTAGGATGAATTTGGCCGACCCCCTGACAAAGAAGCCTTTCCACTTGTTAGTCACCAAATCAGCAAAGCCGCCTTCTTGCAACCATGCTAACTCAAAACGAAAAGGTTTTGAGGCCCACTCAATTTCTTTAGCCACCAACTGAATTGGGATGTGATCGGAAGTGGAACCAATATGCCCAGAACAGAAAGCGATGGACAAATAGTCTCCCATTTAGTCGACAACAAGAACCGATCAATTCTTGTCATTATCGAAATTTGCTGACCATTGGACCAAGTAAAACGAGGCCCCAACATAGGTAAATCCACAAACTCTGAACACGCCATAAAATCGGCAAAGCCCCGCATGCTCGTCGTCACCCTAGCATTACCCGATTTTTCATCAGAAAAACGAACCACATTGAAATCCCTTCCCACTATCCAGGGGACTGCCCATCTATCTTTAACATCCAACAGTTCTTTCCAAAAGCCCTGCCTCAGGCATCGGTCATTAGGCCCATAGACTGCCGTAAAAACCCACTCCAGGTCCGCCCAGAGCATAGAGAACTTAATCGAAACCAATCTGGTGCCCACAATAGAATCCAGTTTCCCCAACACTCTATTATCCCAAGCTACTAGAACACGACCCTTGGTACCCGTAGCATCTAGTGCCATCCACTCCCACCACCAGCCTCTTAACACCTTGGGCACCAAACTCGCGTCGCAAACGCCCCATTTGGCCTCCTGCAACGTAACCAGCGTGGGTTTCGACGCTGCAACAGTATCCTTCACAACAACACACTTTAACTCCTCCAAATCACGAACATTCCATGACACAATGTTTAAATTCATAAAAATCTAAAACACCCCACACCCAGTGAAACCACCACATCGACATACCAAGAATTGCTTATCAACTCTCCCCCTAATGCCAACCCCCACCGTCATCTGGCCAAGAGAAATGCCGGATTTGTTGGCTTCCCTTCCCCCATCAGATGATAAAAGGTGGAGCAACTCACTGCTTTTCCCTGGGAAGATGATCTCGTACTTAGAACAAATATTGTTAAGGTTTGCTGCTAGTAGAGCATTTAAATCATCCTCGGACTGAACTCGGCTCAGATTTTTTGAGCTTGATTGGTCTGCCTCTTCAGCCGAATGCATGCTATTGGGATTGCTTGATCGTTCATCACCCACTGCTTCAATAGGAAAATCTCTCCGATTATCTAAACCTTCCGTCGATGAGCACAAATCCGCACAGTCTACCGACACCTTCTCCCTGACTTCTATCCCTCTAATGTTCCCAACTCTTGTCATCAGATCCTCAACAGACGACGACCTAAAATTAACAGTGCCTTTCTTAACATCTGCTCCCTTCTCTATCCTAGAGATCTCTACCCTTACCGCACTCGTGGCCCGCTTCCGATGGTTGTCCGCCTCCACATGGCAGGAAATAGATGCCTCTCGTCCACATTTCAGACTCGAACCCCTCTTAAAAATGCAGAGATTCACTTTTGACGTAGACGGCCAGCTGCTAGCCCGCAATATCCTTGCCATATTAGCAAAACCACCGGGCTCAGGCCCTGACATGACCTGTTTATTTCTTCTACCGCTGTCACCATTCGGATTTGAATCAAATTGAGATCTACTAACCAAAGAAGGTGAACCATGGTAACCTCCATCGCTACCTGGAAAAGAATACGTGGTGAGAAGCGCTTCATGGGTATCTTTGACAGCTTTCTCCCATTCGAGTTCACCGATTGAAATCCTAGCTTGATGAGCAAATTACTCGGCACGCTTGACTTACCACAAGTCTCACCCTCAACCTCAGAATTAACAACATGACCATCCTCCTCAATAACCATCTTCCTACTGCCTCTACTCTCCCCATCATAATCATCAACACACCTCCGATTAGACTTCGCTGCCTTTGTAACTGGGATGGTCCCCACCTTAGGCCTCATGGCGCCCTCCCAATCCGGGACACCATCAATGCCACCCAATTAAACAAAACCCCCCTGAGTAGCCTCCACCTCTGAGACCTGCAAAGATTCCTCGACCTCAACCTCCTCAGTCACCGGGTACCTAAAATTCCCAGAAGATCGTCAGACGAGCCTAGGAATTGAAATCCAAGAGGCACAATCCAATTTGATTCTGGCGGCTGACAGTGTATGGAAGGTCGTGGTATCATGATCCACCTCCACCAATGTACCCCACAAAGCAGCAATCTCCTTGAAAACCACTTCAGACCAAAGATGAAACGGGAGGCCCCTCAACCTTAACCAAACTTCCCTACCAAATATACAGGAATGTGCAGCCTCCAAACTTCTACTCCATGAAGTTAACTTCATAATGAACCCATGATTAGATCATCCATTCCCGAAATTTTTTTGAACCCTTGGTCTATCGCTGATCTTGCTAAGCTCTACAATAACCATATTCGACCTGAAACATTTAATAGTTAAACTCGCAACCTCCCATTCCATTGTCGCCCATTGCCGAATGCTCGAAGTTGAAGGCATTTGGCCCTTCACCGTCCCAACCAGACAAAAATCAATTAACCAACTTGCCCAACCCTCCACCAGCCCAGCATCAACATCCACCTCCGCCCTAGTATTTTGGAACCCCTGTTGTGGCCGAGAAGGTCTGTCAAGCGCCATCCTTTTTGAATTTTTTGCCCCAAATAGACCAAGCCCTATTCTACATCTGCCGCCTGACCCGCAGATAACTTAGCTTCTTCTTTGCTCCTCGACCTAGGCCTCCAAACGATCCCTGAGCTTCTGTGAGCCTTACAATTATCTCTAAAACACCATTGTTGCCCAGCAAAATTCCATACACCACAATCCGTACAGCTCCAATCGCCCTCTCGGCAGGAATCCTTTGACCTCGAGCTTGTTTTCCAACTCGCAATCTCCTCCCTTAGATTCTCATAAAAGAGGTTTTCCCTCCATCTACCATTCCTCAGCTCCTGCCACGAAGGCCATGGACGAGAAAACCTAGATGTCGTAACTCCTTTCACTGCCCTAGCTTTGTTTGTTACCCTATCACCATTGGTTGCCCCAGCTCTGTTCATCGCTGCCCTCGGTTGTAATACTTCCCTCCATCTCCCATTCTGCAGCTCCCGCGACGAAAGCCATGGATGAGAAAACCTAGACACCATAGCTCCATTCACTGCCCTATCACCGATGGTTGCCCTTGCTCCGTTCATGGCTTGTTGAGCTTAGTTCAAAGGATGGCTGCCTCTGCTAGTTTTGCCCTAGCTCCGTTCACCGATGGTTGCCTCTGCTAGTTTTGCTTCAGGAAAGTCCTTTTTATCCTCAAGATTCCTGAAAGTCCTTTTTTTCAAGGGAACTTAAATCAGTTACGAATTCGATGATTTATAAAGATGAAGGTTCCAATTCGGAGCTCATCAAACTCAATACCACAAAAAAAACCTAGACATTCACCACGATCCTACATAGTGAGAATAGGTGGGTGATATTCTCCTTGAGTTTGCAAAGGTTGCATCTAGAAGGCAATGACAGCTTTCGAGATTTGATCAGTGAATCCATAGAAACTGCTTTATTGAAAACTTTCTAAGAGAAAATTTTCATTTAAAAAGGAATCTTAGTGTCCCGCGACCCCACTGCAAGTTAGGACTTATAGTGTGATGAATCCTAACAACCTCCCAGGAAGATTTGGAAGAGAAACTACCATTGGAACTAGGCTTCCTAATGATCCGATCTTAACCATGGGCCGGGCCCAGAATTAGCAATTAGGTGGCTAGAGTTGGACCCAACCACCATATTAACTTTCCGCAACATCGCAGGAGAAGTTATTGGAGGGCATTAAACAATGGCGGCCGTTGTTCAATGGGGGTCCCGGATACCCCATGACAAGGTTTTTTTCTTTAGTCTCTTAAGTTCCATCTCTTTAGGGGCAAAATATTTTAATAAGGATCCCCAAATCCCAAAACTTAAGATATTTTAAAAACTTACTTTTTCGTCCACAAATTTTTTTAACAGAGATAGACTCTCAAAATTCTCTCTCACTCTCTCATTTCCAAATCTCACGCCTAAAATTCTTTCTCTCTCTCTCTCTCTCTCTCTCTCTCTTTTCCCAAATCCTTCCTCAAGCCCAACCACTCTCCAATCCCCATCTCTCTCTCTCTCAAGAGTCTCTCCCCCCACTCCCAAGTCCCAACATCTCTCTGTCTTCTCTCTCTCTCAAATCTTAGCCACCCATCTCTTTCTATGACATCTCATTCACTCTTCGATCGCCAACGCCAAGATTTCAAACTGTCGTCGATTTTTCGCAAAAGTCAAAGGTATGCTATAATTATTATTTTTTAATAAAAAATAAAAACCCTAATTTATTATTTTTTTAGTGAGAATTGCTTATTTTTAGAGTTGTTTAATTATTATTATTATTTTCTATTTTATAATTGCAGTTTGATAAAAGAAGTGTGACAAAATTATTAGTATCTTACGACTATAAGGGATCCCCCATCAGAAAAATCCTGGCTCCGCCATTCGTCATTGTTGATCCTCTCAGGCATATAGTCATTCAAGGGTATAGAGGAACACCATGGGTGTTGGAGCATAAGGGGTCTCGCCTCCACCACCTATCAGCCAAGAAGAGTTCTCCATAGTTCGATGGATTTGACTCTTATAGAAAACCATATTTTAGTGTCCTTACGTCTAGCTGTGCAGTTCCAAAGCCCGATTTTATGACAGTATTTATTGTGCAAAATTGTTCTACAACCCATATTTATTGGATAGCTTACAACGGGACTTCATCTTGCCGACCTCATGATATCATTAATGCTCCCAACTCCAAGACTCCCATGATCGGAAATGGAACAAGGGTGTCCCACAGACATTAATCTTGGGCATAACTCTTCCCAATGCGAAGAGGCAAAGAATTTATCGATCCAACTCAAGGTTGGCATGTCCTGCCCGTTAGACCACATAAACAGAGAACCCGACATAGGGATGTCAACCAGCTCCATTCTAGCCACAAAATCAGAAAAACCCCACATGTAGTAATTCTTTGACACCCGGATTTTTCATTAGCGAAATGCATAACATTGAAATCTCCACACACAATCCATGGTCCCGACCAATGCCGACGCACAAATAAAATCTCCTCCCATAACCCATTTCTTAGAGCTGGGTCATTACTCCGTGCTACAATGGACAGCCAGAAACTTGACTGAAATGGTCCTAACTCCAATGAAACAATCCACCCGGATAAACTCCCTCTTATCTCACGCAAGAAGAAGATCGCCTCTAGTACCCACCACATCCAGTGCAACCCATTCCCAATAATTGCCCCTCAGAATTTGCCTAATTTTGGAACGATCGCAACTCAGACCATTTAGTCTCTTGAAGCGCCCACTATAGAAGGATTAGAGCACCCACCGTATCACGAACGATGCAACATTTATTGACATCCTCCAACCCCCGCACTTCCATGTGATAAAGTTAATCGTCATAAATAATAACATTGACTAACCGAGAAAGGAAAGCCTGAGCCTTGACCGAGGCTCAACTACCGCTGGAGCCACTTGCGACCGAAAAACTAGTCTCTCTGGCCATAAAACAGTTCCTACCCAAACCGTCTCTAGAGCCTGCAACATGCCCCTGCACCACCCTGGACCCGGGCACTCCAAGCAGATTATGCAGATTTTCTTGACTTCCTTCGAAAGAAAGGTCGTATTTCTGGCAAATCCTGGTTAAATCAGCTTCCAACAGCATATTGAGATCCTCATGAGACCCCGATGGAGAGAAAAAATGTGCTCCATCATCAGATTCGTCCTCAATCCCACCGTCTGGAATTTGACTCTGACCATCAAACTCGTCGCAACAGTCAGAATCATGTGAGGAGCCAAAAGAGGAAGAAATCGGGTGAATTCATTGTGATGCATTAATTTCCGGTTGCCGAATATTGTGTAGATCATCCTCAAAAAATGTATCTAGACCCCTGAATCCTATTGACGTAGAAAATGTCCCCATGTACCTAAATGCACTGCTGTAAATTGAAGGCTTGCCATGTGGCACCTCCCCAACCTCCAGCTGTTCCTCATCTTGAACAAGTATCGTCTGGCAACTAATTGGGACGAAAGAGTTAACACCTAGCTCAACGACTTGCTTACTTGCTAAAGGAAACCCGTCTTTTCGAAAGTGGCAAAAAGAGTCGTTATCATGTTGTTTAACCCCACGTGTCACGGTTTTGGCAGAAAAGTAAGGAGACTTCCCCGAAGCCCGCTTAAATATGGAGGGATCCCAGCCGTTCGAATTTGAAAAATCAAAAGGCCTTATCCTTGACGGTTTAGATACACAACGGCGTCCATTTTGGGCGGGAAGAGGAAATGGTTTGCAATTCTCGCCACTTGTTCTCCCACCGTTGGATGAACGAATCTGGTGACCGTGCCTTCTCACAACCCGCTTCCCTCGATGAGCAACCTAACTGTCATCTTCAACTCCCGAAAGACCCCCTTTCATCGTTGAGACATCCCACGAAGCCCAACTATCTGTCGCCGACCCCCCCTTTTCCTACAATTGGCAGATTTAGCTGAACCGCGACTAGCAATCGCTCGAAAAATTTAGCTGAACCGCGACTAGCAACCACTCCCCCTTCACTTGGCTTGGCACTCTTAACCCCGTTGCTTCCTGATGACATCTCCGACGAGATGACTGCCTCAGAAAACTCCTCCTCGGCTTCAACGTCGACCGTGACTGGATAACGAAACTCGCTTGAAGATACCCACAAAAGTTTGGGGATTTGCACCCATGAAGAGCAGACAACCCTAATCCTAGCAAAAGATAGCTCCTCAAAAGAAAGGGTTAGTCGATCAACCTCTGCCAAACCACCCCACAAACTTCCTACTTCCATAAAGACCGATTCTAGCCATAAATGGAGCGGTAGGCCTCTCAATCGCAACCAAACCTTCTGGCCAAAATTGCATTCATCCGCCTCCTCCAGTTCTCTTCCCGAAAAAGCCAAGCTGAAAGCAACCCTTGAACAATGCCACATTCTCCTAGAAGATTCAAGCACTCCAACTTTCTCATCCATCTTCCCGAACTCAAACAATAACATCCGGCTAGAGCACCTTTTCACAACATGATTGGCCACCCCCACTCTGATTTCGCTCTCCATATAATGTCATTTGTTGCTAGAAGAACCCCATCCGTAACGGCGACCACACAAAAGCTGCTCAACCAGGTTGCCCAACCTTTGACCCTCTCATCAGCACTCTGTGTGGGGGTGAGCACTGTTTGCATCATCTTCTAACCCTTCGATCTCCACAAATCGCCGGAACTTCGGTGTGCTTTGCATGAGTGCTTGAAGCACCATTGGCGATAAGAAAAATTCCAATAACTACAAATCTTGCATCGCCAATCACCGTCTCTGCAATTCACATTAGAATCCCTACTATTTTTCCAATCTCTAACCTCTCTCTCCAACTTATGATAGAAAATCCTATCACGCCATCTCCCAATTCTTAGCTCTCTCCATGCTGGCCTCTTATGGCTCCATCTCCCATTCTTCAGATGCCGGAAATCGCCAACTTCCATCGCCATATGCCCTCTTTTCAAATCCAGGGTTTTAGAGTTGTACATACTTGCCACTTCTATCACCTCTTGTACTCTTGAAAATTGTATCTTTTACTGGTCACTCATCATTTTTAAAAGGCTTAGAATCTATTGATAGTAGAACAAAAAGGAGAAACATAACTAGTGAAGTCCAAAGCCCTCCTAGCGATCCATCAAACAAAGGTATCCGGCTATTACGTGTTTTTTTATTTTGCAGGAAAAAAAACAGAGCACACCCATTCAGAAGATCAGAATGTGACATATAAATCTTGATCAGCAAAGCAAGCCCTTAAAGGAATTAACATTTTTTTAATGGCCAACGCTTATGAATGCTTCGTACATAAACTACGAGGTCATCACTTGTACCATATTCAACTCAAAAATCATGTGTCCCAACATTAAAACCTTCCAATTAAAACACATTAATATCGAATACTAAAAAAAAGCTAGTCTACAATGAATGTCCACCCATCATAGGTGGACACCGATGCCGCAGTCCACACTTCTGTGTGACTGCATGACGTGCACAGATTTCCAATGCATGGAAGTCCGTGCATGTCAGGCAGTCACATAAATGTGGACTGCTTTAATGCACATGATCGGTAGACACCATTATAGACGAGAAAATGTGCCCAGCACCCATATTAGAGTGCATAGAATATATGGTTCAAATCCTCCAGTGGTAGCTCGAAATATGATCTACGACTTTGATGATTGATGTATGTCACTTGGTATGAAATTAGTGCTTCTCATGTGAAATGTCAACAAATACTTCGAATAGATCATAATTCCCTTTCTAAAACTACATAAAACCGAGAACAAGAAACAAATAACCTTTCAGAATAAGCCATTCATCTTAGGCCATTAAGCACACATAAAGAAGGGAAAAGGGAAAGATGAAATTATTCAAATTCGAGGACAACCCGCATAAACCAAATATAATAGAGATGAGGGTAACTCTATTTGCACCCAATGAAATCTAAGAGCACCCGCCTTACACGTTCAGGGTTATACAAGTTACTAGTGCAAGGTGGGTGTTCTTAGAACATCTCTGGTGCAAATAGAGAGCTATCCAAAGATAGGCCAATAAATTTAAGATCCTGTACTCTCGTGATTAGATTTCAGAGTCAAATCAAATCTTGTAATAGTGTAAGAAAGTAGGTTTTTTAGATAGGGGCATAGTGAAAAAAACAAAGGTCAAAAAAATTCCTTGGGTTACCAACCCAAAAAACTCCCACAACATGAAGGGAAGGAAACAAAATCATTTATTTATATAAAAAAATTGACAATAAAATCTTTATCTGACTAATGGCTGCTAACACATCCCTACATTTTTCAAAAAAATTAAAAATACACAAGCATTTTATCCACTTTAAAGGGCGAAAATGCCCTTTAACTTAAAGCATGTGTACTTTTTTTAAAAATGTAACTAATTGGTATTATACAAGATTAATCAGTCGGCCAAGGTCTCATACAAGACCGATTAGTCTCACTGTAAAAAAAAAATGCACATGTGCTTAAAATTAAGGTTGTTTTTGCATTTAGCCTGTAAGATGTCTTATTTGTACTCCACCTCTTGTGTTTCACCAATTTACATTGCGGCCCTTACTTTTGTGTTTCCTTTACTTGTTACTCCCTATAGTGACGGATCAGTTATAAAACTAATCTTTGACTATTCTGAATCAGGCGATAGATATCGTTTTTCACCACAATCTTCCACCCAGTGAATCTTGAGATCATAAGCCTCCCATCAAGCGGTCAAGTTTTAATTCCACAGGATTATTATGGGTGTACATCAAAGATGATTCTTGGATCACTTTTCGAGATGTGCACCATGTGAAACCAAATCTGACCATGTGATTGTAGGTCCATGATCTCAAGACCAATTAGATCAAAGATCGGGGAGGAAAACAATCTCCATCAACTGATTCAAAGCAGTCATAAGTTATTTTATCAGAGAATACATCACTGTAGGGGGTAATAAGCAAAAGAGACATAAAAAACAAGAGCCGCCATGTAAATAAGTAAAACACGGGGGCGGAGTGCAAATAAGACATATCTCGAGGTGATAAATGCAAAAAAGCCCTAAAATTAAAGGGCATTTTTTCCCTATAAAGTGAACAAAAGGATGTATGCATTATTTTTTCGAAAAAGCTTAAAGCACCACCCTCTCAAGTAATAAAGAGATAGGTGGGACCAGGTCAAGTAAATGTGACAAGTATGGGCCCCTCTCAAGTAAAAACTCTATTTTAAATCATTGTAATCTTTAATCTTGAAGAGGTGAATACATTTAAATAATGGTTAGTCCAGCTAATAAAAGATCATTTTAGAAGCTGTAAGTTTTTCATAGCACATAATTTTGAAAATTGGTTCAGATCACTTCCCCATCTGCTGCTTTTGTTTTAACAAAAAATGCTTTTATCGGTTATCTGGAAATTTTGGTTCAAAGACTCACAATTGTTTCTGAATAATTCACCAAATATTACCAATGCAATCAGAAAATGTCAATTTTTTATGCGAGATTTCACCCAACTTTCAAATAATCTAGAATTTCCACCAGCCAGTCAGGCATTAATTTTCGCACATTTTTCCTGCTGAAAACACCCTTGAGTCATTGAATGTGTTACCAAGCAATTAGATCGAGGCTGAACAATACCACATGTATTCTGTACCGGTAAAGTTTGTGCAATTCATATGTTGTTCTATTTGTTGTTTTATTTGAAAGGAGACAAATTCGTGTATTAGGAAGCGATATCTCAATTCTTTGTATCATTTCCTCATTTTCACAAAGCAGGCATGAATTCCAAATGATTTATACATAGATGCAGATATCAGTAACAAAATTCAAGACAATTGTGCAATCAGAGTTACGTAACCCATAATTCCAGTGAAAAGAGATGAACCTTCCAGCAAGCGAGGGTAAAGGATCTAGCATGCAATGGAAGGATCAATTTGCTGATAAATTCGGACCCAATCAATGGTTGATGGCAGATTTCTGGCTGCGAATGTGAGCCCATAGCACATGGGCTCGAGTGCAGTGACATCTGGTTTCAATCTGGTACAGTGGCTTGTTGAAGTTTCCAATTACAAATGCAATATAAATGATGGGCAGTTGATGTTAAGAATTTGATTGATAACACCTCACCTAGAAAAGAAGGCAGGGGACCCCATCTCTCCACATGCTTGAATTGTGCCAAGAAAACTCTCGGAACACGACACATCAGTCCGAACCCACAAATACCTGCAAGATATAAGCCGTAGAGCCAAAATTGTCAGAACCAACCAAGGAGGATCTGAATTACTGGTAACATGTTGTGCATTGAAGTTAACCTTGCATGATTCAAATGCATTTGATACTGCTAGGACAGAACTATATGGTAGGAACCCAAAAGCATCAGATTCAACAAGCAATAGATAAAAAAACAAACCTCTACATCCGGTAAAGGATCATACATTCTTCTTTCTCTAGTGTCAAATACTGTAATTCCTGAAATTTTCTGAATCCCCCATCTAGTAGCTATTAGATTCTGCAAAAGAAATCCATCCTCTCATGGTTACTTTATATTCTCAATGCATTAAGAACTAAACTGGGTACTTAGAAAAAGAAAAAAAAAAAGGGAAAAATGAAAAATTTTAAGAATTTTAAGATAATAGCAAAAGAACCCGAGGATAGATGAAA
This sequence comes from Chloranthus sessilifolius, assembly GCA_021018995.1. NCBI lineage: Eukaryota > Viridiplantae > Streptophyta > Magnoliopsida > Chloranthales > Chloranthaceae > Chloranthus > Chloranthus sessilifolius. The sequence continues at coordinate 147,594,304 of CM037587.1, forward strand.
CATGCAGTAAGGCAATGGTGCTCAAGATCATCATTTGGAGGAAAAAGTACATACAAAATTATTTAACAAAAAGTATTCAAACCAATTTTCAGAAGTTCTCCAAAATTGGAATTACCAAGAACATACAGTTTGACCAGGGACCATGTTCTTACCAGACTTTTGAGTTGAAAAGAATTTGACCACTGAGTACATCATATTGACTTGGCATGGTCAAAATTTTCCATCAAAGACATCTGTTCCAAGTCAAGTTTCGATGATTTCTACAAACCAACAACTAAAATCTCGGTATTGGTCTTGGTATTAGTCTGTGGAGATGCCAAAGCATATCCTCTTGGGTATCGAGTATTAGGTATCGTCTTGGGTACCATCCAGGTATCAGCGATATAATATACTACAAATTATATGCATTAGGTGATACCCGAGATGTATCGAGTGCCTCTAATACTGAGACATATCACCCAATACATCACAGCATTGTCAGAGATTTTAATCTATGCTAGAAACTAACCAACATGAGAATAAGCAATAAAGCACCTAAGGTGTTTGAACTCCCTCCACTAAAAAATACAGCTGTCAATAGGCTGGGTCCGCCAGTGACCCAAAGTAATTTTTAAGCCATAAACTTTGGCCACTCAAGAGGGCCCGAAGGGTTGATCAAGCCACTGTGAAGGTCAAGTCAGGCCAAACTTGGATTTTAGCCTGATCCAATCCGACCCATTGACACCCAGCCTACAGTAGCAGTAGCCAATAGGGTCGTCAACTAGGATTTAGAATTGGGTCGGCCTATGACCAGACTGGCTTGACTCTTTTAGATACGGTTGGGCTTAAATTTGGCCCGTTGGGACAGGTCAGATTCACCCAAAGGTCAGGTCAAGGGGCTCAAAGGAATGGGCTAACTAGGATTTTGGCCCGATCCAACCTGTTGGCAACCCTAACTAAGATCACACAAGAGTATCAAATACCCTAAGACGATCAAACTGCTCCCAAGTTTCATGTATGGAGAAGCAAAGTTGCTTTTCGAAAATTAAAATTTCAAGTTCAGAACACAGATTTAGTGTGAGGCAAAATATACTCCTCACCAGATTGAAATCTGTAGATTTGAAAGGCTCAACCTGTGGTAAAACCTGTACAGGAGATCCAAATGGTATATCAGTACCTCAATACAAGAAAAAGATATAGTACAACGATCTCAATGACTATACTACACTGAATCAAGTGCAAGGTTGTTCTCAAGTCTTAACGATGGTTTATGAATATATTCTCATAATTTCCTGCAGCCTTCTTTATTTTATTATCTACAGTGAAAATAACAGCTCAAAAGGAACTAGATAACACGCATTGGCAGTAAATGCTTACATAAACTAACCAAATAACTTCTTTCATTCGTTTTTTCCCTACCTTTCTTTTGCTCTTTTTTCTTTTGATAAAAAACATGGCCTTAATAACACGCATAAATCAATCTCAAAGGCTTAACACTGTAAATATTGGTGTTATTTGACATGTTAACTCATGCTTAAAAATAATGATCGCATAGATATATGTATCTAACACACCAAACAGGGAAAAAGCAAGAAAATGATCTTCCACCTCATAAAATTTTTAAACTTTTTATTTACTTTTTTCTTAAACAAATACAACAATTAAATAAAATACCATTTTTTTTTATCGGTAAAAAATACCATGTTATTAATACTTAAAAAAAAGAGACGCGAGACAAACTAAGTGAGAAAATAGAATCCCCACAATAATGAGCTTTTCTTGAATCCCCACCATAAAAAGCCTCCAGAAACTCCATAACAGCAGGAGAATTGGCAATTATGTATGCTTCTAATGTAGACTGCAGCCACAACACTTAAACGCGCAGGAAAATTATTAAGAACACTAGAAATCAGACTTCAGAAGATAAGAACCCCCCTTAAAATTTCAGCTACTGTGTAAAAGCACAGCCAAAACAGCCCCAGATATCACAATAGTTGACTGAACATGATATGTCACATACATCTATAAAGAAGATGGTATAGTGCCAGTAAAAACCAGCAACTCATGTTTCGACTTTCTGTGCAAAAACACAGTTCCAAACAGCATTAAATAACTGACAATTACTTACAGACACTGGTAAATCTGGAGAAACAGCAGGGACAAACAGTAATCAAGTAACTTCAAAACAGCAGCCCAGAATTACAGAACACCAGCAGTAATATCTCAGTTTTAATATTCAGCTACCAGCAGCAGTGAAGAAGTCTAAAAAGACTAATACCAGCAGTAAACAGAGACTCAAAACCTCGAGGGCAGCCACAGAATATCAGAAGTCTTGTTTAGGGGCCTTTAGGGCAGTCAACGGGTGGGGCAAAAATTGTGGTTGCCCAGTGGGAAAATGGCATATGGCCGACCCAATGGTGCACCCAACCCGACCCTACCAATGCGTGACCTGAAAACCTACCCAACCTGGTAGAAACCCCTATTTTCCATGATTTATATATATAAAATATGGGGTCGCGTGGGATGTCTCATGTGCTACCCGGCCAGATGGGCCAAAGTTTATGTGCTGGACCCGGTAAAATCTGGGTCGGGCAGGTCGGGTGGGTTGGGTATCTGGACAATCCAACCCGTTGACAGCCCTAGTCTCAACCCTCTTTTCTCTAAATCGTGTTCTCTTTTAGAAAATAACTCTCACCACAAATTAAAAGTCCCGAGCAATACCTTTAATATATATAAAAAATAACCTCTAACGTCTATTTTATACTTCTAAACCAACCAGAGCTCAACATCCTAATAAAGAAACCTATTTAGCATCATATCCCTAAAACATAGGTTTCTAAATGAACACAAAATAAAAAAGATTTCCAGATTAGGAGGGAACCCGAGATTTATCTCTCAGTACCCAAGCCTCATGAGAATACTATTAAATCGGGAGCCAGTGCTCATGTGCTCTCTTAATCCGATCACGTGCGCCACATTTAAGCCCTTCTGAACCTCCATTGAGGCCCTAATATCACCCTTCTATTCACATAATTTATCAACTGTTTCAACCACCGTTCACGATCTGGTTTGCCCTTCAAAACAGATACAAATTCTTCTATCATCTTGCATTGCATCATCCTCCCCAGGTGGAGAAGACTCTACTCCGTCGAGTTGATGCCCACCAATAATTTGGAGTAGTCCTTGTTCCTCTTTCTCTTTTGTCAACCTCAGGTTCTTAGGTACTCATTCCCTTGACATCGAATTCCCGATGTTGTAAGTTAAAAAGATTATTACTGCCCCATTTGTAAGGTTTGAATTGAAACCTCTCTTTGCCAGTACGAGGGTAATCTTCTTTCCATCTTTGATGGAGTAGGTATTTTCCCTACTGTTGAGCACCTATCACTATCAAATTGTCACAGCCTTCCCAATTATATGTGACACACATCCATAGGAACATCACACCATACATCATCTTGGTACTCTTTTCCAATTGCGAAAGAGACCAAACATTAAGTGGTAACGCCAGTCACTCCACCCTTCTTAAACCATTGAATCTTATATAGATTCGAATGGCATTTTTCTTTCAATTGCAATGCATCAGGCATCTTCCTTGAGATGACGTTCCCTTTGCTACTTCCACCAATGATAGTCGCGCATATCCACCAATTCGAAGTGCATTTAGGACAAAAATAATTAGATCATTGCCACTTACCTTCATCAATAGGTTTCAAAGTAGTGACTAGAACCTTTTCAATTAGCATATTCTCTCCATCGGCATCAGCTTCTAGCTCTAGTTCATCGTTCACCTTTTCATTGTCCTCTTAAGTCGAGTCTTCTTCTTTCAACTTGTTGTCAGGATCCTCTTCTTGAGCTAGAATCACTTGTCTCTTAGGACACTCATAGGATCAATGTCTTAGCTTGAGCTGCCCTTTAAGGCATCAACGATCGATCATGTCTACCTCCCCCTTGATTAGAATTTAGTCGATCGATGTTAAAATTACAGGCCCTATACGGTCACGCTTGCCTTGAGTACATGGCTCTAAGCATCATTGCCCTCCATAAATTGTGCATGGAAATTTGATCTTGAATTTGTAAGCGCAACCATTGACACATCATCCAACCCATTGATCATTCGTCTAATGCAACTAGGCTCACATCATAAGGAGATAGGATACTTACATGTATTTCATGCCACCCTTATCATGATCGTCTTTCCCATGATGAAGACGATCCGTCAGGACATCCTCCCACCATGCTAGAGCATACCCGAAAATATTTAGCCATCACGAACTTCACCCTACAATGATCTGGTACCTCCTTTAATTCAAAAATATTTTCTACTTTACTTAACCACTCGATGAATTCATTTGGATGCATCCTCCCATGGATTTATGACACATTATCTTTGATCCCATAATTATTACATCATTATCGTAGGTACCTCCTTTAATTCAAAGATATTTTCTACTTTACTTGACCACTCATGAAGTCATTTGGATGCATTCTCCTATGGAGTTCCGACACGTCTTTGATCCCATAATTATTACATCATTGTCTCTATAATTTTCACCTTGTAGCCAAATCTCGCCAGAACTCTTGCAAAGATGTCTTCCTTCGTCCATCTCATCCCCCATAGGATCACCTTCAACCTCAGAGGTTGTCTCAAGATCATGCGTAAATGCAGCCGTTCTTCTCAACACTTCATCAATCCTTCCACCCTATCCATATGTTGATTCAAAGTCAGGGCTCTTCTTGGAGGTATATCGACCACTACCCAAAAGCTGCACTGATACCTAACAATGAAGACCGCAGCCCACAATACTTATAGATCAATTAACATGCAGGAAAATTAATAAGAACACTAGAAATCAGACTTCAGAAGATACGAATCTCCCTTAAAATTTCAGCTATTGTGTAAAAACAAAGCCAAAAACAGCTCCTTAATTTCTTTGTAAAAACACAGTTCCAAACAGCATTAAACAACTGAAAATTACTTACAGAGACTGCGGTAAATCTGGAGAAGCAGCAGGGACAAACAGGAATCAAGTAACTTCAAAATAGCAGCCCAGAATTACAGAACACCAGCAGTAATAATATCACAGTTTTAATATTCAGATAACAGCAGCAGTGAAAAAGTCTAAAAAGATTATAAAACCAGTAGTAAATATAGACATTGAGCCTCAAGATCAGCCACAGAATATCAGAGGTATCGGCTCCTCTTCCCTAAATCCGTTTTTTTTTTCAAAAAATAAATCAGAGAACTAATTTGAAACCTCGAGCAGCCCCTTTAATATATAAAAGATAACCTCTAACTTCTATTTTTAGACTTCTAAACAAACAAAAAGCCGAACACCCTAATAATGAAACCTATTTAACATCGTATTCCTAAAATTTAGGATCCTACACTAACATGAAATAAAAGAAATTTTGCAGATTAAGTGGGAACCTGAGATTTATCTCTCAGAACCCAAGCCCATTCACAAGACTAATATTCCCATGAACCCACGGCTCACATGATCTATTAATCTGATCACATTTGAGTTCTTTTCCACCCACCATTGAGGCACTATTTCAGGCCCTAATCTCAGCACATTATTCAGAAAATTTATGGAGTGTTTCAACTCCTATTCAAGCTCTGTTTTGGTCTTCAAAACAGCTCCAAATTCTTCTATCATTGTGCATTGCATCAGCTTATTTTCTTTCCGTAGTACGAATGTACGATCACCAAATAAATATATCACAGCAATAAACAACAGAAAGAACCACATATTAGGTGGAACGGAATATTAACAAACGAGGAATGTAAAAAGTCCTATAATTGAGCCCCCACTAGGCCCTACAACCTACCTATATACAATGCCTCAAGGGTAATTGAGGTTTTAGAAAACCGCCATGTCAAATATATGTCAGTCGCTAGAAGACCCACAATGACATGATATCAGATGAGATCAATAATTTATCATAACCAATTCATACAATTCAGATAGCATTTGGTATTATTCAGAAAGCTTTCATGAATTCTATTCATCCAGATATAATAATCTATAGTGTGCTTTTGTCAACTAGTGTATGTGTTGCATTATCTTCCATCATTATGATGAAAATTGTAAGAACATGTCAAAGGACCGATACTCACCACCTCACATCTTTCCCAATGATATAGCAACCCATTAGCTTGTGCTATATGCCATGATAAGTACTGTTCCAACAGCATCAAATGTCACCCAGCTGCTATATAATATGGATGCCAGATCTGTACTCAGCAGTCAGCAGTCACAGAACTAAGAAGTGTAAAGATCATACCCAAATCAAGGTTTAAAAATCCTGGCTTTGGTACTGGTAACAGTAAAGGAGTTTGACGGTGCAAGGATACAGGGCGGTAAAAACTGATATCAGTTTATATCTGACGATATAAACGCCTTTGTAAGCCTAAACCAGCTATGGGACAGTATATAAAACCTTGACCCATCTAAGAAGACTGCACCAGAAAATTAAACAGCGCCAAGACCAGCATCGTTTACATACATTCTGATTGATACTTTATGTCATCTTTCAAGTGATGAAAAAAACTGGTGCATTTTGATATTTTTTCTGATTCATGATTTTGGTCACAGCATTAGAAAACTCAAACAAACCAACAGCTTTAACTCTCCAACTGACTGAAGTTACCTAAGTAAATTGAGCTCAACTCTCCAACTGAGTTCAGGTCACCCAAGTAAACTGAAACTTCATGGAAAACTGACATTGCATTCCTCAAGTGATTTAGTGCTACTCCTACCCACATCAAACAGTAAAAATTCCAGCATGATGGTTAGTGGTTTCGTTAGGCCTTTTTTTTTTAATCCGTGCAAATCAATATTCATTAATGAAAATGAAGATACAGCAGATCAAAGAGTCAAGCGAGCTGCTCGACCAAGAGAAACTAAGAACAAAAACACAAGAAAGAACAATAAAATAAAGTACCTGAGGAAAAAAAAAGCAAGAACGAAGTAGAAAAATAAAGAGGTCAGGGCCTGGTGGAAACACCAGCTCACACCGGGCTACCGGCCCCAAAATGTCTGTGGTTCCTATGGTAGCTGAAGCTGCTCCCACTCCCTCAGAATTTCCTCAACTGATGAGGAGTACTTCTGGGAGACAAGGCAACACCACACAATATCCTCAAGTATCCGACCAATCGCAGCCCTTCATGTATCATCTCATCCTTCTTTTCAAATATCCTCTTATTCTGTTCTTTCCAGATTTCTAGATGTTGGGGACGATGGACAACTGCCCTAAAATGGAGAAAAGTTAACTGCCAGCAGCTGCCCAAGGAGGGGTCCTTAGGAGTTAAGACTCATTCCCTGCCGAAACAAAGGTAAGGGTCAGGTCGGGAAAAGCAAAACCCATAGTCACAAAAATCTCCGACCTTTTCAAAATATCGGAAAAAGTTGGCGACGCAGTCATCCCGACCTTATCGCGGCCAAGTCGCGACTCGGTCAATTAATTGTTGATGTTTGTGATATGGTCCGATTTCTTTTCCTTTTTTCGTCACTTAAAACTTAAGGGAAAAAAACCTTTAGGTTTTGTACTATTTTGTTCTTCATAAAAATACCTTTAGGTGTTGCCTATTTTGTTCATCAAAATAATTATTTTTAACTTGAAATATATTATGATATTTTTTTTTGAATTTTTTTATTTTTTCCGACTTTGATCGAAAGCCTGACGGAGCTGTGCCACATGGAACTAGAAGGCCCACGAGTCGTGAACTTCTTTTCCCGGAGAAGAAGCAATGACAATATCCGACGAATAAGCATTGGCTGACTCTGCCAGCAGCTGTGGTAAGATAGAGGATGTCAGCGTTATCCGGAATGATTGGGCGTAAAGCATCTGTAGGTGGCTTTTCAAGTTCACCGTCAAAATCCCAGGGCTCAACCTTGGACAGGCGGTGGAAACTACCAAGCTGGAGTATGGTAGGGGGAGAGGGAATTTCTGACGGAGCGGTGAAATGCATAGAGATCTGAAAGAACACCAACGATGAAAATACTCTGCTGGGTATATAATGCAGCTTGGGTAGTAAGTCTTGTGCTATGAATGCATAAGCAAGTAAAGAGTACATGTGTAGAGCTACCAAGGAAGTAATAACTCAGCTGACCCTTATCCTGTGAATCAGATTCCCCTGACGGAGCTCGCTAGAATCAGATTCCCCCTCGCTTTCTCTCGCTCTGGTGCCTTTGCTTTTCTTTCAAGCTCTGCTAGTTGTCTACTCCACGAGCCTTCACAGCTTTCCCCCTCTCGAAAACGACAAGTTTCTCTCTCTGGATAAGGTCCTCTCAGTGACAGTAAGAGAGGCTCAAAAGTCATCACTATTTGTACTTCAGTCTTTCTGCATTTTCACAAAACCAGCTCCCTAAATAAGCACTATTGGTATGAATGAAAGCTTTACGCGAGGTGGGGTGGTCGGGAGCTTCGTAGTTACTTAATCGTTCAATATAAAGATTCCTATAGTAAGCGCAACATCGACACTATCCCTTACCTATGGTTCAGGAAAGGGAATGGGAACGGATGGAGATGGCTCACCCCAAAAGAACAGCACAAAAAGAGATTGACTGGAATGATTGCAAGGATACACACCAACACTACTTAGAGGTGAAAAAAGGGGCAAAGTGGTAACCGTTCCCAGTGTTTGATTCTAGTGTTGGAAGTGCGTGGCTTCAAGGTCTCAATGTTCGGGTAAGGCCTTGTTTTCAGGCTTCATCGGCATTGACGTGTCTAGGTCCTGAAAGTAGTTCAATTAACGCAATCAATAAGGAATCCACAGTTCCCGAGGAATACAAATAACCTCTAATTTTCTTCATATTTGGCGAGAGTCTGGAATAACTAGTGAACAACTCTATTGCATCGCAATTGGTGCATTGGTCTTTGCAACGTTAATGGTATGAGTGCATAAGCAGGTAAAGAATACATGTGTTGAGCTACCAAGGAAATAATAACCCCTATAGAGGCTAGAGCAAGACCTAATTGAAAATGAATTGAATTATTGTTTGTCATAAAGACCCTTATGCCCATGTCCCAATCGACCTCCAGGAGAAATATGTGCTTCTAAAAGATCTTTCATACTGTGCCCAATCCCGAAGTTAGTTCTATACATATGACCAGCAATGAGAAAAATAAATGCAATAGCTAAATGATTATGAGTCATATCGGTTAGTCATAAACTTTGCGTTTGTAAATGGAATTCCCTAATAAGGGTTAGAATGGCAGTTCCCGCTCCTTGGGAGGTACCAAATAAATGACTATTGGAATCAAGGTTTTGGGCATAAAGATTCCACTGACAGGTAAAAAGTGGGCCCAACCATTGAGGATACAATAATACATCTAAGAAACTATTCCACCTGAAATACTCCCCCCTTGATTTGGGAATAACGACATGAACTAAATGCCCAGTCCAAGCAAAAGGAATTTACTTCGATGAGTCCTCACAAATGATGATAGAGACGAGAACTTTAACCGATTTTTCTCGACTTCGACCCTAGCTGATTTATTGTCAACTCCCGACTTTGTGACTATGGCTAAATATATTACTTGGAAGATAAGACTGAGCCTTGGCAGCCGAGCATGGAAAGTGAAGGGAGTATGAAAACGTGCATCGAGAAAACAGGAAGAGAGGAACGATTTTCTTTCTCGAGCTAGGACAAGACACACTAGATAATCGATCACCGTAAGGATAAACAAGCTTCTCAAGCATAAGGAAGAACATTAGCGAGCATATGGAAAGGACGAGCCACCTCTGGGCATCCGAGCCTGGATCAATGGAGAAAGAATGTTGTTAGCTTGTCTTTAACTTCAACTCAATTGCCTCCGGATGGGATCTCCAAAGACAAACGGGAAATCCGACCATTAAGCTAAGATATTGGCACAAGATTCACCCAAGCATATATTTACGTTATGTTTGAAGTCCAAGTAAAAGTAATGCCATCCACTTCTTTAAAACTTCCTTCCTTTTTGAAGAAATAGGAGCACTAGAAGCCACAAATATAGTCCTCAAAAATTTAAAAATAAAATTTAGCACTATATATATAGGGAAATTTGCATTTCGGCCCTACAAGTTTGCTTATTTGCAGAAACGGCCTTATAGTTTGAAACTGTGCAGAATAGGCCAACTCCAAGCCAAGCCGTTTCCACATCAGCATCGACCTGTTTTTTTTATTATATATATGTTTATTTTTAATTGTTTTTTTATCGGCCCTTTCTTCAGTTCCAACTACAAAAACCTGTTAACAGAGACCGCCATTTTAAGATGACGATTTTGGGTACAAACAAAAAGAGAGATTACTATATTATCCAATATAAGTTTTATTCCTTCAAAAAATATATATATATACAAACTTTATTAGTTAGGGATCTGCCAAAAACATAAGAACACAAGACATAAGTAACAAAAAAAAAAATAATAATTAAATTAAATCCACTAACAGACCGCTATCTTAAGATAGCAACCGCCAACTTAAGGTAGCGGTCGCTATCTTAAAATAGCGACCATTATCTTAAGATGGCGGTCGCTATCTTAAGATAGCGGTATGTTAGCGAGTTTTTTGAAATTTTTTGTTTTTACTTAAGTCTTGCGTTCTTATGTTTTTGGCAGATCACTAACTAATAATTTTATAGTGATTTCATATCATGTACATATTACCATCTAATATCGTCTTTACAAAGCTTATATTGGATAACACAATAATCTTTCTTTATTCATACCCTAAACCCCGTCTTAAGATAGCGACCGCTATCTGAACCGCCAACTTAAGATAATGGTCGCTATCTTAAGATAGCAACCTCCAACTTAAGATAGCGACTGCAAACTTAAGATAGCGGTCGCTATCGCTATCTTCAGATAGCGGTATGTTAGCGGGTTTTTTAAAATTTTCATATATATATATATATATATATATATATTTTTTTTTGTTACTTATGTCTTATGGTAAATCACTAACTAATAAATTTACAGTGATTTCATATCACGTACACAATTAAAATAGATTACCATCTAATGTTGTTTTACGAAGCATAACACAGTAATCTCTCTTTTTTTTCGTACCCTAAATTGCCATTATAGATAGCAAAAATTTTTTCATATCCTAAACTGCCAATTAATAAGAACGCAAGAAGACATAAGTAAAAAAAATAGAAGAATCGCTATCTATAATGGCGGTTTATATTGGATTATTGTGTTATCCAATATAAACTTAATAAAGACGGCATGAAATGGTAATCTATTTTAATTGTGTATATGCTATAAAATCACTATAAAATTATTAGTTAGTGATGTGCCAAAAACATAAGAACGCAAGACATAAGTAAAAAATAAAATAAAATAACCTGCTAGCGGATTTTTAGATTTTTTTTTTTTTTTATTACTTATGTCTTACGTTCCTATGTTTTTGGCAGATCCCTAACTAATAAAGTTTATATTGGATAACACAGTAATTTCTCTTTTTCTTGATACCCAAAACCACCATCTTAAGATAGCGACCGCTATCTATCTTAAGATGACGGTCTCTGTTAACAGGTTTCTGTAGTCGAAACTGAAAAAAGGGACGATAAAAAAATAATTAAAAATAAACATGAAAAAAATGGTCAATGTTGATGTGGAAATGACTTGGCTTGGAACTGGCCTATTCTGCAAATAAGCAAACTTGTAGGGCTGAAAATGTAAATTTCCCATATATATATATATATATATATATATATATATATATATATATATATATATATATATATATATATATATATAGGGTAATGATCCTCTCACTCGAGTCATGGGACATATGACCCATGACTCGAGTTGGGAGATTATCTCCCATCCTCCTAACTCGAGTATGGGAGACCCATGGGTCATATGTCCCATGACTCAAGTGAGAGGATCATCACCCTATATATATATACACACACACACACACACACACACACTACCATGGTTAAAAATTCCAACAGAAACCGGTACATTCCTATTTCAGCCAGGACTGTGATGGTATTTACGTTAATTCCGCCAATTTACCACCCACACAACCACAATTCCGGTTTACCGGACGGAATTCTGTCCAGTAATTTCATTTTACTGGCTTGAAAATTTTGTCCAGTAATTTCATTTTTTTTAAAAAGGTGCCACTTAAAGTTGCACTATATAGTTACTCGAGAATCCCACACCCTCATCTTAATATCTTTTCCCTCTACTTCCTCTCTCCTCTCTACCTCCCTCTTAGCTACTTGCGACCTTGCCTCCTTAAATCTAGCCTCATTTAACATAATATTGGCGGATAATCAATGTAAATCCACCGGAAATCTTTGTAAGGTAAATTTCTATCTCCTTTTATTATTTTTTTCATTTTTTTAAAAGATAAATATTTGTGTAAGGTGTAACATTATGTTACACCTTACACAAATATTTATCTTTTAAAAAAATGAAAAAAATCGTCCGATACATTGGGTCAAAATATCGTCCGATACCTATATGTATCGGTTTTGGACTTGAACGATACGATACATTGGATTTTTATCACCCCCCTTAAAAAAGTCAAATTATCGTTCAATGTATAGTTCGTATCGGACGATAATTTGAAATTATCGTTCGATAATTTGAAATTATCGGTTTTGTTGTTTTATTTTTTTATTTTTTTATTTTTGGGAAAAACCGGAAAGTATGGTCCGATACGTGTCGATTTTGGGGTTGGACAATACGTATCGAATATCTGAGATTTTGATCCATGGTAACATAGGTAGATCTAACTTAGGTCTACCCATGTAAGGTGTAAAATAGGTAATATTTGTGCCGGCCAGAACATTGGTCAATGTTCCGCTGAAATTTTCAAAATTCCACCCGCAATTTTGAAATTTTTCGTTTTGCGGCCTGAACGGTACATTGTGGAAATCTGGGATTTTGAACCATGCATATTACCAAGTGAACAAAGAATATTAAAAAAATACATATAGAGCAAGTCCTAGATTAAGATAGGGGAAATGCAACTAAAAGGCAAATCTGGCCGCCCAAAGAAAGTACAGCCAAAAGTATCTCATAGAAAAAGATAGATGTATGTTATTAAAATTTCAGGAAATCGGAATCCCCAATATTCAGAACATATCATTGCCTGGAACTCTGTTAGTACACTTCTAAGTCGAGGAACACAGAAAACAAACTGGTGCACCACTCTTTACAAACAGCCTCGCAAAAATTTTGGGCATGCATACAAGGAGTTCCAGCTTTTTAGGTAATACTATGATTGGGAAACAGAAAAGGAGTTCAATTCTAAGTAGAAGCTTTACCAAGTTTATTTCTCAATAAAATCCTCAAAGTTGACAGCTACCGTTGTGATGGTATCACTAGTTTCCATAAAGTAATAAATTATGAAAGGGAACATATGGAGTTTTGCATGCTCTAAAGGTATTCTGAATTCGCACCAAAGAAATCACAATTTCAGAGTAATTCTGATGGGGACATCCGATTCAAGCAACCGCCCGTAACTTATCGAAGGCGAAAGAAGACTGTAAAAGCGAATAATAACTCAAACGAGAAGGACTGAAGAATGCTTTAGTCGATCGATCGACCCCAGCTTTCGATCGATCGATTGAGGACAAAGAGCATAGCATTGTTGGCGCAATTTTCCCACTCAGTCGACCAATCGAGCCCAGACAATCGACCGATCGAATGTGGATAGAGCCTTCGGGCAATTTTAATTTTCATCAATCGATCGATCGACTCCAAAATCGATCGATCGACTGATCGCGCGAGATTTGATGGGATTTTAGTTTATTTTTTTGGCAAAACTTGTCGTTCAAAGTTTTTAGGAATGCTTTATTTCGAGTTAGGGTTTGGTTAGCCTATTTAAAGGCTTGTAAAAAACAACTTTTAATTGATGGTTAATGAAAATTGCTTTTGCAACTTTGAGAGTTTTGTGATTGAGCTTTCTGTGAGGGTGTGATTCTCTCAAACCAAAGAGCAATTCTTCGTCCCGCGTGCGGTTTGGTGCGAGACCAACTTTTCCTCCTTCTCTATCTTCTTATAATCTACGAGTTGCATAAGTAGCATAACCCTATCCTACCTATTTCACTATAAAAAAAAATCAAGTTTAACCTATCCTTTCACCGTTAAAATCGTTATTTGCTTCGCTCGGTATCGAAAGAACCCGCTTACGAGTTCGTTCAACGCCCTAAAACTATCGGAGATATAGCCGTTCGCTAAGAACCATAATCTTCTAAATCCGATAGGGAACATACGAGAAAGTAACACTATTTTAAAATTATCTAATAGAATATCTTCGTATTTACTGTGATAAACTGTTTAGGAATTTGGTATTTTATTTTATTGATAAACTGTCGGATATCTAGCATTGCATGTGTTAGTCTCCGCATCAGATTTGGTATCAGAGATTTGTCGGTTTAGGGTTGTCGGTGTTCATATAGGTTCTAGGGTTAATTTCTTTTATTTTGCTTTGTCTTGCATCATTTTATTTTGTCTTGCATAGTCATGAATCCCATTAAGATAGAAGCCCTCATTAATGAACTTGCGTCTAAGTTGGCTGCGAGTCAAGCCAATCTCCAAGCCCAGATGCAAACTCAGCATGGGGCTTTAAAATCATAATCGAAATTCCAAAGGTTTGGATGGAAATAGAGTTAGGGGATGCCCTTAGTATCGTGAACCCAACTACGACCCTGCCGAGAAGTTTCTAAAATCCATTCGAGAAGAGGTTCCAAATTTTGAGGGATGGATAAATCCTAAAACCTTCGTGGAGTGGTTGTCTAGTATAGAGGAGTATTTTGATTGATATGACATACCGAATGAGTACAAAATTAGGCTAGTCAAAACAAAGCTGGAGGGCAACGCCAAAAAATTTTGAACTCGTATAGAACGTCGTATTGAATGTCTTCGGATTAAATACATCTCCACATGGGAGGACATGAAGGTGAGACTTATTGAAAAGTACGTTCCTTTAACACACCGTCACCTTCTCCGGAGTTTGAAAACCAAGGCAGATAAGTGTCATGATTGCTCAAAGTGTCAAGGGTTTGGACATTTCACCTATCAATGTCCTACAAAATTTTCAGATCAAAGTTTAGTCATTAAAGATGAAGAAAATAACGAGCACGTAAAATTTAAAATAGAAGAGGAAGTGTATAACATTAATACCGTGTTGAGTGAGGAGGAGATAAAAGAGATAGAAACAAGTCTAACTTGTGTTGAAGAAACCTCTATTTTCATTATGAATGATAGTTCTGTGTTAGTCCCATATGATTCACTCGAGTCACTCACACATGAGTCGTTAGTGTCAGTAGTGTCACTTACACGAGCATATAGAGTTTGTAGATGCACGTACACCTTTTTTAGGTCCGGCAACAAAACCTTCAAACCCATTCCTTGATGCCCATCCAACTGAGCCCAATCTTTTCTACCCATTGATTTCCAACTACCTACCTGAACTATATGTGAAGAGGTTAGATGGAAAAGTTTTAAGAGATCCATGTTTTGTTACCAAGGTAAAGACACCAAGAATATCGATATTATCTTCTTAGGTGGAAAGATAAATCGAAAATTGACAACACTTGGACTGCAAGGAGATGCAATCTGAGAAACATCAAGCAAACCTCATCCAGTGGAAGGGTAAGCCGAATACTAAAGCTACATGGATAATAAGTATGAGCCCATTTCAAATCGTGCATGGTTATAAACCTAGGACACCCGTAGACCTCATCACGATGTCAATTCATCAAAGGTCATCAGAGTCTGCATCTACATTTGCACATCGCATTCATGAGTTGCATATTGAGATTAAAAGTATAATTAATGTGAACAATGAAAAATACAAGATTTCTGCAGATTCTCATAGAAGGTTCAAAGAATTTCATGAGGATGATTTTGTGATGGTTCAGAATAGTCCTGAGTGATTCCCTCAAGGGATTGCTAAGAAGTTACAAGCTTGTGGTGCTAGACCCTATAGGATTTTGAAGTGTGCCGGTTCCAATGCTTACATCCTAGATTTACTGCCAGAATTAGAGATTAGCACGACTTTCAATGTGGAGGATCTCGTTCTGTTCCATGGCTATTCAAGCATCCCACCCAACCCATTTGAGCCTTCCACATCCAATGTTACCACTATTTCAATCCCCACACCATTACCTCCACCTAGACGACCATGTTTGGAGGATCAGATTGTGTCCACCAGCCAAGGGGGACTTCAAAAGTACCTGATCAAGTGGAAGAACAAAGTCGATTCCGAGAATACGTCGATAACAAGGGAAGAGTTTCAACACATTGACATGGATCTCCTCGACCTCTATCACAACCAATATTCATCGGGGATGAATCCTTCCAACCCGGGGAGAATTGATGGGGACATCCGATTCAAGCAATCACCCGTAACTTTTCGAAGGCAAAAGAAGACTATAACTTCGAAGAACAACTCAAATTCGAAGGACTGAAGAATGCTTTAGTCGATCGATCGACTCCAGCCTTCGATCGATCGATTGAGGACAGAGAGCATAGTATTGTGGGCGTAGTTTTCCTACTTAGTCGATCGAATGAGCCCAGACAGTAGATCGATCAAATGTGGATAGAGCCTTCGGGCAATTTTAATTTTCATCAGTCGATTGATCAACTACAGAATCGATCGATCGATCAACCGATCACGCGAGATTTGACGGGATTCTATTTTTTTTGCAAACTTACTGTTTTAAGTGTTTTAAGTTTTTTGGAATGCTTTATTTCAAGTTAGGGTTTTGGTTAGCCTATTTAAAGGCTTGTAAAAAACAACTTTGAAATTAATTGATGGTTAATGAAAATTGTTTTTGTAACTTTGAGTTTTGTGATTGAACTTTCTGCGAGGGTATGATTCTCTCAAACTGAAGAGCAATTCTTCGTCCCGCGTGCGGTTTGGTGCGAGGCCAATTTTTCCTCCTTTATCTTCTTATGATCTACAAGTTGCGTAAGTAGCGTAACCCTACCCTACCTATTCACTATTAAAAAAAAAAAAAAAAAATTCAAGTTTAACCCATCCTTTCACCATTAAAATCGTTATTTATTTTGTTTTCGCTCGGTATCGAAAGAACACGCTTGCGAGTTCGTTTGACGCCCTAAAACTGTCAGAGATCTAGTCGTTCGCTAAGAACCCTAATCTTCTAAATCCGAAAGGGAATGTACGCGAAAGTAACATTATTTCAGGCTAGACCTAAAATTATCTAATAGAATTTCTTCATATTTTCTGTGATAAACTGTTTAGGAATTTGGTATTTTATTTATTTGCATTAAATTTTCTAATAATCTCAGCCCTAGCATTGCATTTGTTAGTTTCCGCATCAAGTTCTAACTGGGGCTCTCAGTGGGCCAGTTCAAGCCAGGCCTCAAAATGACTTGAATTTTAAGTGGGCTGAAATCCTGGTCCATTTATTAACCTGGCCTAAAATATCAGACCCAAGTTCATCCTGAAATGGTTAAAAAACAGGCCAGACTTAAATTGCAAAGAAAAACATTTGTGCCCTGTTCCCGCATAATGTTGATTAAATATTGATCAGGTTTAAAATTTAGGACCAAGCCCCGGAAAATCGCACCCAAACCTTTGGAGACTCTGCTTTGGCCCATGGACATTCTTACCTAACAAGTTCAAAAGCAAAAACAAAAGAGTAATAGGCACATAAAAGTGCAAAGATTTGTGCATTCCAAAGGAGATCAGTGTAGTTTCAGCAACTCAGATACAGACCAAGAAAGTCGCTCACCAATGTTTGGAGACCATTGACCATAACAACTTTCTCCTCGCGGGAATCACCTAGAGATAAGCGAATTTCAAAGGGGCCCATTTTCCTATCAGTCTGATTTGCCAGAGTTAAGTGTACCTGCAAATTGACTAAATTAGCTAAACTTCCAAGTCACATTAACGATTTCCAAACAAGAGGAAATGATATAAAAGTCTCCATTTTTATCGATTTGCAAGCTGATGCAGTACATGATCAGCCAGCCTTTCGCAAGCCAAAAATATGTATCAAAATGAACTAAATTCAAAGACAGAGAACCACCCCCAGATCCCAGGCCAATAAAATTCAATGAGCCTTTATTTTCACCAAGTGGGAGGCAACCCAAAAGGATCCAAACACACTGGGAGGGGGGGCTTTGACTTGCATGCAAAAGAAGATGGGAAAATAAAGAGAATTTGGCCTTTTATGTTGGGAAAGAGATTAGTATTATAAGGGAATTTATGGCATTCAATATTTTCGGTAAACAGTTAGTTGCATAGTGACTTTAGTTAATATAGAAAATAGGCAGTTGCTTAGTGAAGTAAAAGAGTTTAATTAACGGGAGTTAAATAAGCTACTTGTTGGCTCAGAGTCCAATTAATGGACATTCACCTCCTCCTGTAACAAGTGATGTTTTGAATATTTCATTATATGGAAAATTAAGCTATTTAAGCTTATTATTGTATCTCTCGAGGTAACTGCTGAGTTTGGGTTGTTTCAACTTAAAACAACTGTCTTTTTGTGGTTTTCCTTCCAAATTAAACCACTAAAAAAATTGTTTGTATCACAAACCACTGGAGTTGTCGTTTAAATTCCAAAATGCCTTCACAATCTAGGAATGTAGGGTTAAGTTAGTCAATCCCATCAAGACATTAACATTGACACTTTAAATCATATCACTTGAGCTTTCATGTTTTCTCTTCGCATTCATCTTTCCTATTCATAGTTCACCTATCTCCATTAATACCCCGTTCATAAAGTTTTCTCCCTCCATAGCAGTTGGAGAAGAAGCTGAACTACTTGAAAACCATATTCTCCGATCTAAATTGTTCTAAATTTAATTAAGGTGGAATTGAACCTGCAACCTCAAGGTTGCATTATGATGCATCTTCCAGTGGAGTACAGTCTCAACCCTGAAGTTTTGGGGCTTCATCCAAGAAAGGATGCGGAACTTGTCAAAGAAAACATCAAAAAACACAGAAATATTGTGATTTCCCTTACATCCCACCTGGTTACGTGGTGTGGGAGAAAATGCATAATTGGCAAAGGAAAGCAGTGATTTTTCTTGAGAAGAAGGTTTAAGCTGCTGCATCGGGAAGAGGGACGCAATCTGGAGGCGACACGTAGCCTGGCATCAGAAGGCTCTGGAAGATCAATTAGAGCCTCGACAGGTTTTAATGTAGGGAACGAGGAATGGAGGGGTTTTATACCAGCTAAGGGGGGAGGAACACGTGCCACCCTCACATGGCCTTCATCGCCAGATTTCAGGTCTAGGTTTTATAACGGGCAAACTGGTCTGCTCACGTGGGATCTAAGGTGCTATGAAGACCCAATGGGAGTCTCTCGGGGGGGCCCTCTAGATCTCTTGGCCCGGATATATCGAGCGGGTCGACTGCCAATTGTGGACCCGATTTTACGGGTCTCACTCCTTATCCTACTGGACCCATTGTTATTTTGGGCGATCGGCTTTCATCCTATTTGGACGCGGAGGAAACTTGTCGGCATGGAAGGATCTGCAGCAGAGAGCCGGAGGACTCCATGAGGGGCCGAGTTCTCCCCGAGGAGGACGATATGTTTGAGCACGCTGAGGGACCGACGGGATTTGTTGGGACTGAATTGGTGCTCCATAGGGAGTTTGGACAAGGAACGGCGAATGAGGAGACGCAGATGCAATCGTATATGCAGCAGTCGAAGTATGTTGAGGGGATAGATTCTGGTATGGTGGAGGAAATCGACAGGCTGATCGAAGTGGGGAGAAACCTCGAGATGACGTTTAAGGGATCCCAGGCGGAGCTACGGGAGGTGTTCGGATCAATCATTATGTGCTGTCGGTTTAGTAAGCGGAAGAGGCGGGGTGGATCGCGGGAGCTGGCGTGACTGCAGTGGGGAATGTCGGATGGGAGAAGGGAGGGGGGGATATGACGGGTAGCTGTCATCCGGGCGGGATTCATACTGGTCGACTATGAAGATGTTATCTTGGAACGTTAGAGGTATTAGTGATTGATGGAAAAGGTCGGGGGTTCAACAGGCGATCAAGACTTTCAAACCTGTTGTGGTTACCCTACAAGAAACCAAGTGGGGAAGCTGTGATGGGAGGAAGGTGGCTTCAATCTTGGGGAGAGGTAGTTGGGACTGGATCGGAGTTGACTCCATCGGCACTTCCGGAGGGATTTTGGTGGCCTGGTCGTCGATTATGTTCGATAAAATTGATAAGGAACTAGGCTCTTTCTTGGCTTCTGTGGTGCTGCAGGATAATGCGTCAGGGAGCGTCTGGAGTTTTGCGGGAATTTATGGACCGACGTCGGATCATGAGAAGGGGGATTTCTGGTTTGAGTTGAATGTGTTGGCTGCTCGATGGGAGTTTCCACTATGCTTGGCTGGGGATTTCAATGCTATCCGATGGGACTTCGAGAAACAGGGTGGACCGGCCAATGCTCGGGCCATGAGAGACTTCAACTCCTTCATTGCGGATTGGGGATTAGTTGATATTTCGATGCTGGGGGCCAGATTTACGTGGTCTAATATGCAGGACTCGTTGTCTCTCAGTCGGCTTGACAGATTCCTCTGCACTACCGACTGGCTAGATGTTTTCCCGGGAGCTCGCTTGGAAGCACATGCTCGCGCCATCTCGGATCATCGGCCTATTGTGTTCACTTGCGAGTCCAGGGGGAGGGGCCCAGCCCCTTTCCGTTTTGAAAACATGTGGCTGTTGGACGAAGGTTTTCGGGAGAAGGTTCGGGGGTGGTGGGCGGAACCGATGTCGAATGGGACGGCTGCCTTTCGTTTCATCAATAAGTTGCGTCGGACTAAGGAAAGGATTAAGGTATGGAACATGGAGGTGTATGGGAAGGTGCATGTTAGAAAGGGGGAGTTGCTCTCAAAGATGGAAGCTTTAGATAATTTGGAGGAGACCAGGGGTCTCTCCGTGGTGGAGAGGGAGGCTAGAGTGCAAGCAAAGGCAGAGTTCAGGGAGACTTATAGGGCTGAGGAAATTATGTGGATGCAGAAAGCGAAAGCTCGGTGGCTCAAAGAAGGGGATGCCAACACAAAGTTCTTCCATGCAGTCGCAAATGCCCGCAATAAAACAAAATACTTGGGGAACATCATAGTGGATGGGGTGGAGTACTCGGGACATGAGGAGGTACGGGATAATATCGTGGGGTTCTACCAACGTTTATACACGGATGAGGGTCTCCTGAGACCGGTTTTGGATGAGTTGCATTTCCCTTCCATTTCGGACGAGACTAGTAGGGAGCTGGAGGGTCCTTTTACGAAGGATGAAGCGTGGACCGCGATTAGATTGGGCGGTAGAAATAAATCGCCAGGGCCGGACGGGTTTACAATGGAATTCTACCGCGCTTTTTGGGAGAGTATTAAAGCTGATCTGATGGAGGTTTTCCACAAATTTCACTCCACGGGTTTTATCGAGAGAGCTCTCAACTCTACCTTTATTACCCTCATTCCCAAGTCACACGGGACTGTGGATATCTCCGATTAATGGCCAATCAGCCTTATTAACTGCGTCTACAAGATTATTGCGAAGGTGTTGGCAAACAGGCTAAAGTGGGTGATGGACACTATTATATTTGGTAATCAAGGGGCCTTCATTCGTGGTAGACATCTCTTGAACCTTGTGGCGGTTGCCAATGAGACTATTCACTTGGCTTATGCTCTTCGTACTCCGGCCGTGGTATGGAAGGTGGACATGGCGAAGGCTTTTGATCGGGTCAACTGGGGGAACTCAGAGTATATGATGGGAAGGTTGGGGTTCGGAGCCACCTGGAGGAAGTGGATGCGAGGGTGCTACTCTTCTCCATGGTTTTCGGTGTTGATTAATGGGATTGCGGCGGGGTATTTTAAAAGCTCTAGGGTCCTCAGGCAGGGCGATCCCCTATCCCCTTTTCTTTTTAATATGGTGGGGGAGGTGCTATTTGGGCTGTTCGGTCAAGTAAGGGCTTTGGGTAAGATTACTAGCATCAGAGTTGGTCATCAGGGGCGATGTATTACACATCTTTAGTATGCGGATGATACAATTTTATTTGGGAAGGCCGGGATGTCAGAAATCTGCGTTATGGTTGATGTTCTCTCGGTTTATGAGGCAGTGTCGAGCCAACGGGTTATTCTCCTTAAGTCTACGGTATCGGGGATTAGGGTGGACGACGAATTGCTGGTGTCCATGGCTGGCTCGGTTGGGTGTCAAGTGGAGGGGCTGCCAATCAGGTACCTGGATATGCCTCTAGGAATAAGAAGGCTCACTAGTCGGGACTGGTTACCGGTGGTGCAGAAATTTGAACAGCGGTTGTTGACTTGGAAAGGCAGGCTGCTGAGTAGCGGGGGAAGGCTGGTATTGGTCAAAGTCGCGCTCTCGTTGATCCCCATTTTCTTCTTCTCTATGTTTAGGTGCCTGGTTAAAATTATTGATCGATTGGAACAAATTCAAAGGTCTTTTTTGTGGGAGGGGGCAGGTCAGAATAGGCGGTACCATCTTGTAAACTGGGACACTTGCCAGCTACCTATGAATTATGGGGGGCTGGGGATTCGGAGTCTTAAGCGAACTAATTTGGCGCTGCTCAGAAAGTGGATTTGGAGAGCGGGAAGGGAGGAGGAGAGGGGCAGCTTATGGTGGCTGGTTCTACGAGACAAATATGAATTTTCCTGGGGGAATTGGGGGATAGGTCTGTCCACCCAGAGACATCTCGCCGTGGTGGAGAGACATTTCCCGTACTTGAGAGATTCTGGCTAAAGGGGTGCGATACAGCTGGGGATGTGGGTCTCATATTCGCTTTTGGAAAGATCTGTGGTTGGATGTGGGCCCGCTAAGAGTTATGTTCCCGGACATATACGCCCTCTCCCCTAACCCGGGTGGTAGGATCGACGAGCTCGTGTCTGTCGTCAATAGTAGGAGCATTTGGGAGTTAGTTACCAGAAGGCGCCTCAGGGACAGCGAGGTGGGGAATTATGAGGACTTGTTGAGTAAGCTAAATGCAGCGCAGAGGAACAATTTAAGGGTTGATCAGCGGGTGTGGAACTTGAATCGAGAGGGGAAGTTCAACGTCAAAGCTTTATACCGGTGGTATTCGCGCCGTCCGCTTATCAATTTTGATGGTAGATGGTTGTGGAAGGAACCTATTCCGCTCAAGATCAGGTTCTTCGCGTGGACTGTGTGCAAGGACAAAATACTTACCAGGGACTTGCTGATCCGCAGAGGGAAGGACGTCCCCACGATGTGTGTTATGTGCTCGGATGGGGAAGAATCCGCGGCTCACCTCCTACTTCACTACCGTATGGCCCATGAGGTGTGGGGGGCCATCCTGAAAGGTTTCAGCATGTCTTGGACGATGCCTCAGTCTCTCCACTCGCTCTTGATCAGTTGGGAGGCGGCGATGGAAAATGAGGGGGATAGGGAAGCCTGGAGAGCAGCGATGTTTGCGGTATGGTGGTGCCTATGGTGCGAAAGGAACCGCAAAAGTTTCAAAGATAAGTCAAACCTGTCCGCACGGTTCTCAGGGCGGTCTCGGAGCTCGTCACTTTATGGGTTTCGAGTGGAGGGAATGGAGATAGCAGAACCAGTTTTCTTTGGGACCCGGGTTAAGGGGAGAGACCCGACCCAAGGGGATTTTTGGGTTTTTTGTAGTCTTGTTCTTTGGCACTAGACTGCTGTTTTTTGATCTTGTGTCGTGATTGTATACGGGTTTTTTATATAATCCTTTTTTACTGATAAAAAAAAAAAAAAAGCAGTGATTTTGAAAAATGGACCACTCAGTTTGACCAGTAGAACTGGAACAGTTTAATTTTCTCCATAAACATGGAAAAATGAGAAAACCTTTTAAACAAGAGTGAACCTCTCTAGTTTTTATAAAATAACAATATCTCTTTCATATTAGAAAGCTTGTATTTAGCCTTGAGTGGAGAGAGATGCATAAGCCACTACTAAATAGATGGGACAAAGCCATGACGAAGATGATGATGATGATGATGATGATGATGCAGCTGTCAAATTGGTGTTTGAACTAAACCAAAACCTACACTGTTAAAACTAGTGATGGGGTTCTTTACAAGGTTTTTGCATGAAGGATATCGGAAATCTAAGTTTCATTTACTTTCAGATCCAAGTGAAGTTATTCAATACCTTTCAACGTCTGATCAAAATCTAAGCTTCTCACAGGAGAAAATGATTTTGCAATAATCCATGTTTATTAACTCAGAAACACTGCAAATTGATCATTTTCCTTCATCGCCTACTATAAAGATCACAAAATGTGATCCAACTCTACAAAAGGGAACTTAAAAATGTTCGAAAATGGAAGATAATCCCCAAAACCTCCTTCAATTTTTCCTATTCATGCCCTATTGTTGTATGTAGGAAAATGTTAGCGAAGATTGTCCTCAAGAGAAATAATCGATACAAATGATTTATTAGACAACAAAGAGAAGAATCGAAGTAAGGAAACAAAGGTTCTAATGTCCTAAAGCAGCACAATGGTTTGAAGAATGGTTGTAACATAAAGTGAGGAGTTCGTAGTGTATATGTAATTATGTATAGTTTGACGTCAGAAGAATACTCTTTGTATGGAATTTATAGTATTAGTCTAAGGTGAATTATGATGCAACTGGTTTGAAGTAGAAGTTTGAATTACGACGAAGACAGTTCCCGTTAACGGTATGGGTCAAGTCGTATTCGAATAATGGAAAGAGAAAGGGACAAACCGTTGCAAATAGAAATTAAAATTGTTGTTCAACAGCATTCGAAGCACGTGATTATGTGAGCCCAGTAGTAGACTCGCACATAAGAGTGGCCAGAGAATTGTCAGAAGTACAACTGAGGTGGTGGTGCCACCTTGTTTGAAGATGGGAAATATTTTTATTAAAGCACATGGGTGTACACGTGGATAAGTTTGATTGGTTCAGAACTAAAAGGGAAGATTGGTCGTATTCTCTGACTGAAAGGAAACACATTTAATATTGGCCATCCATGACGTTAGACAGTTAACAGTTTGGCACTTGATCCAAGGAATATTCCGAGAAAATGAGACGTTGACGTGTGGTGAGTTCCCATTGGTGTCATTTCCCTCTATAAGTTAGTTGTCAATGTAAGAAATAAAGGCAATGGAAAAATAGGGAGAAAGAAGTTAAGAACAAAAGGAGTGCAGTCTGAGCATTGTACCTAGTGAGTTGAGTGGTAACGAAGTAGAAGTTCAATCTTGTGAAGGTGAGATCTATATTTATATTTATTTTTCTTTGAAATTATTGTATTTGTCATTTTCTTTTATAGCTCATATGAACGAAGAGCATATTTATGTGGAACGAGGTGTCTTGATATGTGATTTCTCTTCGAAACCATCTCGTTTTTCGCTTTAGGGAAGTTAACTGTAATCAGTGACCCTGTCTTGTTTGACATCAATGGATGGCGGTTCGAGGTGACAGCTCAAATTGTCTTAAATCAATAATGTCTATGAATTGCCCCGGAGCTCTTCGAAGAATTCACAGTTGTGTTTCATTATAGAAACACAACTAAGAATTGCTTCGACAGTAGACTACCCCTTTTCTCGTCTTCGAATCTACCCTGAAACAGGAATTAAAAGAAAGGAAATAAGTTAAAAAGCTTTGCAACAGGGGGAAAAAAATCAGATTTTTGAAAGTCAAGTCTCTTGATTCTATTTCTTTGACAGTTTGAATTTCCAAATTACAAATAAACTCCTAAAGTTTAGGATAAAATAGTTTGTTTACTACGTTGATTAGAAATAGGAGTCTCGGGTATACAGTAGCTTAGTTAGGCTTTATTAAAGATGCTTATTGCTGTTTTTTACAGTGTTTGATTATATTTGTTTCAGAATTTTAATAGAATCATAGAAAGAAGACTGCTTCGTTTGTTTGTCTAATTCTTCTTGGGCATTTTCTATTTGCATGATTCATTGATTTGTGTTCCTTCATCTCCAAGAAAGCTGTAGTTTGCATCAGTTATTATGACGACTCCAGAAAAAGCATGTAGGGATATATTGTCAGTTTGTTAACAAAAGGAGTTTGGCAGAAGAAACGAAGCTAGTTTTTGTCTGAGGAAAAGATCAATTGGGTTGTTCTCACTGATAGCTTGCCCTAGTTCAAAACTGCTCAAATGCACAAGGATCTCAGCACAAGAAGTTTAAGAGATAATCAATGCACTATTCTTTATGCTTCAGTGAGATATTGTGGTTTCTATACATTATTATGTAAGTGTCCATAACCAAAGGTCAATAATATCTATGTATCCGTCCTTCATGTTACAAATTATCAATTTGGCCATTACCCAACAATTTTGGACAAATGTTGATACCATAAAGATTAATACATGCGGATGAAATGGAGACAATAAGAACGGCATAAAATATATAACAGACAAATGGGATAGCATATCTTCCAGTACAAAAGGTAAAGCAATTATGTCCTCTCCCACAAATACCATTACTATCAATCCTTGATTAGCCTTGCAAATGAAGACAACCCAGACGCTTACTAGATACTTATCCTTCCTTGCAACCTTGTTAATATATGAACAGATTTACAGTTTAGCATGAAACAAAAGCACAATTGATAGATTACTTATAAATTTCAAGTTTATAATGATCAACACATTACACATCCTTTATAAAGATTAAAGAAACATTATCCAGATATATTTATCATGTCCTAAAGAGCAAGGTATCAAACTAGATAATGGTATTGGGTATCGGTCCATCTTGGACCGATACATATTGGCTGATAAGGATACAGTATCGCAGATAAGGTTTTTTTGTTTGTTTTTTTTTTTTGAAAAAAATTGTATCGGTCAGTATCAGGCCGATACTGACTCGTATCAGCCCGATACCGATACTGATACCGAAACCACCCTGATACTTGTATCAGGTGGTATTGATATTGGTTATATGGGAAATGGATACATATGGCCAATATATATCGGTATCGGCTCAGTTTTGATACCATGCTGAAGAGTAATATGGTTACGCTTTAAGCAAAAACATTATTAAAATTTTAGCTGTAAATTTTAAGGTTACAATGATCTAACACTTTTGTTTTATTGGCAAAAATAGCAAGAGTAGGATGTCTAGTGTTTTATTGCTAAAAATAGCAAGAGTAGAATGTCTACCGAAAACGGTCTCTGCAAAAGGATGGCAGATGGAACATTCACAACTCGCAAGTCAATCTCTTTGTATGCAATGGGCTGCATAACAATAGAATTAGGTACAGTCATATACTGGAATAGTTTATGAAGAAAACATTTACTAGAAATACTATTTACATGAAATATTGCCCAAACAAAACATGATTTTCCCCATGATAATTACTAAATCAGTATTAGTATATGACGACAGAGAACAAAACAAAGAAAGCAAATAATAAACATAATTTCCAGCAGTCGCTTCATAATATTAATATTTTAAGCTGACATTCACTTGTAAACCATCTTTTCCTTAATTTTGCAATGATGTTGTAACTTTGGCACTTTCTTCTCCAGCCTTTTGGGGTAGCTTGGACAATGCCAGGGCATATTGATGATCTCTAGCAGCTTGGTCAACAGGCCCACTATCTTCTAGATTTCATATTTGTTGAATGTTGGTCTAGTGGTGATCCTACGGTGTCTTTGGAAAAAAAATTCTACCCTAGAATTTGCATTGGTGAAGCATATGGCATTTTATATATTTGTAATCGGTTTAGGAACACTATGGTATCTCAGACTTAGTTGTTTGTAGGTGAGTTCCTAATTTAAATATTGATTTTGTAACCAAAAAAATAACAAATAAAATTCATCGTTATCAAAAATAAAAAAATCCAAAGTGGTAATTTTTTTGCTTGTGTCTTTCAACTGAAAAGTTTTAAGGTACTGCAAAATATGTAGCCTTCTAATAATTCCATGAGGATTTGGTTCATCCAACATTTACATGTCATTGACAACCTTCTTTTCTCTGTCACTGAAGTGACAGGAGTATAAAATTATCTACATTGATGTTTCTAGTTTTGTTTTTCCTAATGATTGGCATATGTTACTAATAGGAAATAAAAGGAAACAAATTATATAAGGGTAATGAGATTGATTGCCTCCATCTTTAGCAAGTAGTCAACCTCATTTGCTTCTCTTCTTACATGATGAAAAATAGGTCAGAATGTGACATATAAATCAAAGATTTCATAAAGGAGAAAGCTTAACCTTCCAAGGATGCCCATCAGATCCTATCAACCTAATCCCATTCTAGAGTCCAAGTAAAAAGTTCCCAGGTTTTGAAGACCATCCACTTGGTGGAGTCTTTAATTCCTGTTGGACCCACAACTTCCAATACTGGAAGGGCCTAGAGTGCCAAGAAGTTCCCAGCAAAGTCGAGATCTTAGGGATCCTCTTCGTGGTGCTTCCCATCTTTCCATGATAAAAAATTTATGAGTTACATTTCCAACCAACTTCCACTTTGTTAAGATATTTTGACCATTGATACAACAGAATTCCTTAGTCACCCACACCAAGTGAAGGGCATTAATTTCCCCAATGATTTTACTCACTGACGAAAGAGTTTTCGAAAATTATGTTATTATTTTCTTTCTAAATGTTCAAAAGAAAGTAAAAACAGAAGGATCAAGTGAAGGTGTACACATACTCTCTCAAATTCTCCTCTCCACTCATTCTTCAAATCCATAGATGTGCCCAAGTGAACCCGATGAATTCCAAAGGTTCTATAGCAATAGCACCATAAATTTTTCACAATCAAAAAGACGTGGATAAAATGATCAACATTTCCTCTCCACATCATACAATTGTTTTTGGGTCATATGTTTCTATGCTTGAAGTGAACACGCATAAGAATCTTATCAGTTATCACCTTCTAACAAAAATGCCGCAAGAACTTAGAAGGGTTGGAACATTCCAAATCTTACCACTCTTGGCGGTCTCCCATCTTTCCATGATCAAAACTTTATGATTTGCATTTCCAACCAATTTCCACTTTAAGATATTTTGACCATTGATAAAACAGGATTCCTTAGCCACCCACACCAATTAAATGGAGTTAATTTCCCCAATGATTTTAACCACTGATTAAAGAGTTTTCGAAAATTATGTTATTATTTTCTTTCCAAATGTTCAAAAGAAAGGCAAACAGAAGGATCAAGTGAAGGTGTACACTCCCTCTCTCAAATACTCGTCTCCACTCAATCATCAAATCCATAGATGTACCCAAGCGAACCTGATGAATTCCAAAGATTCTATAGCAATGGCACCATAAATTTTTCACAATCAAAGAGAGGTGGATAAAATGATCAAAATTTTTCTCTACAGATGAGGCAATTGTTTTTGAAGTGAACACACATAAGAATCTTATCAGTTATCACCTTCTAACAAAATGCAGTAACAAATTGAGGGGTGGGAACATTCCAAATCTTGCCACATAGCAATACTTCAGTTGCAACCATAAGAAGATTGCTGAATGATCATGAGGAAAACATCCTCAACTCTCAAAATTTCATATCCTTTTGTCAACGTGACAAAAAAATATACGCCTCCTCAAGATCTCTGTCAACAACGACAAATATATACACCGCTTCAAGGATAAAAGCAATCTCACAAAACTGACCCAGCTCTTTATTTTTCCACAACTTTCACACTAACAATCTCGAAACTATCATGGATAAGCATCTCCATAATGGTAACCACTCTATACAAGCCCAAACACTCACAAAACAAAGACATGTCTCTTACCTCAAAATCTTCCAAAATGGAACCTCTACTTCACACTTCATCCCTAATCCCTATATCACAACCTGTTGGTTGTCGCAAGTAGCATGCACTACATTACTAATTGATTTACCTTCCACGGAACCTTCCCCTCTTGGCACCCCTCCCCCCTCCGCTCTCTTCCACCTCTTCAAAAAAAGTTTCTACATCCTTCTCCTCCACGGCTCTACCAGCTACTATCTTGCTCCTCCCAACCCTTCTAAGATATGCGGGCCCTTACATTACTGAACCTCTTAACCCACCATGCTTCTTGCTCTACAAACATTTTCTCATTTCATGATATGGAATTTAAAGCCTGGCCTCCATTCCTTCCACAAGAAATCTCTTTAATTTTATCCTAAGCTAGTTTTAGGATTCTGAAAGTGGCATAAAGTGCGCAACAAAGGCTAAATAGGGTGCATTTAAAAGTGTGAGTCTTCCTTCCAAGTATCTTCCTCTACAACTTGAACAACTGTCAACTCCTGCTCTCAAACATTGATCAGAATTCCACCATCTATATAGGGAGGTGCACTTGCCATAGAAATGCCCATTCATGTTTTCCAATTGAGTGTTATATGAGCACTTCCCATATATCACTCTACATGATCTAAAACACTAGTTTTTTAGATCAACTATGCTCTAGCATAGATTCCTCTCCCATTATTGTTGATTGTTTAAACTGTTATACATTAGTTAATGGAAACACTTCAATTAAATTTAGTTTCCTTCTGCCAATCCCTTTATTCTATATCTTTAACTACGAATCAAATCAATCCAAACACCATCCATCGTCTAAAGAAAGGCAATATCACACCATAAATATCAACCAAAACGGAGAAAAACAAATAATTATACATTTTAGAAAGAACTAAGGAATGATAAACTAATCTAAATTATAGGAGTCTAAACACTGAAAACAGCTACAGCCTAACCGTGTGCCAAAACCGCAATGTCGAGGATCTGTCTGCCCTGAACAAAAGCCCCTTGAAAAGGGGAGATTCTTTTTCCCATCAGCGGTTTTCATCTTTGAACAAGTACCTTGGAAATGCATTGGAAGTCCACGCAGCAAACCGAGGCCCTGCGTGCGCCAGACCGCCGACGAATAATAGGTACCCCCACCCCAGGCAGAGTAATTCAGGCCCGGCCCGGCCATCTGCAACTAGGTCCGGGAATGGCGCCAGGCGAGGGCACCGCTATGCCCTGCTGCGGCCTCCACCCCCCCCCCCCCCCCCCCCCTCTGGGCGGCGAGCACCAAGATAGTTGGCACTCAATGGCCAAACCAAAAACCTAGAACCTAAGTGGTTGCCTGAACTGTAGGCTATCCAGCACCCAGGTAGTCATAGGTGATACTGTTGACCTCCCGCCATACACTTAATTCCTATCCACCTCGAATAACAATGTCCTGCCTCTAGGCATGAACTCTGTGTGACCCTTTGATTTCTCATAGAAATTATAGAACTTTTTTTTCTCCCTTTATTTTTAATTTTAAACACCCACCCAAACCCAATAAATAAATAAATATACAAAAAAAATATGTCTAGGCTATTTTCTTACTGTCCTTATATTTGTTCAATTTCTCTTTGATTTTTGTTCAACTTTAAATCAACTTCTGGAATCTTCTTTCAATAAACCACAGCGACTATTAGAAATTTGAGGTATCAAGTTCTACTTTTCCTACTTTGCAAGAGCCTTTTTTTTTAATTTTTTCATTTAAGTTCCTCCCTTTCTTGATATTTTTTGCTTGTTATTTTAGTTTGTAAGTTGTAATTATTAACATGCTAGACCTACATATAAAAAATTTGCATATGTACTATTTACAACCACTTCCCTACATTTTTCTATTTATAACATTAAAAAAATATCCCCAAATAGATGGAATGAAGCAATGACAAATTCATGACGGTGACGATGACGATGTGGCAATAGTGATGGCGATGCGATGGCAATGGAAATGATGCTGATGATAATAATATATTAGAAGTACGTGCATATATTCGTCATAAAGTCTACACTTTCAGGCCCATGCCTTGCCTCACCAGAACCTTTCTGGCTTACACTTTTGAAAACTATGATGTACAATAGAAATCCATGAATGAATTATTTGAAGGCAAAACACTGCACCAGTAGCATAAGACTAAAGATGTCCAAGTACAATACCAGAAACATGCGATGATCAACATAGGTGTATGGACCTACCTCAAGAGTCGAAGTACCATATAAGAGATAAAAGTAGTGTGATAAATTTAAAATTAGTATTTGTTGTGAAGCTGTGGATTGAAAAAGAAATGCAGCTAAACAAATCCCTATATACACACCCAAGCACACATATATGGAACTAAAATAATCAAAAATTCGTTGTAAAGATTGCACAAATTGAACATGTTGAAAGGAATGTGCACTTACATTTCCAAGTATCTGCTGAGTCTGCAGGCGGCCAGGTTCACCCAAGTTTGTACGCCATGTTATCTGAAGCTTACCGAGAATGTTGCTTCCGTCTACTTTGACATGTGCAGACTCATGAGAGGAGGAACTTAATTGATAAAGATAATTATGAATTCCTCCCCCAGCTTTGATCAGAACTGGTGGCTTAAATATTTCCCTATTCATATAATTGGACGATCAACATGAACAAATATTCAAAATCAAGTATGTTGAAATAGCAGACAGTAAATAGTATATAAACAAAGGAAAGAAAGACACTAACTAAAACTAAAAGCATGCCAAGTTGCAGCCACAGAATTACAGAAATTAACAACCATCCAATGCCTACATTTTATATATTTTGTCACACCTTATCTGAGAATTTTTTTCTGAATAGTGCTCATCAGCTCTCAACATTGTTGCACTCCAATGTTGTGTGGGTTCAAACTCGACTTGATCCATATAGAGGTTCGACTTTGTGTGGTTTTCAATGCAAGCTTCCAAAAATGTGTTCTCCTGAGAGAGAAGATGATCCGGCTATAGTATTGAACTGAGAAGATATGGCATCAACAATAATCTCCACATATTGGCATATCACTAAACCATGTCAATTGGAAGAAAGTTATTATGACAAAACAATAACAGATGTATTAGTCCCTAACCTAATATAACTAAAAGAAACTTCGATCACGGACAGAAGGGGCAAAATTTTTAATAATCTATAATCTCTGAGCACATTAAAGATCATCTCAAGAGAAAGTTTTACAAAGAAAGTAAGAACCAGCATTTAGTTAGTAAATGAATATAATGAAAATAGGAGGTAAATATGTGCAATCAAATAGTAAAATAAGGAGTGGATATCTGAATCATTGTAGGGAGAGAGACGTTGTGAGAATCATGCATTTGGGGACACCCCCCCTCCCCCTCCCCCTCCCCCTCCCCCTTCCCCTTTTTTTTTTGAGACGATAACAAAGTTAAAATATATTAAAACAAAACAGAAAGGAGATATATACCTTGGTGGGTAGTAAGGAACTACCCAAACAAAGAGACCCCCAAAAAAGCTTTTACCCGGAGACCCGAGCAGGTCCGCGGCATCCCGAACCCCCATCACTACAAAATCAGCCCACAGAAAGCTATGTACAGCAACACTCCCACATCATGACATGCTGATATCCATCATTAAATTCGGTCATCTTGGCAGCATTCCAGCTAATCACCAAGTCTCAAATATCACGGATAACCATCATAAATGGTTTCGCCTTTCGTCTGAACACTCGATTATTTCTCTCCACCCAAA
This sequence comes from Chloranthus sessilifolius, assembly GCA_021018995.1. NCBI lineage: Eukaryota > Viridiplantae > Streptophyta > Magnoliopsida > Chloranthales > Chloranthaceae > Chloranthus > Chloranthus sessilifolius. Next base: position 147,627,681 of record CM037587.1, read on the forward strand.
TAGCCCAGAAAATTACATACGCAGTAAGGGGCCATAGCTCTTTCCTATGGTCATCGACACCAATTTCCTTCCACATTTCCATCATTTGCCCCGGCCAGAACGGAATGACCCATTAACATTTAAGATGATAAAATCTTATACTAAATCATTCGCACAAATGAGCAGTGTAATAGGATATATGCCATTGATTCCCACTCTCTCATACAAAGGAGACATTTGTTTTGAACAAGAATGTTTCTCCTAATCAGCTGATCTCGAGTAAGAATCCTCCCTGTCACTGCCGTCCAAGCAAAGAATTTTATCTTAGGAGGGATCTTGATCCTCCAGAAACCGGACCACCACCTGGTATTACTATGTTTCCTCTCGTGACTCAACAGTTAATTGTAGAATGATTTCACCGAGAAATTCCCTTTAATAGAGTGCTTTCATATCCTACGGTCTGTATTGGTCGCATTTGCAGCCATCCCTGTAATGAGCGCCATCTGACTCCGAAACTCAACCATTTCCTAATCTCTAAGGTTTCGCTGAGTGAGAACCTTCCAAACCTGAATCTTGTCTTCCATCTACACAAAATCGCTAATGGTTGCCTCCTTCGAATCCGAGAGCATATAAATCGTAGGAAACGTGACTTGAAGAGTTTGCTCTCCGACCTATATGTCCTTCCAAAATCTGATCCGTCGACCATCACCCCAATTGTAAATGATCCCATTCTGTAGCCCGCCTGCATTCCTTCACTTCCTTCCACCAAGCCGAGCCATGGCTAGAAGTGTAATTATAATTCCAAGCCTCTTCCGGCACCCCATATTTGCTCAAAACCACCTGCCACCACATTTCATTCCTTTCTCATTCTTCTCCAATCCTCCATAACCACTTGACGAGAAGAGCTTTATTCACAAATCGTAATCTTCTAATTCCAAGCCCCCTTTTTCCTTATTCTCGCAACACTCGGCCCATTTGACAAGATGCAATCTCTTTCGATTCCCACTTCCTTCCCACAGAAAATCTCTGACAATCTTCTCTAATTTCTTCGTGATACTAAACGGGGCCATAAAAATAGACATCATAAACACAGGAATGGATGCAAACGTTGACTTTATGAGGGTTAATCTTCCCCTATTGCTGAGCAGCTAACTTTTCCATATAGCAAGCCTTTTTTGGTATCTCTGCACCACTATTTCCCAGCTTCTCGCTCTGCACTTCCTGAGTCCCAAAGGGATTCTGAGATACGTAATAGGCAAGTTGTCTTTTTCACACTCGACTTCCGCCACCACCCTATCCGTGTCTTCGTTAGACATATTGATTCCCACCGAGCTTGACTTATGCAAGTTAATTCTCTGACCTGACACCCCTTCAAATATCACGAGCAAATTCATAATGGCTTTAACTTCCCCTGTCCCCCGACTTCCAAAAGGCTATAGTATCATCGGCATACTGTAAATGACTAATCGTCAGATCGTTACCCGCCACTTTAAACCCCGTGACCAGATTTAACTCTTCCGCTCTCTTAAATAATATGTGCACGCCTCCCCAACACAGTTGAACAGCATAGGCGGCATCGGGTCTCCCTGTCTAAGCCCTCTCTTACTCCTAAAGTATCCATAAGGAGTCCCGTTAATAAGCATCGAGAATCGGACTGACGCATAACACCTTTTCATCCATTTCCTCCAAACGTCGCCAAACTCCATTATGTAGAGCACATAATCAAGAAATTCCCACTGGACCCTATCGTAAGCCTTTTCCATATCTATTTTAAAGATTCATCCCTTCTCCTTCCGTTTTTTACCAAATCAATAATTTCGGTTGCCGTAACCGCTATATCCAACAGTTGTCTACCCTGGATGAGAGCCCCTTGCACGTTAGAAATCAGCAAGCTGATGACTCCTTTGAGGCGATTCGCCAACACTCTTGCGACAATCTTGTATGCATACCTTGCAAAGCTGATAGGAAGGAAGTCTGCAATGTTGGTAGCCCCTACACATTTCGAAATGAGAGCAATAAACGTCGAATTGATACGCTTGGCCAAGTTCCCCGACGCATAGAACTTGCCCAAAAAAGCCATGAAATCTGCACCTATAACAACCCAACACGATTTAAAGAATTCCATCATGAATCCATCTGGGCTCGGAGATTTGTAGTTTCCTAGCTTCTCCATGGCTTCCTTCACTTCCTCCTTTGTGAACCTCCTTCCGAGTTCCCTTGCTTTTTCTGGGCCAATGCAACTGAAGGGAATGCCATCCAGTAGTGGTCTGCGCACCTCTTCTAACGTATACAACTTCTTATAAAACTCAACAATCTACCTCTGCACTTCTATAGGTTCCGCATATGTTATCCCATTAATATTGATGGTCAAGATCCGATTATGTTTCCTTCTTCCATTAGCAACCGAATGTAAGAATTTTGTATTTCTGTCCCCTTCACAACCAGTGAACTTTAGCTTTATGCCGCTATAATTGTTTGATACGGAATTTAGATCCGCATGGTTGGGTCGTGGCCGAGTTAAACGAAGAAAATTAGTAAGGAGAAAGTGAACCCACGAATGAGTTTTTAGAAAAAAAGCCCGTTAAAGAACCATGTGAACGTTATTTTAGGCAATAATTTTATGCGACTGTTAATTTCGTCATTTTCTGCGCAACCATCGAAAAAATTGTCATTAAGTCTACCAATATGTGTCGAAATTGTGTGATTTTTGTCTTGTTGGAAAGCTACTTCGATAAGCTTTCAAACAAGACCAATTTCAGGTCAATCAGACATCATTTGACCCTTCAAAAGTGGTCGCGTAATAAAAAAAGAGATTAATGGTGAAATTAATTATGACCGTTAGATTAGAAAGTTTTAATGGTTGATTAGGAGTTTTATTTTAAGTAGTATTTCTAGGGTTACTTTTTTTTATAAATACACATTGTAATCTCTTATGAGAATTATTATTGATGATGAATGAAAAAAAATTAAGTTGCTTTTGTACAAAAAAAAAAAAAAAAAAAATATTAAGTTGCTTTTATGCATCTTGTGAAAGAGTGAATTTTTTGTAGAAAACTTGGAAAGAGTTTTCGCCTTGGAGGAATGATTCTTCAAAGTTATTAATGGTGCGACGCCGACAAGCCTCTTTGGAGCGAATTCGAAGATCTTCTATCTTATTCTTCTTTATTTTTTTGTTTTAATTGAAGATTGAGAACCCTAACCCCTATCGTGCGGGATTTATGCTATTTTAGGGTTAGCGTGCGATTGTCCAGCATCAAATTGGTATCAAAGCGGTTCAAACCCTCGGAAATTGGATTGACGAATCATGAGTAAAGATTAAGTTCTCGAAGCCCTTCATAATTTGAACGATTATATGGTTTCCATGAGAACGTTCGTGAAACGGTTGAACATTCCGATTGTGCGTCAAAAGATGGTGATGGTGGAAAAACTATGGTGCGAGGAGAAAGGTAGATCATCCGATCAACATGGTTCCATATTCAAGCATATGGCGCTTCTTAACAACGTTTAGTGCGAGTTGCTAAGGTCACGTCGAATCGTGGTTGCATGGCATGAGAATATCAGTGCAATACTTATCAAGGCTTTTATTCACGATTTATCCGAAGACGTGTTAGACGTGATTCAAGCTTTGAGATAGAAGGTTGCAACTTTCATCCCCATAATCGTACCCATGAGAGAACCTTTACAGATTGAAGTTCTTCTACCCGCGCCGTGGTAGTACCTATACCGGTGGAAGATACCGAACCTATGGTAAATCTAAGTACTTACATGCCTATGGAAGAACCAATGGCGCCCGTTGCTCAAGCAAATCCAATTATTCATATTGATCCTGTGTTTGAACAACATTCGGTTGAAGAGTCCACATCAGTTGATGAGACTGTCGCAGATCCAAAAACCGTTGAAGAACCCGAGATCGTTGAGGCACAAGCATCTGTGATAGGCCCTATCGAGCCCGAGACCGTTGGAAAATCCAAGGTCGATGAAGAGCAAGTATACTTGATGACGTCTATCGATGTCGGCCAAAGTTCGAGGTCGAACTTTTTCAAAGTAGAGGGGATTGATGTGGAATTTAGATCCTCATGGTTGGGTTGTGGTCGAGTTAAATGAAGAACCTTAATAAGGAGAAAGTAGACCCACGAATGGATTTTTTTTAAAAAAAGGCCCATTAAAGACCCATGTGCACGTTATTTTAGGCAATATTTTTATCTAGGTTTAGTTTCATTTGTTATTAGGATTCTTTTAATAAATGGTTTATTTTAGGATTAGTTTCCTTATTTGAATTATTTAGGGGTCAGGCACGTATATGTGATGTGACTGTTAATTTCGTCAATTTCTGCGCAACCATCGGAAAAGTGGTCATAAGTCTACCAATATGTGTCGAAATTGTGTGATTCTTGTCTTGTTGGAAAGCTACTTCAATAAGCTTTTAAACAAGACCAATTTCACATCAATCGGACATCGTTTGACCCTTCAAAAGTGGCCGCATAATAAAAAAAAGAATTAATGATGAAATTAATTATGACCGTTAGATTAGAAAGTTTTAATAATTGATTAGATGTTTTATTTTAAGTAGTATTTCTGGGTTACAATTTTTATAAATACACATTGTAATCTCCTATGAGAATTATTATTGATGATGAATAAAAAAAATTAAGTTGCTTCTGTGCAAAAAAAAATAAAATTTAAATTTAAAAAAAAAAAGTTGTTTTTGTGCATATTGTGAAAGAGTGAATCTTTCGTAGAAAACTTGCAAAGAGTTTTCGCCTTTGAGGAGGATTCTTCACAGTTATCGTTGATGCGAAGCCGACAAGCCTCTTTGGAGCGAATTCGAAGATCTTCGATCTTATTTTTTTATTTTTTTGTTTTAATTGAAGATTGAAAACCCTAACCCCTATCGTGCGGGATTTATGTTATTTTAGGGTTAGCGTGCGATTTGTCCTGCATCATTGTTCCTCCTCCAACACTGTCCTGTTGTAAGCCATCTTTAACGCCAACCTGACTTCTCTATATTCCTCAATTAGTTGTAAGCTTTCTTCCATCCGATCAAGGACCTCCATTTCGGCTAAAATCTTTTCTTTCATTCAACCTATTTGCCCAAAGTTGTCTTTGTTTCACCCCTTTATCTTTGCTTTCAAATTCTTCAATTTAGACATAAAGATATACAATGTTGTACCAGTGATTCCACCACCCCTGAAGCTTCTCTATGAACTCCTCATTCTGGAGCCACGTGTTGTCAAACGCCCATACTACGGATCTCGTTGCCCATCAGCACAATCGGTTTATGATCAGAGATAGTGGTAGCCTAGACTTGAACAATTGGATCATTCATCATATCCAAGAATTCAACCCCACATAAAAATATGTCCAGTCTACACATAATGGGATCAACCTGTTCGTTTGTCCATGTAACCCCCCCCGGTCACTCCCATATCATACAACACGCCTTGCGACACACACTCCAAGAAAAGACCTTTGGTCGTATGATCTATCGAACCTCTGTTTTTCTCCTCCACGATCTGAAGAGCATTAAAGCCCCCCAATACGAGGGAAATCCCACTTATTGATTATGGCACTTAATTCAAAGAAGAATTCCTTTCTGAGTCTATTGGCCGGAGACCATAAACAATGATGGCCACCCACTACTTCCCATTCCTTTTTTTTTATTTTTTTAATCAGTAATGACAGATTATATTAAAAATAGCAAGTCGTTGTACACAATACAACCACACCTCTCACTAACCAAAGAAGAAAAGCACCCCACAGAATAAGGGGGCAAGCGAAAAAATAAAACGATAAAAAAAAAAAGAAAACACCAAAACCAAAAAAGGGCAGCCCACTTAGCCGAGGTCCAAAAGGAAAGAGGGAAAACTATCGCCGACCCCACCTCTCGCGACCCAAAACCTCACCAACTCTGACACCGATTTAATAACCATACCCACAGGGTTTTCCTTCTCTTTGAAGATTCTGCAATTCCTCTCACACTAAATGCCCCACAGCACAGCGAAAACAGTAGCTCTCTAGCCAGCCCTTGACTCCCCCTCCACCTCCACCGCATCCTAGCTAAGAAAAAGCATATACGGCGTCTCAAGCATAGCCCAGGAAATCTTAAAGAAATAAAAAAAGACACTCCAAATCCTGGCAGCCGCACTACAATGGAGGAAAAGGTGAGCAGCGGATTCCACCCCATCAGAGCACATCACAAACGAGGTCGAGACATCTTTACCCCTTCGTACCAGCTGCTCCCTAGTAAGGATCCTATCCTTGTACAACGCCCAAACAACGAATCGAATCTTCAAAGGAATAGGTTCGCGCCACAGCCATTTGCCTTCAAACCTGATCAGCGGATGCCGTGACAACCAACGGTACAATGTCTTAACATTGAAACGCCCATCACACCTCAGGGTCCATACCCTCTGATCAACCCGACTAGAATTATGTTGCACCCATAAAGCCTACTTAACAGGTCCAAATAACTCCCCACCTCGCAGTCTCTGAGAAGCCGTCTAGTAGCCACATCCCACACCATACTTCCACCAGCCATAGAGACAAACTCTCGAATAGTACCCTCCGGATTCGAAGAGAGACCGAAAAGTACCGGATAAGCAACTTTAAGCGGACCCACATCCAACCAATCATCCTCCCAGAACCATATCCAGCTACCTCCAGTTGTATCGCACTCCTTTAGAGAGAAACGTCCATAAGCAAGAAATACCTCTCCACCATGCCGATGTACTACTATGAGTCGAAGGGGCAATGTCCCAGCTCCCCCGGGATAAACCATATTTGTCGGACAACACCAACCACCAGAGATTACTCCTCTCCCCCACCCTGCCCACTCTCCATATCCACTTACCAAGCATGGCCAGATTTGTCAGTTTTAGATTCCGGATCCCCAGCCCACCATAATCGAGAGGTAGCTGACACGTATCCCAATTAACCAAATGATACCGTCGATTCATACCCGACCCTTCCCATAGAAAACACTGCTGAATATGGTCCAACCGAGCAAGAACTTTAGCTGGACACTTAACATCGTCATGAAGAAGACGGGGAGCGACGACAACACCACTTTGACCAATATCAGCCTGCCCCCAGTACTCAAGAATTTACCTTTCCAAGATGCTAACCGCTGCTCGAACCTCTGCACAACCGGAAGTCAGTCGCGGGTCTCCCCGATGGTCTCCCGAGATTCGGCCTCGGGAGACCCTCGTCCATGAGGGTTGCGACCAAAAAGTTCCCTATCTCCGCGTTCATCAGCTGATAATAGTTGGTATCCAAACCCAACACTATTCCACCCTTCGTTCCATCTACCTCTAGTGCCAACCAGTCCCAAGTACTAACACCAACAACAAAGCGAACCTTAGCATCATTCACCTCTTCCCACTTTGTCTCTTGTAGCACAATAACCTCAGGCTTCTGACCTCTGATAAACGATTTGACCAACACCCGCCCTTGTATCCCGATCTCCCAGACCTCTCACATTCCAATTTAAAATTTTCGTAAGCAACATAAAAGACCACCCACCAGCCAAAAACCGCTAGCATCCCACCCCCAAGCTCCCCTCAGGCAATTCCCATGTTGATCCTCTCCTCCTTTTGAATTAACTCTTCTGTGTCTTGAATAAAATAGCCCCCATCTGGCTCTGACCCAAACCTTTTTCCCTCTTTCAAGAATATCAATATCAATATAAATTATTTTATTTTTTTTATCGGTAATGAGCAATATATTGAAAACCAGCAAGGCGCTGAAAGGACAAATACAAGGACACGACCAAAAGAAGAGTGCGAAAAAACAAAAACGGAAACAAGAAATACAAGAAGATGGAAACAGCTCGTGGAAACCGCAATCAGCCCCACTTCTACCCCAGGTCCCAGGGGGCGATCTCTCCCCCACCTCCATCACTATTTCTAGCGACCCAAAACCACATGAAGTCCCTGGCAGACTTGGTAATCAACCCAATCGGGCGACGCTTATTGTTGAAGGTCCGGCCTTTCTCTCTAGCCAAATGCTCCAAATAACCGCAAAGAAAGTCACCTTCCAATAGTCCCCGATCGGAATCTCAAGAGAGACCGACGACCAAGCTTGTAACTGCCGATAGGGGTTGGAAGGGGTGGCCCAGCACATTCCAAAAGAACTGAGAATAACACTCCAGATCTTGTGGGCCACCTGACAATGGAGAAAGAGGTGGCCAGCGGACTCTTCTTCACGGAGGCACATTACACATCAATTGGAAATATCCATCCCCCTCCGAATTAGTTGATCGATAGTTAGGATCTTTCCTTTGAGTAGGGTCCAAGCGAAGTATCTGACTTTTTGTGGGATTGGTGCCGTCCACAACCTTGCTCCTTGGAATCTGATGAGTGGACGACACGTAAGCATCCGGTAATATGACTTGGCACTGAATCTGCCATCTTTACTAGGAACCCACAGCCGTTGATCATGACCTTGCGTATTTGGGAGCAGATCCTAGATCGTGAACAGCAGCCTAGTGAACACTATCATCTCGTTGCTTCTCAGAATCCTACGCATGATGACATTCCACGACCTCCGCCCAGAGAGTCCTGAGAGGAACTCAGAAACCAGTCCCATCTGATTAGTTGATACAGTAAAAATCTCTAGGAACGTCACTTTGAGCAGGCCACCCTCCACCCACTCATCCTCGCATAAACGAATCCGGGTACCACAACCCCAACTGAATCGGATCCATCTAGTGAAAAGAGGCCAGGTTCCACAAATGCTTTTCCACCAGGCAGATGTGCCTCTGTGAACCAATGTGTTGATGCCCTAATTACCTGTTGATTGCCCATACTTATCCACCAGCACCATACGCCAAAGACTGCCCCTATTGGCCTCGAAACCAGCTCTCCAGAACCATTTCCCAAGAAGAGCGACATTTGTGCCCCTTAGACTTCGAATGTCAAGTCCGCCACAGCTCTTGAGGAGTTGGCAAGTGTCCCAGTTCACTAGATGATGGCGTTTATCAAGACCTAAACCCTCCCACAGAAAGTTTCTCTGGACTTGTTCAAGCCGGTTGATGACTTCAATCGGGCAAATGTACATCGACATGTAGAAGATAGGCAGGTTGGAGAGGACAGATTTGACCAGAAGAAGGCGACCTCCACTGCTGAGGAGTTTGCCTTTCCATGAAGACAACCTCTACTCGAATCTTTGAATAACCGGTTTTCATGCCCGCGCAAAATGTTTCCTGACCCCAAGAGGGAGGCCCAAATACTTAATGGGGAGCTTCTCAATCTCACAATTGGCTGTCGTTGCTAAATTAGTCAACTGATGATTGCTAGTCCCGCTTCCGGTTATCGTAGACTTGTGAAAATTAATTCTTTCACTAGAAACAACCTCATAAATAGAAAGGACATCAGTTAGAACACTAAACTCCTCGTCGGCGTACCCAAATAGGATGGTGTCATCTGCGTATTGGAGATGCAAGATAGAGCGACCCTGCGATCCCACCGTGATCCCCGATATGAGTTGCTACACGCTCAATGAGACCAGTCAGGGCTCCACCCACCATGATGAATAGAAAGGGGGATAATGGATCTCCCTGGCGGATTCCTCTAGAGTTTTTGAAATAGCCAGCAGGCGTACCGTTGATCAATACCGAAAACCAAACTAATGAGTAACAAGCTCGCATTCACCTCTCCCATGTAGACCCAAACCCAAACCTGCCAAGTATGTAGTCTAAACAATCCCAACTGACCTGGTCATAAGCCTTCTCCATATCCACCTTCCACAGGGCAGCCAACCGACGAGCATGATGGGCCGAATGAATCACCTCTTGAGCCACGCCGACAAGGTCCACCAACTGCCTTCCTTGAACGAAAGCTCCCTGGTTGCCTGAAATCAACTTGCCCACTAGCGGTTTGATTCGATTAGTCAGCACTTTGGAGATGATCTTATAAAGACAATTTATGAGGCAAATCAGCCGATACTCAGATAAATCCTCAACCCCGCTTCTTTTTGGAATAAGCGTGATGAAAGTAGAGTTAAGGCTTCGGCCAATGAAAGCATTGGCATGGAACTCGCTGAGCACCTCCATCAGATCCACCTTAATGACCGGCCAAAAGGAGCGATAGAATTCCATAGTGAAGATGTCCGGACCCAGAGATTTGTTCTTCCCCCCGAACATGATCGCCCGCCACACCTCATCTTCCGTAAATGGTCGTTTCACATCGTTACACTAGTCTTCCGAGATCGAATTGAACGAGATCCCATCCAGCTCTGGTCGAGCAAGGCCCTCATCAGTGTACAGGTTAGAGTAGAAGTTAACGACATGATTTCAGATCTGTTCTTGGTCAGAATAAGAAACACCCTCAACCATAATGCTGCCCATGTAATTGATCTTGCTGCGCGCATTGGCAACGGCATGGAAGAACTTGGGGTTGTGGTCGCCCTCTCTCAACCACTGAACCTTCGATTTTTGTTTCCAGCACACCTCCTTGGCCATACATTTGGCATTGAACTCCTATTTTTTTTTGTCCTTTCAAGTCTTTCCTCGTCCGAAAGCTCTATATACTCCTCGATATTGTCAATTTCATTCAGCCAAAGGAGTAAAGCCGCTTTCGCCGCGTGCACCAGCCCGTACACCTCTCTGTTCCAAGTCTTGATCCGACCCTTAAACCACTGAAGCTTGGAAATAAACGAGAATATAGCCGTCCCGGGGGTGGTTGGCTGATTCCACGAAGAAGGAACCAGCACATTGAAGTGATCATCGAGCAGCCACATGTTCTCAAAGAGAAACGGGGTCGACCCTCTGCCCCACGGCTCACACGTGAGTAGTAAAGGTCGGCGATCAGAGACAGCCGTTGCTAAACCTTCAAGCCTGGTAGTCGGAAAAAAGTCTATCCACTCAGAAGTGCATAAAAATCTGTCTAGCCGACTTAACGATGGGTTTTCCTGAAGATTGGACCAAGTATATGTGGAACCTGTGAGCGGAATTGAAATCTCTCATCACCGCCCTATCCGGTATCCAGCCCTTCTTTTCGTGATCCCATCTTATGGCATTAAAATCGCTCCCCAAGCATATGGGATGTTCCCACCTAGCTGTAATTGCTGCAAGTCTAAACCAAAAGTCACCCCGTTGTTTATCATCAGATGGACCATAAATTCCGAAAAAAGACCACGCTTTGCCCGTGTGTCTGTTCCGAAGCACAACCGAAGCCGAGAATAATCCCACCTCGTCGTCCATTTTTTCGAACAAAACCGCATTCCAAGCGACTAGGATGCTACCCGATGCACCGTTGGAGTCAACCCCAATCCACTCCCATCGGTTCCCTCCAAGTACTGACACGACTTTGAAATTGTCGCAACTCCCCCATTTGGTCTCATGAAGCGTAATGACATCTGGGTTGATAGAAGCGATGATTCTCTTGACACCGACACGCTTGAACCTGTCACAGATACCTCTCACGTTCAAGATAACGTCTTCATGATCAAACAATGCGAAGCCCGCCCACCCATGACGGTCGGGTGATTAAACGCCCCCATCGCCCCTCCCATCTGGCATACCCCACTATAATCAAGCGAACTCCCTGGGTATGCCACTGCGCTTCTTCTTGCTGCTGTTGTGTCGGCCAACCAGGATGAATTGAAACACCTCTCTGAGGTTTTCATCAGACCCTTTGAATGTCATTCCAAGGTCCCCCCTAACACGGATGAGGCAATCAATTTTCTCGACGTCTCCAACACACTCTGATCTCATCAAGAGCAGTATGTGACGGGGCCAATACTCGAGCTTACAGCATGGTGCTTGGGGCACGACATGTGGTGCCATGAGGGCACGCGACATGGGGCCAAGTGGGCCTGGCGATGTGGTCGAGATCATGCAGGATGGCCACTGCTGGTCGCATGGGGTAGGACGCGTCGGCCACCTGACGACATAGCCAAGGTGGGATAGCGATGCAGGAGGCGTTGCGGTATGTCAAACTAAGGGGTTTGAGGTCCTCCTGCCATTCTGGCTGAATGACTGTTTTACCCTTCTATGTGGCAGAGGAGCTAGAGAGTTGCCTTCCACCCACACGGAGCCTTGCGTTGCCAGAGGGGGCGCAAGTGTCTCCTAGGCCTGAAAGGGTGGGCCTAGGACTTCGACGCAGCGATGCCGTGTGGCACCCAAGGGAGGTTGATGTATGGCTCCGGACTACGTGTCGCGGTGCATACGGCTGGGCAACCTCGTGAGAACACCAACGCTGCGTGGGACTCAGTTGAGCACGACAGCACGTGGGCCAAGGATAAACGGTGCTAGTAATTCGGAACGCACACGAAGGCAGGCTGCATGGGACTTGGTTGAGCACGTTGAGCGAGGCACTGGTGTGGGCTTGGTTCGGTATGTGAGCGAGACATGGTGGCATGGGAAGCTGCATGCCAAGACTGTTGCGAGCGAGGCACTAGTGCAGTGCACAGGGTGAAGCTTGAGCAGGCCAAGTTGAGCACAGTGGTGCAGATGGCGTGTCATAAGGGGCACGGTACGGTTGGATGGTAGGCCGTGAAACAGAGGTAACCATGTTGGGGGAGTTCCCGTCCTCTAGGCGGGTGGTATCAGAGCTGATGTGTAGATGGGTTGGCTTCGTTGCATGCGATAGCGAAGCACCGCTCGGGTTAAAAGCGCGTCGAAGGATGCCCCGCGACAGTTGGTATCAGGAGTAGGCTGACCTAGCGAAGCATGCGTTAGGTGCCGCACGGGACTGAGGTTGCGGAAGTGCGACCCCGTGACAAGTAGCATTGGTGTTGTCGAAGATTGTTGATGGAGAAGTTGTGGATGATCCTTTGTTGGGTGCTTGAAAATTGAAACCCTCGATCTGGCTTGTTGCAGCTGACTGCTGAAGCGGAGAGACGACAGACCCCCCCGGGTCTCCAGCATAGCCCATGTCGCCCCAGCTCCTTGATCCCACCGGATCTAGGGCCCACAACCTGAAACTCAACTTGACCTGAGTTGTGTCGGTCGACGGTGGAACTCAGCGAGAAAATAACGTTGTGAGACCCTCTCAAGGCCCAATGAGCATCCCTTGCCATCTGTCTTACCGTTGCACTGTGTATGCCATGTGTCGCCCGTGTAACAAGTCCACCTGCTTCCAAAGGTAGAGACGCGTGCCTAGCATGGTGTTGCTCCTTTAAAAAGTGTCGGTCGTCCATTAGCTGCAAAACCATCGCTTGGTTTCCAGAAACCACTGAGGTTCCTGTGGCGTCTTCGGCAATGGAGACACGTGGCTTCGCCCCAGCCAAGCACAAGACCCGAAGTCTCCTATTTCTACATCTCTAACAGTAGAAGACTAAAAGCTTCCTTTCGGTTCCCAACTCCATCTTCCTTTTAGGGCACAATGAGACCTCAGTAGCCATCAAATCCCAACTACCACCTTCCTCCTCGTCCTTTTCGGCAGGTAACCAGGCCTGATCACCAACCACATCATCGGAGTATGAGGAGCCCTCAACCGTAGAGATCCTCGACGGTGACAGATCTCGGCCTAAGGGTTTTGGTCGTTGGTATTGCATCCCCGGCATAGCTTGTTGCCGCCGATCGTCAGAAGCCTCACCTTCCCCTAGGAGAAGCTGTGTTGTCAGCGTCAACAAGTATTTCACCTTCCTCTAGGTCAGAAGGTGCAACAAGAGCGAACGTATTGGACCCTGAGGAGCCACGACCCCTTGTCAGCGTGGACGCCAACCTCTATGGCCCCAAACAAAACGGCAGGTGCGCGGACGAGCACCCCTCCGAGCCTCTCGACAATAGCATACCGGGCCTTTCTACCTAGTTCCCGAGTGGTTCAACCTCCGGTGAGACTTTTTTGTGGAACCACGGAGTATGCGTACGTCTACTACCCCTCAGATTCGTCGCATGACTGATGATGGATGAGCACCCTCTCCAGCAATGCCACTTCTATGAAGACCTAGTATTTTTGACCGCCGACGCAGACCTCATAGCATCTAGGGATGTTATCCAACCTATCAACAGCGACGAGAATCCGAGCGGAACCCGTCTCCCATAGCTCATCTGTACTCCGGTCAACCCCGATGAACCTGCCGCATCGATCGCCAATCCCTTTTAGCACCTCGGGGGACCAGACATGGATAGGGAGACCGAGCACGCGGATCCAAACACCTCCCCCCAGCAATGTAGATGTAGGTTTCCAACTGACGGATCCCAAGCCCCGCACTCGACCGGTATGCTGTCAATGAGGAAATTTTTTTTGTTACATATAGCCATGGCCGCCTCCTCAGACCGAAGACGCAGGAGGAATTTTGTTTTAGTGATTGTAGCTAGGGCAGAATTTTGTTTTAGTGATTGTAGCTAGGGCAGGCCTGTTTGTGAAATCCAAAGCAGTTTGTATCCATCGATGTAAATGAAACAATGTTAATGAATCTTTGTTTGTATAAAGCACCACCCAGAAGTGTCTAAGATTTTTTGCGAGAGAGAGAGAAATTGAGGCGAGCTAAAATGTAGCAGAGCATTTCTAGTCCGCAACCCCGGCAGGATAGAAATGGTTGGCTCAACCCAGGCATTAGAGGTGCCTGGCTCCCCAGCCTGTCTCCCTCCATTCCCCACAATCTCCGCGAAGGAGACCCCTTCCCAACGGCCTGCCGGAATTGGTTTCAAGCCATTAACCCGGTTGAACTTTTTCCCCGCGATAGACCATCCGTGGAGCAGATCACGAGCTTGCACCTCGCTAATAACCATCTGATGGTCCCTACGCGATCGAGGAATGCGGTTATCAGCAGATTTGACCGTCAATCCCTCAGCTCTGGTCGAGGCACAACCATATCGATGACACGCTGACCGACGCCGGAAATTAACATTACAGCAACTCACGCAAATCCAATCCCCCGCCCCGAGCACCAGACTCATTGCCACTATGGTGGCTTCACATCAAATCTTCAAAAGAGGATTTCAATCTAAACTGTGCAAAAGTTTTGGTCATTAGAGGTAAAAAGTTTGACCTTTTGACATCAGTATGATGTCATGCTTATGTCAACAAAGGGTGATGAAATCAACGAATGACTAGATCAGGTTTCAGTTGCTCTAATACCAACAAGAGTTTGATGTTAGGGTTAGATGATTGCTGGTGGTTGTTCGGGTTAGCTAAGAAGAAGAAGAAGAAAAAGAAGAGAGAGAGAGAGAGAGAATGTGGCCAATGAACTTAGTTAGATTGAGAGCCCTAAATAATAGCTTTCAACAGTATAAATTTTCAAGACGCCTTTACGATTATCCTTAAAAGAGACACCCAAAGTTTCCCCCAACGTAATCAATCTTTCCCCATCCAGTGTCGTATGCCCAATATTCGTGGCCTGAGTGGACTCGCCTTCAGAAGTGAACTGTTTAATAGTATCAAATTCATTCGAAGCACACCCGAATGCCGCGTTCCTTAGCATTTCATTTGGGACCTGACACGATGGGACAGCCCTTCTTTTGCTTTGTTATAAACCATTCCTTCTCATTTAATGATATTTATGTTATCAATGTATAAGAAAGGAACCTTCTTCGTACCCAGAATGCCATATTAGAGCAGGAATATTCTATCCTTTGCAACTAGAAACTTTTCAAATTGCTATAAAATAAGGATCAATTCATTGAATTCCTTGATGGGAAGGGATCCAACTAGGGCTGGCAACAGGTCGAGTCGAGCAAAACTTTTCGCTGCCCAACAGGAAAATGGTATATGCCCAACCCGACCCGATCTTATGGTACACCTGACCCGACCCGATGCCCGACTTGAAAAACAGACCCGACCCGACCCGGCAAAAAACTATATTTTTCTTGTTGTTAATATATAAAATATCAGGTCGGGTCGACCCGACCGGACCAGACCTGAAGGTTGGGTTAGATGTCTCTTGCCCAACAGATCCGACGGGTCAAGTTTATGTGCCCAACCCGGTAAAATATTGGGTCGGGGTCGGCCAACCCAACCCGTGACAGCCCTGGACCCAACATCAAGTTCAAAAGCGTGCAATTCAATTTCTTCTCCACCAAGTGAAAGTACCTGCAGTCACCTCATTTTTTTTCCAGGCTATTTCCCCTTGAATGAAAGAGGCCCTTATCTGTTATCATTTGGAGCATTCTATCAATCTCTCTAAACTTAGCAAGATGCACCCATGGTGGTATTGACTCACAACACATCCGTCCACTCATATATTGGGAATCACCATCTACTCATATTTCAATTTTCAACATCAACTCTTGCATTGAGGCGTAACCTCTAAATCTCTGCCACTAACATCAAGCACCCGAAGCAACTATCGAATTTCATAACTTGAACAAACATGCATGCTCTAATGCCAATTGATATTGTATTGTGACTGAACTGATCAACACGGTTTCTTGATGAGGTATTTAGGTTATAATAGGTTTCTGTAATTGGATAACGAAAGCCTCTAATAGTTTAAGTGCTTTACTTGATCAAAAAAAAAAAGGTTTAGCGTTTTAGTGGCAATAAGTTATATGCATGGATCAAAATAGCAGAATTCTGATTCGAACTATTCAGGACCCCTGAACAGTTCGAACTGAAATGTTGGCCGGCATTTTGAATTTATCGCCGGTACATTGATTCAATGTACCGGCCGGTAGTATTTTAAAAAAAATCCCAAAAATTCTTTATTTTATTTTTTGAAAATTTTTTAAATCAACTTACCTACATTTCACTTCATTTTTTAGCTATATCACAATTTTGTAAATCTAACTTAAATCTACCTATTTTCAACAAAAAAAAAATAGGATTTAAACCCTGAATTGAAGAATTTAAAATGGGTAGATCTAACTTAAATCTACCTATTTTCAACAAAAAATAGGATTTAAACCCTAAATTGAAATTTTTTTAACATATATAGTAATAAAAATAAACTTTAATCTTAACTTACTTAGCAAAAGGAGTGATTTCTGGGACTTGTTTCGGTGATTTTGAGACTTTTTTCCTTGAAATCCGCTTCTCTAGGTGTAAGATATGCTAGAGTGAAACAGAGGTTTGGAGAGCAAAAAGGAAAATAAGGAAAGCGCAAAGAGTGAATGAAAACTTATTTTCAGGTAGTTATAAGAGGTGCCACTTTACGTAGCACTTTCGAAATATCATCCGAGATTTTGAAAATATCATCCGAGATTTTCAAAAAATCGGCTGGTATTTTGATAATTTCAAAAAATCGGCCAGTATAAACGAGGAATTGGCAAAAAAGATCAAGATGGTGTTGGTTCTCAGGGCTGAGGACTGGATTTGCTCGGCTTTCCGTAATGTTAACTTTCGACGACGCAGCATTCGCTATGGCTGCACCTCGATTAGAGGAAAAATCATTGTCGTTAAACACTCGAAGGAACGAATCCCAAGGGTCAACTCCAAGGGATAGGTGGCCTTTAATGGTGCTCAGATTAAATATTTGCAACAAGGGTGGTCTATAGAGGGTAGAAGTTCCAAAAGGCTTCGGGATCTGTGCCTATTTGAGGCAGGGCCTTCCTCTACACGTCAAGGGGTTTCCTTCGTTGACGCCATTAATGGTGGTCGCAGGGGGGCTTTTGTCCCTTCTCCCTCGTATGGCGTCAACCCTAAGGAGGCATTTGATCGCAGTAGATGTCCTCTCAAAGGGAAGGATAAGAGTGTTATTTCCTCGAAGCCAAAGTCAGAGATTGATTTTAAGAGCTCTGTCTTTTCGTCTTTATTAGCTAACCTACCTGATTTTTGGGTTATTCTTTCTACCATTAAGAATACTATGCAACCTTTTCATATATATAAGTGGTTACAATGTGAGTGGGGATTTTTGGATCGGCCATCCCTTTCGGCCCTTACAAATAGTAAATTCCTACCCAGGTTCCCCTCCATGGAGGCTGCGAAGGAGATCTGCAAAACAAAAAAGATCACTATTGAGGGCATGTCCGTTTGGTATTGTGCTTGGGACGCAGAAGCAGGGGATCTTCATATTCACAGGTTGGATGGTGGAGTTTGGCTACGTTTATTTGGGCTCCCGCTCCACGCCTGGACTCCCGATGTCTTCAAAGGAGTGGAGGACTGATGTGGCCGCCTCATTTTGGTTGACTGGAGTACCGAGAACCTGTGGGAGACTAGCTTCGCCCGGATTCTGGTGGCTACTGATAGTTGGGAGACGTTAGCATCAACAGTCAGAAATTTCGAGTCTTCATAGAAGTGGAGTTGGCGGAGAGGGTGATCCTCCCTCGACAAGCACCCCAACAAAAACGTGTTCCGTAGTTCCAGAGCCAGAGAAGAACTCGCATCGGAGATCCACCCACTTCGGCAAGGGACGGACCCGGAATGTCGCACAACAAGATAGGGCCAGGAGGGGAGCTCGTCCGCGGATCCGATGCTCCATTGTCGGTCGACCTCGACGCCTTGGGGTCTCCCGTCCTCGAGTTTCCATAGCTCGGGTTTTGACTGTGGTGAAGATCTTGAAGAGGGGCAGATCGGAGAATGGGAGGAGGATGAAAAGGAGGTTTCCTTCATGGGGCTGTGACAATTGACAAAGGAGGCAAAAGGGTGGTGCTGGCGGACTGTGGAGGAAATCCGGTGGACGCTTCTTGGTCGTTCATCTCTTTTCAAGCTAATCTATCACTAGTCAGCCATCAT
This sequence comes from Chloranthus sessilifolius, assembly GCA_021018995.1. Classification (NCBI taxonomy): domain Eukaryota; kingdom Viridiplantae; phylum Streptophyta; class Magnoliopsida; order Chloranthales; family Chloranthaceae; genus Chloranthus; species Chloranthus sessilifolius. The sequence continues at coordinate 147,646,217 of CM037587.1, forward strand.
ATGGCTGAGATTGATTCTCTCAATGATCTTGTAACAGGAAGTTTTTCAAATTTTGAACCTTCACACCTACTGAGATGGAGTGTTGCGTATATGGAAAACAATGGGATTTCGAGATTTGATCCCATGGCTGATGAGTCGACACGTGGAGCGATGGGGACAGGTAGCAGAGAATTGCATGTCTTCTCTTCTTTGTCTGATTTGGGTTCAATTGTTCCTTTAAGAGGGGATAAGGTTGGGGATGGCTCTCTGCGCCCTTTGGCTACGGCAACGCCATGTGGAGGTCTGTCTAGCTATACGAAGACTTTGATGAGTGGTTTTGTTAACCCGCCCACTATTTTTCTGACGCTGCTTTCAACGGTATTCCCATTGCCATGAATGCAGAGGCCTCATCACGTGGTTGTTTTGTCGCTTCTGCTGGTGATGATGTTGGGTTTTGCTTGGTGGGCTTTGGTAATTGGCTCAGGATCGGGCTCATTAATGATTTGAAATGGCCAGCCTATTTACTTTTGGATCTTGGGGCCTGTCGGTTGTCAGATCCCCGCTTGGACCTGCCCACTTTTTTAGGAACGAGTTTCTTAGCCGCTGGCTCTCGTCAACTCTCTTGTGATCGATCTGTGAACCTTCTCTGCATCCCTCGACGGAATTTTGCCCACGTGTTCTTCCTCGAGTCGAGGAATGGGTACATGTGTCATCACTTCATCTTCTTCCTGGACTTCTTTCTCGTCTTTGGATTCCAATTCTGAAGAGTCTTCCTCGTCAAAGACTCCTTGTTGCTGGGATGTCTATGCTTTCCTAGGTCTCCTCGGAAGAATCCACTTCCTCGTCCTCGAGTAGCAGAGTGGTCCCTATCAGAACTCTACGGTGTAATGATGACAGTTTGTGGGAAAAATGTCACCCCCTAACTACGCAAGCTCGGATTCTATTTTGGATGGAAAAATTATTAGGAGCAAGGACTTTCTCGATAACATCATTCACTTCGGTAAAGAACATGGGATGTCTTTCCAAGGATCGAACAACCAGCTCAAGGATATCTTCAAAACCACCTCTGCTTTTCGCATTCTATTGCCATCAACGGGAAAGAAGAGATCGTTGCCTAGAAAATTGGCCCAATTAGAGTGGGGAATGTCAGATGGGAAGGGTGTTGGAGCTCAGCAAAGCTTTGGGTTTTTGGTCGGGCTTTTTCTGTGATTTTTATGAAGATCCTCTCATGGACTGTCAGGAGTGCTTGTCATCCCAAAAAACATTTGGGCATTAAACAAATTATTGCTTCCCATAATCTTGCAGTAGTTTCTCTCCGAGAAACGAAATGGGGTGCTTGTGACCGAAGCAAAGTTGTTTTGATTCTCGAGGTCAATAGATGGGAGTGGGTTGGTGTCGAGTCAGCTCGCGCTTCTGGGGTTATTCTGCTCACCTGAAATTCCCACCTCTTCCGCAAAATTGACGAAGAAATTGGTCTCTTCACAGCTTTGGTTGTCTTGGAAAATAGGGATAATGGTAAAAGATGGGCTTTCTCTAGTGTCTACGGCCCCTCGGATGCTCGCTTTAAGGATGACTTATGGTTCGAATTGGCCGCGGAGGCTGGAGGTTGACGTCCCTTGGTGTGTAGGCGTGGGCTTCAATGTTATCCGGTTCCCCCATGAGAAGTCGAGAGGTCCCCCCGACCGGTCGTCTATGGCTACTTTGTCCTCATTCATTCAAGACTGAGCCCTTCTGGACCTGTCATTGAAGGGGGCTCGCTTTACCTGGTCCAACCTTCAAGATTCCTCTTCGATGAATCGATTAGATAGTCTTACTCGATCCGGAGTGACTTGATTTGTTCCCCAACGCTACCCTCTATGGCGTCGCTAGGGCGATTTCCAATCATCTCCCTTTGATGCTACAATGTGACTCATTGGGTAGGGGTCCTCCTCTATTTCGGCTCGAAAATCTCTAGCTCTCTAACGTGGATTTTAAAGCTCGATATCCAGTTTGGTAGTGGCAATCAAATCCTCAAGGTTTGGCTGCATTTACACTCATTTCCAAGTTGTTATCCAAAGGGCTGCATCAAAACTTGGAATAGAGAGGTCTTTGGTATGGTTCACGTTTGGAGGACACCTTGTTGGCTCGGCTTACTAAGTTAGATTTGTTAGAGGAATCAAGGGGCGTGTCTGATTCTGAGAAGGAAGAGAGACTCAATCTTAAAATGGAGTTTGGTGACAATTGCCTTCCAGAAGAAATTTGTTGGAAGCAAAAGTCCAAGGTTCATTGGCTGAAAGAAGGGGACAACAGCACTAGGTTCTTCCACTTGGTGGCCAATGCGACAGGTAAAAAGAAGCATTTGTGCAAAATTGAGGTTGAAGGGGTGGTCTTCACCGATTCGGACCAGATTCAATCCAAGACGAACAAGTTTTATGAGTTGTATAGAGAAGATTGTGGGTCTAGCCCTCGACTCGACGGTCTTTCTTTTCCTTCCCTTCCCTTGGAAGAGCGGGATGCTCTGGCATCCCTGTTCAATGAGCAGGAGGTGTGGGTTGGGGTAGATTTAGCGGAAAAACTAAATATCCCAGTCTTGATGGTTTCACTATGGACTTTTATAGGAGCTTTTGGTCGGTTATGAAAGAGCATACTATGGCTTTCGTCCATGAATTCCATTCGAATGCTTCCGTCAGTCGAAGTCTCAACTCTACCTTCATTGCGCTCGTTCCTAAAAAAGATGGAGTCGAGGACATCCGTGATTTTCGGCAGATTTGTCTTCTCAATTGTTTGTTCAAAATCCTTTCTAAAGTCCTTGCAAATCGCTTAAAGCCAGCTTTGGGGAAGATTATCTCCGTCAACCAAGGAGTTTTTGTTCCGAATAGACAGCTCATTGATAAGGTGGCAGTGGCTCAGGAGGTTATGACCGGGTTAGTTGGGAGTGCCTGGACTACATGCTTCAGAGATTCGGGGTTGGCGATAGGTGGAGAAAGTGGATGAGAGTGTGTTACTCTTCAGCCTAGTTTTCGGTTTTGGTTAACTGGACCCCTTCTGTTTATTTCAAGAGCTCGAGGGTCTAAGACAAGGAGATCCTCTCTCCCCTTTCTTGTTCAACATTGTTGGTGAAGCGTTGGGAGGCGTTATTGATCGTGTTTGCTTTAATGGTCGTGAATTGGGCATCCCAATAGGCTGTAGTGGTCGGGTGATCTCGCTCTCCAATATGTCGATGATACGATCATTTCTTGGTATGGTTGATTTTAATGAGATTTGTGCCTTTGCTGATGTGCTCATCATATACGAAGTGGTGTCGGGCCAGCAAGTCAATCTAGCTAAATCCAAGGTGATCGGTATTGGGGTCAATAGCCAAGCTGTGGAGTCCTTTGCGCAGGAGGTGGATTGCAAGATTGATGCCCTTCCCATATCCTATTTAGGCATGCCTCTCGGGATCGGTAAACCCAATGCTCGAGCTTAGGATCTGGTCGTCGAAAGACTTGAAGGGAGGCCTTCATCTTGGAAAGGGAAATTATTAAGTAGCGGGGGCCGTCTATGCTAGGTCAAATACGTCCTTTCAAGCCTTCTCATCTTTTTTATGCCCATGTTTCGATGCCCTATGGAGGTCATCGCTAAGCTCAAAAGGATTGAGAGAGATTTCCTTTGGGAGGTCTCTGGACTAGAGAAAAAATATCATTTGGTTCGGTGGGAGACTTGCTTACTCCTTAAATATTTGGGGGGCTTGGATATCAAGAATCTCTTCTTAGTCAATACTGCACTCTTAGGCAAATGGTTATGGCAGGGTGGTTGCGATTCTGAAAGGGGCAGTCTTTGGCTAGCTGTTTTGGCTGAGAAATATGGCGATGATGACGAATTTCAACACTTGGATTTCCGACTGGGCCTTGGAGGATGTCCCACTTACCAGTTCCTGTTTCACTTGGTCAAATCTCCAAGGTCGTCCATCTCTCAACAGATTGGACCGATTTATATATAACGGAGACTGGATGGGGATGTTTCCGGCCGCCAGGCTCGAATGTCTACCAAGGGCGACTTCTGACCATCGCCAGGTGCTGCTAACTTGTGAGGCTAGGGGGCACGGACCGACCCCTTTCAGGTTCGAGAATGTGGTTGCTGGATGATCGCTTTCGTACTGCGGTTCCTGTTTGGTGGAGAGAAACCAATCCGAGTGGCACGGCAGCCTACCGATTTATATATTAAATTGGGTTAAAAAAAGAGCCATTGAATGGAATAAAGTGGAGTTTGAGAATCTGAATACCAACAAAGAGACCATTCTCTCGCGGCTGACAAAACTCGATGACTGGGAAGAAAATAGGGAACTCACTACCAGTGAGCGTGAAGAACGGGACCAGAAAAAACAGGCTTACAACTCGTTATCTAGAGTGGAGGAGGTAGCTTGGAAGCAAAAGGCGAAGGTCCGGTGGCTGAAAGACGGTGACCAAAACACTAAATTCTTTCACGCTGTCGCAAATGCCAGGAATAAAAAGAACTATTTGGGCTCAGTGACTGTTGAGGGGGAGTCGTTTGTAGGTTACGATCAAATTCACGAACATGTGGTCCGGTTTTACTCGAAGTTGTATGAGGATGAAGGCTTCTTACGGCTTGAACTGGATGGCGTCCCTTTAAACTCGATTACGGCTGATGAAAGTGTTGAGATAGAGACCCCGTTTCAAGTAGAGGATGTTTGGACTGCTATAAAGAAGGGAGAAAGAACAAATCGTCGGGGCCTGATGGCTTCACCTTGGAGTTCTTTCGGGCATTCTGGTCGGTGCTCAATGAGGATCTGATGGAAGTGTTCCACGAATTCCACAATAACACCTTCATTGGTCGCAGCCTCAACTCCACGTTCATCACTCTCATCCCTAAAAAGGATGGGGCTCATGACCTCACTGATTTTCGCCCGATTTGCCTCATCAATTGTCTCTACAAGATCTTAGCTAAGGTGCTTGCCAATAGACTGCAGCCATTACTAGGGAAGTTGATCTCTAATTCGCAAGGGGCCTTTGTCAAGGGACAACAACTGGTGGATCAGGTGGTTGTGGCTCATGAGATCATTCATTCGGCTCACTCCAATAGGGTTTCGGCAGTTCTTCGGAAGGTTGATATGGAAAAGGCGTACAACCGCATCAGCTGGTACGGCCTGGGCTATATGCTTCGGAGGTTCGGGTTTGGAGTTAAGTGGAGGAGTTGGATGCAAGGGTGTTACTCTACGCCATGGTTCTCCGTGCTTATTAATGGTTCACCGACGGGTTATTTCAAAAGCTCGCGTGGATTACGTCAGGGAGACCCCTCTCTACAACCTAATGGGTGAAGCGCTTGCGACTCTCGTCTGTCATGCCGGTCAGCTCAATCTTATTTCTGGAATCAGAGTTGGAGATTTCGATCGTTCTATCACCATTCTCCAATTTGATGATGACACTCTTCTCTTTGGTAAGGCTAATGTCAAAGAGTTCAGAAATTTAGCGGGGATTCTTGGTGTGTTTGAGGCGGTTTCGGGGCAACGCATTAATTCCCACAAATCCAAGGTAGTGGGCATTCGGATCGATAATTCCACTGTTCAGCAGCTGGCCTCTACGGTGAACTGCGGCAGTCAAGAGCTGTCAATCAAATATCTGGGACTGCCTTTAGGTCTGCAGAAACCGACTGCTAGCTCTTGGGAGCCGGTGATTGAACGCTTTCAGATGCAGTTATCTATATCGAAAGGGAAATTTCTCAGTAGTGGTGGAAGGCTGATCCTGCTGAAGTCTGTTTTGTCAAGCCTACCTATCTTCTAGATCGATCAAATTCAACGTAACTTCCTGTGGGAAGGGTCGAGTTTGGAAAAAAAGTACCATCTTGTCAACTGGGACACTTGTCTTCTTCCGCAGTCCAGTGGAGGATTGGGAATCTGCAGCATGAAATGGACTAATGTTGCCCTGTTAGGGAAATGGTTTTGGCGTGCTGGAAATAGGGATGAAGCGGACAGCTTATGGTGGAAGGTGCTGACAGAGAAATATGGTCCGGCTAATTCCAACTGGGGTGTGAATACTTCTGGCATTAGAAATTCTTCTACCTGGTGGAAAGTCATTTGTAGTACCTGGAAGCATTTCTCTAAAGGGATCTGCTTCAGCTGGGGGTGTGGCACCTGGATTCAGTTATGGGATGACGTTTGGACACAGGAGGGGAAACTTAGTGAGCTGTTTCAGGGGGGTGTATTCCATATTTCGGAATTCTACAGGTCGGATTACTGATTATGTGCCCGAGGTCAGTGGGGCCAAAGTGTGGGAAGTGGTTACCCGCCTTTATCTGCGCACGGAGGAAGAAGTTGAATTTACAAGACTGATGTAGAAGCTTTATGAGATGAAATTGAATTCTCAGCACCAAGACAAACGAATCTGGGGACCGAGTAAAAATGGTATGTTCAGTGTCAAATCGTACTATTGGTTGTTGACACATAGACCGCTTATCCCTTTCCAAGGAGCATCGCTGTGGAAGATTAATATTCTGCTTAAGATCAAATTCTTTGCCTGGAGCTTATTCAAAGAGAAATTGGTTACGATGGATTTTCTCGTCCAGTGGGGGAAGAATATCACTAACTGATGTGTTATATGTTCTAGGGAGGAGGAGTCGGCTACTCATCTTTTCTTCCATTGCGCGGTGGCTTTCGAGATCTAGGGCATTGTCTTAAATTTATACGACTTGAAGTGGGTCATGACTGCTAGTCCTTACAAGAGTTACCTCTCCTTGTGTGTGGTTGAATTGGAAGAGCAACTATCTCTTACTTGGGGAGTGACTTTCTTCGCTGTTATTTGGAGTATATGGAAAGAAAGGAATTTGCGGATTTTTGAGCAAAAAAAGAAACCGGTGGGGTTCATTGTTAAGGCAGCCAAAGACCTTATTTCTCTTTGGTTATCTGCTGGCTCTGAGTTGTCTTACGAGCCTTGGGATCCTAGTTAATCCTTTATGGAACTGGTGTGGTAGCTGTGAGGGGTGTGTGTGCTTTCTTTTTTGGTGTTGTTGCTTCCTTTGGTTGGTTTGGTGGCCTTTTTTTAGGCTTCTGTTTTATTGCTTCCTCCAACATCTTGCTGGCTTTTCAATATAATCCCTTTTTACCAATAAAAAATAATAATATATATATATATATAAAGAAATGAACTTGGTATGCAACTAGAATGCCATAGTACAGCAGGTAAGTTTTATGCTTAGCAACTAAGAACATTTTGCAAGAAAATATAGATAAGTGGGGGGTTAAAAAATATTCAACGTTTAAGACTTTAAGTTTAACTACCACATTCAATGTTTTATTACCCCTGCTTGTGATACCATGCACCTCTAGATAATTTTGTTGGTTTTTAGGCCTTAATACTAGCTTACCATGTTACGGAGGTATTAAGAGATCAGTGTTGTTACCCAGGTCTTATAGCTCAAGTTCAAAGTCATATCCATGGTGTACTCATGCCATACCCACACGGTCTGGTTATATATATGTGACTAGGCTAGATAATGTTGTGGGCAGATATGTGACTAGGTCAGATAATGCCATACCCAGGTTAACAGCAGCTGCCTGTGACTAGGTCAGATAATGTTGTGGGCTTGGATTTTAGAAGGTTAACAGCAGCTTGTGACGGGGCCAATACTCGAGCTTGCGGCGTGGTGCGTGTGGCACGACATGTGGTGCCAGGAGGGCACGCGACATGGGGCCAAGTAAGCCCGGCGACGTGGTCGCACTGCGAGGACGCGACACGATCGCATGAGGGTACGACGCGGAGCGTCACGGTCGCGACACGGACGCGACATAGCCAAGGTGGGCTAGCGATGCATGAGGCGTTGCGGTATGTCAAACCAATAGGTTTGAGGTTCTCCTGCCATTCTGGCTGAATGACTGTTTTACCCTTATATAGGGGAAGGGAGCTTGAGAGCTATTCCCCCGCACACAGGGCCTTGCGTTGCCAGAGGGGGCGCAAGTGTCTCCTAGGCCTGAAAGGGTGGGCCTAGGACGTCGACGCAGCGATGCCGTGTGGATCCCGAGGGAGGTTGATGTATGGCCCCGGACTACGCGTCGCGGTGCATACGGCTGGGCAACCTCGCGAGACAACACCAAGGCGCTACGTGGGACTCAGTTGAGCACGACAGCATGTGGGCTAAAGATGAACGTGTGCTAGTAATTCGGAACGCACACGAAGACAAGCTGCGTGGGACTCAGTGGGGAACGCGAGCGCGTGGCACAAGGCTGTGGGCTTGGTTCGGCAGGCGAGCGAGGTACTAGTGCAGTGCACAGGGTGAAGCTTGAGCAGGCCAAGTTAGCGCAGTGGTGCAGATTGGCGTGTCGCAAGGGACACGATGAGTTGAATGGTAGACCGTGAAACAGAGGCAACCATGTTGGGAGGAGTTCCCGTCTTCTAGGCGGGTGGTATCAGAGCTGATGTGCAGATGGGTTGGCTTCGTTGCACGCGGTAGCGAAGCACCACGCGGGTTGAAAGCGCGTCGAAGGACGCCCTCGCGACGATTGTTATCAGAAGTAGGCTGACCTGGCGTAGCGTGCGTTAGGTGCCGCACGGGACTGAGGTTGCGGAAGTGCGACCCCGTGACAAGCTGCTTTTTGTGTTTGACAAATTACTGTTCAGATTTAAGGGTGAAATTTTCTGTATTAGTGCCCAAGAGCTTGAAAAAAATTCTGATCTGAAGCCATTGCAAAAAATTGACTGAAACACCAACATCTGAACTAGTGGATCCTCTCAATACACAGAAAGACAGACAGCATCTGATTACAACAAATATATGTAGAGTCTACTATAAATTTGCTACTCCAAACTCCTATGGGCCAATAAAACATACTGAAATCATGGGGCCTTACAATCAACAAATCCAATCAGGAAGAACCTACCTTGACTGAGCGAACCTGCAACAGGAAAAAAAAAAAATGATCAAAACAGGAATTGATGTCTTAAAGACATTTTAGACAATGCTAGGGTGAGTGGAAAGTAGAAACTACGATTCAATTTGATTTTCTTCCATGTTATAGTTCATACTTCATAGCTATATTTGACCATATTATATTACAAATTCTGAACATCTTCCCTAAATATGTGCATGGGAATGATACCTTCGTTCTAACTGAAAGTGGGTTTGCAACAGCGAACTTGAAAAATTGTGGCAGATATTTACGTTCACCGTCTCCATCATTGTACAAAGCAGTGCAAACTAGCCTAAAAATTGCATGGCAATATGACACAATCAGTATGCATTCAGCAAATCAGCAGATAAGATTGAAAAGATCACTGGAAAAACATCACATCTATATGCTGTACATGTGCTGAATATAACTTACGTGTGGGCCCCAAGTTCCTTCACATCATGCTCCACAATAAAATCATATCTCCCTCCTGACCGTATCGACTCGACAGGAGATTTTGAAGTATCCAGAAGCAGTATTCGCTGTCTCTCTGTTTGAATTTCTGCCTGCATCCAATCACTTGCATCAAAATGTTGGGATCATAGCATTGGAATTTCTGTGTTGCATTCTACATATTGGTTGCATTGAAGCATGGAGAAACAAAGCCATTTTGGCTAGTATCAGAAAATACAAACTGATAGGGCTATCTTCAACTTGTATTGTCCAATACTTACTCATTTCAGATGATACTGGTATAAATATAATCACCACTCTCCCTAAAAGCCATAGGTGTGAGTTACAATGCATCTCTTCCAATGAACATACGGAAAACTCCTAATCCCTCCTCTTGACTCCTTTATTTATTAGCTGATTATATTTTGTATTGGTAAATGCTATAACTTTTATTAAGAATGGGAAAAAAAAAAACTTTTATTAAGAACAGAACTTACAGCAGATCAAAGGTGAGCACAAAAAAATGCGCAAAAACACAAGCAATATAGAAAACTAGTCACCCTCCTAGTAAGCTGAAATAATTTCTCTTCTAGGGAAAAATGATCAATTGTATTTGCAAAGGAATATTCCAACACGAGGAAACAATGCGCTTGACAGCTAAACTACAGAAAATGCTAGTCCACAAATCTATACCAAAACCAGCAAAATTGAATTAGAAGTTAAGCATAATGAAGCTGTATTCCAAAGAATGACAGCTAAACTACACAGCTTGATATTACATAAATAATAAAATCTATGTACTAATTCATGAAATCTCACAGCATTCCTCAGCTATAGCTGCTACAAGTTCTCAATACTTAATAACCAATAACAGCGGGAAATTGTTCTGTTTTTGTCCATAAATCACTTATGAAGTACACTTATGTGTGTCTGTCTATGTGTGCGATCGCTCAAAAGGAAGAATTGCACTGAATTTCAGTTCCAGCTTCCCAGAATCCCACCCCCACTCTAACAAATCTATCAATTAAATAATACCCCATGAACCTAATAAAAGAAGACTGCTTATTTTGGCTAGTGTTGCAAGTAGAAAAAAGCTAAAAATCAATCCATAGCAGTGTATACAGCCGTGGCCATAGTAACCTAGTTCGGATTCAGCAATAATTTGGTGGTATGTCAATTCGTTTGATCCGGATAAATTTGGGAAAAAAAATGGGATTATAAAATAAGAATAAATTATGAAAATGTATAACAACATATGTTAATCTATTAATATTTTTAGATATAAAAAACGTGTATTACATAGTCCATGTGCATTAACAATTTACAATCATGAAAAAACAATAGGGAATATGATTAGAGCATGTACGATATATCACAATGATGAAAATTCATCAAGTTCGGAGAATTGATGACGAATCGAGTGAATATTCAGCAAAAAATCCGGCAGACCACCTATTCAGAGAATTTTTCCAGAATTTTTTATTAATTCGGATAATTCTGTCTGAGGGATCATGGCCTTAGCAGCAGAATCTACTCCTACAGTACATCGCCTTTAAAATGAAATGGCAATCTAATTTCCACCAAATGTGTGAAAAATCCTCTATTTCAAACACTGAACATATAGAAAAACTAGACAAAAATTTACTCAGGGAATGGAGATGTTCCATCACTTTTGCTCGAGGGGAGGTGTTAGACTGGAATTACACATCAAATTCAGTTTACAGTAACTAGTTTTCGGAAATCACAACGAATCACAGACAATTTTGAATTCAACCGCATCAAACAAAACTATTCATAAAAACGCGTCAACAATTACCTTAATTATGACGTCCCTCACTTCAAAATTGGAACTGTTGTTGATACTGATATAGCTACAGAACGTCTCCCCCAAATAAATCGCGCTGAGAATCGAAACCGGTAACAAATTTATGGCGATCTGAAGAGAGAGAAATGGAAATGGAAGGGGGTTAAGGGAAGGAGTACCCGAAGGCTTGCGGGAGGACTAAGAGGCCAGAGAGGCCCATGGCGTCGCTAGGGTTTTGGAGCTGGAATCTGCTGCGATAGCTTAAATCTTCTTCGTTTTGGTTGTTGATGTAACGAGAACGCTGCGACAAGGCGTGGTGATCGTCGACGAGGTCGAGGGGATCTAGGCGGAGAGGGTTGTCCACTTGGAATGAAGGCCTGCACAGCCTCATCACCCTGAATGCCAGCGAATGCAGTCCCTGCTGAGTAGAACTCATGTTTCTCGATCTAGAAGGTAGAGAGAGAGAGAGAGAGAGAGAGAGAGCGCGCCTGGAACTGGCGTTAGATGGAAGGAAACGAATTCGCGAAAGCATTATATACAATAATGCGAAAATTTTAAAATAACCCCTCAACTTTTACCCCGTTATCAATAAAACACCTAAATTATTCATAATATTAAATAAACACTCACATTATTGATAATATCAAATAAATATTTAAAATACGCTTAAGATCATCAACTAAATCCTCGTCACGTGGGTTTCACATCATCAATTTTGCTGAGTTGTATGCTAACTCAATATTTTTCATTCTCATATTAACAGAAGGTAATAATAGGGATTTAGTTGATGAACTTAAGTGTATTATGAATGCTTATTTGACATTATCAATAATTTAGGCGCGTTAATGATGACGGGTGAAAACTCATAAGTTATTTTAAAATTTTCCCTACAATAATTATACATCACTTGTATTGGCACGATATTTCGTGTGTGAAGTGGATGATGTCAAAGAAAGAAAATTTCAGGAATAAAATGTGTGAAACGCAAAAATTGTGATTCTTATAGAAAAAAAAAGAAAATTTTAAGATCGTCCAATATATGCACTCAAAAGTTATAATTGCCCCGATCGATTAACTAGAATGGTTAATATGTATAATTTTTTTTATTGAAACATGTGTCAACGATGTACTGCTGGTAAGCTGGTTGAAGTAATTGATTTCATCAAACATTTGCATAGGCCCAACCGTTTTAGATGCATTGGCTTCAATTAATGGGTACAGGCATTTGTAACTGAAGTTTCAGTCTTTTTTTTTGTCCTTATTTCCCACCCATCAAACCCTCAGAGCTTGATTTCACTTGAAACACGTCCCCAAAAGTAACTCAAAAACCCTTCTCATAGTACTCTCATGATTAAGGGCACTTTTGTCGATGCAGGCTATATGAAATCAATGCCTGTTGTCCAATAAATGGGCCATAATCTCAAATTCTATTGTGTGAAAGATTGGGATGGAAAACGATCTTAATCTTCTAATAGAAGTTACAAGAAACACAATTGATAGAAGTTACCTCTTTCACATGACGGGTAATAATCCCATTCTTCAACCTCCAACAAATATCAGAAAAGCGTGAAGGAATCTAACTTGTTCATGCAGCGATACTTGTTCTTCCCCTTTTCAGCCAAGTGATAGATCATTCATTGAAGGGCAACTTGCCCAAATTTACTTTCATTCGAAGATTTCAACTATTGGATCTGTGCACTCCCCATACCAACCACAGTCCTTATTTTCAGCGGCTGTTGTTAAAGTTCACCAAATGGATGGTTCACATAATCACATCTACTATTATAGGCATGACCTTTTGTTGAGCCATGTTTCAATGATGGACTGTCACTCGGACAATTCAGATTACTCATAAATGTGTGTCCTATGGCACAACAATATACCACATTTTAATGGTGTGAGATCAAAGGCCTACAAATAATAGTTTAAGATCATTTAAACATCATTTTGATGTTTAAATGTTGTCCGGATCCACTATCCCTAAAGAAAACATATTTACACTCCTTGTATATGCAAGTATCTGCAATAACATCGGATCATAACCCATTATATTAGCCATATTAGGTTATCGATATTGGACTTCTACGAGAGACAATAGTTACTTTAAGGAGATCTATTTGAATAAGCATAAGGGTAGATTGAGAATATTCTACAAGTGAGGGTAAATTGAGAACCTTGAGGTATTTCATTCTTACACGTGAAAATCCAAATTGACATGAGTATCTCGGTTTTTTCATTTAAGTACAGACATAGATAGAGATATAAAATTTAGAAGAGTTTTCGCCTTTTTTGGTGCCCAACCAATGCTGGAGCAGGTCACTCCCTCCACCAAACTAGTTAAACCTTTTGGCCAGACATTAAAGAAGTAGTGAAAGAATGAGATTTGACCAGTTTGGTGGAGAGAGATTGACCCATGCCTGCCCTACCCTTAATGCACGTGAGGCACCTTATACCAACTCAATTTAGCAACATTAAAAAATCAGAAGAAAAAAGAAAAGAAAAGAAGTGGTAACATATTCATTAAGGTAAAAACGAAGATAAAATTCTAATAGTAAGTGTTAGCATAACTTAAGACATCACAATAGGATGGCGGAATGGAGTTGCTATTATCATCAGTAAGAAAAATCATGGGGCATTTTCTGTCTTCGATGATCAGTTTCATTTTGATATAATCTTAGAGGCTCAGCATCAGAGGTCTGAAGCTTACCCCAAAATATATATATAGAAAAAAAAATTGAGCTCCAATAATAAACATAGGCATTGTACCTAGAACCACATCCCCTAAAGCAAAATGAGAATGTCAAGTTCTCCACAGCTCTCCATGCAGAAGAGCGCAAAGCTACCTAGAGCCTGATGTTCTTATTCTCAGTAATGAATGGCACAAATAGAACCCAAAGATGCGTAATCCGTAATTGACTCATTAACTGTAGAAAGGGAAACCCGTAGAGCATGCTTTATGCAGAAGCAACTGGCTCAGGAGGTGGAGCTGACTCGCCCTCCCCTGCAGCTGCAGTAGCCACTTCTTTGGATGAATCTGGAGCTTTAGCATCTTCTTTCGCAGGTGTAGCAGGCGCATCTCCAGTTTTGGCTTTCGCTGAGGCATCCTTCGCCGGTTCTGGTGGGGGCGGTGGTTTCATGTGAGGTGGTGGTGTGTGCTTCAGTTTCAAGAGAATTTGTCGCAGCCTCGAAAGGTCAGTTGGCTTTCCAGGCTTTGGGCCCTGAATGACAACAATTGATGGCTTCTTGTCCTGATCCTTCTTTCCCCGCTTTTTCTCGATACTTGGAAGCTCATGTGGGATGAGCTCCGCTATTGCCTTCCAGTACTGTTTGTCCGCATTGGCATGGAACTTCTCCTGATTAGCCAGAAATAGCTGTTCCAAACACAAGTCATTCAGTTAACAAATGGCAATTCAAATTCCATTTCAATGGGTTCTTTCTTTTTCAAGTAAAAGACAATTATATCTATACAAAAATAAAGATATGAACAAAAGCACTGAGCAAATAAACAAAATACAATTATATCTTCAGTTTCTACCTTCTCTCTGTCCCTGTTATGAGCCTTGTTAGTTTCGCAGTTAGTTTTTCTTTTCTCGTAGAAAGCTCGTTTGTATTCATCAGCTTCGTCAATGATTTGGTTCAGCAGCTCCTTTTCCTTTCTCTCCTTTTCCTCGAGGAGAATGGCATTTTGTCTGCATGAGCAGATAAGGGGTTCATTTCCCAGTTCTTACCAAAATGATACACAATAATCAGATATTTATAAAAAAAAAGCCACTGTTTCTATAGGAGGTTAGGGTTAAACCCTAAAGTTGTGTGACACAACCACATTTTTTGAAAGGTGTTCAGAATTGGCATGCAAGTGGAGACACAAACAAGCACTTTTTTTATATTAAGTTAAGCACGCACACCAACTCACAAGTCACAAGTGCCCCCGTGTTAAAACCCCATCCCCACACACACGCAGCACACTTTACGCTGTCATTTGAAAAAACATATACAGACACGAGTATCATTCAACTTTACCAAGTAACTACCAAAAAAAGAAGATACTTATCATATGTAGTAGGTCCTATCGACACGTGCATTACCGTTCATATGTAGAACTGGTGGAGGCTTACATGGCTAACACAGTACTCAATATAGAGAAAACCACTTGCAGCCTTAAAGCTTTCCACACCCATGATAATCTCCATGAGCTTCAAAGGTTTCCACATCCATTTGACAACATTTTAGAGTTGGCCTCAGCTATATCAACAAGCTTATACAAATTGCAATGTGATGCGGGAACTTACTAAATGCAATGTTAGGGCTGAGATTATGATTAAAAATAATTTAATCAATTAAAAATAACAATTTCTCATAACAAATTACCACATAAATTTCTAGAAATTCAATTAGATTATTTAATGTCGGCCCAAAATTGCGTTACTATCGTGTACGCTTCCTATCGCGGATCTAGAAGATTAGGGTTCATATGAATGGCTAGATCTCTGATAGTTTTAGGGCGTTGAACGAACTCGCAAGTGGGTTCTCTCGATCCCGAACAAAATTAAAAGGCTAATAATGATTTATGATGAACAAATAGGTTGATTTTGGATTTTATAGAATAAATAAAATAACTAGGGTTACGCTACTTACCCAAACTGTAAATCTAAAGAAGATAGAGATGGAAGAAGAGTTGACCTCGCACCAAACCGCAAGCGGGAATCGAAGAATCGTTATCCGTTTTGAGAGAATCACACCCTCACGAAAGTTTAGAACTCTCAACTTTGCATAAGTAATTTTCATTAAAAAAGTTCTAATAAAGTTGTTTACAAGCCTTTAAATAGGCTAACCAATGCATAAAACTAGAAATCCTAGTATAACTCTAATTTCTAGTTCAAATAAAAGAAATATCCTAATTCTTCTAAAGCAATAAAATAAAGTCCTAAAACAATAAAAAAACGGATATTATTTCTAATAAAAGAAATAATAAAAGAGACTAATCCTAATTCAATTAGGAGTCTTGAAATTCGTCACTTTCTATGCAGCTTCCGAAAACTGGCCATAACTTCTTCAATATTTGTCGGAATTGCTCGTTTCTTAGCTTGTTGGAAAACTACTTCGATAAACTTTCAAATATGACCAATTTCACATCAATCCAACTTCGTTTGACACTTCAAAATAGGTCAAACATAAAAGTCACGGGATTGAAAGTTGAACACCCTCTGATCAGAGAATTTCTGGCAATAAATTTTAGATTTTCTTCTTTCTGGTCACTTTATGTGTTTGTTTCGCCTTCGATATGTTATGGGCGGTTGCTTGAATCGGATGTCCCCATCAACTTTCCCCGATTAGAAGGATTCATCCCCAATGCATGCTGGGTCCAGCTGCTGAAACTCCTGTGTAATCCAAGTATTCTCTGAATAGGCCCTATTCTTCCACTTGACCAAATACTTATGAAGTCCCCCTTGGTTAGTGGACACAATTTGATCTTCTAACACATTTTCGATGATCTCACGAATTTGCCGAGTAGGTGAAGGTAATGACGTGGGTAGGGGAATAATTGGGGCATCATATGTAGAAGGCTCAAAGGGGTTGGTAGGGATGGTTGAGTGGCCATGGAAAGGAACAAGGTCTCCACGTTGAAAGTCGTGTTAATCCCCAATTTCGGCGGAAGATCTAAGATGTAAGCATTAGAACTGGCACGTTTCAAGATCTGATAGGGTCCAGCACCACGAGCTTATAACTTCTTTGCAACTCCTTGCGGGAATCGCTCAGGTCTATTCCGAACCATCACAAAATACCCTCTTAGAATTCTTTGAACCGTCTGTGAGAATTTACAGAAAATTTGTATTTTTCATTCTTTAAATTAATTCTTTTCTTAATTTCAGCATGCAACTCATGAATGCGATTTGCAAATGTGGATGCAGACTCTGATGACCTACGATGAATGGACATTGGAATGAGATCTAACGGCGTTCTAGTATTCCACTTACCCTTTCACTGGATGAGGTATGTCTGATGTTTCTCAGATTGTATTCTCCTTGCAGTCCAAATGTTGTCAATTTTCGGTCTACCTTTCCACTTAAGGAGATACTCTCGATATGCTTGGTGTGTCTTTACCTTGGTAACAAAACATGAGTCTACCAAAACTTTTCCATCTAACCTCTTCACATATTGTTCAGGTGAGTATTTGGAAATCAATGAGTAGACAGAATTGGGCTCAGGTGGATGGAAATCAAGGAATGGGTCTGAAGGTTTTGTTGTTGGACCTAAAAAAGGTATATGTGCATCTACAGACTCTATATGCTCATGTGTAAGTGACACTACTGACACTAACAACTCTTGTGTAATCGACTCAACTGATACTAACGACACATGTGATCGACTCAACTGATACTAGCGACTCGATTAACTCGTGTGTACTCGCTTCAACAAAAAGCAAAGACTTTGGGGTACTCGATTCAATTGACCCTAATGGTACTTGTGTACCTAGTTCAATGGACTCATGTGTACTCGATTCAACGGGCACCAATAAATCTTGTGCACCTAACTCTACGAATTCCATTGACTCATTGACAAGTGGTCTGATTGGTGCATGCGTACTCAGTTTGACCAACTTCAAAGACTCAAGTGTACTTGACTCTACCAACAACAAGAACTGCACAACTGACTCAACAGACACTAACCAATCGAGCGTACATGACTCGATTGCCTCATATGTCGGTGACTCAACATCACTACTCACAAGGGAAATATAAATCTTTTTAATACAAACTAAACTTTCATAAGCTTCTTCTATTCCCTCTTCACTCATCACAGTGTTAGGGTCATACACAATTTCTTCTACTTTCTATTTTTTCGGCCCCTTAGGACTCTCTCTTTTAGTCAATAAATTCGAAGTAGAAAATTTTGCGGGGCATTGGTATGCAAAATGTCTAAACCCTTGACACTTAGAGCAATCAGGACACTTATCTGTCTTGGTTTTTAAACTCCGTAGAAGGTGGTGGTGTGTTAAAGGAACATACTTTTCGATTAGTTTCACCTTCATGTCCTCTCATGTGGAGATGAGTTTATTCTGTAGAGACTCGGTACGACGTTTCATGCAAGTCCAAAATTGTTTAACATTACCCTCCAACTTTGCTTTCACTAGCCTAATTTTGTACTCGTTTGGTACGTCATTCCAATCAAAATAATCCTCTACACTAGACAACCATTCCACAAAGGTTTTGGGATTCATCTATCCCTCAAAATTTGAAACCTCATCCTAAACGGATGTTAGAAACTTCTTCGCAGGGTCGTAGTTGGGTTCATAATGATGAGGGTATCCCCCAACTCTATTTCCATTCAAACCCTTGGAGGTCCGACTATAGATTTATAAAGCCTCATGTTGAGTTTGCATCTGGGCCTGAAAGGTGGCTTGACTCGCAGTAAACTCGACTACAAAATCACTAAGGGCTTTTATCCTATCGAGATCCATGATGATGCAAGAAAAAAATTACCACATAAAATTCTAGAAATTCAATTAGATGATATAATGTCGGCCCAAAATAGCGTCACTATAATGTATGTTCGCTATCGCGGATCTAAAAGACTAGGGTTCATATGAACGGCTAGATCTCCGATAGTTTTAGGGAGTCGAACGAACTCGCAAGGGGGTTCTCTCAATACCGAACAAAATTAAAAGGCTAATAATGATTTATGGTGAACAAATAGGTTGATTGTGGATTTCATGGAATAAATAAAATAACTAGGGTTATGCTACTTACCTAAACAGTAGATCTAAACAAGATAAAGATGAAAGCAGAGTTGGTCTCGCACCAAACCGCAAACGGGAATCGAAGAATTACTCTCCGTTTTGAGAGAATCACACCCTCACGAAAGTTTAAAACTCTCAATTTTGTACAAGCAATTTTCATTAACCAAAAAAGTCCTAATAAAGTTATTTACAAGCCTTTAAATAGGCTAACCAATGCATAAAACTAGAAATCTTAGTATAATTCTAATTTCTAGTTCAAATAAAAGAAATATCCTAATTCTTCTAAAACAATAAAATAAAGTCCTAAAACAATAAGGAAACTAATCTTATTTCTAATAAAAGAAATAATAAAAGAGACTAATCCTAATTCAATTAGGAGTTTTGAAATTCGTCACTTTCTGTGCAGCTTCTGGAAACTGGTCATAACTTCTTCAATACTTATCGAAATTGCTTGTTGGAAAGCTACTTCGATAAATTTTCAAATATGACCAATTTCGCATCAATCCGACTTCGTTTGACACTTCAAAATAGGTCAAACATAAAAGTGACGGGATTGAAAGCTGAAGACCCTCTGTTCAGAAAATTTATGACAATAAATTTTAGATGTTCTTCTTTCTGATTATTTTGATGTTCTTTCTCCTTCGATATGTTATGGTCAGTTGCTTGAATCGAATG
The DNA here is from genome assembly GCA_021018995.1 of Chloranthus sessilifolius. Classification (NCBI taxonomy): domain Eukaryota; kingdom Viridiplantae; phylum Streptophyta; class Magnoliopsida; order Chloranthales; family Chloranthaceae; genus Chloranthus; species Chloranthus sessilifolius. The sequence goes on from CM037587.1 coordinate 147,665,720, forward strand.
TACCCATCACAATACCTTCTACAGTAGCTCTAACTGTGACCTGATTAAAACCTGCTAGTATAGAAAAGGCTTTGGGGTGGGGGGGTGGTGGGGGGGGTTTTGTTCTGGGAGATTCCACCAATGCCCTCAGGCCTTGCATTCCCAAGAGTGATTCTGTCGAAATTAAATTTGGTGAAGAATATAGGAAGTTCTTTCCAAATCTTTTTTTTTTTTTTTAACGATATCCGTGGGTGTCCGGGCCAGCTTGCACACCTCGACTAATCTCATGGGGCCCTGGAGCTAACGACCGGGTAATACTCCAGTGGCCATGAGGGGACTCAAATTAGGGATCATTGGGGAGCAAGGCCTGACCAACTGAGCTACCCCTCTGGGTTAGTTCTTTCCAAATCTTGACAATAATTTCTCTGTGAACCTTGTTGTTCATCAGGCTTTGAATTTCTTATGCCCCCACTTGTAAAGATCACATTGGATCATAAATCAAATTCCGCGATACTCTATAATAACTCGGTGGTAGTCTAAATCCATCTTTGGAAAACGGACCTGAAAGAGAAATGCATCTTTCTTAGGTTTTGACAAATTAGAAAGTCTACTTTATAGCTTTAGCGTAAAGAGCTTTAAAGAATGCATGTAGTAAAAAGATGAACTTCCCAAAATGCAGTGGGTAAAGTAACATGTGCTAACATAGATCAAGTCACATCCATTACGTTTCTCCATTCAGCTACATGATTTTTCTATGGAGTCCAAGCAATTTGCATGAGGTAGATAATACCATTTCTTTACCTCTTCAAACAAGTCGGATGTATACACACCTCCTCCTGTCCTTAGAATTCAAAATTGTTCTATAATTAGAATTCCAGTTACCTTTTATGTTTTGAAATACTATTAAAGCTCCAAAGGTTCTAGTTAATCAAATAAAATGCAACAAAATCTAGAGAACTTATCTATAGATTGTGTGAATTATTTTACTCGTGTTTTAGAGCTCAACGGTTCACATATATCCAAGTAAATTTAAGTAATTCAGTGAATTTCTCACCCTTACGAAGGTATGCCCTAGCCATTTTCCTTTGACAAACATATCCAGTTGTCCGAACGTAATTTAGACCCAGTAATGAACAGACTTGAGTGCAGAAATAAAACTCACAAAGCCAACTCCAAATAGATGGTTGAGGCAGGACGATGATGAATAAATTCTGTATACTTATATTTTCCTATATGTCCTCTGATCCTAAATGTCATGCCTATGCATCAACATTCATAACACTACCACTATAAAAGGTTACTTACATCTTTCTTCCCCTAAGTGATCACTTGAAGATGCACTAACACTGTATAATCTCCCTCATCCGAAACAAACAGTGAATTTCTTATCATTAAGGACGAGAACGAGAATTTTTACTATCAGACAAGTTGGTGACAGATTTATTTGTTTGCTAAGTCAAACACACTGACACCCATGTCTATTTCCAGATAAAATTGGATGGATATTCTTTTTATGCTCAGACACCCATGTCTATGTGCAGATAAAATTGAATGGATATTACCTTTATCAGTAAACCCAAAGATATTTTACTAAAGCCAACTGCTGTACAAAAGAGCAAAAGGAATCAAATATACAACATCCTAAGTAGGTGGATTATCACTCAAATATATCCAATAAGAAAAAGGAAACAATTAAAATAATGTTGGATAATGGATTTAGAAAATAAGGATATCAAAATTAACCGCATATTTGGCAAGCTGACAAAAAATATCATTTGCTTCTAGCAAAACATGCCAAAAGAATAGTTTCCTGTGGCACAAAATCGCCCACATGGTCAAAAATACCCTCAAGTGTCCATCGAGGCATGTCCCCATTTATATCATTAAAGGAGTCGCCTAAATGATAGTTGAATCACTCGGGATCAATCACATCACTCTAACGTCTTCCATGAGGCCTCTTGCGCTTCCACCTCAAAGAAATTCATATAGCCAATGTGCCCAACAAATTCAAGCTTTGACATAACTCTCATCTCTTACCAACCATCCATAACCATGAGGCCCCGGATTACCAAAGGATCCACCATCAAAATTTAATTGGACAACAGGAGGGAGAGCTTCAACAATGAGTAAATATAGAAAATCAATCAGCACGAAGAAACAAACCTTCGAGGTAGCTACATATACACCACTTCTTGCAAATCATCATAAAGGAAAGCATTTTTCACATCCAGTTGCCATAGTGGCCCGCTCTTGTTTGTTGCGACAGATATAACCGCAAAAATGAATTTAGCTTAGCCACTGGAGAAAAATGTCTAGGTAATCAATGACAAATAACTGTATATACCCTCTGGAAATTAACTGTCTTTAGTTCTTTCACAGTTCAATCAGGAAGATATTTCACTGCATAGGCCCATTGACATTCAACCATGGTATGTGGTATTGAAACTTGGCCGACACAGATGCGTAAGGGTTTCAGCAAGAACCGATACCACCCTGATTCAGGTTTTGGGGTGGTATTGGTCTGGAGTATCGGTATCAGCTTATACGCTACCATATCGGCCGATGCGTCTCGGGTATCAATCGATACAACATTTTTTAATAATTTTCTAGAATTGCTTATTTGTCAGATTGATTTCAGAAAAAATCCTCAATCAAACGATAAGAATCGGTATCTCGAGGACCGACATCGATTTAGATACCTTACATCCAACAGTCTGTTTCCCAACCGACAAATCAGCAAGCTCACAGGTATTATTTTGCTTGAGTACAGCCATTTCCTCTTCCATCGCTTTTTGCCACTCATAGTGAGAAAATGTCTCCCGGTAAGACTTAGATAGGACAAGATGATAGGTATAAAGTAAAACTTTTATAGGCATTTCAAGAAATGACAAAATTAGTAGTTGGATGTTGAGTACAAGACCTCCCACCCTTACGACTTGCTATCGGGATATCAACATTATCAGTCACAAAATTAGGGTTAGAAACCAAACCCTGATATTCAGTTGGAGATGGAGACTGATTGGTTGACTGGCTGGGTGAAGGAGGTGACACCTGTGACTTTTCTTCTGTTATAAACCTTTAGTGGCTGCTCTGCTCTGGAGATACATAAGGCTGTGCAGGCGTATCTTAAGTACAGGTAAAACGTACGGTTAAGGGAATAAAGTATCAATGGTTATAGGAATGGGCAATGCATAAGATTTAAAAAATAACATCTCAAGAGAGCGGCCCTCATGAAAAATCTGGAGTATTTTCAAAGAAAGGCACAAACAAATCTTCTTTAACCCGCCCCTTTTGGAATAGAGAATGCCCCAAAAGTACAAATTTTATAGCGTGAGGATCTAGTGTGTCCATGCCAGTGCCAAACATATGAATAAAGCAGACACAACCAAACACCCAAGGAGGAATAAGAAAAAAGTAACTATCATGGAATAGATGAGAATGTGGAGATTTTCCATTTAAAACTGAAGAAGGCACTCAGCGAAGGTTCTTGAATTAGGGCACGTCTCGTTAACTCTCACGAAAAGCCTGAGATGGTTCCTATCCGGGATCACTTTCACCATTGAAACAAATCGAAGGATCAGGGGCAAAGATATAGAATCAAGGTTTGATCAATAGGAACCTACACCTAAGGTATCCTAGTATATGGTGCTTCCCATATATATACATAGGTCCCCCACCTTAATGTCCAATCCACAAAACAGCTTTGTAATATGGCAAGTCGAGTTATTTACCAATCTTCCATAAGGCCTAGTTTTAATCAATCTTCCATAAGGCCTAGTTTTTTGCACCCCGAAATAACAAAACAAACCTCTTACCTTCCTACCTGGCTATTTTCTGTGGACCTTTTGTTCTAAGGACTGTGACTTTGTAGTGCTTGGCTGGCCAAAATTAAAGCAGGCACCCTTAAGTTCATTCTTGTCATACTTTTAAAATAGGGTTTCTCTCCTCCTTCATAAACCAATTGACCTCATTATATCTACCAATTGACCTCATTATATCTACCTTTAGATTTAGTTTTATTGTTAATAGTATATTTATCTCTTTCCTTTGTTCATGCATTCTTTAAGCGAATTTAAAAAAAAAAAAAAAAAAAAATTAAAGGAAGATACAAAAGAGCACACTCACATCAGCCCCTACGGAGCTTCAGCATTGCTATCACCCCTTAGAGGAAGATATTTGAAATAAAAGTTCTTTTAGTTTTAAAGATTTCTATTATTTTGTTTATTTTCTTACCCATGTTGCCAGGTCCTTTTGATATGACTGAGGTGTCCGTATGCGGATTTTAAGGTGTGACAGTATTAAAGGGACGGAGTTATGATTTCTTCTTCTTTTCTTAATATATTTTGCTTCTAAGTTCTTTTTCGAATTGTATATTAAGGTTTTTCGTTGTTGGAAACCCTAATTTTCTCATGTCCGTACAACAATCTCATGGCTATTTGTGTACCTTGTGCATGTATTTGTATATCCTTCTTTGCACATAATTAGAAAGAAGGGTATATGTGGTGTAAGCACTGTTTGGTGTGTTTGAACTTTGAAGTGCCCATGATCTATGATGTCCTATTGAATTCACCATTAGAATTAGAAGAACGGGCCTAAAATTCTTCGCTTTGTTGTGCAACCTCTGAAAATTAGCCATAAATCACACTACTCATCAAAATTGTTTATTTCTTGGTTCATGCGAAAGCTATGTCAATAAATTTTCAAAATAAGACTAATTTCACATCAACCTGACAGCATTGGTACTTGACAATCTGTCAAGTAGTCAAGCACAAAACTGACATAAACACCATATAGATTTCTCTAAATCGTGTTTGGTGTTCAGATTTTTCACAAGATTGAATATTAGATAAAACTGTATCTGCCTCGTTTCGTTTGGTTGTATCTATGAACCAATTTACCATCCCCACTTAATTCATTGGGTGTCCCAATCACATTTGTTCAGTTGTCTAGTCTTCTTACGGGATATGAGCTGGTTTGTGTAATAAAGAGTTGTGGTAGTCATGGTGGTCATGGAAAAGGTCGAAGATATGAACTGTGTATGTTATCTTTCAGGCCATTCTGCTGACAACTGCGGGGATCTTATTGGAAACTTGTTTGGGCTAAATCTTGTTTGGAGTTCAGATTTTTCACAAGATTGAATATTAGATAAAACTGTATCTGCCTCGTTTCGTTTGGTTGTATCTATGAACCAATTTACCATCCCCATTTAATTCATTGGATGGCCCAATCACGTTTGTTAAGTTGTCTAGTCCTCTTACGGGATATGAGCTGGTTTGTGTAAAGAGTTGTGGTAGTCATGGTGGTCATGGAAAAGGTCGAAGATATGAACTGTGTATGTTATCTTTCAGGTCATTCTGCTGACAACTACAGGGATCTTATTGGAAACTTGTTTGGGCTAACCAGGCTTACACCGAAGATGATTCGTATACTCAATCTACTACATCTCAACAGTCACTGTCTATTGCATGGGATCATGATACTCTCATTGACTCATGGGAATTATATAAACTAATCCAAAATCAGCAACCTTCTACCAGCGGCAAATTAACGTATTGTTCGTACTGGACCTAAGCAAGTGTGCCCCTAGATCATTTATTCAGAAATTCTAACCACATGATTGGTAATTCAGGTGTGCTTTCTACTTTTTGTGAATTTACTCACCATGCTTTCGTTACCCTACCATGCTTTCATTACCCTTGCAGATGGTACCCAATTCAAGTATATGAATAGCAGACTACTCACCATAACAATTGGATTGGCTTTATCATTTGTCTTGTAGGTTCTTAAATTTCCTTTCAGTTTACAGTGCGCTAGTAAGATTACGAAATCTCTAAATTGTTCTTTTACATTCATCCCCTCGCATTGTGTTTCAGGATCTAGAGTAGGGGAAGATGATTGATGGCGAACGTGACTCAGGTGAACTCTATTACCTTGATCATGGACCTCTGGGTCCCCATATAGAAGGGATAAGGCTATGATGACGATTATGATTGACCTCTGACATTAGCATCTCGATCATCCTTCCCTCGTTTACAATGTATCGTTTCATCTTTGTTATTTGTGTCTGTGTTAGGGTGTTTAAGACTACCAACTTAGTAAATACATCACTTTCTCCACGTGAAGATAAACAAAGTGTGGGTCCTATTTCCTAATATCAATCAGAAGTTTAGGAACTCCCTCAAGTTCCAAGTAGGTTAGGTTTCCAATATTTCATCACATTTGTTGGCAATTTCTCTTGAATGGCATTATATATGTTGAAAGATCGATCTAAAGTCATCCCTCTTTTTAAAATCTTTCATATGGAAATTAAGACTCGGTTTGGAGTTAACATGTGTATTTCCTTCTGATCATGCTAAGGAGCTTTTTCTTCTTCTAAATCTTATTGTCAATAGCACGGAATATTATATCAAACCTTTTGTGTTCACACCACTTGGAAAATTGCTGAAAGGAAGAATGAATAGATATTTACTTCATGTTGCACGTGCACTGTTAATTGAAATGAAGGTTCCCAAATATTTCTGAGTTGATGTGATTCTTACCCAAGGATCAAAATCTCGTTTTTTCGATACGTATCGTCCAGCCCTAAAACCGATACGTATCGGACGATACGTATCGGTTCCGGACGATACTCTCCGATTTTTTCCCAAAAAAAAAAAAACAAAAAAACAAAAAAAACATTAAAACCGATAATTTGAAATTATCGGACGATAATTTCAAATTATCGTCCGATACGAACGATACGGACGATACGAACGATACATTGAACGATAATTTGACTGTTTTTTCAGGGGGGCGATAAAAACCCATTGTATCGTATCGGTGAGGTCCAAAACCGATACGTATCGTCCGATACGTATCAGTATCGGACGATATTTTGATCCATGTTCTTACCTCATGCTATCCGATCACTCAAATTCCTTTGTCTGTTTGAGAAAACCTTATTCTTTATATTGTTTCCAACAATTCCACTTTTCTCCACATGCATTTGGATGTATTTCTTTTTTCCATGTCATTGGCCCATGAAAGTTGACCCCAGGGTCTATCGGACGTGTGTCCCTCGGATACTCTCGCATTCAACACGGGTATTGGTGTCATCATGGTATCAAGTATTGGCTGACGCTGACGCTGACACGTAACAGTTTCTGGCGAAAACATTACCAATACCATACCGTTATTGGTATCAGTATGGCATTGGTGGTATCGGCCGATACCAGGACGGTATCAAGAATTCACGATATTGTCATTTTTTATTTTCTATTATGTTTTTCGATTTTTTACAAGGAAGAAAAAAAAAATCAGTATCGGTCAATATGTATCAGTCCAAAGATTGGACCGATACCCAAACCAATACCGAGTTTGATACCATGGGTCTAAATAGTTTCTCTTCCTAAGCAGTTTATCTCTGCTAATGTATCATTCTTTGAGCCCACATCTTACTTCTCAGAGGATACAATGCTCGTAAACTCCAAAATTTATCCTATTCCCTCAGCTGAGGAAGTCACTCTTCCCAGTGTTGCACTGATTCCTATTGGTGGCTCAATTGCACCTCCCAGGAAGGTATATATTTTTTTAAAGTTGATCAACAAGTCCACGAGCCTCCGGCTGAGGCACCATCGTCACCCTCGGCTGCAGACTCTATTAAAGAGTCTACTCCATCTCCAGACGTTCCAATTGCATTGCACAAAGGTAAACGTTCATGTACTGCTCATCTCGTTTCTCAGTTTGTTTCCTTTGATAGCTAGTCATCTTGTCTTCATTTGTTTGCTCTTGCATCATACTCTCTTTTGTTCCTCAATTGCTACATGATGCTCTGTCTCATACCAACAGGAAGAAAGTTATGACTACAGAGATCTTGGTACTTCATTCTAATCACAGATGTGACCTTATCGATCTTCCCAAGGGAAAGCCTGTTTAGGGTGTAGATAGGTCTACATAGTTAAGACTTCCCGATGATACTATTGATACATAAAAAGCTTGGCTAATGGCAAAGAGATACTCTCAGTTGTAAGTCATTGATTATATCAAAGACACTTTATTCTGGGCCAAACTCAACTCCATTCATATTAGAATTTCTCTTGCAACTAATTTATAGTGGCCTCTACCAACTTAATGTAAAGAATGTTTTCCATAATGATGACATATAAAATGAGGTTTATAACGAGCAACACCAGGTCTTGTTGCTTAGGGGGAGTTATCATCTAAGGTATGTCGTCTAAGGAAGGTGATATATGGTCTTAAACAGTTCCCTCGTTTAATCATTCAATAGCTTACATAAAGTAATGGGAAATTTTTTTTAAAAAAACCTGAACTTTGACCCCGACATCAATAGCGCACCTAAACTATTGCTCCTATCTAATAGGGCACCCAAAGTTTACATAAGTTCATCAACTAAACCCCTACCACCACCTTCCGTTAATATGTGAATGGGAAATGCTGAGTTGGTATACAGCACCCCAAGAAAGTGTGTGGCATGCCAACATGGCGAGGACTTAGCAGAAACGACGGTTGACGTGACCTGTCCTCACGTGAAGTAATTAATATTCTCCCAAAAATAAACAGAAGAGGGAGATTAGAAAGAACGGCTAGTTCTTCTTCCTCTCGGCATGGTTTCTGGAGGTCTTCTTCTCCAGCGGTTAGGGCTTCCAAATAGAGGTACAAATCAGTTTGGGATCTCCCATTTGATATCAGGAACAGTTGACTGAGCATCTGAAGCGTGGAAATGGCTTGAAGTACGAGAGCGATCCCATTCAAGGTTCTTATCTAGGGATAAGTCCTCTCTCGAGAAGATTAAGGTTTTCTACAATTCTTTACTAAGCGTCTGTAAGGTATTAGTGTTAAATAACATAAGGATATATAATGCATGGTTTTGAGGCATAACAGAGAAATATATAATGTTGAAACTCTTTGGTGCATAACAGAGGGATATATAATGCATGGTTTTGAGGCATAACAGAGAAATATATAATGTTGAAACTCTTTGGTGCATAACAGAGGGATATATATATAATACATGTTCATGGGTATTAGCCCCTTTTGTTATTGAGATTATCTAAGGTTTTAATGTTGAATAGAGAGGGATATATAATACGCGATTTTGAGGTATAATAGAGGGATATATAATGTTGAAACTCTTTGGGGCATAACAGAGGTGTGTGTGTGTGTGTGTGTATATATATATATAAAATGCATGTCCATGAGGATTAGCCCCATTTGTTATTGAGATTGGCTAAGGTCTTAGTCATGACTATCTGTTTGCACTATCAAGGAATTCATCTATTATATTTAATTGACAAGATGTTCTAATTTTGCTAGGTTTATAGCTTGCCAAAATATCTCCCTAAGCTATGCCCGATTTTGTATATCAACTTTTTAGTTGTGTTTGGGATTGCTCTTTTAAATAAAACCACATTCAACTCTTTCACTCACCGAAAGGCCTAAGAGCACTTACAACCAAACATAGTTCCATACTAAAGTGCTCTGCGTCAGAGCAAAGAGCTACTCTTTGCCTCTCAAGAGCAATCCCAAACACAAACTTTATATCAAATGTTTGAATCGTTGATGTATTGTACTTTTTGGGAAAATATTTATGGATCATTAACGTAATTCTTTACTAGATCCTTCATGTAATTCTTTACTGCATCCTTGTTGTCAATATGCAGATCCATGTTCGGATTATTAGTAATAATTTATTACACAGTAAGTATGCACCATGGTGGCCAGTTTGTGGGTAGAAACGAGGAAAGATATAATGGGGGCATCATTACCTTATTTGACTACTGTCACATAGATGAGATGTCCCTTCTAGCATTCATAGAAATGGCTAAAGAGGCAGGTCATAGAAAGGAATGTCAGTTTTATGTGAAAGTGAAAGGGAAGTTCTCTTTGATGCAAACTGATTTGGACACACTTCAATTGGGCAGTGCAGTTGACTCCAAGGGTGTGGTTGATGTCTATATAGTATCCAGCTTAGTAGGAGAAGTGTCTGCTCAAGAAAGCCAAGTTGGGATGGGGAAACATAAGAGTACAATTAGTCGAGCAAAGCCCAAGGTCAAGGGTATGCCAACAAGAAGTATCCCGCCCACTTTTTCAAGAACTCAGAGTACAGTTAAAAGTAGTGTGGTTACGAGAGGACAGTCCAAAGAAAAAGAGAAAATGAATGTGATGGAGGATGATGATGACATGGATGACTATGATCCGGACTCTAGTTCCTCCAATGAAGAGGATAAGTTGTACGATAGTGACAACTTACAATCCGATGATGATGCATTATTTGATGCACATGTGGATGAGGAAGTTGATGTCCGCAAGGGTGATACACTTGTATCCTTAGATTGTGATGATGATGAAGGGTTTTCATAAGAGGAATTGAGGAGCATACCAAGTGACTCTGATGATGAGGACCTTCCCAAGTATTGTACATTTACCGAGAAAACGGACTTGGATAATCCCACATTCTATATTAGGATGGCGTTTCAGGCTGACGAGGTCTTCAAAAATGCAGTGAAAGAGTATGCAATCAAGTTGGGAAAAGAGATAAAGTTCGTGAAGAGTGATAGGGAGAAGATAAGAGTCGTGTGCAAGGAAGGATGCCCTTGGGTAATATATGCCTCGTATGTCCTAAACGATGTCATATATAGATTGAAGACAGAGAGATTTGCATACATGTACCAGGTCCTTTGATATCATGTGGGTGAGCACAAACTAGATATTGGATATTGAGCAAGTATGCCGAAAGGATTATACTTGATCCTAATGGCCAGTCGCTTCATTGGTAGAGACCATTGAGTCTGAGAGGAAAGTTAAAGTGAATGTACAAAAGGTTTATAGGGCTAGGAAAATGGCCTTACTGATGTTTGAGGGCATAACATCTACCCAATTCAATGTACATACAAGAGTTGAGAAACACCAATGCCGATTCTACTTTAAACGTACAAGTGCAACCTGTTAATGGGTTGTAGGGAGTTGTGACGTTTAAAAGGTTTTGTGTGGGAGTGGCATTGGAAAGGGGGTTTATAGAGGGATGTAGGCCCGTGTTTGGACTAGATGGAAGTCACCTCAAAGGGCCCCATGGAGGTATTCTTCTCTCAGATGTTGGGATAGATGCCAACAATTGCATTTATCCATTTGCTTATGCTATTGTGGAAAAGGAGATTCTACCAATGAAGCACATGGAGCTGGTTTCTAGAGATTCTACGCATGGATCTCGTTGTTGACAATTCATCCATCTATACCTTTCTGAGCGATAAACAAAAGGGCTTGCTCGATGCGATTGCGACCTTATTCCCCAATCCAGCCCACAGGTTCTGTGTGAGGCATTTGTATAATAACTTCAAGAAAGAATTTAAAGGTTTAGTTCTAAAAGATATTTTGTGGAGAGTTATAAGGGTGACAGTGGTCCCTGAATTCAGAAAGGCTATGGCAGAGATGAATGGGAAGGATCCTAAGGCATACCAGTGGCTAAGTGCTAGGCCACCAATTAACTGGAGTGGGTCACACTTTGATGTCCTCTTGAATAACCTTTGTGAAAGCTTCAACGCCGCGATTTTAAGTGTCAGGGATAAGCTCATCATCACCATGCTCGAGAAGATAAGAGTCATAATGATGGAGACCATTCAAAAAAGAAGAGATACAATGAAGAGGGTTAAACATCCTATATGCCCCAAGACAATGAAGCACATTGAAAATATGAAAGAAAGGGTGCAATCATGGATTCCGAGGTGGTGTAGAGATGAGAAGTTCGAAGAGGTTGGGCCACTAGGGGAACAGTACAGGGTTGATCAAGCTAGGGCTCTCAATGGGCCGGGGCGGCTCAAATTTTGGCCGGCACACGGCCTGGAATAAATTGTACTTTCTATCAAGCAAACCCGGCCCGGTATCCGAACACCCGGCCAGGATACACTTTTTTACATAATTTCTTTTAATTAAATATAATTTACTTAAATGCCCTCAGATTAATCATTTTTCGTTATAACCATTGTGCAACAAACTAAAACAAAATATTTGAATAAAAACACGTACCTTCTTCCAACTTTTATTAGAAAAAAAAAAACAGCCCAAGCCCAACCAAATTTTATTAGAAAAAATAGCCCAACCAAATTTTATTACAAAAAAAAAATCAAAAAAAGGCCCGAGAAAACGCTCAAGTCCTGCCCGACCTGGTAGGGAATCATTTGTGACAAGAGTTACAGAGAAGGTGAAAAATTTGGGAACCCGGCCCGAGTAGGTTAAGATCGGGTTGAACCCCAGCCCGACCCTAATCCTGCCCATTAAGATCCCTAGACCTGGCCCTGAGGATTTGCGGTTGTAGGAGATGGGACATCTCAGGGTTGTCATGCCTCCATGTCATGTCCGCCATCAAGTTTTTCAGTAAAGATCCTCTGGAGCACATAGATGACATGTACTCAGTTGCAACACATTTGAGGTGTTGTAGTAATCTGTTGAATCCAATTAATGGAAGAGACTTGTGGCCAACCACTCGGGACCCTGTAATGTTGCCTCCGGTTGTAAAGAAAAGGCCTGGGAGGCCTAAGAAGGCGAGGCCCAGGGAACCTAGTGAACCAATAGATCCATCCAAAATATCAAAGAGGGGTGCAATTGTGAGATGCACTAATTGTCAAGAGTTGGGGATAACAAGAGGGGGTGCAAGAAGGCTAACAAGGTTCTTATTTTGTATTTTTTTTAAATTCACTTAGCATATACATTCATCTTGTTAGTAAATTTTTTTTAGAATTCACATGTTATTGTGTGATATTGCAGCAACGTAGCGATGTAACAACAACATCTACTCCAAGATTGACAAAATTTTCAATATTGAGAAAGTCTCCGGTCAATGTGAACTCATTTGTTTTTTTGTTCAATCCTCTATCATGAGCACTTTGTTATAGTAATTGGCTCAATCAATCCTCAATCATCATTTGGATAAAACTCGCTTGTTCTGTCTATCAACGCAGATGAAAATGTCACAGGGCAGTAATCGAATAGTAATCGAACAGTAATCGAACAATGATATCTCCTCAGCGATCAACTTTTTATATCATAATCTTGGGACAAGCGACATGGACGTTATACTTTTTTGGTTTTTTGGTAAATGTATAGGACATGTTATACTTTTGCGTGTTAGGTTGGTAAGCGAATATGAGATAAGGGTTACTCTTTTTTGGTTTTTGGTTATTGGTTATGGGATATATTTATGGTATGTAACAGAGAAGAGAAAGACTCAATTCAAATTATGGGATGCATATATGAGATGTAACAGAGAAACCTCTCTCTAATTAGACCAAGGTTCATTTCAGATTATGGGTTGTATTTATGAACAGGGGTGGATGTATATGGTCTGTTTTGATAAATATATATGGCCCTTTTATTATGAACATGGGTTTCAATTTTATGATCACAGGTGGATGTTATGAATGTGAGGACTTCACATGGTCGATTGTGTCACAATTAATGAATGCGACTACAGGTTTATTCTGAAATAAATTGTTCTTGTTAACATGGGTTTCAATACAGTGATCACAAGTGGATGTTATGAAAACTTCCGGACTTAGCACATGGTTGATTGTGTCACAGTTAATGAATGGGACTACAGGTTTGTTCTGAAATAATTTATTCTTGTTAACATGGGTTTCAATACAGTGATCACAGGTGGATGTTATGAAAGCTTCAGGACTTGGCACATGGTTTATTGTGTCACAATTAATGAATGTGACAACAAGTTTGTTCTTGTTAATATGGGTTTCAATTTTTTATCACGGGTAGTCCGGAATAATTTGTTCTTGTTAAAATAAAATGGTTACTCTCTAAATCATAGCTTGTTGCAGGTATGGCATTGAATCATAGCTTATTGCAGGTACTTATAAAGCAAACGACAATTTTTCCATTAAAGCACAAAAAATATGAATTATATCTCATTCATGGATTACATTTCAAACACAGAGACAACAGAAAAGACATCTATAAATCCTTAATCCCCCATACACCCATCAATCCATAATTTCCCTAATCTGAAACCCTAAACAAAGCATAAAATATCTCCCTAATGGTCCCTAATTCACCCATAAAGCCATCAAACCAGAAATTTCTTGAACCACAAAGATACAAAAAAAATCCCGTTGAGAACCAACGAAACCCATAACATATAACCCTCTACGCTTCCTCCTTTTGGTTGCCATCTCGAATTTATTACACCGTCGAAGGAGCCCCAGAATAATTTCGACGGCCCTCTCACACATCGGGGAATCAACCCAATCGATGTCTCTGCACGCTCTGTTCGGGCAGCTCACGAATCTTCTCCCCGGGTTCACGGATGTCTGAATTTGCAGCAAATTTCCGCAGACACCACATGGGTTCTCTACGATGAACTTCGTCTTCTCCGCCCAGCTCTGCATCTTCTCTATTTACAAACCCTAACTGTAGCGCCAAATACAAAATTTATAACTTATAGGTCACGTGAGGAGAGGAAGGACCTACGTTCTTTCGGATTTTCTTTTTTCAAATTGTTTTGGGGAACACGTGTGGATTTTGGGAGACACATGAGGACAAGTCACGTCAACTGCCATTTCTCCTAAGTCCTCGCCACATTGGCATGCCACACATGCTTTCTTGGGGTGGGGGGTATGCCAACTCAACATTTCTCGTTCACATATTAAAGGAAGGTGACGGTAGGGGTTTTGTTGATGCGCTTATGTAAACTTTGGGTGCCTATTAGATAGGAGAAATAGCTTTGGTGCGTTATTGATGTCGGGGTCAAAGTTTAGGGGATTTTTTTTAAATCATCCCTAAAGTTATAAACTCGTTTTGGACTTTGACGAAGCAAAGCAGACCACTCGGTATTTACTTCGCAAAGCAACCATGGATAGATGGTGTTGGTGGTATAACATGATGACTATGGGGTTACTAGGGCTGAGATTAAAATTTAAATTAAAATTAATTTAAACAATTAAAATCACAATCGTTCTTAACAAATTATCACAAAAATATTCAAGAGATTCGATTGAATAATTTAACTACGGCCAAAAACAGTGTTAATTTTAACGTACGTTCCCTATCAGATCTAGAAGACTAAATTTCTTAGCAAACGGCTAGATCTCTGACAGTTTTAGAGCGTCGAACAAACTCGCAAGCAGTTTATTTCGATACCGTGCGAAAATAAAAGCCTAACAATGATTTAATGAAGAACGCATAGGTTGATTTTGAATTTTTAATGAAATAAATAGGCTAATTGGGGATTTAATATAGACATAGATAGATTAGGTTACGCTACTTACGCTACTCGTAGATCATAAGAAGACAAAAGAAGAGGAAGAGTTAGCCTCGCACCAAATCGCACGTGGGACGAAGAATCGCTCTCCGTTTTCAGAGAATCACACTCTCACGAAAGTACAAAACTCTCAAAGCTTGCAAAGCAATTTTCATTCACCAATAATTAATGATGATGTTGTTTTACAAGCCTTTAAATAGGCTAACCAAACACTAAAGCAAATAAAATATTAAAATGGAAATTATTTCCCAAAATAATAAAATCCTATCAAAATTCGCGCGAACGGTCGATCGATTCCAGAGTCGATCGATCAGCTGGGAAAATAAATTAATTTCCCGAAGCCACTGATGACAATCGATCGATCGAAAATTTCGGATCGACCGACCGACTGAGAAACATAATTGGGCTCCACCATCGATTGATCGAAGGCCAAGGTCAATTGATCGACTGAGTGCTTCTTCAATCCCTCGAATTTGAGCTGTTTTTCTTCCTGGTAACTTTGATGTTTTACTTCCGCCTTCTATATGTCACTGTCGGCTGCATGAATCTGATGTCCCCATAAACTCTCCCCGGGTTAGAAGGATTCATCCCAAATGAATAATGGCTGTGATAGAGGTCCAGGAGATCCGGATCAATCTGCTGAAACTCCTCCTTTGTAATCCACGTATTCTCTGAATCGGTTTTACCCTTCCACTTGACCAAATACTTCTGAAGTCCCCCCTGGTTGGTGGATAAAATCTGATCCTCCAAAACATCTTCAATGAGATTGACGAGTAGGTGGAGGTAATGGCATGGATAGGGAAAAACAATGATGGCATCGGACGTAGAAGGCTCAAATGTTAGCTGGGATGGTTGAGGGGCCATGGAACGAAACGAGATCCTCCACATTGAAAGTCGTGCTAATCCCCAATTCTGTTGGTAGATCAAGGATGTAAGCATTAGAACAGACACGCTTCAAGATCCTATAGGGTCCAGCACCACGAGCTTGTAACTTCTTTGCAATTCCTAGAGGGAATAGCTCATATCTATTCCGAACCATCACCAAAACATCCTCTTGAAACTCTTTGAATCGTCTATGCGAATCTGCAAAAAAAAAATGGCATTGTCATTGTTCGCATTAATTCCTCTTTTAATCTCAGCATACAAATCATGAATGTGATGTGCAAAATTCGATGCAAACTCCGATGACCTTTGACAAACGGATATAGGGATGAGGTCTATGGGTTTCCTAAGCTAATACCCATGCACGATTTGAAATGGACTCATACCTGCGGTTCGATTAACTGAATTATTATATGCAAACTCTGCTACAGGTAAAAAGGAATCCCAACTCCTAATGTGCTAACCTACTAAACACTGTAACAAGTTCCCTGGACTCCAATTGACAACCTCGGTTTGCCCATCAGTTTGTGGGTGATATGCAGATGAAAACTGAAGTCTAGTCCCCATTTTGTTCCACAGTGTCTTTCAAAAATAGCTAACAAATTTGACATCACAATCAGACACTATAGTCTTAGGTAAACCGTACAAACGAACGTCATTAAAGAAAAGAGAGGCAATGTTACTTGCATCACCACAAAGGTGAACCCTTGAAGTTGCAAAACCCATTTCGCATGGCGCGGGTTTAACTTCTATTGAGAACTCAAAAATAAAATGGCTTTGTGATCCAAGAACAAGACGAATTCTTGTGCTAGCAGATAGTGTTTCCAATATTCAAGAGATTATACTACCGCATAGAATTCTTTGTCGGGCGAGTATTTATGTCTGGCGTCATTTAGATTCTCACTGAAATAAGTGATCGGGTGGCCCTCTTGGCTCAACACTCCTCCAATACCTTCGCCTGACGCGTCACACGCTACTTCAAAGACCTTAGAAAAGTCATGAAGGCGCATGACAGGAGCTTCCCTCATTCGAGACTTAATCCCCTTGAAAGCTTTTGCCGCAATAGGTTTCTATTTAAACTCCCCTTTTTTATACAATCGGTGATAGGAGAAGTTACCGTACTGAAGTTATGGATGAACCACCAGTAGAAAGTGGCTAACCCATGAAAGCTACGAACTTCGTGAATGTTCCAAGGTTAAAACCATTCCACGATAACTTTGACCTTTTCGCGATCTGCAAGCATTCCGTCAGAGGTCACGAAAAACCCAAAGAAGGCAATGCTTTGTGGCCTGAAAGTCACTTCTTTAGGTTCGCACATAACTTCTCTCCTCTAAGAGTCATGCAAACTTGCCTTAAGTGGCTTAAGTGTTGTTCCTTGTTGTGGCTATAAATAAGGATGTCGTCGAAATAGACCACTAGGAATTTGCCTATGAAAGGCCTCAACCTTGTTTCATGATACGCATGAATGTGCTCGAGGCAATTGAAAGCCCGAAAGGCATGACAAACCATTTTTGGTTTTGAAGGCAATTTTCCATTTCGTCCTCGGAACGAACTCGGTTTTATGGTACACACTTTTCAAATAGATCTTCAAAAGCATCGTGGCACTGACATCATGTCCAACATATCGTCCAATCTCGATATAAGGAATTGATACTTGACCGTTATCTTGTTAATAGCACGGCTACCAACACACACCCTTCATGTTCCATCTTACTTGGGTGTGAGCAGCTTTTGCACGGCACATGCACTCAAACTTTCCTTTATGAATCCCTTTCGGAGAAGTTCATCAACTTGTCTCTTTAACAGCGAGTGTTCAGATGGATTCATGCAATAGTGGGGCAAGTTACTAAGGTAGCTCTGGGGACCAAATCAATGGCGTGTTAGATATCCCATAAAGGTGGTAACTCAACCAAAAGGTCTTCAGGAAAGACATCCCGAAACTCAGTCATTATCGGTTCAACCCTCTTTGAAATCTCAATGCCAAACTCTTTGGATTTTTCATATGTGACAAGGACATACACGATGTCCTATGCCTTAGCGCCTTGTTCAAACTCTAGAGGGCCAACGAAGTGAACGGCCTGAAATGTCTTCTCTCTCTCTCTCTACCAGGCCTTTATCACTTGGCGTGGTTGATTTCACTGCGGGTGCTCTAGGAGGTAAAGGATTGAACATTATTTTATTTTCATTATGAGTGAATGAACAAACGTTCGATCTCTCGAACAGTGTACGTTCATGTCATAAAACCATGGCCTCCTTAGGATGATATGCCCCACACCCAAAGGCACAACATTGCACAACAAGGTGACCATATACGAGCCGAATTGAATAGGAGCCTGACACGTTCGTGAAACAGCAACGGATGATTAATCGACCTAAACAATTTTATAGGGTCATGGGTGAGCTACGGGCGCAAACCCTAAGCGATAAACTGTACTCTTGGAAACCACTTTGGTACAGCTTCCACTGTCAACGATAACTCGACTAGTTTTCTCCCCACACTTGGCTACGATATAGAAGATGTTATCCCGTCGCCAATCATCACTATCCTTCGATAAGGCTAGAGCACAACTAACCACAAGATCCCAAGATGTATTATCCTCCTCAATGAGGTAGGAGATATCCCTAAGACAAGTCATTGTTCGTTCCCCTACAAAATCTTCTTCGTCACTAGGGAACGACTCAAGCTCGTAAATTTCTATTGTACTCTCATCGTGCCCATTCTCAGTGTCCTCGGCTATAAACAGGTTTCAGGAAGGACATTGTGTTGCAAAATATCCAATGTCGTGACACTTGTAACACTAGTTTTGACCACCACCCTTGGGGCCTTCAAACACTGGGCCCTTACCCTTATCGACTTTGGCTACTGGTGTGGCAACTGGGTTGGACCTAGCAGACGGAGTATCAGTGTTAGGCTTTGACTCAGGAAAGTTAGACCTATAACTAAACCCACTGGGGTCGTAACGCATGGTTTTGGGAGTCTTGAGATATCGCTCTAACTCCTCTACTCTAGAGAAAAATTCTTCTAGATCGGTAACTAACACATGAACAACAAATTTGATGCCCGAAGCAAGTCTAATCGATCGACTAAGAAAATAAAATAACTTCCCAAAGCCATTGACGACAATCGATCAATTGAAAATTCTGGATCGATCGTTCGACTGAGAAACATAATTGTGCTCTGAATATTTGCCCACTGTCCACCATCGATCGATCGAAGGTTGGGGTCGATCGCTCGACTGAGTGCATCTTCAGTTCATGAAATTTGAGTTGATTTTCTTTTTGATCACTTTGATGTTCTACTTGCGCCTTCGATACATCACTGGCAGTTGCTTGAATCTAATGTCCCCATCAATTCTCCCCTGGTTAGAAGGATTCATCCCCGATGAATACAGGTCATCATAGAGGTCCAGGAGATCCAGATCAATCTGCTAAAACTCTTCCTTTGTACGTATTCTCTAAAGCTGTTTTATTCTTCCACTTGACCAAATACTTCGGAAGTCCCCCTTGGTTGGACACAATATGATCCTCCAAAACACCTTCAATGATCTCACGATATTGACGAGCAGGTGGCGGTAATGGCGTGGATAGGGGAATAATGGTGGCATCGGATGTAGAAGGCTCAAAAGATCCTCCACATTGAAAGTTGTGCTAATCCCCAGTTCTGGTGGTAGATCTAGGATGTAAGCGTTAGAACTGACACGGTTGAAAATCCTATAAGGTCTGACACCACGAGCTTGTAACTTCTTTGAAAGTCCTGGAGGGAATCGCTCAGATATATACTGAACAATCACCAAATCAACCTTCTGAAATTCTTCAAATCGTCTGGGAATCTGCAGAAAGCTTGTATTTTTCATTATTCGCATTAATTCTTCTTTTAATCACAACATGCAAATCATGAATGCGACGTGCAAAAGTGGATGCAGACACAAAAGACCTTTGATGAACAGATTTTGGGATGCGGTCTACGAGTGTCCTAGGCTTATACCCATGCACGATTTGAAATGGACACAAGCTTGTGGATCGATTAACTGAATTAAAATATGCAAACTCTGCTACAGGTAAAATGGAATCCCAACTCCTAATGTGCTCACCTACAGGGCACTGTAACAAGTTCCCTAGACTCCAATTGACAACCTCGGTTTGCCCATCAGTATGGGGGTGATATGCAAATGACTAAAACCTAATCCCCATTTTGTGCCATAGTGTCTTTCAAAACAGCTAACAAATTTGACTTCACACTCAAACTCTATGGTCTTAGAAAAACCGTGCAAACGAACAACCTAATTAAAGAAAAGAGTGGCAATGTTACTTGCATCAGAGGTTTTCGAGCACGCTATGAATTTATTCCTTTTTTAGAACACGCTATGAAGTGATTCCTTTTTTACAAAGTCCATAGAGAGGTCTGGCCACAGAGTGTGTGGCACCTGTAAAGGCATGTAAAACCCGGTATTGTCTCTTTTGTTTTGCCAGTTGGCAAACAAGACACTGGCTGATAATTTTGGCAACATCTCTGGTGAGATTGGGCCAATAGAATCGATCCTCAACCAAAGCAAAGGTTTTGTTGCGACCAAGTGTCCCGCAACCCCTCCAACGTGTAATTCCCAAACAAGAAACTCTCATAAACAATGGCGGGAAATACACAATCGGTATTATAGAAACAAGTACCCATCCTGCAAGTTATGCTTACTCTCGCTAACTGATTGTTCACTAAAAAGCGAGGAGTACTCTTCACCAAAATCTGGACATGTAGAATAGTAATCTACAAGGCGATCGAATCCAGTCACCTCAACACTTAATGAATGCAGTGTCGCCACGCTACGGCTCAGCGCGTCAGCAACTCCACACTAGTCCTATGTTTCAGCACAAAGGTGAACCCTTGAAGTTGCTCAACCCATTTCGCATGTCGCTGGTTTAACTACTTTTGGGAACTCAAAAATCTAAGGGCTTCGTGATTCGAGAACAAAACGAATTCGTGTGGTAGCAGATAGTGTTTCCAATATTTAAGAGATTATACTACCGCATAGAATTCATTGTCGTAGGTCGAGTATTTATGTTTGGCCTCATTTAGCTTCTCACTGAAATAAGTTATCAGGTGGTCGCCTTGGCTCAACACTCCTCCAATACCTACACCTGGCATGTCACACGCAACTTCAACGACCTTAGAAATGTTTGAAAGGCGCATGACAAGAGCTTCCGTCATTCGAGACATAATCTCCTTGAAAGCTTTTGCCGCAACAGGTGTCGATTTAAACTCCCCTTTTTTATGCAATCGGTGAAAGGAGAAGTTACCGTACTGAAGTTATGAATGAACTGCCTATAGAAAGTGGCTAACCCATGAAAACAACAAACTTCGAGGTTCAGGCCATTCCACGATAGCTTTGACCTTTTCGAGGTCCGTAGTCATTCCTTCAGAGGTCACGACAAACCCTAAGAAGAAAACGTTTTGTGACATGAAAGTACACTTCTTCAAGCTCGCGTATAACTTCTCTCCACTGAGGGTCATGCAAACTGGCCTTAAGTGGCATAAGTGTTATTCCATGTTCTGGCTATAGAAAAATAGAAAACTAGGAACTTGTCTATGAAAGGCCTCAACACCTGTGTCATGATATGCAAGAATGTGCACGAGGAATTTGAAAGACCGAAAGGCATGACAAACCAGTCACACAAAGTTTTGGTTTTGATTTTTCAATGCAGTTTTCCATTCTGTCCCTAGGACAAACTCGGATTTGATGTCCAACATATCGTTCAAGCTCGGTATAGGGAACCGACACTTGACCGTGATATTAATAATAACGTGGCTATCAACACACATCCTCTAAGTTCCATCTATCTTTGAGATCAGATCAATGGCGTGTTGGATGTCCCGTAAAGGTGGTAACTCATCCGAAAGGTCTTTAGGAAAGACATCCCGAAACTCACTCTTTATTGGTTCAACTTCTTTGGGATTCTCAACGACTGACTCTTTGGATTTTTCAACTGTGACAAGGACATAGACGATGTCCTCTGCCTTAGCGCCTCGTTCAGACTCCAGAGAGCTAATGATGTGAACGGCCTTAAATGTCTTCTCTCTCTCTCTATTAGGCCTTTATCACTTGACTTGGTTGATTTCACAACGGGTGCTCTAGGAGGCAAAGGATTGATCTTTTTTTTATTTTTGTTATGAGTGAATGAACACACGTTTGATCTCCCGAACAATGAAACATCCATGTCATACAATCACAGCCTCCCTACGATGATATGCCCCATATCCATAGGCACAACATCGCACCACAAGGTGTCTCTACAAGCGTAAGCCCTAAGCGAGTAACTGTAATCTCGGAAACCACATCGGGACAGCTTCCACTGTCAACGATGATCCAACAGACTTTCTCCCCACATCTGGCTACGGTATAGAAGATGTTATCCTGTCGCCAATCATCACTCTCCTTCGATTAGGCTAGAGCACATCTAACCACAAGAGCCCGTGAGGAATTATCCTCCTCAACGTCCTTGAGATAAACGACTGTTTGTTCCCCTACAAGACCTTATTCATCACTAGGGAATGAGTCAGACACGTAAATTTCTATTGTACCCTCATCATGCTCATTCTCAGTGTCCTCGGCTATAAACAGGTTTCAAGCTTGACACTATGCTGCAAAATGTCCAATGCCGTGACACTTGAAACGCTTGTTTTGACCACAACCCTCGGGGCCTTCAAGCAATGGGAATTTACCCCTATCGACTCAATCAAAACATAAATTTAGGGTTAGGGTTGAGTAGTAGGAAGAAGAGGGAAGAGAAAAGTAGAGAGATATTAGGGTTGAGTCAATATTACCCAAATCCCAATGTAAGTTATTATTTATACCATCTTAGCATGCTCACGGATTACATGGTCCCAGAGTTAGGTGAATTGTAAAACTTAAAATTCACCTAACTACACACACCTAAGTTACTTACTACACACCCATACAATCGAAATATCATCTCCAACACTCCCCCTCAAGTTGGAGTATAGATGTCAATCATACCCAACTTGAAGGAGATGTCATAAAGTCTCTTGCCACCAACACCTTTAGTCAAGATGTCGGCAAGTTGATCCTCAGTTCTAACTTGAGGAATACTGATTTATTTGAATTCGACCTTCTCACGAATATAGTGACAGTTCACCTCAATGTGTTTTGTTCTTTCATGAAAAACAGGATTCTCTGCAATATGATGGGCGGCCTCATTGTTACCATACAAAGTAATTGGAGAGGATAGAGTGACTCCCATGTCTGGCAAGATGAATTTAAGCCACATGCCTTCTCTCGCACCTTGCGACATGGCGCGATACTCCCCCTCGACACTGGAGTTTGATACTACATGTTGCCTCTTAGATTTTCATGTGACCAAATTACCTCCCAAGAAGGTGCAATATCCGATAGTTGATCTCCTATCATCCAGAGACCCGGTCTAATCGGCATCAGTAAATATCTCTACATCCAAATGACCACGATTTTTATAGAGAAGCCATTTGCCAGGACCTCCTTTCAGATACCTCAGGATCCTATGAACAACCTCCAAATGTACTGTCCTTGGTGAGTGCATATATTGACTCACCACGCTTACTGCATAAGCAATGTCCAGACGAGTCATGGTTAGATAAATCAGTTTGTCAACTAATCTCTGATAGGTACGTGGATCCTTGAGCAGATCACCTTCTTCACCATTTAATCGGTGATTTTGTTCAATAGGCCTACAACCCAAAAACCCTGTATCATGGAGGAGGTCTATAGTATACTTCCGCTGGGATAACGAGATGCCCTTCTTAAATCTCGCTACTTCAATGCTAAGGAAATGTTTCAAACTTCCCAAGTTTTTTATTTCAAACACTCTGCTCAAATACTCCTTCAACTTAAGAATCTCATGATTATCATCACCAGTAATGATGATATCATCAACGTAGACTAATATGACCGTCATCTTGATCCCCTTTTTTACAAATAGGGTATGATCATAATGACTTCTTCGGTACCCAATTCTCATAATAGCATCACTAAATTTTTGAAACCGGACCCTTGGGGATAGCCTTAATCCATAGATAGTTTTCTTCAATCTACACACTTTTCCCTTATCTCCTTTTACAAACCCAGGAGGAAGGTCCATGTAGACTTCTTCCTTGAGATCACTATGAAGAAATGCATTCTTCACGTCAAGCTGAGATAGTGGCCAATCTTTGTGGGCACCCAGAGATAGCAATACTCTGATTGTGTTGGATTTGGCTACAAGTGCAAAGGTGTCCTGATAATCCACTCCTTGTGTTTGAGTGTACCCCTTTGCTACAAGCCTTGCTTTGTATCTTTCGACAGTACCATCAGGTCTATACTTAACTGTATACACCCATTTGCAACCAACAACCCTCTTTCCTTCGGGGAGTTCAACCATTTCCCATGTTTGATTCTGTTCCAGAGCATTCATCTCTTGAATCATAGCATCCCTCCATCTTAGCTGCAATAAGGCATCAGAAACAGTAGAGGGAAAGGTGATAGAATCAAGAGAGCAAATAAAATCACAATGGGATGATGAGAGATTGTGATATGACACATTCTTACTGATGGGATGACGAGTACACGATCTAGGAGGTTTTCTGTGAGCAATGGGTAGATGAAGATCAGAAACAAGAGGACCCTCTTCGGGTAAGGGATCCTGGTGGGTATTCTGAGAAGGTGACTCATCCACATTCTCATGCGCAGTGGTTTCAGCGATACTTTTGTTGTTCCTTCGCACATACATCTTTCCCTTTCCACATTTATCAAAGGTGGGTTGTTCCCTTTTCGGTGGCTCAACAACTTCATCCACTTATTCACAATCATCACCATCCCTCATAGGTAAAACTCTAAACATCTCAAAGCGCTCTTCAATGTTACGTTGTTTCTCCCCCTGAAAAGGACTCAGAGGACGGGAAAAAGGAGTGCCCTAAAAGAAAGTGACATCCATGGTGGCGATCACACGACGAGTGAGAGGGTCAAAGCACTTGTATCCTTTCTGAGAAGAGGGATACCCAATAAAAAGACACTTGGCAGCCTTATGATCAAGTTTACTTCGCTGAATGGTGGGGATATGAGTAAAACATAAGGAACCAAGGATACGTGGTGGCACTATGAACAAAGGTCGATAAGGAAACACTAGCTGGAAGGGAGAATGTCCGTCCAGAATAGGTGTAGGTATTCGATTGATGAGGTAGGCAATAGTGAGAATAGCTTCACCTCAGAGATATTTAGGAACCTTCATATCAAACAATAGAGATAGAGCAACATCGAGAAGATGCCTACTTTTCCTCTCAGCAACCACATTCTGTTGGGGGGTATAATGACAAGTAGTTTGTCACACAATTCCATGAGGTAAGGTATGATTGAAGAATGTGAGAGGAATATTCCGTACCATTATCCGAACGAAGAACCTTAATATATCCATGAAATTGTGTGCTAACTAATATGTGAAACAGAGGAAAAATAGAGGCAACTTCATCTTTGATGCGCATAAGAAAGAGCATAGTGAGTCGGGTACAATCATCAATAAAACTAACAAAATAACGATAACCATGCAAAGCAGAAACAGGGGAAGGCCCCCACACATCAGAGTGAATAACTTCAAAAGGAATAGCATATTTACTACCACTCAAGGGATAAGAATTGCGGACATGTTTAGAGAACTGACAAGTCTCACAATTAAACAAACTACCATCAAATCCATGAAATTTTTCCAGAAATAAAAGTTTCAAATGACTGATATGAGGATGGCTACAGTGGGAGTGCCACAATCTAGCTTCATCAACAGAAACCACCATAGCTGCAGGAAGAGATACACCACGCAAATCTTGAAAGAGGTAGTCCCTTCTCTTCAGTACTATGACCAAGGATCCTCCCCGATTTCAGGTCCTGGAAAACACAATGTGATGGAAAGAATGTCACACTACAATATAATGAATTGGTAATTTTATTGACCGATAATAGATTCATAGGCATGTTGGGAACAAAAAGAGTAGAATCAAGAGACAAGGTGCCTAATGGAACACTCCCTTTACCCTTTACGGGAACAAAGGATCCATCAGCAATACGAATATGAATAGAATCTGAAAGACTAGATACTGATGAAAACAAATCTGTCATACCATACATGTGATCCGTAGCCTCAGAATCGATGATCCATGGGGACTGAGAGGTTGAGGTCACATAGGCAGACCCATAGGCACCTGACTCAGCTATGTGGGAGGAAGATGTTTGTCCCTGTGTTACCGCCATGAGCTGAAGGCAGCCCTGGAGATCCTAAACCTCTCTCTGTAGGCTCTGGAAATCAAATGGAGGTGGAACTGAAGGAGGGATGCTCTGACCAACAACTGGACTAGAAGTTTCCTCAGTGGAAGACTGAAATACGCGACCTAGAAGAAATTTCGGTTTCCCATGTAATTCCTAACATCTTTCTCTAGTATGACCCTTCTTGCCACAATGAAAACACAACAATTTCTCTTTCTTCACGGGAGAGGCCCCCACGACTACCACCTCTACCACCAAATTTACCTCCACGACCAAAAGAAATGAAGGATAGTTAGAGCAGATCTCTCAGATATATCACCACCAAGAATCTGCATAAACTGTTGTCTGCTCTCCTCATGTTGAAGGAGGGCATATACAGTACCAAGTGGACACTCCTCTCTACCTAGAATGTTTGATTTAACATTCTCATATTCAAGTCTAACCTGTTTTAGGAAGTCAAACACTCTCCTCCTTTTAGTACTTTTACTAACCTTGCTGGCACACGAGTTGCACAGTTCTTCTTGATACTAGGCTAGTTCATCCCACAAACTTTTCATTTGAGTGTAATACTATCCAATAGTCTTATCACATTGCTTCATAGTGTTTAGCATCACTGGCATACATAAAGGAATCACTAATGTCTGGTTGCATAGAGTGTAGCAGCCATGTCATGACAGTGAGATTGTCACTTTCCCAATCAATATACTTCGGATCATCTTCTTTGGGTTTTTGGATATTCCCGTAAATGTAACCCAATTTTTTCTTCATCCCTAAATACATAGCAGCAAACAGTGATCACGAAAGATAATTGGCTCCATTCAATTTCTTGGTAGTAATTTGTAAGCTATGAGAAATATCTCCCCCGCTAACGATTCCAGATTTATTCTCGTCCATAATTAAGAGATACCAAGATCAGAATATTTAAATAAAGGAGAGAAGACCACCAGCTTTCACAAGAACCACTGTTGCAGAAACTGATTTCACAACTGTTGTAGACACAGATATCACGAGACAACTTGAACCATCAGATTCAAAACATGAGCTTTCATATTTCACGATCAGCAGCTTGAAACATCACAGATCAACAGCTTGGAACTTCTGTTGCAAGCACCTTGACCTGTTGCACGCACCTTGAAACATCTGTTATATAAATCACAGCTTCAGCAGCTCCATCAGAAACTACAGCTTCTGCAACTTCAGAAATCGATAGCTTCAGCACACAGCTTTACAAAACCTTGCAATCTGGGCACATTAATGTTTGCATACACTCACCCGATGAGTATCCATGCAAAAGCCAAAGAGGTTTTAAGGTTTGAAGCTCTGAAGCAAAAAGTTGCAGAAATAGCTCCACGAAGAAGATGACAATGGAGGTCTTCAGAAATCCATGAAGGAGTCTTCAAATCGCAACACCACAATAGAGAAATCTGTTCAGATTAAGAATCCGATCAAAAACCCCCAAAAATAATTGAGAAACGATGTCAAAGGGTTGACCTTGCTGACGTCAGCATGATGACATCATGCTGACGTCAGCGATGGTGTGGATGGCTTAGGGCTATAAAACTTCTAGGTCTGATTTTTTTTTGTGTTGGCTCTTATACCAGGTCAAAACAGAAATTTAGGGTTAGGATTGAGTAGTAGGAAGAAAAAGAAGAGGGAAGAGAAAAGTAGAGAGATATTAGGGTTGAGTCAATGTGACCCAATCCCAATGTAAGTTATTATTTATACCATCTTAGCATGTTCACGGATTACAGGGTCCCAGAGTAAGGTGAATTGTACAACTTAAAATTCACCTAACTACACACACACCTAAGTTACTTACTACACACTCATACAACAGAAATATCATCTCCAACAGACTCTGGCTACTAGCGTGGCAACTGGGTTGGACCTAGCAGACTGGGTATTAGTGTTGGGCTTTGACGTAGGAAAGTTATTGACTCAAGAAAGTTAGACCAATAACAAGACCCACAAGTGTTGAAACGCTTGGTATGGGGGTCTTGACATATCGCTCTAACCCCTCGACTCTAGAGAAACATTCTTCAAGATTGGTAAAACACATGCAAAACAAATATGATGTCCGAAGCAAGTTCGATCGATCGACTGAGAAAACAAATTAATTTCCCGAAGCCACTGAGCACAATCGATCGATCGAAAATTCAGGATCGATCAATCAACTGAGAAACAATCTAATGTACCAATTGGGTAGGACCTAACACATGCAAAACAGGTCCGAACGATCGACTGAGACAATAAATTAATTGCCCGAAGCCACTGACGACAATTGATCAATCGAAAATTCCGAATCGATCGATCGCAGGCAGGGGCGATCGATCGACGGAGTGTTTCTTCAATCCTTTAAATTTGAGTTGTTTTTCTTTCTAAAGACTACGATCGACAGAGAAAATAAATTAATTGCCCGAAGCCACTGGCGGCTGCTTGAATCTGATGTCCCCATCATCTCTCCAAGGGTTAGAAGGATTCATCCACGATGAATACTGGTTATCATAGTGGTCCAGGATATCCGAATCAATCTGCTAAAATTCTTCCTTTATAATCAACATATTCTCTAAATTGGTTTTATTCTTCCACTTCACCAAATACTTCTAAAGTCCCCCTTGGTTGGTGGACACAATCTGATCCTCCAAAACATCTTCAATGATCTCACGAGATTGACGAGCAGGGGGAGGTAATGGTGTGGGTATGGGAATAATGGTGACATCGGAAGAAAAAGGCTCAAATGGGTTAGCTGGGATAGTATAGGGGCCATGGAATAAAACGAGATCCTCCACATTGAAAGTTGTGTTAATCCTCAATTATGGTGGTAAATTTAGGATGTAAGCGTTAGAGCCGGCACGCTTCAAGATCCCATAGGATCCAGAACCACGATCAATTCTGAACTATCACCAAATCATCCTCCTGAAATTCTCTGAATCTTCTGTGGGAATCTGCAGAAAGCTTGTATTTTTCAATGTTCGCATTAATTCTTGCTTTAATCTCTGCATGCAAATCATGAAGGCGATGTACAAAAGTGGATGTAGACTAAAATGACCTTTGACGAACAAATATTGGGATGAGGTCTATGGGTGTCCAACGCTTATACCCATGCACGATTTGAAATGGACTCATACATATGGTTCGATTAATTGAATTATTATATGCAAACTCTGCTACAGGTAAAATAGAATCCCAACCCCGAATGCGCTCACCTACTAGACACCGTAACAGGTTCCCTACACTCCTATTAACAACCTCGGTTTGCCCATCAGTTTGGAAGTGATATATGCAAATGAAATCTGATGCTTAGTCCCCATTTTATGCCATAGTGCTTTCCAAAACTAGCAAACAAATTTGACATCACGATCAAACACACGGTCTTAGGCAAACCGTGCAAACGAACAACCTCATTAAAGAAAAGAGTGGCAATGTTTCTTGCATCAGAGGTTTCCAAACACGCTATGAAGTGGGCCATTTTTTAGAAACAGTCCACGAAGGAAAACACCGAGCCGTGATTTCGAAGGGTTTGGAGGAGACCTAACCCAGAGTCCATAGACAGATCTTGCCACGAAGTGTGTGGCACCGGTAAAGGTCATCAACCAAAGCAACGGTTTTATTGCGACAAAAGTGTCCAGCAACCCCTCCAGCGTGTAATTCCCAACCAAGAAAGTCTCGTAGAGAAGTGCAGGAAATATGCAATCGGTATTTTAGAAACAAGTACTCACCCTGTAGGATATACTTAACTCTCTCTGGCTGACGGTCAACTCAAAAGAGAGGAGTACTCTTCACCAAAATCCGGACATGTAGAATAGGCATCTAAATGGAGATCGAATGAAATCACCTCAACACTTAATCAGCCCCACGTTTCAGCACAAAAGTTAACCCTTGAAGTTGCTCAACTCATTTCGCATGTCGCGGGTTTAACTTCTTTTAGGAACTCAAAAATCTAAGGGCTTCATGATCCGAGACAAAGACAAATTCGCGTGGTAACGATAGTGTTTTCAATATTTAAGATATTGTACTACCGCATAGAATTCTTTGTCGTAGGTCGAGTATTTTTGTCTGGCCTCATTTAGCTTCTCACTGAAATAAGCTATCCGGTGGCCCTCTTCGCTCAACACTCCTCCAATACCTACGCTTGACGTGTCACACACTACTTCAAAGACATTAGAAAAGTCAGGAAAACACATAACAGGAGCTTCCATCATTCGAGATTTAATCTCGTTGAAGCTTTTGCCGCAGCAGGTGTCCATTTAAACTCCCCCTTTTTTATGCAATCGGTGATAGAAGTTACCGTACTGAAGTAACGAATGAGCAGTCTGTAGAAAGTGGCTAACACATGGAAGCAACGGACATCGTGAATGTTCCGAGGTTCTGGCCCTCCCACGATAGCTTTGACCTTTTCAGGCTCCGAAGTCATTCCTTCAGAGGTCACGACAAACCCTAAGAAGACAACGCTTTGTGACATGAAAGTGCACTTCCTCAGGTTCGCGTATAACTTCTCTCCACGGAGAGTCATGCAAACTTGCCTTAAGTGGCTTAAGTGTTGTTCCTTGTTGTGGCTATAGATAAGGATGTCGTCGAAATAGACCACTAGGAACTTGCCTATGAAAGGCCTCAACACCTATTTCATGATATGCATGAATGTGCTCGAAGAATTTGAAAGCCCGAAAGGCATGACAAACCAATCATAAAAACCATCTTTGGTTTTGAAGGCAGTATTCAATTCGTCGCAGGGACGAACTCGAATTTGATGCTACCCACTCTTCAAATTGATCTTCGAAAATATCGTGACAACGACCATCATATCCAACATATCGTCCACTCTCGTATAGGGAACCAATACTTGGCCGTGATCTTGTCAATAGAGTGGCTATCAAAACACATCATCCAAGTTCAATCTTTCTTGGGAGTGAGCTGCGCTACCACGACACATGGACTCAAACTTTCCTTTATGAACCCCTTTTGGAGAAGTTCATCAACTTGCCTCTTTAACACTGAGTGTTTGGATGGATTCATGCGATAGTGGAGCAACTTAGGTAATTTAGCACTGGGGACCAGATCAATGGCGTGTTGCATATTTCGTGGAGGTGGTAACTCATCCGAAAGGTCTTCAAGAAAGACATCTCGAAACTCACTAATTATCGGTTCAACCTCTTTTGGAATCTCAACGCCTGACTCTTTGGATTTTTCAACTGTGATCACGACATAGACGATATCCTCTGCTTTAGCGTCTCGTTCAAACTCTAGAGGACTAACGATGTGAACGGCCTTAGATGTCTTCTCTCTCTCTATCAGGCCATTATTACTTGACTTAGTTGATTTCACTACGAGTGCTCTAAGAGGTAAATGGATTGATATGTATTTTATTTCCGTTATGAGTGAACGAACACATGTTTGATATCCCTTATCGACTCTGGCTACTAGTGTGGCAACTGGGTTGGACCTAGCAGACGGGGTACTAGTGTTGGGCTTTGACTCAGGAAAGTTAAACTGATAACTAGACCCACTAGTGTCGAAACGCTTGGTCAGGGGGGGGTCTTCAGATATCGAACTAACTCCTCGAATCTAGAGAAACATTCTTCTAAGTCGGTAACTAAAATATGCAAAATAAATTTGATGCCCGAAGCAAGTATGATCAATCGACAAAAAAAATAAATTAATTGCCCGAAGCCACTGACGACAATCGATCGAAATTTCGAAAACGATCGATCGATTGAGAAACAGAGTAACGTCCTTGACCAATTGGATTGGACCTAACACATGCAAAACAAGTTCGATCGATCGACAGAGCAAAAAATTAATTGCCCAAAGCAACTGACGACAATCGATCGATCAAAAATTCTAGATCGATCGATCAATTGAGAAACATAATTGCGCTCTGAATATTTGCCCACTGTCCACCATCAATCGATCGACTGAGGGCTTCTTCAGTCCTTCAAATTTGAGTTGTTTTTCTTTATGATTACTTCGATTTTCTTCTTGCGCCTTCAATACATCACTGGCGGCTGCTTGAATTTGATGTCCCCACCACTCTCCTCGGGTTAGAAGGATTCATCCCCGATGAATAATGGTTGTGATAGAGGTTCAGGAGATCTGGATCAATCTGCTGAAATTCTTCCTTTGTAATCCACGTATGCTCTAAATCGGTTTATTTCTTCCACTTGACCAAATACTTCCTAAGTCCCCCTTGGTTGGTGGACACAATTTGATCCTCCAAAACATCCTCAATGATCCCACGAGATTGACGAGCAGGTGGAGGTAATGGTCTGGGAAGGGGAATAATGGTGGCATCGGATGTAAAAGGCTCAAATTGGTTGGCTGGAATGGTTGATCCTCCACATTAGAAACGGCACGCTTCAAGATCCTATAGGGTCCAGCACCACCAGCTTGTGACTTCTTCGTAACTCCTTGAGAGAATCGTACAGATCTCTTCTGAACCATCACCAACTAGGCACTGTAACAAGTTCCCTAGACTCCTACTAACAACATTGATTAGCCCATCAGTTTGGGGGTGATATGCAAATGAAAACTAGAGCCTATTCCCTATTTTGTGCCATAGTGCCTTCCAAAAATAGCTAACAAATTTGACATCACGATCAGACACTATGACGTTAGGCAAATATTACAAACGAACAACCTCATGAAAGAAAAGAGTGGGAATATTACTTGAATCAAAGGTTTTCGAATATGATATAAAGTGGCCATTTTTTAGAAACGTTCCACGACGATGAACATCTACTCATGCTTTCAAAGGGTCTTGGGGTGATCTAACATAAAGTCCATAGACAGGTATTGCCGCGGGCGTGTGGCACTGGTAAAGGCGTGTATAACCCGGTGTTTTATTTCTTTTGTTTGGCCAGTTGACAAACACAACACTGGCTGATAATTTTGACAACATCTCAAGTGAGAATGGGCAAATAGAATCGGTCCTCAACCAAAGCAACGGTATTATTGCGACCAAAGTGTCTAGCAACCCCTCCCAGCATGTAATTCCCAAACAAGAAAGTCTCATAAAGAAGTGCAGGGAATACACAATCGGTATTTTAGAAAAAAAAAATAAGTACTCATCCTGTAGGGTATACTTACTCTCTCAGACTAACTGCCACTCAAAAGCGAGGTTTACTCTTCACCAAAATTTGGACATGTATAATTGTCATCTACAAGGTGATCGAATCCAGACACCTCAACACTTAATGAGTGCAATGTTGCCACTCTACGGCTCAGCGCATCAGTGGCTCTATTCTCCACACTAGTCCTTTGTTTCAGCACAAAGGTGAACCCTTAAAGTTGCTCAACCCATTTCGCATGCCGCAAGTTTAACTTCTTTTGGCAACTCAAAAATCTAAGGGCTTTGTGATACGAGACCAAGATGAATTCGTGCGGTTGCAAATAGTGTTTCAGATATTTAAGAGATTGTACTACCGCAAATAATTTTTTGTCGTAGGTCGAGAATTTCTACCTGGCCTCATTTAGCTTCTCACTGAAATAAGCTATCGGGTGGCCCTCTTGGCTCAACACTCGTCCAATACCTACACCTGATGCGTCACACGCTACTTCAAAGACCTTAGAGAAATCAGGAAGGTGCACGACAAGAGCTTCCCTCATTCAAGGCTTAATCTCCTTGAAAGCTTTTGCCATAGCAGGTGTCCATTTTAACGCCCCATTTTTTATGCAATCGGTGATAGAAGCTACCGTACTGAAGTTACGAATGAACTGCCGGTAGAAAGTGGCTAACCCATGGAAGCGAGGACTTCGTGACTATTTCGAGGTTCAGGCAATTACATGATAGCTTGGACCTTTTCGGGGTCCGCAGTCATTCCTTCAGAGGTCACGACAAACCCTAAGAAGAAAACGCTTTGTGACATGAAAGTGCACTTCGTCGGATTCGCGTATAACTTCTCTCCTCTGAGAGTCATGCAAACTTGCCTTAAGTGGCTTAAGTGTTGTTCCTTGTTGTGCCTATAGATAAGAATATCGTCTAAATAGGCCACTAGCACTTATCAATGAAAGGCCTCAACACCTATGTCATGATACGCATGAATGTGCTCGGGGACTTTGAAAACCAAAAAGGCATGACAAACAACTCATACAAACTATCTTTGGTTTTGAAGGTAGTTGTCCAACATATTTTCCAACCTCGGTATAGGAAACGATACTTGACTGGGATCTTGTTAATAGCGCAGCTATCAAAACAAATCTTCCAAGTTCCATCTTTCTTGGGTGTGAGCAGCGTCAGCACGACACATGGACTCAAACTTTCCTTTATGAACCCCTTTTGGAGAAGTTCATCAACTTGCCTCTTTAACTCCGAGTGTTTGGATGGATTCATGCAATAGTGGGGCAAGTTAGGTCAGGTAGCTCCAGGGACCACATCAATGGCGTGTTGGATGTCCCGTAAAGGTGGTAACTCATTCGAAAGGTCTTCAAGAAAGGCATCCCGAAACTCACTCATTATCGATTCAACCTCTTTTGAAATCTCAACGCCTGACTCTTTGGATTTTTCAACTGTGACAAGGGCATAGATGATGTCCTCTGCCTTAGCGCCTCGTAAAAACTCTAGAGGGCTAACGATGTGAACGGCCTTAGATGTCTTCTCTCTCTCTCTCTATCAGGCCTTTATCAGAAACTAGATTAGTACAGCTGCCACTGTCAATGATGACTCAACAGGCTTTTCTCCCCACACTTGGCTACGATATAGAAGACATTATCCCGTCGCTAATCATCACTCTCCTTCGATTGGGCTAGAGACATCTAACCACAAGAGCTCGAGAGGTATTATCCTCCACAACGGGGCAGGAGATATCCCTAAGTCAAGCCCGCGAGGTATTATCCTCTTGTCTTAGGAGATATCCCTAAGACAAGCTTTCTCCCCACACTTCCCGAGGCCACTGATGACAATCGATCGATCGAAAATTCCAGATTGATCGATGGACTGATAATCATAATTACGATCCAAATATTTGCCCAAAGTCTAACATCGGTCGATCGAAGGCTGTGGTCGATCGATCAACTGAGTGCTTCTTCAGTCCTTCAAATTTGAGTGGTGTTTCTAGAGCCTTCAATATGTCACAGGCGGCTGCTTGAATCGGATGTCCCCATCAACTCTTCCGGGGTTAAAAGGACTCATACAAGATGAATACTGGTAGAGATAGAGGTCCAAGAGATCCAGATCAATCAAAACCCTTCCTTTGTAATACACGTATCTCTAAATCGGTTTTATTTTTTCACTTGACCAAATACTTTTGAAGTCCCCCTTAGTTGGTGGACACAATCTTATCCTCCAAAACAACTTTAATGATCTCACGAGATTGACTAGCAGGCTGAGGTAATGGCGGGGTACAGGAATAATAGGGGCATCGGATGTAGAAGATTCAAATGGGTTGGCTAGAATGGTTATGGCGCCATGGAACAGAACGGGATCCTCCACATTGAAAGTCGTGTTAATCCCCAATTCCGGCAATAGATCTAGGATGTAACAATTAGAACCATCACGCTTCAAGATCCTATAGGGTTCAGCACCACGAGATTGTAACTTCTTTGCAATTCCTTGAGGGAATCGCTCAGATCTATTCCGAACCATCACCAAATCTTCCTCCGGGAATTCTTTGAATCGTCTCTGTGAAAAAGCAAAAAGCTTATATTTTTCATTGTTCGCATTAATTCTTTTTTTAATCTCAGCATGCAAATCATGAATGCAATGTGCAAAAGTGGATGCAGACTCAGATGACCTTTGATGAATAGATATTGGGATGAGGTCTACGGGTATCCTAGGATTATACCCATGCACGATTTGAAATGGACTCATACATTTGTTGTTCGATTAACTGAACTATTATATGCAACCTCTGCTACAAGTAATATGGAATCCCATTATTATATGCAAACTCTGCTAGAATAAAAATGGAATCCCAACTCCTAATGTGCGCACCTACTAGACACCGTAACAAGTTCCCTAGACTCCTATTGACAACCTCGGTTTGCCCATCACTTTCGAGGTGGTATATGCAAATGAAAATTGAAGCCTAGTACCCATTTTGTGCCATAGTGCCTTCCAAAAATAGCTAAAAAAATTGACATCGAGATCAGACATGATGGTCTTAGGCAAACCGTGCAAACGAACAACCTCATTAAAGAAAAGAGTGGCAATGTTACTTGCATCAGAGGTTTTCAAGCACGCTATGAAGAGGGCCAATTTTGAGAAACGGTTCACAACGACGAACATCGAGTTGTGCTTTCAAGGGTTTTGGAGAAACCTAACAAAAAGTCCATAGACAGGTCTTGCCACGAGTGTGTGGCACCGGTAAAGGCATGTATAACCCAATGTTATGCCTCTTTTATTGTCAGTTGGTAAACACGACACTGGCTGATAATTTTAGCAACATCTTGGGTGAGATTGGGCCAATAGAATCGGTCCTCAACCAAAGCAATAATTTTGTTGCGAACAAAGTGTTCAGCAACCCCTCCAGCATATAATTCCCACACATGAAAGTCTCGTAGAGAAGTGCGGGGAATACACAATCCGTGTTTTAGAAACAGGTACACATCCTGTAGGGTATACTTACTCTCTCTTCACCAAAATATGGACATGTAGAATAGTCATCTACAAGGCGATCGAATCCAGTCACCACAACACTTAATGAATGCAACGTCGCCACTCTACGACTCAACGCGTCAGTAGCTCTATTCTCCACATCAGCCCTATGTTTCAGCACAAAGGTGAACCCCTGAAGTTACTCAACCCATTTCTCTTGTCGCGGGTTTAACTTCTTTTGGGAACTGAAAAATCAAAGGACATCTTGAACCGAGAACAAGACGAATTCGTGTCCTAGCAGATAGTGTTTCCAATATTCAAGAGATTATACTACCACATAGAATTATTTTTCTTAGGTCAAGTATTTTTGCTTGGCCTCATTTAACTTATCACTTAAAAAAGCAATCAGGTGGCCCTCTTGGCTCCACACTCCTCCAATACCTACGTCTGACACGTCACATGCTACTTCAAAGTCCTTAGACATGTCAGGAATGCGCATGACAGGAGCTTCCATTATTCGAGACTTAATCCCCTTGAAAGCTTTTGCCGCAGTAGGTGTCCATTTAAACTCCCCATTTTTGAGGCAATCAGTGATAGGAGAAGAATGTGGCTAACCCGTGAAAGCTATAGAATTCGTGAATGTTCCAAGATTCAGCCCATTACACGATAGCTTTGTCCATTTCGGGGTCCGCAGTCATTCGTTCAGAGGTGGCGATAAACCATAAGAGAACGCTTTGTGACATGAAAGTGCACTTCTTCAGGTTCGCGTATAACTTCTCTCCTATGAGAGTCATGCAAATTTGTCTTAAGTAGCTTAAGTGTTGCTTCATGTTGTGGCTATAGATAAGGATGTCGTCGAAATAGACCACTAGGAACTTGCCTATGAAAGGCCTCGACACTTGTGTCATGATACTCATGAATACGCTCAGGGCATTTGAAAGACCGAAATGCATGACAAACCATCATTGGTTTTGAAGGCAGTTTTCCATTCGTCCCTGGAACGAATTTAATGGTACCAACTCTTCAAATCTATCTTCGAAATTGTCATGGTACCGACCATCATGTCCAACATATCGTCCAATCTCGATATATGGAACCGATACTTGACCGGGATCTTGTTAATAGCACAGCAATCAACACATATCCTCCATGTTCCATCTTTCTTGGGAGTGAGCAGTGCTGGCACGGCACGTGGACTCAAACTTTCTTTTATGAACCCCATTTGAAGAAGTTCATCAATTTGTCTCTTTAACTCCGAGTGTTCGGATAGATTCATGCGATAGTAGGGCAAGCTAGGTAAGGTAACTCTAGGGACCAGATCAATTGCGCGTGGAATCTCAACGCCTGGCTCTTAAGATTTTTCAACAGTGATAAGGACATAGACGATGTTCTCTGCTTTAGCGCCTCATTCAAACTCAAGAGGGCTAACGATGTGAATGGCCATAGATGCCTTTTCTCTCTCTATCAGGCATTCATCACCTGATTTGGTTGATTTCACTGCAGGTGCTCTAGGAGGTAAAGGATAGATCTTTATTTTATTTCCGTTATGAGTTAATGAACACACGTTCGATCTCCCGAACAGTGTAACGTCCATGTCATACCACCACGGCAACCCTAGGATGATATGCCCTGCATCCATAGGCACAACATCGCAACACAAGGTGTCCTTATACGAGCCGAATTGTATAGGAACCTGACACCTACATGAAACAGGGATGGATGATGAATCGACCAAAGCAATTTTATAAGATCGTGGGTGAGCTACGGGCACAATCCCTAAGCGAGAAACTGTACTCTCGGAAACCACATTGGTACAGCTTCCACTATCAACGATGACTCGATAAGCTTTCACCCCCACACTTGGCTACGGTATAGAAGATGGTATCTCGTTGCTAATCATCACTCTCCTTCGATTGGGCTAGAGCACATCTAACCACAAAAGCCCGTGAGGTATTATCCTTCTCAAAGGGGTAGGCGATATCACTAAGACAAGCGACTATTCGTTCCCCTACAAAATCTTTTCATCACTAGGGAACAACTCAGGCTCATAAATTTCTACTGTACCATCATCGTGCTCATTTTCAGTGTCCTCGGCAATAAACAGGTTTCGGGATGGACATTGTGATGCAAAATGTCCAATGTCGTGACACTTGTAACACTTGTTGTGACTACCACCCTTGGGGACTTCAAGCAATGAACCTTCACCCTTATCGACTCTGGCTACTAGTGTGGCAACTGGGTTGGACCTAGCAGACGGGGTATTAGTGTTGGGCTTTGACTCAGGAAAGTTAGATTTATAACTGAACCCACTAGTGTCGAAACGCATGGTTTGGGGGGGTCTTGAGATATCGCTCTAACTCCTCGACTCTAGAGAAACATTCTTCTAGATCGGTAACTAACCCACAAAACAAATCTGATGCCCGAAGCAAGTCCGATCGATCGACTGAGAAAATAAATTAATTGCCCGAAGTCACTGACGACAATCGACCGATCAAAAATTCTGGATCGAACGACTGAGAAACAATCTAACTTCCTTGGCCAATTGGGTTGGACCTAACACATGCAAAACAAGTTCGATCGATCAACTGAGAAAAATAATAAATTAACCGAAGCCAATGACGACAATCGATTGATCGAAAATTTCAGATCGATCGATCAACATAGAAACATAATGGCACTCTGAATATTTGCCCATTATCCACCATCGCTCGATAGAAGGCTGGGGTCGATCGATTGACAGAGTGCTTCTTCAGTCCTTTATATTTGCCCACTGTCCATCAGCGATCAATCGAAGGCTGGGGTCTATCGATCGACTGAGTGTTTCTTCAGCCCTTCAAATTTGAGCTATTTTTTTCTTTCTGCTTACTTTGATGTTCCTCTTGCGCCTTCGATATGTCACTGTCGGCTGCTTGAATCTGATGTCCCCATCAACTCTCCCCGGGTTAGGATTCATCCCTAATG
Organism: Chloranthus sessilifolius; assembly: GCA_021018995.1. Classification (NCBI taxonomy): domain Eukaryota; kingdom Viridiplantae; phylum Streptophyta; class Magnoliopsida; order Chloranthales; family Chloranthaceae; genus Chloranthus; species Chloranthus sessilifolius. Next base: position 147,705,600 of record CM037587.1, read on the forward strand.
AATACTGGTTGTGATAGAGGTTCAAGAGATTCGGATCAATCAGCTGAAACTATTCCTTTGTAATCCATGTATTCTCTAAATCGATTTTATTCTTCCACTTGACCAAATACTTATGAAGTCCCCCTTGGTTGGTGGGCACAATCTGACCCTCCAAAACATCTTCAATGATATCACGACATTAACGAGCAGGTGGAAGTAATGGCGAGGGTAGGGGAATAATGGTGGCATCAGATGTAGAAGCCTCAAATGCGTTGGTTGGGATGGTTGAGAGGCTATGGAACGAAACGAGATCCTCCACATTGAAAGTCGTGCTAATCCCCAATTAAGGTGGTAGATCTAAGATGTAACCGTTAGAACCGATACACTTCAAGATCCAATAGGGTCCAGCACCACGATCTAGTAACTTCTTTGCAATTCCTTGAGGGAATCGCTCAGATCTATTCTAAACCACCACCAAGTCATCCTCCTGAAATTCTCTGAATCGTCTGTGTCAATTTGCAGAAAGCGTGTATTTTACAATGTTCGCATTAATTCTTATGTTAATCTCAGCATGCAAATCATGAATGTGAGGTGCAAAAGTGAATGCAAACTCATATTAACTTTGATGAACAGATATTGCAATGAGGTCTACGGGTGTCCTAGGCTTATACCGATTCACAATTTGAAAAGGACTCATACCTGTGGCTCGATTAACAAAAGAATTATATGCAAATTCTGCTACAGGTAAAATGGAATCCCAACTCCTAATGGGCTCACCTACAAGACACAAAAACAAGTTCCCTAGACCTTTATCACTTGACATGGTTGATTACACTGCGGGTGCTAAAGGAGGTAAAGGATTGACCTTTGCTTTATTTCCGTTCTGAGTGAATGAACGAGCATTCGATCTCCCAACCAATGTAACGTCCATGTCATACGACCACGGCCTCCCAAGGATGGTATTCCCCACATCCATAGACACAACATCACACCACAAGGTGTCGTTATACGAGCCGAATTGTATAGGAACCAGACACCCCCGTGGAACAGGGATGGATGATGATTAGACCCAAGTAATTTTATAGGGTCGTGGGTGAGCTACGGGCGCAAGCCCTAAACAAGAAACTGTACTCTCGGAAAACACATTGGTACAGCTTCCACTGACAACGATAATTCGACAGGCTTTCTCCCCACACTTGGCTACGGTATAGAAGATGTTATCCGGTCGTTAATCATCACTCTCCCTCGATTGGTCTAGAGCACATCTAACCACAAGAGCCTGTGAGGTATTATCCCCCTCAAAGGGTAGGATATATCCCAAAGACAAGCGATTGTTCGTTCCCTTACAAAATCCTCTTAGTCACTAGGGAACGACTGAGGCTCGTAAATTTCTACTATACACTCATCATGCTCATTCTTTGTGTCCTCGGCCATAAACAGGTTTCGGAATGGACATTGTGTTGCAAAATGTTCAATGTCGTGACACATGTAACACTTATTTTAACCACCACCCATGGGGACATCAAGCAATGGGCCTTTACCGATTCAATTCTGGCTACTAGGGTGGCAACTGGGTTCGACCTAGCAAACGGGGTATTTGTGGTGGGCTTTGACTCAGGAAAGTTAGACCTATAACTAGACCCACTAGTGTCGAAACGCCTCCTCGACTCTAGAGAAATATTCTTCTAGATCAGTAACTAACACATGCAAAAAAAATCTGATGCCCGAAGCAAGTCCAATCAATCAACTGAGAAGATAAATTAATTGCTCGAAGCTACCGTCGACAATCGATCGATCGAAAATTCTGGATCGATCAATCAACTGAGAAAAAATGTAACGACCTTGACCAACTGGGTTGGACCTAACACAAGCAAAACAAGTCCGATCGATCGATTGGGGAAATAAATTAATTGTCCGAAGCCACTGATGGCAATTGATCGATCAAAAGCTTTGGATCGATCGATCAACCGAGAAACATTATTGCACTCTGAAAATTTGCCCCCTGTCCACCATCAATCGATCGATCGACTGAGAGCTTCTTCAGTCCTTCAAATGTTAGTTGTTTTTCTTTCTTATTACTTTGATGTTCTTCTTACAACTTCAATACGTCACTGGCAACGTCTTGAATCTGATGTCCCCATCAACTCTCCCCAGGTTAGAAGCATAAATCCCCGATGAATACTGGTTGTGGTAGAGGTCTAGGAGATCCAGATAAATCTGATGAAGCTCTTCCTTTGTAACCCACGTATTCTCTAAATCGGTTTTATTCTTCCACTTGACCAAATACTTCTAAAGTCCCCCTTGATTGGTGGACACAATCTGATCCTCCAAAACAACTTCAATGATCTCACGAAATCTCACAATCTGATCCTCCAAAACAACTGTGAATAGGACATAGGCGAAGTCTTTTGCCTTAGCGCCTCGATCAAACTCTAGAGGACTAACGATGTGAACGGCCTTATAGATGTCTTCTCTCTCACAATCAGGCCTTTATCACTTGACTTGGTTGATTTCATTGCGGGCACTCTAGGAGGTAAAGAAGATGTTATCCCATCACCAATCATCACTCTCCTTTGATTGGGCGGGAGGACATCAAACTACAAGAGCTTGCGAGCTATTATCCTTCCTCAACGGGGTAGGAGATATCCCAAAGACGAGCGACAGTTCGTTCCCCTAGCAGACGGGGTATTAGTGTTGGGCTTTGACTCATGAAAGTTACACCTATAACTAGACCCACTGGTGTTGCCACTCTACAACTCAGTGCGTCAGCAGCACTATTCTCCACACCAGCCCCATGTTTCAGCACAAAGGTGAACCCTTGAAGTTGCTCAACCCATTTCACATGTCGTGGCTTTTACTTCTTTTGGGAACTTAAAAATCTAAGGGTTTCGGGATCCGAGAATAATTCGTTTGATAAAAGATAGTGTTTCCGATATTTAAGGGATTGTACTACCGCATAGAATTCTTTGTCGTAGGACGAGTATTTCTGTCTGGCCTCATTTACCTTCTCACTGAAATAAGCTATCTGGGGGCCCTCTTGGCTCAACACTCCTCCAATACCTATGCCTGAAGCGTCACACGCTACATGAAAGGCCTTTGAAAAGTCAGGAGAAGTTACCGTACTGAAGTTACAGATGAACCGCTCGTAGAAAATGGCGAACCCATGAAAGCTTCGTACTTCGTGAATGTTCCAAGGTTCAGGTCATTCCACGATAGGTTTGGCCTTTTCGGGATCCGCAGTCATTGCTTCAGTAGTCACGACAAACCCTAAGAAGACAACGCATTGTGAAATGAAAGTGCACTTTTTCAGGTTCGCATATAACTTCTCTCCTCTGAGAGTCATGCAAATTTGCCTTAAGTAGCTTAAGTGTTGTTCCTTGTTGTGTCTATAGATAAGAATGTCTTCGAAATAGACCACTAGGAACTTGTCAAAGAAAGGCCTCGACACTTTTGTCATGATACGCATGAATGTGCTCGGGCATTTAAACTAGTATTTCATGGTACCCACTCTTCAAATCAATCTTTGAAAATATTGTGGCACCGACCATCACGTCCAACATATCGTCCAATCTCGGTATAGGGAACCAATACATGGTCGTGATCTTGCTAATAGTGAGGCTATCAACACACATCCTCCAAGTTCCATCTTTCTTGGGTGTGAGCAGCGCTGGCAAGGCACGTGGACTCAAACTTTCCTTTATGAACCCCCTTTGGCAAAGTTCATCAACTTGCCTCTTTAACTACGAATGTTCGGTTCGATTCATGCGATAGTGGGGCAAGTAAGGTAGCTCAGGGGACCAGGTCAATGGGTGTTGGATGTCCCGTAGAGGTGGCAACTCATCAGGAAAGTCTTCAAGAAAGACATCCCGAAACTCACTCATTAGCAGTTCAACCTCTTTTGGAATATCAATGTCTGACTCTTCGGACTTTTCAACAGTGACAAGGACATATACGATGTCCTCCTTAGCGCCTCGTTCAAATTCTACATTAAAAGTCGAGTTAATCCCCAATTCTGGTGGTAGATCTAGGATGTAAGTGTTATAACCGGCATGCTTCACGATCCTATAGGGTCCAACACTAGGATCTTGTAACTTCTTTGCAATTTCTTGGGGGAAACGCTCATATCTATTCCGAACCACCACCAAATCATCCTCCTAAATTTCTTTGAATCGTCTGTCTGAATCTGCAGAAAGCTTGTATTTTTCACTATTCGCATTAATTCTTCTTCTAATCTCAGCATGCAAATCATGAACGCAATGTGCAAAAGTGGATGCCGACTTAGATGGCTTTTGATGAACAGAAATAGGGATGAGGTCTACGGGTGTGCTTATACCCATGCACGATTTGAAATGGACTCATACCTGTGGTTCGATTAACTGAATAATTATATGCAAACTCTACTGCAGGTAAAGTGGAATCCCAACTCCTAATGTGCTCACCTACTAGACACAGTAACAAGTTCCCTAGACTCCAATTAACTACCTCGTTTTGCCCCTCAGTTTGGGGGTGATATATGCAAATGAAAATTGAAGCCTAGTCCCGATTTAATGCCAAAGACTTCCAAAAATTGCTAACAAATTTGACATCACGAAGAGAAACTATGGTCTTAGGAAAACCGTTAAAACGAATAACCTCATTAAAGAAAAGAGTAGCAATGTTACTTGCATCAGAGGTTTTCAAACATGCTATGAAGTGGGCCAATTTTGAGAAATAGCCCAGGACGACAAACACCGAGTCGTGCTTTCGAAGGGTTTTGGGGTGACTTAAAACAAAGTCCATAGACAGGTCTAGCCACGGAGTGTGTGGCGCCGGTAAAGGCGTGTATAACCCCATGTTTTGTCTCTTTTCTTTTGTCAGTGGCAAACATGACACTGGGTGATAATTTTGGATACATCTCAGGTGAGATTTGGAAAATAGACTCGGTCATCAACCAAAGCAACGGTTTTATTGCGACCAAAGTGTCCTGCAACCCCACCAGCATGTAATTAGCAAACAAGAAAGTCTCGTAAAGAACTGAGGGGAATACACAGCGGGTATTTTAGAAACAAGTACCCATCCTATAGGGTATACTTACACTCTCTGACTGACTATCCACTCAAAAGCGAGGTGTACTCTTCACCAAAATCTGGACATGTAGAATAGCCATCTACAAGGTGATCGAATCCAGTCACCTCAAAACTTAATGAGTGCAGTGTGGCCACTCTACGGTTCAGCGCGTCTGCAGCTCTATTCTCCACACCAGCCCTAAGTTTCAGCACAAAGGTGAACCCTTGAAGTTGCTCAACCCATTTCGCAAGCCTTGGGTTTAACTTCTTTTGGGAACTCAAAAATCTAACGGCTTCGTGATCCAAGAACAAAACGAATTCGTGAGGTAGCAGATAGTGTTCCAATATTTAAGAGATTGTACTACTGCATAGAATTCTTTGTCGTAGGACGAATATTTCTGCGTGGCCTCATTAAGCTTCTCACTAAAATAAGCTATCGGGTGGCCCTCTTGGCTCAACACTCCTCCAATACCTATGCCTGACACGTCACAAGCTAGTTCAAAGGCCTTAGAAAAGTCAGAAAGGCGCATGACAGGAGTTCCGTCAATCGAGATCTAATCTCCTCAAAAGTTTTTGTCGTAGCAGGTGTCCATTTAAACTCCCCCTTTTTATGCAATCAAAGATGGGAGAAATTACCGTACTGAAGTCACGGATGAACCGCCTATAGAAAGTGGCAAACCCATAGAAGCTACGGACTTTGTGAATGTTCCAAGGTTTAGGTCATTCCACGATAGCTATGTCCTTTTCGGGGTCCGCAGTCCTCCCTTCAGAGGTCATGACAAACCCTCAGCAGAGAACTCTTTGTGACATGAAAGTGCACTTCTTTAGGTTCGCATATAACTTCTCTCCTCTTTGAGTCAGGGAAACTTCCCTTTAGTGGCTTAAGTGTTGTACCTTCATGAACCCCGTTTGGAGAAGTTCATCATCTTGCCTCTTTAACTATGAGTGTTCGGAAGGATTCATGCAATAGTGCGGCAAGTTAGGTAAGGTAGCTACAAGGACCAGATCAATGGACACAACATCGCACCACAAAGTGTCGTTATACAAGCCGAATTGTATAGGAACCTGACACCTTCATGAAACAGGGATGAATGATGAATATACCCAAGCAATTTTATAAGGTCGTGGGTGAGCTGCGGGTGCAAGCTCTAAGCGAGAAACTGTACTCTCGAAAACCACATTGGTACAGCTTCCACTGTCAACGATGACTCGACAAGCTTTCTCCCCACACTTGGCTACGGTATAGAAGATGTTATGCCAACGTAATCATCTCTCCTTCGATTGGTCTAGAGCACATCTAACCACAAGAGCCCCTGAGGTATTATCCTCCTCAACGGCAGGAGATATCCCTAAGACAAGCCATTGTTCGTTCCCCTACAAAATCTTCTTCGTTACTAGGGAACAACTCAGGCTCGTAAATTTCTACTGTACACTCATCATGCTCATTCTCAGTGTCCTCGGCTATAAACAAGTTTCGAAATGGGCATTGTGTTGCAAAATGTCCAATATCGTGACACTTGTAACACATGTTTTAACCACCATCCATGGGGACATCAAGCAATGGGCCATTACCGTTATCAACTCTGGCTACTGGTGTGGCAACTAGGTTGGACCTAGCAGACGGGGTATTAGTGTTGGGCTCAGGAAACTTAGACCAATAACTAGACCCACTAGTGTCGAAACGTCTCCTCGACTCTAGAGAAACATTCTTCTAAATCAGTAACTAACACATGCAAAACAAATGCGATGCCCGAAGCAGGTCCGATCGATCGACTGAGAAAATAAATTAATTACTTGAAGCTACAGACGACAATCGATCGATCAAAAATTCTGGATCGATCAATCAACTGAGAAAAAATGTAACGCCCTTTACCAAATGGGTTGGACCTAACACATGCAAAAGAAGTCCAATCAATCGATTGAGGAGATAAATTAATTGCCGAAAGCCACTGACGACAATTGATTGATCAAAAATTTTGGATCGATCGATCGACTGAGAAACATTATTGCACTCCGAATATTTGCACATTGTCCACCATCGATCGATCGAAGGTCGGGGTCGATCGATCGATGGTTTTTTTCATAGCAGGTGTCCATTTAAACTCCCCCTCTTTTATGCAATCGATGATAGGAGAAGTTACCGTACTGAAGTCACTGATGAATCACCTGTAGAAAGTGGCAAACCAATGGAAGCTGCGGACATCATGAATGTTCCAAGGTTCAGGCCATTCCACGATAGCTATGTCCTTTTCGAGTTCCGCAGTCATTCCTTCAGAGGTCACGACAAACCCTAAGAAGACAACGCTTTGTGACATGAAAGTGCAGTTCTTCAGGTTCCCGTATAACTTCTCGCCTCTGAGAGTCAGGCAAACTTCCCTTTACCGGCTTAAGTGTTGTTCCTTCATGAACCCCTTTTGGAGAAGTTCATCAACTTGCCTCTTTAACTTCGATTGTTCGAATGGATTCATGCAATAGTAGGGCAAGTTAGGTAAGGTAGCTAGGGGACCAGATCAATGGCGTGTTGGATGTCCCGTAGAGGTGATAACTCATCCGGAAAGTCTTCAGGAAAGACATCCCGAAACTCACACATTAGCGGTTCAACCTCTTTTGGATCTCAACGTCCGACTCTTTGGACTTTTGAACTGTGACAAGGACATATATGATGTCGTCATCCTTAGCGCCTCGTTCAAATTCTAGAGGGCTAACGATGTGAACGGCCTTAGATGTCTGCTCTCTCTATCAGACCTTAATCACTTGACTTGGTTGATTACACTGCAGGTGCTAAAGGAGGTAAAGTATTGATCATTATTTTATTTCCGTTATCAGTGAAAGAACGAGCGTTCGATCTCCCGACCAGTGTAACGTCCATGTCATACAACCACGGCCGCCCTAGGATGATATGGCGCACATCCATAGACACAACATCGCACCACCAGGTGTTGTTATACGAGCCAAATTGTATAGGAACCTGAGTAATTTTATAGGGTCGTGGGTGAGCTATGGGCGCAAGCCCTAAACGAGAAACTATATACTCTCGGAAACCACATTGGTACAGCTTCCACTAACAACGATAATTTGACAGGCTTTCTCCCCGCACTTGGCTACGATATAGAAGATGTTATCCCGTCGTTAATCATCACTCTCCCTCGATTGGTCTAGAGCACATCTAACCACAAGAGCATGTGAGGCATTATCCTCCTCAAAGGGGTAGGAGATATCCCAAAGACAAGTGATTGTTCGTTCCCGTACAAAATCTTCTTAGTCACTAGGGAACGACACGGGCTCGTAAATTTCTACTATACACTCATCATGCTCATTCTCTGTGTCCTCGACCATAAACAGGTTTCGGAATGGACATTGTGCTGCAAAATGTCCAATGTCGTGACACATGTAACACTTGTTTTAACCACCACCCATGGGGACATCAAGCAATGGGCTTTTACCATTTCGATTCTGGCTACTGGTGTGGCAACTGGGTTGGACCTAGCAGACGGGGTATTTGTGTTGGGCTTTGACTCAGGAAAGTTAGACCTATAACTAGACCCACTAGTGTCGAAACACCTCCTTGACTCTAGAGAAACATTCTTCAAGATCAGTAGGAGATATCCCTAAGACAAGCGGCAGTTCGTTCCCCTACAAAATCTTCTTCGTCACTAGGGATCGACTCAGGCTTGTAAATTTCTACTGTACCCTCATCGTGCTCATTCTCAGTGTTCTCAGCTATTAACAGGTTTCGGGATGAACATTGTGCTGCAAAATGTCCAATGTCGTGACACTAGTAACACTTGTTTTGACCACCACCCTTGGGGCCTTCAAGCAATGGGCCTTTACCCTTATCGACTCGGGCTACTATTGGTGTAGCAACTGGGTTGGACCTAGCAGACGGGATATTAGTGTTGGGCATTGACTCAGGAAAGTTAGACCTATAACTAGACCCACTGGTGTCGAAACACTTGGTTTGGAGGATCTTGAGATATCGCTCTAACCCCTCGTCTCTAGAGAAACATTCTTCTAGATCGTTAACTAACACATGCAAAACAAATCTGATCCCCAAAGCAAGTCCGACCGATTGAATGAGAAAATAAATTAATTGCCTTAAGCCACTGACGACAATCAATCGATCGAAAATTTCGGATCGACCGATTGACTGAGAAACAATGTAATGTCCTTGACCAATTGGGTTGGACCTAACACATGCATAACAAGTCTGATCGATCGCCTGAGAAAATAAATTAATTCCCCGAAGCCACTGATGATAATTGATCAATCGATTGAGAAACATAATTGCGCTCTGAATATTTGCCCACTGTCCACCAGCGATCAATCGACGGCTGGGGTCTATCAATTGACAAGTGCTTCAACCCTTCAAATTTGAGCTGTTTTTCTTTCTGATTACATTGATGTTCTTCTTGCGCCTTCGATACGTCACAGGCGGCTTGTGACCGGGGCGCGCGGCGTGGCCATCCAGGTCAGTCGTAGGGCCATTTTGCCTCTCCACGTTATGAGCATCACTGGTGCGTCGAGGCCATGAGGGCGGCACCGAGTGTAATGGGCATGGACCACGAGGGCGTCGCGACACGTTGGGATGAAGGGTGAAGACATGGGCGTGACACGAACGCGACGTGGCCAGCTGGGCTAGCGTTGCGGGGTGAATAGTAAAGTATGTCAAACCAAGGGGTTTGAGGTCCTCCCGCCATTTCGCCTGAATGACTGTTTTATCCTTATATAGGGGGACATGAGTAGGGGTCCCCCGACCCTATACGTGCACTAGCCTCGTGGGCTTATGTGCGTGCATCCGGGCCACGCTTGGTGCGTGGTCGTCCTAGCTACGTTGTGTACTAGGGCCATCGCGTTGGTGGTTTCCAATCACCTTCGAGGTGCGGGTTTTAGCCCAAAGGGGGTTTGGTATATGCTCGTCGCTGCCTATCGCTATATCAATCATCGTTGTCTGTTGCCTGTTGCCTTAACAATCGTCGTTGTCGGCTCTAACCTGTTGCGTTGCTTCGCAGGGCGAAGTCCGAACGTAGAGGTTGAGGTGAAGCTTGAGTAGGACAAGCTTTTCACCCTTCGCAGCATCTGGGAATCCGCATCGTGTGACTCATTTGGGAGAATTAGGCTGACTTAGCGCATCGGGCGTTAGGTACCGCACGGGGTGACACTGATGGACGAGTGACCCCGGGACAAGCTGCTTGCATCTAATGACCCCATCAACTCTCCCCAGGTTAGAAGGATTCATCCCCGACAAATACTGGTTGTGATAGAGGTCCAGGAGATCCAAATCAATCTACTGAAACTCTTCCTCTGAAATCCATGTATTCACTAAATCGATTTATTCTTCCACTTGACCAAATACTTCTGAAGTCCCCCTTAGTTGGTGGACACAATCTGATCCACAAAAATATCTTCAATAATCTCGCGAGATTGCCGAGCAGGTGGAGGTAATAGCGTGGGTAGGGAATAATGGTGGCATCGGATGTAGAAGGCTCAAATGGGTTGGCTGGGATGGTTGAGAGGCCATGGAACGGAACGAGATACTTCACATTGAAAGTCGTGCTAATCCCCAATCCTGGTGATAGATCTAGGATGCGAGCGTTAGAACTGGTATGCTTCAAGATCCTATAGGGTCCAGCGCCATGAACTTGTAAATTCTTTGCAATTCCTTGAGGGAATCGCTCAGATCTATTCTGAACCATCACCAAATCATGCTCCTGAAATTCTTTGAATCGTCTGTCTGAATCTGCAAAAACTTTGCATTTTTCAATGTTCGCATTAATTCTTCCTTTAATCACAACATGCAAATCATGAATGCCATGTGCAAAAGTGGATGCAGACTCAGATGACCTTTGATGAACAGATATTGGGATGAGGTCTACGTGTCTTAGGCTGATACCCATGTACGATTTCAAATGGACTCATACATGTGATTCGATTAATTGAATTGTTATATGCGAACTCTATTGCAGGTAAAATGGAATCCCATTATTATATGCAAACTCTGCTACAGGTAAAATGGAATCCCAACTCCTAATGTGCTCACCTACTAGACACCATAATAAGTTTCCTAAACTCCTTGGGATAGCCTCGGTTTGCCCATCAGTTTCGGGTGATATATGAAAATGAAAACTGAAGCTTAGTCCCCATTTTGCGCCACAGTGTCTTCCAAAAATAGCTAACAAATTTGACATCACGATCAAACACAATGGTCGTAGGCAAACCATGCAAACGAACAACCTCAATAAAGAAAAGAGTGGCAATGTTACTTGCATCAGAGGTTTTCGAATACGCTATGAAGTGGGCCATTTTGAGGAAACGGTCCACGACGACAAACATCAAGTCGTGCTTTCGAAAAGTTTTGGAGAGACCTAACACAAAGTCCATAGACAGGTTTTTCCACGGAGTGCGTGGCACCAGTAAAGGTGTGTATAACCCAGTGTTATGCCTCTTTTATTTTGCCAGCGGGCAAACACGACACTGGCTGATATTGGGATGAGGTCTACGGGTGTCCTAGGCTTATACCCATGCACGAATTGAAATGGACTCATACTTGTGATTCGATTAACTGAATAATTATATGCAAACTCTGCTACAGGTAAAATTGAATCCCAACTCCTAATGTGCTCACCTACTAGACACCGTAGCAAGTACCCTAGACTCCTATTTACAATATCGGTTAGCCCATCAGTTTGGGGGTGATATATACAAATGAAATATGAAGCCTAGTCCCCATTTTATGCCATAGTGTCTTCCAAAAATAGCTAACAATTTTGGTATCACGATCAGACACTATGGTCTTACGCAAATCGTGCACACATCCAACCTCATTAAAGAGAAGATTGGCAATGTTACTTGCATCAGAGGTTTTCGAACACGCTATAAAGTGGGGCCATTTTTTAGAAACTGTTCACCAAGACGAACAAAGTCAAGACTTTCAAGGGTTTTGGGAGGCTTAACATGTAAGCCCTTTGGTAAAGGAGTGTATAACCCGATGTTTTGTCTCTTTTATTTTGCCAATTGGCAAACACGACATTGGCTGATAATTTTGGCAACATCTCAAGTGAGATTGGACTAATAGAATCGGTCCTCAACCAAAGCAACGGTTTTGCTGCGACTAAAGTGTCCAGCAACCCCTCCAGCGTATAATTGCCAAACAAGAATGTCTCGTAAAGAACTGCAGAGAATACACAATCGATATTTTAGAAACAATTACCCATCCTGTAGGGTATACTTACTCTCTCTGACTGCATGTCCGCTCAAAAGTGAGGTGTACTCTTCACCAAAATCTGGACATGAAGAATAGTCATCTACAAGGCGATCGAATCCAGTCACCTCAACACTTAATGAGTGCAGTGTCGCCACTCTACGGCTCAGTGCGTCAGCATCACTATTCTCCACACCAGCCCTATATTTCAACACAAAGGTGAACCCTTGAAGTTCCTTAACCCATTTCGCATGTCGTGGGTTTAACTTCTTTTGAGAACTCAAAAATCTAAGGGCTTCGTGATTCGAGAACAAGACGAATTCGTTTGGTAGCAAATAGTGTTTCCAATATTTTAGGGATTGTACTACCACATAGAATTCTTTGTCGTAGGTCGAGTATTTCTACCTGGCCTCATTTACTTTCTCACTGAAATAACAATCGGGTGGCCATCTTGGCTCAACACACTTCCAATACCTACGCCTGACGCATACTTCAAAGACCATAGAAAAGTTAGGAAGGCGCATGATAGGAGATTCCGTCATTCGAAACTCAATCTCCTTGAAAGCTCTTACCACAACAAGTATCCATTTAAACTCCCCCTTTTATGCAATCGGTGATAGAAGTTACCGTACTGAAGTTACGGATGAACCGCCTGTAGAAAGTGGCTAACCCATGGAAGCTATGGACTTCGTGAATGTTTCGAGTACAGGCCATTCCACGATAGCTTTGACCTTTTTCGCGGTCCACAGTCATGCAAACTTGCCTTCAGAGGTCACGAAAAAACCCTAAAAAGACAACGCTTTGTGACATGAAAGTGCACTTCTTTTAGTTCGCATATAACTTCTCTCCTCTAAGAGTCATGCAAACTTGCCTTAAGTGGCTTAAGTATTTTTCCTTGTTGTGGCTAAGATAAGGATGTCGTCGAAATAGACAACAAGGAACTTGCCTATGAAAGGCCTCAACACCTGTTTCATGATACGCATGAATGTGCTAGGGACATTTGAAAGCCTAAAAGGCATGACAAACCACTCATACAATCCATCTTTGGTTTTGAAGGAAGTTTTCCATTCGTCCCTGGGGCGAACTCAGATTTGAAGGTAGTTTTCCATTCGATTGAGAAAATAGATTAATTGCCCAAAGCCACTGATGACAATCGATCGATCAAAAATTGCACTCTGAATATTTGGCCACTATCCACCATCGATCGATCGATGGTTGGGGTCAATCGATCGACTGAGTGCTTCTCCATTCCTTCAAATTTGAGTTTTTTTTCTTTCAGATTACTTCGATATTCTTCTTGCACCTTTGATACGTACTGGCAACACCTTAAATCTGATGTCCCCATCAACTCTCCCCTAGTTAGAAGGATTCATCCCCGATGAATATTGGTTGTGGTAGAGGTCCAAGAGATCCGAATCAATCTGCTAAAACTCTTCCTTTTTAATCCACGTATTCGCTAAATCGATTTTGTTCTTCAACTTGACCAAAAACATTTGAAGTCCCCCTTGGTTGGTGGACACAATATGATCCTCCAAAACAACTTCAATGATCTGACGAGATTGACGATAGGGTGGAGGTAATGGCGTGGGTAGGGGAATAACGGTGGCATCAGATCTACAAGGCTCAAATGGGCTGGTTGGGATGGTTGAGAGGCTATGGAACGGAACGAGATCCTCCACATTGAAAGTCGTGCTAACCCTAATTCTGGTAGAAGATCTAGGATATAAGCATTAGAACCGGCACGCTTCAAGATCCTATAGGGTTCAGCACCACGAGCTTGTAACTTCTTTGCAAATCCTTGAGGGAAATGATCATATCTATTCCGAACCATTACCAAATCATCCTCCTAAAATTCTTTGAATCATATGTGTGAATCTGCAAAAAGCTTGTATTTTTCATTATTCGCATTAATTCTTCTTTTAATCTCAGCAAGCAAACCATGAATGCGATGTGCAAAAGTGGATGCAGACTTAGATGACCTTTGATGAACAGATATTAGGATGAGGTCTACGGGTGTCCTAGGAATATACCCATGCACGATTTGAAATGGACTCATACGTGTGGTTCGATTAACTGAAAACTGAAGCCTAGACCCCATTTTGTGTCATAGTGTCTTGCAAAAATAACTAACAAATTTGACATCACGATCAGACACTATAATCTTAGACAAACCGTGCAAACGAATAACCTATTAAAGAAAAGAGTGGCAATGTTACTTGCATCAGAGGCTTTCGAACACACTGAAGTGGACCATTTTTGAGAAATAGCCCAGGATGACGAATACCGAGTCGAGCTTTCGAAGGGTTTTGGGGTGATCTAACACAAAGTCCATAGATAGGTCTTGCCACGGAGTGTGAGGCGCCGGAAAAGGCGTGTATAACCCGATGTTTTGTCTCTTTTGTTTTGCCAGTGGCAAACATGACACTGGGTGATAATTTTGGCAACATCTCGGGTGAGATTGGGCCAATAGAATTAGTCATCAACCAAAGCAACGGTTTGATTGCGACCAAAGTGTCCAGCAACCCCACCAGCATGTAATTCCTCCAAACGAGCTGTACTCTTCACGTAGAATAGTCATCTACAAGGCGATCGAATCCAGTTACCTCAACACTTAATGAGTGCAGTGTCGCCACTCTACGGCTCAACACATCAACAGCACTATTCTCCACACCAACCCCTATATTTCAGCACAAAGGTTGAACCTTTGAATTTGCTCAACCTATTTCGCATGCCACGAGTTTAACTTCTTTTGGGAACTCAAAAATCTAAGGGCTTCGTGATCCGAGAGAACAAGACGGATTTGTGGGGTAACAGATAGTGTTTCCAATATTTAAGAGATTGTACTACAGCATAGAATTTTTTGTCGTAGGTCGAGTATTTTTATCTGGCCTCATTTAGATTCTCACTGAAATAAGCTATCGGGTGGTCCTCTTGGCTCAACACTTCTCTAATACCTACGTTTGACGTGTCACACGCTACTTCAAAGACCTTAGAAGAGTCATGAAAGCGCATGACAGGAGATTTCGTCATTCGAGACTTAAACTTCTTAAAAGCTCTTGTCGCAGCAAGTGTCCATTTAAACTCCCCTTTTTTATGCAATCGGTGATAGGAGAAGTTACCATTTAAACTCCCCCTTTTTTAAACAATCAGGTCATTCCACGATAGCTTTGACATTTTCGAGGTTCGCAGTCATTCCTTCAAAGGTCACGAAAAAACCTTAAGAAAACAATGCTTTGTAGCATGACAGTGCACTTCTTTAGGTTCACGTATAACTTCTCTCCTCTGAGAGTTATGCAAACTTGCCTTAAGTGGCTTAAGTATTCTTCCTTGTTGTGGCCATAGATAAGGATGTCGTGGAAATAGACCACAAGGAACTTGCCTATGAAAGGCCTCAATACCTATTCCATGATATGCATGAATGTGCTCGGGGCATTTGAAAGCCCGAAGCGCATGACAAACCACTCATACAAACCATCTTTGGTTTTGAAATCAGTTTATCATTCGTCCCGGGGACGAACACAGAATTGATGGTACCCACTCTTCAAATCGATCTTCAAAAATATCGTGGCATCGACCACCGTGTCCAACATATCATCAAATCATGGTAGATGGAACCGATACTTGACCGTCATCTTGTTAATAGCCCGCCTATCAACACACATCCTCCAAGTTCCATCTTTCTTGGGTATGAGCAGAGCTGGCACGGCACATGAACTCAAGCTATCCTTATGAACCCCTTTTTAAGAAGCTCATCAACTTGCCTCTTTAACTCCGAGTGTTCGGATGGATTCAAGCAATAGAATGGCCAGTTAGGTAAGGTAGCTCCGGGGACCAGATCAATGGCGTGTTGGATGACCCGTAGAGGTGGTAACTCATCCGGAAGGTCTTCAAGAAAGACATTCTAAATCTCACTAATTATCAGCTCAACCACTTTTGGAATTTCAATGCCTGACTCTTTGGATTTTTCAACGGTGTCAAGGACATAGACGATGTCCTCTGCCTTAGCGCCTCATTCAAACTCTAGAGGGCTAAGGATGTGAACGGCCTTAGATGTCTTCTCTCTCTCTATCAGGCCTTTATCACTTGACTTGGTTGATTTCACTACGGGTGCTCGAGGACGTAAAGGATTGATCTTTATTTTTATTTCTGTTATGAGTGAATGAACACATGTTCGATCTCCTGAACAGTGTAACGTCCAAGTCATACAACCACGGCCTCCCTAAGATGATATGCCCCACATCCATAGGCACAACATCGCAGCACAAGGTGTCCATATACGAGCCGAATACCATAGGAATTTGATACCTTCGTGAAACAGGGATGGAAGATGAATCGACCTAAGAAATTTTATAAGACCGTGGCTGAGCTACGAGCGCAAGCCCTAAGCGAGAAACTGTACTCTCGAAAACCACATTGATATAGCTTCCACTGTCAACGATGACTCGACAGTGTTTCTCCACACACTTGGCTACAGTATAGAAAATGTTATCTTGTCGCCAATCATAACTCCCCTTTGATTAGGCTAGAGAACATCTAACCACAAGAGTGTCCGGATGGATTTTCTGTGGACCAGATCAATGGCGTGTTGGATGGTCCCGTAGATGTGGTAACTCATCGAGAAGGTGTTCAGGGAATACATCCCGAAACTCATACATTATCGATTAACTCTAGAGGGCCAACGATGTGAACGGCCTTAGATGCCTTCTATCTCTCTATCGGGCCTTTATCACTTGACTTGGTTGATTTCACTACGGACACTCTAGGAGGTAAAGGATTGATCTTTGTTTTATTTTCGTTATAAGTGAATGAATGCACGTTTAATCTCTCGATCAGT
Source organism: Chloranthus sessilifolius (assembly GCA_021018995.1). Taxonomy (NCBI): domain Eukaryota; kingdom Viridiplantae; phylum Streptophyta; class Magnoliopsida; order Chloranthales; family Chloranthaceae; genus Chloranthus; species Chloranthus sessilifolius. The sequence goes on from CM037587.1 coordinate 147,722,656, forward strand.
GTAACATTCATGTCATACAACCACAGCCTCCCTAGGATGATATGCCCCACATCCATAAGCACAACATCGCAGCACAAGGTGTCCTTATACGAGCCTACTTGTATAGGAACCTGACACCTTTGTGAAACAGGGATGGATGATGAATCAACCCAAGCAATTTTATAGGATCGTGGGTGAGTTACGGGCACAAGCCCTATGCGAGAAACTATACTCTCGGAAACCACATTGGTCAGCTTCCACTGTCAACGATGACTCGACAAGCATTCTCCCCACACTTGGCTACGATATAGAAAATGTTATCTTGTCGCCAATCATCACTCTCCTTCGATTGGGCTACAGCACATCTAACCACAAGAGCCTGCGAGGTATTATCCTCCTCAACGGGTTAGGAAATATCACTAAGACAAGCGACTGTTCGTTCCCCTACAAAATTTTCTTCGACACTAGCGAACAACTTAGGCTCGTAAATTTCACTCGTACCTTCATCATGCTCATTCGCGTGTCCTCGGCTATAAACAGGTTTCGAGATGGACATTGTGACGCAAAAATGTCCAATGTCGTGACACTAGTAACACTTTCTCTGACCACCATCCTTGGAGCCTTCAAGCAATGGGCCATTACCCTAATCGACTCTGGCTACTGGTGTGGCAACTGGGTTGGACCTAGGAGATTGGGTATTAGTGATGGGTTTGACTCGGGAATATCAGACCTATAACTAGACCAAGTAGTGTCGACACGCTTGGTTTGGGGGGTCTTGAAATATCGCTCTAACTCCTAGACTCTAGAGAAACATTCTTCAATATCGGTAACAAACACATGCAAAAGAAATCTGATGCTTGAAGCAAGTCCGATCGATCGACTGCAAAAATAAATTAATTGGGGTGGACCTAACACATGCAAAACAAGTCTGATTGATCGACTAAGAAAAACAATTAAATGCCCGAAGCCACTACTTCCAATCGATCGATCGAAAATTCTGGATCAATCGATCGACAGAGAGACAGTGTAACTTCCTTGACCAATTGGGTTGGACTTAACACATGCAGAACAAGTTTTATCGATCGACTAAGAAAATAAAGTAATTGACCGATGACACTGAAGGTAATCGATCGATCGATTGAGAAACATAATTGCGCTCTAAATATTTGCCCACTATCCACCATCGATCAATGGAAGGCTGGGGTCAATCGATCGACTGAGTACTTCTTCAGTACTTTAAATTTGAGTTTTTTTTTTTTCTGATTACTTTCATGTTCTTCTAGCGCCTTCGATACGTCACAGGCGGTTGCTTGAATCTGATGTCCCTATCAACTCTCCCCGGTTTAGAAGGATTAATCCCCAATGAATACTAGTTTTGGTAGAGGTCTAGGAGATCCAGATCAATCTGATGAAACTCTTCCTTTGTAATCCACGTATTCGCTAAATCGATTTTGTTCTTCAACTTGACCAAAAACATTTGAAGTCCCCCTTGGTTGGTGGACACAATCTGACCCTCCAAAACACCTTCAATGATTTCACAAGATTGACGAGCAGGTGGAGGTAATGGCAGGGCTAAGGGAAGAATGGTGGCATCGGATGTAGAAGGCTCAAATGGGTTGACTGGGATGGTTGAGGGGCCATGGAACGGAACGAGATCCTCCACATTGGAAATCGTGTTAATCCCCAATTCTGGTGGTAGATCTAGGATGTAAGCATTAGAACCGGTACGCTTCAAGATCCTATAGGATCCAGCACCACGAGCTTGTAACTTCTTTGAAATTCCTTGAGGGAAGCGCTCAGATCTACTCCGGACCATCACCAAATCATCCCCCTGAAAATCTCTTATTCGTCTCTGTGAATCTACTGAAAGCTTGAAATTTTTCATTGTTAGCATTAATTCTTCTTTTAATCTCAGCATGAAAATCATGAATGCGGTATGCAAAAGCTGATGCAGACTCAAATGACCATTGATGAAAAGATATTGGGATGAGGTTTACAGGAGTCCTAGGCTTATACCCTCGCACAATTTAAAATTGACTCATACTTGTGGTTCGATTAACTGAATATTATATGCAAACTCTGCTACAGGCAAAATGGAATCCCAACTCCTAATGTGCTCACCTACTAGACAGCGTAACAAGTTCCCTAGACTCCTATTGACAACCTCAGTTTGCCCATCAATTTGGGGGTGATATGCAAATGAAAACTAAAGCATAGTCCCCATTTTGTGCCAGTGTCTTCCAAAAATAGCTAACAAATTTGACATCACGATCAGACACAGAGTTGTACTTTCTAAGGGTTTTGGGGAGACCTAACACAAAGTCAATAAACAGGTCTTGCCACGGAGTGAGTGGCACCGGTAAAGGCAAGTATAACCTGGTGTTTTGTCTCTATTGTTTTGCCAGTTGGTAAACACGACAATGGCTGATAATTTTGGCAACATCTCGGGTGAGATTGGGCCAATAGAATTGGTCATCAACCAATGCAATGGTTTTGTAGTGACCAAAGTGTCCAGCAACCCCTCCAGCGTGTAATTCCCAAACAAGAAAGTCTCATAAAAAAGTGCGGAGCATACACAATCGATATTTTAGAAACAATTACCCATCCTATAGGGTATACTTGCTCTCTCTGACAGACTGTTCACTCAAAAGAGAGGTGTACTCTTCACCAAAATCTGAACATGTAGAATAGTTAACTACAAGGCGATCAAATCCAGTCACCTCAACACTTAATGAGTGCAGTGACAGCTCAGCTCTATTCTCCACACCAGCCCTATGTATCAGCACAAAGGTGAACCCTAGAAGTTGCTCAACCCATTTCGCATGCCATGGGTTTAACTTCTTTTCGGAACTCAAAAATCTAAGGGCTTCGTGATCTGAGAAAAAGAGGAATTCGTGTGGTAGCAGATAGTGTTTCCAATATTTAAGAGATTGTACTACCGCATTAAATTCTTTGTTGTAGATCGAGTATTTCTGCCTGGACTCATAGCTTCTCACTGAAATAAGCTATCAGGTGGCCCTCTTGGCCCAACACTCATCCAATACCTACGCCTGACGCGTCACACGCTACTTCAAAGGCCTTAGAAAAGTCAGGAAGACCCATGACAGGACCTTCCGTCATTCAAGACTTAAATCTCCTAGAAAGCTTTTGCCACAGCAGCTGTCCATTTATACTCCCCCTATTTAATGCAATCGGTGATAGGAGAAGCTACCATACTGAAGTTACGGATGAACCACCTGTAGAAAATGGTGAACCCATGGAAGCTACATACTTCGTGAATGTTCCAAGGTTCAGGCCATTCCACGATAGGTTTGACCTTTTCGGGGTCCGCAGTCATTGCTTCAGTAGTCACGACAAACCCTAAGAAGACAACGCTTTGTGACATGAAAGTGCACTTCTTCAGGTTCGCATATAACTTCTGTCCTCTGAGAGTCATGCAAACTTGCCTTAAGTTGCTTATGTGTTGTTCCTTGTTGTGCCTATAGATAAGAATGTCGTCGAAATAGACCACTAAGAACTTGTCAATGAAAGGCCTCAACACCTGTTTCATGATACGCATGAATGTGCTCGGGGAATTTGAAAACCAAAAAGGCATGACAAACCAACTTTGATTTTGAAGGCAATTTTCCATTCGTCCCCGAGAAGAACTCGGATTTGATGATACCCACTCTTCAAATCGATATTTGAAAATATCGTGGCACCGACCATCATGTCCAACATATCGTTCAATCTTAGTATAAGGAACCGATACTTGACCGTGATCTTGTTAATAGCGCGACTATCGACACACATCCTCCAAGTTCCATCTTTCTTGGGTGTGAGCAGCGTCGGCACGGCACATGGACTCAAACTTTCCTTTATGAACTCCTTTTGGGGAAGGTCATCAACTTGCCTCTTTAACTCCGAGTGTTCGGTTGGATTGATGCTATAGTGGGCAAAGTTAAGCAAGGTAGCTCAGGGGACCAGATCAATGGCGTGTTAGATGTCTCGTATAGGTGGTAACTCATCCGGAAAGTCTTTAGGAAAGGCATCTTAAAACACACTCATTAGCAGTTCAACCTCTTTTAGAATCTCAACGTCTGACTCTTTGGATTTTTCAACTGTGATAAGGACATATACGACGTGCTCCGCCTTAGAGCCTCGTTCAAATTCAAGAGGGCTAACGATGTGAACGGCCTTAGATGTCTTCTCTCTCTATCAGACCTTTATCACTTGACTTGGTTGATTTCACTGTAGGTGCTGTAGGAGGTAAAGGATTGATCTTTATTTTATTTCCGTTCTGAGTAAATGAACAGGCGTTCGATCTCCCGTCCAGGGTAACATCTATGTCATACAACCACAGCCTCCCAAGGATGATATGCCCCACATCCATAGACACAACATCGCACCACAAGGTGTCGTTATACGATTCGAATTGTATAGGAACCTAACACCTTCGTGAAACAAGGATGGATGATGAATATACCCAAGCAATTTAATAAGGTTGTGGGTGAGCTACGGGTGCAAGCCCTAAGCGAGAAACTGTACTCACGGAAACGACATTGGTACAGCTTCCACTGTCAACGATGACTCGACAAGCTTTCTCCCCACACTTGGCTACAGTATAGAAGAAGTTATGCCATCATTAATCATCTCTCCTTCGATTGGTCTAGAGCACATCTAACCACAAGAGCCCCTGAGGTATTATCCTCCTCAACGGCAGGAGATATCCCTAAGACAAGCCATTGTTCGTTCTCCTACAAAATCTTCTTTGTTACTAGGGAACGACTCGGGCTCGTAAATTTCTTTTGTACACTCATCATGCTCATTCTCAGTGTCCTCAGCTATAAACAGGTTTCAGAGTGGGCATTGTGTCGCAAAATGTCCAATATCTTGACACTTGTAACACTTGTTTTAACCACCACCCATGGGGACATCAAGCAATGGGCCATTACCATTATCAACTCTGACTACTGGTGTGGCAACTAGGTTGGACCTAGCAGACGGGGTATTAGTGTTGGGCTTTGACTTAGGAAACGTAGACCTATAACTAGACCCATTAGTGTCGAAACGTCTCCCCGACTCTAGAGAAACATTCTTCTAGATCAGTAACTAACACATGCAAAACAAATGCGATGCCCGAAGCAAGTCCGATCGATCGACTGAGAAAATAAATTAATTACTTGAAGCTACAGACAACAATCGATCGATCGAAAATTCCGGATCGATCGATCAACTGAGAAAAAATGTAACGCCCTTTACCAAATGGGTTGAACCTAACACATGCAAAAGAAGTCCAATCAATCGATTGAGGAGATAAATTAATTGTCGGAAGCCACTGACGACAATTGATTGATAAAAAATTTTGGATTGATCGATCGACCGAGAAACATTATTGCACTCCAAATATTTGCACATTGTCCACCATCAATCGATCGAAGGTCAGGGTCAATCGATCGATGGTTTTTTTCGTAGCAGGAGTCCATTTAAACTCTCCCTCTTTTATGCAATCGATGATAGAAGAAGTTACCGTACTGAAGTCACGGATGAATCGCCTGTAGAAAGTGGCAAACCAATGGAAGCTGCGGACATCATGAATGTTCCAAGGTTCAGGCCATTCCACGATAACTATGTCCTTTTCGAGTTCTGCAGTCATTCCTTCAGAGGTCACGACAAACCCTAAGAAGACAACGCTTTGTGACATGAAAGTACAGTTCTTCAGGTTCCCGTATAACTTCTCGCCTCTGAGAGTCAGGCAAACTTCCCATTACTGGCTTAAGTGTTGTTCCTTCATGAACCCCTTTTGGAGAGTTCATCAACTTGCCTCTTTAACTTCGAATGTTCAGATGGATTCATGCAATAGTAGGGCAAGTTAGGTAACGTAGCTCAAGGGACCAGATCAATGGCGTGTTGGATGTCCCATAGAGGTGATAACTCATCCGGAAAGTCTTCAGGAAAGACATCCCGAAACTCACACATTAGCGGTTCAGCCTTGGAATCTCAACGTCCGACTCTTTGGACTTTTGAACTGTGACAAGGACATATATGATGTCCTCATCCTTAGCACCTCGTTCAAATTCTAGAGGGCTAACGATGTGAACGGCCTTAGATGTCTGCTCTCTCTATCATACCTTCATCACTTGACTTGGTTGATTACACTGCGGGTGCTAAAGGAGGTAAAGGATTGATCATTATTTTATTTCCGTTATGAATGAATGAACGAGCGTTCGATCTCCTGACCAGTGTAACGTCCATGTCATACAACCACGGTCGCCCTAGAATGATATGGCCCACATCCATAGACACAACATCGCACCACCAGGTGTCGTTATACGAGCCAAATTGTATAGGAACCAGACACCCCCGTGAAACAGGGATGGATGATGAATAGACCCGAGTAATTTTATAGGGTCGTGGGTGAGCTACGGGCGCAAGCCCTAAACGAGAAATTATACTCTCGGAAACCACATTGGTATAGCTTCCACTGACAACGATAATTCGACAGGCTTTCTCCCCACACTTGGCTATGGTATAGAAGATGTTATCCCGTCGTTAATCATCTCTCTCCCTCAATTGGTCTAGAGCACATCTAACCACAAAAGCCTGTGAGGTATTATCCTCCTCAAAGGGGTAGGAGATATCCCAAAGACAAGCGATTGTTCGTTCCCCTACAAAATCTTCTTAGTCACTAGGGAACGACACAGGCTCGTAAATTTCTACTATACACTCATCATGCTCATTCTCTGTGTCCTCGGCCATAAACAGGTTTCGGAATGGACATTGTGCTGCAAAATGTCCAATGTCGTGACACATGTAACACTTGTTTTAACCACCACCCATGGGGACATCAAGCAATGGGCCTTTACCGTTTCGATTATGGCTACTGGTGTGGCAACTGGGTTGGACCTAGCAGACGGGGTATTTGTGTTGGGCTTTGACTCAGGAATGTTATACGTATAACTAGACCCACTAGTGTCAAAACGCCTCCTCGACTCTAGAGAAACATTCTTCTAGATCAGTAACTAACACATGCAAAAAAATCTAATGCCCAAAGAAAGTCCGATCGATGAACTGAGAAAATAAATTAATTGCTCGAAGATATCGACGACCATCGATCGATCGAAAATTATGGATCGATCGATCGACTAAGAAATAATGTAAAGACCTTGACCAACTAGGTTGGACCTAACACATGCAAAACAAGTCCGATCGATCGACTGGGGAAATAAATTAATTGTCCGAAGCCACTGACGGCAATTGATCGATCAATCGACCGAGCAACATTATTGCACTCCGAATATTTGCCCACTGTCCACCATCGATCGATCGATCGACTAAGTGTTTCTTCAGTACTTCAATTTTGAGTTGTTTTTTCTTTCTGATTACATTGATGTTCTTCTTACACCTTCGATACGTCACTGGCAACGGCTTGAATCTGATGTCCCCATCAACTCTCCCCAGGTTACAAGCATAAATCCCCGATGAATACTGGTTGTGGTAGAGGTCTAGGAGATCCGGATCAATATGATAAAACTCTTCCTTTGTAACCCACGTATTCTCTAAATCGGTTTTATTCTTCCACTTGACCAAATACTTCTAAAGTTCCCCTTGATTGGTGGACACAATCTGATCCTCCAAAACAACTTCAATGATCTCACGAGATCTCACAATCTGATCCTCCAAAACAACTGTGAATAGAACATAGGAGAAGTCTTCTGCCTTAGCGCCTCGATCAAACTCTAGAGGGCTAACGATGTGAACGGCCTTATAGATGTCTTCTCTCTCACTATCAGGCCTTTATCACTTGACTTGGTTGATTTCACTGCGGGCACTCTAGGAGGTAAAGAAGAGGTTATCCCATCGCCAATCATCACTCTCCTTCGATTGGGCTGGAGGACATCAAACTACAAGAGCCAGCGAGTTATTATCCTTCCTCAACGAGGGAGGAGATATCCCAAAGACAAGCGACAGTTCGTTCCCCTAGCAGATGGGGTATTAGTGTTGGGCTTTGACTCATGAAAGTTAAACCTATAACTAGACCAACTGGTGTCGCCACTCTACAACTCCGTGCGTCAGCAGCGTTATTATCCTTCCTCAATGAGGGAGGAGATATCCCAAAGACAAGCGACAGTTCGTTCCCCTAGCAGATGGGGTATTAGTGTTGGGCTTTGACTCATGAAAGTTAAACCTATAACTAGACCAACTGGTGTCGCCACTCTACAACTCCGTGCGTCAGCAGCACTATTCTCCACACCAGCCCGCCCCATGTTTCAGCACAAAGAAGAACCCTTGAAATTGCTCAACCCATTTCGCATGTTGTGGCTTTAACTTCTTTTCGGAACTCAAAAATCTAAGGGCTTCGGGATCCGAGAACAATTTGTTTGATAGAAGATAGTGTTTCTAATATTTAAGGGATTGTACTACCACATAGAATTTTTTGTCATAGGTCGAGTATTTCTGTCTGGCCTCATTTACCTCCTCACTGAAATAAGTTATCTGGGGGCCCTCTTGGCTCAACACTCCAACACCTAAGCCTGACACGTCACACGCTACATGAAAGGCCTTAGAAAAGTCAGGAAGGCCCATGACAGGACCTTAGTCATTCAAAACTTAATCTCCGAGAAAGCGTTTACCGCAGTAGATGTCCATTTATACTCCCCCTTTTTGATGCAATCGGTGATAGGAGAAGTTATCGTACTGAAGTTACGGATGAACCGCTTCTAGAAAATGGCGAACCCAAGAAAGCTACGTACTTTGTGAATGTTCCAAGGTTCAGGCCATTCCACGATAGGTTTGGCCTTTTCGGGGTCCGCAGTCATTGCTTCAGTAGTCACGACAAACCCTAAGAAGACAATGCTTTGTGAAATGAAAGTGCACTTTTTCAGGTTCGCATATAACTTCTCTCCTCTAAGAGTCATGCAAATTTGTCTTAAGTGGCTTAAGTGTTGTTCCTTGTTGCGTCTATAGATAAGAATGTCGTCGAAATAGACCACTAGGAACTTGTCAAAGAAAGGCCTCAACACTTTGTCATGATACGCATGAATGTGTTTGGGGCATTTGAACTCGTATTTGATGGTACCCACTCTTCAAATCGATCTTTGAAAATATTGTGGCACCAACCATCACGTCCAACATATTGTCCAATCTCGGTATAGGGAACCGATACATGACCGTGATCTTGTTAATAGTGAGGAAATCGACACACATCCTCCAAGTTCCATCTTTCTTGGGTGTGAGCAGCGCTGGCAAGGCACACGGACTCAAACTTTCCTTTATGAACCCCTTTTGGCGAAGTTCATCAACTTGCCTCTTTAACTACGAATGTTCGGTTCGATTCATGCGATAGTGGGGCAAGTAAGGTAGCTCAGGGGACCAGGTCAATGGCGTGTTGGATGACCCGTAGAGGTGGTAACTCATCGGGAAAGTCTTAAGGAAAGACATCCCGAAACTCACTCGTTAGCAGTTCAACCTCTTTTGGAATATCAAAGTCTGACTCTTCGGACTTTTCAACCGTGACAAGGACATATACGATGTCCTCCTTAGCGCCTCGTTCAAATTCTACATTGAAAGTCGAGTTAATCCCCAATTTTGGTGGTAGATCTAGGATATAAGTGTTAGAACTGGCATGCTTCAAGATCCTAGAGGGTCCAACACTAGGATCTCGTAACTTCTTTGCAATTTCTTGGGGGGAACGCTCATATCTATTCTGAACCACCACCAAATCATCCTCCTAAAATTCTTTGAATCGTCTGTCTGAATCTGCAGAAAGCTTGTATTTTTCACTATTCGCATTAATTCTTCTTCTAATCTCAGCATGCAAATCATGAATGCAATGTGCAAAAGTGGATGCCGACTTAGATGGCCTTTGATATACATATATTGGGATGAGGTCTACGAGTGTCCTAGGCTTATACCCATGCACGATTTGAAATGGACTCATACTTGTGGTTCAATTAACTGAATAATTATATGCAAACTCTACTACAGGTAAAATGGAATCCCAACTCCTAATGTGCTCTCACCTACTAGACACAGTAACAAGTTCCCTAGGCTCCAATTGACAAACTCGTTTTGCCCATCAGTTTGGGGTTGATATATGCAAATGAAAATTGAAGCCTAGTCCCGATTTAATGCCAAAGACTTCCCAAAATTGCTAACAAATTTGACATTACGAAGAGAAACTATGGTCTTAGGCAAACAGTGCAAACGAATAACCTCATTAAAGAAAAGAGTGGCAATGTTACTTGCATCAGAGGTTTTCGAACACGCTATGAAGTGGGCCATTGTGGAGAAACAGTCCAAGACGACGAACACCGAGTCGTGCTTTCGAAGGATTTTGGGGTGACTTAACACAAAGTCCATAGACAAGTCTAGCCACAGAGTGTGTGGCGCTGGTAAAGGCGTGTATAACCCCATGTTTGTCTCTTTTGTTTTGCCAGTGGCACACATGACACTAGGTGATAATTTTGGCAACATCTCGGGTGAGATTTGGCCAATAAACTCGATCATCAACCAAAGCAACAATTTTATTGTTACCAAAGTGTCCAACAACCCCACCAGCATGTAATTAACAAACAAGAAAGTTTCGTAAAGAACTGCGGGAAATACACTGTCGGTATTTTAGAAACAAGTACCCATCTTGTAGGGAATACTTACACTCTCTGGCTGACTGTCCACTCAAAAGCGAGATTGTACTGTTCACCAAAATCTGGACATGTAGAATAGCCATCTACAAGGAGATCGAATCCAGTCACCTCAAAACTTAATGAGTGCAGTGTGGCCACTCTACGACTCAGTGCGTCAGCAGCACTATTCTCCACACCAGCCCTATCTTTCAGCACAAAGGTGAACCCTTGAAGTTGCTCAACCCATTTCGCATGCCGTGGGGTTTAACTGCTTTAGGGAACTCAAATCTAAGAGCTTCATGATCCGAGAACAAGACGAATTTGTGTGGTAGCAGATAGTGTTCCACTATTTAAGAGATTATATTACCGCATAGAATTTTTTGTCGTAGGATGAGTATTTTTGCATGGCCTCATTTAACTTCTCACTGAAACAAGCTATCGGGTGGCCCTCTTGGCTCAACACTCCTCCAATACCTACGCCTGACGCATCACAAGATAGTTCAAAGGCCTTAGAAAAGTCAGGAAGGCACGTAACAAGAGTTTCCGTCAGTCGATACTTAATTTCCTTAAAAGCTTTTGCCGTAGCAGGTGTCCATTCAAACTCCCCCTTTTTTATGCAATCAATGATAGGAGAAGTTACCATACTGAAGTCACGGATGAACCGCCTATAGAAAGTGGCAAACTCATGGAAGCTACGGACTTCGTGAATGTTCCAAGGTTCGGGCCATTCCACGATAGGTATGTCCTTTTCGGGTTCCGCAGTCATTCCTTCAAAGGTCACAACAAACCCTTGACAACGCTTTGTGAAAGGAAAGTGCACTTCTTCAGGTTTGCGTATAACTTCTCTCCTCTGAGAGTCAGGCAAACTTCCCTTTAGTGGCTTAAGTGTTGTTTCTTCATGAACCCCTTTTGGAGAAGTTCATCAACTTGCCTCTTTAACTCCGCGTGTTCGGATGGATTCATGCAATAGTGGGGCAAGTTAGGTAAGGTAGCTCCGGGGACCAGATCAATGGCGTGTTGCATGTCTCGTAAAGGTGGTAACTCATCCAAAAAGTCTTGAGGAAAGGCAAACTCACTCATTAGCGGTTCAACCTCTTTTGTAATCTCAATGCCCGACTCTTTGGATTTTTCAAATGTGACAAAGGACAAAGACGTGTCATCTGTCGTAGCGCCTCGCTCAAACTATGCGGGAGCTCTAGGAGGCAAAGGATTGATATTTATTTTATTTCCGTTATGAGTGAATGAACACGCGTTCAATCTCCCGAACAGTGAAACGTCCATGTCGTACAACCACGACCTCCTAGGATGATATGCCCCACATCTATAAGCACAACATCGCACCACAACGTTTCCTCATACGATTCGAATTGTATAAGAACCTGACACCATCGTGAACAGGGATGGATGATGAATCGACCCAAGCAATTTTATAGGGGCATAGGTGACCTACAAGAGCATGCCCTAAGCGAGAAACTGTACTCTCAGAAACCACATTGCTACAGCTAACACTGTCAACGATGACTCGACAGGCTTTCTCCCGACACATGGCTACGGTATAGAAGATGTTATCACATCGCCAATCATCACTCTCCTTCAATTAGGCTGGAGAACATCTAACTATAAGAGTCTGCGAGCTATTATCCTTCCTCAACGGGGTAGAAGATATCCCTAAGACAAGCGACAGTTCGTTCCCCTACAAGATCTTCTTCGTCACTAGGGATCGACTCAAGCTCGTAAGTTTCTACTGTACCCTCATCGTGCTCATTCTCAGTGTTCTCAGCTAAAAACAGGTTTCGAGATGGACATTGTGCTGTAAAATGTCCAATCTCATGACACTAGTAACACTTGTTTTGACCACCACCCTTGGGGACTTCAAGCAATGCGCCTTTACCCTTATCGACTCGAGCTACTACTGGAATGGCAACTGGGTTGGACCTAGCAGACGGGGGATTAGTGTTGGACTTTGACTCAAGTAAGATAGACCTATAACTAGACCCACTGGTGTTGAAACGCTTGATTTGGAGGATCTGGAGATATCGCTCGAACTCCTCGTCTCAAGAGAAACATTCTTCTAGAGCGTTAGCTAACACATGCAAAACAAATTTGATCCTCGAAGCAAGTCCGATCGATCAACTGAGAAAATAAACTGCCTTAAGTCACTGACGACAATCAATCAATCGAAAATTTCAGATTGATCGATTGACTGAGAAACAATGTAACGTCCTTGACCAATTGGGTTGGACCTAACACATGTAAAACAAGTCTAATCAATCGACGAAGAAAATAAATTAATTCCCCAAAGCCACATATGACAATCAATCAATCGATTGAGAAACATTATGGTGCTCTGAATGTTTGCCCATTGTCCACCAACAATCGATCGACGGCTAGGGTCTATCGATCGACTGAGTGCTTCAGTCCTTCAAATTTGAACTGTTTTTCTTTATGATTACTTTGATGTTCTTCTTGCGCCTTTGATACATCATGGGAGGTTGCTTGCATCTAATGACCCCTTCAACTCTCCCCGGGTTAGAAGGATTCATCCCCGACGAATACTAGTTGTGATAGAGGTTCAGGAGATCCGGATCAATCTACTAAACTCTTCCTTTGTAATCCATGTATTCTCTAAATCGATTTTATTCTTCCACTTGACCAAATACTTTTGAAGTCCCCCTTAGTTGGTGGGCACAATCTGATCCTCCAAAACATCTTCAATGATCTCACGAGATTGCCGAGCAGGTAGAGGTAATGGCGTGGGTAGGGGAATAATGGTGGCATCGGATGTAGAAGGCTCAAATGGGTTGGCCGGGATGGTTGAGAGGCCATGGAACGGAACGAGATACTTCACATTGAAAGTCGTGCTAATCCCCAATTCTGGTGATAGATCTAGGATGCAAGCGTTAGAACCGGTATGCTTCAAGATCCTATAAGGTCCAGCGCCACGAGCTTGTAACTTCTTTGCAATTCCTTGAGGGAATCGCTCAGATCTATTCTGAACCATCACCAAATCATCCTCCTGAAATTCTTTGAATCGTCTGTGTGAATCTGTAAAAAGCTTGCATTTTCAATGTTCGCAATAATTCTTCATTTAATCACATGTAAATCATGAATACCATGTGCAAAAATGGATGCAGACTCAGATGACCTTTGATGAACAGATATTAGGATGAGGTCTACGTGTGTCCTAGGCATATACCAATGTACGATTTAAAATGGACTCAAACATGTGATTCGATTAATTGAATTATTATATGTAAACTCTGCTATAGGGAAAATGGAATCCCATTATTATATGCAAACTCAATCCCAACTCCTAACATGCTTTCGAAGGGTAGTGGGGAGGCTTAACAAAAAGTCCATAGACAGGTCATGCAACGGCATGTGTGGCACTGGTAAAGGAGTGTATAACCCGATATTTTGTCTCTTTTGTTTTGCCAATTAGCAAACACAACACTGGCAGATAATTTTGGCTACATCTCGGGAGAGATTTGGTCAATAGAGTCGGTCATCAATCAAAGCAACGGTTTTAATGCGACCAAAGTATCCAACAACCCCTCCAGCGTGTAATTCCCAAACAAGAAAGTCTCGTAAGGAAGTGTGGGGAATACACAATCGATATTTTAGAAACAAGTACCCATCCTGTAGGGTATACTTACTCTCTATGACTAACTGTCTACTCAAAAGCGAGGTGTACTCTTCACCAAATTTTGGACATGAAGAATAGTCATCTACAAGGCGACCGAATCCAGCCACCTCAACACTTAATGAGTGCAGTGTCGTCACTCTACGGCTCAGTGCGTCAACAACACTATTCTCCACACCAGCCCTATGTTTCAGCACAAAGGTGAACATTGCGCAGCCCATTTCACATGTAGCGGGTGTTGTCTTTCTTTCTTATTGCTTTGATGTTCTCTTGCACCTTTGATATGTCGCTAGCAGTAGCTTGAATCTGATGTCCCCATCAACTCTCCCCTGGTTAGAAGGATTCATCCCCGATGAATACTGGTTGTGGTAGAGGTCCAAGAGTTCCGAATCAATCTGCCGAAATTCTTCCTTTGTAATCCACGTATTCTCTAAATTGGTTTTATTTTTCAACTTGACCAAACACTTTTGAAGTCCCCCTTGGTTGGTGGACACAATCTAATCCTCCAAAATAACTTCAATGATCTAACGAGATTGACGATAGGGTGGAGGTAATGGCGTGGGTAGGAGAATAATGGGGGCATCAGATGTAGAAGGCTCAAATGGGTTGGTTGGGATGGTTGAGGGGCTATGGAACGGAATGAAATCCTCCACATTGAAAGTCGTGCTAATCCCCAATTCTGGTGGAAGATCTAGGATGTGAGCGTTAGAACCGGCACGCTTCAAGATCCTATAGGGTTCATCACCACAAGCTTGTAACTTCATTGCAATTCCTCGAGGGAAACGATCATATCTATTCTGAACCATTACCAAATCATCCTCCTAAAATTCTTTGAATCGTATGTGTGAATCTGCAGAAAGCTTGTATTTTTCACTATTCACATTAATTCTTCTTTTAATCTCAGCATGCAAATCATGATCTTTGATGAACAGATATTGGGATGAGGTCTACGGGTGTCCTAGGCTTCTACCCACGCACGATTTGAAATGGACTCATACCTATGGTTCGATTAACTGAATAATTATATGCACACTCTACTGCACTCCTAATGTGCTCACCTACTAGACACCTTCACAAGGTCCCTAGACTCCAATTGACAACCTCGGTTTGCCCATCACTTTGGGGGTGAGATATGCAAATGAAAACTGAAGCCTAGACCCCATCTTGTGTCATACTGTCTTCCAAAAATAGCTAACAAATTTGACATCACGATCAGACACCATGGTCTTAGGCAAACCGTGCGAACAAATAACCTCATTAAAGAAAAGAGTGGCAATGTTACTTGCATCAGAGGTTTTCGAGCACGCTATGAAGTGGGCCATTGTGGAGAAACAGTCCAAGACAACAAACACCGAGTCGTGCTTTCGAAGGGTTTTGGGGTGACCTAACACAAAGTTCATAGACAGGTCTAGCCACTGAGTGTGTGGCACCGGTAAAGGCGTGTAAAACCCGATGTTTTGTCTCTTTTGTTTTGCTAGTGGCAAACATGAAACTGGGTGATAATTTTGGCAACATCTAGGGTGAGATTTGGCCAATAGACTCGGTCATCAACCAAAGCAACGGTTTTATTGCGACCAAAGTGTCCAACAACCCCACCAGTGTGTAATTCCCAAACAAGAAAGTCTCGTAAATAAGTGCGGGAAATACACAATCGGTATTTTAGAAACAAGTACCCATCCTGTAGAGTATACTTACCCTCTCTGACTAACTGTCCACTCAAGACGAGGTGTACTCGTCACCAAACTCTGGACATGTAGAATAGTCATCTATAAGGCGATTGAATCCAGTCACCTCAACAATTATTAAATGCAGTGTAGCCACTCTACGGCTCACCGCATCACCAGCACTATTATCCACACTAACACTACGTTTCAGCACAAAGGTGAACCTTTGAATTTACTCGACCCATTTTGCATGCCGCGAGTTTAACTACTTTTTGAAACTCAAAAATTTAAGGATTTCGTGATCCAAGAACAAGACGAATTCATGTGGCAACAGATAGTGTTTCCAATATTTAAGAGATTGTACTACCGTATAGAATTTTGTCGTAGGTCGAGTATTTTTGCCTGGCCTCATTTAGATTCTCACTGAAATACGCTATCGGGTGGCCATCTTGGCTCAACACTCCTCCAATACCTACGCCCGACGCGTCATACACTACTTCAAAAACCTTAGAAAAGTCATGAAAGCACAGACAGGAGATTCCATTATCCGAGACTTAATCTTCTTGAAAGCTATTACCGCAGCAGGTGTCCATTTAAACTCCTTTATGCCATCGGTGGTAGGAGAAGTTACCGTACTGAAGTTACGGATGAACCGCCTGTAGAAAGTGGCTACCCATGGAAGCTACAGAATTCGTGAATGTTCCAAGGTTCAGGCCATTCCACAATAGTTTTGACCTTTTCGCGGTCCGCAATCAATCCTTCAAAGGTCACAAAAAAACCCTAAGAAAACAACGCTTTGTGACATGAAAGTGCATTTCTTTAGGTTCGCGTATAACTTCTCTCCTCTAAGAGTCATGCAAACTTGCCTTAAGTGGCTTAAGTATTGTTCCTTGTTGTGGCTATAGATAAGAATGTCGTCGAAATAGACCACAAGTAGCTTGCCTATGAAAGGCCTCAACATCTATTTCATGATACGCATGAATGTGCTCGGGACATTTGAAAGCCCAAAAGGCATGACAAACCACTAATACAAACCATTTTTTGTTTTGAAAGTAATTTATCATTCATCCCCAAGGCGAACTCGGATTTGATGGTACTCACTCTTCAAATCAATCTTCGAAAATATCGTGGCACCAACCATTGTGCCCAACATATCGTCAAATCATGGTAGATGGAAACGATATTTGACCGTCAACTTGTTAATAGCGCAGCTATCAACACATCCTCCAAGTTCGATCTTTCTTGGGTATGAGCAGCGTTGGCACGGCACATGAACTAAAAGTACCCTTTACGAACCCTTTTTTGAGAAGTTGAACTTGCCTCTTTAATTCCAAGTGTTCAGAGGGATTCATGCTATAGAGGGGCATGTTAGGTAAGGTAGCTCCGGGGACCAGATCAATGGCGTGTTGGATGACCCATAGAGGTGGTAACTCATCCGGAAGGTCTTCAAGAAAGACATTCTGAATCTCACTAATTATCAGCTCAACCACTTTTGGAATCTCAATGCCTGACTCTTTGGATTTTTAAACGGTGACAAGGACATAGAAGATGTCCTCTGCCTTAGCGCCTCATTCAAACTCTAGAGGGCTAACGATGTGAATGACCTTAGATGTCTTCTCTCTCTCTCTATCAGGCCTTTATCACTTGATTTGGTTGATTTCACTACGAGTGCTCGAGGATGTAAAGGATTGATCTTTATTTTTATTTCTGTTATGAGTGAATGAATACATGTTCGATCTCCTGAACAGTGTAACGTCCATGTCATACAACCACAACCTCCCTAGGATGATATGCCCACATCCATAGGTACAACATCGCAGCACAAGGTGTCCTTATACGAGCCGAACAGTATAGGAATCTGATACCTTCTTGAAATAGGGATGGATGATTAATAAACCCAAGAAATTTTATAAGATCGTGGCTGAGCTACGGGCGCAAGCCCTAAGCAAGAAATTGTACTCTCATAAACCACATTGATACAGCTTCCACTGTCAACGATGACTCGACAGTCTTTCTCCCCACACTTGGCTACGGTATAGAAAATATTATCCCGTCGCCAATCATAACTCTCCTTCGGTTGGGCTAGAGCACATCTAACCACAAGCGTTCGGATGGATTTTCCGAGGACCAGATCATTGGCATGTTGGATGTCCGGTAGATGTGGTAACTCAACACGAAGGTGCTCAGGGAAGACATCCCGAAACTCACTCATTATCGGTTCAACCTCTTTTGGAATCTCAACGCCTGCTTCCTGATTTTTCAATTGTGACAAGGACATAGACAATGTCCTCTGCCTTTGCTCCTCGTTCAAGCTCTAGAGGGATAACAATGTGAACGGCCTTAGATGTCTTCTATCTCTCTATCAAGCCTTTATCACTAGACTTGGTTGATTTCATTGCGGGCACTCTAGGAGTTAAAGGATTGATCTTTGTTTTATTTCCGTTATAAGTGAAGGAATACACGTTCGATCTCCCGATCAGTGTAACGTCCATGTCATACAACCACAGCCTCCCTACGATGATATGCCCCACATCCATAGGCACAACATCGCACCACATGGTGTCCTTATACGAACCGAATTATATAGGAACCTGACAACTTCATGAAACAGGGATGGATGATGAATCGACCCAAGCAATTTCATAGGGCCGATGAGCCACGGGCGCAAGCCCTAAGCGAGAAACTATACTCTCGGAAACCACATTGGTATGTCAACGATGACTCGACAGGCATTCTCCCCACACTTGGTAACAGTATAGAAAATGTTATCCCGTCGCCAATCATCACTCTCCTTCGATTGGGCTACACCACATCTGACCACAAGAGTCCGCGAGATATTATCCTCCGCAACGGGTTAGGAGATTTCCCTAAGACAAGCGACTGTTCGTTCCCCTACAAAATCTTCTTCGTCACTAGGGAACAACTCGGGCTCGTAAATTTCACCTGTACCCTCATCATGCTCATTCTCGGTGTCCTCGGCTATAAACAAGTTTCGGGATGGACATTTTGCCGCAAAATGTCCAATGTCGTGACACTTATAACACTTGCTTTGACCACCACCTTTGGGGCCTTCAAGCAATGGGCCATTACCCTTATCGACTCTGGCTACTGGTGTGGCAACTAGATTGGACCTAGCAGATTGGGTATTAGTGTTGGGCTTTGACTCAGGAAAATCAGACCTATAACTAGACCAAGTAGTGTTGAAACGCTTGGTTTGGGGGATCTTAAAATATCGCTATAACTCCCTCGACTAGATCAGTAACAAACACATACAAAACAAATCGGATGCCTAAAGCAAGTCCGATCGATCAACTGAGATAATAAATTATTTGCCCGAAGCCACTGACGATGACAATCTATTGATCAATCAAAATTTCCGGATCAATCGATTGATCGACTGAGAAACAGTGAAATGACCTTGCCCAATTGGGGTGGACTAACACAGGCAAAACAAGTTTGATCGATTGACAGAGAAAATAAATTAATTGCACGAAGCTACTAATGGCAATCGATCGATCGAAAATTCCGGATCGATCGATCGACGATGAAATAGTGTAACGTCCTTAACCAATTAGGTTGGACCTAACACATATAAAACAAGTCCGATCGATCGACTGAGGAAATAAATTAATTGTCCGAAGCCACTGACGACAATTGATCGATCGATTGAGATACATAATTGCACTTTGAATATTTGCCCACTGTCCACCATCGATCGATCGAAGGCTGGGGTCAATCGATCGACTAAGTGCTTCTTCAGTACTTCAAATTTGAGTTGTTTTTCTTTCTGATTACTTTGATGTTCTTGCGCCTTCAATACGTCACAGGCGGCTGCTTGAATCGGATGTCCCCATCAACTCTCCCCGGGTTAGAATGATTAATCCCCGATGAATACTGGTTGCGGTAGTGATCTAGGAGATCCGAATCAATCTGATGAAACTCATCCTTTGTAATCCACGTATTCTCTAAATCGGTTTTATACTTCCACTTGACCAAATACTTCTAAAGTCACCCTTGGTTGGTGGACACAGTCTGATCCTCCAAAACATCTTCAATGATTTCACGAGATTGACGAGTAGGTGGAGGTAATGGCGTGAATAGGGAAATAATGGTGGCATCGGATGTAGAAGGCTCAAATGGGTTGGTTGGGATAGTTGAGGGGGCCATGGAAGGGAACAAGATCCTCCACATTGCCAGTCGTGCTAATCCTTAATTGTGGTGGTAGATATAGGATGTAAGCGTTAGAACCAAGGATCAAAATTTCGCGTTTCATTTCAGTTTCGAAGGGGACCGAAATCGAAATTTTGGACCAAAATATCGGCCGAAAATTTGAATTTCGACCGAAAATTTCAACCCCATACAAAATATGACCAAAATTTTGGTCCCAAATTATCATTTCAGTGGGGACCAAAACCGATAATTTCAACCAAAATTTCGGTCATTTCGGCGGAAATTTTGATCCTTGGTTAGAACTGGTACGCTTCAAGATCCAGTAGGGTCCAGCACCATGAGCTTGTAACTTCTTTGCAATTCCCTGAAGGAATCGCTCATATCTATTCCGAACCATCACCAAATCACCACCCTGAAAGTCTTTGAATCGTCTCTGTGAATCTGCTGAAAGTTTGAAATTTTTCATTGTTAGCATTAATTCTTCTTTTAATCTCAGCATGAAAATCATGAATGCGATGTGCAAAAGTGGATGCAGACTCAAATGACCTTTGATGAACACATATTGGGATGAGGTCTATGGGTGTCTTAGGCTTATACCCTTGCATGATTTAAAATGGACTCATGCTTGTGGTTCGATTAACTAAATTATTATATGCAAACTCTGCTACAAGTAAAATGGAATCCCAACTCCTAATGTACTCACCTACTAGACACCGTAACAAGTTCCCTAGACTCCTATTAACAACCTTGGTTTGCCCATCAATTTGGGGGTGATGTGCAAATGAAAACTAAAGCCTAGTTCCCATTTTGTGCCACAGTGTCTTCCAAAAATAGCTAACAAATTTGACATCACGATCGGACACCTAGTCGTGCTTTCGAAGGGTTTTGGGGAGACCTAACACAAAGTAAATAAACAGGTCTTGCCACTGAGTGTGTGGCACTGGTAAAGGCGTGTATAACCTGGTGTTTTGTCTCTAATGTTTTGCCGGTTGGCAAATACGACAATGGCTGATAATTTTGGCAACATCTCGAGTGAGATTGGGCCAATAGAATCGGTCCTCAACCAAAGCAACAGTTTTGTTGCGACCAAAGTATCCAGCAACCCCTCCAACGTATAATTCCCAAACAAGAAAGTCTCGTAAAGAAGTGCGGAGAATACATAATCGATAAGTTAAAACAATTACCCATCCTGTAGCGTATACTTACTCTCTCGGAATGACTATCCACTCAAAAGAGAGGTGTACTCTTCAGCAAAATATGGACATGTAGAATAGTTATCTACAAGGCGATTGAATCTAGTCACCTCAACACTTAATGAGTGCAATGATGGCTCAGCGCGTTAGCAGCTCTATTCTCCACACCAGCCCTATATATCAGCACAAAGGTGAACCCTAGAAGTTGCTCAACTCATTTCGCATGCCGTGGGTTTAACTTCTTTTGGGAACTCGAAAATCTAAGGGCTTCGTGATCCGAGAAAAAGAGAAATTCGTGTGGTAGCAAATAATATTTCCAATATTTAAGAGATTGTACTACCGCATTAAATTCTTTGTTGTAGATCGAGTATTTCTGCCTGGACTCATAGCTTCTCACTGAAATAAGCTATCAGGCGGCCCTCTTGGCTCAACACTCATCCAATACCTACGCCTGACTCGTCACACGCTACTTCAAAGGCCTTAGAAAAGTCAAGAAGGCCCATGACAGGGCCTCCCGTCAATCAAGACTTATCTCCTAGAAAGCTTTTGCCATGGCAAGTGTCCAGTTATACTCCCCCTTTTTTATGCAATCGGTGATAGAAGTTACCGTACAGAAGTTACGGATGAACCACCTGTAAAAAATGACGAACCCATGGAAGCTACATACTTCGTGAATGTTCCAAGGTTCAAGCCCTGCCACGATAGGTTTGACCTTTTCGGGGTCCATAGTCATTGCTTCAGTAGTCACGACAAACCCTAAGAAAACAACACTTTGTGACATGAAAGTGCACTTTTTCAGGTTCGCGTAACTTCTCTCCTCTGAGAGTCATCCAAACTTGCCTTAAGTGGCTTAAGTGTTGTTCCTTGTTGTGCCTATAGATAAGAATGTCGTCAAAATAGACCACTGGGAACTTGTCAATGAAAGGCCTCAACACCTGTGTCATGATACGCATGAATGTGCTCGGGGCATTTGAAATTCAGAAAGGCATGACAAACCAACCTTAGTTTTGAAGGCAATTTTCCATTCGTCCCCGGGATGCACTCAGATTTGATGGTGCCCACTCTTCAAATCGATCTTTGAAAATATCGTGGCACCGACCATCAAGCCCAACATATCGTCCAATCTCGGTATAGGGAACCGATACTTGACCGTAATCTAGTTAATAGCGCGGCTATCGACACATCCTCCACGTTCCATCTTTCTTGGGTGTGAGCAGTGCTGGCACGGCACATGGACTCAAACTTTCCTTTATGAACCCCTTTTGGGGAAGTTCATCAACTTGCCTCTTTAACTCCGAGTGTTTGGTTGGATTCATGCGATACTGGGGCAAGTTCAGTAAGGTAGCTCAGGGGACCAGATCAATGGCATGTTGGATGTCCCGTAGAGGTGGTAACTCATCCGGAAAATCTTCAGGAAAGACATCCCGAAATTCACTCATTAGCGATTCAACCTCTTTTGGAATCTCAACGTCTGACTCTTTGGATTTTTCAACTGTGACAAGGACATATACGATGTCCTCCGCCCTAGCACCTCGTTCAAATTCTAGAGGACTAACGATGTGAACGGCCTTAGATGTCTTCTCTCTCTATCAGACCTTTATCACTTGACTTGATTGATTTCACTACGAGTGAGTGAAATCAACCAAGTCATACAACCAATCTTTATTTTATTTCCGTTATGAGTGAATGAACAAGCTTTCGATCTCCCGACCAGTGTAACATCCATGTCATACAACCACGACCTCCCTAGGATGATATGCCCCGCATCCATAGACACAACATCGCACCACAAGGTGTCGTTATATGAGCAGAATTGTATAGGAACCTAACACCTTCGTGAAACAGGGATGGATGATGAAGAGACCCAAGCAATTTTATAGGGTCGTCGGTGAGCTATGGGTGCAAGACCTAAGCGAGAAACTGTACTCTCGAAAACCACATTGGTACAGCTTCCACTATCAACGATGACACGACAGGCTTTCTCCCCACACTTGGCTACGGTATAGAAGATGTTATCTCGTCGTTAATCATCACTCTCCTTCGATTGGTCTAGAGTTCATCTAACCATAAGAGCCCGTGAGGTATTATCCTCCTCAACGGGGTAGGAGATATCCCTAAGACAAGCGATTCTTCGTTCCCCTACAAAATCTTCTTCGTTACTAGGGAACGACTCAATCTCGTAAATTTCTACTGTACACTCATCATACTCATTCTCAGTGTCCTCGGCTATAAACAGGTCTCGGAATGGACATTGTGCTGCAAATGTCCAATGTCGTGACACTTGTAACCCTTGTTTTAACCACCACCCATGGGGACATCAAGCAATGGGCCTTTACCGTTATCGACTCTGGCTACTGGTGTGGCAACTGGGTTGGACCTAGCAGACGGGGTATTAGTGTTAGGCTTTGCCTTAGGAAAGTTAGACTTATAACTAGAACCACTAGTGTCGAAACGCCGCCTCGACTCTAGAGAAACATTCTTCTAGATCAGTAACTAACACATGCAAAACAAATATGATGCCCGAAGCAAGTCCGATCGATCAACTGAGAAAATAAATTAGTTGCTCGAAGCTACTGACGATAATCGATCGATCGAAAATTTTGGATCGATCGATCGACTGAGAAACAATGTAACAACCTTGACCAACTAGATTGGACCTACACATGCAAAACAAGTTCGATCGATCGACTGAGGAAATAAATTAGTTGTCTAAAGCCACTGAATACAATTGATCGATCAAAAATTTTGGATCGATCGATCGACCGAGAAACACTATTGCACTCCGAATATTTGCCCACTGTCCACCATCGATCGATCGAAGGTCGGGTCAATCAATCGACTGAGTGCTTCTTCAGTCCTTAAAATTTGAGTTGTATTTCTTTATGATTACTTCGATGTTCTTACACCTTCGATACGTCAGTGGCAGCGGCTTGAATTGAATGTCCCCATCAACTCGACCCTAGATAGAAGGATTAATCCCCAATGAATATTGGTTATGGTAGAGGTCTAGGAGATTTGGATCAATCTGATGAAACTTTTCCTTTGTAGTCCACGTATTCTCTAAATCGGTTTTATTCTTCCACTTGACCAAATACTTCTGAAGTCCCCCTTGGTTGGTGGACACAATCCGATCCTCCAAAACAACTTCAACGATGTCACGAGATTGACAAGGGGGGAGGTAATGACGTGGGTAGGGGAATAATGATGGCATCAGATGTAGAAGGCTAAAATGAGTTGGCTGAGATGGTTGAGGGGCCATGGAACAGAACGAGATCCTCCACATTGAAAGTCACGTTCATCCCCAATTCTGGTGGCAGATCTAGGATGTAAGCGTTAGAACTGGCACGCTTCAAGATCCTATAGGGTCCACCACCAGGAGCTTGTAACTTCTTTGCAATTTCTTGAGGGAAACGCTCAGATCTATTCCGAACCATCACCAAATCATCCTCCTAAAATTCTTTGAATCATCTGTGTGAATCTGCAGAAAGCTTGTATTTTAATCTCAGTGCAAATCATGAATGCGATGTGCAAAAGTGGTTACAGACTTAGATGACCTTTGATGAACAAATATTGGGATGAGGCCTACGGGTGTCCTAGGCTTATACCCATGCACGATTTGAAATGGACTCATACCTGTGGTTCGATTAACTGAATAATTATATGCAAACTCTGCTGCAGGTAAAATGGAATCCCAACTCCTAATGTGCTCACCTACTAGACACCGTAACAAGTTCCCTAGACTCCAATTGACAACCTCGGTTTGCCCATCAGTTTGGGGGTGATATATGCAAATGAAAACTGAAGCCTAGTCCCCATTTTATGTCATAGTGTCTTCCAAAAATAGCTAACAACTTTGACATCACAAAGAGGCATTATGGTCTTAGGCAAACCGTGCAAACGAATAACCTCATTAAAGAAAAGTGGCAATGTTACTTGCATCAGAGGTTTTTGAACACGCTATGAAATGGGCCATTTTTTAGAAACGGTCCAGGACGACGAACACCGAGTCGTGCTTTCAAAGGGTTTTAGGGAGACCTAACACAAAGTCTATAAACAGGTCTTGCCACGGAGTGTGTAGCACCGGTAAAGGCGTGTATAACCCGATGTTTTGTCTCTTCTGTTTTGCCAATTGGCAAACAAGACACTAGCTGATAATTTTTGCAACATCTCGGGTGAGATTGGGCCAATAGAATCGTCCTCAACCAAAGCAACAATTTTATTACAACCGAAGTGTCCAGCAACCCCTCCAGCATATAATAACCAAACAAGAAAATCTCGTAAAGAAGTGCGGGGAATACACAATCAGTATTTTAGAAACAAGTACCCATCCTGTAGGGTATACTTACACTCTTTGACTGACTCTCCACTAAAAAGCGAGGTGTACTCTTCACCAAAATCTGGACATGTAGAATAACCATCTACAAGGCGATCGAATCCAGTCACCTCAAAACTTAATGAGTACAATGTCGCCACTCTACAGCTCTGCGCGTCAGCAGCACTATTCTCCACATCAACCCTATGTTTAAGCACAAAGGTGAACCCTTGAGGTTACTCAACGCATTTCGCATGTCGCGGGTTTAACTTCTTTTGGGAACTCAAAAATCTAAGAGCTTTGTGATCCGAGAACAAGACGAATTCGTGTGGTAGCAGATAGTGTTTCCAATATTTAAGAGATTCTACTACCGCATTGAATTCTTTGTCGTAGGTCGAGTATTTCTGTCTGGCCTCATTTACCTTCTCACTGAAATAAGCTATCAGGTGGCCCTCTTGGCTCAACACTCCTCAAATACCTACGACTAATGCGTCACACGCTACTTCAAAGACCTTAGAAAAGTCAGGAAGGCGAATGACAAGAGATTCCGTCATTCAAGACTTAATCTCCTTGAAAGCTCTTGTCGCAGCAGGTGTCCATTTAAACTCCCCCTTTTTATGCAATCGGTGATAGAAGTTAGCGTACTGAAGTTACAGATGAACCGCCTGTAGAAAGTGGCTAACTCATGGAAGCTACGGGCTTCGTGAATGTTCCGAGGTTCAGGCCATTCCACGATAGCTTTGACCTTTTCAAGGTCCACTGTCATTCCTTCAAAGGTCACGACAAACCCTAAGAACACCGCTTTGTGACATGAAAGTGCACTTCCTCAGGTTCGCGTATAACTTCTCTCCTCTGAGAGTCATGTAAACTTGCCTTAATTGACTTAAGTGTTGTTCATTGTTGTGGCTAGAGATAAGGATGTCGTCAAAATAAACCACTAGGAACTTGCCTATGAAAGGCCTCCACCTGTGTCATGATACACATGAATGTGCTCAGGGAATCTGAAAGACCGAAAGGCATGACAAACCACTCATACAAACCATCTTTGATTTTGAAAGCAGTTTTCCATTCGTTCCCGGGACAAATTCGGATTTGATATTACCCACTTTTCAAATCGATCTTCAAAAATATCGTGGCACTGACCATCATGTCCAACATATCGTCCAATCTCGGTATAGGGAACCAATACTTGAACGTGATATTATTAATAGTGCGGCTATCAATACACATCCTCCAAGTTCCATCTTTCTTAGGTGTGAGCAGCGCTGGCACAGCACATGAACTCAAACTCTTTTGGAGAAGTTCATCAACTTGCCTCTTTAACTCTGAGTGTTCGGATGGATTCATGCGATAGTGAGGCAAGCTAGGCAAGTTAGCTCCGAGGACCAGATCAATGGCGTGTTGGATGTCCCGTAGAGGTGATAACTCATCCGGAAGGTTTTCAGGAAAGACATCCCGAAACTCACTCATTATCGGTTCAACCTCTTTTAAAATCTCAAAGCCTGACTCTTTGGATTTTTCAACTGTGACAAGGACATAGACGATGTCTTCATCCTTAGCGCCTCGTTCAAACTCTAAAGGGCTAACGATGTGAACGGCCTTAGATGTCTTTTCTCTCTCTCTATCCTGGTTGATTTCACTGTGGGTGCTCTAGAAGGTAAAGTATTAATCTTTATTTTATTTCCATTATGAGTGAATGAACAACATTCGATCTCCCAAACAATGTAATGTCAATGTCCTCCAACCACGGCCTCCCTAGAATGATATGCCCCACATCCATGGGCACAACATCGCACCACAAGGTGTCCTTATACAAACCGAATTATATAGGAACCTGACAACTTCGTGAAACAAGGATGGATGATGAATCAACCCAAGCAATTTTATAGGGTCGTGGGTGAGCTATGGGCGCAAGCCCTAAGCGAGAAACTATATTCTCAAAAACCACATTGGTACAGTTTCCACTGTCAACGATGACTCGACAGGCTTTCTCCCCACACTTGGCTACGGTATAGAAGATGTTATCCCATCGCCAATCATCACTCTCCTTCGATTGGGCTAGAGAACATCTAACCACAAGAGTCCACAAGGTATTACCCTCCTCAACGGGGTAGGAGATATCCATAAGACAAGTGACTGTTCGTTCCCCTACAAAATCTTCTTCGTCACTAGGGAATGACTCAAGCTAGTAAATTTCTATTGTACCCTCATCGTGCTCATTCCCAGTGTCCTTGGCTATAAACAGGTTTCGAGATGGACATTGTGCTGCAAAATGTTCAATGTCATGACACTTGTAACACTTGTTTTGACCACCACCCTTGGGGCCTTTACCCTTATCGACTATGGCTATTGGTGTGGGAACTGGGTTGCACCTAGCAGATAGGGGTATTAGTGTTGGGTTTTGACTCGGGAAAGTTAAACCAATAACTAGACCCACTAGTGTCGAAACACTTGGTTTTGGGGGGGGGGGGGGGGGGGGGTCGCTCAAACTCCTCGACTCCGAAGAAATGTTATTCTAGGTCGGTAATAGGGTATGGAATGAGTTCCCTCTTTAGTTTTGGGCGAAGGCACATTCAAAAACGGGATAAGATAACTCTTTCCGGCTCATCCACATTGGCCTGAGTCATCAGGTCTTCAAATTTATCGATGTATTATGTGATCGGTGAACTCCTTTGGCGCAATGATTGCCACTAATCAAGAATACGTTTATCATAGGATAAAGGAACATATTTCTCCCTGAGACTGCCTATGACGCTCTAATCTCAACCGATAAAGTCTAGCTTGACCACTGTTGTCATATGTGATCGCATATGCCATCAGAAAGGGGTGGATCGCATATACCATCAGAAAGGGGTGGATCGCATATGCTATGGCATAGTATGTCATGGCATATAGTGTATGGCATGGCATACACTATATGCCATGACATACCATCGCATATGTCATAGTATGTCATCGCATATAGTGTATGCCATGGTATACTTCTCCAACATTGACTTTTTTTGGCTTTTGGCTTTTGGCTTTTGGCTTTTAGGCTTTCCCAAGCCCTATTAATAGGGGGTTTCCTCTTCCTAATGCATACCACAACTCTCAAAGCTATGTTTTGGGTTTCTTTCCTTCTCTTTTGTATAGTCCACTTTATTTTTATACTATTTGGACTTATTTTTTATATTTTCCCTTCTAACTTATGGATTATATACTTATATTATATACGTTTATTTCTCATTCTAGACACTACAAAATTAATAGAGCACAAAATTAACACACACATATTACTTTTCAATATGAGGAACTTTGGGAAAAAAATAAATAAATTTTTAATGTCATGGCATAATGGCATATGCAACCTACATATGCGATGGCCCTATGCCATCGCATAGGGTCGCATATGTCATTTGACTACATTGAGCTTGACCCATAAGCTTGACCTTGGCAAATCAGACTTTACGCTCTTCGGGCATGACATACCACTAGAAATAGTTTTCCATGCCGGCGACCTACTCGAGAAAGACTTTAGGTTGCCTTTTCTCATCAAAAGTAGGAGCGTCCATTTTCACAGATTTCATGACTTTATCGTCATGATCGGTTTGGACTTCACGACGATCAGGGCCTTCCTTCCTATGATCATTGGTGCCGACTCTATTGTGATTTTCGGTGATAAACCCATTGATATCTTCAACACAGGTTTCTAAAGCCTCATGTCGGGCTTGTTGATCACGCAACTGTTGTTGCAATTGATCATGGTGTTCAACCATCTGGCCTTGAAGTGTGGTTTGACTCGCTGTCAACTTAGACGTAAAGTCTCTAATTAAGGCTTCTATCTTGTTGGGATCCATGATAATGCAAGACAAATCTGAAATAATGAAAGACAAATCTGAAATGATGCAAAACAAAACAATAAAAGAAAATAACCCTAGAACCTATATGAACACTAAAACCCTAAAACTGACAAATGCTTTGATACCAAATCTGATGTGGAAACTAACACATGCAATGCTATTAAAATTAAAATTAACTGAGACAATTCAAATAACAATGGTTCTTAATAAATTAACACAGAAATATTCAGGAGATTTGATTGAATAATTTAATTACGGCCCAAAACAGTGTTAATTTCGCATATGTTCCCTATTGGATCTAAAAGACTAGGGTTCTTAGCGAACGGCTAGATCTTCGATAGTTTTAGGGCATTGAACGAACTCGCAAGCGGGTTCTTTTGATATCGAGCGAAAATAAAAGGCTAACAATGATTTAATGAAGAACGAATAAGTTGATTTTGGATTTTTAATGAAATAAATGGGCTAATCTGGGATTTAATGGAGAAATAGATAAATTAGGGTTACGCTACTTATGCAACTCGTAGATCAAAAGAAGAAAGAAGAGAAGGAAGAGTTGATCTCGCACCAAACCGCACGCAGGACGAAGAATCGCTCTCCGTTTTGAGAGAATCACACCCTCATGAAAGTTCAAAACTCTCAAAGCTTGCAAAAGCAATTTTTATTCACCAGTAATTAATTATAATGTTGTTTTACAAGCCTTTAAATAGGCTAACCAAACCCTAATACGAAATTAGAAGTCCTAAAGCTAATAAAACTTTAAAAAGAAAATTTTTGACCAAAATAATAAATTAATTGCCTGAAGCCACTGACGAAAATAGATCGATCGAAAATTCGTCAAGGAATCGAAGACATTAACTGATATATAAAAGAACACTTCTACACTAAAGACCTTGGACAACTCTAGTATTTTCTCGTGATTGAAGTTGTCAGATTCAGGACAGGAAACAATCAATCACATCAAAAGTATGTTATTGATCTGTTGAAAAAGACAGGGTTGTTAGAGGGCAAGCCCATTGATAGCCCTACAATCTCAATCTCAAGTTGGGCGGTGTCGAAGGAGTCTCAAGACCCTTGGTCAGTACCATTGGTTGGAGGGGAAACTCGTTTACCTTGACATTACTAGAACAAACATATTATATACAGTCATTATAATGAGCCGACTAATTAAGTCTCCTCGACTTCCTTCTATGGATGGAGTAACTCTTATCGTATTCTAAGATACCTACAGGGTGCTCCTGGCCGCAGTATTCTATGCAAGTCAAATGGGCATCATAGAGTTGGAGGTTACTCTGATGTTGAGTGAGAGCAGAATCTCCATTCAATAGGAGGTCAAATACTGGTATTGTAAATTAGTTGGACGTAATAATATTCCTTGTACGAGTAAAAAGTAAGTGTTGTGGGCCTTGTGGCTAAGTCAAGTGTCAAGATTGAGTATAAAGTCATGGCACATACTGCATGCAAGCTATTGTAGTTGAAGACTCTTATGACAGCAATGGTCTCCCAGACTTCCAGGTATATGAGACTCTGAAGTAATATTGATGCAAACATGAAATTACAAAGAAAATGAGACGAGAAATATTCTTAGATGGATGCTATTATGGAGAACAATTTTTGAGGTTTTACCATCTGTAAATGGAGTTAAGAGAGGAGGAAAACAAGATTGCAAGCCTGCGAGGAGATGGTACTGATACAACGGTTAGAGATGGTGTATGAAGAAGACTTCAAAAGGGGCCCAGACAGTTAAGAGCCCAAAGAAGGGAGCAATAGGGACCTGTAGATTTAGCCATAAGGGAGATTTTAAAATGCCTAATACAAGGCTTCAAAATAGTCCTAAATAGAGTCTTAATATGCTTGTAATACTCACACTAAATAGATCTAAAGTCAAACAACTATGAGATCGCACGTGCTAAGTCGTCGTCTTCGGTTATGACAATAGTCGTGGACAGCTGGGGTAAGATCAGTAGTGGAGGGGAAACCCCTAAACCTATGCTGCTAGGGCTGTAAACGGGTCAGGTCAGGCCAAATTTTTTACTGCCCAATGGGAAAATGGCATATGCCTGACCCGAAGAAAGATGTTCGACCTGAAAACTTGACCCGACCGACCATATAAAAAAACCCCATTTTTCATGATTAATATGTATAAAATATCGCGTTGCATCGGGATCCGAATTTTTTCCCTACCCAACCCGACCCGAACGTTGGGTTGTATGTCCCATGCCCGACCTGACCTGACGGGTGGGTCAAGTTTATGTGCCCGACCAAGTAAAAAATCCGAGTCGGTGGGGTCAGGTATCGGGTCGGCCCGACCCATTGATAGCCCTAATACTAGCTTAATTCCCTACTAATATTTATCTTCAATGAAATGAGAGAGCATGCGAACGAAAGGGGCGATTTGACTCTTCTTTTTTTCGTTCCGCGAACCAAGTAAGTGGATATGTGGTTTGTTTTGTTGTTACTTAATATCATGTGATAACTTACATTATCAAGAGAAACTATGGATGAGAACTGAAAACTAAGAAAATGAATTGCGAATGGCTAGTTATTTAGAAAAATATCTCACATTGATGGTGAATTATTTTTTTTAGAGAATCTGAATTGAAATAGGACTCTTAAAGCAAGAATTAGTAGGTTATTGAAATAAGGAAATAAATTCACAAGATTTATAGGAGAATGAAGGACATTCTTTGGATCACATGAAGGCACAAAAGAGAAGAAAACCTACTACTACAAGAAATCACCGAAAGATTCAATTAGGATTGGGCGTTGACCACATAACCAGTTTGACTTTCTTTATAATTTCCTTTATTACATGAGTTACTTTTTTAACAAATTCATTAACATTAGGTTTCTTTATTACTGTTTTGTTGAACTTAAAATAGGGTGAGTTGTAAACGAAACTCAATTTTCAATTAATCATGAATTTTGTTTTAGGGTAATTGAGGGTTCTCTTCTTGGGTTCATGAAAACAAGATATTGGTGCATTTTCTCTTTCCTTTTGTTGATTAATTGCCGAAACTAAGAAAGGTTTTGTTAAATTCAAATTTATTCTTCTCTTTGTGATCTTCTTCGCTCCTACCTATATCACATATGGTGACAATAAGGCAGTGTCTCACGTTGCTACTAATCTCGTGTTCCATGAATGAACATATCACATTGGAGTCAATTCTCATTTTATTCAGGAAAAAGTGACAAGTAACAAGATCTCCATTCCATACATTAAATCGGCGAATCAGCTAGTTGACATGTTTATCAAAGCGCTCAAACGAAATCAATTGAATCGGGCCTTCCCCAAGTTGGGGCATTATCTACACTCCAACTTGAGGGAGGGTGTTAGAATATCATATTTAGATTAGTTGCATTACTTTTTTCAAATAAGGGTATTCATTTAAGAATGGTATGTTACCGTAATTATAACATTTAATGATTAGTAATAAAAATGGGGAGGATGTGATTGAGGCGCATTGTTGCACGATCACCCTCTTGACCGTGATTTCTCACTCGTCTCTTCTTTCTTTTATTATTTAATTCTCTATTTCTTTTTTGCTTTCTTCCTGAAGTAGCGTGGCTCTAATCTCTCTCGAATCTTTACATTAACAATAACAAGAAAACGTAGAAACGCCATAAAAGCATATTTTCCTTTAGCGATGGGACTATGGGGAATGGTGCAGCAATCAAATTCTGCAGCCAAGCCAGATGAGCACCAACATGGCACCCTAAACAACAGGATATATGACATGTGTGTGTGTGTGTGGACCCTTTGACAAAGGCTAAAGGTGAAGAATTTTTTCACCATCTCTTCTTGATGGGACTTAATGATGCCTAGGTTAGTGAATTTCAAAGCATTTGTAATATGTGGTCATGAAAAAAATATCCACATATAGCATGAACAAGCCTAAGTTAGTAAATTCCAAGGGACTTGTAATATGTGATCATGAAAGATATCAGCAGATATCATGAGCAATATTATATGGAAGTGTATTGTTGTGAACAACCTTGCTATTAATAATATGTCCACAATAGGTATATAAAAAAAGTGGGGAAACTCATACGATCTATTGGTCACCCTTATTGCAAAGTGGAAGATGTTGGCACATGTGGCCATAAGCTCTCATGTGCATGCAGATTTTGTGGTAAAAAAATCAGCAGACTGTTGAAATTTCCATTATATTTTACAAAAATATATATTTCTGAAACAACAACAGTGATAATAAGAATAATAATAAATTCATAATTATAAAGAAAACAAATAAAAAATGGAAACAGCCAACTGAATAAGGCTATTTCACCAAACCCATCAAAAATTTTGAATGCAAGAGATCTTCACGTCTCTATATAAGTAGAGTCAAGGCCCCAAGATAGCATTAATCTTGATGAATATTATCTTCCTCATTAAAGAATCTCCACTCGCTATTACTTATAGTGATGTTTTAGGGAAGCATCAGTGGAACCATACCATCCTTTTAATCTGTGGAGCTCCAACTCTGATTAACGATTTCCAAGTTCTCATATAGTCAGAAGTAAAAAAATGACATCTTGGCGACAAATCTTTACTTTATACAGAACAGAGCAATTTTTTTTTCCCTTTGCAAGGAAAGTGAATTATTTAGACAGCGATTCAAAACTGGAGCACATAGCGAATACTCCAAGCAGAAAAATCTTCAAATAAAATTTCTATAGATCAAACTTCAATAAAGTAAATTCACTGATGAAAAAAATCTCAATTTTCACCCCAGCTCTATCAGGTACATGCATTATATTAAATAGTAATAAATAAGAAACAAACAACCAAAAAATTCAAGCACAATATAGGGAAATGAGACAGTTAGAGAAAAATCAGAAAGATTAGATGGAAAAAAAATCCCAAGAAAACTACAGAAGATCAATCAATAACATATAAATTCTCCAAAAATTATAATCACAAAACCAAACAATCAGATCCTCCTTCGCTTCCCGTATTTTCAACAGGAGAATTCAGATCTGACGGCAACTAAATCAAAAGAAAAACAAATATATAAAAAAATCTGATCAACGAACCCACATCAAATAGCCTCTCAGAAAAATGCATAGTTTCCCTCAAGATCTACACAAAATTAAGATCAAAACCGCTATAATCTCAACAAAACAAACCAGATCGAACGAAGAAAGAAAAGCCTCACCGGCGCCATTCGCGGAGAACAAACCCCTCTTCCGCCTGCATTTCGTTCGGTGGCGGAAGGGCCGGTCCGTCGGACTCAAAGACGTCGTGGTCCATGTCACCGCCGAGGTCGTAAGCCTTCCCATTAGACTCCGAGAAGGGGGATGGCGCGTAGCCGGGATTCGGATCTTCGGCGACTGAGGAGTGAAATCCGTATATCTCCGGCGAGGCGGGCGCGCCTTCGACATGGATCTCTTCGTCTCCGACGAAGGAGCCGTGGAATTGGGTGGGACGATCGGCGATCGGGTCCTTGGAGTCGTCATCGTCAGGGAAATTGGAGTAGGTGGAGGGATCGTAGCGTTGGGAAGGGAGGCGAGGGTCGTAGCCAATGTAGCCGTCATCGTCGAAGGGACGATCCGAACCCCTCCCCTCTTCGCCGTCATTGCTAAATGTATCGAAAGAAGACATGCCTAGTTGATGAGAAGCCCTTCTCTCTCTCTCTCTCTTCCACAGTATGGCTCTCCAATGAAAATTTTCTTCGCTCCTCTTACTGAAATAAGCCGGAGGAGGGTCGCAGAAATGAAAGGCTTTATCACTTGCGTTCAGATCACCAGGATTTTTCATCAAAAAAAAAACAGATCACCTGGATTTTGTTGGAATGACCAAAACAACCTTGTATTGTGGGAATGGTAATCTCATGGATGCCGTTAGATGTAAAGATACATTGACTGATACAGATTTAGAGGGCCGTACACGCCAACTAGCGTAGGTACCCGAATAAGGGACCTGCAACTGCAGCACTTTGCAGCATCGTTTAACAAGAAAGACTGATATTTTTCATATCTGCGTCACCTAGAACACCATTTGAAGGCCCTGATTTAAAGATTTTTTTTTATAAAATGTGATCTCTAATCATTTAATTCAGTACAGTCGAAGACTATCATTTGATTCATTGTTGATCCAATGGTTGACCTAAAAAAATATGACGGTAGAAATTATGTTTTCTGCCAGTATTTGTGCAAGTTGCAGCTCCCATCGAATAAGAATTGATGTGATTTAATGTGATGATCTCTACATGTGATTCAAAGCAGTAAAAGACTATGTGAAATTAATGAAATACAGAAATTATATAATAATTATTAGCCGTAAATGACATTTGAAAAAAAATTTCATTATGTTAACTAGATTATGCCAACTAGGTTTTTTATTCAATTTCTTGACATGAAAATTTTGAGATCATTAAATACTTATTAAAAGTTTGAAACATCACACCCTCGCTGTCAAATACTTATTGAAAGTTTTCTGCCAGTATTTGACAGTGAGGGTCTTTACATCCATGCAAGTTGCAGCTCCCATCGAATAAGAATTGATGTGATTTAATGTGATGATCTCTACATGTGATTCAAAGCAGTAAAAGACTGAAATTAATGAAATACAGAAATTATATAATAATTATTAGCCGTAAATGGCATTTGAAAAAAAATTTCATTATGTTAACTAGATGATGCCAACTAGGTTTTTTATTCAATTTCTTGACATAAAAATTTTGAGATCATTAAATACTTATTGAAAGTTTGAAACATCACACCCTCGCTGTCAAATACTTATTGAAAGCTTTCTGCCAGTATTTGACAGCGAGGGTCTTTACATCCATGCAAGTTGCAGCTCCCATCGAATAAGAATTGATGTGATTTAATGTGATGATCTCTACATGTGATTCAAAGCAGTAAAAGACTATGTGAAATTAATGAAATATAGAAATTATATAATAATTATTAGCCGTAAATGACATTTGAAAAAAAATTTCATTATGTTAACTAAATGATGCCAACTAGGTTTTTTATTCAATTTCTTGACATAAAAATTTTGAGATCATTAAATACTTATTGAAAGTTTGAAACATCACACATTATAATTCCACTTGGCACACATCTCAGAAGTCTCAATTATCTTAACCCTTAATCAGCTTATTCAATCTCAATGAATAATCACCAAAACATGATTTTCTTACATCAGCTTTATTTGGCATATTAAAGGCATCTTGTTTGCATTCACCTTATTCCTTAAAGCACCAATTTAATGAAAACTCACTCTAGATCCCACCACACCACCAGACATCATTAAGTAAGCTTTCAGTAAACAGGTGGATGCGAATAGAGGTACCCATTAACTTATGGGCAATGATCCAATTGGTTGAATTTGCTTTCGATTTGCAGTCATGGGATATGAGAGAATCTTGCTTAAGTGTCAACCTATAAAATTAGAGGTCGTGGTGTAAGAACTTATTTGTCACACTCTACTCCAAACTTCATGTCGATCTCCTTAGAACATGTGTGTGCCAAGATAGTGGTGTATTTCTTAGTTGGATCAAGATTATCTTTCTTTAGTTTTGACCTGCCCTTTAAACTGAGTTAAAAAAAAAAATCATAAAAAACAAGATTAAACCTTACTGGTGTTGTATGTTGTCCTACACTAGCAGTGCGTTGTGAGTACGCTGTCGTTCTCGGGACAGCACTTCGTACTTCTTGCTAAAAGGTGTTTTTTGTCTTTCCTTCTTTTTTTAGAGTTTTGTGGTTTTAATATAAAAGCTTATTTTTGAAAAAAATCAGTAAGAAAGCTAGCTAGAGTTTCTTCCCTCTTTTGAGCCAAAACCTTTGATCATTTTCTTCCTTTCTCTTTGATTCCTTTTGAGGGTTATGTAAAAAGACTTTTACTCAAAGAGAGCTATTTTTTCTTCACCATCATTTTAACTCATCTTGCTCAAGTATGTCTGAGTGTTATTTTCATCCCTAGATATTAGGGTATGTGTTAGATAACCTTGTGGATTTCAAGGTGTTTCGTTGTGTGATCATCAACAAGAAAGACTAGCGTCCAAATCTGAAGCTATCAAGGTGACCCGAAAAGGGATATGATTTTGCATTAGGGTTTGATAGGGCATGCACATTTGTCGGTATATCATTCAAACTCATTGTAATTTTCTTCATCTTCATAGTGGATTTGACTTGTGGACTTAGGTCTCATGGTTTTTCCCAAAGATTGGGTTTCCACGTAATTGCTTGTATTGTGGTAATTGTTGGCGTACTTTTATGTAATCACTAGATTAATCAGAATTAATCGAATACCCATTATTCTCTATAGATCTACGAAATTTTACATGGAAGTCAATATTCTCTCACCCAAGGACTACATCTACGAGTGACTACGAAATCAAGTTCAACCAGCTGAACTTGACCATTGCCCATTGATTAATTCTATACGCATCAAATTTTTTT
The DNA here is from genome assembly GCA_021018995.1 of Chloranthus sessilifolius. Lineage (NCBI taxonomy): Eukaryota > Viridiplantae > Streptophyta > Magnoliopsida > Chloranthales > Chloranthaceae > Chloranthus > Chloranthus sessilifolius. The sequence continues at coordinate 147,760,466 of CM037587.1, forward strand.
GGTATTTAAATAACAGGCGTAAGCTGGATTGGGTTCAACCCTAAGATTCTTAGTGTTATACAATGAACAACTTAATCAAGCTTGAGATAAATCACATGGAAATTATAAATTTTTGTGGTGCTTTTAAGCTTTTAGTTAAATAGTATAGATTCAATCTTCAGACGAATCCAATCTACCTGATGACCTTGTAAATCAGATGTATAAATGAATGCCTCTCAATTCTCTCAAGAGTGAACAGACAACGAAGGAGTCCGAGTGTATAAATTTGAGTTGGTATATATATTATATGGTCTAATCGTACACAATTTTGAGCATGTTCACAGACTTTAAGGCTCTCAAAGAATGCATGCATCTTGAAAAATTGTGCAAGCCCCAATGGTTGGGTTGAGTTGTGCCCCATAAACAATTTGACAAGTGAGTTATATTGAGATCATGGCCTATGGAGCACCTATCGTGGACACGGATCACAATTCTGCACACGGCCTGAAATACCTTTTTATCAATTCTTTAACATGTAGCATGCGTTGCCATTTTTATTAATTGAACTCATTTCAAAATTAGTATCAGCGTTGAATGTGCCTTGAATCTTTGGTGTTATCATCTTCAATTTCAAATTTCTTTTTATTTTTTCATATTTATTTGGATTTCTAGTCATACTAATCTGACAATTTTAAGTTTTTACTTTCATATTAACCATGATAAATATAAATATGATGAGTCACAATCCACCAAAGCTCGAATGCTTTGATGGAATAAACTTCAAGAGTTTTCAACATAAGGTTCATTTCGTGTTGATAATATTGAAAACTTCTCATGTACTAACTAATTTTTTCCTACTCTAACTTATGATCTTGCAACATAAAAAAATATGAAAGCAATAGAAATGACATACCGATGATTATGCATGTCGAGGTTACATACTCAATAATCTAACAAACTTTCTTTTCAACTAATCAATCAAGTCAACATGTGAAATCTGGGAAGATCTAGAGAAGAAATATAAGAGGATGTCAGATATGAGTCTTACCTTGTAAGCTAATTTTTAAATATTTTAATAATTGATTATTAAATTTATACTTGGTCAAGTGAACGTGGTTCAGGTTATTAATTATTGAAGGAGAAAAAAATTTAAATTTTTTTTTATTGATGACATTATTGCGAATCTTTCATTTTTATGGAAGGAATACTGTAAAATGCTTATGCATAGTAAGGAAACAAATCATGAAAGATCTCCTACTCCGTCTATGGATTGAGGAAGATGTTCCTTACAGGGATAATCGAGCTAATTTTTAAATATAAAATTGATGATTAAATTGATACTTGGTCAAGTGCACGAGGTTCAGGTTCATCAACAAATTAATTATTGAAGGACAAAAAAAATATTTTAAAAATCTTATTGATGCCATTATTGTGAATCTTTTATTTTCATGGAAGGATTCTTGAAAATTGCTTATACATGTAGTAAGGAAACGAATCATGAAGATCTCCTACTTCATCCATGGATTGAGGAAGATGCCTATTATAGGGATAATCGAGAGGAGAAATTAGAACTTGCTACCAAGATAAATTTCGTTGGATCGAGCACTCACTCTGGTGATCCTAACAAGAATCATAAGTCATATACTTTGTTTTTTTTTTTTGATAAAATAAGTCATATACTTTCAAATTATTTAGCACCATATCTATTTACGATAATAGTAAAGCAAAACTATTGAGGGTCAATTCAAGAAAATTAAAATATTAATCTTTGATATAGCTAAATTCAAAAATTACTCAAAAGTAGAGTAATTTTTTTAATAAATATTAGGATATTAAAGAATATGACAGAGATATTAACAAAAGGCTTTGGAAATGATGAAGTATATAAGATCTCATTAGGAATGGGACTATAAACCATTGAATTTTAATTATCATTTACGACGACAACCATACTTGAAATATAACTAAAGTTCAAAGAAAAATAATGTTCTAAACATGTGATAGGAAATGTGAACTACATAAAAATATCCCAAGATATAATAGTACTTATAAACCGTAATGATAAAGAGAGTTTAAGATATAACTAATAGACTTATAATGCAATATGGTATTATGTGTCTATATTACTGAAACACTTCCAATAGCTTTATTTATATACCCATGAAAGTTTGGTCGTTTCTAAGATGAGTCAAGTTTTTACTCATAAACACTCAAAAGACCAAAGTTAAGGCATATGACCATAAAAGTATTAATGTAAAGAACTCGGAGGTTGTTAGAGGATAAATGTGCATGTTTGATTCATTGAAAAGTATAAGCAGCTCAAGACCACGGTCACTGATGACTCTGGCAAATCTTGAATTTGCATGCATGCTACAAAATAGTTCACGTCCGATAGACACCATTTTCTAATGCATTGAATTTCCTGGAACTCTCTGAAATATTTTAGGTGTATCTTTTTACTTATTATTAAAAATAATGAGAATTGTTACATATTTTAATTAATTAAAAAAAAAATAGAAAGTATGTATTTTATATATAATTTATTGTGTGGGTGTCGGTGTGTGTTTTACACATTAATTTATCATTTTTTGAAAAGTTGTAAAAGCAAATTTTCACATAATGTCATGGGAACATAAATTATAATCATTTGTTTATTAAAAGTTGTATGTTTTAAAAAGTAAGGGTTTTTTCTAGGGAGTTTGCAATTTGTGTTGTCACCAATTTTTTGTATAGAAGACAAATTATGCAACATATAATATACATACATGCACATCGTGCCATGTGATGTCGAGTCGGGCCGGGCTACGATCGGACTCGAGCTTATGCGTGGATGTGAGTCACACGACATCGGGCAGGGCTGTACTGGATCGAATCGGTCTGGTGGCGATTTACTGAATATAATTTTTTTATTGTTGAAAATTAACAATTTTCTTTTCTTTCATAGTTAAGAATTGACCATTTTAATTTTCCAAAGAAATATTTCTTTTGATGAGTAATTTCAAATAAATAATTATTTTAACAATTTTTCACATCATTCTTTCACCTTCAACTATTGACTCAACATATGCAAATTTGCCCCCATCTATTGACTCAACATATGCAGATTTGAACTCACACAATTAGCTGTACTTTCGAGCAATCAAATTTTGGCTATTCTAAGAGCGTTATTGTTGGCAGCTAGTATTCGTATAATAGTTTGGTACAACAAGTCAAACCGTAGAATGCAACATTTGATCGTCTGTTGTATCCTAGACTCTTCTTATCATATCCTATTATTGATCAGAGATGAGAGCAAGTAAAGACTTAAATACAACGTTGAAATGCCTCAGATCTTTGATGTTTCTATTCAATTTCATATTTTCTTTTATTTCATCTGATTTCTTTATTTTTTTTATATGATGGATAAAATTCTCATGTCTAGATAATCATTTTCAATATCCAATATCATTTACATGTTTGATATACCATGTAGGTTTGATAAATCATGCAAATAAATACTTTAATTCTATTAACATGTATAATAATCAAGTAAAATAAATGTAAAAGTTAATGAGCGTCATCTACATATAATTGTCTCCAATACCTTTTCTCTTCTAGGTGAGCAATCTTTGACTAATATAAGTCTTGAAAGTCACAAATCATTATATATATTGATATTAGCGTAATAATGGTGCCTTTAAGATAATTCAAACCATTTGACTTGATCACTTCTATATATGTGTTAGAGTTGTAGGGAATATATCAATCCCACATTGGTTAGGAACAAAAATAGTGTCTTGTTTACCTATATATAAAGGGCTATCACATGTAACTTGATTATCTTGAATAGAAGCAATATAATCCATTAGTGTTATTGTGCTTTCTTTCTCTTATTCTCTTATCTCTCTAATATACCTTAAATGAGTATTTCTCCTCTTTAGTTTTTAGGTTATTTATGTCTACATGATATCAGAGCCTTCCCTAAGCTAGTTTTTTTGCTACATTTGTATTCCTTAGAGCATTAGGTTATTATTGTTAGTTTTACTTTTTATGTTTCCAGCACCATTGTTATTTTCATTACTATTTTCATGTTGTAGTTTTACTTTTCATGTTTCCTGGAGCATCCATTGATTTAATGTGTTCCAATACCTCAATGTATATTTTATGCCGCAGTCATGTGGAATCTTGTTACAACAACATCATTATTGTTAACTTTGTTCTCTCACATGTCTAGGTCGATTGTGTTTAAAGATATGTGAGCTCTCAACAATTTTCCTATTTTTGTGGTTGTAATCGTCATTTCAGGAACAACAGTTTCATCTTAGCATCTTGTTTTTCAACATTGTTTCTCAGCAGAATCTCTGTATCATGTTTACTTGCAACAATAACTGTATCTTATCTCTCATTTTGTTAGCTTTGCTTTGATGCATCTGTTGCATGTTCTTCCTGGTCAAACCATCAAATCCCTCTAAATAAGGTTTATTTTTTCTCAGGCATTTCATCAAACAGGTTCTGTACACCTTGTTTTCATATAAGCATATAGCTTCTTCCTTTATTCTTTATTCAAAATAAAAAAAAGAAATAGAGAGATAGAGAAAGAAAGAGACTAGAAGATGGGTTTGCAACAGTCTTTCTGCCCTATCAAATCCTTGAGATCATCCTCTACATGTTGCTTACCACCCACGTAGATTAAAAACAATTCATGACTTCATATCTGCTCAGTCAACATTTCTATATTGGGTGAAAACTCACTCAAGGTCAGATTGACGAGAGAAAGTGGGCTTGTAAGAGATATACCAGGCCTAAAGAAAAGAGAGACATCTTGTGACGTCCCGACTTTCCTCTGCATGAATATCTAGGAAAATCGGATCGTCGGATCATATATCACAATCCGAATACAGAATTACCTTTGGCATCAATGCTTTCTGATTCCCACTGTGACGGTTCCATTTTTCTGACACGGAAATCTAGGAAAAACTGGATCATCCTATGCGTACTCTCTAATACCAACTTTGATGCCCCGAAATTTCCATACATGAAAAACAGGAAATCCCGGGCCGCCAGATCATCTTCGTAATCTGATTTCAGAATCAACCTGGTATCAGGGTGCCCTGATACTAATTGTACCGACCTGACTTTCCAGGGCAGAATTCTAGGAAAGCCAGATCGGTTGGGCACTTGGTACATCCATACAATGCGGAAATCAAAGCAACATGCATACAAAAAGCTCTACAATTATCATATGGAATTTACAAATTCTATACACATTGCGCACGGAAACAAAATCCAAAAATAAACCACCAGTGACGGTCGACCGTCACCTAAACAGTGGTTTACATATGCATTTATGACTTCAATTACACTACTCAAGTCGCATACAAGTTCAAAATCTAATTCAAAACCCGAACTATGGGTAGAACTCCTAGGGCGGAAGCTCTGCTTCTTCCTCGGGAATATAGTCAGGATCCTCTTCTTGTCCCGGTCCTGAGCTAGTTCTACACCTGTGACATATAATGTCAGGATGAGCTAACAGTCTAAGCTCAGCAGGGAGAGTTTAATGTATATTTATATCTCAATATACGAAGCATAGATTCGATGACTAAAACAAAAGCATTTTCAAATCCAATTCGGAATTTAAACATTTTGTTCAAAATTTCAAATCTAAAACATATCATGTCCAAAAAATGAAGATTTTACAAGGTCAAATTCTCACGGATGGCCAAAGATCAAAATAAATTTGAAATCAAGGTGGGACCCAAGCATTCCATAAGCGGAAACAGAGCATTCCATAAAAGAAAACAGGGTCATAACCCCGGGGCCTCTACCCCTACCTAGAGCCTCTACTCCTCTCGCCCACTTGATTTCAAGGTCATATTCGTACAAATTTTAAAGGATTCAAGTTACACATGTGTATTCAATTTCAAGGTTCGGAGTACATAATCATATGTGAAGAATCAAAGCATCAATATGAATCAATAAACCAAGGAATTCAATATGCAATGCTGAAAGATCGAACAAATTCCATCTTAAATTTCTCATGATCATAAGTTCAATTATCATTTGGATCTACGAATCACATTAAAATGAAAGCAACATTAACTTCCCTACCTTAATGTCGAAAATCGTGCGGAATAAAAGCAAAGCGACGATTCTACCGATGCTCTCCAATTCTCAATCTAGATCATAAGATGTTTATAAACACGTGTCAATATCGGGGGGATCGAATAAGTCAAGGTTCCTCAAGCCTTTTCAGAGGAAAAGTGAGGTAGCCTGAAACAGGGGAATTCGCTCGAGCGATTTCCAATTCACTCGAGCGGATTTGACAGATTCCATGAGGCACACATAAATTCACGTGTGCAAATTTTACCAGAAAAATTTTGCCTGCAAATTGAGGAAATTTTGCTCGAGTGAATTTTTCAGGCAATTTTCCTTTACATTCTGAAGGCATTTCGCTCAAGCGAATTTGACAGACTCTAAATTTTTCTTTTTTTTTAGAACTTGTCCTTCTTCCCAATTTTCAAAAATCCCTAAAATCCAACGTACAGAGCCTCAAATCACACATAACCTATTCCACATCATTAAAAAAGTAATTCTACTTCTTATTCTCGTGCATGCGATGATTTCGGAGATCGATTATCAGAAGTATCGGCATTCGCACTTCTCACGCGTCCGAAAATTTGAAATTCTTGCATGCAATCCAAACATCCATAAATCAAGATCTAATTTCTTGAAATAGAAGTTCACACGATCGCGTTACGACCCATACCTCGTTAGATTATGCATGCGGAGTCTATGATCGGTGTCGAAGGGAGTTGGCGTGTAAGTTCGTGTCCATCCGATGCTTCGATCGTTTTCTCTCTTTGATTTCTACGATAACACAATTGAAGCTTCATATGGTCAGAACAACAAATATCTTCTTGAAGAAGAAGGGGGGTTCGGAAGGGAATCGAATGGTTGACATTCAAAAGGAAACTGAGGGGAATGAGAAGGGTTCTCTTCCTCTTTCGGCTCTTTCTTTCTCTCACGCAATTCTCATGCATGGTTTATGTGTGAGAATTGGTTTTATACTAAGGGGCACTGATTCCGTGTGCAGCGGGTACATCAAAGATGGTGTATGGGAACCTATTAAAAGTTTCAAAAAGTGAAGTCTTAAGTCCACTTAACATGGCTTGATCCTATGATCTCACATATACAAGCCAAGCCTCTAACCAATGGTGCTCTCACGAAGCTTGTGTAAATAGTTACACAATTAAATATATAATTCTTCGTACAACGGTACCCATTCTGAAATTTATTAATTAATTATGTTCAAATCTAATGTGCATATCGCTTACGGTATTGAACACGAGTATTCGATCAGCGTGTTCGATTTAGAAAATCTCGGGATGTTACACATCTTTTCAGCTTAAGGCAAGTTCCTTGCTCTGCAAGCCTTTGCATATGGATGTTTCTTTTGGCTAACACGAATTCTATGGATTGGAAGTGCATTTATATTTGGGGCCTTTGTTTGTTGGGTCTTGCTGGGTGCATAGCGGTATTACCAAGCTTACCACTTCAGTTTGTTTAGAATCTATCTTGCTACTGTCTTGTCTCCTTTTGTTCTTACTGCTACTCCTACTCTAGTTGATGATACTACCTTGAGATCATGGAGCCCATGGATAATACCTTGAAATCCGTGCTTGCTTAAAATTTGTGATGGTGCTACCTAGAGACTTGTAATTGTGTACTATTTATGCTGTTGACTTAAGATCCAGATTATTGTGTTTTGTGACCTGTGCAACTTTGAACTATGTGAAGATCACTGTTGAAGATGCATCAAAATTTGTGATGTTGCCTAGTCCATGAAGTTGAGGTCTCAAGATTCAAGCTGAAGATTCGTGATATTGTTGCTAGGAATCTGTGTTTATTGCCTCAAAATTAATGTCTACAGCTCCCGACATACACTCATGCGATTGGATGTTGCTCATTTCTCTGAGATTCGTGTCTCTCCTCCATTTATTTTATTTGTCAATTTATATTTGTATGTGTGTGATAACGTGACACATAATTTTTTACGCCCGGTGTCCCTCCTATTATTTGATGATGAGGCCTTTACTGCTATGTAACCCTTTATCAGTCTTATGGCCATTGGCGCTACTGTGATATGTAATATTTTTTTACCGACCTTATATTTTTATATTTGTCTTAGGTTGCGTTTTGGTTAGCTCTTTTGGGGAAAGAGCAGCTCTTTCACTTTTTGGCTCCGGTTGAGAACTACTTTTACATTTGGTAACACAGCTCCTTGCCTCATTTGCTATGGCGGGGAGTTGTTTTAAGTGATAAAACAACTCTATGTCTGCTCTATCTCAGAGCAAATTTTATCTGCTCTGACAAAGAGCTGCTTATGCTTTGGTAAGAGCTAACCCAAACACAACCTTATTAATATTAGGGGGAGATGTTTCAGAGTCTATGTAATTGGCAACTTGGGCATCATTCTCATTGCCGCTCAACTTGAGGGGAGGATTGGAGATAATATATTAACTATGGTGTGTGTCAGAGTTGTATGAAATATATTAATCTCACATTGGTTAGGAATGAAATAGTGTCTTATTTGTCTTTATATAAAGGGTCATCACATGTAACTTGATTATCTTGAATAGAAGCAATGTAGTGCATTAATGTTATTGGGCTCGCTTTGTCTCTCTCTTTCTCTTCTTCTCCTCTCTCTCTCTAATAAACTTTAAATGGGTATTTCTCCTCTATAATTTTTAGGTTATTTATGTCTACACATGCTGAAGTCGGCATTTAAAATTCTTTTGAAGTGCTTGAATTAAATGATATGAAAATATGAGTACTCCGAGTGACATATTGTTTTGGCTAAGTGAAGTTTAAATAATTACGCTACCATTTCATTGATTTGAATATCGAGTGTCTCGCTGCGTCTGAAGTTTTATCTCTCTCTCATTTTTAGCTAAAACATAAAAGTGGCAGTCTCCTTGCCGATATCAATAGCTAGTCAGGCCTACCGACATCTATTCAAGGTAGGCTTTTTATCCAAAATTTATTTTCACATTTGTTAGGGTCTTAACATCTGGGTCATCATCTTTTGATAGGATTATACCTCTTAAAAACAGAGTGGTGATTGTATTCTCATTATGTTGTATTTGATAACAAGGAAATGGTGTAAAATGGGTACAAATGAAGAACTATTTTCCAATTTTTTGTTTGATAAGTGAAACTAGCATTGGTAATAAAAATTATGTGGGACTCATGAATGAAAGTAATTTCATTTGAAACAGTGCAACTGATTTCAACACCACATTTCTTTGAAGTGTTGTTTCCTCTTGCAAAATGATGGGTAGGACCGTCTTTTTATTTTTACCTGTACTTTTCTAGGGCAATGTCAAGAGATAAAACTTGTTGTGAGAGATAGTGTTGTTTCCTCTTGCAAAATGATGGGCAGGACCATATTTTTATTTTCACCTGTACTTTTTTAGGGCAATGCCAAGAGATAAAACTTGTTGTGGGAGATTAAACCCAATCATTGTCTTCAATGCCCATAACTTTGAGAACTTCTCGCATCGTCCTATTAATCTATTATGTTACTCGTGTATCGTAAATGATAAAATATAAAAGATAAAATAACAAGATGCCTGATTCAAGGTAGTTGAGCGTCCTTTGATCTATTGGAGAAGTCCACTCTCCTTAGACTTGAACTATTTATTTCATTGATTTCCAAAAGAAATTACTTAACTTTATATAACTAATCTCCTACTAATTATAGAAGATTGTTATATTATAACTTACTAAGAATGATCACCTAAAAATAGTAACTTACTAAGAAAAAGATAATGACTAATTAAAGAAAAAAAAATGAAGTAATACATAACAAGGAAGGTAAGATATCCGGTAGGCAGGGCAGGGCCCCATTAGGGCCAGGGGTAGCAACTCCCCCCGCCGGGCCAAGGAAGGTAAGAGCTCCGGTGGGCAAGGGCGGAGCCCAATTAGGACGAGGAGAAAGCAGCTCCCCCCCGCCAATTTCATCTTTCCGTTGTCATTCATCTTCATCAAAGCCCTCCAAGGAAAAATTTACATCCTCAACATCTCGCTTTCACCATTGCCTATGCATCTCGTTCTCACTCTTTTCACGTGGTTAATCATATCCTGGCTATCCAACAAAATAAGTCTTGCCATCAATGTTAAAGCATAGTTTTCGTTAGGGTTTTAGATTCACCAATATCTCTAAACATTATTGTTGTAAGCAGCCTAACCACCCATACTTATGCTTTCATGTGGGTTTAGATTCACCAATATCTCTGAACATTTACTGAGGGTAAGTTACTTTTTATTAACTTGGTAAACTTATTGAGTTTGTATCATATTATTTTTCCATCCCTAAATACTTTTATTGAGGGTTTTAGCACATTTGCAGTATTGGAACCCTTTGGATGCCTATCTTAGGAGATTGACATTAAAGGAGGTGCCTGTTATACAAATTTCTACATCATGTAGTTTGCCACAAGAAAGGAGGAAACAATGTTTTTAAAGCATTGCTCATTTTCTTCTTCTTTTATCAACCAATGTTAATAGGTATCCAAAAAAAATTATGTTAGGTCATTTTTTGTATTAATTTTTTACTATTTTTTGTATTAATTTATGTCGATTGTGATGGTAGCTCTATTTCTAGCCACAAATTTTGAGGAGACACCAATCATCATATCATCTTTATCATCAGCGAAGACTCCATCTCCTTCTTTGCGACTAAGCACCATGGCATCCACATCTTGCTCCAGTACGTATTACTTTCTGTTATGATATTTATTTGAGGGCTTCTATTGAAATGCATGTTACTTCAAGTCTTTACATATTTGGATTGTGGTCACAATATATTTTCATAATTATACAAAAATAATATATTTTTTTCTTATGGAACACATTAATATATTATCCTGCTCAATAATTGATAAAAATTCTAATTTAAAAATTATACTCCTTAACACTATAAAAAATTCTAATTAAATTGAGAATGAGATATTGTTATAAAGCAGAAACATAACCTTTTTAGAGTATCAGTATATTATAAATGTAGCTTTTCATTTAGGTGCTAGTACTACTATAATTATTTTTATCATTTAGTTTTTCTAAGTGATGTTATTTTACAATTTTCGTTCTTTACATTGTTGAATTTGTATGACAATGATTGCTGAATATGGATGTCATTTCTGTTTTAACGGGAAAGATGATGTATCAAACTATAGATTTTTACTCTGGCCAAAAATATCTTTTTTCAGAAAATCATTTGTTAGATAGACTAATCAAATAATAGATAGCAAATTTCTAGAGGAAGTCATTTCACTAACAGCATAATCAAACAATACAAATTACATTTACAGATGAATTCATTTTTCAGAAATTAGCTAGAATAATAAACCTCATTTCTCAGGTTTCATTTCACAATTACTAAACACAAACTTAAGTCAGGATCCCCCTAATAACCCTCCCTTTTTTCTTACAAAAAGAAGGTATAAATTCTTAGACATGCTCCTTTTATTTACTTTCTTATATTTGGAAAAATTCTCTGTCCAACTTCCAACTTTCGCAGGTGTCAATCGTGGATAATTTTTGAAGCCTACTTAAAAAATAATGAAAAAAAAACTAAACTGCCCTTAACACAACATTTTGGGAAATTAGCCAAAAGGTAGCTCTATTTGCAACCACTAAACCTATAATAGCACCCACCTACCTCCACCAGCCAAATCATCTACAAGTTAGGCTAAGTGTGTGCTTTTAGAGTCTACGATAACACAATCGAAGCTTCATATGGTCAGAATGACAGATATCTTCTTGAAGAAGAAGGGGAGTTCGGAAGGGAATCGAATTGTTGAGAATCAAAAGGAAACTGAGGAGAATGAGAAGGGTTATCTTCCTCTTTCGACTCTTTCTTTCTCTCATGCAATTCTCATGCATGGTTTATGTGTGAGAATTGGTTTTATACTGAGGGGCACTGATTCTGTATGCAGCCGGCACATCAAAGACTGTGTACAAGAACCTATTAAAAGTTTCAAAAAGTGAAGTCTTAAGTTCCACTTAAGAGGCCTTGTTCCCAAGACCTCACACATACAAGTCAAGCCACTAACCAGTGGTGCTCTCACGAAGCTTGTGTAAATGGTTACACAATTTTTCGTGCACACTTACCCATTCTGAAATTTATTAATTAATTATGTTCAAATCTAATATGCATATCGCTTACAGTATTGAACACGAGTATTCGGTCGGCGTGCTCGATTTTGGAAATCTCATGATGTTACCCATTTTTCCAGCTTAAGGCAAGTTCCTTGCTCTGCAAGCCTTTGCATATGGATGTATCTTTTGGCTTACACGAATCCTATGGATTGGAAGTGCATTTATATTTGGGGACTCTGTTTGTTGGGTCTTGTTGGGTGCATAGTGGTATTACCAAGCTTACTGCTTCAGTTGGTTTAGAATCTCTTACTACTATCTTTTGTCTCCTTTTGTTCTTGTCGCTGCTCTTACTCTAGTTGATGATACTACCTTGGGATCAGGGAGCCCATGGATAATACCTTGAAATCCGTGCTTGCTTAAAATTTGTGATGGTGCTACCTAGAGACTTGTTGTTGTATATTGTTTATGTTGTTGTCTTAAGATCCAGATTATTGTGTTTTGTGACCTGTGCAACTTTGAACTACGTAAAGATCACTATTGAAAATGCATCAAAATTTGTGATGTTGCCTAGTCCATGAAGTTGAGGTCTCAAGATTCATGTTGAAGATTCGTGATATTGCTACCAAAAATCTGTTTTTATTGCCTCAAAATTCATGTCTAGAGCTCCCCACATATACTCATGCGATTGGAGGTTTGCTCATTTCTCTGAGATTTGTGTCATTCCTCCTCTATTTCTTTTATTTGCCAATTTATATTTGCATTGTGTGATGACGTGACACATAATTTTTGACGTATGTTGTCTCTCCTATTATTTTATGATGAGGCTTTTGCTGCTATGTAACCCTTTATCGGTCTTATGACCTTTGTTGGTACTGTGATATGTAGCCTTTTTTTGTCGACCTTATGTTCTTATATTTGTCTTAGGCTGCGTTTGGGTTAGCTCTTTTGGGGGAAAAAGCAGCTCTTTCACTTTTTGACTTCGATTGAAAACTACTTTTACATTTGGTAATATAGCTCCTTGTCTCATTTGCTACAGTAGGGAGTTGTTTTAAGTTATAAAAATGCTCCATGCCTGCTCTATCTCAGAGCAGATTTTATCTGCTCTAGCAAAGAGTGGCTTATGCTCTTATAAGAGCTAACCCAAACATAACCTTATTAATATTAAGGGGAGATGTTTCAAAGTCCTTGTAATTGGCAACTTTGGCGTCATTCTCATTGATACTCAACTTGAGTGGAGCGTTAGCGTAATATATTAAGTATGGCGTGTGTCAGAGTTGTATGAAATATATTAATCTCACATTGGTTAGGAATGGAAAGTGTCTTATTTGTCTTTATATAAAGGGTCATCACATGTAACTTGATTAACTTGAACAAAAGCAATGTAGTCCATTAATGTTATTGGTCTCTCTTCATCTCTCTCTTTCTCTTCTTCTCTTCTCTCTCTAATAAACTTTAAATGGGTATTTCTCCTCTTTAGTTTTTAGGTTATTTATATCTACACATGCTGAAGTGGGCGTTTAAAATTCTTTTGAAGTGCTTGAATTAAATGATATGAAACTATGAGTATTCCGCGAGACATATTGTTTTGGCTAAGTAAAGTTTAAATAATTACACTACGATTTCATTGATTTGAATATCGAGTGTCTCTTTGCGTCTGAAGTTTTATCTCTCTCATTTTTAGCTAAAACATAAAAGTGGCAAATTCTCCTTGCCGATATCAATAGCTAGTCGGGCCTACCGACATCTATTCAAGGTAGGCTTTTTATCCAAAATTTATTTTCATTATGTTGATAGGATTATACCTCTCAAAAGCAGAGTGTGGTGAATGTATTCTCATTATGTTGTATTTGATAACAAGGAAATTGTGTAAAATCGGTGCAAATGAAGTGCTCTTTTCCAATTTTTTGTTTGATAAGTGAAACTAGCATCGGTAATGAAAATTATGTGGGACTCATGCATGAAAGTAATTTCATTTGAAATAGTGGAAGTGACTTCAACACCACATTTCTTTGAAGTGTTGTTTCCTCTTGCAAAACGATGGGCAGGACCGTCTTTTTATTTTTACCTGTACTTTTCTAGGGAAATGTCAAGAGATAAAACTTGTTGTGAGAGATAGTGTTGTTTCCTCTTGCAAAACGATGGGCAGGACCGTGTTTTTATTTTCACCTGTACTTTTTAGGGACATATCAAGAGATAAAACTTGTTGTGAGATATCAAACCCAATCATTGTCTTCAATGCCCATATCTTCGAGAACTTCTCGCACCGTCCTATTAGTCTATTACGTTACTAGCGGAGCGTTCATTGATCTGTTGGAGAACTCCACTCTCCTTAGACTTGAACTATTTATTCCGTTGATTTCCAAAAGAAATTACTTAACTTTATATAACTAATCTCCTACTAATTATAGAAGATTGTTATATTATAACTTACTAAGAATGATCACCTAAAAATAGTAACTTACTAAGAAAAAGATAATCACTAATTAAAGAAAATATAAGAAAAAAAAATAGTAATACCTAAAAAGGAAGGTAAGATTTCCGATAGGCAGGGGCGGGGCCCCATTAGGGCCAGGGGTAGCAGCTCCCCCCGCCCCCCGCCAAGGAAGGTAAGATCTCCGGTAAGCAGGGGCGAAGCCCCATTAGGGCAATGGGAAGCAGCCCCCCACCCACCCGGGCAAGGAAGGTAAGAGCTCCGGTGGGCAGGGACAGAGCCCAATTAGGGCAAGGGGAAAGCAGCTCCCCCCCGCCAGTTTCATCTTTCTGTCGTCGTTCATCTTCATCAAAGCCCTCCAAGGAAAAATTTACATCCTCAACATCTTGCTATCACCATCGTCTCTACATCTCGCCATCGCTTTTTTCATCTAGTTAATCATATCCTAGCTGTCCAACAAAGTAAGTCTTGCCATCAATGTTTAAGCATAGTTTTCTTTAGGGTTTTAGATTCACCAATATCTCTAAACGTTATTGTTGCAAGCAGCCTAATCACCCATACTTCTTTCATGTGGGTTTAGATTCACCAATATCTCTGAACATTTACTGAGGGTAAGTTACTTTTTATTAACTTGGTAAACTTATTGAGTTTGTATCATATTATTTTGCCATCCCTAAATATTTTATTGAGGGTTTTAGCACATTTGCAATATTGGAATCCTTTGGATGCCTATCTTAGGAGATTGACATTAAAAGAGGTGCCTGTTTTACAAATTTTTACAACATGTAGTTTGCCACGAGAAAGGAGGAAACAACGTTTTTAAAACATTTTATATGGTAACATTCTTTTATAAAACAACGTTAACAGGTATCCAAAAAAATTTATGTCAGGTCATTTTTTGTATTAATTTTTTATTATTTTTTGTATTAATTCATGTCAATTGATTGTGATGGTAGCTATATTTCTTGCCACAAACTCTGAGGAGACAACAATCATCATATCATCTTTATTATCAGCGAAGGCTCCATCTCCTTTTTTGCGACTAAGCACCATGGCATCCGCATCTCACGCCAATACGTATTACTTTATGTTATGATATTTATTTGAGGGCTTCTATTGAGATGCATGTTACTTCAAGTCTTTACATATTTAGATTGTGGTCACAATATATTTTAATAATTATACAAAAATAATATATTTTTTTCTTGTGGTACGCATTAATATATTATCCTACTCAATACTTGATAAAAATTCTAATTGAAAAATTGTACTCCTTAACACTAAAAAATTCTAATTAAATTGAGAATGAGATATTGTTATAAATGAAATTCCGCCTATTCACGGAATTAAATCTGGCTATTCGATTATTTCTAATTAAGCTAGAGATTACACTATAAGCAACAATCACCACAACACGAGATATACGTGGAAACCCAATCACTGGGAAAAAAATCATAGGACCGAAGTCCACACACCAAATCTACTATGAAATAAATGATTACAAAGAGTTTCGAATGATATACCAACAAATGCACATGCCCTATCAAACCTCCATGCAACCCAACTTCCCATCACGGGTCGCCTCCATAGCTTTCCGATTTGAATGCACTCCTCCACCGTTGATGAATGCACAACGATCCACTTTGAGATCCA
This sequence comes from Chloranthus sessilifolius, assembly GCA_021018995.1. Taxonomy (NCBI): domain Eukaryota; kingdom Viridiplantae; phylum Streptophyta; class Magnoliopsida; order Chloranthales; family Chloranthaceae; genus Chloranthus; species Chloranthus sessilifolius. Next base: position 147,776,670 of record CM037587.1, read on the forward strand.
CAAGGCTATCAATCACACACCCTAATATCTATGGCTCAAAACACTCAACTCACTTGAGCAAACTCTCAACTCACTTGAGCAAATAGGATGTAAAAAGTGAAGGAGAAAGGAACACCTTTTGAATAAACTATTTTTCCAAATCAAAAATTCAAGAGATGGAAGAAAATGGAGTTTTGGGTTTTAGCTCAAGGAGGAAGAAGCTCTCACTAGCTTTCTTAATCTCCTTTCCCTTTTCAAAAAGCTTTTATCAAAAACCCTAAAACCTTAAAAACAGAAAAAGTCTAAAAAGCCCTCATCATAAAAGAAACAAAAGTTCGAAGTTTGCTGTCCCGTGAACCAACAGCGCGCTGTTGCAACAGCGCGCTGTCATCTTTATCACAGCGCGTTGCCATTGTAAGATAGCAACTTGGTTTAGCAGTTTTAAGATACTTTTAAAACAAACATTTAAAGGGCATGGAGGGTGTGATTGTTAGACTTACTTCATCAAGATAGATCCATCCATCTTGGCACACACACATAACCTAAAGGAGATCTACACGGTTTTCATCGTAGAGCGTGACAAGCAGGTACTTACAATCTCCCCCTTTGTCACATTCTACGATAAAAATTATGTTTACATCAAAACATATACATTACATTAGGATGGCCCCACTAATCCTATACATTGATCTATATGAAAAAAATGATATGCAATAATACACGGACTCATGATCTCCCCCTAAATATATGCCTATCCTAAGCCAAGATGGGTCTTGATCCAACACCTACAAAACCAACAATACCATACATCCAAAAACAACAATCCACAGAAAAACTCCAATGATGTCAGTATCAAACAATATCACAATTAGGCCTACATCATCCCTAAACAATATCAAAATTAGGCCTACAACATCCCTAAACATTTCTCCCCCTTTTTGTCATAATGGACAAAGGGAGACAGAGAGAGACACCACAATTAACAACAATCAACATCATGCCAAGTAGAATAAACCCAATATCTACCATGAAATTTAACCAGTAATATACAAGGCACGACATGGTCACGTAAAACAGTCATGATCATAAAACATTATGAAATGAAATGAAACCACACAAGAATATCCAATGAAAAGACATAGCACCATACGTCTAATAGACCAAAAACACCAATAGAAATGAACTAAAACAACAATGCTATAGAACCAAAATGCCACCAAAACCAAAAAAAAATTCACTAAAATAAATCATAACAAAAAAATCCCCTCCCCTGTTTTTTTTTATTGTTTAGTATTATTATTATTTTTTTTTTTATAAATAACCCAAAAAAAATCGCTCATTGAAAGAAACAGGTTCAAACGCATTAATAATAACCAAGAATGTTATAATGCACAAAAATTACAACACTCATCTTGAATAAGGTTCATACAATCCAATAGTCAGGGCGAAGCTCTTTTAGTGATAGACCTACAGAGATATTCAAGATTCCGACAACAAACATTTCTCATAAAAACAAGGAAGTCTCATCTTCACATTACAAGTTCAACCAGTATACAAACACACTAAGAAATAACATTACTATCCGGAGCATTGCTCAGAGGTGGAGTAAGGACACATCACACTCATGTCATACATGTTGCCATTGTCTCGCCTGCGATTGGAGCACACTTGAAAGCACAGTGCGTACATGGGTAAGACGCTCGGCAAGGCCGTCTAAGCGGCTTGCAGTGGGTAGCTCTCACAATGTGATGACCAAAACACTCAGAATTTTACCCCTTTAATTGTCTTTTCCACTTGACATTCTTTTTCCAGATTTGTCAAAAACTATTAAAAATAGAAGGACACAAACTAGGGGCAAAATAAATTATTCACAAGACACAATTCCCTATATTTTTAAATCATCCAGACCAATGGAAGCTATCTCACATAACTGACAGAGTGATACCCCAACTTACACTAATTAGGTGCGTATTGTGACCACTACCGCAGTAAGGAGAGCTTCACATAACCACATGAAATACTATAGAGTCAGAAAGTCACTCTTAGTATACAACAACATATGAACTGAGCAAGGATAGAAGATGAGAGATCAAAGTTTTCATGAGACAATTTCAAAACAGTGCTGAAAATCAAGAACACAAGATAGATCTAACACCACTACAACCACGAACTGACAAAGATAGTACAAGCACAATTCACGATGGGTAACATAATAGATGCATCATATCAAACAACAGTATCACCAAGAAGTTCGAACACGAATGAAACTCTTGAGTGAACAGAAAAGCAATAAACAAGAAAAGCCAATTATAAAAACATGACAATAATCATAAGAGAAAGGATCTACAAAACAAAATCAAACAAAACACCAAGACCCTACTCATCGATGCACATGACTAACAATATTTTTTCTCACCCATTTCCACTCCAATAAATTTTCAAGAGCCCTCAATCGATAGATAGCTATCGGGTCATGTTTTTGGCTAAAAAGATCTACTTTTCTAATAGGACAGGTAAGATTTATGTGTCCTGTCCTACCGCAGTAGAAGCAACTTGGACCCTTTTTGCCACTAGCCCTTGGAGGATATGAGGGGTTAGGCAAAAGAGGAGGTAAAACAGATAAAGATCCACTATTCCTATTTCCTAGGGGTTTGGGAACATATTTCAATTTTTCTTTTCCTTTGTTCCCATTAGTAAGGTGAGTTACTTCTTTAAAACCCAAACCGGTTTTATCATTCCAACCTCTGCCCAGATCCCAAGCTCTTTGGGTGTTCACCCTAGCCGTGTGTAATTTTTCTAGGGTGATCTTTTCATTTGAGAGCTCCTTTTTGAGCCTTTCATTCTCAATACACAGACTGTTGTATTTGGAGCAATACTCAGCTCCTTCAAATTTCAAATTTTTGATTTTGTCCCTCATACTTTTTACCTCATTTTCTAAAATTTTAACATTTTCAACCAAAAAATTGTTCTCCATATTTTGAAAAACACATGAGGATGTGAGAAATGACACATCTTTGATCAACTTCATCTTCTCTTTGTTCAATTGAACACTTACAAGATAAAGTTTTCATAGACTTCAAATATTTCCACTTCATCCTCTTCATCATTCGAAATAATGGGGCTTGCAAGAGGGGAACCATGGGTCTCCTCATAAATGGATGCAACAAAAGCCCGAAACTCATGTTGGGACACATTTGACTCATCTGAGGAACACTCGTCACTCGAGTCATCTTCTTTTGCCACAGCCATGGCTTTAGACTTCCCAATAAATTTCTTCTTGTTGGGACATTCAGAAGCAAAATGCCCATAGCCGTGACACTTAAAGCATTGAATTTTTTCCAAATGATCCTTATGGGGTTTCTTGGTAAGATCATTTTGATTTTCATAAGACTTGCCCGCACTTTCTTTATTTTTGAAAATTTTCTTGAATTTTTTGGCAAATAAGGCAAAGTCATCATCATCACACTCACACTCCTCATCACAAACTTTTTCCTTAGAGGACCGAAAGGTAATATTTTTCTTCTTTTGACCACCCTGAATCTCAGATTCATAGATTTGAAGTAATCCCACAAGCTCATCGATATTGATCCGGTCAATGTCCTTACTCTCAGAGATGGCCGTCACCTTAGGTCTAAACCTTTCAGGTAAGGATCTTAAAACCTTCCTGACAATTTTATTAGGTGGTATCTCCTCTCCAAGGTAGAAGGAGCCATTGACTATATCATTAAGCTTAGTATAAAAGTCTATAAAATCTTCATCATCTTCCATCTGAAGATTTTCAAATTGCGCTGTTAGCATTTGCAATTTGTTAGTCTTTACTTGTGGGGTCCCTTCAAAAGTGGTCTCGAGGATCTTCCAGGCTTCTCTAGCCACCTCACAATTACAAATCCTTTTAAACTCAGAAGCCGTTACAGCTCCAAAAATGGCATACAATGCTCTAAAGTTATCATTGGCAGCCTGTTTTTCTTCACTACTATAACAGTTAGCGGGTTTAACAGTGATTTTCTCAGATCCATCTAACTTGACCATTTCTTGAGGTGGTGACCAACCAATCTCAACCGCAGACCAAACCATGATATCCATAGATCTAAGAAAGGCCCTCATCCTAGCCTTCCAATAAGGATAATTATGACCATCAAACAGAGGAGGTCGTGTTGTGGAAATGCCCTCTCTAGGTAAATCAGTAATACCCGAATAAGCCATAGACGCTCGATTCAAAAAGAATCAAATCCGAGCGAACCCGCTCTGATACCAATTGAAATTTCGCCTATTCACGGAATTAGATCGGGCTATTCGATTATTTCTAATTAAGCTAGAGATTACACTATAAGCAACAATCACCACAACACGAGATATACGTGAAAACCCAATCACTGGGAAAAAAACCACGAGACCGAAGTCCACACACCAAATCCACTATGAAATAAATGATTACAAAGAGTTTCGAATGATATACCGACAAATGCACATGCCCTATCAAACCTCCATGCAACCCAACTTCCCATCACGGGTCGCCTCCATAGCTTTCCGATTTGAATGCACTCCTCCACCGTTGATGAACGCACAACGATCCACCTTGAGATCCACAAGGCTATCAATCACACACCTTAATCTCTAGGGCTCAAAACACTCAACTCACTTGAGCAAACACTCAACTCACTTGAGCAAATAGGATGTAAAAAGTGAAGAAGAAAGGAACACCTTTTGAATAAACTATTTTTCCAAATCAAAAATTCAAGAGGTGGAAGAAAATTGAGTTTTGGGTTTTAGCTCAAGGAGAAAGAAGCTCTCACTAGCTTTCTTAATCTCCTTTCCCTTTTCAAAAAGCTTTTATCAAAAACACTAAAACCTTAAAAACAGGAAAAGTCTAAAAAGCCCTCATCATAAAAGAAACAAAAGTTCGAAGTTTGCTGTCCCGTGAACCAAAGGCGCGCTGTCATATATATGATGGCGCGTTGTTGCAACAGCGCGCTGTCATCTTTATCACAGCGCGCTACCATTGTAAGATAGCAACCTGGTTTAGCAGTTTTAAGATACTTTTAAAACAAACATTTAAAGGGCATGGAGGGTGTGATTGTTAGACTTACTTCATCAAGATAGATCCATCCATCTTGGCACACACACATAACCTAAAGGAGATCTATACGATTTTCGTCGTAGAGCGTGACAAACAGGTACTTACAATAAAGCATAAACATAACCTTTTTAGAGTATCAGTATATTATAAATGTAGCTTTTCATTTAGGTACTAGCACTACTAGTAGTACTATAATTATTTTTATCATTTAATTTTTCTAAGTGATGTTATTTTAAATTCAAATTATTTTACAATTTTCGTTCATTACATTGTTGAATTTTTATGACAATGATTGTTGAATATGGATGTCATTAATGTTTTAATGGGAAAGATGATGCATCAAACTATTGATTTTTACTCTGGCCAAGAATATCTTTTTTCAGGAAATCACTTTTTAGACAGACTAATCAAATAATAGATATCAAATTTCTAGAGGAAGTCAGTATAATCAAACAATACAAATTACATTCACAGATAAATTCATTTATCAGAAATTAGCTAGAATAATAATCCTCATTTCTCAGGTTTCATTTCACAATTATTAAACACAAACTTAAGTCAGGACCCCCCAAATAACCCTCCCTTTTTCTTACAAAATGAAGGCATAAATTCTTAGACATGTTCCTGTTATGTATTGATATTTGAAAAAATTCTCTGTCCAACTTCCAACTTTCGTCGGTGTCAATCGTGGATAATTTTTGAAGGCTACTTAAAAAATAATTAAAAAAAACTAAACTGCCCTTAACACAACATTTTGGGCAATTAGCCAAAAGGTAGCTCTATTTGCAACTACTAAATCTATAATAGCACCCACTCACCTCCACCAGCCAAATCATCTACAAATTAGACTAAGTGTGTGCTTTTAGAGTTACGGTTGGTGCTATATATATATTTAAATTACTGAAAGTACCTACTTAATGAAAGTGCACTAACAGCACCAAACGGCCAAACATCATACTTCCAGTAATTAAGTGGACCCGAATAAAGGTACCCCTGGTCTTTTCTTTTAAATTTTATCAATGCCACCATTTATAAAGTGGCTGGACCAATGGGGTTGATTAATTTGTTTTTTATACATAGGTAAGCATTGGATTTGAACCATCGGACTCAACGATACACGCTTGCGGGCGTCAGCACTGGGAAAAGGTCCTATCCGACAAGTGGGGCTTAGCGTAGTGGTATTAGGTACATGGCCTATCACCTACAAAAGTGGCATGCATGGTAGTTTATATTAGATTTAGTTAGGGATGCAAGTTTCGACTCAAAACCTGAACCGGACCCCAAAATTGGGCAACCTCATTAAAAACTCAACAGAACTGATTGATTTAGTTTGGGGTGGCAGACACCTAAGACCGATTAGGTAGGATTAGAAAAAAAATAATAATTAGAAAACACCACCCCAAAAAACTGAAAAGCCAAAAAATGGTTAAAAATAAAAAGATAAAACCAACAAAAACTAAAACTGAACTGAACTAGTTTTCCGGGACTTCTGTGCAGTTTCGTTCTGGAAAATTAAAGATAGAAAAAGAACAAGGAAAAAAAGAAACAAACTAATTATGAACTGAACCCAACCGAAATGCTTGATCTCGGTTCGCTAAGCCTAGCCCAAAATTGTGTCACTAAATGATTTTCAGGCACTTGATCAAACCATTCAAATAGACGGGAAAAACAGCTTAGGGGAATTGGTTCACATTAAGGGTATGTTTGATTGTCAGGTAGATGGCTATCTTATGCGTTAAATGGTCATTTTACATAAAGTTGACCAAGAACCGTTGTTTGACATGCATTTAATACAATGTGTAAGGATGCTTTTCGGGACGACATGTCGTCCAAATCGCATACCAACCTAAAGGCTCGTAAGCGCCAGTGACGACGTGTTAAGGGGCAACGATTGATTTTATCAAGGTTTTAACTTCTAACCTTTTCTATATTCTTCTTCCAAGAACCCTTTTAGAAACAAAGAAAGAAGGAGAGTCCTCTACTCCTTTTCTTAAAGCATATGAAGCAACATCAAAATCTCATTCTTGTCTCCATCATCTTATCTCAATCATCATCTCTCCACAAATCTTGCCCGGCCATCTAGGTTTCCAAGCCCTCTCTCTCGCTAAGCAGCTCCATCACTGTCTCTATATAATGATTTAGGGTTATCGGATGCAAAGGGGAGGGGAGAGAGCTATAGAAGAATAAGGCCCTAGTGAATGAAGATGGCCATTTTCACGGCTAGGCCAAGCAAGAAATTAAAGAACCCTAAAGTAAGATTAAAGAGTCTTCACGTCTTCTAGTATGGTCATCCTTGTGGTTTTAATTTTCTTTGATCGATCTTCAGTTCTCTCTCTCTCTCTCTCTCTCTCTCTCTCTCTATATATATATATATATATATATATATATATATATATATATATATATATATGGAAAAGGCCTCCGTCCTCCATGGAGGACGGTCACCGTCCTCCAACCTTTCACGTGGACCTTGAGTACCTTGAGTGCATTACTTAGATCATCTTTGAAAAAAAATAATTAAAAACTCATCTCCACCGTATATATTTTGAATCATGAAATGTGGACCAATGAAAACAATCAAACTTTGACTTGTGGGTTTATAATTTATTTTTCGATTTCTTTTTTTAATATTGATCCGAACTGTCCACCTGTGCTCCACGTGACATCCAAAAAGTGTTTTGGGTGCCACGTAGAGCTCCACGTGGATCTTGGAAGACGGACACCATCCTCCATTGGAGGACCTAACCGACTCCCTCTCTCTCTCTCTCTCTCTCTATATATATATATATATATATATATATATATATATATGAGGCAAATTTGCAATTGACAATTTTTTTTTATTTTTTTTTTTCCGTAATCGATCATCTACAGAGGTCCACATCTACTGGATACGTTGTTAATGGAAGTTGACAACCCACAATTTAGCCGATTCAGAGAGTTTCACTTGAGTCGCCTAACCTATCAATCATAAACCTGTAACCAAGCAAACACCCACTTTCGCGAGTTTCAACAATATACACTACACGTTTTGAGAGGCTGATTCAAACTATTCCAAAGTCCATTTTGACCACTAACCGTGTTAGGGCTATTACATGCTTTACACGTAAGGCAACACTAACACAACACCTTAGTGGGATACAAACGTACCGTAAATCACACAAACTGCTTTCACCATATCATTAGAAACGGCTAGCATGTGAATTTTTGGACTGAGTCACATTCACGTGTTGCCTTGCCACCTGGACATGTCAATTGATGAACGGGTGTGCCTTTTCACTTATGGACAGAACTGCTGACTCACACACGATACCATTATTTGCACCACGTGAAACTGCAGCCAAAAAGATAAATCTCACCATTGATTGGAGATCGTTTTTCACCCCAATATTCTCGAACCCATGATCTCAAGATCCATTGTCTAAAAGATTGGGACGAAAAATGATCTCTGTAGTCCAATTCAAAACAGATGATACTGGATATTTTGACAATTTATTTTTATTTTCTCCACGGATTACCTTTCAATAGTCAAACTCAGTGCAATTTGAAAGCTTTCCTCGAGCTTGATTGAGTTTCTTTTATCTATCATTCTCCTTCATACTTTCTGCTTCGATGTGTAATACTGGCAAATTCAGATCGGCTAATTTAAACTGAAGAGAAGCTCAATGGCTCCCCAAGCGATCAAATCATGCAACCTTTTTATATCGATCGGCAATGCCCGGCAATTATCAAACAACAGAAAGATGACTAAATTTCATGTAACATGACACCAATACTTCAGTTAAAATTCCGAATCCACTGCAATCTATATATATAACCAATTTATCACTCTGCTTAGCAACTCCTGTTCAGCATCGAGTTATGTTCGTCCATTTTCTTAGCCAAGCTGGACCTCAACGGTGGCCTGATTACAGTAGAAATGGTTGGAGAATGATTGCAGAATCCCCCCCCCCCCCCCCCTACCCCTCTGCCTCTAGACATCAAAAAAGCCATGCGGTATTGAAAATACAACAGTGAAACTTGACCACGGCACCGGCCAGTGACATTTGTTACACATAACACTGAATTGCAGTTATAGTTGCAATGAAGCATCTCTGTGTGATTTCGCAATTTTAATTATCAAAACTCCAGACACCTGCCCAGGCAATCTCCTCCCACTCAAACTTAATTTCCAGTTTTGCCTCATAAAGTATATTGAGAATAAGGGAAACATTCTTCTATATCCCCTGGGGGGGGAGGGGGGGGGTTGTTGGAAATAATGGTAACAGCAACATTCTTCTATATCGCTTGTGCCATCTCAAGAGAGACCGTGACCCATCCATCCTTCTTAATGGGCGGTCTTCACGGTTACGGTACAGATGTTTAAGAGGACACCAGAGAGAAATAAAAAGAATGGTCGGTTGTCAAGGGATGTTATTATATCTCGAAGAAGACGGTATCCGCTGCAATACTCGAGAAAATTCGGGCTTCAGCCGTTTATTCGGGGCTCCTTGCAATGACCTGAACCAATTAAAATGGAAAATGTAAGGGTGAACGGAAAATAGTGAGAGAAATCAATAGGTCAATTTTTCTAAGTTGCAAAAGACAGGAAGGTTTCTTCAGCCTACCAAACAGAGAAATCTCTACAAAGATTAAGAAATTTCTCCAAATAATGTTAACAAGTGGGTCACTCGGTAGTTTATAGCATGTTTTCAAAAGTTGGACGAAACAAGATGTCTTGGATCAGACATCTCATGATTTAGGCATGGATGAGATGAGATGTTGATACGGTATTGGAAATTTGGGCAAGACAAGTCTATATAGGCCTAAAATCAGGTGTCTCAGCCAAAAAATAATACAAAACATATGGGTTTCCGGAGTGTCAGAGATGAGACCCAAAAAAAAGATTTAAAACCATCCAAGTCAACTCAACGAAATTTCTAGCTCACAGATTCAAACTCATCCAAGTCAACATCAGTTTGGCCAGGTTGAGTGCCCATAACTTCGATTTTTTGTAGAAAATAAGCCAAGTCAATTACCAAGTCCAACCATCCGAGTTTCTAAATAAACAGTGAGTTTTCATTGACTAGGATAAGTCTAATTTAGAAATTGTAGACCAATTCCTGAAATCAGCCTAATTTTTTTAGCTGGGTTCCAGCAAATGATCATTCCTCATGGAAGTTAACATGGTAGTGTCACAACTTCCAAAGATCACGTTACAGATTTTTTAAACAAAAAGGAGCAAATCACCATTGAAAACTAGTAGTAGATAATATTACTCACCTTGGAGAACCCAATCGTTTAGGAGTGTTTTGACCAAGCATGGGTTTTAAATTGCCAAGGGCTTCTTCAGCAGCCTGTAAAAATGATGTCAGCATGCGGAGGGTTAACATGGTATCCTCTAAACCCTTTACTATTAGCTGTAGGGGCAAATCTTCATAACAGACTCAAAACTTAAATTCGATTTTTGATGCCTGGGTCTGTGGCAGAGAGAAGTCAATGTTCCATCAACCAATTTCAAGTTGCAAGTTGATCAGTCAATTTTTTAACATTATAATGCATATATAGAATGCACACGAAGACAAATGCCCTGTGTATTGTCAATAATTGCAAGTCAGGCATGCTCTGGATGCCAATCCTTATTGACTGGACGGGTTGGCTAGTCTCCATTGACAGTTTCGGGAGAAGTGAAATCTACGAAATCATAAACATAGATTTCGCTGGGCTATGCATGCTCAAAATTTAAATGCATGTGAAAAATTCATATTTAACATGATACCTGCAACTTAGCTTCATCCCATGTCAACCCAGTTCCCTTCCCTAAAATTTGTCCAGCTATTTCAACCTAAAACATAGTCCATCACCAGCAAAAGAAAATCAATACACATACTCCTTGTAGGTACCAAGATTTACAATAATAAAGAAAAAAAAAACAAAAAAATTAATATCAAACAACATGAACAAAAAGAAGAAACGTTTAGGAAATCACTCTATGCAGACATTGTCAAATTTCGTGGACTTAAAATACAGAGCTCGTATCTAACCTGCACATACATTTCTCCGCTATGGACTGAACTTGTTGAAAGTGGAGACTGAGCTTGAAAAACTAGACTCAGACCCTCCATCGTGCACTGAAAAAGGTATCCACAGCATGTTAAATATGCTGAAATTTTTTAGCTTGTATCACAACTAAAGAAATAAACAGATAAAATCCAATCTCACTAGTTCTTTAAGGGTAGAAACAGAAGACGTTGGTTTCTTTGATCCCTCCAGCCTCTGGTCAAGAAACCTGGAATGTTCTGATGTACTTGCAATTAGCAAAGGGTCCTCCCGAGGAAATGCTTGATATCCACTAGAATTTGAATTACTTAAAAAACCATTTTCATTTGAATAAGAGAGCTTATTCAAATCTCCATGCACTCCACTTGGATCAGGTGCAACATGTGATAGATATTTATCTGCACACAAAAAATATCAAGACGGATCAGTTCCCCACAAAGCCTTCTAATATATGGTGCTTTTAAAAACAAGTGAGACCATTCTAGCTGTAAAAATCAGGAATATTGATAGTAACAGTAGCACAGCGATCAGGCCCTTTTTTCAGGAGGCCCCAAAACTTGGTTCTCCTGCTTTTAAAAACACTGGATACTTCAGATGATAGTGGAAACTAAGAAAAAGTTATTATATATTCTTAAACATTTTTGTCCTATTTTTAGTACCAGTATTTACTATTTAGTTAAAAGGATAAATGGGATATGACAGCACTCCGTATTTTATGGCGTGTCCAGCGTATTTCTAGGCAATGTGGCATATCTTTTGACAGATCCAAGTCATCAAAGTGATAGCTCCAATAGGGAGCTACATAGGGCCCAAAAATCAGGATTCAACCATCCGATCCGTGCACTCTAATATGAGCGGTTGTGCATTTTTTTTTTACGACCCACACCAAAGTGCACAGATCAGATGGTTGCAATCCTCCTCTAGGTATGATTCTTTGGTTGAGACGTGGTAATAATAGGCTCCAACTTGGACCACTTGGGCTTATCAGAGATGTGTGTGACATGACACAAAATTTGGCTGTCAAGGTCCTATCTGTGCAATGTCGGTCAGGAGAGTCGGATCCTCACATGGTGTATATTAGTACCTATATACACTATCCTAAATGTTAGTGGTTTTTACTCCTGCCTTCCAGATCTGAATCCCTTGTATCCAATAGTTTACAAACAGGACGACTCAATTTGAGTCCTCCTGAAAGGACCTGATCATCACCCATAACACTAACAGGTGAGGAGATGAAACCAACGGCCCCGTAGATAATTAGTGAAACAACCCCAGAGGCATACTTTCACATTAAAACACTTCTTTGTAGGGATCACTTACCTAGAAATGCAATCACAATAGAATATCTGATTGAAACTTCATAAAATATCAACAAATAATCACATCTGAGGCCCCAAAGTATAGTACAAAATTCCTCTGTTAATTTCTGCATCTAGCAGGCTGACTTTGAAAATTCTTTGTGAAATAACACGGTGGATGAAAAATAATTAAGAACCACCATGAGAACGAGGAAAAATCATAAAAACATGAAAACCAAACAAAATTACTGTGGACTTATATTTTTGAATTTAACCTTTAAATGATGAGATCAGTATTTGATGTGTGCATTAGGTTACACTCATAGAAGAATTGAGCAGTAGCCCAACAGAAGGCTGACAATATTGCAAGCCCCTGGTCACAGTTTGACCCCCGCTTACATATTTCGAAAAAATGGTAACACTAACAGAGAACCTAGAAATTTATAATAATAAAAAAGGAGTCATTTTTTCTTGGTATTTTGGATAAACAAGGTTATTTCAGATGGAAGGGGAGTCGGGTCTTGAAGTAGTGCTTAAATTTATTAAAGCACACCCACACTCTTAATTGCAGAAAAGAAACTCACGCAGCAACTGAAAAGACAACTGTGTTTCCCCATAATCTGTGGATTCTTTGCTCTAAACACAATGTTCGGAAAAGCGGAACGGAACTCAAACCTTAAAGGGCACTGGTACACACACACACACTAAAAGTAGCATATTATATATTTTTATACAGTTAAAATATATGCATTTTCTACATGGAATGTTTATCTTAAATGAAGTCAGTTTTACTCTCTTTTTTCACGTTATTTCTTTTCTACTCCTCGCCTGCTTGTCTGTGACGACAACCATTCTCTCCTGCCGGAAAACATGGGTCTTCTCTTTTTCTTCGTCAGAGCCGGCAATGGACCTATCACAGGCTGTCATAACAAGTTCTAACAGCCAATGTACTGTATGCATGCGCAGGTTCTGTTGTTATTACTTTACACAGTGGACCGACAGTTTTTTGGCCAGGAAAAAAAAAGCATTTTTTACCCCACAAGGAACTGGGTGATTCGGGAAAAACTGTCGGTCCACATTGGTCGAACTGGACAATTAGGTTGCACAATTCGGTGCAGAGAACTGGATTTTAACTGGATCAGACCACATGTGGGAGCGATCCCAATCGTGCCACAATCCAACAGTTGACTTTGATCGATGAATTAGGGTTAGTCCGTTAGGGTTCGAGATAGGAGAAACACGAGAAAGAGGAAGGGGGAGAGATTAGCTAAAGTAACTTAGGGTTAAGTGTAACCCTACTAGATTTTATATTAGACATGAAGACATTAATTCCCTTACAGTATACACTTTCACAATGGTTTTTTTTTTTTAATCAGTACACACGACTAATTATATCACCTACATACTCCCTCTCAAGCTGATCCATAGATATCCATCATCCCAACTTGACAATAATATCTTGGAGTTGTGCAGGTCCAAGGGTTGTAGTGAAGGTAATCGACCAATTGACCTGAAGATGCAACTTTGGGAGTATCTATCATCCCAACTTGAATCATTACACGGATGAAGTGGATATCCACTTCAATGTGTTTGGTCCTTTCATGTAGGACCGAGTCATTGGCAATGTTTATGGCTGCCTGATTATCAAAATCCGATGGCATAGGAATGGGTAGAGAAGATCCAAGCTCAGTAAGTAGAGAACACCGTCATAAGAGTTCGCAAGTTCCATGTATCATTGCCCTATACTCAGACTCAACACTTGATTTATATACTACATCCTGCTTCTTTCTCTTCCAAACTACGTGATTCTGTCCAAGAGAAGCACAAAAATCAGAAATCGAGCAGTGATCCACAAGGGGCCCTCTGTAATCAGCATCACGATAGCAACTAAGAGAATAATGTCCAACATCACTGTAGAACAAACCACGTCCAGGAGAAGCCTTGATGTATCACAATATGCGGTGAACAACGACAAGATGAGGAGCTCGTGGGGCATGCACAAACTGGGTAACCAGGGACACAACAAATGTGTGAGGTTTGGACTCATTTGGGAGATAATTGAGATGACCAACAAGTCTCTGGTACTCAGAGGGATTGGGAAGGGGCTCTCCAACTTCTCTGAGATAAAGATATACCACGATGTGAATGAGCGATCTCAATTCCAAGGAAGAACTTGAAGTGACCCAAATCCTTAATATCAAATGCGCGACCCAGCTCAGACTTGACACAAACTCAGCATCATCTCCAATAGGATGATGTCATCAACATATGCCAATAATATGGTACACATATCCCCCCTCCAGAAATTATAAGCATGTATGATCAAAATGACACCTCACAAAACCCATTGCAAATGCAACACCACTGAATCTGTGAAACCATGCCATGGGCCCATATTTAGACTTCAGAAACTGGCCGACTTTCCCAGAATTCTCCCCCTAAAGTCGATAACCAGGTGGAGGAGCCATGTAAACTTCCTCTAATTTTTCATGAACGCATTCCTCACATCCAATTGGTAGAAAGGCCAATGATGAGGATCACAAGAGAAATCAGGACTCAGACAAAAGTGAGCTTGCCACAGGAGTGAAAGTAGTAGTGAAGTCTAAGCCAGGTTATTGGATAAACCCCTTTGCAACAAGGCGAGCTTTGTATCTTTCAACTAGTCCCCCTTCTTGATTTTTAAAAAGCAAATACTCATTGGCAACCCACAACGCGCTTACTTGGAGGAAGGTCAACGAGTTCCCAAGTCTTATTCTTCTCAAGAGTAGCTATTTCCTCGGTCATAGCAGCAGACTGTAAGTGATGTTTGAAAGCTTCGCCAACAGGAGGAGGAATGGATATAGTCGAAGCTCTCTCAAGAGCAGCTCGATAAGACACCATGATATGAAACAAACTGAGAGATAGGGTAGGTGGCGATACAACTCCTTTTTCCCTTACGAAGAGCAATCGGAATAGCAAGATCATCAATAGTAAAGGATGGAACAAAGGAGAATCCAAAGAAGTAGAAGATGCAAGGTGCTGATTTTGAGTGGGTTGTCGACATTGGAGCTTGGGGAGGTGGCTCAAATTGGCTTCAATGCTGATAGATGAACCGCATAGACAAGCATTCACATAAAGAGGTAGTAGATCTTGCAGGATTATGAGGAACAGGAAGAAGAAACACAGTCGAAGACTCCAATGAAGACTTGGAGATAGAGGATTGTTCAAGATAGTATGGTGTATCCTCAAAGAAGGATACATCCATAGAGGTAAAAATCTTCGAGACTAGGGTCATAGCACCTATAACCTGTGGATACTCAAGAATACCCCCCAAAAATACATTGTATAAATTTATCATCCAACTTGTGCTTTTGGGTCCGAAGATCTTGAATACAACAAGCACATCCAAACACACGTGGTTCAATAGGAAACAAAGGGATGTCGAGCTTAAGAATGAGCATGGGGGTTTTACCATTCAAGATACGCATGGGTGCACGAATGATAAGATAAGTGGCAGCGAGAAGGGCCATGGACCAGTAAGATTGCGGTGTGAACATGCATTCGGTGAAGAAGAGAACAAGTCACTTCCAAGAGAAGGCATGAATAAAAAGCTAAGAAAAATTTACCACTATGTTTAGGCCTAAGAACCTTAATATTCATAGTAGAAAAATAATATAGGTGGTGAGTAGTTTATCTTTTCACTCAAGGAAGTACACCCAATTACATAATGAATGGTGATCAATGAAGGTAACATAATATCTAAAACCATAAAAAAAAAAAAAAAGATAAAGGAGCAGGCTCCAAAAGACAGGCATGCCAAAGATCCCAAAATTGTTTGTTCGAGCTAACACTACTAGAAGAAGACATAAGAGTAGAATGTGTGAAAGCTTTCATCTCCTATCCGCACCAAAGTAGTATAGGTCAGCTCTCTCAAACCCCATCCCAGAAATCGGCCTCGTATAGTTCAGCTCTCTCAAACCCCATGCCAGAAATCGGCCTAGGGAATCAGGCCCTGAAGCACACTGTGAGTAGGAAACAAGGTTACAAAACAATTTGAAGACTCAGTGAGACAACTAACAGAAGGTAAACTGGTATTTAAATTAGGCACATGCAAAACATTCGAGAGAGTAAGATCAGCTGATGGAGGAACACTCCCATTACTAGCAACAACGGGAATGAGGGAACCATCAGCTAAACGTACCTGCCTATGAGATGAGAGAGGAATAATAGAAGATAATTGGGACTCACCCATCATATGATCTGAGGCACCTAAGTTAATGACCCAAGATAGGAGATGTAGAGGACATGGTTGCACGATAGGCATACGAGGTCGCTGGCGGGGCAGGAGAAGAGGTAGGTTGGGGAACTTGAAGACACCCTCGAAGATTAACAACCTCAGTATGGAGTGCAGCAAAGTCATATGTTGCATCAATGATAGCAATATCAGCAGTAGATCATCAGGTTCAAACGTGGTATATCTGAAGCAGAGACAACATGAACAATAGAGGAAGCGCCCTGACAAGGGAGAAAACCATGAAGCTTGAAACATTCGGAGCGATCATGTCCCAATCGAAGGCAGAAAGAGCACACAGTAAGAAGATCTCCAATCCACGTTCACTTCCTCTACCCTGAGTATCAATAACTAGTGTAATATACTCAATAGGGATAGGGGAAAGAGGAGCAATAAGAGCACGGCGTTTCTCATTACCATCGATCGTCACAGACACTATATGTAGAGGATATAGAGAATCAATTACTAAAATCTTGGCACGAAGCTACTCAAACTCAGAGCGGAATGGCAGGCAACAACCTTGAGACCCTCATCAGCGAACTCAGAGGCTAATACTGACTAAGATCATCTCATAGTCTCTGAACGTATCCAAAATACTCGGAAACAGTATGATCCCCATGCTTAACATGTGAGACCTCCTAGAAAAGCTGAAAAACCTGGGTATCATTTTTGGCATGGGCATACATTTGTGTCAATGCATCCCTAGTTGTAGCCGTCTCATAAAACATAAACATGTTATAATTTGGTCCTTCCATCGAGTAAAACAGTCATCCTAAGACAGTATAGTTCTCGATCTTCTATTGAGAGGAGGAATTAGGCGTATTTAATGGTCCAAGTATGTGGCCCAACTTGCCACAATTGTCCAAATATACTCTCACTCCTCTTAACCATAGTAGAAAATTCTACCCATTCAATGTCGTGCTTGTAATTCCATGGGAGGATTTAAATTCGAAAAACTAATGGAACTAGAGGACATTGATTCCATTTTCAATGATGAGAATCACTGTTTTGTGGGAAAGAACATCCACAACACATTAAACATGTAAGAAGATGAATGGGAAAGACATCCACTTAGAAGCAAATATATCTCAAAAAAAACAGCGAAAGGGAGGAATGGAATGGAGGAAAATCGATATGACATCATCAAATCTTAACGGGGAATCAAATAAAGTTTATTTCATATGGTAGATAGACGGTAATTGATCCAATACCACACTATAATCGAAGCGCAAAAGGATCACATGAATTAAAATCCCAAAAAAATGTGAAATTGTGTGGTTTTAGGGTAAGGAGAAAAATAACACAATTCCTTCAAATCAGTACCAAAGTAGACAAAGTTGGATGGAAATGAAATCTTAAGATGATTCTGGTTCATTGTATATCTAACTTGCAGTAAACGGTGCAATCACACGACCGAATCCCTAGAAAATCGTGAATGAGATCTGGGGAAAGATCCCTTCGAAAAAAATGTTTTAGGACTTCAAATGCCAAAGTCCATTTAGTAAAGTTGATCCTCACAGAAACTGATTCCGGTGTGTTTATCCTGTCATGGTTGGAGGGAAAAGTTTGACCTTTATGATGTCAGCATGCTTCGAGGTGACGTCAGTAAAGAAATAAATAACCTAAAAACTAAAGGGGAAAAATACCCATTTAAGGTATATTAGAGAGGGAAGAGAAGAAGAGAAAGAGAAAGAGAGAGATAGAGAGAGCATAATAAGACTAATGGACTACATTGCTTCTATTCCATATGTTCTAGTAACAATAAATGAGCCCTTTATATAGAGGGCATACAAGACACTATTTCCATTCCTAATCAATGTGGGATTAATATATTGCCTACAACTCTAACACACACCATACTTAATATATTATCTCCAACACACCCCCCCTCAAGTTGAGCATCATTGAGAATGATGCTCAAGTTGCCAATTACAAGGACTCTGAACCATCTCCCCCTAATAGTAATAAGGCAAATATACGACCATAAGGTCAATAAAAAAAAGCTACATACCACAATAGCGACAAAGGCCATAAGGCCGATAAAAGGCTGCATAGCAGCAAAGGCCGTATCATCAAATACTAGGAGGGACAGCATGTGTAAAACACTGTGTCATAACATCACACACATGCAAATATAAATTGGCAAATAAAAGAAATGGAGGGGGAGAGTCACGGACCTCAGAGAAATGAGCAATATCCAATAGCATGAGTGTATGTCGGGAGCTGTAGACATGAATTTTGAGGAAATAAAAACGGATTTCTGGGCAGAGATTCAGACTTCACAAATTTTAGGATAGAGACAACAACCCTACATAGACATTTCAACAAACAACTACTATGCAGTTTCCACCAACAACAGTAACCCATCAAAATAACTCATCAAAAATCATCCAACAACTCTCACGAGACTCATATCAAACACCTACTATGCAGTAGTAGTAGCCAAGCACAACAGCCCTTCAACATCTTTTTTCTTCTTAACACTTTCATCATCTCATGGTTGTACAGTAGCCCACCATAGTTGCACAGCAGCCTTCAATGGCTGCTACACAACAGTCATCCTTCTCTACACCATGGATTAAACAACACACAAATGAATAAATGGCTACACCAAAAAAGACATGGATAGTTTCAAAGACATACAAAAAATATGAATCTAGCGTTGGAGAAAAGAAACAACTAATAAGACATCAACAAAGATTTCTATGTTCCCGATTTCTGATGCACAGAGATCCGACGAGGTGGCAAAGTGCAGAGCATACATAAGACGGAACCCTAAAACCGGCGCATGGATCCAACCCGCTCTGATACCATGAAGACATAAATAACCTAAAAACTAAAGGGAAAAAATACCCATTTAAGGTATATTAGAGAGATAAAAGAAGAGAGAGAGAGATAGAGAGAGCATACTAACACTAATGGACTACATTGCTTCTATTTCATAGGTTCTAGTAACAATAAATGAGCTCTTCATATAGAGGGCATACAAAACACTATTTCCATTGCTAACCAATGTGGGATTAATATATTGCCTACAACTCTAACACACACCATAATTAATATATTATCTCCAACAGTCATGAATTTGAAATGTCGTCTCAATGGCTCTGATACCAAGTTGACTACAATTGATGAATTATGGTTAGTCCGTTAGGTTTGAGATAAGAAAAAAGAAGAGGGAAATTGGCCAAAGTGACTTACGGTTAGAATAATCCTAATAGCCTTCATATTCGACATAAAGGCATTAATACCATTACATTATACGCACCCACAATATTTACATACAAACCACTAATTATATCACCTGTGTACTACACAATACATAACACGTCTCAATAACAACTACCGGTTCAGTTTCGTATTCAAAACACAGTGAAACCCCACTCCTCTGCCATATAAACTTCAACCTTACCAAAATCGACTTCACTTTGCAACTCGGTGCCTAAAGCATTAGTTTAAAGAGCAGTAAGTCTCAAAACTTCCTGTAAGATAGACCAGATTGTGACGTAAATGAGCCTCTTGAGGAATTCTTTCAATTCAAGGAGTATGCTTAATCATCCATCTTCAGCTTGCCAATCCTAAAACATACTTAACCAATCCGAAAGACAAATCAAGCAACCTTACATTAGAGTACATACCTTGAATGCCAACCCGATGGTAGCTAATGGATTGGATTGCCAACGAAAAATTGGGGCGAGTCATCTTGAGCACATGAGCCTCATTCTATAGGATAAACTATATTACACATGATGCATGAGCTACAATGTTGATGAATTTTTTTTCCAAGTTTCAGGAATTCCATTTTATGATACGTACTCGTTACTTAATATGGGGCCATTCTTAAGGCTATATAACAGAGGAGAATACATATCCCATTCTTTTGTTCAATTTTTCCAAGAGCATGATATTGCTCATCATTTTTTATCCAACTAAAGAAGGTATTTTGCATAGGCGTCGACGGTGAAAAAAGAAAAACAAACTATAAGGAAAGGCCTTTATGGACCACTGGAGTTAAACATGACACAAACATGCAATTAGAGGTTAGTTCATAAAATCCGCTCAGTAGATATTTTGAAATTGACATTTATACATAATCAAATCATTACAATGGAAAAGGTACTTAACCAGTTAACTACTCATGTATTGGATGACAAGTCCCCTGTTTAAGTTCTTACGCCTGATTTTGCCTACTACCTTGCATCTCCTAGAGAATTTGGACGTGTCTGCTTTGAGCATAATGTTGAAAACTTGATCAAGCACTCTTGACCGTGCTTTCTCCACCCTCTTTTGAACCATGCCACCTTATATGGTCATCAATTCTGCCCAATGGAACCTCAGCTTCATCTCCATCGACACCATATTTTTCTGTGTTCCTACTCTCAGTAGTAAAATTGCATAACTTTCCTCCCGACGTACTCTTCGATCAGAAGATATTAGAGTGCAGGCATCCCTCATAATTGAAAATCTTAGGTTCTAACGTCACCGAGCGAATCACCAATAATCTCCCATACATATCTCTCCCAAGCTCTGCCTCTTCCACATGATTTTTTGGCATTTGATCGTTTGCTGGACTATTCATTATAAGTGGCGAACAACAGCTGATTTTGAGTTAATTTTTCATGTGTTTCACCCTCCATTTGCTTTGCTAAATTGACATGTACTTCGGTTAACCTCTGTGGGCACTCGATTGATTTATAGCTCATCTCATTGCCTTGGGAGCAACAAACTGACACAGTAAATAGCTGTCCTATTACTCCACGTCATTTCATCACTGACGGTGTCAATTTTGGCGGTTCCCTCGCTCATAGCTTCCTAGTTGCATTAGAACTTCCTCAATGCTCATTTAAGCGTCAATAATTGCTCCACTTTTGCTGCTCTTCAACCTCTAACGCTAATTAGTATGCATATTCAAACTTCCAAGTAAGATGAAGGTTTATCATGTCTTCTACAGACAAATTGCAGCCCACAGATGTATCGTGTCACCTTTGCTCTTAGATTTCACTCAAGTTATTTTAAATGAGCAATTGTTTGAATTCTGAACTAGGAAATAGTCTTATTACCTTGTTGTGGGGCCATTGGAAAATGGTGCAGTTGTAGTCGAAAGAAAGGAATCGTTGTCATAGTTTTTGTTCATTTTATCCCATGCTATAATGGTTTTTACCTTCGTGGTTCTCTTTCAATTGTCTCTAACACGATTGTGCAAGCCCCTTCAATTTGAAACTTACAAATTTGACCTCGTAACCATCCACCATAGCTTTCCACTTAAAAAAAATTTCTATACTCTCAAACCATTCCCAGTAGACATCAGACCGCAATCCTCTATGAAAATTTACATTTTGAATTGCCTGCCATGATAAGGACATCCTGTCTCCGAGGGCTTCAAACAATTTATCCTCTAGTAGATTATTATGTCAAAGCACATATTTGGTTGACCGTTTGACGAAGTCTGCTCATTTCATTCCAGTCAGGACTACATATTCTTCTACCCAGCTGGCTGACATTTATATTCGAGAGGAAGTAGGATTGCATGGTGTGCAACGAGTATCATTTCAGATAAAGATTCCAGATTTACATCTCAAACGTGACAGAGTTTTCAAGAAGGAATGGGATCGAGACTGGAGTATAGCCCAACTTTTCACCTTCAAGCGGATGGACAGACTAAGAGGTTAAATCAGATATTGGAGCATATGCTTGAGCTTTGTATTTCAATGGGAGTTGGAATGATCATCTAGCATTGGCAGAGTTTTCATATAATAATAATTATCAAGCTACGATTCAGATGCCACCCTACGAAGTGCTTTATGTGAGGAGATGTAGGACCCCTCTTTGTTGGGATGAGGTAGCAGTGAAGAATTTACTCGGACCGCAAATCGTTGAAGGCACGGCTACACAAGTGAAGATTATCAGAGAAACAATGAAGACAGCTCACAGTAGACAGAAGAGTTATGCGGATAAAGAATGGACTCTGAATTCGAGAAGGTCGATAAGGTTTTCATTAAGATTTCACCGATTATAGGAGTTATGAGATTCTAGAAAAGATGAAATTTGAGTCCAAGGTACGTTAGGCCTTTCGAAGTGTTGAAAGGGATTGGAGAAACGGCTTACCGTGTACAATTACCACCGAACCTAGCAGGAATGCACGATGTTTCCATATTTTGATGTTGAAAACGTACATACATGATCCTTCGCACGAAATAGATTTGGAGTCGTTGAAAAACGAGAAAGATATGACCATAATTGAAGAGCCGATTAAGATTCTCAATCGGAAGGAAAGGACTCTATGAAAGCATCATTAACGCGAGGAGGCCAGTTGGAAGCGTGAAGACGAGATGAGGAAGGATTATCCACACCTCTTTATTTCAAGTATGTTTTAATTTCAAGGACAAAATTTCATTAAGGAGGGAAGAATGTAACGACCAAGATTTCTAAATATATTGTTGTGTTTGATTTCATTAATGTGAATGGGCAATTTAAGCCTGTAAGTCATAAAAATGTGAAAAACCCTAAAAAATAGAAAACAACAATTAAATAATCTAAACCGTTATTTACACCCCTAAAATTAGTAGAACTGTCCGGGTCTTTTACATGATCATTGTAGGAGTAGATCCACCCATTTTAGCGATGTTTTAACAAATATTTCTTCGATTTTTATGACTTACAGGCTTAAAAGACCCGGACGGTTCTACTAATTTTAGGGGTGTAAATAAATTTATTTAATTGTTGTTTTCTATTTTTTAGGGTTTTTCACATTTTCCGGGGATCCATAATTTTGCTAGATTAACCCTTTTTCCCAAATTTTAAGGGCGGAATTTTAGACCATTAATTTCTTGATTAGATCCTTTGGGTCCTATTTACCCAAGCAAAAATTAAAGAATTAAAGGCCTATTTAACTAATTAAAGACCAATTGAACTAATTAAAGACCCATGTAACTAATTAAATACTCATTTAACTAATTAAAGACCCATTTAACTAATTAAAGACCCATTTAGCTAACTAAAGACTCTCTTGACTAATCAAAGGTCCATCAACTTAAAAGAAGACCCACGAGAAAGAGTGAGTTGTGATGGGTCCCAAAGACCCATCTTAACCCAACTAAATTAGAGAGAGAGTGTGAGAGTGGCAGTGTCTTGAGATCGTGGGTTTTGTTCCCACGCATATCACAAAGTCAAAAAAAAAGAGAGAACAAGAAAAAGAAAGAAAGAAAGAGACATGGGAGATTAGGGTTTGGGATTGAGGAAGGAAAAAAAAGATGAAGAAAGAGGGAAAAGGAGACAGAGAGAGAGAGAGAGCTTTGCGTTTTGTTCTTCTCCACATCTCTAACCATTCGTAACTTCTCGGAAACGATAAATCACCTTAAAGTATGGAGAAACCATAAGAATTTTAATCCTAGAAAT
Organism: Chloranthus sessilifolius; assembly: GCA_021018995.1. Lineage (NCBI taxonomy): Eukaryota > Viridiplantae > Streptophyta > Magnoliopsida > Chloranthales > Chloranthaceae > Chloranthus > Chloranthus sessilifolius. Next base: position 147,800,728 of record CM037587.1, read on the forward strand.
AGGTATCGTAGTCAGATATAGGGCTTAATTGGATTTGATCATTAAGTAAACCCTTCAATCTTAAATTTTATCATTTATAGGTGATTGTGATGATTATATAGTCTGATTTTTATCTTCTTTTGCTTTATTCTATGTAGAAATTCATGGCTGATTTTATGTTCTTTTACTTTATTTTATGTAGAAATCCATGTAAAATTCCATGTTTATTGCATTGTATCGAACTCATCTCATGCTATGATAAGAATCATGCTAAATTCATTGGTATGGGAACTTAAAATTAGAATCTTTCATGTCACTATGCCATATTATGAATGATTGACTAATAAAGCGAAAGAAGCTTGCATTTATGTGTGTCTATTTAGCATCATCGTGATTTTAAGTGGGAAGATTTACACTCGAATATTGCCTAACTATGAAAAGATTAGAAATATGAACTCTTATGAAGAATCCCTAATGGACTCTCATGTCTATGAGTGAACTAACATGATGGGTATACGATGAAAAGAAGGCAAGGAATGATAAAATTTATGATGACGACAAATGAGACTAAGAAAATATAATGCATTCATATCATTTAAAGAAATTAAGTATAGGAAGGTTAACCAGTGCAAGCCGTACTCAGCCCGGATCCAATTGGGGAGTAACCTCGACCGAAGCACGTGAGAGAAGGTCTATGTATGGTGAATATATAACTGAAGGACACTAGGATGAAGGTTATATCCATCGAAGGACTTTAGGAGAAGATTAAAATGGCGGACAAAACGTTCATGATCATATGTGCATGTTCTGATTCATGTTGCATTATTGGAAATTAATTAAAATGACTACACCAAGACTAGGGTAGAGACAAGAACTTTGACACAAGTCATAATGTCTACAATGATTATGAAGATTCATGTTTATTGTGCTTTACTAATCACTCATGCCATGTTATAATTTCTTTTACTGTCTTATGACTGGCCCATACGAGTTTTTACGAACTTACACCTGTTGTTTGGGGTGGCCAGGGAATATAGCCGACACAAAAATGAAAAATTGAGGAGTGAATTAATTCAGTTTATTTTGAAAGGATGATTTAGTTTTTTTTTTTTGAGACGGTAACAAAAAGTATATTAGAAACAAAATGAAAGACGTGAGATACAACGAGTTGAAGAATTCAGGAATTATTTGATTGAACTTCGGTTGGAGAATTCTTGAATTAATTAGTTAAGTTAAATGCCTCTTTATATTGAATGACAGATTTTCAAGTGTTTTTATGATGGCTTCTATTTTGTAATTGGCCGCATGGAACATTCCAGTTAGAATATCTTTTCATATTATTATTATTTTTTTATCGGTAACAAGTATTGTATTAAAAACCAGCAAAACACTGAAAAACAGATACACTGACACAAAAAAAGAGACAACATCAAACACAAGCAAAAGCGTCCCAAGGCACCGACTCTTCCGCATCGGCAACACTTCGACTAGAAACCCACAGATACATAAAATCCCGGACAGACTTGATGATCATCCCCACCGGACTCGATTTATTATCGAAAGTTCTTGCATTCCTTTCTAGCCATAAACGCCAACAGACAACGAAGAACGCTACCTTCCAGTAATCCCGAAGCTGACCCTCAAAACTGACCAACGTCTAAGCCTGGAATTGCTGGCAAGTAGTTGGAGGGGTCGCCCAAGCCATGCCGAAAGAACTAAGAATCACCCCCAGACCTTATAGGCCATCTGACAGTGGAGAAATAGATGTGCAGCAGATTCTTCTTCTTGGTGGTACATAACACATTGATTGGGCATCTCCTTTCCCCGATGGATGAGTTGATCGATGGCTAAGACTTTACCTTTGAGCAATGTCTAAGCAAAGAATCTGACCTTTGGGGGGATACCCATTTTCTACAACTTGGCTCCTTGAAATCTGATAAGGGGAGGCTTGTGAGCATCCGGTAATACGCCTTGACACTGAAGCTGTCGTCCTTGCTTGAAGCCCATACCCTCTGGTCTTGAAACTGCACATTAGGGAGGATGGTATAGATCGTGGACAGCAGGTTGGTGAAGGAGGTCATCTCCTCGCTCCTTAGAAATCTACGAGTGGAGACCTCCCATAATCTACGACCACTGTAATCTGAGACAAAGTCGTTGATCATCCCCCCCTGGTTGGTGGAGATGGCATAGATATCCGGAAATGCCGACTTAAGGTATACCCCGTCCACCCAAATATCATCCCAAAACCGAATCCAATCTGATCCATTTAGCATACGAAGACCAAGTACCGTAGATGGCCTACCACCAAGCCGAGGTACCTCTGTATATCGTGGTATTAATTCCCCAATTCCCACTAGATTGCCCGTACTTCTCAGCCAGCACAACTCTCCAAAGGCTTCCACTTTCGCTCTCCAAACCAGCACGCCATAACCATTTCCCTAGAAGAGCAACATTAGATCCCTTCATACTTCGAATACCAAGACCTCCACAAGACATTGGGAGCTGGCAGGTCTCCCAGTTCACAAGGTGGTAGCGTTTGTCTAGACCCAAACCTTCCCAAAGGAAGTTTCATTGAATTTGCTCTAGACGGTGGATAACCTCTATTGGGCATAGGAACATCGACATGAAGAATATAGGCAAGCTGGAGAGCACTTATTTAAACCAGAAGAAGGCAACCCCCACTGCTAAGCAATTTACCCTTCCATGATGACAGATGCTGCTCAAACCGCTGAACTACCGATTCCCACGCCCGAGCCGATAATTTTTTTATACCCAGAGGCAGCCCCAAATACTTTATGGGGAGCTTTTCAATAGGACAATTGACGGTAGCCGCTAGTTCGTCCATCTGCTAATCACTACTACCAATTCCCGTAATGGCTGATTTGTGTAGGTTAACCCGTTGTCCGGAAACCGCCTCATAAAGGCAAGCATGTCAGTCAAGTTGCTGAACTCTTCTACATCAACGTGACCAAATAGGATTGTGTCATCGGCCTTGAGATCCCACCAAAACCCCCGAAATAAGTTGAATCTGTTTCACTCGCGCAATAAGGCCAGCCAAGGCTTCACCCACCATGGTGAATAAAAATGGGGACAGCGGGTCTCCCTGGCGGAGGCCTCTTAAGCTATTAAAATACCCGGTTGGCGAGCCATTGATTAGGACCGAAAACCATGCTGAAGAGAAGCAGGCATACATCCATTTCCTCCAGGTCATCCCGAACCCGAATCTACCAAGCATATATCAAAGGCAGTCCCAACTAACGCGGTCATAGGCCTTCTTCATATCCACCTTCCATAGGGCTGTCGGTCGGCGCGATAGATGAGCAGAGTGTATCACCTCATGAGCAACCGCGACCAGGTCAATCAATTGCCCTTGAACAAAAGCTCCCTAGTTATCTGAAATGATCTTGTCCATTACCGATTTGAATCTGTTAACAAGGACTTTGGAAATAATTTTATACAGGCAGTTGAGGAGACTGATTGGTCTGAAATCCGATATGTCCTCAACCCCACTTCTTTTGGGGATGAGAGTTATGAAAGTAGAATTTAGGCAACGTGTGACGGGGCCGATACTCGAGCTTGCAGCATGGTGCTTGGGGCACGACATGTGGTGCCAGGAGGGCACGCGACATGGGGGCCAAGAGGGCCTTGTGAAGTGGTCGCGTTGCGGGGTCGCGACACGATCGCATGGAGGGGGAAGACACGGGAGCGACAAGGTCGCGACATGGATGCGACATAGCCAAGGTGGGCTAGCGATGCAGGAGGCGTTGCGGTATGTCAAACCAAGGGGTTTGAGGTCCTCCCGCCATCCTGGCTAAATGACTGTTTTACCCTTCTATGTGGGAGAGTTGGTGGAGGCTGGTTCCCACCCACACGGGGCCTTGCGTTGCCAGAGGGGGCGCAAGTGTCTCCTAGGCCTGAAAGGGTGGGCCTAGGACGTCGACGCAGCGATGCCGTGTAGAACCCAAGGGAGGTTGAAGTATGGCTCCGGACTACGCGTCGCGGTGCATACGGCTAGGCAACCTCGTGAGAAGAATACTAGCGCTGCGTGAGACTCAGTTGAGCACAACAGCACGTGGGCCAAGGATAAACGGTGCTAGTAATTCGGAACGCACACGAAGGCAAGCTGTGTGGAACTCAGTTGAGCACGCGAGCGATGAGGCACAAGGTTGTGGGCTTGGTTCGGTATGTGAGCATGACATGATGGCATAGGGAGCTGCATGCCAAGACTGTTGCGAAGCGAGGTACTAGTGCAGTGCACAGGGTGAAGCTTTAGCAGGCCAAGTTTAGCACAGTGGAGCAAGTGAGCGTGTCGTAAGGGGCACGATAAGCATGGGTGGTAGGCCGCGAAACAAAGGTAACCACGTTGGGGGAGTTCCCGTCCTCTAGGCGGGTGGTATCAGAGCTGATGTGTAGATGGGTTGGCTTCGTTGCACACGGTAGCGAAGCACCGCACGGGTTGAATGCGCGTCGAAGGACGCCCCGCACGGGACTGAGGTTGCGGAAGTGCGACCCCGTGACAAACGGCCAATGAATCCATTGGCATGGAACTCGCCAAAAATCTCCATCAGTTCCAACTTCATAATCTGCCAGAAAGCACGAAAGAATTCTATCATGAACCCATCCGGGCCCGGTAATTTATTTTTCCCCCCGCACCTGATTGTCGTCCAAACTTCTTCCTTGCTAAACAGTTTCTCCATCTCGATGCTCTCAACCTCGGAGATGGAGTTGAAGGTTAGTCCATCCAGCTCTGGCCGGATAAATCCGTCGTTCCTGTATAGATTAGAGTAGTAATTCACCACTTTGTGCCGGATATGCTCCAGCTCGGAGTAATGGATGCCGTCAACGAAATGTTACTCATGTGGTTGGTTTTATTCCGTGCATTCGCCACCACATGGAAAAACCTTGTATTTTGATCCCCCTCTCGTAGCCACCGAACCTTGGATTTTTGTCTCCAGTGCACCTCTTCTGCTCTACATTTATCGTTGAACTTCTGCTTCTTTAGCGCTCCCATTTTTTGTCCTCCGACAGGGCCCTCATCTCCTCGAGATTATCAATCTCTTTCAGTCGAAGGAGTAAAGCCACTTTCGCAATCCGCACTAGACCATACACTTCTCTATTCCAAACCTTGATGTGCCCCTTAAGGTGTTGGGGCTTAGTAGTGAACCGATATAAGGTTGTCCCAGTAGGCACCAACTCACTCCACCACGAAGGAACCAATTTGAATTGTTCATCCAGCAGCCACATATTCTCGAATTGAAACGGGACCGGACCTCTCCCCCTAGTCTCGCATGTCAGCAGGATAGGTCGGTGGTCTGACGCCGCCCTGGCCAATCCTTCAAGCCTGGCCGCCGGGAATAGATCCAACCATTCCGTAGTACATAGGAAACGGTCCAGCTGGCTTAGGGAGGGGGCTTCTTAAAGATTTGACCAAGTGAACTTTGCTCCCATGAGAGGAATATCCATCAGCTCCCAATCTGAAATGAAAGTGTTAAAATCTCACATCACCCCCATATCTAACCGACCGCCGTTTTTCTCATGCCCCCATCTAATGGCATTGAAGTTCCCCCCCAAGCAGTGAGGGTGCTCTCATCTAGCCGAAATGGCAGCCAGTTCGATCTAGAACTCGCTACACTGTCTCTCGTTTGTTGGGCCATAAATTCTGGAGAATGACCACACTTTATCTGTGTCCTTGTTCCGAAGCACAACCGAGGCCGAGAAATGGCCCACCTCGTCGTCCACTTTCTCGAATAGCGCCGAATCCCAAGCCACGAGAATACCACCCGAGGCCCCCACAAAATCGACTCCAATCCAATCCCATCAGTTTCCTTCGAGCACCGATGCAACTTTAAACTTGTCGCAGCTTCCCCATTTGGTTTCCTGAATTGTAATGACCACCGAGTTGATGAACTTGATGACCTGCTTAACCCCGGCCCGCTTGAATCTATCACTAATACCTCACATTCCATGACAACATCTTCATGAAATCATCACAAAGCCCGCCCACCAAAGAGTGAGGAAGGTTATACACCCCCTCCTCCCTTTCCATCTGACATCCCCCACTGTAACCGCATAAGTTCCCGGGGAATATCATGACGTCTCTTCATTTTGTTGTTGTGCCTGCTAGTGAGTATGGACCAGAACACATCCCTGATATTTTCTTCGAGACCTTTGAAAGACATATCCAGATCACCCTCCACTCCAATCAAGCGATCGACATCATTCAACACGTCAGGACCTTCGCCGCACTCCCAGGCCCTAGAATCTTCAATGATATCTGAAACCCCCTGTAGAAGTGAAGCCTGGGAAGCCAATGTTGGGGCCAAAGGGGTTGGCACTCTCTGCAAAAGTTGAATCATCCACCGGATGAAGGTAAGAGATGATCTGTTCTCTCGGGTCCTCCACCGATATCGAGTAGCCCCATTACGGGCCTGGTCTTCGATCCATGTCCTTAAGAATGGCAGGCCAATAAGTTTCAGAACATAGGTCGTCACGGGTCCAACCCCCGATCTCATACAGAAACCCATGGTAACCGGCCCATCTATGGTCCACCTAGAAGCCCCTGCCAGCTGTCTCTCGTCGAAATAGTGGAAAACATGTGTCGCCTTTGTATAGCATCCAGACTTATCTCTAACCGTAGACTCATGGGAGCGATGGGAATCTCGAAATAAGGGAGGGTCGACCGTGCCTGAATCGCCACATGTCCCAGTGACTGAGAACCCCCGTGTTATGGTGACAGAAGAACGAGATAGACATTGAGCGACAATGCCAGCTTGTCCACGTGTCATAGTAAAGGGGTGATAGTCAACACAAAGGTGAAACCATGCAATGGTTTCCAGAAACCGCGAGCTGGTTTTCTGAAACCACCGAGAGCCCCCATGTCGTAATCTCCATAGGCCTCGAAACCCACCGCCCTCTACATTTCCTTCTCTTTCTGAAAAAAACCAAAAGTTTCTTTCTACCTCCTGGCATCACCTTCCTCTTGAGGCAAGACATCCTCTCTGTCTCCATCGAATCCCACCGACAAGGCGCCTCCTCTTCCTTCGCACTAGGCATCCAATCCTGCCCACCAACCACCGCAACTGTCGGCTGACAGGCAACCTGGTTGTACGACGAAGCGACCGCTGTAGATCGTCTCGACGGTGAAAGATTGGGGTCCAAGCAACTCGTTTGAATCGGGCATTTCGCCGTCGTCCCCGATTCTCTCATCTCGCCAGAAACTTCATTACCCCCATTAATTTATCCATCTTCAAGCTCAACAATTGGAGAATGAGCGATCCAATCAGAACCCGAGGTACCTTGGAACCCCGTCGATGAGGATGGCCACAACTATTCCCCCTTTCTATGAGACGGATTCGCAGACGAGCTCCCCTCCGGGCATCTCACCAATGGCCGACCGAGCCATTCCACCCAGTCCCGGACTGGTTCGATCTCCATCGCAACTTCTTTTGCGGTACCACAGAATACCTCTACGTCAGGGTTCCGGGACCCCAGGGTTTCATCGATCGACTGGTGAGGGACGAGCACCCTCTCTGTGAACGCCATTTCTACGAAGATCCTGAATTTTTGGCCGCCGACGCAGACCTCACAGCTTCTAGGGATGCTCTCCAAACGGACAACGGCAACAAGAATCTGGGCAGCTTCCGTGTCCCAGAGGTCATCCGTACTGCGGTCAATCAGGATGAACCTACCACATCTGTCTCCGATCCCCTTCAGGACTTCGGGGGACCATGCATGGAGCGATAGACCCAACACCCGAATCCAAGTCCCTCCTCCCCACCAATGTAGATAAAGATCTCCAGCCGCCGGGTCCCAAATCCCACACTTGACCGGGATCCCATCAATGTGTAGCAATTTAGTGTGGCAGATGTCTCTTGTCGCCTCTTCCGATCGAAACCGCAGGAGGAATTTTGTTCTTGTAATAGATGATAGACTAAACCTAATGGAGACATCCCATGTATATTGGGCCCATCTATGTAAATGGAACAGTGCCAGTGTATCTCTGTTTGTGTAAAGAACCACCCAATAGCTTCTTAAGTTTTTAGCGAGCAAGAGAAACTGTGGAGAATTGAAACTGAGCTCAACCGTGATGTCTCCCAGTTCCGGCAAACTAGGAGCAATCCCAAGTACGGCAGCAAATGAGTTGCCTATCTCCGAAGTATCTCTCCCTCCTTTCTCCACCACCTCGGCGAACGAACCCCATTTTGTTCGGTGGCTGGCCTTTTAATAGCGACGTTTACCCGATGGAATTTCTTGCCGGAAAGTGACCATCACCGTCACACCCTCGGCTCTGGCCGAATTGCACCCATGTCGATGACAAATCAACCGACGACAGAAATTCACATTTCGGCAATGGCAACAAATCCAATCCCCCTATACATATTCCAATACTCTCCCTCAAGCTGGTGCATGGATATCTGTCATGCCTAGTCTGAAGATGTGAAGGACCAATTGCTTTAGTGAAAATCAAATCTTTTCACATTATTATTCTGCACATTTTAATTGTATGCCTTAGTTAGACCCATATGTATGAGAAGAGAAGAAAAAAAATTATAGGTTGTTTTTAATCATTTATTCTTTACTATTGCTCGATGGATTATTCTTGGTTAAGTTTCAATTTCCGATGTAATTTAAGACGGATCATTCATATAAATACGGATAGTTGGATTAATGGGAGTTCACGGAGTGTGACGTCTCTAAGTAATCACATTGATCCGGTGAGTGAACTTGGGGATGTCACAATTGGTATTAGAGCCGAGGACGGCTCTGCAATCAAGTAGGAAACAGGAGTAGAGGCTCCGGAGAGGGGTAGAGTCCCCCGGGTGGTGACCTTGTTCCCGCAATAGTATTTTATGTTCCCACCTTATGAGATGCTTTAATCTCACGTCATTTGCAAACTAGTCTTGATCTTGTGCTATAAGTGAGACTATTCCCTTCCAAATATGACACGTGTTAAAACAGGGAGCCTAGTGTGGCAAAACCGGACAATATCATATGAAATCGGGTTTGGGTCGTCACACAAGGTACTTTAAAAGTTCAAGGGGGATGCGCCAAAGGGATCCACAATCACATTCCTCTTCAATCTGGAAGGTGAAGCCTTAAGCAAGAGTATATGGATAGAGTCACAAGTTTGGGGTGGATTCATGGGTTTAAGATAGTAAATGGCATCTCCCCTTAACGCACCTCTTGTTTGTCGGTGATACTGTACTACTTTGCAATGCTTCCAAATGTGATTTATTCGATTTGATATTTTTATTGAGACTCTATGAAGTGGTGCCAGGGCAGGATATTAATGTATTGAAATTCAAAATTCATCCAAATGAAGGCCTCTTGAAAGTTAGCGGAGCTCTGTAGGTGCCAAACTACTTGGTTTCCTTCCATATACCTCACATAGTCCCTCTCTTAATAAGTAACTCTAATCAAGGTTGCCCTATCAAACGTCCCTATCTATCACCTGTCAATGTTTCAATGTCCAGTAGGTGTGGCTAATGGAAGGGGAAGTTTGATGCAGTTTTCTGCGGCAAAGTAATAATGGAAGAAGTAAAAGCCATCTCATCAATTATGGACGTCGCATGTTTATCCAGTGATGGCAACTTGGGTATGAGGAAGATTCCTCAAACAGACTCGGCTCTTCTTGCCAAATGGCAATGGTGGCCAGGAAGTGAGCATAAAACTACTAGGATTAGAAATATAAAGTGCCAAGGCAAGACTGAGATGATAGGAGAAGGGGGCTCTGTGTTGCCTCTAGTTTTTGGAAGAGATCAGTAAGGAATATAGGACACTTCAAAAACCGCGTCTGATTCGAACTTGGCAATGACTGCAAGATAAGCTTCTGGAGCAGCATATGGATAGTGAATGCTCTTCTTCTTAAGAATTTCAGCAATGTCTTTCAGCTGGCCCTAGATAAAGAGGCCTCTGTGTAAGAGTTGGAGTACACTCCAGCTGGCCACAATGTGTGGGAATTTACTTTTCTATTGGTAAAGGATATAATTATATTAAACAAGGAAAAAGGTATATACATGTTAGTACAGCGAGGAGTTGAACAACAAACTAAGAGCAAAAACACAAGCAAACAGAAATACAAAAGTGATGGGGACATCCGATTCAAAGTTTCACCCATGGTATATCGAAGGCAAAAGAAGCATGCAAAGGCACATCGAAACCTCCAGATCAAGATCGCACGAGACTTTTGTTAGAGTCCAACCTATTGACGAATTTTTGACTTATTTTCTTTGTTAAGTTTTAGGACTTTCTATTTGTGGTTTACTTTAGAATTAGTTTCCTTATTTGAGATATTTAGGGGTCAGGCACATGTATGTGACCTATGATCATTAATTTTGTCACTTTCAGTGCAGTCATTAGGAAAGTGATAATATCTCTTTCCATATATGTTGGAATTGCGCGATTTGTGTCTTGTTGGAAAGCTACTTCGATAAACTTTCAAACAAAACCAATTTCACATCAATCGGACATCGTTGACACTTCAAAAGTAGTCGTGTAATAAAAAAAGGGATTAGTGGTGAAATAGACTTTATTTAATTTAGCCTATATAAATGCATATAAAGACTTTATTTAATTTAATTGATGATTAATGAAATTGAGAGTTGCTTTGTGCAAACCTTAGAAAACATGTAGAGAGTTATCACCCAAAAGAGCGAATCTTTCAAAACTCGAGGAGTGAATCTTCGCTTAATCATGCGGATTTGTGTGAAGCCGACGTACATCCTTGTGTGAACCTTGGAACCCTATCTTTTTATTTGTCTTCCTAATTGTTGTCAAGTAATTATTTTCCCTTATTTCCTTTGATAAAATCGAAAACCCAAAATCCCTAGTTAATGAGTTGCTGAAATTTTGTTCACACCTTATTAATTGATCTATTTTGATTTTCCCCTTTAATTGAATTAACCCTTCGGGCCCTTTAATTTCTTCAAATCCTAGAGGAGTAAAGAGACGATATTATAATTGTCGCTTGGTGCCCTAAACTAGATCGAAACTCGAGTTCCCTCATCAGAGCCGTTTTTCTAGATCGAAAATTTTTAATGCATGTGAGCGCTAAAATTGAGTTAGCTTGACTGTTTTAATTGAATTCATTAAATTATTTTATATGGTTGGGTAATTTGAATATTTCCACTATTCATTTAATTTGAAATTAATCCTCAAAGACGCATAATTAGGGTTTTAGCGTTTGTCCTGCATCAAAAAGCAAAAACACTAAAAGTGAACAAGACGTAGATCTCAAAAAGTGACTCTAAGTACCAAGATTGTATGACGCTGGTACCCTAATGGAAAGTGATTGACTATCCTTGTACTTTGGACAGAATCCTTGACACAAATATGTACTGAAACAGTACAAAGACAAGCCAAACAGTGCTGAGATCAAGGCAGATCATAGCAGGGGTGTCAACCATAAATGTTGTCAGTCCCTCAAAATAGTATTTAAGCAGCAAGTGAAACCCCTCTTTTTTAGTCCACCTAGCAAGGGCATGTGCCCCTGCTGGGCCCAACATGGGTCCAGCACTGCTCGCAAAGCCAACCCCAAATATATGTGACAAGGCAACGATGATGAAGAAACTCTCTCTATGCAGATAGCTATATTCTCTTTAGGCAAAGCAATGCGTCAAAATATGTTAAAAAGGTTAATACTCCCAAAAACCCATACAACCATACCTCTTAAGATAGGCTATCATTTAGCTGAAAGAGTGCATTTGTTTGAAATCTCAACAAGAGCTTTCCAATCAGATTTTCAGTTACTTATATTTCAGATATCCAATAATATCGCAATCTAAATGAAAAAAAAAAAAAGCTCCGAAAAAGCTTTTTCTATAAGTGGTCTCCTTGTTATAATGAATTTCACAGTTTCTGAAAGGGTTTAGGCATGCAAATCTATTAACAGTCGAGTCTAATTAGTTTTTATATTCCTATGCAAAAAAAAAAATCAAGACAAAAAGGGAAAAGAAAAAACATGAGGAAGAGCATGACACACATGCAGGCATGTTCAGAAATCAAGAAGCAAACCAGGTGTCTACGATGCACTGACAACAATAGTGTGTCAAGTAACAGGTACGTCCTATACATGCCTTCCTCTAGTATAGAGCTAATTAATATGTACTGGCAACAAAAAGCACTAATAAAAAATAAAAAATCAGCATGCTTCCATAGTAGAAGGTGCAAATTGTAAAAAATGCACATGATGGTGATCTCCTTTCTCATCATTATGCAGTAAGCCAGTAACAAATGATGGCATAATCATGTAGTTTCTTACTTGCCAAATTCCTAAGGGAATTATCAGCAGCCAGATTCTGAGCTTCCTTCCTTGTTCTACCAGTTCCTTCACCTATTTTTTCTCCAGTAAACCAGACCTGGAAGAGAAAAAAATTGTATAAATTGAATGAAGCACATGACTTTAATAAAATAAAGAAAATAGATAGGTGAAATATTTTCCTCAATGTAATTGGAGAGAATGCTAGACCAAACAAGGAGTCGGTCAAATTTGATACTAGAGCATAAAACCTATAACTGCTTGTAGCTAAACAAAGTATACCCAAGCGTCTGAAAGACTAGCGAGAATTGGGGTTTTTTAAATGGAGTTATTTCCAAGATTAATCCCTAGTTGCAATAAATTACAGAACAAAAAGAGTGCCATCCTTTAAAAGGAATTCTTGAATGGGTGTGAGAATTGAACTCTAAACCTCAATGCTACATGCTTGAGGGTATCACCACTGGGACAAAGGTCCAATCTCAACCATTTGAAGTGGTTCTGGGGAGATTTGTCTTTATCAAAAAGGGAGCTACCAACAAATCATGTTTGGCTTGTCGTTCATTCCTTAAAAGCCAATTGGGCAGAGAGAACAGCAAAAGATATATGTTGGTTAGTGATGTCAATAGGATGAGCCTGGGTAGAGGCTCACAGGCCTGGGCCTGGAATCTAAACCTAAATAGTAAAATTTCTGGGCTCAATAACTTGGCACTTTCCATTCAGTCATAGACTCTTAATGTTATTTCAGGCTGGGCAGGAGGCTGACTTTTAGACCCATTGAAAATTTGGCCTATTTATGGCCTGCAGGCACAGATCCATCCCCATGACAACCGTAGTATTGGACTTAACAATGCCAGATTGTAACAATCATGCTCCTATATAAATTAAAGGCATTCATCAAAAATAATATTAAGTGGAAGGCTATGAACTCTCTCTTCGACAACATGTAACTAAGAAACTCACTCTTTAGATAAAACCAGAAACCAGCCTAGCCAATTAAAATGATAGAATGAACAAGATAAATAGAGTTTTTTAGATGACAATAAACAAAAAAAGAAAGGAAATTTGTAAAAGGGATGAGAGAAAAGCAAGAAAACCGCATTTTAAGAAGGTGAAATCTCAAGGATATTGGAGACCATTTTGGAGTGTGTGATGCCATGAAGACTGAAATCTGGATGCTAATCTATGGTACTCATACATTTCCACCCACCTCTTCATTCCATATTGTTGAAAGAGACTTTCAATGCTGTTAGGTGGATAAATAAGGAGTAAACTACTAAGTTGTGTTACACATTCAAGCTATTATAGTTCAAGAAGTAAGAGTTAAATTATTATAGAAATTATCATTACGACATCTATACTGTCTTGTAGGATCTTTTTATTACCTTAAAAATTACATAAAAACAAGGTTTCTTATGGATTCTGATTTAATCATATAATCTGAATCTTATATTTTGGCAATCATGAGCTGTATTTGCAGTTTTTTTCTTCCTATATTTTATTTGAGAACTTCTATAGTTTGTAGGTTAGCTAGCTATATAATTATTATACTTAAAGTACCATAGACGTCACAGGTTCAAAAAAATTTAGGGAAAAAAAGTTTCGCCTATGTTACTTGTTTGTATTAATCTCATTCTATTTTCTTAGATCTTTAGGCGTCTTGCTTAAGAGCCTTATCGTATCCATATTTCCTCTTAATTAATTAGTGTTATTGATAAAAACGGTTGGTGAACTGATAAAAAAAATGATGAAATTTCATACGTATCTTCCACGCATGAAAACAGAGACCATTAAGACATAAGAATAAAAACATAAATCACGTCATCGAATTGGGGTGAGTGAACAATACAGATTTTGATATCTTTCATACTCTACATATGACCAACAGATATGACAACCTTAAATATCAATAACCTTGTAAAATGTATGTCAGTCGCTAGAAAGCAAAGAATATAAAGACATTATCATTTGGATGCATAGCAGCTAACCAAGTTAGATGGAAAAAAACAAAAAACAAAACAGGGCATCCAAAACGGCCATCCACATCCAAAGCAGGATTCGAGAAGAAAATTTAAAAAAAAAACAACCTCAATGGAAAACTGTAATTCCCTGGTAGCGGTCAAAGCAGGCCTGAATTCCACCTACAAGTACCAAATGAATAGAAAAAATTAAGAGAGAAAATAACATAAATACACAACTTCAACTTTAACTTTCAGGTTACCAAATAAAAATTGTATATACCTTAGTTCCACACTTCATTGCAATTCCTCGCAGAACTCCAGCAGGAGTTTCTAAATACTGTGCAGGAACTCGTCCAGATTCACCATGAAGATCTCTGTTGCCAGAAGATGTTCGACCTAAAGGCATCGCCTCACCTTTAAAGTGTAACTAAGTTAAATAATATCACATCTAACGAAATGTAGAGACAATCTCAAGAAAACATAAAAAATTTAAGCTAACAAGAATAGAATAAGTAAAAGAAAACAATGAATGTGATATCTAGAGAATAGAAGAATCATGACACGTTAGATTTTTCCTCATCAAATAGTAAAGAGAACAGCCTCAATCAATATGTCCAGAAAACTTGTCATGCAATCAAGAAGAATTTGGAAACAAGGCGAGTCAGTTTTGTTCTATGACCTTTTATTGAGTTTGATCATTCCTAGAGGTTGTTTTATCATTCAAGAAGCACCAAATCCCAAACAATCAGTCATTCTTAAGTTTTGTTCCACATTATGAACATTCATGCTTGACCTTTGTATAGTTCAAGAATTGACACATCCAACAATTCAAAGCTAAAATGATAAAAATGTTTGAAGACATGAAAGGCAGAACACTAGAGCTTACCAGCAACTGAACCCCAGGAGTAAAAGGAACCAAGATCATAGAGAAGTATAGAAGAGATCTGCGAATTCAATTTATGATGATTAAATTCCCATATTTTCCTGTTATTCTTTTGGACCTCTGCATGGAAATGGAATATCGACTCAATTATCCACAGCTCTCTTTAAGCATCCACACTCCCATTCTGAACTGATTATTTACACATTCCTTTTTAGCTCTAATACAGTTTTCCATTATATCATATCACCTTTATAGGTTTACCTGCAATCTTAAAGGGATTGGGAGAGCGGTCAATGTTGACAATTCCAAAATCCAGTCTTTTTTTCGAACATGTGTATTTTGAAAGGAAACAAAACAAATTACACCCATCCAACTCAATTTAAAATAAGGCAGAGGTAAATACAACCCTTAAGTTCAATCCACAGGTATCCATCAAATGAAAACATGAAGGTAATAAGCCTTTCATTTAATATTTTATTTCAGTTAGCTAACTGGTCTGCTTTGGAAAATATCCTCTGTGAATGTGTGCAGTATCAATCGCATCCAACAGATCAAAGATTCCTCTCCCTAAAATCATCAATGAGAAGATTCTATTTTAGCCAACTAAATGTGATGATAATCCCCTCTCCGCCCACAACTTAAATTAAATGACTAAATGAAGATGAGATAAGATCATCTACAAAAGCTCTGATTTCACTTCCATAGCACTCATGTTAGACTCACATTTCCCAAAGCGTCTCTGAAGATTCCCCCAATACCAGCCTGCACTGGTTTCCTTTTACTACTCCCATCAAATTTAAATTTCAAAGTCTTCTCTCATCAGAGTTAAGCTATTAATATTTTCCAACTTGCATCAGATCACCCTATGTCTCATTCCTCTCACTATATGATGAAAGCATAATTACACATGTGAATGCACAGTTTAACCAAACTTGACTTGTTGAACGACGTGTTAGAATAATTAGCAAATTTCGTGTATAAATTATAGCATCAGATGGTAAGTGTTCTCGTATTTCTAACCATTGATAAATGTTTCTACCAGACCCCTAAAATGCCTACATCCTTCAAATTTCCATGCCGTTGTATCTATGAGTACAGAAATATCATTAAATATAGGAATCTATTCATTACTGTTTACACCCTTCTTTTGGTGTATACTTGTGAGTGCCCTGTTTACAGTGATCGCCCTATTTACGAGTGCATTCTTTCTGTATACACCCTTTGCTTCTTGCCTACCTGTCTAAGGATGATTCTTTCTTAGACCCTTTCCATTTATTGCTGGTACAAAGGACTCTCATAAGTCCTTAGTTTGTATACTTTCCAACAAGTATTTCTCTCTTGTACCCTTTCCACCAATTTTATTTATCCTAAAGGCCTCTCTTAATGAAAGTATTATTCTCATTATATGATCTATGATGTATCAACTTATTTCATATAAAACCACGATGCTAAGGTATTTCTTTGGGGTTGGCCTCCTGCAGGAATTTTAGAGATCTTCATCTATTAAAAAAGTCAAAAAATTTGCTCTATTTAACCAGTTATCTCATTCAAAATGTTAGCACTCCTCCAACTCAAGCATTCCATGCTTATGTCTCCATCTAGCTCTTGGATAATAGGTAATAGGGCTACAGATCAGATGACCGGTACATCAGCCATGTCCTTTCATTAGAATTTCTAGCTCTAAGAAAATTAGACTTGATGGCTTTTCTAACCCCATTGCAGGAAAAGATTCAACCAATTTCTCTCCCTCCCTCTCTCTCAACTGTTCTTATTGTATCTTCTCAAATAATAGTCATACAAAATATCTTCAGTTTAGTTTAAAATTCTGCCCTATGCATTGTCTCTTAGAACCTCAAGATGGGGATGTATCGTTGAACGTTTGTACCTTTTTTTTTCCGAAAAGAAGCAAAAATTATATTAAAAAACAAGAAAGCAATTGATGCAGGACAAACGCTAAAACCCTAGTTATGCAAATTTGAAATAAATTTGAGATTTAATTGAGTTGCGGAGATATATAAATTAATCCCAAAACACATAAAATATTTAATAACTTTATTAGGGCAATTTAATTTATTAGATTTAGCGTCTGTTAGCATATGAACTTTCCCGATCTAGAAAATAGGTCTAAAGATAGACTCTAGTTTCGATCTAGTTTATGGCAGCAAGCGACAATCTTGATGTTGTCTCTTGACTCCTTGTTGAAGTTTGAATAACTTAAGGCCCGAAGGGTTTAAATCGTTTAAAGGGAATCCACAAATTAGGGTTGGGAATTAGAAAACAATATCTCAGCAACAATATAAACAGAAAAGATATTTTGGGTTTATGGGTTTTCAATAGAAGAAGCAAACTAAAAAAATTACCTCGCAATAAGAAAAGATAAACAGAAAAGATAAAAGATCTAAGGAATCGCTCGAAGGAAGATAATTGGCTTCACACCAAACCGCACACAAAAGAAGAATCACTCTTCTAATGAAAATTCATTTCAAGCTCTCTAGAATTCGCACAAAGCAAAACTCATAAATTTCATTAATCATCACTATCTCACAAGAGATTTACAAGGTGAATTTATAAGCAAAGAACCCTAAAAATGCTATTAAAATTAAAACTCCTAATTAACCATTAAAACGTTTTAATCTAACGGTCACAATTAATTCCACCACTAATCCCTTTTTTTATTACGCAACCACAAGATAATAATCGCACAATTCGGACGTATATTGAAGAAGTTATGACCACTTTTTCGAAGGCTGCTAAAAATGATGAAATTGATGGTCACATGTCTCGTATATGTGTCTAACCCCTAAGACAAGATCCAACAGCGAAAACTGGCAATCCAATTATTTGAATCATCGTATACTCATATCTCAAAATTCAGGTGCTTTGCAATATCCTCCATGTGCGCATCTTCCCAAAGTGGGGTCTTCTCGTATGGCGCACACATGCGCATAGGTCTTCAACCTCCTCTCAAAGTTTTATGAGAGGCCTAGATGCTTTGAGCTTTTTCTTGCGCTTCTTATACACTCTGTATCGGTTGATGTCCCCATCAGCAATGGAACATACCTATGGGCTAGACAACAGCTAAGGACCTAAGACCTCAAAAGCAGAAAGAAACAGAGACAAACAAAAACAAAAACAGGAGCTGGGCCAGTATCAAGACACTCCCAGTAGGCTGCCCAAGCAAGCAGGAACATGCCCAAACCAGGGGTAGACTACTCAGAGACCAGAACTTCGCAAGCCTCCCTTACCCTCTGCATTGAATCCTGACCAACTGCCACCACAGCAGCCACCCATTCCACAATACTATCATTAGCAAAGTTGATAACCATCTTGATGACACTTAGCTCTGATTCTTTTCCAACTATAGAGCCCACCAAACAGTAAGAACTGAAACTCTCTAGAATCCCTTCATCAGCCTAGAGAATAGAGCAGCCCTCTAGCAGCTAAGACAATGACACAGGTTTTGGGCATGCACCAGTAGATACCAAAAGTTTGGGAGGCCCAAGCCCACACCCCCTAGCAAACAAACAGTGAAGAAATAGGTGACTAGCACTCTACTTATCCAAATTGCACATGATGCATCTATTTCCCATCCTCATTTATTTGTTCTTTGTTTGATTATATAGACAGAGAGGGTAGCATCTCATTTATCTGCTCTTTGTTTGATTTTATAGCCTCATTCATCTTGGCTCATACTAGCCAAGATGAAATGCTAAAAGGAAGTCGCAGGTGGCCAGTGAATCACCGACTTCAGAACAGCATTTTTGTTACAAAGGACTAGGTGTACGTGTTTAGTTACACATATAGGAGGGGTATCATGAGAAGCCAAAATGAATAGCTGATTTCCAAATCAGAGCATAACGTTAAAAAAAAACCTAATACAAGAAAAATAACCCATTAGAATTAGGATTGTGTGACAAATCAGGTCGGTAAGGGAGGTTTTTTAATGATCAATGTGAGGTTGGATTAATGACTAGAAGGTTTGCCATTCGAATACACTTCCTCTTTTCCCAAAGGAAAAGGGTACAATTTAATATCGTGAAATTATGATAATTAAGTGAAAAGGAGTCTGGCTCATGTGGGATAAAAATGTGTTTTAGTTGCAACATATTCTTTATTGGACGATGATAAAACCAGCACTCCTTTATAGTGCAGAATATTGGGTGAAGGGACAAAAAGATAGTACAAGAGGGCTGAAATGTGTATGAAAAGAGGGATGAGTGGAGTAACAAGAAAGGATAAAAGTAGGAAGGAGTATAAAAAGAAGTTTTGGAGGGGCCCCATAAAAGAGAAAATTACGGGATGTCGTTTGATATGGTTAGGACATGACCATTGGAGACCAAAAACAGCAGTTGCATGAAGGATTGAGATGATAGAAGCACAAGGAAGTAGAAGAGGAAGACTAGTAAAGGCCTAGAGGGAAGCAGTGAGAAGCGTAATTAGACTCGTAAAGCCAATCCCAAATGAAGAATTGTGGAGTAATGGAGAGTTCAGCTCTGAATAGAAATGAATGGAGTAATAAGACCCGTAAAGCCCATCCCAAATAGATAGGACAAGGCTATGATGAGGATAATAATGATGATTGGCAACAAAATGCTCAGGTTATGACTTGGGAGTACGTTCTTAAAATCATTTTGAACTAGTATGGTAATATATTGGTCATGCATTACTGCTTTTGGACAAAAGGAGACAAAAACCAAAACTGTTGGAAATTAAGCTTTTCTGTTAAACCCAATCTCAGTTGTGACAAATTGCATTGTGTTGTTCTCACATCCCTAATCCACATACGTAGATTTCGGGTGTGTGCTTCGTCAAATCAAAAGGACCTAGCAAAATGAGGTTAAAATACAACAGAGTTCAAAAGAATTACAACTAAAACACTTCTACTTTATTCAAACTATTTAAGTACAACTGAAGACAAGTACAATGAACAACATCAACAACTCACTTACTGCATATATTATTGCCATTTTCTTTTCCTCAACTCCTCTTACCATACTATTATTAGAATATGAAGTCTAGCTCCCTTTCATTTTACTACTTAAATTGTTCTTTTTATCCTTAATCTGTTGTCGTAAAAACATATGTGAGCAATACAGCATGGCAAGTAAAAATTATTTTAGTCTAAACCCAATAATAGTTCCTCGAAAAAGAGTAGTTATCAATTTATATTTCCTAGTCAAGATTTGATTTTACTTTTAGGTAAATACTTGTAAAGAGCTTGAAGTAGCAATTATAGGAATTGCTTGAGTAGTTATCAATTTATATTTCCTAGTCAAGATTTGATTTTACTTTTAGGTAAATACTTGTAAAGAGCTTGAAGTAGCAATTATAGAAATTGCTTATTTCGTTAAGTGGCATCTACGATGTTAAATTTCAATTTTATCGAAGCATAAGTACATCTAACGATTTTGAAGGTTTCCTTACATTTGAATCTACATAATTTGAAATAGAAATCAACTTTTCCAATATCCGCATGATTTGTAAAAGAAGTCAAATTATATCTGCATATACATGATTCGCAAAGAAATTCGATTTTAGAGATATCTAAATATCTGAATCTCGCATATGATATTTCATAAATTTTGGCATCTGTATCAATTTTTGACATTTGAGATCTGAAATGATTTCGGACATCTGATATATGAAATAAGTTCTTATGATATATGAAGTAAGTTCTTATATTTAGTATCGTCCATGGTTTACAATTACATATTGTCTCAATTATAGTCAATACAAACTTTGTATCAGCTATACATTATAAAAAAAAAAAATTTAACTATAATAAAATATAATAAAAAGAAGCTGATAATCATTGTCTAGGGTGATACCCAAGATGATAGAATCGAATTGGTCGGCTCTCGTATCAAGATTTATCAGGAGATACATCCCGGTATTGTCTGAGATTATAAATTATGATATAGTGATGGAGACATCCGATTCAATGTTTCGCCCATGGTATATCTAAGGCGGAAGAAGGGTGCAAAGACACACCGAAACCTCCGGATCAAGATCGCGCGAGACTCTTGTTAGAGTCCAACTTGTGGACGGATTTTTAACTTATTGGCTTTATTTAGTTTTAGGACTTTCTATTTGTGGTTTATTTTAGGATTAGTTTCCTTTTTGAGATATTTAGGGGTCAGGCACATGTATGTGACATGTTATCATTAATTTCGTCACTTTCAGTGTAGTCATTGGAAAAGTGGTCATAACTTTTTCAATACATGTCAGAATTCTTGTCTTGTTGGAAAGCTACTTCGATAAGCTTTCAAACTAGACTAATTGCGTGTCAATCGGGCATTGTTTGATCCTTCAAAAGTGTTCGCGTAATAAAATACGGGATTAGTGGTGAAACAAATTATGACCGTTAGATTAGAAAGTTTTAAGGGTTAATTAGGAGTTTCAATTCTTAGGTTTTGCTTTATAAATACATTGTCATCTCTTTTGGGAAAAGAGTTGATTGATTAATGAATTAAGAGATTGCTTTTGTGCAAACCCTAGAGAACTTGTAAAGAGTTTTCACCTGAAAGATTCTTTCAAACTCGGAGAGTGCATCTTCGTATTATCGTGCGGATCGGTGCGAAGACGATGTACCTCCTTGGTGTGAAGCCTTGGAACCCTTTATCTTCCTTATTTTACTTTCTTAATTATTGTCAGGTATATTATTCTTTATTCCTTTTGATAAAAGTACCAAAATTCTAAAATTTCAAGTAGGTTAGTTGCTGAGATATTTGATCATATCTTTATTCGATATATCCTTTGATTTTCCCTTGAATAAATTAAACCCTTTGGGCCTTTAATTTCTTCAAACCCTAGAGGAATCAAGAGACGATACCACAATTGTCGCTTGGTGCCATAAACTAGAACGAAACTCTAGTTCTCTCTTCGGAGCCCTTTTTCAAGATCAGAAATTTTAATGCATGTAAGCATTAAAATTGAGTTAGCTTAATTGTTTTAACTAAATGTATTAAATTATTTTATGTGGTTGGGTAATTTTGAATATTTTTGTTATTCAATTTAATCTTAAATAAATCTCAAATTCGGATCATTAGGATTTTAGCGTTTGTCCTGCATCATATAGTCTGCCTGAGAGGAGTACTTTATTTTTGCTAGAAGGCTTTCCCCGTCCAACCTCGGATCATTTCCCTATTATCTTAAAATCCTACTGAACCAATGTGTCCCCTCCCCTCTAGTGGAATTACGTATCACAACTAAGCTAAAAAAATTGAAGATGGAGATATACGATGAACCGGAGTTTTTGGTAAGATTATTGCTAAGAAGAACAAATCATTAAGAAATTCACGAGATTGATGTCAAGGAAAACCTAACGATCAGGGATGTGGACAAGAAAAGGAAGCTCCTTAAAGAACAGGATGACCATAAGATAAATCTATTGGAGACAAAAATCTTAGGTTCAATGGCTGAAGCAAGGGGATAAGAATACTGAATTTTTCCCTTGTATGGCCAGTGCTATGCCTCATTCAAACACAACTCAATTCTAAATGTTGACAGAATTACAGTCAATATATGTGAGAAACCAGGAATTGGTTGGTTACTTGCTATAACTCCCTCTATGAGGATTAGGGTAAATAAGGTCCCTTTTGGATGGCATGCCTTTTCAACGCAGAATAGGGAGTGAATAAAAAAGTTGTAAAAGTGGGATAAAATGTGTTGATGTTGAGGCAGGTGGTGATCGTGTGTTGAGCCCCAACTGTTTCATCACAAGAAGTTTTGGGGGCTGTTGAGAAGTGATTGCAGCATTGAGAGGTTCCAGACCTATTTGGTCTACTTGGTAGCATTTATAAGAAATTGGCAAAAAATTTGGCCAATCATATTAAGCCACTCTGGGGCAAGGTGATTTATTTATCTCAAGGTAATTCAATAAATAAATGACCGGCAAACTTTGGATGTGGTTACTCTCTCATGAATATCTGGATTCAATGTACTGTTCGAGGCAAGCCAAAATTGAATGCAAAGTAGATGTGGAAAAAGTGCAGGATCGCACAAATTGGTCTTGCATACTACATGTTGGGTCCAGAGGGTTTTGCTTCAAAGTAGCGAAAAGGGATGACAGCATGCTATTCAATTTTTTGCTTTTCGATCATGGTCAATGGGGCAGCTAGGAGATACATCAAGAGTTCTCGAGGACTGCGACAAGGGTTTTCTTTATCTCCCTTTCTCTTCAACTCAATCAAGGAAGCACTAAGTCAACTCATAGTTCGGGCTAGGGAAACGGGCTTGAATAAGGGGTTTATGTTTGCTTTAAATAGGCCTATAATTCATTACGCAGTTAATATGATTTCTGAACTAGAAAAAGTTTACTCTTGAAAGAGCTTTCCTTTAGAGTGGAGAGAGCTTTAGAATAAAGTTTACTCTTGTACTTGGAACATTGCTTGCTTCACTAAGGAGAAGGATGGCCATGAGCTTAGGAGACTCATAGATGAATATGGCATTGATGAGTAAATGATTGTGGAGAATGGGAGGAAGAGGATGCCCCTTGGATAAAGATGTTGGGTTCTAAATATGTTCTTAAGGACAGCATGTCGGCAGTTGGAAGGTGAGATTAAGTGGCTCGGGTCGGTAGAGGTCCATTTGTGGCATGGAGGATATTCTGGGACAGACACATTCAATATACATTTGGGGATGATAGGAAAGTCAAATTTTGGGAAAGCCTTCGGTGGGATGAGATTCCTATTATAAGAAATTGGGCGAGTTGTACACGATGGCGATTCACAAGGAAGGATAGAATGGAGAGGACAACTAGCAAGGTTACATGACATATTTGTTTTCATAAAAATATGAGGATGAATGCTCTCTTTTGGATAAATTTTTGGGGAGATTGGGTGGCTCGGGTCGGTAGAGGTCCATTTGTGGCATGGAGGATATTCTGGGACAGACACATTCGATATACATTGGGGGATGATAGGAAAGTCAAATTTTGGGAAAGCCTTCGGTGAGATGAGATTCCTATTATAAGAAATTGGGTGAGTTGTACACGATGGCGATTCACAAGGAAGGATAGAATGGAGAGGACAACTAGCAAGGTTACATGACATATTTGTTTTCACAAAAATATGAGGGACGATGAATGCTCTCTTTTGGATAAATTTTTGGGGAGACTTAAAGGGGTTTACATCCCAACCTCAAAGCCGGATAAGAGAGTAGATTTCTGCATCGTGGGTACATTTTCTGTCAACTCATTCTAAGCCTTAATTTGGAGGCGCCCACTTATTGATCACCATTGGACCTGTTTGTGGAGAATCTCTGCCCTGCCAGGCATTCTCTTGTTTTGTTGGACAGCCGCTCGTGACAAGATCCTTAACATCAATCACCTTTAGAGCAGATTTTTGCTCTAGCAAATAGGTGTAATATGATCTATGAGAACTTGGAGTCGCATGAACACCTCCTTATTCATTGTGAAGTAGCACAGAAAATGTGGACAGTTTTTCTTAGGTTGTTTGGTGGGGATTGGGTTTTTCCTCTATCTAGTGTAGTGCAATCTAGGGATTGGGGCTTTTTTGCAGCGAGGTAAACCATTGTGGAAGCTTGTTCATGTTGTTGTTCTTTGAAGTTTGTACACTTTAAAGATTTATAACATAATATTTAGAGAAGAGAATTGGAACTGTGAATCCCACATAAGGCTGATCAAAGAACACATCACCACATGGGCTTCAGTTTGCAACTCTTGAACACATATCACATCGGCTTTGGTTTGTAATTATTTCATATCGTTTAAAGGAGATGATTTTTTTGTATCAGTAGATTAAAGGCGACAATCTTTGCCACAACTAGAAGTACATTGTTGCAAGTGGTGCAGTTAGAGAAAAATAAAAATGTCGGCGCCATCACTTAAATTGAATTCTAACAGCTGCCTATAAGAAAATTGAGCCCGAGCAATATGGAGTTGTAATTAAAAAGGATGATGAGGGATCACATGGGTTCTGGGACCTATAGAGTGGGGGACGTGACAGAAGCCGAAACTATTACTTTGTCTAAAGGCTTGTAAACTCTTTTATCATTCTATTTGTCTGGGCCCGCTTATAATTGAGGGCTACACAAAATGCCATCCAATGGGCGGCTAAAGGCTTGGTTACCCGTGGAGAGAGTGGCTAATGGTTTTGATGAGAGTGATGATTTCTATTGCCCTTTGCAATTGGGTTTCAGGCATGCCTAGAGGGAAGGAAATGAGGTCGCAGATTCAATAGCTAAAAGGGGAGTCCTGAAATCTTCAATGGTCTTTGATGGCGATGCAATACCATATTTTGACTTTTAACTTACATAGATAGCGGAATCGATAATATAAATCAATTGTTGCATCCTTGTAGAATAACTATTACACAAACATATTGATGCATCAGCAAACACACAATTAACAAAAATATGAAAAAGGAAATGGAATTATATGTTATAACACAAAAATAATGATGCATCTGTTGTTGTTGAGACCACAAAAAAATTAACAATACAACAAGTAATTAAATATTTAAAATGAGGAGTTTAAAAATGCAAGTATTGTTCAAAAACAGGGGAAATATTGTGCATACAATAAGTAGTAACTTTTACAAATGAGCAATAGGACACAGAACAGGTTGTCCCAAAAGGTAGAGATATACAGCACTGAAAGCTAAACTTCACAAGGAAAATCTAGGCATTCATAATGAAAGGAATCATCAAAGAAACAATTACTATCATTTCAAAGGCAGATTACTACATATATATATATATATATATATATATATATATATATATATATATATATATATATAAAGGCAAAAAGGCAACATGCTGTGCACTTAAGTGTACAGCAGCTGCAGCTATACGCGTAACAATATTACCATCCACAACCATTTGAAATAATTGTGAGTCACAACTGTACTTAACAAACTGAATCAAACTTCTGTACAGTTTTACTCCATTGGTCCACCTATATGAGGCAACATGCTGTGGATCTAAGTGTACAACTACTGATATACACATAATCCATCATCTTTAACAACCATTAGGAACGGTTGATCAATGGAGCACATCGTACTCAAGTTTGATTCATAAGATTAAGTACACTGGGCCAGGCCTGTACCTCAACTGGAAGATTGACAAATTATTGCAATCTTGAGGTCGCAGATTTCATCCCAGCTTGCCCATATAAAAAAATTTGATTAAGAATAGCGGTACTTGGGTCATCCCTCTCAAATGACCACTGTCATAGATTTACGTGTATAGCAGAAGCTGTACACTTAAGTACACAGCTACTATTTCGCACATCTATCACCATCAACAACCATTGGGAATGGCCAAACAGTGATGTACATTTGCACTCAAGTTTGATTTATATCATTGAGGGCAATAGCAATTGTACGGTTGAACTATATCATTAATAGTGATAAATTTATGTGTATAAAAGCAGTTGTATGCAAGTCACCAGTGCAAAGAATGTTGCCTCTTGTGTGTGTGTGTGTGTGTATGTGTACCCATCAAAAATATATATAAATATCACTCATTTTTAGGTCAAAAAATACCTGACAAGGAATGGTAATTTGAGAGCGGATGGTTTACTCTCATTCGGTCATCACTATGATGTGCCTACATATAGATAAGACTATAGATCAGTTTACCTTTTGGCAAATTGACATCTTAGAAGCCAAAATAAGTTGAATCATCATTCACCTCTTTAGCTAATCTTTGATTTTCATGAAAAGCTCTATCCGACGGCATAGAATTCTCCCCACCATGAAAGAAAGAAGGATGCCTAGACTGATGCTTATCAAAATGTACAGCTTCTTGTTCTAGAGGAAATTCTTTGGGTGCTCTCTTTAGTTGTCTAGGGCTCATCTCCTCCTCTAACGTAAACCACTTCCCATGCGATTGTACCGGTGGCACTGAGGTTTGCAAAGGTGGTCTTACTGGAAATGGAGCCTGATTCAAAGCATGATCTCTTGTGTCTTGTCCATGTTGCAATATGAGGAGCCTTCTCCTTGTATCAGGATCTAATTCCGATTCAGGGACCTCACCCTCTTCTCTAGCGGGAGAACCTTGCAAGATTTGTTCTGAATGACCAAAATGTCCCACTGGTTTAACTAATGCAGTAGCCTGAGGGTGTTGCTTATTTTGCAAAGAAGTGAATCCTTCAACAGTTGGCAGTGGAATCATGCTTGATGAAGAAGCAACCATGTGCTGGAAAGAAGATGCAGATCTCGGATCAAGATTACTGACCACAGAAGAAGAAGCTGGGATGGCTTGGACACTGTAATTTGCGTCCTGAATAAAAGCATTTGATTGCGAATCACTATCAGAAATGGTTGAAGGCCGTATCCTTTAAGAATATGAATCTATACACAAAACAGACCAACAATTAGATGATATCAACATCCAGCACAAACAATAAATAGATGACCTTCAGTCTCCTATCGACCTCAGCATCGGTCATGCCTTCAAAACAAATTGGATCTTTGTTTCCATTTGAAGCAGAAGCATCATCCTATACAGGAATTTAAAAAAAGAGCGATTAATATTATTACATGGTAATAGAAAACAGTTTAAACTCAAAATTTTGTCATAATATACCTCTGATATCAAATATTTGCTCACATCAGGAGAAGAAGGATAATCGGTCATATCATCTTCATAGAATACTTCAGGAATCCGTGGCAAAAGAACATCGTCAAATTCTCTGCCAATATTCACCAAAATATATATTTATACACCAACCATCATTATGTTAATTTATTCCAAAGAACTACAACAAACTCATGTGCAAGTTGATTCAGAGCGACGATTACAACATTTACATCAATAAATACGAAAAATTTGATCTGGGATTTAAATTTTCTTACTTGAAAAAACCACCTCTAACATTGCATGCCACATTTCTTGCAACGCATAAAACTGGGATAGCATTACTAGCCTACAAAGAAAATTATCACAATAAGGCACAATTCACTAGCAGAAAAACATATTCAAATGCTTCTGGTATGTATAACTATTTCTAAGGTCTGCTATACCTCTGCTTGGGGAGCATAATACGGCGCAAATGCAGGTACAACATGGACCCGTGGTTGATCTTTATCATCCCACACTTTCAGACGATCATCAATCACTAATGCCATCTTAGGACTGCAATTTCCATCTTGAAATACACTGAATAGTGACTTCCGAGAGCCTATACAAATCACCAACACAAATATATAATAATATGCCAGAAAACAACCATCACACAGATCACATCCAAAGCAAATTTATATATATATATATATGAAAAGGTCATCCAAGCGACCATCTCAAAAACGACAATGGCAAACTAGCCAAAATTATGTTCTTACGGATCATCTGACAAGGACATCTACCAGGTTGAATATACGATATACAAATCCCTTAAATCTCTGCACAACTTACCAGACTTGACACACACAATGCGATCCAATAGTTCTTTTGAGTTGATCAAATGTGATTCTGGGTCCAAAAGCCTCCACATTTCTAAAGCATAATCTCTTTCCGCCATTGTGCAAACATAAACCTCAAAACGCTTGCGACCTCTTGCAATTAAATAGCTCCGGAGATCCTCCCATGCAGGTCTTAACCTTACAAGAACACTAGTATCACGAATCTACAAAGAAACAAATGTATTATTATAATAGTATGTCTGCCTTGCTCTAAACAAACTCGAAACAAATCTCCGAGACACTTTCCTTGAAAGTGAAACTATCAAATGTCAAATACTCTAATTCCAACAACACAACAAAAAATTTAACTTTTGCTAAAAATTCCAAGAACCACAAACACGGAATACTACGTATGTTAAATCAGAATCAGGACTGGAGATCAATCGTAACAGATCTTGCATGTACATTGGAATTGAATAATACATACCACTGGATTGATGCGGGTAAGAATGATATTTCGGTCTTGTAACCTTATAAGTGGGCGAACAATTGGTTGAAGACCATCAGACAAGGGTGGAACAATCTCAGACTGAACTTTTATCACCTTCCCGTTTTCAACCACTTGATCACTTTCCGCATATTGCTTCAATATAGACTTGTCATCCTGATATCGTTTGACCTCAGCCAACATGCCTGAAACACGCTGTGGGTCAATCTCACTATTGATTTTTCGCTGTAGAGCATCGATTCGGTCCTCAAATGAGCGCATTGTATTAGCAACTACAAGTGTTTCGTCAAGATCAAACACAATGCCAAGGCATCTTAGGTTCAGCATGACAAGACATGAATTGTACAGTCCCTTTGGGACTTTAAAACCCCAAAAACATGAATATGGTTCAAGATTCTCCCTAGAAGCCATGGCCACCAAATGCAGCTCTTCCTCTCCTAGTTGCACGACAGCGGTCTGTAAGGAGGGAAAGCACCGACTAACAAAGTAAGAAAACAGTAACAATTATCATTTACCCCATAGAACAAAAAAATATTCAAGAAACCTTAATGCCGAGATTTTTATTTTTTTTTAATCATTATGAAATAAAGACTTGGTATAAGATACCCAACCCGAGTGCCAACAGCAGTGCTAGTCCAGCCTCTTGACCATTTGGACAAATGGAGATTGACCCGAGTGCCATGGCACTCGGGTTGGGTATATAATACCAGCTCCAAAAAAAAAAAACAAATAATCTTATATTCTCTCAACTGTAAAATCAAAGGAAATGGAAGCGATTATCTTTTGGGAAGTATCGTGAGAAGGCCTTAAAATCAATTCAAAGTACTTACAAACCAGACTGCTAAAACTATGTAAGGCAAAAGTAACAACTAACAAATATCTGTTTTATCGCCATGCAATAAAATTCAAGAGTCCTGTCACCACCTAACACTGTTAAAGTATTGTTCAATTAGAAAACACAAAACAAAAGGCATAAATCTTCACGAAAAACAGTTAAATATGTTGGCCACACTGCCAAAGTGAGGCAATGGTAACAATTCCTTTTAGATCATAACACCAAATTGCTTATAAAGCAGCTGAAAAATTATCAAAGACGCCATAATGCAAACGTTTATATTATGATACCTTAATGTTCAGTAATCAAAATCATTATTGAGAATTGGCGCTGTTTACCATGATTTTATGCTAATAACAACACAGGTCTGCGTTGAAGTAAGACTATAAACTCTAATGCATATACAGTCAAACAAAAACATAAATCATCCAGTGGAATCCATTTTGGTGGCCACACCCGAAAGTACATTATCTGCAAATAACTGTTAGGGTTTCAACAAATTTGCGTCATACTTAAATATCATATAATAGGATGGTGTCTGAGCATCAAGAACGTTTCCATCAGGTAGCTTGATTTTCCAATATGTTTAATATATTACAAAATCTGGTTCAGTAATGAAAGTCGATATCGAGAATTAGTGCTATTTACCACGATCTTATGCTAATAAAAACATAGGTCCACATTGAAGTAAGACTATAAAATCTAATGCATATACAGTCAAACAAAAACACAAATCATCCAGTGGAATTTGCTTTCTCTCGGGCCTCACCGGCAAGTACATTATCTGCAAATAACTGTTAGGGTTTCAACAAATTTGTCCCATAGTTAAATATCATATAATCGGATGGCGTCTGAGCATCAAGAAAGTTTCCATAAGTTAAATCGATTTTCCGATATGTTTAATCTATCACAAAATCTGTTCTGAAGATATATATTACTGAATTCACTGAACCTGTTGGAAATTACAGTTATAATTTCATTCGGAGGTTTTGTAATCGTGCTTTCAGGAGCCAGTTCGATCACTTAAATTTTTTTAATTTTTTTTTTGTGTGAATGAAAGTGGTTATCTTGGGGTACCTTATCCTCTCTGAGACAATTGGTGTGCAAAGAAAACATAGGCGATCCCTCGGGCGGCGACTTCGACTCCATTTTGAAGACAACGCCCGACGAGGCGATCGTATGAAGGACAGCCAAAGGTGGGCATCTCTCACTGGGAGGTGAGAAATGGGAGATCCGAATATCCAAGTTCCACATGTCGATTTTAGGGTCCTTTGGGTATATTTCTACTTCTCCAATAAGAGAACTCCCTTGATAAACAGCAGATTTGAACATTTTTAAACCGAAAATATCCATAACAAAAAAACAACGATTACTGGTCTCAGTGATCAAGATCCTTCGCTGATCAAACAGATCAAGGTCCTGGTTCTTGAATCAAGGTGGTGGATTCAACATTATAAAAGAGAGATGGGTTTCGTCTTCCGTCTAACCCTAGAAAAATTCATTCTTTTTGGCATTTCCGGTGAGGTGGGTAAGGATCTGACTTCTGAACCCAATCTCACGCTGTTTTAGTAGAGATTATAAAAAATAAGTTTAGTTTTAAAGGTCGATCGGGGAAGATGAAGAAAGAGGGCTCGATTTGGCTGGTTGATTGGTGTGGTTTCCGAGTTAAAGAAGGAGAACAAAACCCTAGAAAGTCCAGCTCCGTGGAAGAGGAGAGAAAGGGAATTTTGTAGTTAAAAAGCTTTTGCCTAAATTGCGTTTTTAATGAAACACGAGACTATCTAAAAGTCGTCGAATTCAAGCGGCTTAGGTTTTCTAAAGTCCATACTAAGGTTTTTGTTTTGTTTAGTTTATGTGCCCCTTTGAGATTAGGGTGGACCGTGTGTGAACTGTTGAGAATAAAGATGAGAATCTAAGTGGTCGATACTCTCTCACCTGCATCATCTGAGCCGTGGAATCCGATGAAAGGATGACTTCACTAAATTTGAGGACTCATTAAGTCTTTCTTGTTAACTTTTCACTTGGTCGGTGAATCAGATAATGTACATTATCGGATGGTGGAGGTGACGCACCCAACAAATCTGAGTTCGGGGTGAAAAAATATACATTACCTTTAATAACCCTTGGAATCATGAAAAGTGCTCACGATAAAAATTATTAATCTGCTTTAAATCAGATGAGAACGATCTTGAAGTCATTCTAATCTTTCCCACAAAGGACCTTGAGGCCATTAATGTACTATGAGAAAGCCAATTTTTTATTTCAGATCTCAAAAAAGTGGTCCTAAAGTCATACATCACACATCATGCTCAATGTGACTTTAGGGCCACTTTTTGGGCATCTATGCTGTGTGTAATCCAAAAATAATGACGTCTGATGATGGGTTCAAGTATCAAGAGTCTTTTGTTGAAGATCGGAGGGAAACACTATCTCCAGTGTCTAGTATAAATCAATTAATGATTTTTTGTACAAGTGCTTTTCAATTTTGTGGGTGTGAATAAAGGTACCAAATTTCAAATTGTCGTGTATGCAGACTAATCATAAAAATCGATATATTACCTCTATTTGCGCCCACTTAATTATTGAAAGCACCACTAACATGCGCTTTTATTCAATGGGTGCTTCCAGTAATTAGATGGTTGCAAGCAGAGGTACCCATTTTTATCTAGATCAATAAATTTTTATTTTATATTTTAATTTTTTAAAATTTTAAGAAATTAGCTTTAGGCTTTTAGCACAATCATTAAACAAATTATATTTATTGAATATAAGCAATATGTTAAGTGAGTTGAAGAAAATTTTGGCTAGCTTTTAATAAATTTTAGTTGTGTTTGAGATTGCTCTTTATAGGCAAAGAGCAGCCCACTCAAAAGAGTAGGTTTAAATTGCTCTTTTAAAGAGAACTAAATTCAACTCTTTCATTTTTCGAAAGAGGTAGTAAGAGCACTTACGACCAATCACAGCCCCATACTAAAGTGCTTTGTTCCAGAGCAAAGAGTTGTTCTTTGCCTCCAAAGAGCAATCCCAAACATAACCTTTATCAATTTGCATATCATTCAAACTATGGTTCAAATTTTCAGTCGAAATATTTCAGTTTTGGCATGCCCGAAATCGAAATCTAATATTTCAGGATTTTTAGTATGGAGGGAAGTTTCGGATTTCGGTTTCTATTTCAGTCATGCCTAAAACCGAAACGAAATCCGACATTTTGATCCTTGGTTCAAACCAAGGATAAAAAATTCGGGTTGAATTTCGGTTTCAGGAATGACTAAAACCGAATAACAAAAACCGAAATTTTGACTGAAAATCGAATTTTTGGAGTCCATACAAATCTGGACTTAGCTTTCAGTTTCGATTTCGTTTCGGTCATGCCTGAAAAATTTCAGCCGAATTTTTGATAAATGGTTCAAACTTTAAATTTTGACTATTTTTAAAAATAATTTAATTGTACGTTTATTTATTTTAATTTATTAAATTAAATTTTTATTTATTAAAAATTTTAACTTTTTATTATTATATATATTGCAGCATTTTATTAATTTCCTTTGAACTAATTGAAGTTTGTACAACGTTTTATAACATGCAAAAAATAGATTAGTTAAGAACTTGTTTCATGTGGCAACACCTGGCTTAAGAGTGACTTGGTGAGGGTATTATCTCTATCAAAAGTTTAAGGGAATGACTATATTATCTTAGTAAAAAGATCGAAAATCACCTTTTGAATATAAAAGGAGGGTGATGTTACTACCATACAAAATTATGTCAAAGCCTCTTCAATTAAGCAATGCAAAATTCTTTGATTGAATTGATCAGACAATAGAAATCCTTGTTCTGTCATGACAAATCTAAAAATCATGACCTATCATCAAAGAGTAAAATGTTGATTCAATGAGGCACACATCCTAAAAAGTGAACATGATCCCAACATTTGATCAAACGTGATTCACGTTCACATTCTGGTATGTGACCATCATTGTCGTAGCCACATAGAAGGGTGTGGAGGCTCAAGCCCCCAATTAATTATAGAGTTTCTATTAAGTGTGGTTCTTATACAACCTTTGTTTGTATATAAATCACCAAATCTATAATGTAGAAGCCCCCAAATCGGCTCACGTCCCTATTTAACTCTAGACTTTCTATTAAATATGATTTTTTTTTCATTTGTAGCCCCCATTGACAAAAATTCATGGCTACGCCCCTGTGTGCCATGTGGAATCAACATCTAATCATTTGGTAGTAGGCTTAAGTCACGTGGCTATAATATATTTTGGTGTGGTAGTAACACCAGTCTACAAAGATTATTACATTATCACGGATTGATAGACTTTCATCGATAAGTTGGTTCAAATTTTCTCAGTGAAGAATATACTCCTTTAGTTTTTGAAAATTTTTAAATTAACTTCTCATTGTGATCCATTGAGAAAATCATTTAAATTAGTTTCATTCTAAAAAAAATTCTTTGGTTTTAAACATATTCTAAATATGCATGTCTTGTTGGACTGGTTGTCAAAAAGATGGTTTAAGTTTAAAATTACCCTTTGAATTTGAAAACATTTTAAAAATGCACTTCTCCTTAAAATGTCAATGAAGAAAACGGTTCAAATTTATTTACCTCCAAAATCGCCCTTTTATTTTAAAAATTACGCTTCAAACTATTTAAAAAATGCACTTTTTGTTGAACTTAAGGAGTTAGACGAGTTGATCGGGTACCTGCTTTCAAAAGCAAGAGACCAGAGTTCAAATCCCCTCCTCCCCGAGGCCACCCTAGGGATTTATATCCTGTGCTAACCCGACATGTGTTGAATTTGGGGTGCGCATGTGCCTCTGGGATTAGGCGGCCTCTCTAAGAGGCCCGGATACCTAGGTTATATATATATATATATATATATATATATATATATATATATATATATATATATATATAAAGGGGTTAGATCTGATGTTAGAACTATTATTTATAAAAAATAATATTAAAAAAAAATTAAGACACAACAACAACTTTTTTTTATTGTTTAGAGAGAATCATATTCAAAGATCCAAGTCTCCACATATCTCGAATTTCATCATTCCTCATAGTTTTATTTTTATTTATTATGACTAAATTTTTGGGAACATTTCAACTTTGCTTGAAAATACTTGAAAACAAAGAGAATTTCACAACCTAAATAAATTTGAAGAAAAAAACAATTTCGTCATCCGAAATATGAATTTGAACTAATTTTTGCATGGATGGTCCAACAAAAAGTGCATAGTTGGAATGTTTAAAAATTAACGATAATTTATGAACTAAATTATTTTTCTTGATGACAATTCAACAAAAAGTGCATTTAAAAAATATTTTTAAGCGTAATATTTAAAATAAAATGGTGATTTTGGAAGTAAATAAATTTGAACCGTCTTCCTGATTAATAGTTTAAGGAGAAGTGAATTTTTAGAATATTTTCAAATTCAAAGGATAATTTTAAACTTAAACCATCTTCTCGACAACCAGTCCAACGAGACATGTCATGATTAATTATTTGTATGTTTTTTTTATTTTTTAGTTTCCATTTTCTAAAATTTTGTCTATGAAAGCATATTAAAAAAACTATCATTAATTTGAAACTTCTACCTTTATTTTTATTAAGTTACCACCAACAAAATTTGTGATGGTAATAACCATTTTGTAAAAAAATTGATTGATTTTTTATTTATTATAAGTTACCGCTCATTTTTCATACTCTTAATCTAATTAGTCTACATCATTGTTGTATTTTATTGAGAAATTAAAAACTTACAAGTATTAAAAACACAAGAAGATGAGATAATTTGGTGTTGGTATTATCCACAGTGAAGATTGAATAATTACAAAAATTTCAATCAAATGATAGTTGTAAATGGAAAAATGTGAAATCAAATTTGAATAGAGCGAGCCAACGAACTAAGTATATGTGTCAACTTACAAAATGATAGTAATACGTGTAGCTTACTTATCATAATTTTTAATTAGTTTATATTTAATTTTAAAACTTATTTATTTTTAATTTTCTTTACCATGCATCACATGGTTTTTTAAGTATTGTAATTATAGCAATAACTCTGTAAATGTAAATACCAAATATGAATTTAAAAAAAAAAATAATAAACATTTCCATATTTATTCATGTTCATATAAACAAAATTGGAAGATTAGAAACTTCAAAAAAAAAAATGAACTAAGCATGGTGAGATTGATATATATTAAGATAAACAAAAATACAATTGAGAGTATAGAGGTGTCATTGAATGTCACGTGGTCATAGCAGCTAAATAAAATATGAAACATTTTCCAAACATACACTATTGCAACTCTCAAAACTTTCTTGATTTTTTTAATTTGGTCAAAAAATGGATGACATGTCATAAGGAAACATTATAATTGTCTATAACCCTAAACACTAGAAATAAGAAAAAAAAAAGCCTTGAACATACTTGCTTCAAAATTATTTTGCTTATACTCAAATTCAAATATTTAAAAGAAATAAAAACGAAAATTTCAAACTTTAAAAATAAAAATAAAAAATAGAAAATATATAATTAAATAACATTTAAGACTTGTCATTCCTTATCCTATTCAACTATAAATATGCATTCTTAAACTTTGAACCAAGGTGTCACACTCGGTATCAGTATTGGATATCGATCCATGGAGAACCGATATGTATTGGCTTAATTTAAAAAATAAAAAATAAATAAAATAAAGGTATTGGCCAATACCGATACTCGAGTTGGATACCGATACATATCAGCGGCGATACGTATCGGTTTGCCGAAAAACCGATACGTATCACCGATACCTATCGGTATTGGCCGATATTTGATACCATGCTTTGAACCACAAATCTCCATTACAATTAAAGCGTTGAACCAATACTACAACTCTTTTGGATGGCAATGGTCAGGTCCGACCATGTTGATTAGGATTTTGAGTTCAACCACCTCTGTAGCCCTTGGAAATATGAGAATCTTGACTGCAAGTCATCTTATAAAAAGTGAAAATCATGAAAATCAAGATTCGCCTATATATTCCAGGGCTACATACATATGTAGTTGGACGCGAAATTTAGTTCAACATGGTTGGACCTAAACGTTACCCCCTTTTGGATTGGGTTCATCTGCCTCTATAATTAAGGGGAGTGCTACTAACCCCACCAAGTACTTTGATTGCTTTGGATTGGACGATGGAGATCGTTTTTTCGCTCCAAAATTTCACCCAACTGATCTTGAGATGAGATCAGTGGCATACCATTAGAGAGTCAATTATATTTTTATATCATGTTAATAAACATCTCAAAATTTGATCCAAAGATCACATGACACACATCACTTTCACAAGTCACTTTTTTGGATGTGTCCCATATGGAATAAAAATTTGACCTTGTGATGTTATTCCCATTATCTCATGATCAGTTATGGGGAATAATGGAGTGAAAACAATATTCTTCGTCCGAATTAAAAAAGTTAAAGGTTGGCCGACATTGAGGAGCTCTATTCGTGCCCACGTGTTCTTTGAAAGCGCCTACATCTTAGACCCCTTGAAAATCGTTGATTGCTCTGGATCAGATGATGGAGATTGTGTTTTACCCCGATCTTCCTCACAATGTATCTTGAGATCATGGTGCACTTACCCGACAGTCAATTTTTTATTCTATGTGACACAAATCCCCAAACAATGATCCTATAATCATGTTTGAGTGTGATGTGTGTCATATGATTGAAGATCTATCATGTGGGAATCAGTGGCATATGGAATAAAAAATTTATCGTTTGATAGCTGCACCTTGATCTCAATATCCATTATATGGAAGATCAAGGTGAAACACGATCTCCATCATCCGATCCTAAGCAATCATCAATTTTCCAGGTCGTGGACGTTTTCAGAGAACAGGTGGGCGCCAATAGAGCTACACTTGAGTATTTGGTGGGGGTTAGTTGCAGCGTTGCATCTCCATAATTAATGGGTTGATAACTTGGCCCCATCCCCCAGACTGGACACCATCTTTTGTTGTCTTGAGTTTAAACCCGACCCAATTACAAACGAGTCAGGTTTGGATCCAAATCTTATATATATATATATATATATATATATAATGCTTTGGACCATCTGATCATAGTAAAACCATCCAAGTTAACACTTTTTGTGGACCACTGCCCATAGGTTTAGCTGAGGGATAGAACTTAAAATCAAACAAATCATTTGACCGTTGAAATTATCCAATCTACACATCTTTGGGAGAGTCTACGGCTTGAATAGAAGGCTTCGTATACCCAATACTAATGGAGAAAGCTCAACCCAACCCAACCCAATCATCTTCCATGGTATTAAGCAGCAACGTTCTCATAAATTTGGAAAGGAGGTGACTACTTGCACACGAAAATTGAGCTGTTGCACATGATTTAAGAGACAGACTAATATGATTTTACTTCATGGGCACCCACATGTAGATTGTCTTTATTTTATTTTGTTATTCCTCCGTCAACTCCGACGGCTTCACCCACGTTGCTGATATCACTGAATCACCCTTTTTCTTCTTTTCTTTTTTTCCCTAACTCCAACAAATTACAATAATGATACCGACGCCATAAAAAACCCTTCTTCCTTCCTTTTCACCATCTTCTTACTCAACTCCGACAAGTCATAACGACAATGCTAACATCACCAAAACACCCTCATTTTTTTATATCTTTATTCTTTTCCTTTTAATTCCTCATCTCCAATGAAAACCTATAAAAACCTAATAAAAAATAAACCTTGAAACAAAAAAATATATGCCTGAAATTTTTGATTGAACAATGAGAACCCACTACTAGACGTAGAAGAAGACTAACAATGGGTGCTCACTAGTAGTATTTTTTTAAAGATTTTTTTGGGTTTTTACAACTAACAGTGGCTACCCACCATTACAAATTCAACTATTTTTCTTTAGGTTTTAAGATATTCTAGAGTCTTTTTAAGTTTTCTTTTTTTTGTTTTATAAGAGATTTTTTTTTAAGGGTTGGTAGTTTGATATTGTCTGAGTCACCAACATTTAAAGAAGAAGAAGATGATGCCCTCTGGTAGTGCCTTCAAATAGTGACCTGAAAAGAAGGCGGTCGAAAAAAAACAAGAACCACAAGTACTTTCGTGCATGGGTGGGTGTATGGGTGGATGCTTAAGAGAGGTGTAAAATAATACTAAACATTATGCGGCTCCCACCGTAAGACCATGTTTCATGAGTGGTACTTGGTAAGCACAACCAGAGTTACTCTAAAGATTTTCGTTGTCAAAATCTCAAAATTGGCTTAAAACACGATCACTATCATCTAATGTGACACGATAAGAGGCTCGTATGTGATTTTAATTGTTGAATATGTTAAATCAGATGTGAGGAATCACATTTTAGTACCAATCATTACCTATGCTCGCACTCACATGTTCTGCTAAAGTGTCATATTTTAGACTCTTTGAAAATCATTGATTGCTTTGAATTAGATGATAAAGATCATGTTTCACCTGAAATACGACACAATAGATCTTGAGATTATGTCTCACTTAGAAGACAGTCAAATTTTGATTAAATGTGTCACAAATCCTCACAAATTCTTCTAAATGCATGTTTGAGCATGACATGTGACATGATTTAAGGGGCATCTTTTGATTTAAGGGGCATTTTTTGAGGCTCTGTAATACACGGAAGATTGGGTTGAAAAATAATCTCGATTATCTGATACGAAGCAATCAAAGATTTTCAAAGGGTTCTAAAGAATGAGTGAGCACAAACAACGGTGCCCATCTTTATTTTCAAGCTCCGTGCAACGGCACGTGTAGAGAGTAATCGCTCCCCGATTCAAAGTAATTGTAATAGACTAATACCCTTGACAATCATTATAATGGCTTAAATACCCTTAGTCCCTTACCTTATTAGTCATACCATATCAATTTCTTAGCCGTGTAAAATAAAAATAAATCGCGAAATTTGAAAAAAAGAAAAGGAAAACATAACATTCGAAAAACCTTCAATTTGTTAACAAGACTCCATATTTAGCTATTTCTTCTTCTTCTTCTTCTTCTTCAAGAAAGAGGTCTCGTCGTTCTATTCAAGGTCCCATGGAAACTGCGAACGAAACCCTAGAACACGAGTCCCTTTACTAAGTCTCCTGGTCTAAAAACCAATTAAAGATGATCGTTCGAACCTACGCTCGACGCAATCGCTGCATTAGCAGAAACTTCTCCGATTCGAGCATCAATGGCGACGTCGAAGACAGTTTCAGAGAATCTCTATCTCAGGAAAGCTCACAAGAACCCTACGGCCTCCCGTTTTCATCTCAAGACTCGTCTCCTTGGTCCTTGGATTCAGATTTCTACGGTTCCTCTTCGGCCCGAGATTCAGATTCGTTGGCTCTCCTCCCTCCTCGACCTCTCACAAACAATTCTCGTAAGTCCAAGAATCCAAGAAACCTTAAAAACCCTAATTCTTCGAGTTCGAAGGGGTTGAGGTTCGTTTCTGCGCCAGCAACCTCGACGTTGATGGAAGCGCAAGAGTTCGGGGAGATGATGGAGCATGTGGATGAGGTTAATTTCGCGTTGGATGGGCTCAGACCCGGCCAGCCGTCTCGGATTCGACGTGCGAGTCTAATGTCTTTGTTATCAATCTGTGCAACAGCACAGCAACGTCGCCTTCTCAGAACTCAGGGGTAAGCGATCTCAGACATATATATGAAACATGTATGTAATTAGAGACTTAAGAGTTTTCTATCTGATATGTATTGTATTCATGTACCTATAAAAGAAAATGCATTGTATCCATGGTTTAAAATTTAAATCACTGTCCTTATCAAAAAAGGAAAAAATTTAAATTACTGTCTGGTACTGGTACTTAACGCCTAATATGTGCACACTGGTTTGTACCGCGATAACCAGAATTTTAAACTGTGTATCCCATCATAGCTATGTAGGGAAAATATGAGGGAATTTAGGTCATACATTATGTGATTAGTGTCGAGTTTGTAGGTCTTTCTGTTAGGTTTAATCTGTTTTGAATAATCCCTGTTGACTAGGGAGTAGTTGTTGTTTTGACTTTTTCTTTTGTTGATGACCATGTTTCTGTTAGAGTAAACATGGGCTGTAATCTTTACTTTTATTTAGGAAGTTGTAAGGCTATATGAT